>OW569416.2:78096440-80496440 GCA_937662695.2 Halyzia sedecimguttata
CGCCAACATTCATTTTATTCGAAAAAAGGATGTCAAAGCTACAAAATTAAAACTGATTTTTTTTGAAAATTTCAACAGCCTGTATCTTTTTACCTGAGCTGAATTTGGAAAAATGTTAAATGAAAAAAGTGTTTCATTTGATGAGAGGAATCTTTGGTTAAAATTAATGCAGTGGTCAAAGACTCACCCTGTATATACAGGGTGTCCCAAAAATACCACGCGAAAGTGACACTGGAGATAGATTGGCATTAGGTCTATCAGATAGCATCAACATGACCTCAGTAAAAGTCCGCTGGTTTTCGAGATATCACCACTGTTGCGTCCCATGACTTCACATGTTGGGAAGCGCTCATTTGTATTTCTAAACAAAGCAGCTCGCTTGTAAAACTTAAATGTTTTGGGTTAACTGGTTTATTTTTGCATGGGTGGTCTCACCCTTGAAATTAATATTTTCCACGGAAAGACAATTGCAAGTAAAATATCTTCTAATACTTCAACCCTTGTAGAAGTATTTATGACCTATTTCCTGTGAAATATTGATAAAATGCATACAACAACTAACACATTGCCAGAGCTGTGAGTCCTTTGTCTAGATTCTAACCCATACAAAAATCTAGAATTTTCCGATTAGAACGCCACGGCTTTGGCTATTCTCTAAATCGAGGGCGTAGATTCCGAATCTGTAATTAGTTTTTCCGTATCTCGATACATTTCTGTAATATGGCGAAAAATCCGACTGATTAGTCCATTTTCCGGAGGTAGAGCCAGAAATTGCGACTTTCTTCGTCATTGCTCCGAAACTAATCGAGATACGGAAAATCTAATTACAGATTCGTGATCTGCGTACCCAATTTAGTGAATAACCGCGTCGACCTAATCGGAAAATTGTAGATTTTTGTATGTGTTGGATACTAGAGAAAACTTTTTGGCGTTTGACGGATTCGCTCATTACCTAATATTTTCCGAACGGATAGAGATACAGAAAAAATAGATACATAAATCTAAACGTCGTCCACCGACCAATCATCGGGGAAAATTTGGATATCGAGATGTGAAAATCATAGATTTCGGACGGGAAAGAAGAATTTTCCTTCGATTCCGGGTCTAAAATATTTCAAAGTGCCGACCCAAAAAATTTTTTTCATGGTATATCGATACGGAGCTCGTGTCTAATTAAATCGAGGTCGCTGATCACGAATATGTAATTAGTTTTTCCCTAAGTGGCGTACATTGGGAAAATTTTCACTTAAAGTGAAAAAATTGACGAAAATAGGTCAATTTTGGAACTTTCCACCTCCCAAAAAAATCGGAGTAGGGTGTTGCTGATTTTTTACGTCATATTTGGATCCTTTATCTATCGACTCATCCGAACAATAAATGTCCAGGTCATACGCTTCGGAAATTATGATTTTTTTTCCCGAGGGTCTATTTTTCGGAAAATTCTTTCCGCGATATTTCCTCGGAAAATTTTTGTAATAAATATCTGATGGTAGATTCGGAATCTACGGCCCCGAATCTATAAGAATAAGTACCCGTTTCATAGTTTTGCGTCAAAAAATTTTTCTCGAAAAATGGGATTTTTTTAAGGCTAATGTATTAAAAAATTTCCAAAATTCGACCGGTCTCCGATTTCGATGCAAATTACGTCATTCACTAATTCGGGACCGTAGATTACGAATATATGATCGGATTTTTCATTAGAGAATTTTCCGCGGAAATACCGCGAAATGAATTTTCCGAAAAACAGACCCTTGGGAAAAAAATCATCATTTCCGAATAGTGAGGCCTGGACATTTTCTGTTTGGATTATTCAGTGAATAAAGGATCCATATATGAGGGTAAAAATCAACAACACCTTACTCCGATTTTTTTGGGCGGTGTGAACTTCCAAAATTGACCTATTTTCGTCCATTTTTTCACTCTAAGTGAAAATTTTCCCAAAGTACGCCACTTAACGAAAAACTAATTGCATATTCGTGATCAGCGACCTCGATTTAACTAGACACGAGCTCCGTATCGATATACCATGAAAAAAATTTTTTGGGTCGGCACTTAGAAATTTTTTTGACCCGGAATCGAAGGAAAACTCTTCTTTTCCGTCCCAAACTATGATTTTCACATCTCGATATCCCCGATGATTGGTCGGTGGACGACGTTTAGATTTATGTATCTATTTCCTCTGTATCTCTATCCGTTCAGAAAATATTAGGAAATGAGTAAATCCGTCAAACGACAAAAAGTTTTCTCTAGTATCTAACCCAGGGGTCACCAATTAGTTTCATTGGAGGTCCGTTCACAAAATCAGTATATCTGTCGCGGGTCGTTGATAGCATTATGATGGCATAAGAATTTGACTAGCAGTTAATCTAAATCCAATATCTATAATTAGTAAATAAAACGAAAAGTTATCTGAATTTTTTTAATCAAGAATACATGTTTTCTGGAAAAATGGTCCGCAAAAAAAAGGTTCGCGATCCGCATCCGGACCGCGGTCCGCCATTTGGTGACCCCTGGTCTAGACTATTCGAAGACCCCTAGTCTGTGAAAGTCGGACCCGTTTCCATGTTACAAAACAATGAATGTGGGAGCGAGATAGCCGATAAGGGTTTTGGTTTTTTTTAATAAGTAGCAATTCAGGTTCTGATTGAAAAAATTGGTAGTGTTGTATCATTTTGAAAAGGGCATGAAATGGACCAGTTTTTGCGATTATCTGTCAATTCAGTCTGATATAATTTTTTTTCACAGCAGTCAGTCAAACTTAAGTTAACGTTTTGACTTCGGCATAAAATACAACAAGTTAGACATTTTTTGAAGGATTTAGTTCTAGTTGTCGGTGAAGTTATTACTTCATTGTTTAAAGCAACTATTCAGGATAGCCTAGGTAAAAAAAACATGAGTTTGAAGTAATTTCTAGCAATGCTAGGCGATAAAAGACCGAAAACTGGAGATTTTAAAAAAATACACAAAAGTGGTAATATCTCGAAAACCAGCGGACTTTTACTGAGGTCATGTTGATGCTATCTGATAGACCTAATGCCAATCTATCTCCAGTGTCACTTTCGCGTGGTATTTTTGGGACACCCTGTATATGATTAAGTTAAAGTTACCAGCCAGCATAAACCAGCCTTTAGATTCCATTTCACTCAGTGAATCCATAGCCCAACACGATAACTTCCGAAAGAAAGAACTTGGCGGTTTGAAATTTGCAGGATAGATATTTTTGCGCGAATGTTCTAGGCGTTCTATCATTTTGCCCAAATGTACTTAATTTCAGAATTTTTCGACGAAGATGAATAATTCGAGGTCAAATTCAATTCTGGCCAGCCTGTCCTTGAAATTTGAAATTTCAAGGTAGGCTGCGCATCCGAATGCGACAGTCAAGTTCGTTAATGGGTATAATCAGCCAAGCGGTTTCGAAGTACAAATTTTGTGTTCAAACACTACATATCCGATCGAATTGAAACTTGGAAGCTGGTTGTAGAATGCCGACACAAAGGCTTATGAGAGATTTTGTGAACATATGTAGTATCACTAGAAAATATTATTTATCTGAGAAACTATCCATCCGAAAGTATTAACTTGTTAGAGTTAAAATGATATCACTAGATTCTTATAATGAGACTGCATCTTAAAAAAAATTGAAATTGAAATTTGTAATGTAAAAAAAAAAATTGTTGTCGTTACTCTGAAACCATCAGGCCGATTTTGCCCAATAACGAACTTTGCCTAGATATTTATCTGCCAAACCTACTCTGAAAATTTCAACTGTCTAGCTCAGTCCGTTCGAGAGTTATCGTGTTAACGGACGGACGGACGGACAGAATCGATTTCGATCACGGAGTCTTGATCAGAGAGTCGAACCACCGAATCGCTTGAGACCATTTTCAGCCAAAAATTCGAAAATTACAGAAATTTGGGCAAATTGATAAACACTTTGTCCCCAGTAATACGAGCGCCAAAAAGCAATAATATTCAGGGTGTTCTATCTGGAATATCAGAGTTGTTAGTACTTTTTGATATAACCGGCAACACCGAAGCGCTGAAAATATTCTAGATCGATAGAGCGCTGGTTACTACCCAAGTAACTAAATTTTTAATAAAATCGCACTTTCTCCGAAAAAGTCCAGGGTACCATCGCTCGTGGCCCACCCTGTATACTGAGGTGATTGATCAAACGGGAACGAAATGGAATATACTAGAGCTATTTTCAAACTCATCAACCTGAATATTGCTTCGATAATCTCATCCAGTTTCAAGAAAGGAAAACTTCATTGAAAATCCAATTTTTTTCGAGGGAATCGATACATCTCATTGCTTATGAGGATCGAATTCGATTTGCTTCTTCCATCTTTTTATTTCGCACGATCGTATACAAACATCCGAATCCTTAAGGATGCAATCCGGGAAATATTATTCATTCGACCTGGATTACGTAACTCGGTTGTCCTAATGAGGTTTCCTCTTTCTGTAGATGCTTTTTGCGAACACATCAATCATGTTCCACGCGAACTGGATTCGTTCAGACTCGATTAAATATGAGGATATTCGGAGCGATGAAAAAAATTATTTCGTATCTGATAGTGAATGGGAGGTTTATTCGGAAAATTGATGGGAATAAACAATCTTTGTCGAGATATTAATAGAGTTGCCGGTCTCGTGTTAAATTTAGAGGATGAAGTAAGACATCGTGAGGAATGAGGATGATATGAAACGAATTATTTGTACCAAATATTCAGATAAGATAAAGGGTTTTCCAATAAGAGGTTTTATTTTGAATAGCCCGCTATTTCGGTAGATCTCATTTCTGAAGCTGTCATTTTTTGACATTTGACAAGTAGAAACTACGCCATTAATAAAAATGGAACGATACACGCTTCAAGAACGCATTGAAATGACTAAAATTCACTATAAAAATGGTGAAAATTTGGTAGAGACGGTTCGTAAAACTCGAACATTTTTGGGTCGTCGTGAAGCACCTTGTCGGACTGCAATAAAGAAATTGGTGGAAAAATTCGAGCTGTTGGGACAAGTTAGTTATGTGGAGAATAAAACCAGTGCACGTCGCTCAAAAACAGCCTAGAATATTGCTGCTGTAGCCGAAAGTGTTGAAGAAAACCCAGGTTTGTCCATTCCTCGTCGTTCTTTGGAATTAGGCATTCCACAAACGTCATTACACCGTATTTTGCATAAAGATTTGGGTCTTAAGGCTTGTAAAGTTCAGTTAACACAAGAACTCAAGCCGGCCGATCATCAACAACGTCGTGTCTTTGCTGATTGGGTCGTTGAAATGCATAAAAATGATCCGGAATTCCATCGAAAAATCATCTTGAGTGATCAGGCCCATTTCCACCTCGGTGGCTTCGTCAACAAGCAAAATTGTTGCATCTGGGGCTCGGAAAACCCAAGAGTTATTGTTGAAAAGCCTCTCTATCCTCAACGTGTGACTGTTTGGTGCGGATTATGGTCTGGCGGAGTCATTGGACCTTACTTTTGCTAAAATGAGGCTGGAGCAATAGTTAAGGTGAATGGATTGCGCTATCGAGAGATGATTAATGAATTTTTATGGCCGGAATTGGATGGTATTGATCTGGACAACGTTTACTTTCAACAACACGGCACTACGTGCCACACAAGCAACGAAACCATTGATTTTTTGCGGGAAAAGTTTCCGGACCGTTTTATCTCTCGAAGAGGTGATCACAATTGGCCACCGAGATCTTGTGATTTAACACCTTGCGACTTCTTCCTTTGGGGCCACGTGAAAGAGAAGGTCTACGCCAATAGCCCAGCGTCGATTCAAGACCTTAAAGATGGAATTCGTGAGGCTATCGAGGACATAGGGCAGCCACTTTGTGATTTGGTTATGGAAAATTTCATTAAAAGGATATGGTCCTGTGAGCGTGGTCGTGGTGGTCATTTGTCTGATGTTATTTTCCACTATTAACGGCATAGCTTCTTCTTCATAATGAAATAAACATCCGATCATTTAAATTAAAAAATGGCATTTTTCTTTGAATATCAAAATAACACCTCTTATTGGAAAACCCTTTATTTGTAGCTTCGTTGAGACGAGTAGGAAGGAACAGTGCACTACCTACCCTAAGTAATCATTGAAGGATAATTTTGGAGGTGAATTCATCACTAAAAGGTTCCTTTCGTTTTGTTTCCCAAACTCTGGAAAATAACTATGAAATTAAATTTTGTTTTATGTCCCGGCACTAATATGTGACTTAGGGTGATTCAAAAAAAAAGAATATTTTTTTTTTCGTTTGGTACTCTAAAAAATAGGTTCCTAGACACCTCTAAGAAAGCCTCTCCAAGCATGAGTTCTTAATTGTAACGGGAAGGTCCTCCTTCTTACAGTTTTCTATTTTTTCGTATTATCAGATAGAAAAATTTATATCTCGCTTCCAACTACTTGAAAAAATATCTTGTTCCTTAGATTTTGTAGGAAATTGAATGCTCTACAAAAAAGTTCTCTTACGATTTTTTCTTAAACCCAACTGTTTAAAAGATATTAACGTTTAAAGTTTCATTATTTTTGGGAACATTTTTTATTTCTTATGAATTTTATAACTCAATGAAAAAAAATCATTATGAATGATGAAACTCATAGTTTTGTAGGAAATTTACTGCTCTATCAAAATGGTCTCTTATGATTTTTCGATCAAGTTGAGCGTTTACGAGATATTCATCGTCAAACATCAATGCATATCAATTTTTCTAGTTTTTGATCAATAATTCGAAAATTTTCAATTTATTCTGTGAGTTTCAAGGAAATTTAGACAAATTTGAGTTTCTATGAATAGAAATATGTTATGAACTATTTTTTTAATTAGTTTTTTTAGTCTTGGGCATGTTTGATTACATTAAAACAAAAAATTTGTGCATTTTTTTAAATATATAATTCAATTTAGTGTGTTTCACATGTGTTTCACTTTTTTATCGAAGAATTTATTTATTTAATTATCAACTGCCATATAATTTTCAATATTTTATTACGTATTCAAGATGATCAGTTTTAGGAACACTGAAAATACGGTATTAAATGGGTAGATACTGAAGATAGTTGAGAGTAAAAAACATAGATGGCGTTAGTTTCAGAAGACAAACAGAAGAAGAAATGGAATTCGAAACAAAAATCCCCTCAAACGAAAATTTTATGTATATTTTGTGAACAACAATTTAAAAATACGCATTGAACAAATTTCATAATAATAAATGACAACGCGATTAAGATTTTAAATTATTAAAGATAAAATTTAAAAAAATATTATTAGAATAAAAACTTTCAAATGAATTTTTGAACAGAAAACATCTATAGGAGTTGCTTTTATAATAAAAACTCAAATTTGTCTAAATTTCCTTGAAACTCACAGAATAAATTGAAATTTTTCGAATTATTGATCAAAAACTAGAAAAATTGATATGCATTGATGTTTGACGATGAATATCTCGTAAACGCTCAACTTGATCGAAAAATCATAAGAGACTATTTTTATAGAGCAGTAAATTTCCTACAAAACTATGAGTTTCATCATTCATAATGATTTTTTTTCATTGAGTTATAAAATTCATAAGAAATAAAAAATTTTCCCAAAATAATCAAACTTTAACCGTTAATATCTTTTAAACGGTTGAGTTTACGAAAAAATCGTAAGAGACCTTTTTTGTAGAGCATTCAATTTCCTACAAAATCTAAGGAACAAGATATTTTCTCAAGTAGTTGGAAGCGAGATATAAATTTTTCTATCTGATAATAAGAAAAAATAGAAAACTGTAAGAAGGAGGACCTTCCCGTTACAATTAAGAACTCATGCTTGGAGAGGCTTTCTTAGAGGTGTCTAGGAACCTATTTTTCAGAGTACCAAACGAAAAAAAATATATTCTTTTTTTTTGAATCACCCTAATGTGACTCCTTCTCAGGTATAAATGAAGTATATGAAGATGATTCAGGAATGTAAAAAAAATTCCTACAAAGCCCCCCTGTGAAGATATGGGCCACAAATGGTACTCAGTTTTTGTGATAACTTCCAAACTACCGAACCGATTCTGGTGATTTTTTGAATTTGAAACAATAAAAATATCAGTATTGATTTGTTTTCAACACCTTCCCCATTAGTCTTCAAGACCGCCAGGGACGGACCGACCCTAGCACTTAATGGTAAGGAACTTTTTTTTGCTCAATGAAAAATTATATACGATTTACACTGATTTATTCAATATTGTGACGCGTTTCGTCGACACAGCGACTTCATCAGACTATATCATACTAAATTCTTAACAAGTTATTATCTCCATATACCTAGATGACATGGACACAGAACCATTTAAAACTAATTACATGAGAAACTTATTTAAAACAAATTACATAATAGACTTATTTCAAAACTAATTACATGAGATTACACTGCTGGTTTCTTTGTACAAATGTACAAATGTACAAAGAAACCAGCAGTGTAATTTCATGTAATTAGTTTTGAAATAAGTCTATTATGTAATTTATTTTAAATAAGTTTCTCATGTAATTAGTTTTAAATGGTTCTGTGTCCATGTCATCTAGGTATAGGAAGATAATAAGAATTTAGTATGATGTAGTCTGATGAAGTAGCTGTGTCGACGAAACGCGTCACAATATTGAATAAATCAGTGTAAATCGTATATAATTTTTCATTCAGTTATTATGGATTTGCATCAAGTAAAAGCCACAAGCATTAAACATTTTTTGGTTGGAGATATCGGTGCAATTCCTCCATTACCATTACCAGTGCAATATTGAAAAAATGCGCCGTTTTCGAGTTACAACCATTTTCATGATGATGAGCAAAAAATTGCTCAAAACAGGGTTCCTCAAAAAAAATATATCCAAGAAACTTACTAGCAAGTGTTATACCAAATTTTAATCCTTATTTAAAGCGCCAACTTTTAAAGTTACTTGCCAAGCCACTGTTGTACATTCCATTTCCTGGAATTTTCAAATATTCTACACATTCTATAAACGCCAAATTAGAGACAGTGAATTAAATTCGAGCGTAAAACGGATATTCTAGGGGTAGGCACTCCATCCCTTATAGTGCAAGGAGATTGAAATTCTGATGGAAGTGTTGTCATGATAATATCACATGTATACATTCATTTAATTTTAAGCCAGGAACTGGCTCGAAATTTGTTTACAATATGTGGATATCAACAATGACACAAATGTATTCGAAAAAAATCTTGTAAATCTGTCTTCGGCCTTCTCCTTCAACGTCCTGTTACTCAAACAGCCGCTGAAACAATGTGGATTCTCATCCAGCTCGACGGATATCCCTCGGCAAAGATATATTTTTCGGGTATAATCAATTTATGGAAGTGTGTGATATGACGTGCGGGAGAACAGATGGCGCCACCATTAATACGAGCCGTGGGAATCATCAATCTTCCAGGCCACTGGAACCAGAACGCGTTTAATTCGCGGTTTGACGTCGAGGGGGCGCATTTCTCAATAAAAGGTGAATTTAAGGATTCTTTCATGGGGAATGAAGTTGAATCGAGTATTGTTGGGTGCGGAGGGAAGGCAGATGGGATGGGGTGTTAGATGAAACAATTTATAAAACCTTGTAGGTATACCACCCTATTTTGAATTATAAAATTATTTATTTGAATTATGAAATTCTCGAGCTCGATAGATCCACAAAAAAAGTGATGAACATGAATCGTAGCTTGCATTCCAACTGCTCGATACAGAGAATATATCTTCATTACCGCAGGGAGGCAGAGGTTTGCAAAGTTTGGAATACCAACACCATCAACAAACGTTGGAAATCGGAATAAGGATATTGAGAAGTGAAGGCACACTTTTGAATATGGTAGCTCATCATGAAATCAGGAATCTAGGAGCCTTTCTAGTTAGGGCTGATGGAGAGCCTTGGAGAAGCTAAGCATGTCAATAAATGAGCCGATCAGAGGTATATAGAAAGACACAATGTGGCACTCCGAATTCTCTACTTCTATCTGAGAGAAGTTCATGGTGTAGGCAAAGAACCAGTGCTGCCATATGTACCTTTGAATATTCAAGCGGTTGCTGAAAATGATAGAGCTCTCAAATACTGGAACTATGCTAGTCCAACAACTCGGCAGGTCCACGCAATAAAGGCTAGTCATCTCACAACTTCCACATTTTCAATGTATTACCCTGTATACTTTGTCATTTTTGGATTTTTTCTAATATTTCATTTAATGATTGAATTGTTAGCATAAAACGTATGCATTCCGCAAATATAAAATATTCTGTGTCCATGATATTTTGTAGCCTTGAAAATGCGCCTATTTGCTTATCAAAAACGGCTGCTTAAATAAAAAAAATTCTCATTACAAACTTGCGTTGAAATTGGTCGTTGAATTAAAAAATGACAAAGTATACAGGGTATCACATCGATAATTTGGAAGTTGTGAGATGATTACCCTTTTTTGGACACCATGTATACTTCTTAATATCTTGAAAATATGGAGACTATGATCCCTAACGACACTCGCAAGAGAAAAAAATTCAATATGGTAATGGGAAGCTGGGAAACGTCTTTAAAAGAATTACCCTGCATTGTACATCATATGCTAGTATCATTATTATATTCTTTGAAATGTTCAACTGCTAGTGCTCTCTTTCATGCTGAATTTTCAATCATGATGAAAATTTCGCAATTTTTCAATTAGTTATCAATTTTTTTAACAAATTTTTGTGGCACGAACATTAACATTGCAAGCGCGATAATTGTTAAACTATTGATCTGACAATTTTTTCCTTTCGGGGAGCTATGTTTCAAAGGTCTCATAATAGATTCCTGTTGGAAAATTTTAAAAATTGTCAATTTTCGTTTTGTTATTAACAATTTACTCAAGTGAAAAAGTATAAAGCTTCATTAAACATTGAAAAAAACTTTTTTTTATAATATTACTATTGATCCTTTTTTTATGATCAGAAGCTACTTAAAAATTATTCGTAATAATTTTTATCACCTATTGTTTGAAAAATTGTTATAAACAAAGGCGTTGTTTATGAGATATTTTAATTTTTTTTCGAAAACATAATCCTTGATGATAAATATGATTTAAAAAAACCGTTTCTTATAAAAAAAACATTATGGCTTGAAAACGCATTTGTTAAATAGCAATTTTTTTACCACTTGTTACGAAAATTAAGGAACCATTTCTTTTTAAATCATTATTTATCTTGGTCTTTGATAAAAAAAAAAATCGATCATTATTTAAATTTTCATTGTTTATTTGATAAACAATTTGTTATATACAAATGAATTAATTACCTCTTTTTATCTTTTTCTATTGAAAAAAACAAAAACTACCAAGTATTATTAAAAAAATCACGAAAAAAAAATTGGTTCAAGCACTGACGTGAAGTCAGAAGCTTTTGCGCGTATGTTCTATTGTCCATGCTTCTGTATTGGACACCCTTAATCGAATTTACCATGGTTAATTATGTCGTCCATTCTCCTGTATTGGACACTTAATTCGAATTTACCGTGGTAAATTCGAAGTAAGAGTGTCCAATACAGGAGAATGGACGACATAATTAACCATGGTAAATTCGATTAAGGGTGTCCAATACAGAAGCATGGACAATAGAACATACGCGCAAAAGCTTCTGACTTCACGTCAGTGCTTGAACCAATTTTTTTTTCGTGATTTTTTTTTAATTTTCTGGAGGCGCGGTTCTTAAAATTTTTATTTTCGTCATTTTTTTCAAACTTTCTAGGAGTACGGTTCTTACAGAATTTTAAACACGTCTTTGTGTTGATTTTCTACTACTAGTTACCAAGCTTCAATTCAATCGAATATTTATTTTTTGAGTTATCAAGGAAACAATATTCCAGGTGGATATAACTCGGAAACCGTTAAACCGATTATGCCCAAAATCGAACTCAACTCTCCCTTTCGGATACGCAACCTACCCTGAAAATTGCAAGTCCCTATCTCCTTTGGTTCGAAAGTTATCGAGGCAACGGTCACCCATCTACTGAACTCACACAAGAATGCTCGAATCTCCAACAATATTAAACCGATCGTATTAAAACTTGAAACTTGGCAGTAGAGTTAGGTAATGAACGCTCTTGCAAAATTTCAGCAATTTCAAACGTATAGTTACTGATATATAGAATTTTTTTTTTTTATTTTCAATGATTTATTAAAAATTTTCTACAGATGCTATCCTCACCAAATTTCGCAAACATTTTCGCGTTGGCATTCTACATCTAATAACCATGTTTGAATTCAATCGGTTCAGCATTTTTCGAGTTAATGAGGAACAAAAAACCACCAAATTTCAGAAAATTTCAGATGGCTATAACTCTGAAACCGTTTGGTCGATTATGCTCATAAACAAACTCAAATGTGGCATTCATATGCACAACATAACCTGAAATTTTCAAGCCGCTATCTCTTTCCGTTCTCAGGTTATCGTGACAAAAAAAATATTTTTTAATAATTTTTTTAAAATTTTCTAGCCATACGATTCGCCCAAAATTTCACAAACGTGCTTAGGTTCATGTTCTACAACTACTCACCAAGTTTCAATTCGATCGGATTTATATTGGTTGAAAACAAAATTATTACTCGGAAACCACTAGGCCGATTATGCCCATTAACGAACTTGTCCGTCGTATTGCGATGCGCCACCCACCCTGAAAATTTCAAGTCGCTAGCTCTTTTCGTTCTCAAATTATCGTGGCAACGGCCGGCCGGACGGCCGGACGGACAGAATCAAATTTGACCTCGGATTCTTCATCGGGGAGTCAAACTTGATCGTTTGAGACCAATTTCGTCAAAAAATTCGAAAGTTACAGACATTTGGGCAAAACTATAACGCGATGTTCCCCAGAACATACGCGCAAAAATGAAAAATTATTGATGTGAAAGTTCAATACAAAATACAAAATTGGTTCAAGCACTGACGTGAAGTCAGAAGCTTTTGCGCGTATGTTCTATTGTCCATTCTTCTGTATTGGACACCCTTAATCGAATTTACCATGGTATATTATGTTGTCCATTCTCCTGTATTGGACACTTAATTCGAATTTACCATGGTAAATTCGATTAAGGGTGTCCAATACAGAAGAATGGACAATAGAACATACGCGCAAAAGCTTCTGACTTCAGGTCAGTGATTGAACCAATTTTTTTTTTCGTGATTTTTAAAAATTTTCTAGGGGTACGGTTCTTAAAATTTTTTTTTTTCATCATTTTTTTCAAATTTTCTATGGGTACGGTTCTTACGAAATATCAAACACGTCTTTATGTTGATTTTCTACTACTAGTTACCAAGCTTCAATTCGATCGAATATTTATTTTTTGAGTTATCAAGGAAATAATATTCCAGGTGTGTATAACTCGGAAACCGTTATACCGATTATGCCCAAAAACGAAATCAATTCTCGAATTCTTCATTGGGGAGTCGAACTTAATCGTTTGAGACCATTTTCGTCAAAAAATTCGAAAGTTACAGACATTTGGGCAAAACTATAACGCGATGTTCCCCAGAACATACGCGCAAAAATACAAAAATACAAAATATAAATAATGTTTTTCTAAATAATACATGGTTGTTTGTGTTCTTTTAAATAGAAAAAGAAGAAAATACAAAGAGATTATTCATCTGTTTATAACAAATTGTTTATTAAATAAACAATGAAAATTGAAAAGATTACCGAATTTTTTTTTAATATCAAAGACCAAGATGAATAATGATAATGACTGGTTCTGGGAGTTGGGTGGCTGTTTCAGAAAATTTCCTCCTCTTCTTGAATCTTTTTTCAAATTTGAATTATCTCAAATAGTTTTTGAGATATTGGGGAAAAACCAAACCCCCTTCTTTTTTTTCATTAAAATGTTCATAAGTATTGCAATTTTTGCGGGGCTTCAGCATTTTCTCTAAAACTATCTACATTCCATTCCGAATCGAATGACATCTCAATAATAATTTTCGGACAATGCGAAAAAATTTTGACCAATACTATATTGCGGGGATATATTATCTTCTTGAATGAAAAAAATCGTCCCATTTCTCCCATTCAGCATCTGCTACGTCGCATTAGAAATTCAGGAGTTTGGAATTCTAGCCTGCAATATCAATCTGTTCTCCATTCACAACAGAAAAATATCTGAATTCCGTCAGAGTCGAAACGGGACGACAAAAGGATCACCAATGGACGGATACGTCTAATTTTTCTCCGCCAGTTTCATTTTTCATTCATCCTGCAGTTGAATCCGAAGAATGTTTTGTCGAAATTCGCCCTTAGAAATCTCCAAAGATTTATAGCTCCGTATTTGGATGGAAAATATTTCCCATCTTATTGGCTTTTCTGCAAAAACTCGCCGTATGGGGAATTGACGACAGGTTTACTGTTCTTTTTTTCCATGCACTGTTGCCCCACAACATATAGCTTCTAACTTTTGTAGCTGAATCCTAAATACACTGCGCAAAATAGCGCACATTATGGAAATCTCAAATTTATTCTACAACCGAAGGTGTTCTCAATGATAATAATTTTTATCAGAATTATGTATGCATATGTTATCCACTTTCAACGTTTTTCTTCAATACAGATGTTTTCTCCCAGCAGGAATTAAAAAAAATGAGATTATCAGATTTTGAATGTATTGGCTCCATTCTGAAATCAGTTGTTCTCGATCAATTCTAGTGATAACAGTTTTTCTTTCGTTTGATTTTTTACACTCGATCGCTAAACACGCAATTTGACCCAAAAGGAATGTGCCCAAGCGGTAGTTTTGCGAGAAGAAGGGTGGTCATACACAAGAATTGCAGAAAGGTTTGGAGTTTCCCATACAAGTGTGTCCAGAATGTTGCAGCGATTCAGGGAAACAGGTATGAATGTACGAAGACCAGGACAGGGTAGACCACGGGTAACAACTGCCATTCAAGAACGTTACTTGAGAGTTTCTTCGTTGAGACAACGGTTTGCAACCGCTCGCCTCCTTCAAAATCAGCTTGAGCAAACTCATGGGGTGCAAATTAGCACTCAGACAATAAGAAATAGCCTCAGAGAATATGATTTAAGGCTCTTACCCCAGCCCATCGAAGGGCGCGTTTGGATTTTGCGAGAGAGCATATCAATTGGGAAGAGGCTGATTGGGAAAGAGTTTTCTTCACAGATGAGTCTAGATTCTGCCTCTACCATTGTGATCGACGTTCCCCTGTATACAGACGTCCACATGAAAGATATGCTCAGTGCAATTTCCTGAATACTACTGGTTTCGGGGGAGGATCGATTATGGTATGGGGTGGAATATCTTTGACTGCTCGCACAGACCTAGTGGTCGTTGATAATGGAGCTATGAATGCTGATAGGTGCCTATATAAGGAACATTCTTGAAGAGCATGTAGTGCCATTTGCCCCATACATTGGTGAAAATTTCATTTTTATGGACGATAATGCCAGACCCCATCGTGCGCGCATCGTTCAGGAGTACCTTGAAGAGGTTGAAGTCTCTTGAATGGAATGGCCAGCAAGCCTCGAAAAAAATTTAATTTGAAATTTGTCATTTAAAAAAAAATATTTTTTTTGTTACTGTGTAACTGAAACTAACAGATTTTCCCAATGACGAACTTAACCGATATATTCATCTCCCAAACCTACTCTGGAAATTTCAACTGACTAGCTCATTCCCTTCGGGAGTTATCGTGTTAACGGAGGGCTGGCCAGACCTACCGACCGGCCGTTAACACGATAACTGTCTTACTTTCGTTCATCGAACTGGTTACTGTTTGCGATAGCTGTCTTTTGGCCCAGTTTGAAAGATAAACGTCATCAATGTCAAACGAAATTGAAAGTGTATTTCTGAACAGTTTGGTTGATGTACGCACGTAAACAATTTGAAATTTGCATTCGCAAAGTTCATAAGCACATAGTTTTGTTAGAGGTTCGAACATGATTAGTACAAGGGAGTCGAGCATAATTTACGAGTCATTCTCTGATTATGGAAGATTTAGAACAGAATTTCCAACTAGTGTACAGGTAGTTATTCCTTAGCAACACTATTTAAGATTTCCCACATAAGTATTCTTGTTTGAGTTCTCTCAGGACTGATCACATTAGATTTGTTTCATAAAAAAAACTGGCTATTTCATTTACTCAATATAAGCTTACCTAGAATTATAATTCCGTGAGGCTGTTCAGAAATTATTTCGTTCGGAATTAAAATTTCATTCTGAATTTGTTAGCAACGTAAAAATGACTAAACCAATTATAGAATTTAATTGGTTTCGTATACGTTCTGCGGAGGGTCGGATCTAGATGTGAAACAACCGCACTTTGCTGTTTTGAATACGTTTGTATGTTTATCATTTCTAACAATTTCGGAGAAAATATAGTAGTAGGAATAATTGTGTTATTGTGGAATTCGCAAATGGTGTTACCTTCATATTGTATTGTGCCGAAATTAAACAAATATGCATCAAAAGAAGTTGAAACACAATTTCTGAGAGTTCATATTAATTACGTTTTTGCGCGTATGTTCTGGGGAACATCGCGTTTTAATTTGGCCAAATGTTTTGATTTTCGAACTTTTTGCCGAAAATGGCCTCAAACGACTTGGTTCGATTCTCTAATGGAGAATTCGAGGTCAAATTTGATTCTGTCCGGCCAGCGGCCGTCCGGCCGTTGCCACGATAAATTTAGAAGGATCCCAATACAACGGACAAGTTCGTTAATGGGCATAATTGGCCCAACGATTTATAATAGTCTTGTTTTCAACCAATACAAGTCCGATCGAATTGAAACTTGGTGAATGGTTGTAGAATGCAAAACCAAGGACGCTTGTGAAATTTTGTGCGAATTGTATCACTAGAAAATACAAAAGAAAACATAAAAAAATATTATTCATGTCACCAAAACCTGAGAACGGAAAGAGATAGTTACTTGAAATTTTCGGGTAAGGTTGAGCATCTGAATTGGACATTTTGTTTGTCTATAGGTATAATCAGCAAAACTGTTTTGGAGCTATACCCATCTGAAATTTGGTTGTTTTTTCCTCAATAACTCAAAAAATATAAATCCGATCCAATTCAAACATCGTTGTCAGTTGTAGAATACCAACGCAAAAATTCTTGCAAAATTTCGTGAGGATCATATAACTCGAACATTTTAAAAATATCATTGAAAATCATTGAAAAAAAATTATATATATCAGAAACTATTCGTCCGACAACGCTGACATTGCGAGAGCCTTCAAAACCTAACTCTACTGTCAAGTTCCAAGTTTGAACATGATCGGATCTATATTCAGGGACGGGCCGAAACAAAATTTTTGGGGAGGGGGGGGGGGGAAGCATTCAAAATTTTCCAACTGTGCATGAAGGATTACATAATTTTCGGAGATATCTGAGATTTAAAATACAAGGACACAGCGGTTGCGGTGGTACCGACCCGGGGGCCGGCACAGCCAGGATAGGGATATAAATCGAATACAGAGAGCCAGAGAATCATCTGTAGAGCGTGAGGCTCGCCTCAGCCAGGATAGATGTATTGATTCCCTGAGTTACTCTGATACTATCGAATTTACTGATCCAATTTAAACGCCTACAATTTCCGGTAAAGATATATTTTGCAATCAACATTAATAAATCGCAGGGTCCAACTTTCAACGCTACAGGCTTATATTTGAGCGTTGAGTGTATTTCACTTTGCCAATTATATGTCGCTCTTTCAAGAGTAAACTCTGAAGAAAACATGTTTGTATTGTCTAACGACAAAAATGCTGTGAACGTTGTATATGAAGAAATTCTGTAGTATATTTAGTATCAGCATTTCAACCGTGCGGAGCCGGGGCGGGCAGCTAGTGATATAATAAATTGAATTATAATAAATCTTCAAATTTGAGGATGTATTAACAAACTAGTATGACATAAAAGTTTATATGCACCACGGGTATTAAGAGATGATGATCCCCTAGTGTGTTCTACTTAATGACCTTGGTACAAAAATAACCGTTTCGGAAAATTCTTTCATTTGTGGGGTTTTATACTTGATATAAGAGTTACCGCATTGCCAAAAAATAAAAAAAAAATTGGTTCAAGCACTGACATGAAGTCAGGAGCTTTTCCGCGTATGTTCAATTGTCCATTCTCCTGTATTGAACACTCTTAATCGAATTTACCATGGTGAATTCGATTAAGAGTGTCCAATACAGGAGAATGGACAATAGAACATACGCGCAAGAGCTCCTGACTTCACGTCAGTGCTTGAACCAATTTTTTTTTCGTGAAGTCAGGATAGAAAGCAATGATGAAAAAATTAACACATTATTGTCTACCTTCAATTCTTCTTGAGGAGAAGAATACATAATTATTCTTGAAAAATATTACTGGAATTAATGTGATATTTAAATAATCAAAGTAAAGAAAATTATAAGTTCAGTTACTAACATATTGAATGAAATTCAATTCAAAGTAATATTCAATTACTTATTCTTAACCAATAAATGTCCATTGATAGATCTAAAGGTGATGAGGTGAAACATAAAGATATATTCTCATTAGTGATAAAAAATCTGGCCTAAAATTCCTCTCTACCCATCACGAGATTTAATATCCACAAATGAGCCTCTCACCTTACAAGATCAGAAGCCTTCAACAAAATTTCAGCGATATCATATTAAAAATAATACATAACCTTTCAAAAGTCCCCTCTCACAAATATACTCCTCTGAAGGCACATGGATCTCTTGAAGAAGAATCATCGTCTCTATTTCTCAAAGATATTCACTATTGTTCATATAAATCCCTTCAATATTTAGTTGCCTCCTCCTAAGGAGGATCTCTTTCAAAACCAGGTCTGACCACTAATGTAGGGCAATCATCTCCCATAGATTTGTGATGAAATAACACGATTTTCCCATAACATACGCGTAAAAGATATGTCATCATGACATTCAATATTTTTATTTTTGAAGGTTCTCGCAAAAATACGACCATAGACAACAAATCATACGACGATTCGCATCCGCTACCGCTTCGCTACCGAACTCACAAAAGGCTGCGCGGTTCTCCAACAATATAGATCCGATCGTGTTCAAACTTGGAATTCTGCAGTAGAGTTAGGTTCTAAAGGCTCTTCCAAAATTTCAGCCATGCCGGACGAATAGTTTATGATATATAGATTTTTTTCAATAATTTTTAATTATTTTTTTTTTAATTTTCTAGTTATACCATCCTCACGAAATTCTGCAAGAATTTTCGCGTTGGCATTCTATAACTAATAACCATGTTTGAATTCAATCGGTGTTGTATTCTTCGAGTTAATGAGGAACAAAATACAACCAAATTTCAGAAAATTTCAGATGGCTATAACTCTAAAACCGTTTGAACGATTATGCTCATAAACAAACTCAAATGTCACATTGAGGTGCACAACCTAACCTGAAATTTTCAAGCCGCTATCTCTTTCCATTCTCAGGTTATCGTGACAACAAAAGTATTTTTTAATAATTTTTTAATAATTTTCTAGCGATACGATTCTCACAAAATTTCACAAACGTGCTCAGGTCTATATTCTACAACTATTCACCAAGTTTAAATCCGATCGGATTTATTTTGGTCGAAAACAAAATTATTACTCGGAAACCATTGGGCCGATTATACTCATTAACGAACTTGTCCGTCGTATTGGGATGCGCCACTTTCCCTGAAAATTTCAAGTCGCTAGCTCTTTCCGTTCTCAAGTTATCGTGGCAACGGCCGGACGGCCGTACGGCCGGACGGCACCACAGAATTAAATTTCACATTTGGGCAAAACTATAACGCGATGTTCCCCAGAACATACGCGCAAAAATTCTGATGACACTGAGTTTTCCAATTCGTTTCAAACTCCACTTCAATTATCGATTTTCTGCCCTAAGCAATCACCGAGCATGTTGGAAAAAATTGCACGTAACAAGGGCGTGAATTTTCTCGAGCTATCGAGCTCAAATACAGCGTTTGATATGGAAGCACGATTAGGATAAGACGTAAGGGTGGGTACAAATGGGACGAAACTCGCTCCTATAACAAGCAAGCAATTTCTTTCGCTCTGGAAAGTACGCTCGTCTCGACAAATCCAACTATCCCAATTTATCAGGAAAATTTAATATGCGACAGTTTCTTCGCTCGGAGTTTGTAAACAAAAAAGGATCTCTGTAGAACGTATTTTTTGATCGTCGAACACAGCCTTCGGGACCTTGTTATGTTAATTCGGGGGGAAAATACGTCTCGAGCGATGAAAAAACAATGGATTATGTAAGATATAGCGATATAGTTGATCGTATGTGAATTTTAACGACAGATTCCTCTGATCAAATAAAACTCAAATAATCATTAAAGGATAGGTACTGTGGGAGATATACTCATTATTAATAGGTTTCTTCCTGGGTTTTCTCTCCCAAACTCTGAAAAATATCTATAAAATAAAAAATTTATTATTTTGAGATTTGTTTCGGTGTAACAAACATAAGATATTTGTCGCAAGCAATCAATTGAACAATGTTGCCTAACAAACAACAACGAAACAATATCAACGAACAAACAACTATATTGAAACGTTTCGGAGTCTATATCAGACTCCTTCGTCAGACACTTAACGAAAATCATCAGAATTATTTCGTTGATAGTTATTCTCAATTTCGAATTCAATATTTGATTTCGAAAAGGAAGATGTCGTAGCTCGTAAGGCCAGGAGGGTCTCATTCAAAACCAGGTCTGGCCAATTCAAACAATGATTATTCAGAACTTGTGTGTTATGAAAAAATTGGCCCGAAAATTTATGTTATAATTTAATATGTCATCATGACATTCATGGTTTTGAAGGTTCTCGCAAAATTTCAGCGATGTCGGACAACTGCTTTCTGATATAGTATACATTTTTTTTCAATGATTTTTTTAAAATTTTCTAGTAATACGATCTTCATTAAATTTTGTAAACATTTTTGCGTCGACATTCTAGAACTAATTACAATGTTTGAATTGGATTAGCATCGTATTTTTTGGGTTATTGAAGAAATAATAACCAAATTTCAGATTGATAGAACTCCAAAACCATTTGGCCAATTATGCTAATTACAGAACTTAAATGTCGAAGTCAGATGCGCAATCTACCCTTGCAAGTTGCTATTTCTTTCCGTTCTCAAGGTATCGTGAGATACATAATATTTTTTCGTAATTTTTTGAAAATTTTCTAGTGGTACGCTCCTCACAAAATTTTACACATGTCTTCATGCCAATACTCTACAACTAGCTAGCAAGCTTCAATTCGATCGAGTCTGTATTTGTTGAGTTATCGAGGTAATAATATTCCAGAAATGTATAACTCCGAAACCGTTGAGCCGATTATGGCCAACAGCAAACGTAACTCTCCCATTCAGATGCGTAACCTACCCTGAAGAGTGCAAGTCCCTATCTCCTTTGGTTCGAGTGTTATCGAGGCATCGGTCACCCATCCAGCTACTGAACTCACACAAGGCCACTCGGATTTCCAACAATATAGATCCGATCGTGTTCAAACTTGGAATTTGGTAATAGAGTTAGGTTCTGAAGGCTTTCGCAAAATTTCAGCCATGTCAGATCAGTAGTTTTTAATATATAGAATTTTTTTCAATGATATTTTGAAGATTTTCTAGAGATATGATCCGCACGAAATTTTCCAAGAATTTTTGCGTTGGCATTCTACAACTAATAACCATGTTTGAATTGGGTCGATTTTGTATTTTTCGAGTTATTGAGGAACTAACAACCAAATTTCAGATGGGTATAACTCCAAAACCGTTTAACCGATTATGCTTATAAACAAACTTGCATTAAGATGCACAACCTGACCTGAAAATTTCAAGTCGCTACATATGATTCTCACAAAATTTTACAAACGTGCTTAGATTTATATTCTACAACTATTCACCAAGCTTCAATTCGATCGGATTTATATTGGTTGAAAACAAAATTATTGCTCGGAAACCAAATGGCCGATTATGTCCATTAACGAACTTGTCCGTCGTATTGGGATACGACTCTTACCTACCCTGAAAATTTCAAGTCGCTAGCTCTTCCCGTTCTCAAGTTTATTCGTCAAAAATTGGTTCAAGCACTGACGTGAAGTCAGGAGCTTTTGCGCGTATGTTCTATTGTCCATTATCCTGCATTGGACACCCTTTATCGAATTTACCATGGTAAATTATGTTGTCCATTCTCCTGTATTGGACACTTAATTCGAATTTACCATTTCGTCAATTTTTTAAAATTTTCTAGGGAGGGACAGAGAGAGAGAGAGAGTTTATTGGTTCTTCTACAATATAAAGCATTGTTTAAACAGGTCAGAGAAAAAAGATAAACTTACAGATATAACAATATTACAACACAAAAAAAAATGATAAGGAAGCCAAAGCAAGTCTTCACTGCGAAGACTAAAACAGTATCTCAATCATAATCAAAACGAACAAATAGCAAGTACTCATTCCAATGTGTCATGTAAAGATAAAATATAATATCTACAAATAAAACCAATAAATTACACAAAAAAAAGACATCAATTGTATAAATAAAATACTATTTACAATATGGTCATCAAGTAAGAAATTGACTTCCATAAGCTAAAAGAATATTTACAATTAAAATCAATAAATAATAAACCTACATGATATGTAAAGACAATAAAACACAGACGCACACTCACCAGAATGATTCGAAATCACCTATCGAGTAAAAGACATTATCGATCAATATTTCGTTTCTCTGTTTCTGAAATTTCGCAGCTGGTAGGTTTCTTATATAGATGGGCAGCTTATTATATAGAGATGCTGAACAATACTGTGGACTATTCTGAGATTTTTTCAATGTGAGAAAATTCTTCCTAATTAGGGTTTTGTTTCTAGTATTGTATTCGTGTATATCTGATTGCAACCTGAAACTACCTATGTTCTTATGTGCATAGGGGTACGGTTCTTACAAAATTTCAAACATGTCTTTATGTTGATTTTCTACTACTTGTTACCCAGCTTCAATTCGATCGAATCTTTATTTTTTGAGTTATCGAGGAAATAATATTCCAGGTGGGTATAACTCAGAAACCGTTAGACCGATTATTCCCAAAAACGAACTTAACTCTCCCATTCGGATACGCAACCTACCCTGAAAATTGAAAGTCCCTATCTCCTTTCGTTCGAAAGTTATCGAGGCAACGGTCATCCATCTACTGAACTCGCACAAGGCTGCTCGAATCTCCCATAATATTTATCTGATCATGTTAAACCTTTAAACTTGGCAGTATAGTTAGGTTCTAAAGGCTCTTGCAAAATTTCAGTATTTACAGACGAATAGTTACTGATATATAGAGTTTTTTTTTTTCAATTATCAATGATTTCTTAAAAATTTTCTACAAATACTACCCTCACGAAATTTTGCAAGAATTTTTGCGTTGGCATTCTACAACTACAAATAACCATGTTGGAATTCAATCAGTTCTGTATTTTTTGAGTAAATGCGGAACAAAAAACAATCAAATTTCAGATGGCTATAACTCTTAAACCGTTTGGCCGATTATGCTTATGCTTAAACAAACTCAAATGTCGCATTCAGATGCACAATCTAACCTGGAAATTTCAAGCCGCTATCTCTTTCCGTTCTCAGGTTATCGTGACAATAAAAATATTTTTAAATAATTTTTTAATAATTTTGTAGCGATACGATTGTCACAAAATTTCACAAACGTGCTTAGGTTTATATTCTACAACTAGTCACCAAGTTTCAATTCGATCGGATTTATATTGGTTGAAAACAAAATGATTACTCGGAAACCGTTGGGCTGATTATGCCCATTAACGAACTTGTCTGTCGCATTGGGATGCGCCACCTACCCTGAAAATTTCAAGTCGCTAGCTCTTTCCGTACTCAAGTTATCGTGGCAACGGCCGGACGGCCGGCCGGACAAAATCAAATTTGACATCGAATTCTTCATTGGGGAGTCGAACCAAATCGTTTTAGACCACTTTCGGCAAAAAATTCGAAAATTGCGGACATTTGGGCAAATAATGATAATGCGATGTTCCCCAGAACATACTCGCAAAAAGTAGGCTCTGTAAATGAATCCAATCCATAACATATACCGAGGCAGCCGGGACTTGATCACTCCATCATCTGCAAGATCACCAGCAATTTCCAACGAAGAGTAGATACCCGGGTACCATCAAACGATAAAACCGTTTTTATTATCATTACATTCCATAAATTCCAAAATCACCCCCTAAACTTCTAGCAATCCATGTTCCGCGTCTGGTAAAAAAAGACGTTGCACGTTCAAATCCGCCCAACCCAATCTGGAAGACCATCAATTCCGTGCCGTAAAAGCGTGCGGCTGGTTCCGGGATAAACGGAAACCATCAGAAGTGCATTTATGCACTCTTTATCTTCCTCTCAGGCGAACGTCTCGACTCTGAAACGCGAGAGGATCAGTTTCCAATAATCCTTATCGATAGAAATATCTCCGAAGAGCGAGCATCTGATATGGGGATGGAATTCGTTCATAATTCGAATTCGTAGGGTGTAACTCTTCGAATATTATTGAAAATGGAAGTTTTTAGATGCTGAACTCTTGACGCCGTTGAAGGAGGATTATGAGGTATATTCTGTTGAATGGGAACTCTCGAGCGCCATCGATTCATCGCGGTGTTGTTCGTTTTTATTGGGTTCTCCTCATCTTGAAATTGAACAGGTGATGCAGGATTTATGGCTGTGGTGTACAGCGTAGCTTGAATAGGCCTATCGTAAAAGTCTAGGGATATTCTTCTGAATAGAAGATGTTTTCAATAATAAGATGACTCCGTTAAAAAATTGGTTCAAGCCCTGTGGACAGGAGCTATTGGTATTGGTTTCTCAGAGTTGGGAATTATATCAATGGATTCCTATGATAGAAATGCATCATGAAAGAAATTGAATTTATAAAAAGTGTCGTTCAAAAAAAGTCTTCAAAAATTATCTTATAAAAAATATGAAATTTTTCTTTTACAAATACAAATAAGAAAAAAAGAAATTTGAAAAATAAATTCTAGAATATTGAAAGAGATTCTAATTACAAAAAAAACAAGTTTCGTATGACAATTGCCCAAAACAGGTTTAAAGTACCTACAAATAGTAGATATTCCATAAGACATGTATGAAAGAAGAGAAGTAATAGAGAAAAATTACCTTGTAATCGATCAAAAATTTCCTGATCCACGTTCACCAAATTTTCTCCTCTCTCGAACTACAGAATTATGCTTTCAATATTTACGTAATATTTTCAAACATTCTTAGGTGAGGTGCCCGTTGCATGGCCAAAATACGAGTATTTCAACAACAACATAATATTTTTGAAGTTATAATATTCCCTTCCGTCAGTCCCGTCATTAAGTGAGAGAACTGAGCATGATGAAAAGCAGTCTCACTTCTCTCAGATCACTTACTTCATATTCCGTTCTGAAATGTAAGACTTGACTAATTTCGGAACAAATAACTGAGATTTTTCTCATTTCGCTCACATTTCGGAATACACTTTATTCTCATAATTCTTCGATTGCTGAAATGAATTAGACAATGTCATCTCTCAGTCAAATAAGTTGACATTATAACAATCCATAGATAGAATAATTATATCATTCTGTGAAAACATAGAAATACGATTTATTTTTGAAATTTAGAAAAACCATCTCCGAAAGTATTAGCTTGTTAGAGTTAAAAATGATATCATTGGATTCTTATGGTAAAACTGCTTATTGAAAAAAATTCAGTTTGAAATTTGTAATGTGAAAAAAAATTTTTGTTTTGTTACTCTGTTTTCTGTCTCTGCCATCTGTCCGATTTTACCCAATAATAAAGTTAGCCGAGATATTTATCTCCCAAACCTACTCTGAAAATTTCAACTGTCTAGCTTACGGCCGGCCGGACATAATGAATTTCGACCACGGATTCTTGATCAGTGAGTCGAACCAAATCGTTTGAGACCATTTTCATCGAAAAATTCGAAAATTACAGACATTTGCGCAAATTGATAAGCACTCTGTTCCGAGGAACAAGAGCGCGAAAAAGATATACTTATACAGGGTAATTCTTGAATTCGTACATTTATTTTATATACAGGTTGTTCTATTGGTAAACCTGAGGTAGAGCTAATCCAGACGACTCCAAAAAACCTCTACGTGATAGGTATAATCAGCTCCATAGCCGAGATACAGGGTGATTTATATATTCGCCAATATTCTCAATTGCTTTTAACTTTTGAACCATCCAGTAGAATCATTTAATATTTGGAACGGAAAATCCACATCCAAGGGTTGATCGATTAAGCTTAAAGTCTCTCTTGGTGCGGAGTTGCTGGGAAGCACTTTATAATAAATCGATTCAAATTTGTCGATAGAGGACATATTATATTTCAATTTTGAACCTCAGAAGGGAATGTGGTTCCGCTCAACCGAAAATCTAATACGTAATTAATTCTGACAACGAAACTTGATCGCAAACGTTATCTCAGAGAAAAAACGATGACTTTATTATCGACCCTCGATCGATACGAGATACGGAAACAGAGCTTCCCCTCTACAGATGGAACTACCAGTATTGAAATTCACTTTATTTTATAAAATATTGAAAATGCGACAAGTATCGATTGTCAGCGGAAACTGTCGAACAGGGGAATGTCCCAGTCATACGTTAATTTTGTGATCATTGTTGTTGTACCTCTGTAAACCTACCTTGCCAACTCCTTTTGTTTGAGGGTAATCGCGGTTACGGCCGGATAGACAGAACTGAGTTTGACCTTAGATTATTTTCAGTGGTTCAGCGGAATAAGCACGCCACAAAATTAAAAATAAACAACGAAAAATAGTCCCCAGAATCAAGTGTGAACAAAGTAAGCAGCACGATATTTGACAACTGTTTTGAATTCAAATTCGATCAGAATAGAATTATCCACTCCAATCGTAGATCACTGTATTAAGTACAACGTTCCTGGGTTTCACCAATAATTTTACAATTCCGAAACCGCTTTCCCCATTAAATCGTTTCGACCGGTCGGCCTCCAATTGGAGTAACCTTAATTCAATTAGCCAGGAATCGGACTCCTCCAAATTATCACCTGAAGGATGAAAGGGGTCCCAGACAATCCCCAAACAAAGACAATAGTTTCCTTGACAGTCCGAGTGTCATCTTTCCGGGGCGTGCTCAAAGCGGCTCTTCTATCGAGATCGGGTTGCTTTTGATGTATCTACCCCTTTCGCTGGGGCAGCGAGAAATCCTGAGTCTGCAACACTGAGAACGGTGTTAAAGGAGGGTAGCTTGAACACACACTTCAGGAATTGGGGGGCTTGAATGGTCCTTCACGTCGGATTTTATCATTATTGGAGTTTTTGAAGTAACTCGGGTAGGATGACTCGGTTTGTATTTGCAGAAAGATTGTGAGAAAGTGGATGGAAAGGAGAGGTGGACTATGAGGGGTGAATTCATTGTAGCTAGGTAAGGCATATGGAAGTGCGAAGAGCAAAATATGTTCTTAACGACTCACAAGTTTTTTTTATTTACGACATTATCATAATCATTAAAGAATACTGTGGGAGGTATACTCATTATTGAAAGGTTTTTTTTTCTGGGTTTTCTCTCCCAAACTCTGAAAAATATCTATAAAATAAAAATTCATTATTTTGTGATTTGCTTCTGCGTAAGAAACACAAGATATTTGTCAGAATCAATCAATTGAACAATGTTGCCTAACAAACAACAACGAAACAACATCAGCGAAGAAACAACTATATCGTAACGTTTCGGAGTCTATATCAGATTCCTTCGTCAGACGCTTAATGAAAATCTTTAGAATTATTTTGTTGATAGTTATTTTATGAAATTCAAGAATTCAGAGTTTGGGAGAGTTAACCCAGAAAAAAACCTTTCAATAATGACATTATCGTATTTAGTAATATTTGCATCTTGTTCCGCGTCCTATCATTTTGTCCGGATGTCTTTATTTTGGAATTTCGTGCGGAAAATGGTCTCAACGAATTGAATTCGACGATGAATAATCAGGGTTCAAATTCAATTATGTCCATCCGGCCGTAGACACGATAACTTTAACAAAATGAGTTAGAGAGTCGAAATTTGCAGCGTTGGTTTGGAGCATAATAATCTCGGTTACGTTCGTTAATGGGCGAAATCCCCCAAGGTGTTTCGGAGTTAAAGCTATTTTTAGTTAAAACATTTTTTATGAATATTTCAGGAACCAACCACTCAAGCTATCTGAAATTCAGCAGTAAATTGTAGAATCACGACTTTTATATGCATGGGAAGTTTTATATTGATTGGATGATCATAAACTGGATAAAAGTGAAAAAAAATTGTCAATTTTGTTCTCACAACAACTCGAAAAAATACTGATCTTATTGAATTAAAACGCGGTAGTTAGATGCAAAATACCGACGCGAACACTTGTGCAAAATTTCGTGAGGATAGCATGACTAGAAAAAAATTAAAAAATGTTCAACTATGGGTGGAATATTTTGTCAAGCAAAATATCCCACACATAGTTGAACATTTTTTAATTTTAATTCCGAAACCAAATATCGGATTGAGTTTAATTTTGGCCTTTCGGTGACCAACAATAACCGCTTGAGGTGTGCAAAATTTCACTGAGAACAGACCACTAGGAGCCTCAATTTTTTTTTATAATTCAGAACTTCCAAACTGGGCAAAGTTGTTTTCCTACGTGGAAAATCACATTTGGTATACATTCGTCTTCAGTTCCTACACTTGTTCTATCTGATTATTGGGATCGCTAGCGTAAGTACAAGGGCAACTAATTTATGAATGGACGTGTAATACATGTATATACGGTGACAATTGAATAAATGGGTGAACGATTTGTGAAATTTTACATTATTTTTCAAAATTTGTCTGAAAGTTGTGCTACTGGGGAGGAGCTCGAGGGCCGTATTACCACCGCATGTCAATTATGTGAGTGTACAAGTCAGTTTCGAGGCAATAACGTGGTCCATGGGCTTTTTTCGCTATGCGCGTGAGCAGACGATAATTGATTTAACTGCTGGAGTTTTCGTCTGAGAGGATTGGGATTTCGAGGTGTAGGATGCTATTCCTCCGTAGAACCCCCTTGGAAGAGTCCACGCATTCGTGGATTGAAGCTGCGATATATCCTGAACCACTGGTGTTGAAGAATCGGAGCTTTATGTGAGGTGTGTGATTTTGAGAGGACGTTCAGCTACGAGTAGATTGCACAAATGCAGAGTATAAGTGGCTCTTTTTGGGTTGTATGGCTCATGTTGGGAGTGGTTTACGTCTAGCGGTCATGGCTTGGCCGATATTGTGAGGCTTTCAAAGAAAATTCATGGAAATTCTGTGCGCGGACAAGTCAGTTTCGAAGAAATAGCGTGGTTTCCGAATTGAAAAATATGTACCGTGACCCTGGGGTCAATTTAAAAATAACTATATTTGGAAGATCTATATTAAATTAGATTCGGGATTTGCAGAATAGGCGCAAGCAATTGCGTTCCTAACCACAATCTTTTTTTTATTTCGATCTACAGTAAAATTAATAGCCAAACTTTGTTAATAGTAGACAGAATTGTCAAATAAACTTGAAAAACTATAAAGAAGAACTGAAGTGAAGTCAGTTTTCTTTGGCGCGCTTGATCACGTTGGCTAATGTAAATTGAATGATGAGTGTTTCAAACTCAGTGGATAGAGTGAGCCAGAGATTTATTCAGTGGGTAGTGGAACCTATTCACTGTCAGGTCAAAAATTAACAGTGCTGTGCATAAACTGGCATAAGGATACGGTAACAAAGTCGATAAAGAACCCAAGTGACTCTCCTCAGTAGCACAAGCTCATAAGAGCTTCTGAGTGATCTCCTAACCTTCACTATGAAAGGAGTAAAAAGGCTCAAAATGTATTGAAGTGGGGTCAATCTGCTTTGGCACACTTGCTATAGAAATGATTATGATTATTCTGACCCTCCTAGGTAATCTCCTAGGAGATTCGACTTTGTTACTGTATGCTTACGCCAACTTAGGCACAACACTGTTGAATTGTTTATTCACTGAGCTTGAAACACTGATCATTCAATTCAAATTAACCAACTTGAATAAGCGCATCAAAGATAACTGACTTTACGTCAGTGCTTTTTGGCGCTCTAGTTCCTCGGAACAGAGTGCTTATCAATTTGCCCAAATGTCTGTAATTTTAGAATTTTTGGCTGAAAATTACAGACATTTGGGCAAATTGATAAGCACTCTGTTCCGAGGAACTAGAGCGCCAAAAACACTCTGTAATATTTTTCGCTTATAATCCTCAAGAGGTTCAGAATGCCCTTCTTCAATACCCCGTATCAAATATTCGTTCGTAGACCCGTCATCGGAAAAATCCGGAAGTTCTAGCCCCAAACCGGCCCGCAATAATCGAATCAAGACTCAAATCCGCTCCTCAGCCTTTCCGTAATTGGATAAGAAGAGTAAGATCGCGTTCGCGGAAGGATAAAACGGACAGACAGAACGACGGCCAGGACTCAACGCAACGTCCCGAGTCCCGAGATAGGCGGAAATTGTGTTATGTTTCAAACACGCTCCACCAAAATGAAACCAATTACCAAATGCGAAGAACATTCGCCCCGAGTGGGTGCTCCACGGCACACTGCGGAATATCGGCCGGGCTTTTAATTATTTCGAAAAGACGAAAAATAAAAAAGCAACGTTGCTCATTCGCTCTTTCAAAGACATGTTTCGAGCCGTTTCGCGAGCTTTTCAAAAGTCATAATTATGGCTTTTTAGCGGGAATGGACGCGGAAAGTTGCACGATGAAAATGTATAATGAGAGGCGGAAGAGGATGTCGAGAGCGTTCGGGATTGTTGTACTTGACGGATTTGGGATCCGAATGATTTCGATAAGATTAAAGGGAAGATGCGAGTTTGGTTTTTGAGAGGAGTTCTTCTCCAATTATTATCGATGATGGGAGGTGGTTGGTCAATAGCGATATTTAGGCAAGGCAGAACTCTCTAATCTGGAATAAAAGAAAAATTGGTTCAAGCACTGACGTGAAGTCAGAAGCTTTTGCGCGTATGTCCTATTGTCCATTCTTCTGTATTGGACACCCTTAATCGAATTTACCATGGTAAATTATGTTGTCCATTCTCCTGTATTGGACACTTAATTCGAATTTACCATGGTTAATTCGATTAAGGGTGTCCAATACAGAAGAATGGACAATAGAACATACGCGAAAAAGCTTCTGACTTCACGTCAGTGCTTGAACCAATTTTTTTTTCGCGATTTTTTTAAAATTTTCTAGGGGTACGGGTCTTAAAATTTTTTTTTTCGTCATTTTTTTCAAATTTTCTAGGGGTTCGGTTCTTACAAAATTCTAAACACGTCTTTATGTTGATTTTCTACTACTAGTTACCAAGCACCAATTCGATCGAATATTTATTTTTTGAGTTATCAGGGAAATAATTTTCCAGGTGGGTATAACTCGGAAACCGTTAGACCAATTATGCCCAAAAACGAACTCAACTCTCCCTTTCGGATACACAACCTACCCTGAAAATTGTCCCTATCTCCTTTCGTTCGAATGTTATCGAGGCAACGGTAACCCATCTACTGAACTCACACAAGAATGCTCGAATCTCCAACAATATTTAACCGATCGTATTAAAACTTGAAACTTAGCAGTAGAGTTAGGTTGTGAAGGCTCTTGCAAAATTTCAGCAATTTCAAACGAATAGTTACTGATATATAGAATTTTTTTTTCAATGATTTATTAAAAATTTTCTGCAAATGCTATCCTCACCAAATTTTGCAAACATTTTTGCGTTGGCATTCTACAACTAATAACCATGTTTGAATTCAATCGGTTCAGTATTTTTCGAGTTAAGGAGGAACAAAAAACCACCAAATTTCAGAAAATTTCAGATGGCTCTAACTCTAAAACCGTTTGGCCGATTATGCTCATAAATAAACTGAAATGTCGCGTTCTGGTGCACATCCTAACCTGTAAACTTGAAGCCGCTATCTCTTTGCATTCTCAAGTTATCGTGACAACAGAAATATTTTTTAATAATTTTTTTAATATTTTCTAGCCATACGATTCGGACAAAATTTCACGAACGTGCTTAGGTTCGTATTCTACAACTACTCACCAAGTTTCAATTCGATCGGATTTATATTGGTTGAAAACAAAATTATTACTCGGAAACCACTGGGCCGATTATACCCATTAACGAACTTGTCCGTCGTATTGGGATCCGCCACCCACCCTGAAAATTTCAAGTCGCTAGCTCTTTTCGTTCTCAAGTTATCGTGGCAACGGCCGGACGGCCGGACGGACAGAATCAAATTTGACCTCGAATTCTTCATTGGGGAGTCGAACTTAATCGTTTTAGACCATTTTTGTCAAAAAATTCGAAAGTTACAGACATTTGGGCAAAACTATAACGCGATGTTCCCCAGAACATACGCGCAAAAATATTTGATACCAACGCAATGTTCTCACAAGAAATAGAAGTTTTTCCAACTGGAGTGCTTTGGTAGCCCCATCAAGGGAATTATTATTTCGTTCTATTTTATACTCGTGGAATACTGATCGCATAGTATTGTGGTGAAATTTAGATTCAGTATGCCATATTCATGCGTAATCTCATATCTCCTTAATTAATTTCTCCTTGAGTTCTTCAGTAGACCAAACGAATACCAACAATGCGTTCCACCTATGATTTAGTATGTGAGGAGGGAAAGTACTATCGAATTCGAGTCAAGACAACGGCTTACTGGCGCCATCTGTGGGCTAGGCAGGGAACCCCTCAGAGTGCCAACATATGGAATAAAGTAATCCTTCGTCGAAATTTATTTATTTTTTTAACAAGGAAATCCACTTAATATTCAGATAATATCGTAGCCATATTACAGTTTGGAATAATGGGAATATATTTAATTCTGGTCAATCCTTCCTCCCACAGGCACAGGAAAAGGAAATTAATAAAAGGAATCGCTCCACGTTAGAAGCTTCAACGCGACAGTCAATGTAAAATATTGAATTATTGTGGCTTTTACTTGTTTAAAATCCAGATTTTGAAAAATTATACATGATTTGATATTGTTTATTGAATATTGTCACGTGTTTTTCGGACTACATCTGTCAGTAAAAAACCCTGTCTCCCCGTTAGTATCGTAATTTGTAAAAATTGAAATTGTTGATAAAATAAGCTCAAATATTGAAAAGACAAAATTAAAAAACGAAGAAATTGAAGATGGGATACTCCATGATTCATCAAATTGCTACAAAATTCATTGCCAATTCAAAAAATGATCCGAATACTTGTGAATAGTCCTAAAATCTTCCTGAATTTTATACAAACCCTATTATATGTTTTTATAAAAAAGCTAACGAGCTTCTTAGGTAACTCATGTTATCCTGGCCAAATTTCAAAAAATTCTGGCAATTACTATTGAATTTTTCTTGAAACATTATTTCTCTGGCTATAAAGATACAATTTTGATGACATTCTGAATCACTTCGATGTCTATATTTTACACTAATTGCACTAAAGCGCTTTGGTACAAGCACACACGAATGAAATATTTTCGAATCCAAATTCGACATAGGCTACTCAAGAAACTCCATCTGGTAATGAAGTATCGTCGAGATTAGTGGGGAATTTGAAACCTCGTAGTTTATATTTTACACAATTCGTGTGAAGTTGTGGAAGGAGTTATGAATTTCAGAAATGTTCCTGTCAGCTTCCTCGTGATCCAACAACATATGTTACCTCCTATTCATATTTTCATCCCACCCTTTTCGACTGGTCCTTCGAGCCGGATTTAGCAGCAGTAATTGGACATAGGTTTTTTTCTATCAGAAAATTCCAAGCAGCTCACTACTCCGCTATAAATACAAGCTCCAAGGACGAAGCAAGGAAAAGTAGGAACCTGAATAAATATTCTCCCTCATTTTCTACGTCATCCGTAGGACGCCCCCGGAAAATGCCAATTGGAACCTCAGAGAATTCATTCCCATCCGTATCCTCTGTCTACTTCGGTAATCAGTGTTTGCTTAGGTCTCACTCTCTTAATCTCAGGGGTTGTTGTTTGGTTTTTCCATCGGTGTTGGCGACCGTAAAGGGACCGGAACGTATTTGTATTCGTTCTGAGTGTGGCGCGAAACTTAATTTACCATTTTCTGGGGTCGGAAAATTGACAGCTGCATTTCTAATTCGCCCTAATAACTTTAATACGGCGAAATGCAATACTCACGCGCCGCATGGGGTTGGCAAAGTGACCTCGTACATTTCACGTTTCGTTAATGAATATGACGTCAGCAATGGAGACAATTGGGTCATGAATTAATTATTACTGAATATGATCAGTAACAGTGTTATATCAAGAAGGAATAATTCTTTAAACTTTATATTTTGGCAAGAATGGATCCATAACATTTCCAAGAAATTTTAATAACATATTATGTAAAATAATTGGAAAAACACTGACACCAGGAATTTTGGCCCGCTTGTTCAAATTTATAGCCAGATCGGACATCCATCTAGGTACTGAACTTGCCCAAGGTTTCTTAGCTCCAGGAAAAATAGTTATTTTTGTATTAAGTTCTCAAAATGAGTGTTTTTTTCATGGCACATGAGAGTGTCAATTTTCACTCGAATGTGCCACAAAACACGAATTTTATACGCACGAAATACAAACAACATTTTTTGTACAACTGTGAATGTGAATTCACATCGTCTGAAACATAATTATCAAAGATATTGCTTCCAATACAATATTTCTATGGATCCAGTTATCTTTCTGTGTCGTTACTATATAGAAAAGGTTTGTTGACACGCCGCGTGTTTGAATCTTTGACTTTATTTGCTCGTAGTTGCTTCAATTTCGAATTATTTTAAAGAAGATGGATGTTGATCATGATAGTGGTAGTGATACCCCATCAGATATGGCTGAAGAAGCAATTTTATCCAATATGTTACTGGCCAAATTAAAGCTAATATATGAGAAAACATATTTCGTTACTGGTGCAGCAAGAACCATGTAAAGAAGGTTTCTGAAAATGTGCTCATATGCTATTTTGAGGAATAATCAAAAATTTAAAAACCTTCCACGTTATGGAGTGTCTACTCAATGTTGAAAAGTACATCGAATGTTAAGGAAAATATTGATATAAGGAAGTTTTCAAAATTGGTCCCACTCATTAAGAACAAAAGCGTCGGATACCGAGGAAAGAAATCTAAAGTGTTATCCAGAGATGATATCGATAAATTCATTCAAGATGCTGATGATGAGACTAATTTAGTTTATAAGGTACAGATATAATCATAATTTAGTGAGATTAGTAATTTCAATATTCCTTATTTGTAGGTTGTCCTAACTTTGGGTATCAGCGGTGCTTGTCACCGTGAAGAATTATTAAATATAACTATTGATGCCATTGAAGAAGTTAGATCTATACTAATTGTTAATATACCTGATACAAACACCCATTGCGCAAGAACGTTTAATGTTTCAAATTCGGATTATATTGACATATACCGCAAGTAGCACTACGGCCGCCCCAAACAAAAAGTAATAGACTATTCTTGAAATATTCGAGAGGAAAATTTGTCAATCAACATGTGGGGATAAATAAAATAGGAGAAATTCCAAGCTTGATTGCAAAATGGCTTGGAAAAGCCATGTTTAAGGGCTATACAGGTCACTGTTTCAGGAGAAGCTCTTTAACTCTTCTGGCCAATGCATTACATCGATAAAACGTCACGGTGGCTGGAAATCTGCCTCCGTAGCAGAAGTATATATAGAAGATAGTTTAAATAATAAAATTGAATTTCAAACAGAATATTGAATTGGTCATCTATTTCCAAAAAAATATGTGATAACACTGTGGAATCAACTCTTCACGAAATATTTAACGTTGCTGTTCAGCTGCAACCTGAAATGAAATTAGTTGTTCACACTTCAATATCAATTATTGTTCCAGTAAATGAAAATGTTTATTGTAGTAACAATTGATAGGGAAGTTCAAACAATTGCTTCTAAAACAAATATTCCTGAAGATGTTCCATGTTGTTTCTGATTGAGAACGTTAAATATTACTTGCAGAGTTGATTCGAGAATTATTGATCATCAATAATTGACTATGTAAGAAATAAATCTTTCAAAAAGTAATATTTCATGTTTATTGTGTGAATTATTCTGGCAGTGAAAAAAGTCTTTTTTTAACGGTGAAAAAAAGTAATCATTTACGCATCCATAGTGATGAAGGAAAGTCAAGTTTTTTTGATAGTTGTACAAAACACAATTTTTTAGAAGTTTATTTATTATTATGTTTGTTAGGAACTTGTGATAATAGAGATTATTTTCAAGAAAAAATTGGTTCAAGCCCTGTGGACAGGAGCTTTCTGGCGATCTAGTTCAAACAGACGAATTATATCTCCGAAAGTATTGGATTCTCAGAGTTGGGAATTATATCAATGTATTCTTATGATAGAACTGCTTCATAAAGGAAATTCAATTCAAATAATAGTTTATTTATCAAGATTAAATGAGCAATCTGAGAATGAGAACAGCACCATGGAAGAAATCGAATTAAAATAGCTGAAATGAATTTGACTCTTTCTTATAGAATAGGATGACATGTACGAGTATGAACACAGATCATATAATAAAGCTCAGATAGAATAATTATAACATTCTGTGAAAACATAGAAGTACGATTCATTATTGAAATTTCGAAAAATCATATCTCCGAAAGTATCAGCTTGTTGGAGTTGAAATTGATATCGATGGATTTTTATGGTGAAACTGCATCTTAAATGAAAATTGAATTTGAAATTTGATACATAAAAATATTTTTTTTTTTCGTTACTCCGAAACCATCTAGCCTATTTTGCCCAATAACGAACTTAACCGAGATATTCATCCCCGTAACCTACTCTGAAAATTTCAACTGCCTAGCTCATTCCGTTCGAGAGTTATTGTAGGATATATTTTTTTTAATTTTCAAAAATTTTTTTTGATACTTTGCGGTAACCCGGTCAATACAAAACTTCACATCCATATAAAGGTCATGATTCTACAATTTGATGCTAGATTTCGGATAGATCAAGTGATCGGTTTCGGAAATATTCATAAGAAATGTTCTTACTAAAATCGGCCATAACTACGAAACCGCTTGATGGATTTCGCCCATTAACGAACTTGTCCGAGATATTTACGCTCCAAACCCACCTTGCAAATTTCAATCCTCTAACTCTTTTCGTTCGAAAGTTATCGTGCCTACGGTCGGCCGGACAGAATCGATTTCGACCTCAGATTCTTGATCAGTGAGTCGAACCAAATCGTTTGAGACCATTTTCAGCCAAAAATTCGAAAATTACAGGCATTTGGGCAAATTGATAAGCACTCTGTTCCGAGGAACTAGAGCGCCAAAAATAGAATTTACAAAACATAAAGCTGATGCCATTATAAATTCAACACTTAACGGACAACTTTTATTGCCTACAAATCCCAATGCTTTGAAAATCTCGTCTCTATTTGTACATCTGGAGAAATTTATCGTTGTTTCTTGTACTTCTTGTAGTGAAGATGTGAACATTTATTATATACAACTGTGAAAGTTCATTTAATAAAACTGGTTAAATATTTGGTAACAAACTTAGATGCAATAAAAAAATTTTCAAGTATTTTGTAGAATTCAGCGAGACCAGACAACTGATAACGAGACGAGACCGAGACTTAAACGAGACTTAATTTTTTAGGAATTGGCGAGACCGAGACTAGATTTTTTATTTTCTCGCCCACTCTCGTCTCGTGTGTCATCATTTTGGAGCATCGACTTTTGTTATTATTCCTCTAATGTAGTTTTCTGGTTGAATTACTTTCATAGGTGAATGTTATTCTTGGGTTATCCGATTAACCTGTATTTCTTGTTGTAAATAAATAAATGAATAATTAAATAAATAAATGAGACTTGTACGAAAAACCGAACCGACCCTTTGCATTCAACGGGAACTTTGACCAATTCTGAGTCTTTGAAGATACCCTTGGGCGGTTATCATTTTTTTCTCGAATTCCCAGGTTCCGGAAGTATTTAATAAGGCCCCGCTTCCGGCCAGTGCAATTACTGATCAGGAAATTCCGGATTTTCGACAACCCGCCCGAATCCGCTCTTATTTTCCGATAAATACCAATATCGAAACATAACCCTTAACCATCGGACCGTTCGCCAATTAAATCTCGAAAAGCTGCTCCGCAACACACAAGAAATTTCCAAGTCGGCAAATTTCCGGCCGCTGTTTCTCCAAAGGAATCGATAAAGCCGTTTAGGCCATTCTGCTGACCGCCGTTCGACGTTTGATGTTGAATTCTTGATCTGTTCAAAGAAGCAGCCGTTCTTTAATTATCCTTCGGCGACCGCACCACAAACGGAATTCGAGAGAGCTTGGAGTTTGCGGGGAGGACAGAGGCGTAGGTGGGTACCAACGTTCCTGATCTTATAGATTGTTATAAAACAATACACATAGGTGCACCCAAACTTAAAGGGTTTTCCAATAAGAGGTGTTATTTTGAATAGACCGCTATTTCGGTAGATGTCACTTTTGAAGCTGTCATTTTTTGACATTTGATAAGTAGAAACTACGCCATTAATAAAAATGGAACGATACACGCTTCAAGAACGCATTGAAATTATTAAAATTCACTATAAAATTGGTGAAAATTTGGCAAAGACGGTTCGTAAAACTCGAACATTTTTGGGTCGTCGTGAAGCGCCTTGTCGGACCGCAATAAAGAAATTGGTGGAAAAATTCGAGCTGTTGGGACAAGTTAGTTATGTGAAGAATAAAAACCGTGCACGTCGCTCAAGAACAGCCGAGAATATTGCTGCTGTAGCCGAAAGTGTTGAAGAAAACCCAGCTTTGTCCATTCCTCGTCGTTCTTTGGAATTAGGCATTCCACAAACGTCATTACACCGTATTTTGCATAAAGATTTGGGGCTTAAGGCTTATAAAGTTCAGTTAACACAAGAACTCAAGCCAGCCGATAATCAACAGTGTCGTGTCTTCGCTGTTTGGGTCGTTGAAATGCATGAACATGATCCGGAATTCCATCGAACAATTATCTTGAGTGATGAGGCCCATTTCCACCTCGGTGGCTTAGTGAACAGTCAAAATTGTCGCATCTGGGGCTCGGAACACCCAAGAGTTATTGTTGAAAAGCCTCTCTATCCTCAACGTGTGACTGTTTGGTGCGGTTTTTCGAAAATGAGGCTGGAGCAACAGTTACGGTGAATGGATTGCGCTATCGAGAGATGATTAATTAATTTTTATGGCCGGATTTGGATGGTATTGATCTGGACAACGTTTACTTTCAACAAGTCGGTGCTACGTGCCACACAAGCAACGAAACCATTGATCTTTTGCGGGAAAAGTTTCCGGACCGTGTTATCTCTCGAAGAGGTGATTACAATTGGCCTCCGAGATCTTGTGATTTAACACCTTGCGACTTCTTCTTTTGGGGCCGCGTGAAAGAGAAGGTCTACGCCAATAGCCCTGCGTCGAATCAAGACCTCAAAGATGGAATTCGTGAGGCTATCGAGGACATAGGGCAGCCACTTTGCGATTTGGTTATGGAAAATTTAATTAAAAGGATATGGTCCTGTAAGCGTGGTCGTGGTGGTCATTTGCCTGATGTTATTTTCCACTATTAACGGCATAACTTCTTCTTTATAATGAAATAAACATCCGATCATTTATATTGAAAAATGGCATTTTTCTTTGAATATCAATATAACACCTCTTATTGGAAAACCCTTTATATGGAATCACTCAGTATTTCACAGTAACATCTGTTCACTGAGGAAATTCACTTGTACAAGAAGGAATGTTGTTTTCTATAAGTCAATAATTGAGTGTTTGGTTCGTATAAATTAATAGGCATTATTTGTCGAAGGGTTGATTATATGATTTGGACGTTTTATCCAGGGCGCATTCGGGATAAAATGTCGGAAGAGGGCTAAATCAACATACAACGTGTAAGATAGTAAATAATGTGTTATTTCATTGAATATTAACATAATGTAAATAATTAAATTGGTTCTAGCCCTGTGGACAGGAGCTTTGGCGCTCTTATTCAAACTTTGACAAATCATATCTCCGAAAGTATTGGTTTTCAGAGTTCGGAATCATATCAATGGTTTCTTATGATAGAACTTCAGTATAAAATAAATGAAATTCAAACATCTTAAAAGAATTTAAATTCAACAAGATTGCCAAAAATCATTAATCCAAAACCAATTTTACCCAATAACGAACTTATCCGCGATATTCATTCCTCAAATCTACTATACCAAAGTATATATTTCCATCATCATATGGATTATCCACAGGCATTATATTATCATCTTAAAAGTATTACATCGGGTAGGTTATTTCATTGGTCATTTTTGCATTCAATCATACTTTGTTCTCTAACATGAGGGGTATTTTATATCAAGAATAACGAACCAGAAATAAATTTTAAATGTCACTTAAAGCAAAATAAGATGACTTGAATGAACACAGATCATATAATAATTCATAGATCGATTAATTAAGTACAGCTAATGAACTCTATACTAACGAAGTACCTATAGTATAATCTAGTCTACGCTAGGTCTGCGCCTAGGTACATTGTTCACATTCTAGACACATTACCAAATAATATATCTACAGGGTGTTCCTTAAAGACATGCTAATATTTAAGGGGACGATTTTTTGACTTATTTTGAGTCTAAAACTTAGACATTTCTATAAAATTTGGTACATGTCTTCTATGCATCAGGGTGCATTTTGTGATGTACACATTTTTTCATTTTCTCTACCAGTGGCGTGTATACGGGTTTTGCATTGAATATTTTTGGAGAAAAAAATACTACGCCACTGCTTTCCTGTAAAATAAAATTCACTTTTAAGATCCTCATTCACTTTTGAGCGAAACTGATCTCATGGGTTTTCTTTGTCGGACGCACGGTTTTTGCTTAAAAAATAATAATAGTTTTACTTCAGGATCAATTCCTCAAAAATCTGATGCGGTGTGGAAATGTTTGTGCATCGACTGAAAGCAAATTAAGATATCAGATTTGTTCCGAAATGATTGAGAATCTAAAAAGTATGTCTTCTTGTCAGAATCTCTGTTCTTGATTAAAATAATTAAATTAAAATCCAAAAGTACCAAAATTTTATCGCCCTGTATGTCAAAAGTCTTTTAGGACATTCGTTCATAGGAATTTTACCCAAATGTCTGTAACTTTCGAATTTTTTGACGAAAATGGTCTCAAACGATTTAGTTCGACTCCCCAATGAAGAATTCGAGGTCAAATTTGATTCTGTCCGGTCGGCCGTCCAGCCGTCCGTCCGGCCGTTGCCACGATAACTTGAGAACGAAAAGAGCTAGCGACTTGAAATTTTCAGGTTGGATGGCGCATCCCAATACGACGGACAAGTTCGTTAATGGGCATAATCGACCCATTGGTTTCCGAGTAATAATTTTGTTTTCCACCAATATAAATCAGATCGAATTGAAACTTGGTGAGTAGTTGTAGAATGTGAACCTTTGCACGTTTGTGAAATTTTGTGCGAATCGTATGGCTAGAAAATTTAAAAAAAATTATTTCAAAATATTTTTGTTGTCACGATAACTTGAGAACGGAAAGAGATAGCGGCTTGAAATTTGAAGTTAGGATGTGCATCAGAACGCGACATTTCTGTTTGTTTATGAACATAATCGGCCAAATGGTTTTAGAGTTATAGCCATCTGAAATTTGGTTGTTTTTTGATCCTCATTAACTCGAAAAATACTGAACCCATTGAATTCAAATATGGTAATTAGTTGTAGAATGCCATCGCGCCATTGTGTGGCTAGTATTTGTAAAAAATTTAAAAAAAATCATTGAAAATTGAAAAAATAAATTCTAAATATCAGTAACTATTCGTTGGAAATTGCTGAAATTTTGCAAGAGCCTTCATAACCTAGCTGTATTGCCAAGTTTCAAGTTTTAACACGATCGGTTGAATATTGTTGCAGATTCGAGCATTCTTGTGTGAGTTCAGTAGATGGGTGACCGTTGCCTCGATAACTTTCGAACGAAAGGAGATAGGGACTTGCAATTTTCAGGGTAGGTTGCGTATCCAAAAGGGAGAGTTTAGTTCGTTTTTGGGCATAATCGGTCAAACGGTTTCCGAGTTATACCCACCTGGAGTATTATTTCCTTGATAACTCAAAAAATAAATATTCGATCGAATTGAAGCTTGGTAACTAGTAGTAGAAAATCATCATAAAGACGTGTTTGAAATTTTGTAAGAACCGTACCCCTAGAAAATGTGAAAAAAATGACGAAAAAAAAAATTTTAAGAACCGCACCCCTAGAAATTTTCTAGGGGTGCGGTTCTTAAATTTTTTTTTCCTAAAATGAGTCAAGGAATCACCCCCTTAAATATTTGCTTGTCTTTAAGGAATACCCTGTGTACTAATCTAATGAGGTGAAACTTACAATTCTGACTCAGCAAAAATATGCTTCACTCCTCTATTCCTACCTCACTGCCGCTGTGGACTGTCCAGGGATTTCCGGCCACAGTATTCCCGGGACCTTATCCCTTACTCGACGAAGAGGATCTCCGTGCTCGGTAGACGTGAGCAGTAAGGAGAAGTACAATACGCACCCCATCCTGACCATCCCCTTCCCCGGACACTCGCTAATCCCTTTCTGAGTGGAATAACCTTGCTTCCACGTTGTGTGTTCATTTTGTTCAGTCTCATCATTTCGCTCTGCACCTAAAATAATGGATATTTTATTATTTCTTTTCTGAACTAATTATTCAGGAAACAGAGTCAACTGAGATTTGAAACGTGTCCAAAGAGAATTCGTTCATGAATAAATATGACAGCTTTGTTTAATTGTCCTTTTGTACCTCGATTAAATTGTCGTTCATTGGTAATCATATTTTGAACCCGTATTGTTTAACACTTTGTAAAACAGGTCGAATTATACACAATGTACAAAAAGTCGAAATGTAAATACGTACAATAGTTCGACATGTGTAAATTTTCACGTCAATATCACAAACTATATCCTTTTCAAAACGATATAATATAGGTTGAAATATACACTATAATTATACAATAACTTGAAATATATACTATACAATAGCTCAAAATGTACACAATACGATACACAGTACAATGGATCAAAATATGCACTATGTACAATAGGTCAAAATGTACAATAGGTGAAGATCAGTAATTTTTCACGTCAATAACACAAACTATATCGAGTATCACACAAGAATAAAGGAATGTAATAGGCAGTTGAATATTATTCATTCTCAATTAAATAGGCGTGCATTGGTAATCATTAATATTGTTTAATACTTTGTAAAATAGGTCGAAGTATACACTATGTACAATAGGTTGAAATGTACCTACAATAAGTAAAATAGTTCGAAATTTCACTTTAATATCACGAAATATATCTTATTAACAAAATGTAAAATAGCTCGAAATATACTCTATGTACAATAGATCGAAATGTACATTATGTACAATAGGTTGAAATGAGTATCACGTAAAAACGAAGGAATGTAATATGTACTTGGATATTATTCGATTTTTTCTGTGAACTGTAGCATGAATGACGTTAAAATCTAATTAGCAGAATAATAATATTAATAATAATAGTTTGATAAGAGGAAGAACTGAAGAAACAGGAGAAGACATAGACCTAGATGGGGGAATAAGCATTCGACACCTCGAAGAGGAAGAAACATACAAATTCCTTGGGATGAAACAACGAGGTGCACTGGAGACAACCCAAATGTTTTATCAGCTAGCTACAAAAAGAAGATCCGAGATATATGGCAATCACAGCTGTCCGGGAAAAATAAAATATCTGCTACGAACAGCTTGGCAGTACCGATAATCACCTACTCATTCAGGTTAGTTAACTGGACAGTGAATGAAATTCTAGAGCTAGACAGAACCACTCGTAAAGTGATGAAGATGAATCGTAGCCTGCATCCCAACTGCTCGATTCAAAGGATATACCTTCCACGAACGCAGGTAGGCAGAGGTTTGCAAAGTTCGGAATACCAACACCATCAACAAAAGTTGGAAATGGCAATGAGGATATTGAGAAGAGAAGACCCGCTTCTGAAAATGGTGGCTCAGCATGAAATCAGGAACCAAGGAGCTTTCCTATTTAGGGCTGGTCAGAGAGCTTTGGAGAAACTCTGTATAACCGGCATATCAATCGATCATGAGCTAGCAGGAACACCTAACACGCCAACAGACCAAAGAAGACTTGGCAGAGAGATAAGACAGGCACAACTGAAGACACTTATCGAAGTTTACATGAGTAAACACCTGCACTCCATATTTTTTAGGAGTTTGAAAGATCAGGGCCTGTCGGAAGAAAGGGACGTTGTAAGGGCAGAACGAAGAACTACTCCAAGGAATGTGCGAGAGGTTTTCTAGTGAATAACCAATCAACAACTGGAGTCTCACACTCTTGAGAGAAGCTGACCCTCTCAGGGCGGGCCTATAAAATGTTTTTCGCTCCGAGCAGAAAAAAAGAATCATGCAAATAGAAATGAATGCTTACATACGTCAAATCAATAAAAAATGAGCACTCTGTTTCGAGGAACGAGAGCACCAAACAGATATTATTATTATTATTATTATTAAATTACAATAAGAGTGGAGGTAAAACCTATGCACTCAAAAAAGCCACAATTAAAACTATTCTGCTAGAATTCTAAAGGAAAAATAGAAACTAATTAACACCGCATCGGTCGTAAGAGTTCTTGAATCCATTGGTGGATGTTGCATTCACCACTGCACCTGGGAGACGATTCCAAGTTTCAAAAATTCTGTTGGATAGAAAGTTCATTCGGCAGGAGGTTCGAAATGGTTCCTTGGCCAATTTATAAGCGTGTACGCGAAGGTTGTTCCGATTTGGAAGGAATAGCTGTCGAAGGTCAATACCGAAGAATCCATGCATTGCTCGGAAAGCTACTATCGTGTCGCCTCTGGTACGCCGGTCCTCGAAGATGGTTAGCCCGAATAAACCCAACCTTGTCTGGTAGTCAGGTCGAGATAAGGGGGAAAATGGGATTCTTGTGCACCATCTTTGAACAGACTCAAGAAGTTGCGAGTCAGATCTTCGAGCGGCCCACCAAACTGGACCCGCATACTCCAGAATTGGTCTCACATATGTTGTGTATAACAATTTTGCAGTCCTTATACTACAGCCGCCAAAAGACCGCTGAATGAGGTAGGTCGATTTTTTGGCTCTACTGCAAGTCTCCGTAATATGCTCAGACCAGTCAAGATCTGCGTTGACGACCACACCAAGATCCCGGTGGCTCCGGACTGAAGTAAGAGAGCGCCCATCAAGCAAATACGGAAGCTTTGGATTGTCCTTACCAATGTGCAGCACACAACATTTTTCGATGTTGAGAGGTAACAACCACTCCTCGACCCACTGAGCAATCGCGTCCAGGTCCACCTGCAGCTGGTTGGAGATAAGAGATGGACCACTGTACAGTTTAACATCGTCAGCGAACAGAAGACATCTCGAGCCGATCAAATGGGGGAGATCCGATGTGTACAGTAGAATATATGAACATATCATTCCTGAAAATCTAAAGGTAGAGACATTTGGAGAAATTGATAAGCACTATGTTCCGAGGAACAAAAGCGCCAACAAGTAAAGTAGGAGAAATATTGTGCATAAAGTAAACGGACAAAAAAGTTGCGAAATGGCGAAGGCGCCGGTTACCAAAATTCACTCATGCTCCTAACGAAATGTCCGAATGGAATTACCTCGGAACCCACGTACTGCTCAACCACGATGAAACGGGATAATATAAATTTATCTCCCAGATTCCTCCCATCGGAGGTGTCAATCGAGATGAAATATGCGCTGCCCTTTTAACCGCCATTCTCGGCCGCTCCGGCGAGCAGTGAATATTTTCTTGTTTTCACGGGCAATAAAGTCCACGTTGGCAAATGAGCCGTCCCGGCGCGTCCTCTTTCAGACGGTGGCAGGTGGTAAAAAAGGGTAATAATGAAGGTTGTACAGCACAATGCAAGAGGCGGAATGGAAATGGTTGATAAGAGCGCGGTTCATTCATTTTCTTCGGGCGTCTCGTTAAAAATATCGCCGTTGTTCGGGCAATCGGAATGGAGAATCTCTTCGCGTTCCGGTTCATTTTTCTCCATTGTCAGGTATATTTTCCGTAATTTCCGGTGTTTGGTCAGCTGGACTGGTACGATTGTGAAGCGGGAATCTTTAGGAATAATTTATGAATATTTTTTAATTAGATGAAATTCTTTGAAATCACTGACGTGAATTCAATAGCTTTTGCGCGCATGTTCCTCTGTTTATTTAAGGCTTATTAACCTTCAAGCCGTCGTGATGAAATTTCAGCGGAATCTGACACATAGTTTCTGAAATATAAAATTAAAAAAAAAAAAAAGTTTTTCTAGTTATAAGATCAGTACAAAATTCTGCAAAAATGCAGTTGGCATTCTGAAAGTAATTTCCAGTTTAAATTGGATTGGATTTGTATTTTTTGAGTTATTGCGGAAATTTCAGATGGGTATAACGAAACCGTTTGGCCGATTATGCCGATTGATTAAAACCTTTTTCATTAGTATGTCCGAATCATTTGATCTGGAATTCAGCACAAAAATTTTAGAATCATGACAGTTGTACGCTTGCGAAGTTTTCTATTGACCGGACTTCAACAAAGTGGAAAAAAATATACCACCTCGTGGCAATTCTGTGAATTTATAAGCCAGTTTCGATTAAATAGCGTAGTGTCCATAGGGTAGTCCTTTGGCGGGGGGTTCCCTAACCGCTTGGGGGTTAGGCAATTTACGATGGTAAATTCGATTAAGAGGGTCCCATACAGGAGAACTGATAATAGAATTTACGATGGTAAATTCGATTAAGAGTGTCCAATACAGGAGAACGGACAATAGAGTTTACCATGGTAAATTCTATTAGGAGTGTCCAATACAGGAGAATGGACAATAAAATCTACGCGCAAAAGCTCTTGACTTCATGTCAGTGCTTCAACAAATTTTTTTTTTCGTAATTTTTATGACATTTTCTAGTGGTACGGTCCTCACAAAATTTCACACACGTCTTCTTGTCGATATTCTACAACTAATTAACAAGCTTCAATTCGATCGAATCTATATTTTTTGAGTTATTGAGGGAATAATATTCCAGGTGGGTATACCTCCGAAACCGTTGGATCGACTCGAACTTAACATTCCCATTCGGATACGCAACATACCCTGAAAATTGCAAGTCCCTATCTCCTTTCGTTCGAAAGTTATCGCGGCAATGGTCACCCATCCATCTACTGAACTCACACAAGGTGCTCGAATCTCCTAGAATATATATCCGATCGTGTTCAAACTTGTAACTTTACTGTAGAGTTAGTTTCCAAAGGCTCTCGCTAAATTTCAGCGATGTCAGACGAATAGTTACTGATATATAGAATTTTTTTCAATAATTTTCAATGATTTTTTAAAAATTTTGTTGTGAAACGATCTTCACGAAATTTCGCAAAAATTTTTGCATTGGCATTCTACAACTAAAAACCTTCTTTGAATTCAATCGGTTTCGTATTTTTTGAGTAATTGAGGAAATAACAATCGAATTTCAGATGGGCATAACTCCAAAACTGTAGGGCCGATTATACCCAATAACAAACTTGTTCGTCATATTTGAATGCGCCACCTACCCTGAAAGTTTCAAGTCGCTAGGTCATTCTGTTCCCAAGTTATCGTGGCAATGGCCGGACGGCCGGCCGGACATAATCAAATTTGACCTCGAATTCTTCATCGGGGAGTCGTACTCAATCGTTTGAGACTATTTTCGACAAAAATTCGAAAATTACAGACATTTGGGCAAAATGAAAACGCGAGGTTCCCCAGAACATACGCGCAAAAAAAAGATTATTTCGTAAATTTCTTTCGCGTTAGAAACACAAGATATTTGTCAGAAGCAATGTTAGAACTATGTTGCCTACTAAACCATAACGAAATATCTACGATTAAACAACAATTTCGTATAGCGTTTCAGAGACTAGATCAAACAAACTAACAAGTATGGGATCATTGGGGAACAATATTGTTATATATTGACGAAATGAGGTTGAATGAGTTATTGGAAAAATTGGACTGCTCTGATACGCTTCTTAAGTATTAGTCGTGGTTATCACAGACCAGAATTCTTTCTCAAATAATAAATGGCAGTGAATTCAGTTAAAAAAAATAATCAAAAAACTTTTCATTCATTTTTCGATGTTATACAGTGTTTGGCAGAACATTGAACATACGAAAATAGTGAATAGGTGGGGTCATCTGCTACTTACTCAACCCTAATTTATTTGGCCCTGGCCCCCCTGGATATTCAATTTTTTTTTTCTTTCTTCTTGTTTCACCACTTTCTTAACTCTTTAAAGTATAATTTTCAATAAAAATTGGTTAAACAGGCAATATTCTTGTTTTTTTCAATCTTTAATATTGGCAGATTCTTATAAAATTATTGATCTAGTCAGATGTGAGCTAGAAAAAAAGTTATGATACCTCAAACATACAGAAAGATTCAAAAATTACTTAAATCTCAACTTCAACTTGCATTAAAAAACAAACAAAAAATGATTGAGGAGTTCCAATTCTAGCAAAATATCCCTAATGTGTGACCTTTCTAATTGTATGTAATTTGCTTTCATAAAAACAAACCTTCAAGAGTTCTTTCATAATTGTATCAAGTAGGAAATTTTCGACGACGCTCTACCATTACGGAGAGTGAAATATTCTGCGAAATTTAATACTTCAATGTTGGTAAATATTAAATGATCGATTGAAATTATGTAGCTTCTTGAATTAAGTACTAAGAAAATAGCTGTACCAGTTAGGTGCGTTCATGAAACAATTAAAAAATTTTAATTAACAATATCTACCTGCTTTGTGTTACCATCCCAAGAGAATAAAGAATGTCAATTTGCACCACTGCTACCACTGCTAACTATCATCAAAATAATTCTAACGATTTTCATTGAGCGTCTGACGAAGGAGTCTGATATAGACTCCGAAACGTTACGATATAGTTGTTTCTTCGTTGATGTTGTTTCGTTGGTGTTTGTTAGGCAACATTGTTCAATTGATTGCTTCTGACAAATATCCTGTGTTTCTTACGCAGAAGCAAATCACAAAATAATTAATTTTTATTTTATAGATATTTTTCAGAGTTTGGGAGAGAAAACCCAGAAAAAACGTTTCAATAATGAGTATACCTCCCACAGTATCCTTTAATGATTTCGTATAGATGAATACGAATCCATAAACTAGAATGTAATGAATGGACAATTCGATCAACTCTGACCGTAACAGTTAACTCTATTTTTATTCCCTCTCACACTTCTTGGAAAATCAATATGCACTTCCTTCTTCTGAATAAAAGAAACTTTCGAGGCAGAGAGCTCGTAATATAAATGAAGACTGACTTATTTCACTAGAAAATATCTGTGGTATATGAAACTTAAAAATTTTTAATGGGACTATATAGAAGGAAATTGCTGACATGCTCGAAACTACATACTGAAAGTGTCGTAGGTGATGGCAAAGTTTCATGTACGTCAATATAATTTCGAGGAGTTCGGGGAAATGGAGCTAGGGTATTACATTATTCATTCAATTATTTTCTAGAGGTGTTATGTCTGCATCATCCAGTAAATCGTTTGAATTATAAATTTCAGTCTGAATTTCCTTCAGAAAATTATTTCAGCATATACCGCGAATTTCCATCCGCGTTCTAATTGTTTAACACCAATTTCAAGAAAATAGACTTTCGGTCAAAATGGTGGAGCTGGGTAATAGGAGTTATTTGTAATGTTTTCGAAAGATAACGTCAAATAACGTGAAAGATTTCATCTCTTGATCTCTCTGAAAATTTAAACTGCCTAGCTCATTCCGTTCGAGAGTTATTGTAGAAAAAGAAATAAAAATTTGTTTTTGACACTTTACGGTAACCTGATCTATACAAAACTTCACATGCGTATAAAGGTGATGATTCTACAATTTGTTGCTGAATTTCAGATAGATTTAGTGATCGGTTTCGGAAATATTCATAAAAAATGTTTTTACTAAAAACGGCCATAACTCCGAAACCGCTTGATGGATTTCGCCCATTAACAAACTTGCCCGAGAAATTTACGTTACAAACTCACTTTGCAAATTTCAATCCTCTAACACCTTTCGTTCGAGAGTTATCTAGTTAACGGCCGGACGAATGGCCGGCCGGACAGAATCGATTTCGACCTCGCATTCTTGATCAGTGAGTCGAACCAAATCGTTTGACACCATTTTCAGTCAAAAATTCGGAAATTACAGACATTTGGACAAATTGTAAAGCACTCTGTTCTGAGAAACAAGAGCGCCAAAAACAAGACACACGATGACATATGTTTCATTGCGAATATAATGGCGATTTCCATTGACACGCTCGGATCACTCGGAGTCATATTTGACAGATATTTTCGGTTCAATTGGACAGATGCATGACAGATGAGATCGATTTCGAGTGCTCCGAGCGTGTCAATGGAAATCGCCATAAGAATCACGGTACTTTAATTATGGTTATTTTATATGAACATATAGATTATTGCTATTCATTTGAATCACGGGATATTACACAAGGTTTTATTTTTTCTTCCATTGGCCCCATCCATTCCATTCCCGCATCAGATCGCATTGTAAAATATACTGACTGACAAAGAAACTACAACACCTAGAAGGAGCTGTTTAAATTTAAATTTTTTTTTTTGGTATAACATAGATAGTATAGGAAGGATTAAATAACTGAAATTTGAAGAAAAAAACTAAGGGTTTAAATTTTTTTTCCATAAATTTGTTAATAATTTGTTTGTCCAGCGCGATTATCTATACACTCCTCAACACGTCTTGGCATTGATGCAATAAGATGGTCTATTACTTCTTGAGGGATACTATCCGAAGCTACCTGTAGTTCATGAATCAGAGCCGCCAAAGTCCGTGGGGGCTGAGGTACATTTCCAAGCCTTCTACCCATGAAGTCCCAAACACGCTCTATGGGCGAAAGATCGGGGGATCTGGGCGGCCATGGCAGAAGATTCTCATGGGTCGCTTCAAATCAGTTTATAGTAACTGTGGCAACATGAGGTCGAGCATTATCTTGCTGAAATATTGGATTCTCGAGCAGGTTAAGGTAAAGGATAACATATGGTTCCACTATTTCTTGAAGGTAACGCAGCGCTGTCATGTTACCTCTAATAAAGACTTAAGGTGACCTACTTGCATGCGCAATAGCACCCCATACCACAACGCCTACTGTCCGGTGTGCATGACACTCAATATCAAACTGAGGTTCACGTCTTTCTGCCCGACGTCGTCTTACCCTTCTTCGGCCATCATGTGCACCCAAGGAGAATCAAGATTCATCAGAAAAGACGACCTGATGCCATTCTACATTTCAATGTTGACGTTCTCTGCACCACTGTAATCGTTGCCGGCGATGCTCAACCGTCAGAGGTAACACAAGATGGGGTCGATAATGCTGCAGTCATAAGACCTTATCCGCCGGTAAACCGTCCGGACAGTTACAGGATGGCCTTGTTCTCCTAACCACTCATCAGCCAAAGATCGAGTTGTCGCAAATCGGTCTCTAATAGCCATAAAAGTCTTGGACGTCGATCTTGAACTTCATTTGTGCCCCTTCGACGTCCGGTGCCTACTCTTCTTCCATTTTGGACATTATCAAACCACGCTTGACAACAGCTCATAACAGTAGTTGGATTTCTGTTCGTACGGCTAACGATTTCTCGAAATGACAACCCCGCCTCCCGCAGACCAATAATTCGACCTGTTTCAAATTCACTTAGCTGGCGATAAATTCCGCGTACACGTGCTCTAGGCATTTTAACAACAACTAAACATCGGCTTTGGATCTCCTCGAACAGCTGGTTTGTTGTAAAATTTAAAAAAATTGCAGAAAACGACTACAATATGTAAGTAACAAAAAATGTTTACGTGAAAAAACCTTAACAATTTTTTCTCCAAATTTTAATCATTTACTCCTTATATATATATTCTTTTGAACTTGAGCATTACAATTTGTTTTTTATCTAACAATAAAGCATGTGTATGAAAAAAGTGTTAGCAGAGGTTAGTGTAACGGGGTACCATATAATTTGATATATGATACTAGAGCTTAGGGAAAAAACCTCAGCAAAAAAAACCCTATCTCCCCGTTAGTGTTGTGATTTATGAAAATTGAAATTGTTAACAAAATATGCTGAAATATTAAATATTGAAGGGCATCTTTTTCTTTATTATCGCTTCTTCCTTCAACAAGCCGAGAAGATTCTCGAAGGTACCCGAAACCCAATCTGAAAAAGGAAAAGACTACGGGAGAAAACGAACAAATTAAAAATGGAAGATTCTATATTTCATTAAATAGATTTGAAACTCGCTACCCATTCTAAAAAAGATTCAGAAACATTATGAATAGCCCTAAAACCATCTTTGAATCTATATATGCGACAATTATTAACTAAATGATCTATGGTTTCCTCTGCTTCCCCGCATTCACAACTAGGGCTCTCAACTGAATTCCACCTGAAAAGCATGCTGTTGCAACGACCATGACCGGTTCTTAGACGATTCAGAATAGACCATATTCTCCTTAGAAGATCAAACCCCGGAACTCTATTTGAAGGATCAGAAATTAAATCTTTGTTGAATAAAGTGCAAGAAATCCATTCAGACCGCCAAACTTCCTTGTCACTTTTATTCGAATTAAGAAAACAGTTGGACCATAAAGGGTTTCGTGACTTCAATCTGGGAATCTTATTGCCTGGAATGTAGGAGATAATCGCAAATGAATTCGGAAAAGAATGAAATTTATTCCAAGAATTTGAAACAGCAGTCTGCCTGCGAATGTGGGGCGGGACAATGTTTGAAAGAACTGGCAACCAATGAATAGGTGTAGATCTAATAGTTCCAGTGATGATTCGCATAGATGAATTCAACTGTGCATCAATTTTTTGAGTATGAGCACTATTAAACCAGACAGGGCAACAATATTCAGCGGCAGAAAAAACCAGGGCTAAGGCTGCCGTTCGAAGAGTAGCTGCATCAGCACCCCATGAAGTACCAGCTAATTTCTGCAGAATATTATTTCTCGTTTTCAACTTCAGACGCAAGTCATCCAAATGAGCTTTGAAATTCAAAGATGAATCTAGTTTCACTCCTAGATATTTAGGATAAAAATTATGTCTCAAGAAAGAATCACCGAAAGTTACACTCAATGTTCTATATTTTTGGTGATTGTTCAAATGAAAGCAAGAAACCTCAGTTTTATTCGGATTCGGACACAAACGCCACTGAAATAGGTACTTCTTCAGAATATCTAAATCTGCAGATAGATTATTTTCTATACTTTCGAAATCAGAATGACGAAATGCAAGGGCAATGTCATCAGCGTATATGAATTTCTCAGACGAAGTAGCAGGAATATTACACAGATATAAATTGAAAAGAAGAGGTGCTAAAACTGAACCTTGTGGGAGACCATTATTCAAATTCTTGAATTTACTACTATTATTATCAATAAAAACACGAAACCTTCTATCCGAGAGCATATTTTCGAGTAAACGAACCATTTTGCCACACTTTAAATGAGTATACAGTTTTGGAGCAATCCACAGAGTGTGTATGATTTCATCAAAGTTGAATAGCTACATACCGCGGTTTCATCCTTATTAGGAATCATCAGTGGAGCACAATTCAACGCTGTTGAAAACAACACTACGAAGTAACCGGTTTGAAGAAAACCAGAAATCCCTTGTGAGTAGAATTTAGACACAAGTGACACCTGGTTAATACGCAATGCGCAATACGGAGCCATAAGAAAAGAATAACGCTTTAGGAAAGCTAACCACTGATCGTAGATGAAAGGACTAGTAGAGACCAAAGTTTTGGAGCAATCCACAGAGTGTGTATGATTTCATCAAAGTTGAATAGCTACTATCTATGTTTTACCAACAAAAATTTTAAAATTTAAACTGCTCCTTCTGGGCGTTGCAGTTTCTTTGTCAGTTAGTATATCACCCCCTATTCTGAACCGAGAATGTGTAAATCTAAGAGGTTTCGCTACACAATTTCCTCATTGGCAACTAATTTGGCGAATTCCCCGTTACTGTACTCCCATTGGAACCGCAAAGGAAGCGACGTACACGGAATTTCACTCGCTCAGCGCCTACGTCTCTCGGCCCAAGCAGCGAAGGGTTGGAGGAGCAAGTGTTAACGTGTGAATGTTTGATGCCGCTTTCAGCACGCGTTGAAATATTGATGGAAACGATGGTCTATGAGGGTTTAATATGCAGCCGGTTATCAGCATCCCATTCGTTGTCGATTTGGTCTCATATTGTCGAGCGAAGATTCCGTCGGACCAGTTTTGGCGTTCGGGGAAGATGATGATAAGATGTTCCCGCAGCCAGATGAAATCGCTCAAGTGTGTGTGAGAACTTCGCTAATGGATGCTGGCTTGTGTTACGGAATATCCTATGCGACATTCTCTGTTAGAGAAGATGGTAGAATTAGAAATGTTATCTGGGTTTCAGTTTTGATTTTGTATTTTATGCAGTGAATTCAGAGAAGAATCATTGTATCATTTATTTATTTATTTATTTATTTAACTCTAAATAAGGGTTGAGGATTTACCTATAAACCCAACAAAGAAAAAAGTACATACTATGAAAATTGAACGATAAACAATCGGCCAAAATGGCGATTGAGAAGAAAAAAATAAAATAGAAGAAGCTGAGTGATTAATGCGACAGCAGCTATGGAGTGCCTGCTGGGGCTACCTCCCCTGCATCTTGTAGTTGAGGAGGGGGCTATGAAGACAGCTTTAAGAATCTGGGAACAGGGACAGTGGCGTGACAGCGGAATGTTTAGGGGACACGCGAGGGCACTCAAGAAGGTGGAGGATGATGATGCATCTCTCCTCCGGAGGAGTGACCGTGCGGGCTCCTTATTCTGCTTTAACGAACCCTATAGGGTGATTGTTCCTGATAGAGACCAATGGGATACAAGGAGTGATCTCCTTAAACCAGAGGGGCCCACATGGTTCACAGATGGCTTTGTAACGACTACAGGGACAGGTGCAGGCATTGTGGGACCTCCAGTGAGCATGTCCATCCCTCTCGGGAAGAACTGCTCGATAATACAAGCAGAATATGCTGTTCTTGTCTGCGCGCTGGAAAACATCCGATTAGGATACTCTGGCAAGTACATATATATATGTTGTGACAGTCAAGGAACGTTAAAATCCCTATCTGATGTGAAAATAAACTCCTACTTAGTAGGCGAATGCAGGAAGGCTCTGCGAAGGCTGGGCGCTGGTAACGTTGTAAAACTCATCTGGTGTCCGGCTCACTCGGAGATTTCAGGTAATGTTAAGGCAGATAAGCTGGCGAAGCAGGGGGCTCGGATACCATATATAGGTCCTGAGCCTTCGCTTCCAGTATGTCGTACCTCTGTTAAAACATTCTTCAAGAATCGTTTGGACAGGAATTTCTTCAGTGTATGGAACATGGGAGTAGGACTCAGGCAGTCAAGGCTTCTCATTAAGAAACCATCGTCAAAGTCTGAAGTAAAGAAACTTCTTTCACTCGAAAGAAGAGAATTGAGCCTGGTGACTGGATTACTAACTGGTCACCAGTTCAACAAACATCTGAATAGGATGGGATTGGCCGATAGCGCTCTGTGTCGCTGGTGCAAGAGCATGGAAGAAACAGCTGAACATATTCTGTTCGACTGTAATAACCTTAAAGAATTGAGGGTCATACACCTAGGCAACCCAACACCTACGATTCCTACGGTGAGAGGGACTTCTCCTTTTAAGCTCGCGGCATTCCTGTCAGCGTTTTTCTTGGACTGAGTCTCACGAGTTTGGCAAGCGGGAGAACAATGGGCCTGAAGGCCTCATTTCAGCCTGAGACGGCACTGCGGTAGAAGAAGAAGATTAATGCGATCGCCATTGGTCCAGTCCGTTCTTGAATGCATTTACAGTTTGAGACTCCACAATCGTTGACGGCAACTGGTTCCACGCGTTGAATACCCTGTTTGGAAGGAATATCTGGCGTGGCGATGTTTTGAAGGGTTCCTTGGACAACTTGAAGCGGTGACCACGCAAGCAGTTTGTGTCGAGATGGAAAAAATCTCTTATTTTCTCGCCAAAATGACAATTCAACGGAGGAAATGTGAATATAAGATCTCCCCTGGATCGGCGGTCGGCAAAGCTGGACAACCCAACAATAGTTAGGCAATCCTCATAGGGTGGGCGAAAGCGGAAGACGAGGACGAGGAAGACGAGTGACCCAACGCTGAACAGACTCCAGGAGATTTTCATCGTGTTTAGTCTTATGTACGTCTTGTAGAGAAATCTCCGAGTTGATGCTTCGGAGTTTTCGAAGGTCTTGCTGAGGAGGTATGTTATTCGTTCCGCCTTTGCCGTAACAGACCCAACATGGTCGGACCATGCGAGATCTGAACATATACTGCATTCACTTTTATAAAGTCTCCCGGTTGGCCATGATTTAGGTCTATCAAGTTTTTGTTACTAAAACACAGGCAGGTTGGCACTGCTGGAATATCATCAAGGTCAAAACAATCCACCTCGACGTTGCCAATTTCCACTGTCAACATAATCATAACTTAATCTTCAATCTTAGACAAGATATTATCACAGACCATTATCTTCGAATATAATAAAGAACTCTTGCAATCTGCAATTGGTAAACTTCATTCTGACATGTTGAACCCTCAAATGAAATGACTATTTTCATCACTATATTTTATTAAGGTATAAAGAATGACTCGGGTTTCGTAGTACTTCTACATTTCGAAACTGGTGTATTTCAAGTTGTGCAACAAGGTATTTAAATGTCTTCTGTAGGCTTATTTCTTGAGAATTTCGTAAAGTGGGGAATTACATAGGTACAACTGTTCGTTTAGAAGTTTTCCTGCCGGGTTATTCAGGTACTTTCATTATTTTTTCAAATGAACTATCACAAAGTAACGGACTACTCTATCCATTATTTTTCAATACAATTCCAACACTTGATTCTTGATTTCCATACAAGAAAATAGCATAATTGAATCTTCCAACCAGTTTATATACGTGAAATATTTCCAGTAACAACAGAGGAAAAGTTTTCTTCTACAGTCGCCAGGACTGTGGAATTATTGAATTCACATGATATATTCTCAAATTCGTTATTTTTCCGAAGTAAATTCACATTGTGAAAATACGTAATTATACTAGGACTTCTATGTAGAGAGGACAACGTTGCGTAGTTATCTGACAGGAAAATGACTATAACCTAACATTTTCAAAATGTACATGGTGAAATGTGTCAAATTTTCATGGCCAACCGGGAGACTTTATAAATGTGAATGGAGTATATAGTAACTCCAAGATCGACATGGTCACAGACAGCAGCGGATGACCATCGATCGGGTAAGATCGCTTTGGTTGTTCCTGCCAATGTGAAGAACACAACATTTCTGTATGTTGAGGGGAGGCATCCATACATGGCACCATCTAGCAAGGATATCCAGGTCCTCCTGAAGAGTGTGGGCATGAAGAAGGGGAAGGTTGAAGAGTTTGGTGTCATCAGCAATTGAGTAGAGGGAGGACTTGAGGAGGGGAGGTAGATCAGATGTATATAGCAGGAAAAGAATTAGGCCCAGAACAGATCCCTGAGGGACACCAGATTTTCATCATCATAACATCATATTATATGAAACTTCTATTTGGTTTCTTCTCAACAATGGACCACCGGACTTTTTCGTTGCCATGGTTGTCTAACCCTTGAAAATAACACTTTTTTGGTCGACCTCTATGAAAAGTGCCATTTTACGTACTAATTTGCGACCATAAAATCGACTATTATCGAAGGCAAGTACTCTGTGGACGAGAAAGTACTTTCTCGTCCGCAAAATTACTTTCTCGTCCGCTGTGGTCACTATGAATACGGAATGATACGGTACAATACAAACATAAGTGTCTGTAAGAAAAACTGTCAGTTGTGGCCACTATGGATACGGTTCAATACAAACATAAGTGTATGTGTGATTTGCTATTGTGAAAACATTTAAGAGATCTGAAAATCTTAAAAATGTATGGAGGTCGACGAAAAAATGTAATATGCACCTCGACGAAAAACTGTCTATTGTCTTGCCTGCTTGCTATCCTTGGCTCCGCCAAGAACAAATGGTAAAATACATTCAACAACTGAAGTGTAAAGGAATTTATCGGCATATATGGCAAACATGCTATTCATTTTCACTGGTAAATCAAGTTAAGTCAGATCAGATGAGTGAGACAAATTCCAAATTTCGACTGCCTAAGATTAAACATCCTAGAAGTGCCCTCATTGGTGTCTGCATCCGAAATTTGGGAATTATTCCCACTTTATTCAAAAACGACAAATGAGAGTATTGTTGTAACATATCGTGGCAGTTTCAAGATTGAAACCCCAATCAATGTTAATATTTCCCCCGTTTTTACCCAGGTGAAGGATCCTTCTATTTTTGGCGATCTTGTTCCTCGGAACAGAGTGCTTATCAATTTGCCCAAATGTCTGTAATTTTCGAATTTTTGGAAGAGAATGGTCTCAAACGATTTGGTTCGACTCAGTGATCGAGAATCCGTGGTCAGAATCAATTCCGTCGGCCGGTCCGGCCGTAGACACGATAACTCTTGAACGGAATGAGCTAGGCAGTTGAAATTTTCAGAGTAGGTTTGGTAGATAAATATCTCGGTTAAGTTCGTTATTTGGCAAAATGGTTTCGGAGTGACGAAAGAAAGTACCTTACATTATAATTTTTAAATTCAGTTTTCTTTAGATGCAATGTCGTCATTAGAATACGTTGATATCATTTTCAACTCTTTTACCACAAATTAATACTTTCGGAGACATGATTTTTCGAAATTTCAATATTAAATCGTAATTATATGATTTCACAGAATGCAGTAACGAAAATTAACGTTCGTATCTATGAATATCATCTGTGAAAAGAAGACTGGGACTCGCAATTTTCAGGATAGGTTGCACCTCCGAATGGAGAATTTTGGAGTTATACCCCCTTGGAATATTATTTCCTCGTTAACTCAAAAAATATAGACTTGATCGAATTGAAGCTTGGTAACTCTCCATATATGTAGAATATCGACAAAAAGACGTGTGCAAAAAATGGGTTCAAGCACTGACGTAAAGTCAGGAGCTTTTGCGCCTATATTCTATTATCCAATCTCCTCTTAATCGAATTTACAATGGTAAATTCGATTAAGTGTGCGATACAGGAGAATGGACAATGGAACATAAGGAGTCACGTCAGAGCTTGAACCAATTTTCTAGTGTCGATTTGGTTTTAAGAACAGTCGTGGTGAGGTAATATTGTCGCCTCGTTTTGATATCAGTCATGAAAAAGACGTACAGGGCAGCTTTGTCTTGCACTATTGGAAACCAACCATTTACTACTTGTTTAGCTTTTAGAACCACTTTGGCACGTTTAACTGAACACTGGATTGTATTCAATGCGATTTGTTGGAGAGTCATCGTAAATTTTCTCGATTTGAAAAAATCCACTAGACAAGCTTCTGCCTCTCCTCCTTGCCACGGTAATTCTACAGCAGCAATATGGTAAAATTTACACATAAGACCTTCAGAAGTATTTTCATCCCATAGCAATATTATTTTGTTAACTTCAGGCAAATTTAACGAAACTGGACTGGATTTACGTCTTCATGGATCTGCTTGTAGTTTTCAGCGCTCTTGTTCCTCGGAACAAAGTGCCCATCAATTTGCCCAAATGTCTGTAATTATCGAATTTTTGGCTAAAAATGGTCTTAAACGTTTTGGTTCGACCCACTGATACATAATCCGTGGTCCAAATCGATTCTGTCCGACCGGCCGTCCGTCTGGCCGCCTGTCCAGCCGTAACCACGATAACTCTCGAACGGAATGAGCTAGAGAGTTGAAATTTTCAGGGTAGGTTTCGGAGATGAATATCCCGGTTAAATTCGTTATTGGGAGTACCGTAAAAGAAAATTCTTTTTTACATCACAAATTTCAAATTAATTTTTTTCTGATATGTAGTTTTATCCTAATAATCGTTTGATATAATTTTTATTTTTAACTCTAGGAAGTTACTACTTTCGGAGATTTGATTTTTCAAAATTTCAAAAATACATAATACTTCTATATTTTCACAGAATGCGAATTCTATTTGTATGTTTTGTATATGTGTCAACTATTCATACGTATTGTCATCTTATCTACCTATATCAGACATTTCACATGAATTTCTGCTCTAACAAACAATGTATGAATGAATGAAAAATGACCAATTACAGGATATTATAATTACCCCTACCCTATATGCCCTTGGATAATCCATATGATGATGGAAATATATAATTTGGTAAGCTTATCAAATTGGGTTCAGAATATCTTCAGTGGAAACAAAACTGGAATATTGGCTAAGTTTAAATTGATGTAATATAATTTTCAGAGGAGATTTGAGGAATTAATATCTCGGATAAGTTCGTTATTCAATTTTAATTCAGTTTCTCTTATGATGCAGTTCTATTACAAGAATCCATTCATATCATGTTCAACTCTGTGAAACCAATAATTTCGGAAATGATTTGACAAAGTTTGAACAAGAGTGCCAAAGCTCCTGTCCACAGGGCTTTCCCAAATTTTTTTTCTTGCAAGAATTTGCATGAAACGTTCTATTGTCTTCACCGTTGCTTCTTTAAATTCGGTCCTGTCTTTTTGGGCGCATGTTCTAGGGGAACATCGTCCTATCATTTCGTCCAAATGTCTGTAATTTTCGAATTTCGAGCTGAAAATTGGCTAATAGACTAATTCGGACTCCCTGATCATGAATCCGGTGTCAGATTTTTGGGTGCCGTCCGGCCGGCCGGCCGGCCGGTTTTCCGGCCGTAGGCACTATAACAGGAGCACCGAAGGTCCTATCGACTTCAAACTTTCAGGGTAGGTTTCTGATCAAAATGCGACGGTTGAGTTCGTTAACGGGCAAAATCGGCCGGACGGTTTAGGAGTTATAGACATTTAAAATTTTGAGGTTATTTCCCTGATATTTCAGGAACTAGAGAAGATGTTGAATCGAAACTTGGTAGTCAGTTCGAGGATATAAACGCGCAACTTTTGGCAAAATTCTGTTATGATCGAAATGTTGGTAATTTTTAAAAAAATATTTCTTTTAATTTTTTCGAAAAAAAAAATTTTTTTTCGTGAACTATTCATCAGATTGCAACAAAAACTTGTACTAACGTCAATTGTAGTATTTTGCAACATTGTGCAAAATTTTGGTTCTATACGATTTCAATTTCTGGAGATATAAGTTAAAATGTGTCAAATTTCCTGGGTCTCTCTCAGTATTTTCATCGATTATTATATAATAATCAATAATATTAAGGTATTCAACATGATACTGCTTTTTTTCTTTACTGGTCAGTACGGGCCACAAGGAAGATGAACATGCGCCCAATAGCTCCTGTCCACAGGGCTTGAACCAATTTTTTTCTGATACTAACCGCCCATTAACCGCCAATTCTTCTAAGATTCTATGTTCACTTAATTCATATTCTCGTTGGTAGCAAAATTCCATAAATATTCGCCAAACTCAATCGTGTTGTCATAGTGATTGATAATTGCAATGAATGCAATTATCAGACTAATGTTGACATTGGGTGAAATTATTTATGACACAAAATGACACACGTGACTATCCTTGCTCTCGACATTTCAATGATACCTTTTGTAGGTATTTCGAGTTGGGAAAACAACCCAATCTACGAGGTTCAATCATTGACGATCGCTCATTTACTCCTCATAAGTTAGAATTTCTTTTAGATCTCATAGATGGAACAAAGTTCAGTTATGTCTGTCAATTCCCTCGAAGTAAATCTCGATGTCAGATGAGCGGAAACTCGACCAAAAGCGACAGGAAGGATCTGCTTAGTCTGTGGATATAGTTCGTGTTAATTTCATGTCAGTATGTCTGAAAACTCAGAGCTCTCTTTTCAGTATACCTCGACGAAAGAAGCGGGAACTTTCAACTGTTATTAGGAATTCAGTCTTGAATGAGTAAATATGAAGGATAATAAATTTCGCACCTCACACAATTTCCAGGAATAATGAAGTCATAATGAAATGTTTGCGAGAATAAAATACCAAAGACTGTAAAAATGATTAAATGAAGTTGACAAAGAAACGTCTGACGGAAAATATGCGAAATATTCGGAATTATTTGAGAGAAAAGGCGTATTGATTGTTTAAGTTCTTATTATGGAGTATATTTCAACGGAAACACTTCTAATACTCACTTTGAAAGGATGGGGAAAGGAAAGCTGCTGAGGGCTTTATTTCGTCACGCTTGACGACAGCTCCGGATAATTAATAGGATATGAACTCGAAATTAATTAAAATATGCTAAGAGGTGATAAAGAAAATTTAGTAAGCTATAACGTATATAAGCTGTGCTCTTCTGCACGCATGTGTCTTCTAGTTTGAGAATCTGTGGATGTTCATCCAATCTCATCAAGGCCTATAGGTATACCGTCATCCGGGGTGAAGTGGGATGATTCTCGAATATTTTTGCAAATTGTAGCAAGAATGTCTATCTGGAAAAATGAAATAAGTTATTTATGTTCTTTGTATTCACACTAGATCTGAGAAAACAATATAAATTCGTTTCTTGAATATTTATATTTCATACTCAATGAGGTGAACTGTGCTAATTGCAAATAACTAAACACAGACATACGGTGAAATATTTATTGAATTTAACCATAAAAAAATATTCCGCATGGCCGTGCTAGATCACCTCATCGCTCAGTGTTCCCCAAAGAGGAAAGCGTCATTCAAGGACCGACACAAACCCGAGTTTCATGGTTATTACCAATCATCAGTGTGACTTGGCCAACACTGAATGACAACCCAAGGAGTTCTAGGAAACTTAATTCCATCAGTTGCGAACTGGTAGGGAAAAAATCCCACCAGCGCCACCTGTGGAAATCCTTACGAACTCCGACCCTGCGATGAAGATACCTTAAGCGATGTTCAGCTACGTTCATTCTTTTGTCGTAAGAGTGTTGGGGACGGCACAGCCGTCTAGCTATATAAGACCTTCACAGACTTTTATTCATTAATTGTGTCTGCCCCTGAATGACGCTCCTCTTTGGGGAACATTGAGTGATGAGGTGATCGATTTTCGAACTTTTTGCCGAAAATGGTCTCAAACGATTGATTCGACTCTCCGATGAAGAATTCGAGGTTAAAATTGATTATGTCCGGCTGGCCGTTGCCACGATAACTTGAGAAAGGAAATAGCTATCGACTTGAAATTTCCTGAGTGGGTGGCGCATCCCAATACGAAGGACAAGTTCGTTAATGGGCATAATCGGCCAATGGTTTCCGAGTAATAATTTTGTTATCAACCGATACACATCCGATCGGATTGAAACTTGGTGAATAGTTGGAGAATATAAACTTAAGCACGTTCGTGAAATTTTGTGAGGATTGTATTACTAGAAAATACAAAAAAAATCAATAAAGAATATTTTTTATGTCATGATAACCTGAGAACGGCTGAGCGACGAAAAATTTTGATATTAGGTTGTGCATCTGAATGCAACATTTGAGTTTTTTAATAGGTGTAATCGGCCAAACAGTTTTGGAGTTGTACCCATCTGAAATTTGGTTGTTATTTCCTCATCAACTCGGAAAATACAAAACCGATTAAATTCAAACATGGTTATTAGTTGTGGAATGCCTACGCTAAAATTCTTGCAAAATTTCACGAGTATCGTATAACTGGAAAGTTTTTAAAGAATCATTGAAAGTTATTGAAAAAATTCTATATATAAGTAACTATTCGTCCAACATCGCTGAAATTCTACTGCCAAGTTCCAAGTTTGAACACGATCGGATATATATTGCTGGAGATTCGAGCAGCCTTGTGTGAGTTCAACAGATGGATGGGTGACCGTTACCTCGATAATTTTCGAACGGAAGGAGATAGGGACTTGCAATTTTCAGGGTATGTTGCGTATCCGAATGAGAGAATTAAATCCATTTACGGACACAATCGGTCCAACGGTTTCGGAGGTATACCCGCCTGCAATATCATTTCCTTGATAACTCAAAAAATATAGACTCGATCGAATCTCATGTATTTGGACACTCTGAATCGAATTCACCGTTGTAAATTCGATTAAGAGTGTGAACTCACGCGCGGAAGCTCCTGACTCACGTCAGTGCTTGAACCAATTTTTTAGTTATATTTCAAATACCTAAACATTTCCTGAATTCACCCCTATTTATGAGGGGAATTTGGACATTCAATATTTGAGGTTTAAGATCGAAAAGCAATGATGGCATAAATAACGGGTGATTTATTAAGAGCTTTTGGATTTGATTTTGTAAAAAAAATACATAAAATTGAGAAAAATATATGAAATCTTTCATTTGAGTCGATACAACGATCGATATTATTTAATGTTTAAATTATTTCATGTAATTGTTGGCCACGGCTGCGCTTCAAATCGTCCATACGCCGGGTCCAATTTTGGCATACTCTCTCCAACATATCGACCGGTATCTCACGAATAAATTCTTCAATATTGGCTTCCAGTGCGTCAATCGTTGCGGTCTTCTCGCTATAGTCATGAGCCTTAACATAGCCCTACAAAAAATAGTCTGGAGGTGTTATATCAAACGATCTAGGTGGTCAATTGACTGCTCATCGAACTCCCTTTTCAATTTTGGCCACTGTTTCGCGTACTGTGTGGCATGTGGAACCGTCTTGTTGAAACCACATGTCAGCTAAGTTCAGCTCTTCCGTTTTGGACAAACAAAAGTTTTTAATATTCGCACGGTAGCGCTTGCCATTCACAGTAAAGTTCTGACCTTCGTCGTCTTTGAAGGAGTACGGCCCAGGGTTGCCACTGGCCCATAATCCACACCAAACAGTGACTTTTTCGGGATGCCTTTGGTTGCTCTTCACTCAAAACACGGCAATTTTGCTTGTTCACGTATCCATTCAACCAGAAATGAGCTTCGTCGCCGAACACAATTTTGCGATAAAAAAGTGGATCTTCATCCAACTTTGCCAGCGCCCATTCACTAAAAGTTAGTCGTTGTGGTAGTTCGTGCGAGATTTACTCTCAAGATTCCGAATAGCCGCCTCAGAAAGTCAAGTAAACTGACCATAAAATGGCAGAAGTTGACGATACACTAACTCAACCGAGCATGAATTTTTATAATAAAATTGAATAATTTGCAAACGTTGTTCCTTTGTAAGTCTTTTCATGGTTAAATTATAGACGAAACTGAACATATATGACAGTCACGCAAGGCACGAAACCCGCGTCATCTGCCAAAAAAAGTGTCTCCAAAAAGAAAGTTGGTGAAAAATCGCGTTATTAAACAAAAACTGTGGCATTGTAAATATTAATAAAAATATTAAAATTTAAGTCCTCAGGTTATCGTGATATAAATAATTCAATTTTGTCACACTGTATCTCAGAAACGAATAACTTGCAGGTCTATGTTTACAAGTACTTAAGAAACACCCTGTGTATAGTGATATCATATTTAATACAATTTTATGACTCTAGCAAAGAAACTTCATCTATGGATAAGACCGAATATAATTTTATCCTCAGTAATCTTCCTGGATTTCCTATTATAAGACGATGAAATATAATCGATTGCGATATCTATTCCGTCCATTAATTGATTCCTCCGCCATCCTTCAGTGTCATGTTTCCCCCCAAGTATACGTATAATATGACAACGATTAAATATACCCCACCCGTACGGGTAACGTAGACTACATAGACGGGTTGTAAGTAGCTAGGTACTTATTACTTCAGATCAGGGGCGCTTTTGTTACATGAAACAGTTTGCAATTAATTGGTTTTCGACTATAAAGTTTCAGGAGATTGCATTCTATATATACGTCGACAGTAGCAGCGTCCTATATTACCGGCAAAATTACATACCTCTCAGAGACCAGACTAGAAGCATCCCAGCTTGCTTTGATCTACTCTAGTAGTAAAATGAATGAATACTAACGACGTGGAGATATGATAGAATTTTTTGTGCAACCTTGGCGTGTTTATAATTAGTGTGCAGTAAATTATGGGGAAGAGAGTACCCAGTTGCAATTAATTTGTGGAAGTTTGCATGCATTTTTTAGAGGATGAAATGATTGTGTTTATAAAGGATGCATATTTAGAGAGGATATTTTTGAAGACAACTAAAATTTGAATGGGTTGAGTTTCAACAAAGTGAGTAATGTGGTGAATGGCTTTAAAGGAACGGGAATGGGGAAAGAAATAAAAAAGTAGTAACGCATGAAGAGATAATTAAACGTGTGTAGATGGCATATTATATTGAGTTATGACAATGGTTGATGAAAGGGAGTTGAATCTGATAACGCTTTCGAATTGAAGAAAATTTGAGAGGAGTAGTTTTCGTTGAATAATTAAAAATTGGTTCGAGCCCTGTGGACAGAAGCTTTCTGGCGCTCTTGTTCAAACAGACAAATTATTTATCTCTGAAAGTATTGGTTTCCCAGTGTTGAGAATTATGTCAATGTATTGTTATGATATAAATACATCATGAAGGATATTCAATTCAAATAATAGTTTATTTTTCAAGTTCAAATGAGCAATCTGAGAATGAGAATTGCACCATGGAAGAAATCATTTTAAAATAGCCGAAATGAATTTGACTCTAATCTTATAGAACAGGATGACATGTACGAGTATGAACACAGATCATATAATAAATCATAGATAGAATAATTATAGCATTCTGTGGAAACATAGAAGTACGATTCATTATTGAAATTTCGAAAAATCATATCTTCGAAAGTATTAGCTTGCTGGAGTTGAAAGTGATATCATTGGATTTTTATGGTGAAACTACACCTTAAAAAAAATAAAATTTGAAATTTGTTAGTTAAAAAAAAATTTTTTTTTCGTTACTCTGAAGCCCTCTGGCCGTTCTTCATTTATCGAAGGAAACTTTTAGAAAATGTTACTATAAACGTGATGTTTGTTTTTATGTCAGGAGGGGGATTTGGGGGAAATTTGAAAGTCGAAGGAGTTTATCGAGGAAAAATACGGAAGTTTCATTGAGTTCCGCGTTTTCGGAGCGAAAAGATGGGGGTGTATTAAAAAAAATCGCGAAAAGGCGAAAAAATGACGATTTTGGCAAAAGGAGCAAGATTGTGGAAAGAAATTCGGAGGAACGGTGGCGTTCGGAACGACGGTGTTTGCGGGAACGCGAAGACGAGATTCGAAATAAGTTCGTAACGGAGCCTTTTTTTCGATCCTCTTTTTCGTTTTCCCAGAAGAACGATAGGAAAATGTGAGTTTTCGCGAAAATCAACAAAATTCTGACGTTTCACGTATTTCTGTGGCGAATTTTTACACGGCTCCTTCAAGGTCGACGATTTCGGTCTAAACGAGCCATGAGAAATGTCAAATTGAATTTGAATTTCGAACGGAATTACTCGAAAATCTTGGAATCGTCTAGAAAAACTGCGAGAAATATGGACTAGTAACTGATTTCGATCGATCGCTAGACAGAATTGACGATATTCTGAAAATCGAAAGACGAAAATCATCCGAGTTGTCACATACAGCTTTGGCTTTCCTGTATCACCGACTAGCTCTGATTGTATTAGGGCACCACCTTCTTTTAATGAGTTATTAAAAATGATACAGACACTCAGGGCGTGGGAGTTTTAGTAATAAAGAAGGAAACAAGCCGATCAAATAATGAACATATATTAACTAGAAATATAATCACAAAATAAGCTGTATGCACATCAAAAGGGGATGGTAAAGTGTGTTATCCAGAATAAGTCCACTATAGCTGATAAGGTTATGTTAAATATACTCCTTAATTCATGAATTATAGGTACACAAGGTATCAATCAATAAGTCTTTCAGAAATAAGTGGCAGTGATAAGTTCTGATCAACCCTAAAATGTCAAATACAATTCACAATCAAATATAGTTCCCAGATATCTGTTCACATAAATTCTTAAATAACGATAGTAATCAATAATCACTCATATAATTCAAATATTAATTTCTGCTCAGTAGCAGATCCTCAGATTAAAATCGTCAAATAATAACAATGAAAAACAAAATGAAATCTACAATGCTCAAATGTCAAAGGCACAATAGAGTCTCTATGGTTCCATCCAACCTCAAAATTACCGTTTTCTATGTTCAAATGTCAAGCACTATAATTCTTGATTTCGCCCAATTAGCGTTGAATTTTCACATGTTCGAAATTAATAAATTCACTGACCTTACATTGTCCTTGATACCAAATTTTGTCCACAGTAATATTCCCTTAATTGTATCAAACCTGAATGTAAAAAGTTGTTATTCCAACGATGTTGTCCAGTCTCGAAGAAATTCGTCCTGCTGAACGCACTGACAAATTCCCAACCTCCAATCTCTAGATATGACGAAGTAAAAAGTGTCTGAATCGAACTTAGTAAAGAACTTAAATACGGAGCCTAAAAAAGGAACCTGAACAAGGAACCTACACAAGGAGCTGAAAGAAATACAAATTAGGATAACGCCTATGCAAAATTTCCATGACTTACGCAGAAAAATGGCCTCCTGGTTAATCCGAAAACGATCGATCTTATTGAGCCAATATTCCAAAATCTCCAAATCCAAAACCAAAATCATCAGCTTCAATAATTTTCCCCAGCTAACAATCCTTCGATTACTCCGAAATTAATCGATAAAATGCGTATATTCAAAGGACAGTCGAAACCAATTCTTTCTACCTCCTTGCGTCAAAGAAAATCTCACATAAGACTAAAAATCGGCGATTACGAGTCCGTTCTCACGCACTCAACAACGCATGACATGTAGCAATATGTGCCAGCCCAACTACATTAAGATACGATACTGGACAGCGCACTACCAGTGGTGGCACAAATATTTGGTCCAAGCATCAACGAATTTTTGTCGACGATTTTGAAGCGTGACAGAGTACTAAAAAATGAATTTATAGCTCCCGAGCCTTCCAAGCCTCGCGGGGCGGTGGGATCGAATCTCGGAGCGTCCGAAATAGCTTTATCTTGAATTTTTTTTACCGAATGAAAAACTTAAGGAAGCGCTACTTCAGTAAACGTATCTTGGGATTTGGATCTCTTCTTTAAGTCTCGAAATCTATAATGAATATCTGTTCGATCGGACGGATTTTTGCATTAAAATTACTCAAAATATTTAGACATTAAGCAGAAAATTAACGGTCGAAAATGAAAAATCCCCAGCCGTTTGTTTATTCATCCTCAAAATGGAAAAACAAAAAATATTGTTTATGCAAATGTTTTGGATTGAGTTTTAAAATAGCTAGCATTAAGAAAATATTTTTTTGTTTGAATAAATTAATTTAATGTTACAATTAATTTTTTTATTATTTCACCTTATTCGTAGCGAAGCACGTACCGAGCCGCTAGTTAAATATACGAATCCATTTTGAGATCCTATTGGCAGAACGCTCTGGACTTGTTGAATAAATTTGTATTTGAATAAATGTATCCTAGAGAGTTTCTCGATCTGTCGACGTCTATACGTCAGTCAAAATTATGATTCTCATAATGATGAATTTCCTGCTCTGCTTTTCACCAATTGTACAGTCTTATCTAGTTCTCCTTTGTTTACCAGTCGAGCAAAACGTCCTCGAAATCACCGAATACACAACTACAATGGCCGTACGGAAACAAAACGGTACCTACGTCCGTAGATCTGGGTCACGTGTTCTGTATGCAAGCGTGCCGCTGGCGCCCTATGACACGTGATTTATCGCTGCTTGCGGACGCGAAACACTTTACGCGGGACAACGGAATAATCGGGTGGACATTTTAACATTTCTGTTTTATTAATGAGGGAGAAATTATTTTCGGAACCGCTCGGTCTGAAAATTATTGCCGGCTTGAGTGGACGGAATAGCCATTGTCGCGTTTGAAAAATAAGCATTTGACACCGGCTTCGGTTTTTTTGCGAACGAATAAACAACGTGGATGTGACACATGCTGTCGGGGAGGGTTCTCAGTGTTCTATAGTTGATTATGAATTATGCATGAGCGTATTTGTATTTTGTCAAATGAACGATGATATGGGATTTGACTTTTATGGAGTTTGAGAAGGTTAAGCATCAGCAGGGTAATATAGAATTATTTCGATTTGACAAGTGGGAAGTTGGATGGACTTCACAGACATCACAGAGAGCTCCCAGAGATACCTCGGCGGGGTCACCAAATGGCGGACCGCGAACCTTTTTTTTGCGGACCCTTTTTCCAGAAAACATGAATTCTTAATAAAAACAATTAAGATAACTTTTCGTTTTATTTACTAATTATTGATATTGGATTTAGATTAACTGCTAGTCAAATTCTTATGCCATCATAATGCTATCAAACAGACCGCGACAGATATACAGTTTTGGGAACGGACCTCCAATGAAACTAATTGGTGACCCCTGCTCTAGGTGGTTGAAGAGTTATAACCTCTACGACTGTTCCCAAGTCGCAGCGGTTAAACTTGGAGCTACTAGAACTCGGGGATCCGCGGTCTAGCTTCAGTGGAGATGGGAGTGGATTCTAAAAGGGAACCTAGTAAATGGGCGCCAGGCAAATTTAATTCTACCAGATACCCCAGCGTAATGTAATAATTCCTAAATTTACCAAAAGAATATTCACGCTAAAAACAAACAATTTATTCCAGTAGCTTACAACCCAGATATTTAGACTCAACAAAATAAACCACTGTGAAACCCTGAATAGGGTGCGGCGGAAATTGTACGTAGATATTCTTCCTTGATCAGAATACGCGTCGCTTGAGATCAGGCGCATCCACGTTTCTATCTATGATCATATACGGTTAACCAAAATCTTTCCCCAATTTCCGCTTTACAACAATAATAATTTATATAATCTGATGATATTAGGTTCAGGTCGTATATAGCATGTATAAGATATATTTTGAGATCAATTTCCAATAACTTACGTGCTCGCGATTCCTATTCCGACAATCCACCCGGGTATCCTGGTATCCTCATCTATGCCTATTTCTGAACGTAGTATTACGTCGATGGTCCCGCAATACTGTCCTCTTTCTCTCGGTGCTCGTAATCTGCAACCCTGGATTGGATGTTCCACAGCGTTGTTTACTGACCACCTTGTATATACTACAATGGTCAGTTCTACTATTCCTAACATAAAAACCCCTGATATGCGGGGTTATCTTGTATAAGTTTGCTTCAAAACTAAATCTGGCCGTGTCTCCACCAAATAATTCCTTAGATACACAGCAACGTTCTGTCAAAGTTGACAAGATCATTCACGTGGTCAACTTGGATTTGCAAAAGGTCTTTAAATCCTCTTTCGAGATAAGTGTGAAGGTTACCAAAATTAAACCAATATAACCCTCACTAACTTAATTCGATTTTCGAAATTATATCCAACAAAGAAGATTCCAATAATTCTTACAAGTTTCGAAAATGCGCACAACCACTTGCTTCCTTCGTTGAATTTCCACAAAATGGACCATCTTATCTCACCGAATCCGACTGTGACAAAATTTCAGAGCGTCAAAACGAAACAATATTGCCAATCCATCCGGTTCTCTGAACACAACTACCTATACGTCACTGGGTAGCACTGAGACTTAACCTCAAATTCAATGTCAATATAATCGACAAATGTATCGCAAGCAAAACATAAACAAACCTCTGCCTGGATCAAAAAGGAACGTTACAGAGCGATCTATTTCTCGTCTAAATGTCCTTCGTCTGGGATGAGTTCAGCGAGGTCTGTGCGATATCCTATGTTGGGATTCTCAAATATCTCACATTGGGTACCAAATAAGGACGAAATATAACGAACATTCTCATCCACCTCTGATAGTGAGCGCTCACATAAGTAACAAACTGCTCCACAAAAGTTAAGGAAGTTCGGAAATTTTGTGACCGTTTCAACTCTACTGAATGAAAAAAATTGGTTCAAGCACTGCAGTGAAGTCAGAAGCTTTTGCGCGTATGTTCTATTGTCCATTCTTCTGTATTGGATACCCTTAATCGAATTTACCATGGTAAATTATGTTGTCCATTCTCCCGTATTGGACACTCTTAAGTCGAATTTACCATGGTAAATTCGTCATTTTAGTCATTTTTTTCAAATTTTTTAGGTGTACGGTTCTTACAAAATTTTAAACACGTCTTTATGTAGATTTTCTACTACTAGTTACCAAGCTTCAATTCGATCAAATATTTATTTTTTGAGTTATCAAGGAAATAATATTCCAGGTGGGTATAACTCGGAGACTGTTAGACCAATTATGCCCACAATCGAACTCAACTCTCCCATTCAGATACGCAACCTACCCTGAAAATTGCAATTCCCTATCTCCTTTCGTTCGAAAGTTATCGAGGTAACGGTCACCCCTCTACTGAACTCACACAAGGTTGCTCGAATCTCCAACAATATTTAACCGATCGTGTTAAAACTTGAAACTTGAAACTTGGCAGTAGAGTTAGGTTCTAAAGGCTCTCGCAAAATTTCAGCACTTGCAGACGAATAATTACTGATATATAGAATTTTATTTTCAATTTTCAATGATTTTTTAAAAATTTTCTACAAATACTATCCTCACGAAATTCTGCAAGAATTTTCGCGTTGGCATTCTAAAACTAATAACCATGTTTGAATTCAATCGGTTTAGTATTTTTCGAGTTAATGAGGAACAAAAACAACCAAATTTCAGATGGCTATAACTCTAGAACCGTTTGGCCGATTATGCTCATAAACAAACTCAAATGTCGCATTCAGATGCACAACCTAACCTGAAATCTTCAAGCCGCTATCTTTTTCCGTTCTCAGGTTATCGTGACAACAAAAATATTCTTTAATAATTTTTTAATAATTTTCTAGCGTTACGATTCTCAGAAAATTTCACAAACGTGCTTAGGTTTATATTCTACAAACTATTTGTCACAACTTCCGCAATTTAATTGATAGACACCGGATTAATCTTCTTTAATCCTTTTCGATTTATTGTTCTTTATGAGTTTTGCGAGGTTATTGTTTGTCCGTTGTGAAATATTCACTCGTTGGTTTTGAAGAAACCTTTTAAGTTGTTGACTCGGTGTACCAAAATATATTAGACCGGCTAATATACCTTTATCCGAAGAAAATTATAGTAGAGAATTAGAAATTATCGAACAAATAGCGGTGACAATGGATATAGCACAGAGTTAATCAGAAAAATGTTGACGAAAAAACAATTTAGAAAAACAGTTTAGTATTTCCAGATTATTAAGGATAAAAATAAAATATTCAATAGCTTAACATATTTTGGTACACCGAGTCAACAACTTAAAAAATTTTGGCATAAGAATAAAGGAACATCATCACAGCTACAAAAAGAACAAAATTAATTCAAATTATTTGAATCATTTATTAGCAGAAGGACATAAGTTTAACCCGGATTTCAAAATTCTACACAATTTGAATAAAGGTGCGCAACTCAATTACTGGGAAATGGTGTAAATAAATAGAGGAAAACATACGGGTAATTTAGTTAATGAACAATTAGATCTAAATTTTTCGCCGCTACTCAATCTATTCAAATAGAGAATCAATTTATAGAAGCATTAGGAATGAATTACTGTTAATGTGTACAAAGAAACCAGCAGTGTAATATTATGTAATTAGTTTTAAATAAGTAATAAGTCTATTATGTAATTTGTTTTAAATAAGTTTCTCATGTAATTCGTTTTAAATAAGATTCTGTGTCCATGTCATCTATGAATAGGGAGATAATAACTTGTTAAGAATTTAGTATGATGTAGTCTGAGAAGTCGCTGTGTCGACGAAACGCGTCACAATATTGAATAAATTAGTGTAAATCGTATATAATTTTTCATCTAGATTTTAATTCGATCGGAGTCATATTGTTGGAAATATTGTATTTTCTGGAAGCCAAGGAGTCTTGGGCGACTTCAATACCTCGATGGGTAACCGCAGACTGACCTTACGTCATTGCTTCTCGATTTTTTTTCTATTTTCCCCAATAAAAAAAAAATTACTCCTCGAACAAACGAAATCAATTCATCTCCAACATCTTTCTCCTCGAGATCACCAAAGCCTTAGAAATACATACATCGCTTCCATAAAATCGTTTCCTAAATGTTATATCCTGAAAGCGTATCCAGAATTCGTGTTCAAATAGTGTAACTAACTGGTGAAACACGATTTGTACCTCATTCATCACGTCGTTACTTCCTGCAGGATTCTCGAGTAGTTGGGCACCAACTTCTCGACGTTCTATCTTCGTAATGTACAGTTATCGATTACGATTTAGGAATTCCGTTACTAACGGGGTCGAAAAAGGATAATTACAGCTCGGAATATGGCACAGGATGAACTCGCTAACTGATGTCAATATGAAACAAACGGCCTCGAGATGATGGGCTGGTGGGGTTGAAAGGGTAGAAAATAGTTCGCGAAGTATTAATTATCAGGCAGGCAGGGTGCATTTGTAATCGAGTGCTGATAATGTTTCCTAAAAAGGGGAAAGCCAGGTTGACTCCTCTGAAGGAAATAAATGACATAATACAGGTGGATCTGGATTTTTTTTATTTTGCCGCTTTATACGCACCCTGTTCCCTTTCTTCTTTGTTTAAATTAAAAACAATAAATGATCCTCAATTTTTACTCCCTGTAACGTATCAGGACGTTACATTTCTAGAAACTTATATTTGGTATCTTCTCAATAAAGTATCACTGGGGTTTTTCGTTGCCCAGTGGGTCTAAACCCTGAAAGTAATACTTCTACAGAAGTCAACCTCGACTTGTCTTCGAATTTTTTGTTGAGGTTCGACCATTCTAGAGCAATTTATTGCCTATTTCCAGTAAAATACATTGACCATCATGCTATTCATTTCCACTGGTAAATCAAGTAAAGGCAGCTCAGATGAGTGGGACAAATTCCAGATTTCGAATTCCTAAGGTTAAACATCCTAGAAGTGTCCTCATTGCTGCTTGCATCCGAAAGTTCGGATTTATTCCCACTCTACTCAAAAACGACAAATAAGAGTATTGTTGTAACATATCAGGGAATTTTCGAAGGCTGGTAATGATGAAAAGTTCGAACTCGGAAATTTCAATATAAAGTGAAACTGTGTCAATATGTTTTTCAAATACTATCTGTGTGACAAATTATCAACAAAAAATTATTCTGAAATTGGTGTCTGATGAACGATTTAATTTATTCTTCGAAACGTTACAGAATCGTTGATGTTGTTCCAGTACTGTTTATTAGGCATATTGTTCTATATATTGCTTCTACCAAATATCTAATGTTTCCAACGCAGAACCCATTTCAAAATAATTAAATTTTGTTTTTCATAGATTTTCTTCAGAGATTGGGAGGGAAAACTCAGAAAGGCAACATTTAGAGTATCATTTATTGATTTATGTATTTCTTGTTCAGTTTGTTCCTGATTGAATGGTGTCTTTCGGGGTTTTCTCTCCCAAACTCTGAAAAATATCTATAAAATAAAAAAATCATTATTTTGTGATTTGCTTCTGCGTAAGAAACATAAGATATTTGTCAGAAGCAATCAATTGAACAATGTTGCCTAACAAATAACAACGAAACAACATCAACGAAGAAACAAGTCTATCTCAGACTCATTCTTCAGACGCTTAACGAAAAAATCTTCAGAACTATTTTGTTGATTGTTATTCTGAGATTCGAGAATTGTCACATTGACAGTATTTGCTAATCATAGCTAATGGTTTTACTTTGTATAGAAATTTCCAAGTTCCACCTCCTTTTTCAGTAAATTCAGCCAAATATGGTCAATACCAATTGAGCAATTTTCAAAATTGCATTCTCTGTTCAATAAAATACAAGTTGATTCCTTAAGTTTCCTTTTAATATAATCAGTTTCTGTCATCAGAATTCTTGTATTACTCCAATCCATCATGTGATCTCCTTGGATTGTACATACATGTTCTGCTAATTTTGATTTCTGTATGTCTCTATTTCTTAAGTTATTCTTATGATCTGACTTTCTTACTTCTAGTGGTCTTGATGTTTCTCCTGTGTATGGATTTACCACAAATACAAGGAATATTTTGTACACAGTTTTTTTATTTTTGTTTTTCATTAATGGGTTTTGTCTTCGTTAATAAAGACCTGAGATCATTTTGTGTTTTGTAGACGGTTCTTATATTGAGCTTAGAACCGATTCTTCTGATTTTTCCAGAAAGGCCACGAACATAAGGGATCACATGCAGCATATTTGGTTGCTGTTCTTGTTGATTATTCTGTTGTACTTGATTATTTGCTCTTCTATCTAAATTCATGATCGATGTATTTATGAATTGTCTAGGATATCCAATATCTTCAAGAAATTTGTTGATGAAATCAATTTCTTTATTTCGAATTTCAAGAGTAGAACAAATAAGGTTAGCTCTATCGTAAAGTGTTTTAATAACACCTCTTTTTACACTAAGTTGATGGTTTGAATAGAAATTTAATTATCTTTTTGTATGTGTCTGCTTCCTGAAGACACTCGTTTCGAAATGGTTCGGATACTTAATTATCGAAACATCTAGAAAAGAAAGCTATTATTTTTCTCTATTTCTAAAGTGAATTTAAATGTAGGTTTATGTATTTTTGGAAGAACTTATAAATGTGGTGGCTCACTATAAGATGGCATGAGCTCTTTTTTCTGTCTATACGTAAGGGTTTTTGAATGCTTTGATAAAATTTTTTTGACTTTTCTTTCTGTTATAGAAGTGTTCCTTACAAATAAAATTGATAAAAAAAATATTGTTGGCAAAATGACTTCGGACGGAGAGCAAGAGTTGCTCAGTGGTCGATAATATGAACCACCAATTATTTGTCATTTTGACAGTTGGCTTTCAATAAAACCCAAAAATAATTTTTAATTTAAATTCAATCTGAAATCATCTATCCATTTGCTGGAAACATTTATATTACAAATTAACACCAAACCATTGAGTATTTAATTTTTTTTCAAATCACGCAAGGGGTGTCATGCAAGTTTCTTGTGAAATAACCTGCACAATGTTCTTTGTTTTTACACTAAACGTCATTTTGCTACGTGAGAATAAGAAGATACCTCATCCCACCTTGCTGTTACGATAAAATGCCAGAATGTTGCTCACATAGATGTGAAAAAATAAAGTATTCCTATGAGAAATAATACACTCGCTCACAGACTTCGGCAATATGAGCAAAGCAAAGAGAAATTGATAATTATGTTTATTCCGGAGGAAGCCTTTTGCCATGGTAATTCCGACACGATCTGCATAAATAGGAGGGGAGTATTTTGCATATTAGAGCTCATGAGAAAGTCTTTGAGCAATGCAATAACTATGTTCTCTATTATTAAAGCTGGTGGAATCCTCGACGAATATACACGGGATATATGAGCTCTTCATTCAGGAATAACATAATGCTCTACAACATTTTCTTCAAAAATAGTTTTATTATTTTTTCATTAGATAGTACCTAGCTTTTGATGAAAACATTTTTTCTGAAGCGATACTTTAGATTGAAAAAAGATGAAAATTTGAGGACAATTGGATTTTCTCAGTGCCCCCAAGCTTTAAATTTATCGTTTTCGACAAAAATCACCGTAATGAGCTACTTTTCGATTCTTATTACATTTTTCCGAAAAACCTTTTTATTTATGGCGATTACGTTGACAATTTTTGGAACCGTTGATGATACTTTATACTGAACACTGTTTACACTACTACTAGATCCACACTAACACATTTTACTATCTTACGGGCGTTTTGAATGCTGCGCCACCTTTAGGTATATACTAAATTACACAGTGTTCATATGGTGGAGGGGGGAATAAACCATCCCCACGTAAAATTTAAACAATTTTATTTTCTTAACAAACTATACAACGGTTTATAAGGTATAGGTCGTTTGTCTTTATTTAAAATATTGTTACATTTAACTATTTCTATACTTTCAAATGCATCCAACTATCTATCGTTGGAAACATTTTTTAGCAATTTCACACTATCTAAAATCATTAAATGTTAGTGTTGGTTTAGTCGTAGTGTAAACTGTGTTCAGTACTTATGGCGATAATCCTCATTTCTCAATTAAAGAAGATTGAATTATTGGAAATACCCAATACAAATATATTCTTTTTATTTTATAAAAAAAATCCTTTTTTAAATTTTTTTGAAGTGAAACTTCTGATACGACTTCCAACGAGGTTGCGTTAAACGTTTAACGCTACCATGGAGGGGGTATGCAAGCTCTATTGCATTAAACGTTCAACGTTCTTGGGGAGGGGCAATAGGAAGACACAGAGCGAGAGTGAATGCGTGGCACTCGAACGCAGGCACGTAGTTTTCTACCCCTTCCTATTTTCATTTTTACCATGGAGGTGGTATGAAAGCCCTGTTGCGTTAAACGTTCAACGCTCCTGGGGAGGGGGGATAGAAAGAGACACAGCTAGAGTGAATGCTTGGTACTGGAACGCATGCGCGTAGTTTTACACCCCTTCCTATTTTCACTTCGCCATTACGAAGTTTCACTTCTTCCGCGCGGAGGGAACTATTGTTTTTAGCGTCTTTACAATCGAAAAATTATTCATTACGATGATTTTTGACCAAAACGATATATTTTAAACGTCGGGGCACTAAAGAAAATTCTTAAAAAGCACTGACGTTAAGTCAAAAGCTTTTAGCACATATTCCATTGTCTATTCAAATTAACAGACATTTGGGCGAGATGATAGCATGCATTTGTTAATGCATTGTTTGGTCAACCTAATTTTGCAATATCGATTTTGGTATTATGAACTGCTTAAAATGATTTAAATTGGCCAATCAAACACAACATTGTGTTATTCATCCAAATTTATTTTACCGCCTTCAAAGTAGGCAAAGTTTCCAAAATTTCTAACATAAATCTAGATGTTATAATGTATCACTTACCTTCATGTTTATAAATTATTTCTTATTCTTTCAGGATTTTTCTTCATCGTGTTGAAGGAGTGTAAGCAACGTTGATATGGGGAGTTAGCATTGCTTTTTTCAATAATAATAAATTTATTCTGGAATTATAGATTACCTTGTACTTCAGACACCGCAGGTGTAAAAAATAAAAAGTTTTGAATTTAAAATTGGATGCTCGAGAACAAGAAAAGTATACATTTTTGTCCTTTCTAGCGGAAGATCTTGTTTTCCTTGTATTTTGTGAGGTAAAATGTTTTCGATTGTGTATACCTAAATGAAGCTTTTACTTGATGCTAATCCTATTAACTCAAATGTAAAATTACATATGATTTACATAAATTTATTTAAAATTATGACTCGTTTAGTCGTCACATTGAATCATTTCAATAAGCCGTAAGAAGAAGAATAATCTATATTGTTGAATTTAGTATGAAGTGGTCTGAAGAAGTCACTGAAACGCGTCACAATATGAAATAAATAAGTGTAATCATATTTTTACTTCGATATACAGGGTGAGTATTTGACCACTGCATTCATTTTAACCAAAGATTCCTCTCATCAAATAAAACAGTTTTTTCATTCACCATTTTTCCACATTCGGCTCAGGTAAAAAGTTACAAGTGTTTAAAGATTTCACAATGTGCTAATACACTCCCGCATATAAATTATCTATGACATTGTTGGCGGACGAGAATAAGGCATGGTAACATGGTTTACAGCTTGATTCAGGATTCCAACGCTCACGGACGGATCCATAAAAGTAGTGAAATTTCTGGAGTTTTCCATTTTAAAACATTCAATGAAGAATATCTCGAAAACGGTGCGTTTAAGGAGAAATGATGAAGAACAATATAATGTTCTAAAACGATGGAATATTCTTGAAATTACCCAAGAAAAACTTTATCTGCTTTCTTTATGCTAATTTCGTTTAGGTTTATGAATCCACGAGTCCATAATTAGAAAACCAGTAGAAGTAGAAAATAACTAATATTTGGAAAATATGTCTCATAGTTATAGAAAACTTTACACCAATATTCATTTTATACGAAAAAAGGATGTCAAAGCTACAAAATAAAAACTGATTTTTTTTCGAAATTTCAACCGCCTGTATCTTTTTACCTGAGCCGAATTTGGAAAAATGTTAAATGAAAAAAGTCATTCTTTTGACGATAAGAATCTTTGGTTAAAATTAATGCAGAGGTCAAAGACTCACCCTGTATAGAAATATTGATCTGAATTTAACCAAAAAAAAATTTCCTGATTAGATCAACAAAATTATCAGTCAGTTAGCTATTTCCAGGAGTTGAGTATCAAGGCCAAGTGAAAGTCCGATATCATATAATAATTTATTTATAAAGTAAATACCTTTATACAGAAAAGATTACATACATAATTTTAATATTCTGTAAATATAATATACTAAACACTAGTTTAAGTTTATTGCTTATAAGATAACGGACTAGTTGTGTCGTTCCTCCGGTACAGGAGCAATCAACCTCTGCAGACTAAGATATTCGTTGCCCGATCTAGGTCTCAGCGTACAGCTGGGTGGCGGAGCCTCGCTGGAACTGTGCGAGGAAAGCGACAAAGTCTCGAAGTAATCCGACATGTCGGATGTGCCGCTACTGGTGGATCCCGAAGGACAAACTGGGACCTCAGCCTCGGCACTGGCAGATTTACCATCAGTCTTATTGAATTGAAAACTAAGATCTCGCAGAGGATCGGACGATTTGGAACGTCTAGGAAGAGTAGTTGGACATAATTGAACTTTACGTGGCAGTTCGAATACACCTGAATCGTTGGAACTCGAGGAATCCCTGTTGGATTTGCATGGCACCGAGGAAGATCTCCTGACTGCTACCTGCTGGCTACACTGGCACGTGGTTGGTGGCGTTGGTGAAGACATATCCGGCTCCTCGCACCTGCTGGAGGAGTCTGCAGAGTTGGATCTCTTTCGTTGTAGGTTGTCCGTGTAGTCTAGTATTTGTTTTCGTTGATAAATATTCGCCTGGAACATGGAAGACCCGGATGGTTTGTTCGAGCGATCTAAGGCTGGTCCTAAATTCGGGTTACTATTAGACAAAACTTTCTCTAAACGTTGCTTGATAGCGGGAGACATCGGTAGATAGCCAGGGTGAGGTTGGGCCGGCTTGTTGTTAGACGGCTCCATCATAAGGTAATCCTCTTGAGCGTGTCCGCACTTATCACACGTATCCCTGCACTTGTCCTGGATTTCTTTCGAATTCTCGTAGAGTTGAAGAGTTTGAGCAAATTCCATGTTCTCGTAGTTGGTGGCAGCTGGAATGGACGATTGACCCTTCTCAGGAGGATGTTCGATTGTTTCGTTGGGAGGCGCGAGGTTCGCGTAGTTGGCGGAAGTGGCGGTAGGTTGGGTTCGGTGACACTTCTTGCTTTTATCTACAGTTGCGTAAAGGGCGTGGACGTCTTCGGTGGTGGTCCAGCAGGACATGAGACGTTGGCATACGCAAGGTCGGTCCGGTTGTTTGTCAGGCTGGCGTTCTTGTTGTCTCTCCGGCTGTTTTTCTGCGTCTATCTGACGGATGCGGACGATGCAGCCGCATGGTTTCTGTACAGTTTCGAATATGCATTCTTTGAGCTTTCTTGGGGTATCGTAATGCTCGTCGCCTTTGGATTCCTGGAACAAGAAGAAAGTCTTTATGAGAAATGATTGGGGATGGATCAATCTGGATAAATTTGCGTTTGTTCGAAACGAAGATCTAACATTATGGAAGGAATATTGGGGTGAGCTGGAATGCAATGTAAACGCCATCTAGCAGCAATTTTTGGGAGTTTTGAAGATTCATATGATGACACCCCCCAACCTCACTCATCTAGGAAAATGTTATTCCCCATACATTTCAAAATGAAAAAGTTTATATGATATATCTGAGGAAGCCCTCTCTTTGAATATTCTTCTTGGAGGAATCAACCAATTGAAAAACAATTGAGACTACCTGAAATCTAGGTCTTATAGAGTCGAAATCCAGAAAGAACCAGGAAAAATTCCAAATAATCTGGAAGGATGCTGAAGCTGACATAGTAACATAAGAATCCGTCCCATTCACCATCTTTTGTGAACACAATTTATAGATCTCATCCGGCTCGAAGGACCAATGTTTCGTACCTAGATTGGTTTACCGTTGTATTGGTCATAAAAATGATAGGGAGTAGTAATCCGTACGGATCGAATCATTCGGCAATCTAAACAAATTTTGTATTTTTTCCATTTCATCAAGAACTGATTGTTTCCATGGTGAATTCAGTATTCACTAGTAATATCAAAAGTCATTGAATTTTCGCGATGAATCTGTCGACTTATTTCATAACGAAACTGAGATGTCAAATAAAAGACAGACTTATAAGATAAATTCAGTCACGAGTGATATTTCATTAGACTATTATTTCACAAACAAAATGACTCATGTTGACGTCTGTAATTTATATTTATCATTTGTCAAACAGTCCGTATCCATGGATCAGTCGTTGAAAACACCAAAGTTGTAAGGCCAATCAAAATTCAGAGAAAGTTGCTGTTTTCGCGATAATACGAGCTGTCTTTGGCCTGTTGTTGGTCAGATTTTGATACGAGTGAAATAGTCTTTGACATACTGATCTGGTACCAAAGTAGGGTCATTAAATACCTATTTTCGGGGATAAAATCCACTTCTTTTCATTCCGTTTCTGATAAGAGAAGATACACACAGATAATTGATAGGGTCCAGAGAACATTGGGAAAGAGAAATATTGGGTGGTTCAAAGACTTATTAACTCTCATTTTCTCTCGAAACTATTATTAGAAACAAAACGAAAAGGGGTGGATTTCATCCCCGAAAATGGACATTTAATGACCCTACCTTGCTACCAGATTAGCAAGACGAAGAAGATGACACGCATCTTTCACTGAAACCCGAGTCCACCATGGAAACAATCAGTTTTCAATGGAATGCCCGGGAAATACAATTTTTGCTCAGATTGTCGAATCATTCGATCCACACGGATTACTACTCCCTATCGTTGCTTACGATCAATACCACGGTGAACCAATCATGGTAAGAAACATTGGTCCTTCGAGCCGGATGAGATCTATGAATTGTGTTCAGATGTATTTCACTCAAAGATCGTATTCCAAGATAATAGTAGATCCAAGATGTTCGTTATCGAGGGGATACAATACTAGTTTTAATATATCGGAAATGGAAAGAATAAGAAGACATGAGAAAATAATTTTCGAAAAGAGGTCGGGGAACGGGAATATTATATGATGAAAGTCCATATTCTCACCATTTCTGTCTCATGAACTGATTTGAAGTCCATCCGCCGTATTCACAAAGCATTCAAACTCCGTTAAGTCCTTACCGAGGTCCTCAGTTAAGGATAAATATAATATATAATCGAAACCTCAGTTAACGTATTTAACGGTGGCGAAACAGATCTATTTCATTCTAATTTTCACGTTTACTGAGGTTGCGATTGATATTTATCCTTAACTGAAGACCTCAGTTAGGACTTGACGGAGATTGAATGCTTTGTGAGTACGGCAGCATGGGTGATACACTATTCGAGCTCTAGGAATGATATTCAGTGGTACCCACTTTTTCTAGGAGGAATGGCAAGAAAATTCTACGGAGCCATAATTTTATGTTTAGGCCATTGAATTAAGGAAAGTTTTATGACTTCTCTGGAGATTTTACTCCGATTTCTGAGGATCACAGAATTGTAACCCCAAGCACTGCAAATCTAATCATTGGACAGACAAAGTATGTATATGGCAGGTAGTTTTTGCTGTCAATTTCACAGACTTCAATTTCCTGACGTTATGTGAGGGTTTTTGAACTTCCTGTACTGCCTCTGTGCTGGAAAGTCCGCCAAGGAATATTTCTGTACCATCACTCATTAACTATCCTCTGCCCTCAAGAATGAGATTGATATTCTACACAAATGCCATGGTCCTGGTGACGAATGCTGGATGACATCACATTTTACAAAGACACCCCCCTCGATTATCTCTTCAACATTTTGGTTCGCCGGTGCCCAAACTATAACCTTTTGGTGACTAAGGTCAAACTCGAAGAAACTCACGTGAAGAACCAAGAATTCCAAAATATATCCCGCGAAATTGAAAATATATAACGGAATTATTTTATTGCTTGGAGAAAATGATAGGGGATGCTAATAAGCATTATTGCATTATTTGTCACACATGGGAGGTCACATCATTTGATGTGAGGGCTCACAAGCCAGAGAGTTTCAATGGCAACCAAGATATTCAACCAGAAATTTGAACAAACTTAGGCTTCAGGAATAAACACAGGAAAGGAGCATGAAGAAGATTTACAATATTCAGTATCAATACTCACCACTGGATATGGTATTTTGGGTACATCATAATTATCATAGCTAGGCTGACTCTGCGCGGACTTGTTAAGGTTCGGACTGGTGTAACCTGGCTTCGGTGGCCTCGCCGGAGGCCTGGTTATCGTCTGACTCCATCCACTACTGTCGGATCCGCTGCTGATTGAATGTCCGTCGCACGTATGTTCCCAGAACGGCGTCAATCCCATGGGGACGGTGGCCGTGGAAGATCTCGATAAAGCTCCGAGTTTGCTGATACAACTCATGCATCTTTCTATGGGTGGTGGACCCCATCCATCGTTCGATATACTATCTCCACAGCCGTAGTTGCTCTCCAAGTCCGTATAGGGCGAATCAGCCCTGGACATGGAGCCCTCACTCAAGTCTAGCACCGCTCGTCCATCGCTTCGAATAGCGGGTCTGCGGGGACTGTCCATAACTGAAACAAGAATGTTAGATGAGACAGGAGTAAGGTTCAATCATCTGCAATTGATGAAAATTGGTCTAGAATGAACTATATTTGAGTTTAAATCTCGTTACTCCATCTTGAAAAATATTGGGTTCCATTGATACGATTTAACTCAAATATTGTTCAATCCTTTGTATCCATAATAAAATTGTCCCACAACAATATTTAAAAATAAATTTTGATACTCACCAGACATATTCCTCGACACCGGTCTTCTCCTAGAATTATGCAAACTCCCAGTAGCCGCCACCTTGAGAGTACTCGTTATTTCATCCCCCTGATCAGTCAACAGTACATGAACTCCCTCTCCTTTTCCACACCTTGAACCACCTTCGAAACAAAACCTTCCCTCCACCACTCCATACCTCCTGAGGTTGCTGATAAGCCACTGTCCGGATATTCTTGGAGGTACTCCCGTCGTCAAACAGAACCCCCTCTCCTGTACGTGCAACCTGGCTGGACCTTGGGGTATTCTGGATTTGGGGGGTGCAGACGAGATAAGCACCAAAAAGTGTGGGCCGTCTCCGAGGTGCGAACTGAGCTTAACCTGCCATTGCATGAGGCGTTCTCGGTTGTCAAAGGCAAGAACCACGACCACATCTTGGCACAATATGGCAACTGTGTGTGATTCTTTATCTAGGGTGAAGCCTGACTCGAGGCCTAGGAAGTGTTCTAGGGAAAGAGACGCCTTGGTTTGGCCTTGTTTGTAGCGGTCTTTGGAGTCTCTGTATAGTTGAAGATGGAGGCAATCTGAAAAGAAAGTCGCAATTAGGATCTACTTCTGAAATATTGCAATCTATATTTTGATATTTCTGCTAGTCAGATGATTATATAGAAGTGTCCACCTCTTTACTCTACCTATAGAGGTGGCAATCCTCTGTGGAGAGTAAAGAGGTGGGGTTAGAAGTTTAGGGGTGTCACGCCCTCTACTCTAAATAGTCGAAAAAGTTGGGTGGTTAGACGGCGACCCCACAACCGAACAAAATCAAGTAAATAATGTGAAGGAGACCAAGAGTATTTCGACATAGTCGAATCGAGTTTGTCATCGCATGACTCGAAGAAAAGATACCTGCACATTGTAACAATGTCATTCATAGACCATTTACTTTCTTCAGCGACAGAAAATTCCCGGTATCGGAAGCAGGGAAAATAACTCTCCCCGTCAGGTAGAAACCTTAGCAGGCGCAGGTCCATGAACCCATTGGGCAGGTATAAAGCGGGATCACCAGGGAAGGGTGGTCAGTAACAATTTGGCGAGTTGCCAAACTAAAACAGGCCTCCTCAAAATAAATCTATGTTTTTTCGTCAAGTGTTTCAATGATTCCCATAAACGTCACTATCGATATTTTAAAATAGTTACTAAGTAATAATTAATTACCAATAGTTCTGTTAGGAATTCGATCGTGCGTGAAAGATGATATGAATGCAACTTCTGCTGAGATGGTTTACAAACCAGAATTGCATACCGAAGGAAATAGTTATCGCGATAAATGCACTACCTACTTGTTTCTAGGATGGTGACAAGAGCGATTCGACATAGTCGGACCGATTTTGTCATCCCATGCCTCAGAAGAAATATACCTGCACATTGTAACAATGGCATTCATGGACCATCAACGGTCTCTAGCGACAGAAAATTCCTGGTATCGGAAACAGGGAGATTTACTTTTCCCGTCAGGTAGGAACCTTAGCAGGCGCAGGTCCATGACCCTATTGGGCAGGTATAAAGCAGGATAACCCGATAATTCATTGCTTCTTCAGTTGCAGAGTAGATACGAACGTATGTTCCATGCAAACTTTAGCTACCTATACCTATTAGATAGTTCGAGATTTATCCAGCTGATAAATTTCAATGAACCCTTCGATTAACCCGATTACCACTCATCGATAGAAACGAACGCGCTCGCCCTTTTCCGAAGGGACAAAATGGAGGACTCTTGCTAACGCAAAATGATTCATATTCCGCATGAGGGGTATCCATTGTCCATTTTGACGGGTTAAAATACATTTTGTTCGCTATTATTCATTTCGATGTGACAGGTTTGTGTGTGTATATAAATAACATTCAAAAGGACAAAGTACGATGATGTATTCCGTAATAATTGAATCATTTTTGGTGACATTAGTGGGTCGAATACTCATTTAATTTTAGATAGAAATTTGAAATATGTTGTGATTAGTTTGTGGACGCTTATGCCGGGTTTTTGTCATGTATATTTTAATAGAGTAGTTAGGGAGAATGCTATGCAGATTCATTGACATAGTGATAGTGTGTTTGATTGAAAAGGACGGATTGATCGTCGATGTAGCAAAGTATTTATTTTGGTTCAATATATTTATATGCAAATTTGGGTCAGAGATAGATGCATATACTCCATTCACTTTTATAAAGTATCCCGGTTGGCCATGATTTAGGTCCATCACGTTTTTGTAACTAAAACTGAGGCAGGTTGGCACTCCTGAAATATCGTCGAAGTCAAAACAATTCTCTGAGACATTGCTACTCTCAACAATAAACATAATATTCCATCTTAGAAAATATATTATCACAGACCATTATCTTCGAATATTAAAGAGCTCTTTGCTTTGAAACTGAAAATGCCGAAAGCAGTTTTGAAGAAGAATAGATAAAGCATGAAGAAGTGCTATACAGAACTGAAATCTGCAATAGGAAAACTTAATTCTATCTCAGGACATGTTGAACTATCGAATGAAATGACTTAGTTTCCTATCTTATCACTATAGTTTATTAAGGTTTAACAGTGACTTGGGTTTCGTAGTACCACTACATTTTGAAATTGGTGTATTTCAAGTTGTGCAACAAGGTATATAAATGTCCTCTGTAGGCTTATTTCTCGAGAATTTCGAAAAGTGGGGAATTCCATAGATACTTCTCTTCGTTTAGAAGTTTTCCTGCCGGTTGATTCAGGTAATTTTTACAAAGAAGCGTACAACTCTACCCATTATTTTTTATTAAAATTCCAACACTTCATTCTTGATTTCCGTACACGAAAATAGTATAACTGAATCTTCCAACCAGTTTATATACGTGAAATATTCCCAGTACAACAGAGGAAAAATATTCTTCAGCAGTCGCCAGGTCTTTGGAATTGTTGAATTCACATAAAATCTTCTCAAATTAATTATTTTTCCGAAATATATTCACATTGTGAAAAATACGCAATTAATACTACCTCTATGTAGAAAGGACAATTGTGTAGTTATCTGACAGGAAAATTACTATAACCTAACATTTTCAAAATATACAAGGTGAAATGTGTCAAACTTTGGCCAACCGGGAGACTTTATAAAAGTGCTGAAATGCGGTCCAAATATGACAAAATACAGAGATATTGTTCTACTTCAGTTTTGCCGATAGATGGCAGTACAAGAATTCACCGACATTTCAAATTAATTCGAAGTTTTGTTTATTCATGTTTCTTGTTGAAAGTCGTACAATTTTATGAAATTTCGTATTTTGATTTTTGTAATTGTTTAGTTTGATTTTTTATTAGTTATTAGAGTTCTTTTTGTTTTGTTCTTGGTTTGTGCCCACAAAAATGGCAACTTGCTTGTGGTAGGGTATTGAAAATTGGAACATTTGTTTGTGCAAAGTATTTTTCTACTGAACGTAGATTAAAGAAAAGGTTGAAAAGTGCAGCATTACCCACTGTTTGGTTAGTGTATAATGAATAATTTTTGGTATTTCATCACTATACCTAGTTCTGAATGATCGAATCAAATATTTTTAAAATCTATGATCATCAACTTAATCATTGAGAAGATAACAGGTTTTTAACCATAATTGGGTTTGAAAAAATGCTGTATACATGTTTTGATGAAGTTTCAAATCATACTTCGAAAATAACACATCGAATGCTCTATTTGAAAGAGCCTTGCATCATAAAGGTAATTTATACATTTGAGTAATAATATAGAGGTATTACAGAAAATTCTGTATTATTCAATGTATCAAAAATTTTTGTAAGAACCGTACCTACACCCCCAGAAAATTTGAAAAAAATTACGAAAAAAAAATAGGTTCAAGCACTGGCATGAAGTCAGGAGCTTTTGCGCGTATGTTCTATTGTTCATTCTTCTGCATTGGACACCCTTTATGGAATTTACCATGGTAAATTATGGTTTCCATTCTCCTGTAGTGGACACTCTTAATTCGAATTAACCATGGTAAATTCGAATTGTACTTTATATAGTTAGAATCAGGTTTACATTTAAAGGGTGCAAGCGAAGCGTTATCGACATATCAGACGTTCTCTGCGCCCTCTGGAACTCCAAACTTATTAGCATACCGTTAGTGATACTGGATTGATCCCAAAGACGATGTACTACCTGACAGGAGATTTTATACCAAACCCCGACCCTCTGGCGTCTCCAAAAAGGTCAGGGTTAAGGGGATATCTATATCTGGATTTTATAATACTCGAAGGGCTCATGTGGTGTAAAATTAAGAACGACTATATTCCTGGAATTTCCGTAAAACCGTGGGATCGTTTCCTTGATCGAAGGCGGAGTAGTTTCATCCAGGGAATTACCAATTGCTGCACAACACGTTGGGCCTAATACCCAGATCAGATCGAGGAGAAGCCGAAGTGCGGGGGGTACACAGAGTAAGTACCTAGGGTATGAGGAATCGGAAAAAAGGAGGTGAGTTCTGATCAGGGATAAGACGAAGATGATCAAATTGAGACGGTTAGCGACTACGAATTTTTATCTCTGAGACTTAGACGATTTCATTGAACATTGAATTTAGAGTATATTGCGGTAGTTGGCGAACCTCAGTAATTGTAAAAGTAAATTCTGTCCAACCAATAAAAAAATTATTATTATTATCATCGTGTTGTATTGTGAGTAAAGTGTGTAAATATCAGAAACAGTGTTTTAAAAACTATAGACGTGAAAGGCGAAATGTTAAGAGCATAATTCAATCAACCCTTAGGCGATTGATATAAAATTCCTACAGATATCTGGATCGAAATGAAGTCTCTGGTTCCACACGTCAACAGCTGTACTGATAAGTTAAACGTTAAGAGCTGGAACGAAACGTGTAATTAATTTTCCAATTACCTCAAAGACAACGAGTCGAAAACCCGCATATCTTTCGCGGAATAGGTACTGAAAGTGCCCATTTCGACTCTGCAACTACGGCTAGATTTCGCAAACACCTTTATCACTCGATGTGAGCAATAAAATATTTCGTGGTGATCAGATTTAATTTGAATCGGTGTATCAGGATCGGAAACAAATACATATTGCCAAAAAGTTATCGCTTCATTCTTCGTGTCGATGAAAATTCCATAGCGATTGACAATTCGAAATGGGAAACATGCCCCATATATGCATGCTCGTATTTCATAATTTATTTTTACTACCCATTCATAGGTTTGCCAGCATTATAAATTTTTATTTTGATGTTTTTCAGCTGCCTGGTTTGATTTTTGGCGGGTCGGGTTTAATCTATTTTTAGAGATTTTGTGGCCCTTATTCTGTGAAACTGTATTTGTTAATCTTTCGGATGTTATAATTTGATTTTGATACTGCTAATGTCGACGGTTTGTCTTCTATATTATTTTCCTTAGCATTTTGTAAAGAAACCGATAGTTATTATGTCCCTGTCTACTTGGACTTATTTTAAGAAACTCGCTACCCATCTATCCACAATTTTACACCGATTCAATACGAAAAAATATTTAGAAAATTTTTAAATTTCAATTTCAGAGAAGGTTAGAAAACAGTTATTTAGATGAATTTATATCGATATTTGAAACCATTCGATGGTCAAATAGGATGTATTTTGGTTAATTGAAAATGATAATATTCAGATCAGAGATGCAGAAGTAGAAATGCGCGCATGTTCTGGGAACTGCGAGCTATCATTTTGCCCAAATGTCTAATTTTCGATTTTTTACCGATAATGGTCTCAAACGATTAGGTTCGACTCACAGATGAAGAATTCCAGGCCAAATTTGATTCTGTCTAAAATTCTGTCTAAATTATGTTGTCCATTCTCCTGTATTGGACACTTAATTCGAATTTACCATGGTAAATTCGAATTAAGGGTGTTCAATACAGGAGAATGGACAACATAATTTACCATGGTAAATTCGATTAAGGGTGTCCAATACAGAAGAATGGACAATAGAACATAAGCGCAAAAGCTTCAGACTTCACGTGTGTGCTTGAACCAATTTTTTTTTTATATTTCGATAGGCCTTGAAATTCAAATTTCAAAAATATAGCATGCTTGACACGATAATTATGGCATCATACAAAGCCTACTTATCTGAAGATTGAAATTGATTTCTCAGATGAAATATCAGTTTTCAAAAAATGAAAATTAACCTCATTGAATTCTACGAAAATAGAAGCTATAATAATGTTTGTTGGAATGGAAAATTTTCAACAGAAGAAAAGTTGGAGCAATATTTCGAAAACGCATATTTTCGAAACACATCTTATAACTATGTAACGGTGATAGATAATGACATGCGGTTTTCACCTATTAGTTTCTCATGAAAATTGGCCCTCAGATACCGACATCTAGTACAAAAATAGGACTTTCCCTTCAAAAGTGTCCAATTTGGCCCACCCTATACTTGATTAATAGTTATTTGATCAGAAGTTCTTCTAACGTGTGATTTTTCAAGAGCTTTCGGATTTGATTTGAGAAAAAAACACATAAAATTATGAAAAATGTATGAAATCTTCATTTGAGTCGATAGAACAATTCATATAATTTAATGTTTGAAGATAATTTCATGTAAATGTTGGCCGCGGCTGCGCTTCAAATGGTCCATACGCCGGGTCCAATTTTGGCATGCTCTCTCCAACATATCGACCGGTATCTCACGATTAAATTCTTCAAAATTGGCTTCTAGTACGTCAATCGTTGCGGGCTTCTCGCTATAGACATGAGCCTTAACATAGGCCTACAAAAAATAATTTAGGGGCGTAAAATCACACGATCTAGACCGCGACATAATTTAGCGATAGAAAAGTGGATCTTCTTCCAACTTTGCCAGCGCTCATTCATTAAAAGTTATCCGTTGTAGTAGGTAATACTGCTTCAATTCTTGTCCCAGCTGTATTTTAAAAGGTCTCGCAGCTGAATCCTTCCGCAAAATTTTCCATGTAGTGGAGTAACCAAGGCCCAAATGCTGCGAATGGTGCCGAATCGACAATTCACTGTCATAACTAACACTGGCGGATACAGCTGCGATATTTTCCTCTGTCCGCACTCTACGTATGCTTGTTGGTGGTTTAATATCCAATAATGTAAATTTGGTGCGAAATTTAGTCACAAGATTCCGAATAGCCGCCTGAGAAGGTCGACCAAACTGACCATAAAGTGGAAGAAATGCATAATACACTTTTTTAACCAAGCATAAATTTTGATAATAAAATTCAATAATTTGCAAGCGTTGTTCGCTTGTAAGTCAATTCATAGTTAAATTATAGACCACACTGAACAAGTTTGACAGTCACACAAGGCACGAAACCCCCGTCAGCTGTAAAAAAACAGGGTTGCCAAAAAGAAAGTTGTTAAAAAATCACTCGTTATACAGGGTGAGTCTTTGACCACTGCGTTAATTTTAACCAGAGATTCCTCTCATCAAATGAAACACTTTTTTCATTTACCATTTTTCCAGATTCGGTTCAGGTAAAAAGTTACAAGCGTTTCAAGATTTCACAATGTGCTAATACACTCCCGCATATAAATTATCTATGACATTGTTGGCGGACGAGAATAAGGCATGGTAACGTGGTTTAGAGCTTGATTCGGGATTCCAACGCTCAGGGACGGATCCATAAAAGTAGTGAAATTTCTGGAGTTTTCCATTTTAAAACATTCAATGAAGAATATCTCGAAAACGGTACGTTTAAGGAGAAATGATGAAGAATAATATAATGTTCTAAAACAATGGAATTTTCTCGAAATGACTCAACAAAAACTTTATATGCTTCCTTTATGCTAATTTCGTTTAGTTTTATGAATCCACGAGTCCATAACTAGAATACCAGTAGAAGTAGAAAATAACTAATATTTGGAAAATATGTATCATAGTTATAGGAAACTTTACGCCAACATTCATTTTATTCGAAAAAAGGATGTCAAATCTACAAAATAAAAACTGAGTTTTTTTCAGAATTTCAACAGCCTGTATCTTTTTACCTGAGCTGAATTTGGAAAAATGTTAAATGAAAAAAGTGTTTCATTTGATGAGAGGATAAAATTAATGCAGTGGTCAAAGACTCACCCTGTATAAATTCGAATCGTTGTCAAATTGTTTCTGCCAAGGGATTCCAAAGGTTCTATTTGGGAAATAATGAAAGTAGCGCATGTAGGTCAGATACCGTATACAGAACATTAATTTCTCGAAGGAAACCGAGGTACGCTCCAGAATACTCCAAGAATGAAACCCACGATCCAGCTCAGCATTGCGAAAAGCTCAGCCTGGAAGAAACCACCAAAAGCAGAATGCTTTCCGTCTCCTAAAAAGTTCTTGAAGAGGTCATTACTTCCTAGCGGCGAATAAATTCCGCCCTAGTTATCTCGTAAAAAAGAGAGAACAGTCGACCAGTCGTCTCAAAGAGATCATAACACACATAAGGGCGACCGTTAAGAAAACACTGACAAAGTACAAGTTTTAACAAGTGCACAGGAACAGGAAACTACGGAGTGGGCGCTTGGAGCGGATCTTGCTTTGTCGAAGAAATCGATATCGTTAACGACTAGGCCGTTTCTTAAGATCTCATCCGTCTAATAGGAAGGCCGTAAACCAAACGGACGGACATAAGGGAAATGTCAATGTCGTTCTTTTCAGGTCTGATGATGGACAGGATCGGACTCGGGGTGTTCCGTGAGTAACGAGGGAAAAGAAGGATAAATCAATCATTGGAAGAGATTTGGAAACATATCAGGGAGAATCGTTCGTTGTCATTATTACTCCGAAATGAACAGACCAATTATTCTACACAATAACGAACTTATCCGACACATTCAATCCTCAAATCTACAATGAAAATTATATTATATCAATTGAAACTTAGCCAATATTCCAGTTTTGTTTTTACTGGAGATATTGATCTGAACCCAATTTGTATTCAATGTCAATAGGGGCCTTCATAATGGCTTCCTATAATTAATATACTTATCCATATATTTTACAAGTCAAATTATTTCTATTTAATTTCTATTACATTTCTCGGCAAATCAATGAACCCCCCCTGGTGTCTATTTGACTTGTGAAATATATGCATAAGTATATTAATTATACGAAGCCATTATGAAGGACCCTATTGGCAGGAACGCTCTGGACTTGTTGCTTTTTTAACAACGGTATCACCATTTTTGGCGCTCTAGTTCCTCGGAACTGAGTGCTTATCAATTTGCCCGAATGTCTGTAATTTTCGAATTTTTCGATGAAAATGGTCCGGCCGGTCCGGCCGTCCGGCCGTAGGCACGATAACTCTCGAACGGAATGAGCTAGACAGTTGAAATTTTCAGAGTAGGTTTGGGGGATAAATATCTCGGCTAAGTTCGTTATTGGGCAAAATCGGACAGATGGTTTCGGAGTAACAAAAAAAAAATTTTTTTTTACAGAACAAATTCCAAACTAAATTTTTTTCAATAAGCAGTTTTACCATAAGAATCCACTCATATCATTTTTAACTCTAACAAACTAATACTTTCGGAGATATGATTTTTCAAAATTTCAATGATAGAATTATCCTGTGGCTATTCTATGAATTGTTATAATGTCAACTTTGACGTTGTCTCATTGTCATTCATTCCAGTAATGGTATCAATATGAGAATTATAATATAATATCATACTTTTTGTTGGTTGATATTTTCATGCCGATGGTCAATCCATATGATGATGGGAATGGTAATGGTAAGTTAATAACATTGTCATTCATTCCAGCAATCGTATAAATATGAGAATTATAATATAATTTCATACTTTTTGTTGGTTGATATTTTCAAGTCGATGGTCAATCCATATGATGATGTGAATGGTAATGGTAAGTTAATAATATTGAGTTCAGAATATCTCCACTAAAAACAAAACTGGAATGTTGGTGTATTGGAGTAGATTTGAGGAAAGATATATATTATCGTTCATCATAGAATTGAGGAATGAATATCTCGGATGAGTTCGTTGTTGGGTAGAATTCGTCTATTGGTTTTGGATTGATAATTTTTGGCACTCTTGTTGAATTTAAATTCTTCTATGATGTTTGAATTCAATATCTGCTTAGATGAAGTTATAAATTTCAATAATGAATCGTACTTCTATGTTTTCACAGAATGCTATAATTATTCTATCTAAGCTTTATTATATGATCTGTGTACATACTCGTACATTTTAACCTGTTCTAAGAGAGAGAGTAAAATTCATTTCAGCTATTTTAATTTGGTTTCTTCCATGGTGCAGTTCTCATTCTCAGATTGCTCATTTAAACTTCATAAATAAACTATTATTTGAATTGAATTTCCTTTATGATGCAGTTCTATCATAAGAATACATCGATATAATTCTCAACTCTGAGAAACCAATACTTTCGGAGATATAATTTGTCTTAAGTAATCATTAAAGGATACTGTGGGAGGTACACTCATTACTGAAAGGTTATTTTCTGGGTTTTCTCTCCCAAACTCTGAAAAATATCTATAAAATAAAAATCAATTATTTTGTGACTAATGTTGCCTTACAAATAACAACGAACAACATCAACGAAGAAACAACTATATAGTTGTTTCTTCGTTGATGTTGTTCGTTGTTATTTGTAAGGCAACATTAGTCACAAAATAATTGATTTTTATTTTATAGATATTTTTCAGAGTTTGGGAGAGAAAACCCAGAAAATAACCTTTCAATATAATTTACTGTTTGAACTAGAGCGCCAGAAAGCTCCTGTCCACAGGGCTTGAACCCATTTTTTCATTATTATTTTTGAAAACGCTAAACAGCGTTCAAGGCCATTGGAAGATACTGTCTGAGCTCTGCGGGACTCGGTTCTCGATTAAAATCGAGCGAATGATGCCATATGATTTCACGCTTCAAATATTCACTGGTGGGGAAAGGCTGAATTCCGTGTTTAGTCTCATAGGTGGCGTGGGCGATTAGGTATGATCGACCAAGCCGGCTCTGAGAGGCTTAACCCGGTTCAGTTTAGTTGAATTTGTTGAGAAGCTACAGAGTACTGATGAAGGCCAGAAACGCGTCTGCTCTTGCTTTCTCGGCAAATCAATGAACCCCCTGGGGTCTATTTGACATGTGAAATATATGCATAAGTATATTAATTATACGAAGGCACTATAAAGTACCCTATTGGCAGGAACGCTCTGGACTTGTTGATTTATTAACAACGGTATCGCCATTTTTCGTTATTATCATTAAATGTGATGCGAATTTCAGAATAACTGTCAACAAAATAATTCTAAAGATTATCGATAAGCGTGTGACGAAGGAGTCTGATATTTATATACTCCGAAACGTTACGATATAGTTGTTTCTTCGTTAATGTTGTTTCGTTTTTATTTCTTAGGCAACATTGTTCGATTGATTGCTTCTGACAAATATCTTGTGTTTCTTACGCAGAAACAAATCACAAAATAATTAATTTTTTAACTCATAGATATTTTTCAGAGTTTGGGAAAGAAAAACCAGAAAGAAACCATTTAATAATATACAGTTTTTCGTGAAGTTCGGACCACTTCAATAAATATTTTACAATAGAAAATGACATACACTTATGTTTGTATTGAACCGTATCATGCCTTATTCATAGTGACCACAGCGGACGAAAAAGTCCTACTTTTTCGTACTTGCCCTCAATAATAGTCGATTTTATGGCCGCAAATTAGTACGTAAAATGTCACTTTTCATAGAGTTCTCGAAAAAAATAATTCTGGCAAAATTGAAAATTATGGGAAATATAGAGCTAAAGAAAAACTCTACTGCAACAAATTTTCAAATTCTCCACACATGCAGCACCTTATATTACGAATCCCAAGAAAATCCACATACCTCCCACCTAACTTGTACAAAGATTTATGGACAATGACGCTTGACAAGAACATCAACTTCGAACAATGTCTCTTCAGAGTGACTCGTAAAATCCACCCAATGGATAAATCGATTTTTATCACCGAAAAAACAAATAGAATGAAGACATAAATATGCTAAAAATAGCGTCGATAAATAGTGGTATATTTTTCGAACCGAACATCAAACGATTCGTGCACTTGTCACTTTGACATGAGTGGTATTAACTGATACTCGTGTTAAGTAGGCCCAACACCCGGGATACGTTCTTTAAATATGTATGAGGGGTCATGTCAGGGACGGACAGAGGGTCAAATGATGGATAGGGTTTGAAAATTGGAGTACATGAATGATGTTGTTTCCACATATAGGTTTATATAGTTTAATAGCGGACGAAGAAAGGAAATATTATTATGCTTTGATACCGGTTTGGAAAAGCTGACGTGAAGTTACATAACCCAACTTATTCAATCTGGCTAACTGCAAGGATGCCAGATGGAGAATTATTTCTGAGATATTGAACTTGAATCACGCTTTTTTCCACTCATGCAAATATACTTGTTCTTTATTGAAATCATTTTAATAACACCAATGAAAAATTAACGTTAAAACTTTGAATATGACCTGGAATGAAAATTGCGAAGTGCATTTATGTAAACAAACAACAGGTCTGAGAATGATAAAAAATTCAAATTATAGAGAGTGGGGTAGCCCGGACTTCAAATTATTGAATGTTGGCGGTCAAGATACCATTCCTTCAACTTCTGATTACCGAGGGGACCTATTTATATTGATTTTTTTCAATTTATCGAGTATTTTTCAAGGGACTGGAAAAAATTTCAAATTATCGATAGACTCAAATTAACGAGTGTCAATTTATCGACAGTCGACTGTAGATACGTATAACTCCGAAAACGTTTGTCCGATTATGCCTATTAACAAACTCAAATGTCGCATTCGGATACGCAACCTACCCTCATCTCGTTCTCAAGTAATTGTGAGATAAATAAAAAATTGTAATAATTTTTTCAAACTTTTCTGATGATACGATGCTCACAAAATTTCACATACGTCTTAACGTCGGTGTTTTACAACTAGTTACCAAGTTTCAATCTGATCGGATCTGTATTGGTTTAAAATAAAATACTGGGAAACCGTTGTGCCGATTATGCCCATTAACGAACTTGTCCGTCGCATTTGGACGCGCCACCTACCATGAAAATTTCAAGTCGCTATCTCTTTCCGTTCTCAAGTTATAGTGGAAACGGCCAAATTTGACCCCGAAATTTTCATGTGAGAATCAAACCTAATCGTTTGAGACAAATTTCGGCAAAAAATTCGAACATTACAGACATTTGAACAAAATGATAGCACGATTTTTCCTAGAACATGCGCCCAGAAACTTACTCCCATCCCTTCGTATCCTTAGCTGAGCAAAAACAAAACCCTTCACACATTAATAACACCTTAAAATAATATGCATTCAACTTTATTTTTGCAGACAGCGTAATACTGACTGAACTTAAAATTAATAACGAATGTATTGTATTGTATTAAATATTATTATACTGATCCTCCTAGGTCTTCCCCAAGGAGACCCCTCATGAGCTCACAAAGAGCTTGAGCGAGTAAGAAGAACCAGTTGTGCCCTGTGTAGGCTTTGTTACTGTATCCTTACGCCACCTTAGGCACAGTACTGTTAATTTTTACCCAACAGTGAATGGTGGCGATTACCGTGACTAGAAAATTTCTTTCCTAGCCTCGGAATTGAACTTAGGGCTTCCAAGTGACATCTCCAGGTCTCTACATCAGAGAAGAGTCGATGTTCTTTCGAACTAGTACCATGATTAATTCCATAACCTTATTACTTCACCTACTACTCGGTCCATCTAAACCATCAAGGGACTCACTCAAACCCACACACAAAATGTCATCAAAATCGGTCACGTCGTTTAGGAGGACTTCAGTGACATACTTACATACAGTAAAATGTTATGAAGATCAATTGTATATAAAAATTTTTATATACAACGAAAAGTGGCATTGATTTAAATCAATGCGACTTTATTTTTATAACTCAAGAACAGGCTCACTTATACAAATCAAATGTTAAGGCTTTGTTTAGACAATTTAGTGGATGGTTTATGTGAAGTTTGAACAAAATTGGCCGAGCGGTTCTTCATATATCAAAGGAAGCTTTTTGAAAATGTTACTATAAACGTGATGTTTTTTTGGATATTAGGAGGAGGTTTTGGGGAAATTTCGAAGGGGTTTATGGAGGAAAAATACGGAAGTTTCGTAGAGTTTCGCGTTTTCGGAGCAAAAAGATGGGGGTGTATTTTGACAAAATCGTGAAAAGGCGAAAAAACGCCTATTTTTGCAAAAGGAATTCGGAGGAAAGGTGGCGATAGGAACGACCTTATTTGGGGGAACGCGAAGACGAGATTCGGAATTAGTCCGTAACGGGGGGCCCTTTTCTCGGTCCTCTCTTTCGTTTTCCCGGAAGAACGATAGGAAAATGTGACTTTTCGTGAAAATCGACAAAATTCTGACGTTTCACGTATTTCTGTGGCGAATTTCAACGCGGCATCTTCAAGGTCGACGCTTTCGGTCTGAACGAGCGACGAGAAATGTCAAATCGAATTTGAATTTCGTTCGGAATTACTCGAAAATCTTGGAATCGTCTAGAAAAACTGCGCGGAATATGAACTCAACCGGAATTTCATTGGAATTCAATAGGAATTCATTACTAATTCAATAGAAATTCTTTTGGAATTCTATTGGAATTCTATATTCTTATACACCAGAATTCCTAGCGGTTTACCCATCGGTTAAAACCAACTATTTGGAGCTGTATACATGATTGTCCGATATGTGTCGCACTCTAACATTAATAGGAATTCTTTATAATTCAATAGGAATTCTGCGGAATTCCATGAAATCCAATAGGAATTCCACAGAATTAAATAGTAATTCCTCGGAATTCAATAGGAATTCTAATGGAATTCCATGGAATTCTACATTCTTGTACACCAGAATTCCTAGTGGTTTACCCGTCAGTTAAAACCAACTATTTGGAGTTGTATACATGTTGTCCGATATGTGTCGCACTCTAACATCAATAGGAATACTTTATAATTCAATAGGAATTCTGCAGAATTCCATGGAATTCAATAGAAATTCCACGGAATTCAATAGGAATTCCAAGAATTCAGTAGGAATTCCTCGGAATTCAATAGGAATTCCATGGAATTCTACTTTCTTGTACACCAGAATTCCTAGCAGTTTACCTCTCGTACTTGTCAACCCTTCTATGTTTCCACAAGTGTACCAACGTTTAACCAATATTATCATCCCGAAATTCCAGATATTCTTCCAATTCCACCTCCCCGAGTGTATTCCCGATACCACGCTGCAATCAGCAATTCGTTCTCTTTGTGGAAAGATCAAACGCGACCAGATATCAAACGGGCGGGTCAGCCAGGCCGTTTCAAAGGCCGACGCCGAGACCGCCGTCGCGACGCGGTCCGATCTCGTCGTATAAAAGTGAAATATATCCTCGGTACGAGGCGTTCGCGGTAATGAAAGAGGTATGAATCTGACGTGAAGTCCGATAAATAATAACGATACAAATGGAAAGAAGCCACGAATTTTACCTCCATTGTTCCAGTGAAAGGGCGCCTGGTAATGTGCATGTCCGGGAAACGTATCGCGATCAGTGGCGTACGGTGAATTATGCAGTTTCTGATTCCATTTATAAATTGATGAAGACATGCGGGTGTTAGGAACGGAATCATGAACGAATTATATTAGATTGATATTTATTGATATAATCGATTCGTGCTATACTTGATAAAAATTCTTTTTGGCGCTCTTGTTCCTCGGAACAGAGTGCTTATCAATTTGCCCAAATGAATGTAACTATGGAATTTTTGGATGAAAATGGTCTAAACGATTTGGTTCGACTGATCAAGAATCCGTGGTCAAAATCAATTCTGTCCGGCCGGTCCAGCCAGTCCTCCGTTAACACGATAACTCTCGAATGGAATGAGCTACACAGTTGAAATTTTCAGTGTAGGTTCAGGAGATAGATATCTCGGTTAAGTTCGTTATTGGGCAAAATCGGCCAAATGGTTTCGGAGTAACGAAAAGCAATTTTTTTTATTTTACAAATTTCAAATTAAATTTTTGGCGCTCTTGTTCCTCGGGACAAATTGCTTATCAATTTGCTCAAATGTCTATAATTTTCGAATTTTTTAATCGAAATGGACTTGAACGATCTGGTTTGACTCACTGATCAAGAATCCGTGGTCAAAATCCATTCTGTCCGGCCGTTTCATCTGGCCGGTCCTCCGTTAACACGATAACTCTCGAACGGATTCAGCTAGGCAGTTGAAATTTTCAGAGTAGGTTTAGGAAATAAATATCTCGGTTAAGTTCGTTATTGGGCTGAATCGGCACGATGGTTTCGGAGTTACGAAAAACAAATTTTTTTGTACATTACAAATTTCAAATTCAATTTTTTTAAGATTTCATCATAAGAATCCATCGATATTATTTTCTACTCTAGCAAGCCAATACTTTCGGAGGTAAGATGTTTCAAAATTTCAAACATAAATCGTACTTCTATGTTTTCACAGAATGCTGAACTCATAGAACTCTATAATACTATGTTAGTATAGAGTTCATTGGCTGTACTTAATTATTCTATCTATGAATTATTATATGATCTTTGTTAATTCATGTCATCTTATTTTGCTTTGTGACATTTCAAATTTATTTCTGATTCGTTATTCTTGATATAAAATACCCCTCCTGTAATAGAGAACAAAGTATGATTGAATGCAAAATGACCAATGAAATATCCTCAGCTATCGTAATTAAGGGGGATGATATGATATTATACTTTTAAGATGATAATTAGCCCGTGGATAATCCATATGATGATGGAAATATATACTTTGGTAAGTAAATTGGGTTCAGAATATTTTCAGTATGAACAAAACTGGAATATTGGCTTAGTTTCAATTGATGTAATATAATTTTCATACTAGATTTGAGGAATGAATATCTCGAATAAGTTCGTTATTGGGTAAAATTGGTCTGTTGGTTTTGGATTAATGATTTTTGGCACTCTTGTTGAATTCAAATTATTTTATGATTTTTGAACATAATTTATTTTATGATGAAGTTCTATCATAAGAAACCATTGATATAATTCCTAACTCTGAAAACCAATACTTTCGGAGATATGATTTGTCAAAGTTTGAACAAGAGCGTCAAAGCTCCTGTCCACAGGGCTTTCCCACTTTGTAATATGTAATTTCACCATAAGAATCCATTGATATCATTTTCAGCTCTAACAGCTAATACTTTTGGAGATATGATTTTTCAAAATTTCAATAATAAATCGTACATCTATGTTTCTACAGAATGCTCTACTTTATTATTATATGATAATGAATTATTATATGGTCTGTGTTCTTACATGTCATCTTATTTTCCTATGAGAGATAAATGTCAAAATTATTTCTGGTTCGTTATTCTTGATATAAAATACAAACACAGTATGATTGAATGCAAAATGAAATGCGCAACTTACCCTGAAAATTTTAAGTCGCTATTTTTTTCCGCTCGAAAGTTATCTAGTTGGGCGAAATTCGCTTTTCTCTGTAACTCTAAAATAGTGTCCATCCTGCAGCCTCCTCGTGGCGAGAACCGGGCAACGCTTCCTCGGAAGCGGCTAATAGCAGGCCATGGTGAGGGGTGTTCTCTGTAACTCAGGGGGTTCACCCATGAAACTGGCGTGGTTCCACCCAATTCCAGGCTTGTCTGGCTAAACGGGCGAATACGTCAGAGATGATCTGAGCTAGCCATAGGGGGAGTCAACGCTTGAGGTGTCGGAGTCCTGTGCTTAGGCACAGACCACTAGTATCCGAGTTGAACTCGCTACAGGCGACTGTAACTATTCTAAGATCCATTTTGATGGTAACAATAGTACCACGGGAGAGGGGAAGCCCACCAGGTCGGTTACTGGTGCCCCTCTTGGGTGATGGCCTCGTGGGGGCAGAGGTTAGCGCTAGTACGTTATACCCTCCAGGGCAACTGACGGGTCTTGTGAAGCCGTTCATGTGCATGCCCTTGAGTAAGGTGGGGGAGTTAGTCTAATATCGTTTGAGGTGTCGGAGTACGGGCACCCGTACCACTAGTATCCGAGATAGCAGGCTGGAAATTCCTATCCACCCTTACTATGAACGCTTCCAGCGTCTGAGGTGTCGGTCCCTGGTGCTGGGGGACTAGTATCCAAGAATGTTGAGCTAGGATGTAACAATGAAGTGTCGGGGTCATTATGACTACTAGTATCCGAGTTACGTCGCACCATAGGTACGGTCATGCATTTGTACGTTTGTACAGTATGCCGTATTAATGGAGTGCAGCATTGCTGAGTTGCTGAAGTAGTAAGAGCGCTCATAGACCGCTACATAGTCTATACATAGGAGTTGTGGTAGGTGCGGACTTCGCATTCTGACCGAGGGTGGTGCTTGTCCTGCCGGATCGCGTTCTCACGGGTGCTATACGGTGTAACCTAAAATTGGGGGTGCGCCTCCTTAGGATCGGAAGACTAAACACAAATCGATCGCCGTCATCGTCCGGGTTTCGGGAGCTAGCGATAGTACCCAAAATGCGCAAATGGCAACCGAGGGGTACACCCTGTATTCTGATGATGAAGAACTTCAATAATTGAAAATCGGACAGGAAATACAAAATGTATAGTAGAAAGATTCCGTGTAATTTTTCCATTCCTTTTCATTTCTCGCGGTGAATTCGATTAAGACTGTCCAATACAGGAGAATGGACAATAGAACATACGCGCAAAAACTTCTGATTTCAAGTGAGTGCTTGAACCAATTTTTTTTTTCGTGATTTTTTTTTAAATTTTCTAGGGGTACGGTTCTTAAAAATTTTTTTTTCGTCATTTTTTTCAAATTTTCTTTCTGGAAATAATATTCCAGGTGGGTATAACTCGGAAAACGTTAGACCGATTATGCCCAAAAACGAACTCAACTCTCCCTTTCGGATACGCAACCTACCCTGAAAATTGCAAGTCCCTATCTCCTTTCGTTCGAAAGTTATCGAGGCAACGGTCACCCATCTACTGAACTCACACAAGAATGCTCGAATCTCCAACAATATGTAACCGATCGTATTAAAACTTGAAACTTGGCAGTACAGTTAGGTTATGAAGGCTCTTGCAAAATTTCAGACGTTTTCGCGATGGCATTCTACAACTAACAAACATATTTGAATTCAATCGGTTCAGTATTTTTCGAGTTAATGAGGAACAAAAAACCACAAAATTTCAGAAATGTCCAGATGGCTATAACTCTAAAACCGTTTGGCCGATTATGCTCACAAACAAACTCAAATGTCGCGTTCTGGTGCACATCCTAACCTGAAAACTTCAAGCCGCTATCTCATTCCGTTCTCAAGTTATCGTGACAACAAAAATATTTTTTAATAATTTTTTTAAAATTTTCTAGCCATACGATTTGCACAAAATTTCACAAACGTGCTTAGGTTCATATTCTACAACTACTCACCAAGTTTCAATACGATCGGATTCATATTGGTTGAAAACAAAATTATTACTCGGAAACCAGTGGGCCGATTATGCCCATTAACGAACTTGTCCGTCGTATTGAGATGCGCCACCCACCCTGAGAATTTCAAGTCGCTAGCTCTTTTCGTTCTCGAGTTATCGTGGCAACGGCCGGACGGACGGCCGGCCGGACAGGATCAAATTTGACCTCGAATTCTTCATTGGTTAGTCGAACTAAATCGTTTGAGACTATTTTCGTCAAAAAATTCGAAAGTTACAGACATTTGGGCAAAACTATAACGCGATGTTCCCCAGAACATACGCGCAAAAATTCTTCTGCATCTTCGATAAAATTCCACCCTGTGTATACACAATACAGAGGTAACCATTATATGTCTCCCTGAAATTATTGGTTTGATAATCGAAAAGCACGCCAGTGGACCTGAATGGGAATGCTGGCTCTTTTGTTTCCATCCACGTCCAATCTTTCGACCTGAAAAAGCCTTTATAATTAAAATTTCTCCTGATTACTACTTCAATTACAAAACACATTGTTCCGTTGGGCCCGACACATTTTTCCCATTTCACCTAAAGTACAGTGTTTGAGTTTGGATACCAACAAGGAACCCGATCTCAATTGCCATTTTTTTTCACTTCTCTTTGATCGTCGTTGGACATTTTTTCCGGGTCAATTGACGTATTATTGGCGTTTTATTTCCTCGTTCTATAGGATTCATGTTATCTCTAATAGAGAGTGCTTTTTGGCGCTCTAGTTCCTCGGAACTGAGTGCTTATCAATTTGCCCAAATGTCTGTAATTTTCGAATTTTTGGATGAAAATGGTCTTAAACGATTTGGTTCGACTCACTGATCAAGAATCCGTGGTCGAACTTCATTCTGTCCGGCCGGCCGGCCGTAGGCACGATAACTCTCGAACGGAATGAGCTAGACCGTTGAAATTTTCAGAGTAGGTTTGGGAGATAAATATTTCGGCTAAGTTAGTTATTGAGCAAAATCGGACAGATGGTTTCGGAGTAACAAAAAAAAATAATTTTTTTTACAAGGCAAATGCCAAATTAAATTTTTTTCAATAAGCTGTTTCACCATAAGAATCCAATGATATCATTTTTAACTCTAACGAGCTAATACTTTCGGAGATATGATTTTTCAAAATTTCAATAATAAATCGTATTTCAACGTTGTCACAGAATGATATTATTCTATGTATGAATTGTCATAATGTCAAATGATGTTCCTGAGACATGACATTATCTAATCAATCGAAGAAATGTCAGCGAAGTGAGAAAAATCTCAGTTGTTTGCTCCGAAATTTCTCAGAAAATTCTTACATTTCGGAACGGAACATGAAGTAAGAGATCTGAGAGTAGTGAGACTGCTTTTCATCCATAGACATAGATATAACTCTCGAACGGAATGAGGTAGGTAGTTGAAATTTTCAGAGTAGTTTAGGGAGATGAATATCTCGGTTAAGTTCGTTATTGGGCAAAATTGGCCAGATTTAATTTGATTTCTTCCATGGTGCAGTTCTCATTCTCATGATTGCTCATTTAATCTTGATAAATAAACTATTATTTAAATTGAATTTCCTTTATGATGCAGTTCTATCATATGAATACATTGATATAATTCCCTACTCTGAGAAACCAATACTTTCGGAGATATAATTTGTCTGTTTGAACAAGAGCGCCAGAAAGCTCCTGTCCACAGGGCTTGAACCCATTTTTTATGAACGTACGAATTTCAAATTCCGCATGTCCGAAATTTTCGAATTTTTTGCCGAAAATGGTCTCAAACGATTAGGTTCGACTCACTTATGAAGAATTCGAGATAAAAATCGATTCTGTCCAGTCAGCCGAAAAGATTCGTTAGGATCGTATCACTAGAAAATAAAAAAAAAATGATTGAAAAATTTTCTGTGTCTCATCTGTGTCTACTCTGATATCAATGAAGTTTTGCGAGAGCCTTTCAGAATCTAATTCTACAGCCAAGTTCCAAATTTGAACAAGATTGGATCTCTATTGTTGGAGTTATTAAAGAAATACTGGAAACAGTTCGATATCTGGAGAGATGACCGTTATCACGATAACTTTCGAACGGGCGAATTAAAATCTAGTACTCGGTTGAAAAAATACGACTTAAAGTATTTCTTGAGGGTGTGTGAGGCATGAATAGACAAAAGAACGTGCGCGCAAAAGCTTTTGACTTCACGTCAGTAGTTTTTGAGAATTATCGATTCAATTCGAACTAACATAACCTAACCTGAACTAACCTAACGTAATCAGAATATAAATCAAATCACTCCTAAATTGTATTATTTCTATATTAAAATTCATACCTTCTGAAATATTCCTGTGGAGGTAAGTATAAATTTCACAAAACTACAAATAAAAATTCTTCCAATTACCAGGGTCCACTACCTCTTTCTGTTCCAGAGCTATCATGAGAAAAAAAATTTTTCGAAAATTTTTACTGTTACGGTTCTCACAAAATTTCGAACACGTCTTCATGTCGATATTCTACAACTAATTACCAAGCTTCAATTCGATCGGGTATGTATCTTTTGAGTTATCGAGAAAATAATATTCCAGATTGGTATAACTCCGAAACCGATTATGCTTGTCAACGCCCATTCGGATGCGCAACCTACCCTGAAAATTGTGAGTCCTTATCTCTTTTCGTTCGAAAATTATCGAGGCAACGGTCACCCATCCAGCTACTGAACGGACACAAAGCTGCTCGGATCTCGAACAATATTGATCCGATCGTGTTCAAACGTGGAACTTGGTAGTGGAGTTAGGTTTTGAAGGCTCTCGCAAAATTTCGGCGATTCCGGATGAATAATTTCTGACATATGGAATTTTTTTCATTGATTTTGAATGATTTTTTTTTAAATTTCGAGTGATACGATCTTAATGAAATTTTACAAGAATTTTTGCGTAGGCTATTTACAGCTAATAAGCTTGTTTGAATTGGGTTGGATTCGCATTTTTCGAGTTCTGGAGGAAATAAACAACCAGATTTCAGATGGGTAGAAGTCCAAAACCGTTGGGTCGCTTATTCCTTTCAACAAACTCAAATGTTGCATGCGGTTGCACAACCTTCCCTTAAAATCGCAATTCTTTATCTCTTTCCGTTCTCAGGTTACCGTGACATAAATAATATTAATTAATAATTTTTTCAAAATTTTCTAGTTATACGATTCTCACAAAATTGCACATACGTCTTTAAGTCTGTATTCTACAACTACTCACCAAGTTTGAATTAGATCGGATTTGTATTGGTGGAAAACAAGATTATTACTCGGAAACCGTAGGGCGGATTATGCCCATTAACGAACTTGTCCGTCGTATTGGGACACGCCACCTACCCTGAAAATTACAATTTTCGGCAAAAAATTCTAAAATTACAATTTGGGCAAAATGATAACGCTGTTCCCCAGAACATACGCGCAAAAAAAAATGGGTTCAAGTCCTGTGGACAGGAGCTTTCTGGCGCTCTAGTTCAAACAGACAAATTATATCTCCGAAAGTATTGGTTTCTCAGAGTTGGGAATTATATCAATGAATTCTTATGATAGAACTGCATCATAAAGGAAATTCAATTCAAATAATTGTTTATTTATCAAAATTAAAAAAGCAATCTGAGAATGAGAACTGCACCATGGCAGCAACCAAATTAAAATAGCTGAAATGAATTTGACTCTCTCTTATAGAACAGGATGAAAAGTACGAGTACGAACACAGATCATATAATAAAGCTTAGATAGAATAATTATAGCATTCTGTGAAAACATAGAAGTATGATTCATTATTGAAATTTAGAACTTCATCTTAGCAGAAATTGAATTCAAACATCATAGAAGAATTCAAATTCAACAAGAGTGCCAAAAATTATCAATCCAAAACCAAGAGACGAATTCTACCCAACAACGAACTCATCCGAGATATTCATTCTATGATGAACGATAATATATATCTCTCCTCAAATCTACTCCAATACACCAATATTCCAGTTTTGTTTTTAATGGATATATTCTGAACTCAATATTATTAACTTACCATTCCCATCATCATATGGATTGACCATCGGCATGAAAATATCAACCAACAAAAAGTATGATATTATATGAGGAGTAACTTTTCAAAACGCATTATGTCCAATTTGGGCGAAATTGAGTTTGAAGCGGATTCAGAAATGTTTTCTGTTGCTCTATAGCCCTATGTAAACAAAATCTTCCAAATGGCATTATGTCCCTCTGTAATTCAAATCCAAAGTATGTAAGTCGCATCGCAATGAATTATGTTTACGTTTGCATTTTTAAAAGAAATAAAATATAACCAAAAACATGTTTTATCGATTTGCTCATGTTAATTAGGTTACAGGCCAACACTTACTGTGCAGACTGTTTTCTCTAAATGTATAAAAAATCGCAACAAACAGCATTATTTTCAATTTCAACCACATCAAAACGCATTATATACAATGAGATGAATCAAAACGCATTAAGTCCAAACTTTTTTTACATTTTCTGTGTATTTCTGATCAATATTGATTTAAATGAGATTAGTTATTACCTTTAGATGTAAATTTCTATCAAACAAACTCGACATACTCAAATTATAAGTCAGGGAGGAAGAAAAAATCGTTTTTCGTTGATTCCCAATATAATGGTTTTTGGACTTAATGCGTTTTGATAAGTTGCTCCTCATATTATGATTCTCATATTTATACCATTACTGGAATGAATGACAATGAGACAACGTCAAAGTTGACATTAAAACAATTCATAGAATAGCCACAGAATAATTCTATCATTGAAATTTTGAAGAATCATATCTCCGAAGGTATTAGCTTGTTAGAGTTTAAAATTATATCAATGGATTCTTATGGTAAAACTGCTTATTGAAAAAAATTTTAATTTGGAATTTGTTCTGTCAAAAAAAATTTTTTTTTGTTACTCCGAAACCATCCGTCAGATTTTGCCCAATAACAAACTTAGCCGAGATATTTATCCCCCAAACCTACTCTGAAAATTTCAACTGTCTAGCTCATTCCGTTCGAGAGTTATCGTGCCTACGGCCGGACGGCCGGACAGAATGAATTTCGACCACGAATTCTTGATCAGTGAGTCGAACCAAATCGTTTAAGACCATTTTCATCGAAAAATTCGAAAATTACAGACATTTGGGCAAATTGATAAGCACTCAGTTCCGAGGAACTAGAGCGCCAAAAAGACAATAATGAAATCTGAGAACAACACTGAAGCGAAGACGAGCCATAAAATTAATCAAGTATTACGCCCTTAAATTTGATACACGTAGTTAAGAAACACCCAGTATATTGCAAACAAGTTATTTGTTTTTAGACGGATATAGCGGATTTACGAAAATAATAAACCAAATAAACTCTCCCCTTCTTTTATACGAATATCCTTCGGAATTGAAGTAGATCCTTCGAATCTGCCTGTTTTATACAACCGGATTCGAAACCAGATAATCTCTACGGTAACAAACACCATTATTCTGAGGGAGCCATCGATTAGGGACGAAAATGGCCATTTTAAGCTTCCTAAGTGTTGGTTTTATGGCTTCTGGATGTGAAAGTCGTATTCCCTGACTTCATTTTTTAAATAAACCCTAATTTAAAAGAATTATAGGGGTGGGACGTGCCTTCAGATAATAAATTTTATCGGTTTCGGCGACCGTTGGTCCGATAACTCAAAATTTGCGAACTATAAAAAGAAGGTGATAAGATATATTGGCGAGCAATAAGGTGGAATGAAGTTATTTCAGGAAGTAGTTCAGCCTTAAATGTCCATGAGATTTTTGAACTTTCGACATTAATATGGAGAATTATTGTGGGAAAAATGATTTTTTATGAAATATAATTCCCAAATGTCTCCTTGAAAATATTGGTACATCAAACGTTCATCTTTTGTTAAGGATAGCTGAAAAACTAGAAAATTCACATAATTTATATAGGTATAGTGTTCCCCATCAAGAGGAACTTTTCTTTTCTATTAATATTTCCGAATTTTATTTTTTACAAAAAATTGGTTCATCAAAAATGATATAAATTTCGGACAACTGCGACTTTGCGCCAATTTTAGACAAAAAGTCGATTATCTCGGAAAATTCGAACATTTCGTGTGTAACGCAATAAACTTTTTGGCGCTCTTGTTCCTCGGAAAAAAGTGCTTATCAATTTCCCAAAAGCCTGTAATTTTCGTATTTTTGGATGAAAATGGTCTTAAACGATTTGGTTCGACTCACTGATCAAGAATTCGTGGTCAAAATCAATTCTGACCGGTCGGTGCGGCGGTTAACACGATAACTCTCGAACGGAATGAGATAGACAGCTGAAATTTTCAGAGTAGGTTTGAGATATGAATATCTCGGTTAAGTTCGTTATTGGACAACATCGGCCAGAGGGTTTCGGAGTTACGGAATTTTTTTTTTATTTTAAATTACAAATTTCAAATTCAATTTTATTCAAGATGTAGTTTCAGCATCCATTGACATAATTTTCAACTCTAACAAGCTAATACTTTCGGAGATGAGATTTTTCAAAATTTCAATAATACATCGTACTTCTATGTTTTCACAGAATGCTGTAATTATTATCTTAATATATATATTTCTTGTGTGCGTGTGTATGTGACTGAACTCCTCCTAAACGACTGGACCGATTTTGATGAAATTTTTTGTGTGTGTTCGTGGAGATTCGAGAATGGTTTAGATTTACAATTTGGTCTACTGGAAAATGTTTTTGGCGTTGGAGTTTGAGTTGGCGTTGAAGTTGGCGTTGGGGTTGGAGTTGAAGTTGGAGTAGGTATTGTGGTTGGCATTGGTTATGGAGTTGGCGTTGTAGTTGGAGTTGTAGTAGTTGTAGTTCGATTGGAGTTGGAGGTGGAGATGGAGGTGGAAATGGAGATGGAGGTGGAAATGGAGATGGAGGTGGAAATGGAGTCGGAGTCGGAGTCGGAGTCGGAGTCGGATTCGGAGTCGTCGGAGTCGGAGTCGGAGTCGTCGGAGTCGGAGTCGGAGTCGGAGTCGGAGTCGGAGTCCGAGTCGGAGTCGGAGTCTGAGTCGGAGTCGTAGTCGGAGTCGGAGTCGGAGTAGGAGTCGGAGTCGTAGTTGGAGATGGAGTTGGAGTTGGAGTTGGATTTGGATTTGGAGTTGGCGTTGGCGTTGGCGTTGGGCAGGCGTTGAGGAGGCAGTACGAAGTCTGCCGGGCCAGCTAGTATCTATGAATTATCATATGATAAGTTTTCACACATGTCATCTTATTTTCCTATCAGAGACATGTCAAATTTATTTCTGTATCGTTACTCATAAGCCACTTTCGTTCAACTAACTGGGTACTGTTTGCGGTAGCTGTCGTTTGGTCCAGTTTGAAAGATAAGCGTCATTAATGTCAAACGAAACTGAAAGTGTATTTCTGGAGAGTTTGGTAGATGTAAGCATGACAACAATTAGAAATTTGGGGTCGCTTAGTTCATAGGCAGAGTTTTTTGGTTAGTGAGTCGAAAATGATATTGCAAGGAAGTCGAGCATAACTTTTGAGTCACTCTCTAATTATGGAAGATTAAGAACGGGATTTCCAACTAAAGTACAGGTAGTTATTCCTTAGTAAACCTATTTAACATTTCCTGCATAAGTATTCTGGTTTGAGTTTTCTCTGAACTGATTATATTAGATTTGTTTCGTAAATAAAACTGGCTATTTCATTTACTCAATTTTTAAGAATGATTTCTGATAATTATGACACTTACTTACTTAAATTGCCAGATCACAAAGAAAGTTGAAAATTATGGAAGTATTTTAGTTTATTGAAGTATTTTTTCGTCGATCTCTATGACAAGTGAAATTTTACGTACTAATTTGCGGCCATTAAATCGACTATTATTGAAGGCAAGTACTTTGCACAAAGAAAGCACTTTCTCGGCCGCAAAATTACTTTCTTGACCCTTGTTGTCACTATGAATACGGCATGATACGGTTCAATACAAACGTAAGTGTCTGTAAGAATAACTGTCAGTGCTGTAGTAACTATGGGTACGGTTCATACGAGCATAAGTGTATGTGTCATTTACTATTGTAAAATTATTCAAGGGGTCCGAAATCATAAAAATATGTAGAGGTCAACGAAAAAATGAAATATGCACCTCGACGAATAACTGTCCATTGTCTCGCCTGCTTGCTATCCTCGGCTCCGCCTCAGATTGCAAATTGCAGACTGGACTATAGTAATCATTAAAGGATACTGTGGGAGGTATACTCATTATTGAAAGGTTTTTTTCTGGGTGTTCTCTCCTAAACTCTGAAAAATATCTATAAAATAAAAATTTATTATTTTGTGATTTGCTTCTGCGTAAGAAACACAAGATATTTGACAGAAGCAATCAATTGAACAATGTTGCCAAACAAACAACAACGAAACAACATTAACGGAGAAACAACTATATATTTATAGATATTTTTCAGAGTTTGGGAGAGAAAACCCAGAAAAAAAACTTTCAATAATGGACTATAGTAGCTAGTTTTTCATCCTTTGTACATAAATCACTATTGGACATACATACGTATTTTTATTCAGTATTTTAAAAACAAAATGAAGAACTATTTTGTATTTGAAATTGAAATATAAAAGTATTCGCATTTTGTCTTTAAACAAATTTAAAACATTGGTTCAAGCACTGACGTGAAGTCAGAAGCTTTTGCGCGTATGTTCTATTGTCCATTCTTCTGTATTGGTCACCCTTAATCGAATTTACCATGGTAAATTATGTTGTCCATTCTCCTGTATTGGACACTTAATTCGAATTTACCATGGTAAATTCGATTAAGGGTGTCCAATACAGAAGAATGGACAATAGAACATACGCGCAAAAGCTTCTGACTTCACGTCAGTGCTCGAACCAATTTTTTTTTCGTGATTTTTTTGAAATTTTCTAGGGGTGCGGTTCATAAAATTTTTTTTTCGTCATTTTTTTCAAATTTTCTAGGGGTAGGTACGATTCTAACAAAATTTTAAACATGGCTTTATGATGATATTCTACTACTAGTTACCAAGCTTCAATTCGATCGAATATTTATTTTTTGAGTTATCAAGGAAATTATATTCCAGGTGGGTATAACTCGGAAACCGTTTGACCGATTATGCCCAAAAACGACCTCACCTCTCCCTTTCGGATACGTAACCTGCCCTGAAAATTGCAAGTCCCTATCTCCTTTCGTTCGAAAGTTATCGAGGCAACGGTCACCCATCTACTGAACTCACACAAGAATGCTCGAAACTCCAACAATATTCAACCGATCGTGTTAAAACTTGAAACTTGGCAGTAGAGTTAGGTTATGAAAGCTCTTGCTAAATTTCAGCAATTTCAAACGAATAGTTACTGATATATAGAATTTTTTTTAAATTTTTTACAAATACTATCCTCACGAAATATTGCATGAATTTTCGCGTTGGCATTCTACAACTAATTACCATGTTTGAATTCAATCGGTTTAGTATTTTTCGGGTTAACGAGGAACAAAAAACAACCAAATTTCAGATGGCTATAACTCTAAAACCGTTTGGCCGATTATGTTTATAAACAAACTGAAATGTCGCGTTCTGGTGCACATCCTAACCAGAAAATTTCAAGCCGCTATCTCTTGCCGTTCTCAAGTTATAGTGACAACAAAAATATTTTTTAATAATTTTTTTTTGATTTTCTAGCCATACGATTCGCACAAAATTTCACAAACGTGCTAAGGTTCATATTCTACAACTACTCACCACGTTTCAATCCGATAGGATTTATATTGGTGGAAAACAAAATTATTACTCGGAAACCACTGGGCCGATTATGCCCATTAACGAACTTGTCCGTCGTATTGGGATGCGCCACCCACCATGAAAATTTCAAGTCGCTAGCTCTTTTCGTTCTCAAGTTATCGTGGCAACGGCCGGACGGCCGGCCGGACAGAATCAAATTTGACCTCGAATTCTTCATTGGGGAGTCGAACTAAATCGTTTGAGACCATTTTCGTAAAAAAATTCGAAAGTTACAGACATTTGGGCAAAACTTTAACGCGATGTTCCCCAGAACATACGCGCAAAAACTATCTTGCACATCTCTTTTGAGGATTTCTACCTCCGGTTGAATAAGAGACTGACCTCTGAAAACACGAGGTACAGTTCCTCATTGAAAAAACTAACGCGAACTGCTTACGACATCCCTTCGATTCATAGAAATAGCTCCCCTCGGTCTCCAACGGGAATCGGAAAGAATAAGGAAATCCCATTTTCTCCTTTGGTTCCGTGAGAACGAAGATCTACACCGGTGCGGTCGTAGCTCGGGCGAAAGACAACGTGTGGCGGCCATGTCCTGGGGGGCCCAGGAACACCGTCCCACCGTGAGCGTTCGATTTGATAGACTTGGGAGCCGGCTCGGAATAACGATTCTTGTTATCGCATTAAGGCAGACGGAGGACGTGAGTGCAGTGCTTACGGCCTTTCGATGGAATTATGTTCGAGGGGGAGGAGTTCGACAGGTTTGGCGGCGATCACCTATTGCCGCGGGAAATCGGAGGAAAAAGCTGAGACCGTTTGTACGAACACGACTTGGGATATCCCCGGATTATTCGAAGGAAGATCATGTTCTCCGAATTGGCTATGCACATTTGTCAAATGTCTGTACTTAATCTTCGAATTTTGTGAAGAAACAGGCCCATTAACGAACTCATCCGAGATATTTATGACCCGAACCTATCCAGTAGGGCTTCACACGAGACGAGAGTAGGCGAGGGTATAAAAAATCTCGTCTCGCTCTCGCCAATTTCCAAAAAATTAAGTCTCGTTCTCGTCTCGTTATCAGTTGTCTCGTCTCGTCTCCCTTAATTCTGAATAACGATAATAAATATTATGATTTCAGAGTCTAATGAACAATGGAATAGTTGCCTGGGGCGGAGCTTATGATAATTACTTAAACTTTATTCAAATAACTCAAAAGAAAATACTAAAAATAATAAATAAGGATAATACTCAGACGCATTACAATACTCTAACTTTACGCCAACTCTTCCATTTAGAAGCAGTATCATTACATTACCTTGGGTTAAAAGATAAGTACAAAAATTCTAGAAGCAATACAAGGAATAAGAGCCTACAGTTACCAAGAATAAACAAACGAATAGGTACGAAAAATAGTTATTATGTTGCTATAAAAGTGTTCCACACATTAACAGATAGTCTTAAACTGTTGAGGACAGATAGAGCAAAAATAAAGAAGAAATTGAAAAGTTTCATAACAGAAAAATATTAGTTGGTATTCTCGTTATTATTTAAAAAAAACGTCTTTTTTATGAGACTAGTAGTGTGTAATTTTCATTTATTAGAATTAAGTTAGTTTTAGGATGGCCAGCCTATGTACAAGTAACTAAGTTTACTTCTGTAGGACTATTACATCTAATATTGTACGGACGCCCAGTTCACCCCGAAACTTCGTGTAATATTTTGGTTAATAATAAATAAATAAATTAAATAAACGGAATGGTATACAATAAAGAATAATTTGATAAAGCTATATTTATTATGCTCTTATACGAAAATATTTGTACATGTACATAATATTTTTAATTTCAAACACTGATAATATCAAGTTATAAATTACTCGATGACCAAGAATTCAAACATAATCACGCTTGCATTACATCATTTTTGAATGATGTACGTGTTTTTGCCATGATCACACCTGCTGTGGAAAATAATCTTGCAACAGGTACGGATGAAGCCATTAATAAATACTCGGCCATCTTGGAAACTGTATAGGAAGAACTTTTTCATCACTCTCCACCACTGTAAAATATTTTGATTCATATTTGCTCTTTCTAACAGCAAATATTCTTCAAACTCAGCTTTCCAAGAATTCGAAAGTTTTGTTGATGTTTTAAATAGGCTATCAATGTCGATACTTTTTTTGATAGAATTGAAGAATTTGGTATAGTTTTCAAAGAATATCTTCCCAGTGGGTAGATCATTGAGCGTTCTTGGCGTATTCCTCATAACACTTTTCGAAATATTGAATAGCTTCATTTCTTTACCAGTTTTTTTATACGTAGTTCCACATATACAGGGTGTCCCAAAAATACCACGCGAAAGTGACACTGGAGATAGATTGGCATTAGGTCTATCAGATAGCATCAACATGACCTCAGTAAAAGTCCGCTGGTTTTCGAGATATCACCACTGTTGCGTCCCATGACTTCACATGTTGGGAAGCGCTCATTTGTATTTCTAAACAAAGCAGCTCGCTTGTAAAACTTAAATGTTTTGGGTTAACTGGTTTATTTTTGCATGGGTGGTCTCACCCTTGAAATTAATATTTTCCACGAAAAGATAATTGCAAGTAAAATATCTTGTAATACTTCAACCCTTGTAGAAGTATTTATGACCTATTTCCTGTGAAATATTGATAAAATGCATACAACAACTAACACATTGCCAGAGCTGTGAGTCCTTTGCCTTGATTCTAACCCATACAAAAATCTAGAATTTTCCGACTAGATCGCCTCGGCTTTGGCTATTCTCTAAATCGAGGGCGTAGATTCCGAATCTGTAATTAGTTTTTTCGTATCTCGATTAATTTTGGTAATATGGCGAAAAATCCGACTGATTAGTCCATTTTCCGGAGGTAGAGCCAGAAATTGCGACTTTCTTCGTCATTGCTCCGAAACTAATCGAGATACGGAAAATCTTATTACAGATTCGTGATCTGCGTACCCGATTTAGTGAATAACCAAAGCCGCGTCGACCTAATCGGAAAATTGTAGATTTTTGTATGTGTTGGATACTAGAGAAAACTTTTTGGCGTTTGACGGATTCGCTCATTACCTAATATTTTCCGAACGGATAGAGATACAGAAAAAATAGATACATAAATCTAAACGTCGTCTACCGACCAATCATCGGGAAAAATTTAGATATCGAGATGTGAAAATCATAGATTTCGGACGGGAAAGAAGAATTTTCCTTCGATTCCGGGTCAAAAATATTTCTAAGTGCCGACCCAAAAAATTTTTTTCATGGTATATCGATACGGAGCTCGTTTCTAATTAAATCGAGGTCGCTGATCACGAATATGTAATTAGTTTTTCCCTAAGTGGCGTACTTTGGGAAAATTTTCACTTAAAGTGAAAAAATTGACGAAAATAGGTCAATTTTGGAACTTTCCACCGCCCAAAAAAATCGGAGTAGGGTGTTGCTGATTTTTTACGTCATATTCGGATCCTTTATCTATCGAATCATCCGAACAATAAATGTCCAGGTCATACGCGTCGGAAATTATGATTTTTTTTCCCGAGGGTCTATTTTTTGGAAAATTCTTTCCGCGATATTTCCTCGGAAAATTTTTGTAATAAATATCTGATGGTAGATTCGGAATCTACGGCCCCGAATCTATAAGAATAAGTACCCGTTTCATAGTTTTGCGTCAAAAAATTTTTCTCGAAAAATGGGATTTTTTTAAGGCTAAGGCTGGTTTTCCTGTCACGCTGACGGTCGGCGCTGATGGGTCAATATGTATGTAGCTATAGGTAGCGTTTTCGAGTCACGCGGCGCTGACGGCTGTCAGCGCTGAGCTATATTCGCGCACGTACGCGCCGGCGCGTCGGCGCCGCTGACTAGCTGGCGCCGACAAGCCTCCACATTCAGTGAGCCAGAGACAATAGCATCCTTCTATTTCTCAATGTGATCAGCGTGATCCGAGATGACCAATCAGCGCTGACCGTCAGCGCCGACCGTCAGCGTGACAGGAAAACCAGCCTAATGTATTAAAAAATTGCCAAAATTCGACCGGTCTCCGATTTCGATGCAAATAACGTCATTTACTAATTCGGGACCGTAGATTACGAATATATGATCGGATTTTTCATTAGAGAATTTTCCGCGGAAATACCGCGAAATGAATTTTCCGAAAAACAGACCCTTGGGAAAAAAATCATCATTTCCGAATAATATGGCCTGGACATTTTCTGTTTGGATTATTCAGTAAATAATGGATCCATATATGAGGGTAAAAATCAACAACACCTTACTCCGATTTTTTTGGGCGGTGTGAACTTCCAAAATTGACCTATTTTCGTCCATTTTTTCACTCTAAGTGAAAATTTTCCCAAAGTACGCCACTTAGGGAAAAACTAATTGCATATTCGTGATCAGCGACCTCGATTTAACTAGACACGAGCTCCGTATCGATATACCATGAAAAAAATTTTTTGGGTCGGAATCGAAGGAAAATTCTTCTTTCCCGTCCCAAACTATGATTTTCAGATCTCGATATCCAAATTTTCCCCGATGATTGGTCGGTGGACGACGTTTAGATTTATGTATCTATTTCCTCTGTATCTCTATCCGTTCAGAAAATATTAGGAAATGAGTAAATCCGTCAAACGCCAAAAAGTTTTCTCTAGTATCTAACCCAGGGGTCACCAATTAGTTTCATTGGAGGTCCGTTCACAAAATCTGTATATCTGTCGCGGGTCGTTGATAGCATTATGATGGCATAAGAATTTGACTAGCAGTTAATCTAAATCCAATATCTATAATTAGTAAATAAAACGAAAAGTTATCTGAATTTTTTTAATCAAGAATTCATGTTTTTTGGAAAAATGGTCCGCAAAAAATAGGTTCGCGATCCGCATCCGGACCGCGGTCCGCCATTTGGTGACCCCTGGTCAAGACTATTCGAAGACCCCTAGTCTGTGAAAGTCGGACCCGTTTCCATGTTACAAAACAATGAATGTGGGAGCGAGAAAGCCGATAAGGGTTTTGGTTTTTTTTAATAAGTAGCAATTCAGGTTCTGATTAAAAAAATTGGTAGTGTTGTATCATTTTGAAAAGGGCATGAAATGGACCAGTTTTTGCGATTATTTGTCAATTCAGTCTGATATAATTTTTTTTCACAGCAGTCAGTCAAACTTAAGTTAACGTTTTAACTTCGGCATAAAATACAACAAGTTAGACATTTTTTGAAGGATTTAGTTCTAGTTGTCGGTGAAGTTATTACTCCATTGTTTAAAGCAACTATTCAGGATAGCCTAGGTAAAAAAAACATGAGTTTGAAGTAATTTCTAGCAATGCTAGGCGATAAAAGACCGAAAACTGGAGATTTTTAAAAAATACACAAAAGTGGTGATATCTCGAAAACCAGCGGACTTTTACTGAGGTCATGTTGATGCTATCTGATAGACCTAATGCCAATCTATCCCCAGTGTCACTTTCGCGTGGTATTTTTGGGACACCCTGTATATAATAATTGTTCACATCTTCACTATATATAGTAACTTTTATTGCCCCTAAATCCCAATGCTTTGAAAATTTCTTTTGAAATTTTCAAAGCATTGTGATTTAGGGGAAATAAAAGTTGTCCGTTAAATATTGAATTCATAATGGCATCCGTTTTTATGGTTGTGAATTCTATTTTTTCTTGAAAAATAATCTCAGTTATCTCAAGCTCATTACGAATTAATAATCTTCTAAAAAATCGTGTATTTCTAGAACGATCGATGCATAATATAGACAAAATATAAAGGTAATTATAGTGGGTAGTATATTTGGGCAAATATAAATATACTAGCTGACCCAGCGAACTCTGTTCCGCCTTAGAGGCAATAAATAAGCAGATTTTAGATTTTATTATACACGTTTGTCATAAAATATAGATAGTTTATATATATAATCATAAATTTCTGCTTAATTGCGTCCAATTAATCATATATCAATTTGCAACATTCGAAGATAATCGACGCCGCTTCTGCGGTCGCATAAGGTCCCTATTCAAATACATTATGAGAATCTATCTGAGGTACCTATTAAGTTAATGTTTTGTTTGTGGTAAAAATCACTTCAATCGCGTACAATTGTGCAATTATAAAAAAAACACTTTGTACAGTAATGATTTATTTTCAATGATGTAACCCTCTAAAGTTTATTTTTTAACACAAATGAATGAAATTGTACGATTGTGGCATGGGAAACAGCAAGTTGCAATTGACGTTAAAAGAAGAACACCCTTTATGGAGATTTCGAACGAATACATTATGAGAATCCATCCAAGGTACCTATTTAGTTAATGCTTTGTTTGTGACACAAATCACTTCAATCACGTACAATTGTGCCATGAGAAAAAGGACACCCTGTATAGTAATGCTTTATTTTCAATGGTGTATGCCTCGAAAGTTTATTTTTAAACACACATGACTAAAATTGTACGAATATGGCAGGAAAAACAGCAAGTTTTAATTGACGTTAAAAGAAAAACACCCTGTATAACACAAAAAAGTATCCTATGTCCGTCTCCTGGTTCTAAGCTACCTCTCCACCAATTCTGAGCCAAATCGGTATAGCCGTTCTTGAGTTTAAAGTGGAGTAACTAACACGACTTTCTTTTATATATGTATATAGAATAAATAATTGGGCAAATTGATAAGCACTCAGTTCCGAGGAACTAGAGCACCAATAAATAAAATCTTAATTGACATATTTATGCACGAAAACACATCGCCTAATTTCAATCATCGGTCCGATATCTCTTATTGGTGAATTAATTCCTCAGAAACACGAACGTGGGCTTGTTCGACCAAATTTCATTATCTTTATGACGGTAGCTCCAATCTCTCGTCTTCACTCGCCGCATTCTGACATCCCACGCCTCTCATCCGGATCCACGAATAAAGAACGAGGGTCAGAGGTCGGACTATCGATTCGAATAATCCATCGAAACTTCGCACAAGAAGCGAACGGAACCCCATGTTCGATCGCATCTCCTTAAAAGGGACACGTAGGCACCCACATCTCTAACTGATAAGATCGGCCGGCATGGGACATCTACAGAATTTGAAAACGTGTACGGTTGCCCGATGAATTGCGCTTGGGAAGGGCCGAGAGATTGGTCTGGTATGCTGGGTTTGGTTTGATGAAATGAAATGGGAATGATTCGTTCCGGAAATTGTATCAGATTTCTTTATTGCCGACTTTTTGAAATGGGTGATTACAATTCAGGAGATGAGCATTTAATAATGTTATATTTTAGTGTTGGTTTTTGCGCGTATGTTCTGGGGAACATCGCGTTATCATTTTGCCCAAATGTCTGTAACTTTCGATTGTTTTACGAAAATGTTCTCAAACGATTTGGTTCGACTCCCCAATGAAGAATTCGAGGTCAAATTTGATTCTGTCCGGCCGGACGTCCGGCCGTTGCCACGATAACTTGAGAACGGAAAGAGCTAGCGACTTGAAATTTTCAGGGTAGGTGGCGCATCTCAATACAACGTACAAGTTCGTTAATGGGCATAATCGGCCCAATGGTTTCCGAGTAATAATTTTGTTTTCAATCAATATAGATCCGATCAAATTGAAACTTGGTGAATCATTGTAGAATACAAACCTAAGCATGTTTGTGAAATTTTGTGAGAATCGTATCGCTCGAAAATTATTAAAAAATTATTAAAAAATATTTTTGTTGTCACGATCACCTGAGAACGGAAAGAGATAGCGGCTTGAAGATTTCAGGTTAGGTTGTGCATCTGAATGCGACATTTGAGTTTGTTTATAAGCATAATCGGCCGACGGTTTTAGAGTTATAGCCATCTGAAATTTGGTTTTTGTTCCTCATTAACTCGAAAAATACAAAACCGATTGAATTCAATCATGGTTATTAGTTGTAGAATGCCAACGCGAAAATTCTTGCAAAATTTCGTGAGGATAGTATCTCTACAAAATTTTTTAAAAATCATTGAAAATAAAAAAAAATCTATATATCAGTAACTATTTTTGGAGGCCCAAACGTCTGAAACCAATGGTTTCCGAGTAATCATTTTGTTTTCAAACAATATAGATCCGATCGAATAGAAACTTGGCGAATTGTTGTAGAATATAAACCTAAGCACGTTTGTGAAATTTTGTGAGAATCTTATCGCTAGAAAATTATTAAGAAATTATCAAAAAATATTTTTGTTGTCACGATATCCAAAAAAGGGAAAGATATAGCGCTTTGAAGATTTCAAGTTAGGTTGTGCATCTAAATGCTACATTTAAGATTATTTATAAGCATAATCGGCCAAATGGTTTTAGAGTTATAGCCATCTGAAATTTGGTTGTTTTATGTTCCCCATTAACTCGAAAAATACAAAACCAATTTAATTCAAACATGGTTATTAGTTGAAGAATGCCAACACAAGAATTCTTGCAAAATTTCTTGAGGATAGTATCTGTAGAATATTTTTAAAAAATCATTGAAAATAAAAAAAAATCTATGTATCAGTAACTATTCGTCTGAAATTGCTGAAATTTTGCGAGTGCCTTTAGAACATAACTCTACTGCCAAGCTTCAAGTTTTGACTCGATCGGTTAAATATTGTTGGAGATTCGAGCAGCCTTATGTGAGTTCAGTGGTGACCGTTGCCTCGACATCTTTCGAAAAAAGGAGATAGGGACTTGCAATTTTCAGGGTAGGTTGCGTATCCGAATGGGAGAATTAAGTTTAATTTTGGGCATAATCGGTCTAACGCTTTCCGAGTTATACCCACCTGGAATATTATTTTCTTGATAACACAAAAAATAAAGATTCGATCGAATTGAAACTTGGTAACTAGTAGTAGAAAAACAACATAAAGAAGTGTTTGAAATTTTGTAAGAACCGTACCCCTAGAAAATTTGAAAAAAATGTCAAAAAAAATTTTTTTTCTAAGAACCGTATCTACCCCTAGAAAATTTCAAAAAAATCACGAAAAAAAAAAGGGTTCAAGCACTGACGTGAAGTCAGGAGCTTTTGCAAGTATGTTCTATTGTCCATTCTCCTGCATTGGACACCCTGTATCGAATTTACCTTGGTAAATTATGTTGTCCATTCTCCTGTATTGAACACTCTTAATTTGAATTTACTATGGTAAATTCGGATTAAGTGTCCAATACAGGAGAATGGACAACATAATTTACCAAGGTAAATTCGATAAAGGGTGTCCAATGCAGGAGAATGGACAATAGAACATACGCGCAAAAGCTCCTGACTTCACGACAGTGCTTGAACCAATTTTTATTATAAATTATTATTATAAATGAGACACAGGGGTTCACCCTGTGTCTCAGAAACGAAGAGCTTTAAACCATATTTAATAGTCCTTTTCTGGCTCCAGAGGACCATCTATTCACCATCAAACTATGTACCTACCATTCGTGGACCAGCCTGTATGTGCAAAAAATATCAGATGACCTGGCGCATTCGCCAATTTGTTTCGTCTCATATACTCAAATATGGAGTAATGAAGAAAAATAATGTACAATGTAATATGTGATAGCATAAATGGTAAAATTCCACAGTATATCTTCTGGGACATTAATTTCGTTCATGCTCAAACGGCCCAGACATATTCAAAATCAACTAACAAGTATTAATCCCACGAATTCTTAGGCATTGTGCCTATAAAGCCAGCAAACAAAACGAACTCCACCGGACCGATCCTTACAAGAACGCGAATGAGGATTAATTAGTTCAATTAAGTCCCGGCCGATATTCAGGTGTAAACCGGGCTATTCGCGAACCAGCCTGCACGCGTGAAAAATATCAGACGACCTTGCGCATTCACCAATTTGTTTCGTCCCATATACTCAAATATTGAGTAATGAAGAAAAATAATGTACAATGTAATATGTGATAGCATAAATGGTAAAATTCCACAGTATATCTTCTGGGACAATAATTTTGTTCAAACTCAAACGGCCCAGACATATTCAAAATCAACAAACAAGTATTAATCCCAAGAAATCTTATGCATTGTGCCTATACAGCCAGCAAACAAAACGAACTCCACCGGACCGATCCTTACAAGAACGCGAATGAGAATTAATTAGTTCATTGAAATCCCGGCCGATATTCAGGTGTAAACCGGGCTATTCGCGAACCAGCCTGCACGCGTGAAAAATATCAGACGACCTTGCGCATTCACCAATTTGTTTCGTCCCATATACTCAAATATTGAGTAATGAAGAAAAATAATGTACAATGTAATATGTGATAGCATAAATGGTAAAATTCCACAGTATACCTTCTGGAACATTAATTTTGCTCAAACCCAAACGGCCCAGCCATATTCAAAATCAACAAACAAGTATTAATCCCACGAATTCTTATACTTTGTGCCTATACAGCCAGCAAACAAAACGAACTTCTCCCGACCGATCCTCACAAGAACGCGAATGAGAATTTATTAGTTCATTAAAATCCCGGCCGATATTCAGGTGTAAACCGGGCTTCACGACGACCCGAAACTACTGCGACAGCAAAGTTAATATTGAATAACAAGGTAAAATGGGCCGTTATATATCACAAACACGATCTAATCTCGACGGACGTGTCAAATTAGGGAACGGGCCAACCCGTGTGCGGCTCAACAGCATTTGGGTTACTCCCGCTCGTGCCGCCCTCTGCCGGTCGTCCGGTAAACTACCTCTGCCCCACGGGACCCGTAATACATTGGCCTTCTATTAGTACATCAACAACTAAATGGCACTTCATGTTGGCGGGCTACGTGGTCTGGCCCTAATGGTCTTATTCACACGATGGCAATCAGCAAATTGCACCTGGTACAAGATGCACAGATGTATGGATTTCAAAGAAATCATCCTTGTATTCCGAAATAGTATATTTTTATTTATTCACATAATGCTATACAGAGTATTTAAACTGGAATATCCCATGTTCGTATGCTGAAACTGTGCAATACTTTAACAATTTTAAGAGCGCACGTTTATCAAAAGAAGTTAATTAGATTAACTAAGTAGACTTTCAGTAATATCTTTATTGAGAATCATACCACGTTGGAAGATCCATAAAAGGATCTGAATAGATAGTAAAATATATTATAATACTCGATTTCAAATATGGGGCTATCAGGAACGCATTGGCAGTGGAACATTTTTTTTTCAAATATCCGGCCAACAGGGACGCTTTGTCTGTGGAACTTTTTCAGTAATATCATTATTGAGCATCATGTCACGTTGAAAGATCCGTAAATGGATTTGAATGGATAGTAAAAGATACAATAATACTCGGTTTAAAATATCCGGCCAACAGGGACGCGTTGGCAGTGGAACTTGTTCAGTAATATCTTTATTGAGAATCATGCCACGTTAGAAGATTCGTAAAAGGAACTGAATGGATAGTAAAAGATATTATAATACTAGGTTTCAAAACTCCGGCCATTAGGGACCAGGGACGCGTTGGCAGTGGAACTTTTTCAGTAATATCTTTATTGAGAATCATGACACGTTGAAAGATCCGTAAAAGGTTCTGAATGGATACTAAAAGATATAATAATACTCGGTTTCAAATATCAGACCAACGGGGACGCTTTGGCAGTGGAACTTTTTCAGTAATATCTTTATTGAGAATCATGACACGTTGAATTATCCGTAAAAGGTTCTGAATGGATAGTAAAAGATATAATAAAACTCGGTTGTAAATATCCGGCCAACAGAGACGCTTAAGCAGAGGAAGTTTTGCAGTAACATCTTTAGGTATTGAGAATCATGCCTCGTTAAAAGATCTGTAAAAGGATCTGAATGGATAGTAAAAAGTATAATAATATTCGGTTTCAAATATCCGGCTAACAGGGACGCGTAAGCAGTGGAACTTTTTCAGTAATATCTTTATTGGGAATCATACCACGTTAGAAGATCCGTAAAAGGATCTGAATGGATAGTAAAAGATATGATAATACTCGGTTTCGAATATCCGGCCATCAGGAACGCGTTGGCAGCGGAAATCTCTCAGTAATATTTATTGAGTATCATGCCACGTTGAAAGATCAATTCGCACTATACTAATAATATTTTAGAATCAGTTTCCTGTGAAGATCCTGGTGCTTTTGGGATTCTCTCACACTATCGTTATAACAGTTTTATTCACTTATTTGATGTGATCATAATTACTGAAATATTTTAGTATTTCAAGTTGTTTTGCGTAATTCATTGACAATATTACGAGTATAAATATTTATAGATACTATCGTTATTCGTCTGAATTTTATTGTCTTTTATATTTCATTAAAATTTTCGAATTCCAGGAGACCCAGAGTCTTTCGTAATTTTTTTATTAATTTTTTAATGATTATTTAAATGGTCTCAAAAGATCAGTTTCGACTCACTGATCAAGAATCCGAGGTCAAACTTGATCCACGATTACGCTCGAACGCAAAAAGATAGAGAGTTGCAATTTTTAGAGTGGGTTTCGAGTCCAAATGCTCTGGCTAAGTTCGTTAAAGGGCAAAAGCCACCGAGCGGTTTTAGAGTTATAGCTTACTGAAATGTTTTTTCCTCGGAAAACACTGATCTGATCGAATCAAAACGCGGTAGTTAGTTGAAAAATACCGATACGAAGACTAGTGCAAAATTTTGTCAGGATCACACGACTGTAAATTAAAAAAAAAATATAAAAAAAAATTCAGTATCTCACTATCCGTCAGATATCGTTGAAATTCTGCGAGACCCTTCAAAACCTTATTTTAGAGTAAAGTTCTAGATTTGAAAACGATAGGATCTATACCTATTGGTGAAGATATTGCCGAAATATCGAAATATTTCAACGATCGAAATGTATTGGACCAATTTTTTTACACTCGATAAACGAAGTTGTCGATAGTTTTTGATTTTTTTGGCGCCTGAAGAGAATTGAAGGAGTCATGGCGTGTTTGCGTAGATTGCGGAATATGCCTATCGGATCATTTTCGAACGGGAAAAATTGCAAAAATGAAGATGAGCGATAAAAATCGTCGAGTAATATGTAACACGATGATAATTTCATGAAATAAGAAAATTGTGAAAACATATAAAAAATTAGTACCCAAATGACATTTGGTCAACACCCTGCTTTCACCTTAAATCTGTGAATAACCAGCGTAGCGGTATATAGACCAGGCTCGATAATCTTAGAAACAAAAAAAATTATAGTAGGATGAAATCGAGTGGAAAAGGAAGAGAATATAACAAAAACGAAAGGAAAAATAATTCTCAGGCGATCTGAGGACGAGTTCCAGCACTGTTTTCAGTGCTGGAATGGACTCATTGCGATACTGAAATAAGGAATAGTATATTGTATAATTAGTGGGAAAAGCATAATATTCCCAAACGACTGTGATAATTACCAGACGAGGAGCGTAGCGACGAGTCTGGTAACACAGGAGTTTGGGAATATGCTTTTCCCACGAATTATACATACTATTTTTTCTTCGATCGTTGATATAAACATTTAAAAATTAATTAAAAAATATTTCATTCAAGATGTAATCAAGTAAGGTTGAATAGGTTTCTCTGTGTTCATATTGAAATATAGAAGTGGTAACCAATTACTTTGTTATGACAAAAGTAGAATAATTGTCAAGCTGGTTTTGTTTGATTCGTTATATTTTATAAGGAATTAAAAAAGAATTAATAAACATGAACACTGATAGTGATTATTTGTTACCCTGCACGCCTCCTGAACTAGTGGAAGCCGCGAACACAGCTTCACTTAATTTACTTCCGGCGAAATCCAGAGAGAAGTATGAACTTGCGTACCAACGCTTCATGGATTTTTGCAGAAAAAACAACAGTGTATCCTTTTCTGAGAATGTACTGATGGCGTATGTTGCTGACTTGGCTAAAACAATGAAATCTTCGACGTTGTGGGCACATTATTCCATGCTTCGATCAACTTTATCTGTTAAAAATAATATTAATATTGCCCAGTACCAGAAACTGCGAGCATTTTTAAAACGACAAGCTGCAGGATACAAACCGAAAAAATCCAAAATTTTAACCCAGGAACAAGTTCAGAAATTCATTTTAGATTCCCCAGATGACATATTTTTATCGACCAAAGTAAGTAGATAAAATAGTATTACTCAAAATACATAAAATACGAAATATACAATTTTTGATTACCTTTTAGGTAGCTCTAATATTTGGAATAGCAGGAGCCTGTCGACGAGATGAGCTTGTTCGAATGAAAGTTCAGGATATAGAAGATTTCGGTTCAAAAATACTGGTAAAGATACCAGAAACAAAAACAAATAAACCTAGATCATTTATCATTAACGAAACCTATTTAAATGTTTATAGAAAGTACGTATCATTTAGGCCTAATGATTTTGAAAATCCTAGATTTTGTTTTAAATTCAACAAGGGAAAAGGATGGAAGACAGTCATTAGAATAAATCAATTTGGAAAAATGCCGCAAATTGTTGCAAGTTATTTACAGTTGCCAAATCCGACAGAATATACAGGACATTGTTTCCGAAGATCATCGGCAACACATTTGGTAGATGCTGGAGCTGATATTCTTTCTTTAAAGCGCCACGGAGGATGGAAATCTTCCAATGTGGCGGAAGAATATATTGACGAATCACTTAATAATAAAGTAGAAGTGGCTAATAATATATTCAACACCCCTGCCTCTACTTCAAATGAAAATGATCGAAACGAGATAAACCAAACAATTAGCCATGCAGCTTCAACGTCTATAAATTCTCGTTGCCCTCCAGTACAATTTACAAACTGTTCCAACTGTACAATAAATGTAATTATTAACAACAATTAATTTGTGTTCAAGAATATCGTTATGAATTAGATGTTTCTTTTATTTCTTTTACAAAAACTTTATCAATATAAAAATTAAAACCATACTTTGTTTAATTTTATTGTAATAATCCATTTGTAACATTACCGCACGCTACAGCAGTGCGTTAAAAATAGTACCGCACTGTTATTTTCTAATTGCTTAGCAACTGCCCACTATTCTGGAATGTTCAGCTTTGCGCATAGAAAACAGATCAAAATAGTGTCACTTTTCCCACGATCGAAGAAAAAAAATATACAAAACTATGATAAGTTTTCTCAGAAAATGACATTTACAATTATTCAATTTGATTTCTACAATACTTAATATGACATACAATACAATGTTTTGCTCCACCAATGAAAGAATTACGAAAATCGCTTACGTATTTAGTTTCCGAAAAAAGCATCCATGCAGAATATCAACTATCAAAAACATGCGTCACCAGCATGCAATTTTTCCGTACCACTTAATGGAATAATAATCGGAAGACACGTCCGAACAAAAAATCGACTAATCCAGTCTCGCGACGAAGCCGGTCGCGCCGTCCGAAAACGTTCATCGGATCCGAAAAGCGTCGGATATACGCACGACGTTTTACATAAAATATACATAAATATCGGCCGACGAGAGGAGTCCATAACATACGCGATCGGCCGGCAACGATCTCGGCCAACTTTGATCGGTAACGCAGTTTCAGCGGTTCGAGTATTTACATATTGTAATGATATGAATTCTCTGTTCGCCTAATTTGAATAAATCCTGGGTTAACTGTCCATAAATATACATGAAACTCCGTAACTCTGTCGGATTAGATTCCGGACAAGCGGGTACACGGAATTTTGCATATCTGGGATACGGTGAGGTCCGGTGCGTCGTTCAACGTACGGCGAACGATGATGTACTTGATTCAATATACTTTTGTGAGGGATGAAGGATAGTTGATGACTGAAAATATACAGGGTTTGAGGGTAAGTGATACTGAAAATTGAGGGACGTCATTACTAAGGTCATTTATGATGAATTTGGTCCTATATGTTCTCCGAAATCTCACCGTTATTGAAATATTTAATTTTAAAGATTTGTTTTAATCCCTCTTTTTGGCGCTCTTGTTCCTCAGAACAGACTGCTTATCAATTTGCCCAAATGTCTGTAGTTTCCGAATTTTTGGCTGAAAATGGTTTCAAACGATTCGGTTCGACTCACTGATCAAGAATCCGTGGTCGAAATCGATTCTCTCCAGCCGGCCGGCCGACCGTTAACACGATAACTCTCGTACGAAAGGCGTTAGAGGATTGAAATTTGCAGAGTAGGTTCGGAGCATAAATATCTCGGACGAGTTCGTTAACCAGCAAAATCCATCGAGCGGATTCGGGGTTATGGCCGTTTTTAGTAAAAATATTTTTTATGAATATTTCTGGAACCGATTACTCGATCTATCTGAAATTTAGCATCAAATTGTAGAATCATAACCTTTAGACGCATGTGAAGTTTTGTAATGATCAGGATACCGTAAAGTGTAAAAAAAAATGTTGAAAATTTTTGAATTTTGTTTCTACAATAACTCTCGAACGGAATGAGCTAGGCAGTTGAAATTTTCAGAGTAGGTTAGAGAGATGAGTATATCTCGTTTAAGTTCGCTATTGGGCAAAATAGGCCAAATGGTTTCGGAGTAACGAAAAAAAAAATTTTTTTTTAACTTACAAATTTCAAAATAATTTTTTTTTCAGATGCGGATGCACCATAAAAATCCATTGATATCATTTTCAACTCCAAAAAGCTAATAATTTCGTAGATATGATTTTTCGAAATTTCAATAGTGACTCGTACTTCTATGTTTTCACAGAATGCTTTAATTACTCTATCTAAGCCTTATTATATGCTCTGTGTTCATACTCGTACATGTCATCCTGTTCTATAAGAGAGAGTCAAATTCATTTCAGCTATTTCAATTTGATTTCTTCCATGGTGCAGTTCTCATTCTCAGATTGCTCATTTAATCTTGATAAATAAACTATTATTTGAATTGAATTTCCTTTATGATGCAATTCTCATCAATCATAAGAATACATTGATATAATTCCCAACTCTGAGAAACCAATACTTTCGGAGATATAATTTGTCTGTTTGAACAAGAGCGCCAGAAAGCTCCTGTCCACAGGGCTTGAACCATATTTTTTTTTTATTTTTTATCGATTTTGTCTAGAATTAGAGCTCCTAGTGTCCGTTTTTGGGCGTATGTTCTAGGGGAACATCGTCCTATCATTTCGTCCAAATGTCTGTAATTTTCGAATTTCGAGCTGAAAATTGGCTAATAGACTAATTCGGACTCCCTGATCACGAATCTGGTGTCAGATTTTAGGGTGCCGTCCGGCCGGCCGGCCGGCCGGCCTTCCGGCCGTAGGCACGATAACAGGAGCACCGAAGGTCCTATCGACTTCAAACTTTCAAGGTAGGTTTCTGATCAAAATGCGACGGTTAAGTTCGTTAACGGGCAAAATCGGCCGGACGGTTTAGAAGTTATAGACATTTCAAATTTTGAGGTTATTTCCCTGATATTTCAGGAACTAAAGAAGATGTTGAATCGAAACTTGGTAGTCAGTTCGAGGATATAAACGCGCAACTTTTGGCAAAATTCTGTTATGATCGAAATGTTGGTAATTTTTAAAAAAATATTTGTTTTAATTTTTTCGAAAAAAAAATTTTTTTTTCGTGAACTATTCATCAGATTGCAACAAAAACTTGTACTAACGTCAACTGTAGTATTTTGCAACATTGTGCGAAATTTTGGCTCTATACGATTTCAATTTCTGGAGATATAAGACAAAATGTGTCAAATTTCCTGGGTCTCTCTCAGTATTTTCATCGATTATTCTATGAACTCTTTGAATTCCACCGAAAACAAATTCAAAGACATAAACATAAAGAATCAAGTCATAGTTTAGACGTCGAAAGAAGGACGATGTTGATCGACTTGAAAAGGTACCTATTTTAAGAAATGCAATAATGAAATGCTTAATTTATGGATATAATATTATCTAAGTATTGTTGGGATCGGGCAGTTGGAAAATTTTTTAATAAAAAAATTTGTACCGACGTTAAATCAAGCATTCTACACGAGTGTGCAAAATTTCAGTTCGATACGATCTCAATTCCAGAAGATATTGCTTAAAATTCACATTCCAGCGTGTTTTGACGTTCTATGGTCACAGAAAATCGTCACAATAATTCCAATAATTGATGTCAGATTTCCTACATACAAAGATCAAACACATAATATTAAATGAAAAACAATTATTATGATCACATTCTACAGGAATTGATACTAAATAGAAGCTAGATGAAGATTATTGTAATGGAAAATTTGTGTTCCAGAATGAACATGCGCCCGATAGCTCCTGTCCACAGGGCTTGAACCCATTTTTTTTTATGTATCTAGTTAGAAGGGATGACAATTAATGAAAATGATCAAGAAATGAGGAAGTTTTTAAAAGCATCTGCAAAATAACCTCCATACATTTTTTTTAAGAAAAGCGTTTCAAAGTTAAATACATTCAGTGGAAATTCTTCAATTCTAACCTTTGTCAAGAAGTCTTTTCAAGCTGTTAGTAGTTGGTTCAGATTTTGTTGATCATTTTCATTAATTGACATCCCCCCTAACTAGATACATATAAAAATTGGTTCAAGTCGTGTGGACAGGAGCTTTGGCGCTCTTGCTCAAACTTTGACAAATCATATCTCCGCAATTATTGGTCTCTGGGAATGATATAAATGGTTCCTTACGAAAGATCTGCATTATGAAAGAAATTAAATTCAAACAGTTCAATTCTCCCCAATAACCAACTTATCCGAGATATTAATTCCTCAAATCTGCTCTAAAAATTATACTATATCAATTAAAACTTAGACAATATTGCAGTTTTGTTTTTACTGCAGATATTCTGAACACAATTTGAGTATGCATCTTACCAAAGAATATAGTTCCATCATCATATTATCCACAGGCATTATATTATCACCTTAAAAATATAATATCATATCATATCTATATTGCTCGAGATATTGAATGAATATTGCAAGCCAAGCAACCTTGGGCAATTTCAGTGGCTGGATGGGTGACCGTTACCACGATAGCTTTCGAATGGAAAGAAATAGCAACTTGTAATTGTCAGAGGAGTTTGCAAATCATAATGCACGAGTTAATATCGTTAAAATCGGAAAAACGGTTTCGGACTTATACCCATCTTAAATTTTGTCAATAACTCACAAAATACAAATTCGATCTAATTTGAACTAAGTAATTACCTGTAGCATGCGGATACTCTAATTTTTGGGAAATTTCAGAGGATCGTATCAAAATTTACTATTTCAGAAACTATGCGTAATAAACCGCTAAAATGCCGCCATTTTACAACCAAGTACCGATCGATTTTGTATTAGGAGTGAAAAATATCCCGGACGGATGAATTCATTTTATCCAAATTACGAATTCTACATACCTTGAAGTATAAAGCAAAAACGTTTTAGAAAGTAAAAACATTGTTTGCTACACGATTCAGAAGTTCATTACTCTAGAGAATAATAAACATAATTAAATCCTCCAAATTACTCTTTATTATCCTGGGTCAACGAATATCTTGATTTATTCTACAAAGTTAGGAAAACTTTCAATTTCTCTAACACCCCATCTGAAAGAAATAAGGAGGTGAGTAGCAGATACCTTATCTCACCAGATATACGGCCACTCTTTTTCAACTTTTCCTCTAGAAAACTCCAATCCACTTGGACAGTTGGACTTGTTATCGAAACCCCACTAATTCATCAGCTCAAACATGGGAAACAATGAAGTTCACTGACGAGAAAGAAGAGAACAGATAAAAGATTCAATCCAAAAAGAAGAATTCACTTGGGACTAATATAATTTATACGAAACTGATTTCTTCTGATTAGAACTTTTCTCAAAGGAATTCTGAAAACTGAGGGTGTTCCTTTAATTAAGTGAACAAAGGGAGATTCTCATTAATTAATTCGTGAAACATTTATGGAACAGTATTAATTATTCGGGTAATTTGTTCACTTCGAAGGCTCAATTTTTCAGCTCCAAAGAATTCCAGGTATCGTGCGGACAAATTTCTTATTTTCGACTAAAGAAATTTGCAGGGATAGTAGGCGAAAAGTATGTTTAAATTTCATAAAAATTATCTGAAGCTACAGGATCAATGTCGCCTAATAAACAGTAATAAAATATCACCCACTATAATATAACTATTCATTTCGGAGCCTAAATCAGTCACTAAGCTGAAACTTTCAGAATTATTTGTTCTGCCCATAACAGAGAGATACAGGTTGATTTATGTTTCTATAAAGAAATTCGTAAGAATCAGTTTGAAATTCCAGGCCCGCACTCAGAAAACTCAATTTTCCCATAAATGAACACCCTCTACGTAATCCTTAGATTCCGGTCAGAACATAAAATTACCGATCCTAGTGAGCTACTTGGCAATATTGCCGCACTTATGTGACAATAAATTGAGCACATTTAGGTTTTTCAAGATAAGCTGGCCTCGAATCTTGGAAGATGAAATAGAATAAATTTTGAATCAGTATTTTAAATTAATCAATTCAGAAATTATTTCAAAATAGCGTCATTTTAAAGAATTTTTTAACAGTCCATATCCAAATAACATAGGTTTTGATTTTTGGCGCTCTGTTTCCCCGGAACAGAGTGCTTATCAATTTGCCCAAATGTCTATAATTTTTCAATTTTCGGATGAAAATGGTCTTAAACGATTTGGTTCGATTCACTGATCAAGAATCCGTGGTCAAAATCAATTCAGTCCGGCCGTCCGGCCAGCCCTCCGATAACATGATAACTCTCGAACGAAATGAGCTAGACACAGTTGAAATTTACAGAGTAGGTTTAGGAGTTAAATGTCTCAGTTAAGTTAGTTATTGAGCCAAATCGGCCTGATGGTTTCTGAGTAACGAAAACATTTTTTTTTTTCATAACAAATTTCAAATTATATTTTTTTTAAGGTGGAATTTAACCACAAGAATCCATTGATATCATTTTCAACTCTAACAAGCTAATACTTTCGGAAATATGATTTTTTTAAATTTCAATAATAAATCGGACTTCTATATGTTTTCGCTGAATGCTGTACTTAATTATTCTGTATATGAATAATTATATGATCTGTGTTCTTGCATGTCATCTTATTTTCCTATGAGAGATATGTCAAATTTATTTCTTGTTCGTTATTCTTGATATAAAATAACCCTCCTGTTCTAGAAAACAAAGTATGATTGAATGCAAAATGACCAATGAAATAACCAAAGCTATCGTAGAATTATGGGGTATAAGTATAGGTATACTTTTAGGGCAATATTATAATACCCGTGGATAATCCATATGATGATGGAAATATATACTTTGATAAGTTACATAATCAAATTGGGTTCAGAATATCTCCAGTAACAACAAAACTGCAATATTGGCTAAGTTTCAATTGATATATTTTAATTTTCAGAGTAGATTTGAGGAATGAATATCTCGGATAAGTTCCTTCTTTATTTATTTCATGATGCAATTCTATCATAAGAATCCATTTATATAATTCCCAGAGACCACAACTTCCGAAGATGTGATTAGTCAAAGTTGGAACAAGTGTGCCAAAGATCCTGACCTCAGAGCTTTCCCACTTTTTCTTAGATGTTAGCCCAATTCAAGGTTCTAATGATGGATTACTGTTTTATGAACATCTGTTGGTAAATTAATACTCATGACTAGAAAATGTTTGTTGGAGGGAGGAGGAAATTTTGAACATAAATTATTATCAGTTGTTATCATTGTGTTCATCCTCACGATATAATATTCAGAAATTTCATTCGTTCATCCATATTTTTCTACTCAATTATAATTTTTTCATTCACTCGTCATTGTTTGTCTTTTTAGATAGTCTAAATATTTCAGTGATTATCTCGGTCCAAAAATTTCATTCTCATCTAAAAATTGTTTCAAAAAACAAAACAACATTTTTTGTAGTGATATGATCCTCACGAAATTTTGCAAAAATTTGTGCGACAGTATTCTACAAATAAGTTTAAAGTGAATATTTCTTGAGTTATAGAGGGAATAATAACCAAATATCAGATGGGTGTAATTCCGAAGCCGTTTCAATCTACCCTGAAGATTTCAAGTCGTTATCCCTTTCCGTTATCGTAGCAACGAACGGCCGGTGTAAAGAATCGAATTTGATCTCGAATTCCTCATCGCTGTATCGAATATAACCGTTTGACATCATTTTCGGCAAAATATCGAAAATATCAGACATTTGGTTAAAATGATAGCACGGTGTGCTGAAAAACCCAACTAGCTCTCAACTAAAAAATTGTTTCAAGCCCTGTGGACAGGAGCTTTGGCGCTCTTGTTCAAACTTTGACAAATCATATCTTCCAAAGTTTTGGTATGAGTTGGGAATTATATCAATGGATTCTTATGATAGAACTTCATAATAGCAGAAATTTAATTCAAACATCATAAAAGAGTTTAAATTCAACAAGAGTGCCAAAAATTATTAATCCACAACCAATAGACTAATTCTACCAAACAACGAAGAGTCATCCGAGATATTCTTTCCTCAATTCTATGATGAACGATTTATCTTTTCCTCAAATCCACTCTGAAAATTATATTATATCAATTGAAAGTTCAGCCAATATTTCAGTTTTATTTTTATTGGAGATATTCTGAACTCAATATTATTAACTTACCATTACCATTCCCATCATCATATGGATTAACCATGGGCATTAAATATCAAAATTTGACTTATCATATCTCAGGAAAATAAGTTGACATGTATCAACACAGATTACATTATAATAATTCATAGATAGAATAATTATCGCAGTCTGTGAAAACACAGAAGTACGATTCATTATTGAAATTTTGAAAAATCATATCTACGAAAGTATTATCTTGTTAGAGTTTAAAATGGCATGAATGGATTCCTATGGTGAAACTGCATCTTGAGAAAAACTTATTTTGAAATTTGTAAAAAAAAAAATTGTTCTGTTACTCCGAAACCATCTGACCGATTTTGCCCAATAACGAACTTAGCCGAGATATTTATCTCCGAAACCGATTCTGAAAATTTCAACTGTCTAGCTCATTCCGTTCGAGAATTATCGTGTTAACGTCCGGACGGACAGAATCGATTTCGACCCCATATTCTTGATCAGTGAGTCGAACCAAATCGTTTAAGACCATTTTCTGCCAAAAATTCGAAAATTACAGACATTTGGGCAAATTGATAAGCACTCTGTTCCGAGGAACAACAGCGCCAAAAACCAAGAAACTTTACCGCTCCTCCACTATTTTCAAAACAGCCCCGTTTATCCTCGAATCAGTAAAAGTAGGTCACCAACCAGAGCCCTTCTGCATCCGATATTTTATATCCCATTCCGCCACCTCCGCGATTTCGAACAGCGATCAAATAGAATCGTCGTAATTCGGCGAATTGGTCCGTCGACTCGGATGCAATTTGTAGCTACGTGATCGCGGCCCTTTCTTATACGTCAATTATCGACGTCTATCCCGAAAAAATAAGACGCGCTCACGTCAGAACGGGCGCAGGGGACGACATTATTGCGTAGAAACAAGAGATTGGACGGGTGTAATACATTTCCAGCAGTAAGAAATTATTGTCGTTTGAGGCACGCATTTTCGTGATTAATGAAAAGTTTTTGGATGGGAAGGATAAAAGTCTATTATTTTATAGGATTTTTACACGTTACACATCACGATTTTTCGACTCCGATACCTCACTATTCATCTCCGGCATAATTTCGTCCCTAAAAATTGTGTAACGAAATAATCACAAATTACGAAAGTGTTCTTCTTTTGAATAAGTTCTGAATGAAATACGATCGTTATCTGCTATGGAGAAGGAAATTACTGTAAGGAAATGACTGAATATATTCGAAATCCTCTCCCATCTAACCTTCTAATCAAGTAACTATCGATCACCACCGAAATCATCCGCTTTATCAATCATCTAATTCATAGGAATTTTAAAACGTGGAAAGGATTCTTCTGATCCTAGCAGTTATCGACCCATTAGTCTGTTGAGTGTTCCTTTTAAAATTTTAGAAAGATTGATTCTTTTTGGGATTGAATCGTCTGTAGAAGACGTTCTACAGAATTGCCAGGGGGGCTTCAGGAAAAATAGAAATTGTTGTGATCAGGTTCTTAGTCTAACTACTTATATCGAAACAGGTTTCAATAGTAAAATGAAAACAGGAACAGCATTTGTGGATTTGTCGGCAGCATATGACACGGTATGGAAAGATGGTTTGATTTTTAAACTTTATACTCATTTAAAGTGTGGCAAAATGGTTCGTTTACTCGAAAATATGCTCTCGGATAGAAGGTTTCGTGTTTTTATTGATAATAATAGTAGTAAATTCAAGAATTTGAATAATGGTCTCCCACAAGGTTAAGTTTTAGCACCTCTTCTTTTCAATTTATATCTGTGTGATATTCCTGCTACTTCGTCTGAGAAATTCATATACGCTGATGACATTGCCCTTGCATTTCGTCATTCTGATTTCGAAAGTATAGAAAATAATCTCTCTGCAGATTTAGATATTCTGAAAAAGTACCTATTTCAGTGGCGTTTGTGTCCGAATCCGAATAAAACTGAGGTTTCTTGCTTTCATTTGAACAATCACCAAAAATATAGAACATTGAGTGTAACTTTCGGTGATTCTTTCTTGAGACATAATTTTTATCCTAAATATCTAGGAGTGAAACTAGATTCATCTTTGAATTTCAAAGCCCATTTAGATGACTTGCGTCTGAAGTGGAAAACGAGAAATAATATTCTGCAGAAATTAGCTGGTACTTCATGGGGTGCTGATGCAGCTACTCTTCGAACGGCAGCCTTAGCCTTGGTTTTTTCTGCCGCTGAATATTGTTGCCCTGTCTGGTTTAATAGTGCTCATACTCAAAAAATTGATGCACAGTTGAATTCATCTATGCGAATCATCACTGGAACTATTAGATCTACACCTATTCATTGGTTGCCAGTTCTTTCAAATGTTGTCCCGCCCCACATTCGCAGGCAGACTGCTGTTTCAAATTCTTGGAATAAATTTCATTATTTTCCGAATTCATTTCCGATTATCTCCTACATTCCAGGCAATAAGATTCCGAGATTGAAGTCACGAAACCCTTTATGGTCCAACTGTTTTCTTAATTCGAATAGAAGTGACAAGGAGGTTTGGCGGTCTGAATGGATTTCTTGCAATTTATTCAACAAAGATTTAATTTCTGATCCTTCAAATAGAGTTCCGGGGTTTGATCTTCCAAGGAGAATATGGTCTATTCTGAATCGTCTAAGAACCGGTCATGGTCGTTGCAACAGCATGCTTTTCAGGTGGAACTCAGTTGAGAGTCCTAGTTGTGAATGCGGGGAAGCAGAGGAAACCATAGATCATTTAGTTAATAATTGTCGCATATATAGATTCAAAGATGGTTTTAGGGCTATTCATAATGTTTCTGAATCTTTTTTAGGATGGGTAGCGAGTTTCAAATCTATTTAATGAAATATAGAATATTCCATTTTTAATTTGTTCGTTTTCTCCCTTTGTCTTTTACTTTTCCAGATTGGGTTTCGGGTACCTTGGAGAATCTTCTCTGCTTGTTGAAGGAAGAAGCGATAATGAAGAAAAAGATGCCCTTCAATATTTAATATTTCAGCATATTTTGTTAACAATTTCAATTTTCATAAATCACAACACATACGGGGAGATAGGGTTTTTTTGCTGAGGCTTTTTCCCTAAGCTCTAGTATCATATTATATCAAATTATATGGTACCCCGTTACACTAACCTCTGCTAACACTATTTTGATACACATGCTTTATTGTTAGATACAAAACGAATTGTAATGCTCAAGTTCAAAAGAATATATATATATATATCGAAGTATACACCAGTCGTTCATCCAGGTGAGAACAACATAATATATTATTCTTGATCTGTGGGATATATTTCATTCAAATAACTATCATCTGACGTGGTTTAAATTTCTTTCAAAGTTTGACACAACATTTAGACATAACAACGATACTAATGTCTTTATTGAAGAAACCAAAAATGAATGAGTATTCTTTGAAATAACAACCACTGGGCTAGGTTCAGATTATTGCCAATATATCTCTGCTCTGCTACCCAAACCTTAATGAAAAGATAAATTCGATTAAAGAATTATTTAGTATCAAACCCAAGTTGTGAACTGAACTACCAATTGCAACAGTACCAAAAAACAGCCTCAATTCCTCCTTTACCCTCAAGCTGACTGATTATCGAATGTTGCTCGGATATAGTTTTAATAGCGGCAATATCCTCATTCACCTACACGATTTCCTCGTCTACTGTATTATCATTACCATCCAAGCTGGAGTAATGTTGTGTATCAAGAGTTTTACAAAACCTCGAAATTTCCAAAACTAATGAGTATAAATATTGAAGAACAATAGATCAAGAAGAACACTCACGAATAAATACTTTTATATGTAATCATTGACCTGTGCGGACCTTATGCAGTCTTCAAATTCATCCAAGTATGATGTCAACGGGAGAACCCTCGGGTAAATCCCCCAAAAAACAGTAGTTGTAATAAATATCAACAAAACAGAATCTTGGGTTTTAGACCTTTTCATGATGTGATTCAGTTGGCAGGGGAAGTAAAGTATCTGGGCTGAACCTTGGATGATAAACTGAACTGGAAATCTCATCTGGGAAAAGTACAGCTACAACCTCCCTAATGATGTTTTGGCCACCTCTCGTTAAAACTTTGGTTTTTAAACCCAAGGAAAATCTCTTGGACAAACGAAAGAAAGATATGGGTGTAATGTCAACACACTCGATGTTATTTTAAACGTACCAGACGGCCGGCCGGACGGATAGGATTAATTTTGGCCTCAAATTCTTCATCAGTGAATCGAATCTGAAATCCGAAAATTACAGACATTTGAACTAATTGATAGGCACTACGTTCCGGAGAAGAGGCCCGCCAAAAAACGGAATTATCCGAGTCAGGGTCTAACATTTAAAAATTTTAAAAAATCAGTACATAATATCACAGATCGAAGGCATAAGTTTACCACGAATATGAAATATTGCACTTTTGTATGGAATTTGCAGCGACTTCATCAAATGGATATTTCCGAATTGAATCGCCCGAAACACTAAGGGCGTAAGCTACCCTTTATTTCCACTGACTTATATATTATTCTTCGCTACACTGAGAGAACAGTTTATTTATAAATAATAAAGTTTATTCATATTAAATAAACCCCTTATTCATATATGGCGTAATAAATATTTATTTCTCCCAAATAATGGATTTGTTTGAGTTTTAAAAATAAATATATATTGGTGAGAAATTAATATATATATTAATTATTAATATACGATTTATTAATAGATGAAAAGGTTTATTAATAGATAAAAAATTATATTATCATTCAATTACGATTTATTAATAATAAATAAATGTTATTTATGAGAATTAAATATTTGTTTAGAATGAATATCATTAGTTTATAATGAATAAAGATATATTTATATTTCAGAAAAGAATATTTCTCATAAATATAGGAAATTTATTATAAGAAATTATATATTCATAAGAAATAATGAATTTATTGAAGGAGAAAAGATATATTTTTATTAAATAACGAATTCTTATTAATAAATATATATTATTCATGGGATAAAACAATGTTCATTCTATGAAAGTCAATAGTTTATACCAATCAAATATAAATTTATATTTAGTAGATTATATTTCATGTAAATAAATAAAATTTATTATAGAGTAATTTTATACTTTCGTAAATAACAAGTTTTTCACAGTAAATTAAGGTTTTTTTTCGAAAAAAAACTATATTTTCCAATAAATATGATTAATTAAATGAAAACTGAAGTGAATGAAAACTGAGGGGAATGAATAATTAAAATCCATCACATTAGCCTTTTTATGTTTCATTGGAATGGAACTTAATTAAGTTATGTATTATTGAGTCAATCAACAATATATAGGGGTGGTGCATGAAAAATAAAATAAAGGAAATACACAAAACGTAATATTTATTCTATAATGAGAAAACATAACATAGGTTCAACATTAAACTTATAAAAAAAATCAGTCTAGTCTTAGTATACATTCAACAACAAAACATATTATTTAGTAAATAATGAGAAAAAATACTTAGGAGGTCCAACATTAAACTCTTACAAAATATAAAATCAGTCTAGTCTTAATATGCATTCAACAACAATACGTAATATTTATTGAATAATTTGAAAATAAACAGGCTCAACATTAAACTTTTAAAAAATATAAAATCAGTCTAGTCAGTACAGATTCAACAACAAAGTAATATTTATTGAATAATAAGAAAAAAGTATTTAGGAGGTTCAACATTGAACTCTTGCAAAATATAAAATCAGTCTAGTCTTTACAAGCATTCAACGCAACAAAACGTACTAGGTATTAAATAATGAGAAAAAAATAACAGGTTCAACATTCAACTTTCAAAAAATAAAAAAAAGTAAAAATATAATTCGAGTCTAACTATACATTCATCAATATTTTAGTATCAGATAATGGAACATAATTTTTCTTAATTATTAAATTCTTATGAACTCAACTCATTTATGTGAAGCAAGAAATAATAAAATTGTCAGAAACATTTAAATGCAAATAAATTAACAATTTGGTCGAATTATGACTAGGTTCAAGAAATTCGCTCTCACATACACTAAATCAAAAATTACACTTATGGCATTGTCACACCTAAACTTCAGGAACAATTGGGTACATAAAGTGAACTCAATCATTAGGTTGATTTAAACTTCCTGATTCATACATGAAATATATTTATTTCCATTAGCTGAATTGTGGATATGTGTTAGAAAAGGCCAGAAGTCTTCGAGGACATTAACTTTAAAGGTATGAGAAGAAATACAATTTACCTGATAAGCCTGATAATGTTTATCAAAACCGAAACACAAAATGTCTTTGCAATTTAAACGATAATTTTTATTGTTATATTCAATAGATTCTATAACACAAAACACTGGTTCTCCAAAATTATTTCGACCGTATTGACATACCACTTCTTTCTTATAGAGTACTCCATTGATTTTCAACCAACTCGAATATACTTCTCAAATGGCTCAAACCATTTTCACACAAAAACTCCTGGAAATCGGACATTCTGTTCACACACTTATCACAAAACTTTTAGTTCGTAGTAACTCACAAATACACTATCCTAACCATATCCTAACTGACTGAAGAAAAGGAAAAGACTGAATTAGAATTAGAAGATTTTCAGAGTCGCAATTCGCTATGATGGGGTGGGGTCGGGAACATAAAGATCCGAGCGTAAATAAACACTTATTCAGGTCTAATCAAGATTTATTATTAATAAATAAATGTTGATTAAATGATGATTCAACAAATATTTGTTTGACAGAAATAAAGCAAATTTTAACTTGAAATAATATTTGTTTGGTGGAAATAAATCATTTTGTTATAGTTAATAATATTTTCGAACATGACTTTTCAGTATTAGATTTATTTCCTATTAATAAACCTTTCTAATAATTAATAAATATTGCCTAAATAAATAATATATTTCTGAGGAATAAGCTTAAAATCAAGTGGATCTAACTATTAATAACATTTATTAATAATTAATAAAATTCATTAATAATGAATAAATCTTTCCCAAATAAAGAATTATTAATTATTAACCCTACCATTTCTCTCAGTGTACTTTGAGTCCATCCTTTAACGATCAACGATTCCAAAAAGCCGAAGAGAAGTAATCTCCCCCCACCCTATTTCAATTGTGAAAATGAGCAATTCACGAATTTTTAATGCCTCTTATCATCATTAATTTCGAATTTGAAATTCAAATGCAATCCAATTCGGTATAGAACGTTCCTGAACACCATTTCAATTATCTTCCAGAAGCTGAAATAAATTAAAGGAGACGGTTGGCTCCTTTGTAGAATTCGGCAGATTGGACATTCGGTCGTGAGATGGTTGTTATAAGGAATTATCGTCTTTAGAAGGCCATTTTTGTGGGGATAATTCCTGGGAAGAGATGAAAAAGAAAACATTTTTACTGAAGAATTCCATTCAGGTTACTGTTTATATTTATGTGGCTTGGTTGTAGAAAAGAATTCTGGAATAAATTATCGTTGATTTGGTGGAAATGAGTAATATATTTTAATGGACCAATTATTGCCCAAGTAGAGGCAGCCACCCCCGATGGGGTTTCGTTACTCCTGCTGTGGAGTATGGTCATGGATTGGCTTCTGGAGAAGCTTACGGTAAACAGTTTCAACAATTAAAGTCACTATGGTGGCCTAGTGATGAGAGTCTGAGACAAGCATGGTGATAAGCGACCAGATCCAAAAAGCAATCAAAATGACTGAAAAGTACCCAGCGCATTCACCATTCTGCATTTTTTTTTACTCGCCTGTTAATACCATGGTCTTATGCCGCCCATACACGCTCAATATTAGGTATTGTTCAATATGTTACATTTGTGCAATATAACTGATCGTGTATGGGTGTTATTGAAAGGTGGCGCAATATATTGCACAACTATCAATATCGCCTCCAAACGATAGAAATGTTTGACCAACCGACATATTGTACAATATTGACCATCTAGGGGCCACCGTCAATATATTGTGCAACCCACATTGCTCAATAATATTGAGCGTGTATGGGCCGCTTAATACTTGTTTCACATGCGTACTATTTCGGTTCGGTTTGCTATCAATTTCAACAGGAAACAGGTGGAACCCTTTCACATATACACCTTTATCACGAATTCATATTAGAGGTTTGCTGCTTAGCTCCAGCAAAAAAAAGTAATATTTCCAAGAATATATATCCAGATGTAAAAACAAACGTCCACAACAAAAACTGGTCCACATTGTGGCCGCGAATTGTGCGATGGAATAGCACGGTAGCTGCGGTGGCGTAAGGTCCAATTCGAATACATACATTCACTGTTGGTTCGAAAATGAACAGTGCTGTGTCTGTGGTGGCGTAAGAACCCATTCGATACATACATTACCTGTTGGGTCGAAAATAAACAGTTCCTTGTGGCTTTGTGGTAGCGTAGGAACACAAATCAGTTCAATCGTACAATTGCGCCCTGAGATAAAAAAAAACACTTGTATAGCAGTGCTTTATTTTCAATAGTTTCTAATTTCAGAGATATATCATCATGTTACATATTATTCGATCAAGTTTAAATCTCGAACTTGGCTGTAAAATAAGGTAGTTATAGATCCAATTATCAATAGTTATTGAACGAATGTATTTGACTTCAGACAATCTATGCACATGATGATCAATTAAAAACCTTCCTGGCACGTCAAATATCAATAACTGTTGACGACTTTGTTTGTCGAGTGTAAAAAAATGGACCAGTACATCTCGATCGTTGTAATATTTCGATATTTCGACAATATATTCAACAATATAGATCCGATCGAGTTGAAATCTAGAAACTGAGACGGATAGATACTGAGATACAGATTTTTTTTAGATATCTATTTTTTATTTTCCAGTCATACGATCCTCGATCAATTTGGAATAAGTCTCGTTGTCAGTATTTTATAAAAACAATATTTCAGATGGCAATAATTCCGAAACTACTAGATGGATTTTGTCCGTCAACGAACTCAGCCAGCGCACTTGGTCTCGGAACCTACTCTGAAAATTTCAACTCTCTTTTTTGAGCTCAGATTGTAAACAGTGAGTCGAAACTAATCCGTTTGAGACCATTCTCGGCCAAAAATTCGAAAAAAACAGACATTCTCAGAATTGATAGGCAATAAGTTCAGGTGGACAGCACGCCAAAAATTGACTTTTGGACATTCATAGTGACTCCAGGAGCCAGGGCGCAAAATGCAAACCAGCGCATCCGCCATGCCATGTTGCTAAAAAAAAATTATTCGCGAGTCTGTTTCCAGGTGTAAGGCTTACTTTACATGCATACGATTCCATCTGGTTCGTTTTAAATTTCAATCGAAATAGAATTTAACACTTTCACCCATACACGTTCATTACATAGTTCATTTTATGTAATGTGTGTTTAGTGAACAGAGTTGTTAGTATGTTTTCTCTGTTTAAGAATACAGAAACGAAGGTGGAATACTATAGTTCATTGGGTGTATCATCTTATCAGTTCCTAGCTGCAATCTGAAACATTCTACACTATTATACATCATCATAACTACTGAGACTACAACAATTTTCAAAAATAAGTATAGATATTAATCACAATTCTGGAAAATTTTCATCATAGAATCGAATCTGAACCGTGTTCGTGTTAAGGCCTCGATTGATTTGTGTTCCCTGCACACCAGTTAAGACCCGATTGAAGCTGTATGCAACCCGATCGTATCGAGAGTGTATTCGGTACTATACGGTGTCGATTCGGTACCAAATCTAAACCAAAGTACTTATTCACACCTGTCACCAACGACCGAATAGGAACCGAATACGAACCGAACCGAATGGAACCGTATGCATCTCAAACACGCATAAATTTTTTGAATATTTTTTTGAATTTTGAATTTTGAATATTTTGAAGTTTAAAGGTATTTTTTCTATGTTTTCATCTCGTTAATCATTCGGATGACTTTGTATTATTAATTCAAAGCCACTCGGAAGGCCATTCAATATTGATAATCTCAATTTATGCACTATCATTTTCCCAAAAGTGTGTAAATTCAGAATTCTGAGCCGAAAATTGTTTTAAAAAATTCCATTCAACGAACCGATAAAGAATCCTTATTCCAGTACCGTCCGTCCGTTCGAGAATTTGGAGTATGTTCAATGTGAAAAATGCACCGGTCGAGTTCGAGAATAGTGCAAAATCCGTCTAATGGTTCCGGAGTTATAACCCCTTGGAATTTCCCTTCTCCAATATTTCTGAAACTATATATCCGATCTAGTTTGAATTTTTATTCAGTTCTCAGGTCTAGAATAACGACTTCTAGGCTCAAGCAAAATTTCTGGAGAATCTCATCATTATTAAAAGGTTTCTTTTCAAAACTGTTCAAAATTGTGTCATTCCTTGTCTTATTGTTTATGATTTCCGTTTGTCGCATTACTCCCGGACACTCTATATAACGAAGCAATAAACTTCAAATTGAATGTGCGAAAACGGATAAGTGAAATACGCCCCTAAATAAAGTGCTCATAAATTTTCCTATTCTATTTATATCGAGGAGATCTGTGTTGGCATATCGACTTGACCAAATGCCAAACTGCGGGGTTTCAATATCAATTTTTACACCCACAATTGACGCGTACATGTTAAGGGATGGGGCGCCCTGAGTGGATGACAAAGCGTTCTCTTGTAACCCTTGTGGAAAGAGGGAGTTCGTGAGGACATTTGTCTTCATGAGAAGCGATATTTCACTTTCCTAGATATTCTTGTTTTTGGGCGCATGTTCTAGGGGAACATCGTCCTATCATTTCGTCCAAATGTCTGTAATTTTCGAATTTCGAGCTGAAAATTGGCTAATAGACTAATTCGGACTCCCTGATCACGAATCCGGTGTCAGATTTTTGGGTGCCGTCCGGCCGGCCGGCCGTACTTCCGGCCGTAGGCACGATAACAGGAGCACCGAAGGTCCTATCGACTTCAAACTTTCAGGGTAGGTTTCTGATCAAAATGCGACGGTTAAGTTCGTTAACGGGCAAAATCGGCCGGACGGTTTAGGAGTTATAGACATTTAAAATTTTGAGGTTATTTCCCTGATATTTCAGGAACTAAAGAAGATGTTGAATCGAAACTTGGTAGTCAGTTCGAGGATATAAACGCGCAACTTTTGGCAAAATTCTGTTATGATCGAAATGTTGGTAATTTTTAAAAAAATATTTCAGATTGCAACAAAAACTTGTACTAACGTCAATTGTAGTATTTTGCAACATTGTGCAAAATTTTGGCTCTATACGATTTCAATTTCTGGAGATATAAGACAAAATGTGTCAAATTTCCTGGGTCTCTCTCAGTATTTTCATCGATTATTCTATGAACTCTTTGAATTCCACCGAAAACAAATTCAAAGACATAAACATAAAGAATCAAGCCATAGTTTAGACGTCGAAAGAAGGACGATGTTGATCGACTTGAAAAGGTACCTATTTCAAGAAATGCAATAATGAAATGCTTAATTTATGGATATAATATTATCTAAGTATTGTTGGGATCGGGCAGTTGGAAAATTTTTTAATAAAAAAATTTGTACCGACGTTAAATCAAGCATTCTACACGAGTGTGCAAAATTTCAGTTCGATACGAGCTCAATTCCAGAAGATATTGCTTAAAATTCACATTCCAGCGTGTTTTGACGTTCTATGGTCACAGAAAATCGTCACAAAAATCTATTTACCTCATTTGACGGCTGTTTGTCAAATCAATTAATTCCAATAATTGATGTCAGATTTCCTACATACCAAGTTCAAACACATTTTATTATATGGAAAACACTTATTATGATCACGTTCTACAGGAATTGATACTAAATAGAAGCTAGATGAAGATTATTGTAATGGAAAATTTGTGTTCCAGAATAATATTAAGGTATTCAACATGATACTGCTTTTTTTCTTTACTGGAAGTACGGGCCACAAGGAAGATGAACATGCGCCCAATAGCTCCTGTCCACAGGGCTTGAACCAATTTTTTCATTGATGACATTGTTGTGGAATACAAAATGAATAGGTACTACGATCGAGCTGAAATCTCGTATTCGATTGTAAAATGGAGGCTTGAAGGGTTGTGCAGATTTTCAGTGAAATTTGACGAATAGTTTCTGAAATATGACATTTTTGGAGAACAAGCCCTGTGGACAGGAGTTTTGGCGCTCTTGTTCAAACTATGACAAATCATATCTCCGAAATTATTGGTCTTTGGGAATGCTATAAATGGATTCTTACGATAGAACTGCACCATGAAAAAAATTAAATTCGAACAGACCGATTCTCCCCAATAACGAACTTATCCGAGATATTCATTCCTCAATTCTACTCTGAAAATTATATTATATCAATTAAAACTTAAACAATATTGCGGTTTTGTGTTTACTGGAGATATTCTGAACCTAATTTGATTATGTATCTTACCAAAGAATATATTTCCATCATCATATGGATTATCCACGGGCATTATATTATCACCTTAAAAGTATAATATCACATCGTCCTCATAACTCAACGATAGCTGAGGTTATTTCATTGGTCATTTGGCATTCAATCATACTTTGTTTTCTAGAACAGGAGGTGTATTTTATATCAAGAATAATGAACCAGAAATAATTTTGAAATTGTTCTGTCATAGGAAAATAAGATGACATGTATAAACACAGATCATATCATAATTCATAGATAGAATAATTAAGTACAGCATTCTGTGAAAACATAGAAGTACGATACGTTCTTTAATTTTAGAAAAATCATATCTCCGAAAGTATTAGCTTGTTAGAGTTGAAAATGATATCAATGGATTTTTATGGTGAAAGTGCATCTAACAAAAAATTGAATTTGAAATTTGTAATGTAAAAAAAAATTGTTTTCGTTACTCCGAAACCATCAGGCCGATTTTGCCCAATAACGAACATAACCGAGTTATTTATCTCCCAAACCTCTGAAAATTTCAACTGCCTAGCTCATTCTGTTCGAGAGTTATTGTAGAAACAAAATTAAAAAATTTTAAAATTTTTTTTTGAGTCTTTACGGCAACCCGATCAAAACAAAACTACGAATGCATATAGAGGTCATTATTCTACAATTTGAAGCAAAATTTCAGATAGATCGTGTGTTCGGCTTCGGAAATATTCATAAAAAATACGTTTATTAAAAACGACCATAACTCCGAAACCGCTTGGTGGATTCCGCCCGTTAACGAACTCGTCCGAGATATTCACGCTCCAAACCTATCTTGCAAATTTCAATCCTCCAACTCCTTTCGTTCGATAGTTATCATGTTAACGGACGGCCGGAAAGAACCTATTTCGACCACGTATTCTTTATCAGTGAATCGAACCAAATCGTTTAAGAACGTTTTCCGGCAAAAATTCGAGAATTACAAATATTTGGACAATTTGATAAGCACTCTGTTCCGAGGAACAAAAGCGCCAAAAACGATTTAGCAATAACTTGCACGTGTGCATTCTTCAACTAGCTACCAAGTTTCAATTCTTTTGGATCCGATGTTTTTGAGTCATTGAGGAAACAATATTTCAGATATATTATATATAACTCCCAAACCGTTTTGCCGATTATGTCCGTTACCATGCTATTTCTTTCCGTTCGAATGTTATCGCGGTAACGGCCAGACGGACAGAATTGAATTTGACTTCTGATTCTTCATGAGTGAGTCGAAACTGAGATCTTATGAGTTTTCAGTGAAAAAATCGAAAATTACACATTTTCGCAAGTTCCGGAGAACATGCACGCAAAAAGAATGACATCTGAAATATCTGATAGTCGTAGTATATATATTCAGACGTCAATTCCATTTTCTTCCGGTAAATATGACTCACTCAAAAGCCTCTAACCCACTGCTCTCAACATGTACAAATTACCCACTTATTCAATCTTAAGCCCACTAAAAGGATAAAAGGCAAAAACCTTTGTGCAGCTTTGGCCGATATTAGTTATAGCTGTCCAAACGTATCCAAATTGAGAGCTTTAAGGACCACTTTCAGTTTAATTTCGAATCCACCCAACGAAAGAGTGGGCGACTTTTCAGAAGCAGCTGTCGTGAACGACATCATTCATAGAAATGCAGTCCATTTTTCGTGCGCTAGCTCGCCTACTACTTTTATGTCAGGATATTCTATGGGACGTAGGAAGAGGGTTATCTCTTCAGTTGAAAGGAGGTAATCTGTTTTGCAACGGATTGTAGGTGGATGAGATAGAAAATTAAAAAAAATTGGTTCAAGCACTGACGTGAAGTCAGATCAATTTTTTTTTCTTGATTTTCTTTAAATTTTCAAGAGGTACGGTTCTTAAAATTCTTTCTTTCGTCATTTTTTTCGAATTTTCTAGGGATACGGATCTTACAAAATTTCAAACACGTCTTTATGTTGATTTTCTACTACTAGTTACCAAGCTTCAATTCGATCGAATCTTTATTTTTTGAATTATCTAGGAAATAATATTCCAGGTGGGTATAACTCGGAAACCGTTAGACAGATTATGCCCAAAAACGAACTCAACTCTCCCATTCGGATACGCAACCTACCCTGAAAATTGCAAGTCCCTATCTCCTTTCGTTCGAAAGTTATCGAGGCAACGGTCACCCATCTATTGAACTCACACAAGGCTGCTCGAATCTCCAACAATATTTAACCGATCGTGTTAAAACTTGAAACTTGGCAGTTGAGTTAGGTTATAAAGGCTCTGGCAAAATTTCAGCAGTTTCAAACGAATAGTTACTGATATATAGAATTCTTTTTTTCAATTTTCAATGATTTTTTAAAAATTTTCTACAAATACTATCCTCACGAAAGTTTACAAGTATTTTCGCGTCGGCATTCTACAACTATTAACCATGTTTGAATTCAATCGGTTAAGTATTTTACGAGTTAATGAGGAACAAAAAACAACCAAATTTCTGATGGCTCTAACTCTAAAATAGTTTGGCCGATTATGCTCTTAAACAAACTGAAATGTCGCGTTCTGATGCACATTCTAACCTGAAAACTTCAAGCCCCTATCTCTTTCCGTTCTCAAGTTATCGTGACAACAAAAACAATTTTAATAATTTTCTAGCCATACGATTCGCACAAAATTTCACAAACGTGCTTAGGTTCATATTCTACAACTACTCACCAAGTCTCAATTCGATCGGATTTATATTGGTTGAAAACAAAATTATTACTCGGAAACCACTGGTCCGATTATGCCCATTAACGAATTTGTTCGTCGTACTGGAATGCGCCGCCTACCCTGAAAATTTCAAGTCGCTAGCTCTTTTCGTTCTCAAGTTATCGTGGCAACGGCCGGACAGAATCAAATTTGACCTCGAATTCTTCATTGGGGAGTCGAACCAAATCGTTTGAGACCATTTTCGTCAAAAAATTCGAAAGTTACAGACATTTGGGCAAAATGATAACGCGATGTTCCTCAAAACATACGCGCAAAAAGTGGGAAAGCCCTGTGGACAAGAGCTTTGGCACTCTTGTTCAAACTTTGACAAACCATAACTCCGACAATATTGGTTTTTCCGAGTTCAGAGTGATATCAATGGATCCTTATTATAGAACTTCATCATAAAAGAAATTTAATTCAGCAAGAGTTCCAAAAGGTATTATTCTGAAACTACCAGACCGATTCTAACCAATAACAAACTTATCCGAGATATTAATTCCTCAAATCTACTATGAGAATTATACGATTTAATATTTAAATTTTGGAAAATTATATCTCCCAAAGCACTTATTGATTTGGTAGAGTTTGAAATGATTTCAATGGATTCTTATGATGAAATTACATCTTGAAAAAAATTGAAAACGTAATTGTAATGTAAAAAAATTTTTTTTTTCTTTACTCCGTAACCATAAAGAACTTCAGCGAGATATTTATCTCCCAAATCTACTCTGAAAATTTCAACTGTCTAGCTCATTCCGTTCGAGAGTTATCGTGTCTACGGGCCGGACTGGCAGGACATAATCGATTCTGACCACGGATTCTTGATCAGTGAGTCGAACCAAATCGTTTGAGACCATTTTCATCCAAAAATTCGCAAATTACATTGATAAGCATTCTGTTCCCAGGAACAAGAGCGCCAAAAACTGATATCAGCCATCCATTGCCACGATAAATTTTCAACGGAAAGTAACAGTTATGTTCGTTAATGGGCATAATCGCCAAACCAGTTTCCGAGTTATACCCATCTGAAATTTCGTTGCTATTTCTTCAATAATAAATCCGATCCAATTTGAACTTGGTACTTACCCCTAGAATACCAACTCATTTATTTTTGCGAAATTTGTAGGGCTTCCTTTATTCATAAAATTAACGTCATGCAGTATTTAGTCTGTGCGTGACGTGAGGCGTGAATGGATAATAGAACATACGCGCAAAAACTCTCGAATTTTTAAGATTATTTTATGCAACATCCTGCAGAACTATCGTTGATATTTCATTACGATTTATAGATTTTTATTTGTTCATCGAGACTAATATTTATAGAACGTCTGAACTGAAATATGTAGAATGCGCATTTATTCATTTATGATATAATTTGTAAAAACCGCTTTTTCCCTATGTCAAGACAATCTTCGTTATTTATCAAGCGTGAACCAAGGTTTCGTATATTTGTACAGATGGTGTTAATTTTATATTGATGATTTGTGGGATGTAAAATTGATAGATAAATGACTGTAGATAATGAATGAATCCAAAAAATCATGATATAAAGCAATTGTTTTAAATTCAATCATTGTATAAAAATAATACATACTTATCCAACGATCTCGGACATGAATGGAGGATTACCTGTAAGAAAAAAAAATATTAGAAATCAGACAAAAAAATCGGATGATTATGCATAATTTTTTAATTAATAAGTTCATTTATTCAAACCAGCTTCACCTACAACAAGTAAGAGGACATTATGGAAGAGCAATTTTCTTCCATGAATTCATTTATGGCTGGATAAATGGAGAAATTTTAAATAGTTAATAGCACCATTTGAGGGAGCGGAAGCCCAGAGTTCAATTCCGAGGCTAGGAAATAAATTCTCTAGTTACGGCAATCGCCACCATTTACTGTTGGGTCAAAAATTAATAGTGCTGTGCGTATGGACACAGTAACAAAGCGTACACAGAACACAACTGATTCTCCTTACTCGCTCAAGCTATTCGAGAGCTTAGGTGGGGTCTCCTTAGGGAAGACCAAGAAGAATCAGTATAATAATATAATAATAATAATAGTAATTCAGAAATGTTTTGAACATACAACAGCTTCTGTTTTCTGACGAACCAAGGTTTAGGTTAAATGGTGAGGTAAATCGTCAAAATTATCGTTAATCGGCCACTGTGAAAAAGACTTTTAAAGACAAATCCGAAAACATTGAGCAGTTCGAAGAACGAATAACACAGGAGTTAAGTTCTGCTTTTGATATTGTCAGTTCGTTAATGAACATTTTGAGTATTTATTGGAGATACATATTTTAGTTGATATCAGATATATCAGTTGATGAGATTTCTTCATCATCTAATTTAATAAATGCTATTTGGTAAGTATGTAAAACTTGATATACCCTTTAAAAACAGTCATAAAAAAAATAATATTGCCATTTAAAAAAATTTTCCATGTCGATATATTTCAAATTTGGGAGAAGCTATTTAACTTTTTCTTACATCAAAAATAGCACCAATTGAAATACTAATCGACATGTCCGAGGATATTTTCAACAGAAAAACTGCCTTTGATTAACTGAATTTATTCCGAGTTAGAGACCCGCACTATATACAGGGTGAGTCTTTGAACACTGCATTAATTTAACCAAAGATTCCTCTCATCAAATGAAACACTTTTTTCATTTGCCATTTTTCCAGATTCGGCTTAGGTAAAAAGATACAAGCGTTTAAAGAATTCACAATGTGCTAATACACTCCTGCATATAAATTATCTATGACATTGTTGGCGGACGAGAATAAGGCATGGTAACGTGGTTTACAGCTTGATTCGGGATTCCAACGCTCAAGGACGGATCCATAAAAGTAGTGAAATTTCTGGAGTTTTCCATTTTAAAACATTCAATGGAGAATATCTCGAAAACGGTGCGTTTAAGGAGAAATGATGAAGAATAATATAATGTTCTAAAACGATGGAATATTCTTGAAATGAATCAAGAAAAACTTTATTTGCTTTCTTTATGCCAATTTCGTTTAGTTTTATGAATCCACGAGTCCATTACTACAAAACCAGTAGAAGTAGAAAATAACTAGTAGTTGGAAAATATGTATCATAGTTATAGGAAACTTTACGCCAACATTCATTTTATTCGAAAAAAGGATGTCAAAGCTACAAAATAAAAACTGATTTTTTTTCAAAATCTGTATCTTTTTACCTGAGCTGAATTTGGGAAAATGTTTAATGGAAAAAGTGTTTCATTTGATGAGAGGAATCTTTGGTAAAAATTAATGCAGTGGTCAAAGACTCACCCTGTATATCAACAACGTATTTTGATATTGTGGAACTCAAGGCAAGTTTATTTTTTTTTACTTTGATAATTCTCTGCCATTCTTCACCAAGTGATAAATGAGATCATAAAATATTCTTTGTTGTGTGGTGTTGTGTTGTGTGGTGTGGTGTTGTGTGGTGTGTCAACAGTGTTACGGAGCTGGTTCACGTCAATTAAAGAAGGAATCGTAGTCATGAATCTGAGCGACCTTGAATTAATTTCCGTTACTAAATTTTATATAATTCGTAAATCACTTTCCAAAAATTAATCATCGTGAGAAATGAACTGTTTTTCTGCCAGCTATATTTCCAGATTTACACACTCAATCAGTGTTCTTTTGCGAAATATCGCCTCTGGAACCACCCTCGTTTCTTGATACACAACCTCGATTTCTGATAAATGTCTCCGCAGTCATTGTCGGGGGGCCCCAAATGAGTTATCCCGAAGTGTGGGGGTTTTTATTGCGGACAGCTTTATATTACAACGAGACATTAGCAGCCGCTATCAGCAGGGACGACTTAGTTTTGGAAGCGAAAAGGTTTCCCTAAATATCCGAATACGACGTGGTGATAAATGGGGGATATATTGCTAGCATTGCCACACCCTCCTCCCGATAGTTTTATCGGAACGAGAGGTTGGAGCGAAATTGGAGGAGAGTTATAAATACGAGATGTGTTCCAATTTGGCACGAGGGTTGTATGATATGTTTTCACAGACAATATATTCTGTTTTACGGTGGTGCAAAAAGTTACTCTACAGGGTGTCCAGATATAAAACCGACAAAACTTATGGGGTTATAGGGACTGTCAATACAATTGCAAAATGCCATATACAAATGTCAACCGCTTTGTGAATTTAAACAAAAAATTTAATGCGCTATATTGGATACAGGGATAAGCCCATTTGGTTTAAATTTTGTACATGTATTAAGCTAAAAGACCTTAAAAGTAGTCCTTTGAATGAAACCAATATCAGGACCGGAATATTATTATTCTTCCATGATAAAAATTTGCAAAAATCTGAGCTCAGATTCCAAATCTCGGAAAAAATCCTACAGGAACTTGATGAAAAATTTTCTGGCACAATCTCAGTTATCCCGTAATAAATAATCACTTTCAATTTTTTCGCTCAAGAAATTAATTATTGTGGGATAAAGTACCATCAAAAATGGGTTAATATAATGAATATTCACGAAACCTAGACTTGAATATTGATATTCTTTTTAATTAGTTCGGTGTAAAATTTTATAAAATAGGTACTCCCATAATGCAAAAAAATTGAAAATTAATTTGTATCAGGACCTGAATTACTTTTTATTATGATAAGTTCTTGTAAGAATAACTGTCATAGTTTAACAATTATCAATAATCTTATCGCAGATCCCAGATTTACTAAAACAATCGAGGAACTTCTTAAAATTGGACTGGACTGAATTTCACGTAAATTATATTTTCTTACTTTGCGGTGGTACCGACCGCAGAGGAACCGGTACAGAGAGCCAGAGAATCATCTGTAGAGCGTGAGGCTAGCCTCAGCCAGGATAGATGTATTGATTCCCCGAATTCCTCTGATACCATCGGATTTACTGATCCAATTTAAACGCCTACAATTTCCGGTAAAGATATATTTTGCAAGGACCATTAATAAATCGCAGGGTCCAACTTTCAACACTATAAGCTTATATTTGAGCGTTGAGGGTTTTTCACATGGCCAATTATATGTCGCTCTTTGAAGAGTAACCACTAAAGAAAACATGTTTATATTGTCTAACGACAAAAATGCTGTGATTGTTGTATATAAAGTAATTCTGTAGTATATTTAGTATCAGCATTTCAACCGTGCGAAGCCGGGGCGGGCAGCTATTGAAAAATAAACGTTTATTTGACTTGTGAGATATATGCATAAGTATGTACGAAGCCATCATGTAGACCCTATTGGCAGAAACGCTATGGACTTGTTGGTGTAATATTTTGACGCAAAATTCACCACAAAGTGTTTTGATAGATCCTCAATTCCTGTGAATCGAATGGCTGGGCTCATTTCGAACTTAATCCCTCACATAGCTTCGATATTTCCGGTACTTCGATCGGTGCATTGTCCCACGTTCAAACAGAAATATACTGCCAAAGCAGCCGAATAAGTTTCACTCTCGATGTCAGAGGCACTCAGGCAAAACGCCAGCAGATACGTCGATGAAGTGCCAGAATATCGGAAGAATATTACACTAAAACTCGACTCCCCTTCCCCGATATGTCTTAAACCTCCCGGAAAATATTCCGGGAAACATCCCAGTTATCGCGGTATATTAAAAATACCGCAGCGGCACCGGCATCGGGCGCAATCAACCGGAGAGGAGTCCGGATGCCTCGTTTTCCCGATAATCCCGGTATATCGGGCAGGAATATGGGAGACGTCACGGGCTTCTGACGGAACAGTTCTTTCACCTCTTCCGGAAACGGGGATGAACGACGGGCGTCTTGACGGGGAAGCCGCCGGGAAATTTATGGAGATCGCTCCATTTGATGTGCCGTCGTGTATTTCGGAAGCGCACCTGGTGCCGGTGGCTTACCGGACGGGATTCCTCATTTTGAGCTGTCATTTTGGAGGAAGTTGGTGGATAAAGTCTATTTTCCAGGATGATTTATGGAGTTTTTATGAACAATTGTAGTTTGTACAAATTTTGAGGCTCAACCGTTCCGTATCGGATGGCTCGCATGTTTATGTTCGATACCATTAATCGCTAAATTAATCAATGAGTTGATCACAAGCTTTTTCCGTCGACCTCGATTCGAATTGACAAAATTCCGGAGTGGAAAAAGTTGAAAAAGCACTGTGGCCAGAAAGTACCTTTGGCACGCTGTTCAACTGTCCAAGGCTGCTTATATCCAGAAAAAAAATAATATTCTCAATATTTCCAAGAATATGAATCCAACTGTAAAAACAAGAGTCCAAAGGTAACTGGACACATAATGAATCTTGAAATTCTCTTCAGGCACGTCAAAATTCAAAACTTTCGACAACTTCGTTTGACGAGTGTAAAATTATTCACCTGTATATCTTGATCGTTGAAATATTTCCATATTTTTTGGCAATATTTTCTCCAATTTAGATCCGATCGAGTTCAAATCTAAAACTTTAATGTGGAATTGAAGGTCCCGGTGCAAAAACAGAACATCTCCACTTTTTTAAAATATTCAGGAATCAATTAAAAATCCCTGAGGTAGCCCATTCTTGCTCTGGCGTTACTTGAAGTCAACTCCTACGCGTAAATATTACAGTTAATATAAATTTAGCGTACTGTTTCATCTTTCTAACAATGCTGAATAAGGGAATTCATATTTTAAAGTCAATAACTAGAATTCAAAGAAAATTGGAGTTGATCAGTTTTTGCACCGAGCCCTTCAATTAGGTTCTGAAGGCCCTCGCAGAATTTCGACGATATCTGACGGATAGTTTCTGAGATATCGACTTCGTTTAATAATTTTTTTAAATATTCTAGTCATGCGTTCCTCACAAGATTTTGGATAAGTCTTCGTGTCGGTATTTTTGGCGCTCTTGTTCCTCGGAACAGAGTGCTTACAATTTGCCCAAATGTCTGTAATTTCAGAATTTTTTGCTGAAAATGGTCTTAAACGATTTGGCTCGACTCACTGATCAAGAATCCGTGGTCAAAATCAATTCTGTCCGGCCGGCAGAGTGGGTTTGGGAGATAAATATCTCGATTAAGTTCGTTATTGGGCAAAATCGGCCTAATGGTTTCGGAATAACGGAAAAGAACATTTGTATTTACGTTACAAATATCAAATTCAATTTTTTTTAAATGCAGTTACAACATCATAATCCATTGATATAATTTTCAACTCTAACAAGCTAATACTTTCGGAGATATTATTTTTCAAAATTTCAATAATAAATCGTAGTTCTATTCACATAATGATGTAATCGAAAATTAACGTCCGTATTTGTATCTATGAATTTCGTGATCTGTGTTCATACATGTCATCTTATCTACCGATAAGAGACATGTCATGTTTATTTCTGGTTCTATTCAAAATTCGTTACTCATGAGATAAAATTCCTCCTGTTCTATAAAACAAAGTGATTCAATGCAAAATGACCAATGAAATAACCACAGCTATCGTAGAATTATGAGGATTATAGGTTATTATAAATTTTGAGTGATAATATAATGACCTTGGATAATCCATATGATGATGGAAATATATAGGTACTTTAGTAAATTAATCAAATTGGGTTCAAAATATCTCCAGTAAAAACAAAATTGGAATGTTGTCTAAGTTTCAATTGATATAATATAAATTTCAGAGTAGATTTGAGGAATGAATATCTCGGATAAGTTCGTTATTGGGTAGAGTCGGTCTGGTGGTTTCGGATTAATAATGTTTGGCAATCTCGTTTCTTTTTAATTCAATTTCTTTTATTATGCACTCCCAACTCTGAGAAACCAATACTTTCGGAGATATTATTTGTCAAAGTTTGAACAAGAGCGCCAAATCCCCATTCCACAGGGCTTTCCCACACTTTTTCATAGAATTTGGTAGGGCGTGAAATTATAATACCGTAATTTTCAATTTGTACAATACAAATTTCGCATTTCAATGGAGCGGAAAAATTGAGATTCTGGGCTGAAACTTATTCCAGATATAGTTCACATTTAACATCTCACTCTAATTCTTATGACTACAGCAAGCACGTTCGCAGAGATCGAATCTTCGTTGACAGTTCTCCTCACATATACAGGGTGAGTCTTTGACCACTGCATTAATTTTAACCAAAGATTCCTCTCATCAAATGAATCACTTTTTTCATTTAACATTTTTCCAAATTCAGCTCAGGTAAAAAGATACAGGCTGTTGAAATTTTGAAAAAAAATCAGTTTTTATTTTGTAGCTTTGACATCCTTTTTTCGAATAAAATGAATGTTGGCGTAAAGTTTCCTATAACAATGATACATATTTTCCAAATATTAGTTATTTTCTACTTCTACTGGTTTTCTAGTTAATGACTCGTGGATTCATAAAACTAAACGAAATTAGCATAAAGAAAGCATAGAAAGTTTCTCTTGAGTCATTTCAAGAATATTCCATCGATTTAGAACATTACATTATTCTTCATCATTTCTCCTTAAACGCACCGTTTTCGAGATATTTTTCATTCAATGTTTTAAAATGGAAAACTCCAGAAATTTCACTACGTTTATGGATCCGTCTCTGAGCGTTGGAATCCCGAATCCAGCTGTAAACCACGTTACCATGCCTTATTCTCGTCCGCCAACAATGTCATAGATAATGCTTGTAACTTTTTACCTGAGCCGAATCCGGAAAAATGGTAAATGAAAAAAGTGTTTCATTTGATGAGAGGAATCTTTGGTTAAAATTAATGCAGTGGTCAAAGACTCACCCTGTATAGTTATTATTATTATTATAAAATCCAACGGCCTTAAATCTTGTGAATGAGGTGGCCATTCGACCGGACCATATCTCGAGATTACTAGGTTACCGGACCATCTCTTCATTGTTCAACCTACTGCGTGGCATGCGGTATCATATTGTTGAAACCACATATCACTGATTATCAGGAATTGTGTTCAAAGATTGCGCCTCAGCCAATTCCATTGACTGTAACATGCCTATCATTTGCATGGACAAAACATATAAATCCACTCGGAGGAGGTAAGAAAATTATATGGATTTGTAGGCTCTTTCAATAAAGAGGAAGAAAAATATGAATTTCCATTATGTTCACTTATTATCTTTTCATCAGCTGAACAATTTTTGATAACTTCCGCTGATAAATGATGAGATGATTTTGCATATTTATTTCATCCTGGAACAAGGACAGAGTATATTTTTCATCAACACAGACGCGGAGAGTGAGTGTCGATGCAAATTCTGAGCTGGAGTCTGCTCTTTATTTAGACCTGGAACTTCGGATTTGCATTTATTACGCTAAAATCAATAGTACGCCGTACGTCACCTGCCTACATCCGGAGTTGGGATGAGATTCCGGAAGTGAATGAATAAATGAAGTTGGGATGAGCTCAGACACCTATTCCTCCTACATAACGTAGACATTTTGTAATTTCCAAACCTTATTATTGATAAAAAATGGGTTCAAGCCCTGTGGACAGGAGCTTTCTGGCACTCTAGTTCAAACAGACAAATTATATCTCCGAAAGTATTGGTTTCTCAGAGTATGTGAGTGGAATTATATCAATGTATTCTTATGATAGAACTGCATCATAAAGGAAATTCAATTCAAATAATAGTTTATTTATCAAGATTAAATGAGCAATCTGAGAATGAGAACTGCACCATGGAAGAAATCGAATTAAATCTGGCCAATTTTGCCCAATAACGAACTTAACCGAGATATTCATCTCCTCAACCTACTCTGAAAATTTCAACTACCTAGCTCATTCCGTTCGAGAGTTATTGTAGAAAAACTTTGCGGTAATCTGGTGAATACAAAACTTCACATGCGTATGAAGGTTATGATTCTACTATTTGATGCTAAATTTTAGATAGATCGAGTGATCGGTTTCGGAAATATTCATAAAAAATATTTTTACTAAAATCGGCCATAACTCCGAAACCGCTTGATGGATTTCTCCCATTAACGAGCTCGTCCGAGATATTTACGCTCCAAACCCACCTTGCAAATTTCAATCCGCTAACTCCTTTCGTTCGAGAGTTATCGTGCCTACGGCCGGCCGGCCGGCCGGACAGAATCGATTTCGACCTCGGATTCTTGATCAGTGAGTCGAACCAAATCACCATTTTCATCGAAAAATTCGAAAATTACAGACATTTGGGCAAATTGATAAGCACTCAGTTCCGAGGAACTAGAGCACTCAGTTCCGAGGAACTAGAGCGCCAACAAGTTTCGTATGACAATTGCCCAAAACAGGTTTAAAGTACCTACAAAAAGTAGATTTTTCATGAAACATGTATCAAAGAAGAGTAATAATGAAAAATTACCTTGTAATCGATCAAAAATTTCCTGATCTACGTTCACCAAATTTTCTCCTCTCTGAACTGCAGAATTATGCTTTCAATATTTACATTCTATTTGCATTCTATGTCTATGGATGTAAAGCAGTCTCACTACTCTCAGATCTCTTACTTCATGTTCCGTTCCGAAATGTAAGACTTTTCTGAGAAAAACTAATTTCGGAGCAAACAACTGAGATTTTTCTCACTTCGCTCACATTTCGGAATACACTTTATTCTCATAATTCTTCGATTGATTAGATAATGTCATGTCTCAGGATAATAAGTTGACATTATGACAATTCATACATAGATTAATTATATCACTCTGTGAAATACGATTTATCATTGAAATTTTGAAAAATCATATCTCCGAGAGTATTAGCTTGTTAGAGTTAAAAATGATATCATTGGATTCTTAGGGTAAAACTGCTTATTGAAAGAAATTTAATTTGGAATTTATTCTGTAAAAAAAATTTTTTTTTTGTTACTCCGAAACCATCTATCCGATTTTGCACAGTAACGAACTTAGCCGAGATATTTATCTCCCAAACCTACTCTGAAAATTTCAACTGTCTAGCTCATTCCGTTCGAGAGTTATCGTGCCTACGGCCGGCCGGACAGAATGAATTTCGACCACCGATTCTTGATCAGTGAGTCGAACCAAATCGTTTAAGACCATTTTCATCGAAATATTCGAAAATTACAGACATTTGGGCAAATTGATAAGCACTCAGTTCCGAGGAACTAGAGCGCCAAAAACATACAAAAAAATTATGAATCAATGAGTGGACTAGTCAGTTCTAACAATTGTATTAGTCAATTGTCAACTGAGTAACGTGAAATGTACCTTTATTTACAACTACATATTATATTTGACAATCACGGACACAAAAGTGCCATTTAGTGAATAAATTCACGAAAGGAACCATTATCTGTTGTGACAACGGAACTTCCTATTTACCCAAACCCATCCTTTATTTCCCACGCTACTTCCAAACAGGTACATCATATTCATCATCATCGAAGCATACACCATCAGTCGTCAATCCTTGAGATTTATGTACATATTTCATTGAAATAATTATAACCTAACGTGATGTTAATTTCCTAAACTAAACTTAGATTGGTTCGCGAGAAAATATTTGTTCAAAATTATTGGTGACCTCAACCGTTTGTCTTCATTTGTTCGCATAGTTTTTGCGAGCATGTTCCAATTTTTGCCGAAAATGGTCTCAAACGATTTGGTTCGACTCACTGATCAAGAATCCGTGGTCGAAATCGATTCTGTCCGGTCGGCCGTCCGTCCAGCCGTTAACACGATAACTCTCGAACGAAAGGAGCTAGAGGATTGAAATTTGCAGGGTATGTTTGCAGCGTAAATATCTCGAATGAGTTCGTTAAAGGGCAAAATCCACGAAGCGGTTTCGGAGTTATGGCCGTTTTTTAGCGAAATGACCAATGAAATAACCTCAGCTATCGTAGAATTATGAGGATAATATATTATACTTTTAAGGTGATGATATAATGCCCGTGGATAATCCATATGATGATGGAAATATATACTTTGGTAAGATACATAATCAAATTGGGTTCAGTCCAGTAAAAACAACACTGCAATATTGTCTAAGTTTTAATTGATATAATATAATTTTCGGCTCACTGATGAAGAATTTGAGTTCAAATTTGATTCTGTCCGGCAGGCCGTTGCTGGAATTCCTCAATAACTTAAAAAATACTAAACCGATCCACTTCAGGAAGTTGTAGTTGTAGAATGCAGACGCTCAAGGATCTTATCACTACAAACTGTAAAAAAATCACTGAAAATCATTGAAAAAAATTCTATATATTAGAGTCTATTCGTCCTATATTGCTGAAATGTTGCGAGAGCCTTCAGAACCTAACTCTACAGCCGAGTTTAAAATTTGATCACGATCGGATTTATATTGTTGGAGATCCAAGCAGCCTTGTGCTCGTTCAGTAGCTGGATAGGTGACCGTTGCTACGATATCTCCCGAATGGAAATAGATAGTATCACTAGAAAATTTAGACACAATATTATGTATATCAAGGTAACTTGAGAATGGAAAGAGATAGCGACATGCAGTTTTCAAGGTAGTGTCACATACAGCTTAGGCTTTCCTGTATCACCGACTAGCTCTGATTCTATTAGGGCGCCACCTTCTTTTAATGAGTTATTAAAAATGATACAGAAACTCAGGGCGTGGGAGTTTTAGAAATAAAGAAGGAAACAAGCCGATCAAATAATGAAAATATATTAACTAGAAATATAATCACAAAATAAGCTGTATGTACATTAAAGGGGGATAGTAAAGTGTGTCATCCAGAATAAGTCCACTATCGCTGACAAGGTTATGTTAAATATACTCATAAAATTCGTAAATTATAGGTACACAAGGTATCAATCAATCAATCTTTCAGAATTAAGTGGCAGTAATAAGTTCTGATCAACCCAAAGATGTCAAATACAATTCACAATGAAATATAGTTCCCAGATATCTGTTCACATAAATTCTTAAATAATGACAGTAATCAATGAGCACTCAGATAATTCAAAAATATAAATTTCTGCTCAGTAGCAGATCTTCAGATTAAAAAATCGTCAAATAATAACAATGAAAAACAACAAAATGAAAACTACAATGTTCAGATGTCAAAGGCACGATAGAGTCTCTATGGTTACATCAAACCTCAAAATTACTGTTTTCTATGTTCAAATGTCAAGCACTTGGTTTCGCCCAATTAGCGTTGAATTTCCAGATGTTCGAAATTAATAAATGCACTGACCTTATATTGTCCTTGATACCAAATTTTGTCCACAATAATATTCCCGTAATTGTATCAAACCTGAATGTAAACAGTTGTTATTCCAGCGATGTTTTCCAGCCTCGAAGAAATTCGTCCCGCTGAATGCACGTGATAAATTTCCCAACTTCCAATCTCTAGATATGACGAAGTAAAGAAATAATCCACACGATCGTCAATCCCGCTTGAAAAGGTGTCTGAATCAAACTCAAATACGGAGCCTAAATAAGGAACCTACACAAGGAGCCTACACAAGGAGCTGAAATAAATTCAAATTAGGATAATGCCTATGCAAAATTTCCATGACTTACGCAGAAAAATGGCCTCCTGGTTAATCCGAAAACGATCGATATTATTGAGCTAATATTCCAAAATATCCAAATCCAAAACCAAAATCATCAGCTTCAATAATTTTCCCAGCTAACAATCCTTCGATTACTCCGAAATTAATCGATATTTGCGTATATTCAAAGGACAGTCGAAACCAATTCTTTCTACCTCTTAGCGTCAAAGAAAATTTTACATAAGACTGAAAATCGGCGTTTCCGCGTCTGCTCAGACGCACTCAACAACGCATGACGTGCAGCAATATGTGCCAACAATCATCGATTCTGGACAGCGCGCTACCAGTGGTGGTACAAATATCTGGTCCAAGCATCAACGAATTTTATTCGACGATTTTGAAGCGTGACAGTAGGTTGCATATCCGAATGCGACATTTGAGTTCGTTGATAGGTATAATCGGCAAAATAGTTTCGGAGTTATACACATCTGAAGTTTTGTTGTTATTTCCTCTATAACTCAAAATATAAAAATCCCATCCAATTAAAACTCAGTAATTATTTGTAGAATACCGACGCGCTAATTTAGTGAAATTTGATTAAGAGTGTCCAATAGAGGTGAAGAGACAATAGAAGACTCCTTATTATTTCGATTTGTACTAATTTTGCTGGTACATTTGAATTTAATATTGATGTCATTCTGAACACATCAGGGGAGAGTTTCAACAATTTTCGAGGGATTCTGTGCTTCGTATTTTGCTAGGCTTTAATGAATTTCGATGAATGAAGTTCGTGTACTGTTAATTTATATCCCCAGATCCTTACAGAGAAATATTGTATTTTGTAGTAACACTGGTTTCATTGTTTATAGTTTTTGGCTGGGGTGAGTTTCTCGCTCATTTTTTTGTGTGGCTGAATACATAACATATAGTCCGTTTAAGATATATTGACATCGAAAGAGCCTTGAACGTGTAGTTGGTGCCTTATTTCTAGTTACAAAAAGTTACTGATCTGTAACCAGAGAAAAGAAATATTAACATAACCTTGAATATTTTCAATGCTATCTCCTATTGGTAATTAATTGAAGAACCTTATAAATGCATTCTTGATGTACTTTGGAAATTCAAATCCCGAATGTATTTTATCCTGAGATTTTGGAAGGATAATTTTCCAAGTTCAACTGCAGTAGACTGATGAAACAAACATAAATATGAGGTTGATACCCAGAAACCATTTCAAGGAATTGGAAAAAGCATTATTTATAATAGAGAAGAACAAAAATTGGATAGTTTTTTTAATGCAGGATAAAGAACTTTTGACATAATAATCATGTGCATCTCAATATATCTTAGAACTTAGGTTCCTTATCCACAGCCATTGGAGAATCATTCAAGGTGTAAAGGCCCATAAGAAACTCACTTTTCATATATTGAATCCATTTTTCATTTCCATATTGGTTATTGAATAATTTCATTAATATAATGTTAATAAATATAATATTATTATTATTGCTTCGTCAGTATAGATTATTGAGAGGTGGGTTGCATAATGAAGCATTATTTTGGAAGAAGAGTTAATTTATCAGTGTTTAAGCAGACTTATTATATCTGTCTTAATTTAACTTGGAAAGTAATAGCTTGTAAAATATTATAACCTTTATGCAATGATAATAATTTAAGTGTTTATTTTTCCGCAAAAGAAGTTGGACCAAAATTTTACAACATAAATTTTGTTCAGTTAAGCTTGAAGTTTTATGGATTTCAATTGCAACTAGGAACAGAAAAGATAATTTGCCATTTTCCTATGAATTGTCGTTTTAGTATTATAATTTATATTGAAAAACTTAATGATTTAAAATTCTGTTTCAAACTGATTTGTTCGTAGTTCGTAGAGCTCATGAAGGAAAGGACTAATCAAAGGAAACCTTCAGTGAAGTGCTCTCTCAAATTTACAAAAACTTTAATTTCATTTAATGTCTCTTTAAATGTATATTGGTATATCACAGGAGTTCTTCCACAACTGCTGCCAGGTTTTAATTATGTGCCTTCCTCTTTTTTCCTAAGAATTCTTGAACAGTACTTTAAGAAATCTGAAATATTATGGCCAATGTAATAATCAGAATACACACACAAGTGATTGAATAACAGTTTACCTGGAACATTAGAGCAATGCTGGCGGTAATATCTACAGATTCCCTGAAGAATTCACAGTAACATCTATATACTGCTTCGAGTTCCCTTTTTGTTAGGCGAGAGGTATCGTAATCAATTCCAGACATTTTTAATAGCACAAGGAGGCGGAAATACTCAAACTCGGAACGATTAATTATAAACACACATGTAAAAACTATCCCAAATTGTTCGATTTTCGTTATATCGAAATTGTAAGAAATAAATAATAACTAACTAACAACCTAAATTATGTGACTTGAAATATAACTAGACCGGCCGTTGCCAACTGAATTTCGATTTTCCATAGGCACCCTTGATGTTAATATATCTTAAACGGACTATATGTTAAGTTGAAGCTATTGTTGGATTGTGATGAAAATCAACCTTACTGACCCCTTTGAATATTTTGAAGTTTGATAATGGTGGAATTCCTTTAAATACCAGTTGTATCAATTATCACCCTATATCCCTGGAAGCAGAAGTGTATCGTTGACTTCCCAGCTTGTCGGGCAGACATCTCAAGGTGGTCAGCGTTGCAACTTCAAGATCTCGTATTTGGCGTATTAGGGTAGGTAAGGAGTACCTATATGGCACACGAACACATTCTTGAAGAAATCCTTATAAATGTAGCATCTTTTGACTTCTTTCTCAATATTATATTATTCGAGTAAAACTGTTCTAACCGATAATTCATACTAATACAAAACGAATTCCCTTTGACCCTTCAAAATATTTCATTTCATAAACAATGAAATAGGTAAAGCGAAAAACATGAATACCAATTTCGTTACATATTGCCAACTCCATCATATTCCAACCCACAAAATCAAAGTTTCTCCAATTACATGAACATGCTCGGGCAAAATGATTTCCAACTGATTTGAGCGAATAAATCGAGTATATAATCACAATTTTCCACATTAAGTGGAACTATTCACAATAGCATCTGCTATTGAATTATGAAACACTCCAATGACTGGATCATTCCATTTATTACCGGTGAAATAAATACCGAACAATCGAAATGTCCCATGAATATTTGTGGAGTGCCATTGTATGACTGTTTATTTATTGTTTTATCGGCCTTTCCGTGGATTATTTAAAATGTGCTGGATACGCTAATATTTGTCATTTTTCTGGCGCGGCATTTCCCTGACACCCGGACAAATCGCATGAAAAACGGCTAATTTCCGTTGGATAAATGACGTGTCGTGCGGCTCTAGCTTAACATGTTTTTCAACTAATTCGAAGCTGAGCATATCTTGACGGACAACATTTCAATTCGTTGACATTGGATTTATGCTCTCGGATTAAACGTCTACAGTTATGAGGGGGGAATGAATTGCGTCCATCAATAAATCTAAAATGCACTAAAGAGACATCTGGAGCTCTAGCGGGCTTGTTCGTTCAATAATCGATATATACAGGGAGATCCAGTTCTTAACCAAGAAATTAAACCACGTATTTTACGTCAAAAATGAGCCCTATTTTGTCATATAAACATATGTCGAGAAATTCTTCCTCTTTGAGATACAGAGTGTTAAAATTATTAGAAACAAAATGTTTTTTTTCCTTTACTTCTAACATCTTCTTTGAATTCGTATTTGAGTGTGGCTGTTAACGCTTATTTTTTTGTTTACTAAGATAGTCTTATTATTATTATGTACCATATCAAATTTTAGCGATTTCTTCATGCATGAAAATGTGTTTAATTTTTTTACTCCGAAACGGTGCGTCGTACGTCAAAAAGTCAGAAGAACGAATTTGCTTCAAATTGAATAAGGATGTCAAGAGTAATTTTTATTGTTGGAAAAACCAGTGGTGTATCATTTTTTTGTCTGAAAATATTCAGTCTCGATGCAGTACGGACGCCACTGATGGAATAAAAAAATAATTTTATGCAAAAAGTGCTCCGTGATCCTTGAAACCAATGTCCCAAATTTCATAGAAATATTTTAAGAAGTGTAAAAGTTATTAAGAAAAAACTTTTTTTACTATAATTTTAACACCCTGTATCTCAGAGAGAAGGCATTTCTCGATATATGTTTATATGACATACTATAGGGCTTATTTTTGACGTATAATTAAAATTTCTTGGTTAAGATCTGGACCACCCTTGTGTAGAGTTTCATTTTGAATAGCCGGCTATTTTAGAAGCCGTCATATTAAGCGCAGATATTTTCAAAAAATTTTCCAGTGGTACGGTCCTCGCCAAATATCACACACGTCTTCATGTCGACATTCTACAACTAGTTAGCAAGCTTCAATTCGATCGAGTCTATATTTTATGAGTTATCGAGGAAATAATATTCCAGATGGGTATAACTAAGAAACCGTTGGGCCGATTACAACCAACAGCGAACTCAACTCTCCCATTCAGATGCGCAACCTATCCTGAAAATTGTCCCTATCTCCTTTATAGAGGCAATATCCACCCATCCAGCTACTGAACTCACACAAGGCTGCTCGGATCTCCAACAATATAGATCCGATCGTGTTCAAGCCTGGAACTTGCTAGTTGAGTTGAGTTCTGAACACTCTCGAAAAATTTCAGCCATGTCGGATGAATAGTTTCCGATATACAGGGTGAGTCTTAGACCACTGCATTAATTTTAACCAAAGATTCCTCTCATCAAATGAATCACTTTTTTCATTTAACATTTTTCCAAATTCAGCTCAGGTAAAAATATACAGGGTGTTGAAATTTTGAAAAAAAATCAGTTTTTATTTTGTAGCTTTGACATCCTTTTTTCGAAAAAAATGAATGTTGGCGTAAAGTTTCTTATAACTATGATACATATTTTCCAAATATTAGTTATTTTCTACTTCTACTGGACTTCTAGTTATGGACTCGTGGATTCATAAAACTAAACGAAATTAGCATAAAGGAAGCTTATAAAGTTTTTCTTGAGTCATTTCAAGAATATTCCATAGTTATAGAACATTATATTATTCTTCATCATTTCTCCTTAAACGCACCGTTTTCGAGATATTCTTCATTGAATGTTTTAAAATGGAGAACTCCAAAATTTCACTACTTTTATGGATCCGTCCCTGAGCGTTGGAATCCCGAATCAAGCTGTACACCACGTTACCATGCCTTATTCTCGTCCGCCAACAATGTCATAGATAATTTATATGCGGGAGTGTATTAGCACTTTGTGAAATCTTTAAACGCTTGTACTTTTTACCTGAGCCGAATCTGGAAAAATGGTAAATGAAAAAAGTGTTTCATTTGATGAGAGGAATCTTTGGTTAAAATTAATGCAGTGGTCAAAGACTCACCCTGTATAGAAATTTTTTGAATGATTTAAAAAAAAATTTCTTGTTATTCGATCCTCACGAAATTTTGCAATAATTTTCGCGTTGGCCTTCTATAACTAATAACAATGCTTGAAATGGATCGGTTCTGTAGTTTTCAAGATATTAAGAAAATAAAAACCAAATTTCAGATGGGTATAACTCCAAAACCGTTTGGCCGATTATGCTTATAAACAAACTCAGATGCACAACCTAACCTGAAAACTTCTTTCCGTTCTCAGGTTATCATGACATAAAAAATATTTTTTAATAATTTTTTTTTAAATTTCTACAAAATTATCACAAAATTTAACAAACGTGCTTAGGTTTATATTCTACAACTGTTCACCAAGTTTCAATTCGATCGGATTTATAATGCTTAAAAACAAAATTATTACTCGGTAACCATTAGGCCGATTATGCCCATTAACGATATTGTCCGTCGTGTTGGTATGCACCACCTACCCTGAAAACTCCAAGTCGCTAGCTCTTTCCGTTCTCAAGTTATTGTGGCAACGGCCGGACAGAATCAAATTTGACTTCGAATCCTTCATCGGGGAGTCGAACCAAATCGTTTGAGACCATTTTCGGCAAAAAATTCGAAAATTACAGACATTTGTACAAAATGATAACGCGATGTTTCCCCGGAACATACGTTAGGGTGATATCAAAATGACTCAAATTATTATGTCCGGAATTTATTGTCGAGGAGTGTAGAATGCTGAATACTCAAATTAAGTACATTTAAATACAGGGTGGTCCAGATCTTAACCAAGAAATTTTAACCACGTATTCTACATCAAAAATAAGCCCTAGTTTGTCATATAAACAAATGTCGAGAAATGCTTCCACTCCGAGATACAGGGTGTTAAAATTGTTAGAAAAAAAAATGTCTTTTTTTCCTTTACTTCGAACGTCTTCTTTAAATTCGTACTTGAGTGTGGATATTGACGCTAATTTTTTCGTAATTACATATTTTTTACAAAGATAGTCTTATTATTACGAGTATTGTTATTATGTACCATACCTATCAAATTTTAGCGATTTGCTCATGCATAAGAGTGTTTAATTTTTTACTCGGAAACGATGCCTCGTACGTCAAAAAGTCAAGAGAATGAATTTGCTTCAAATTAAATAAGGATTTCAAGAATAAATTTTATTGTTGGAAAAACCAGTAGCGTATCATTTTTTGTCCAAAAATATTCAGTCTCGATGCAGTACGGAAACCACTGGTAAATTAAAAAAAAATATTTCATTCAAAAAGTGCCTCTTGATCCTTAAAATCTCTGTCCCAAATTTCATAAAAATATTTTAAGAAGTGTACAAGTTATTAATAAAAACCATTTTTTTTCTATAATTTTAACACCCTGTATCTCGGAGAGAAAACATTTTTCGACATATATTTATATGACAAACTAGGGCTTATTTTTGACGTAGAATACGTGGTTAAAGTTTCTTGGTTACGATCTGGACCATCCTGTATACATATACCCTTCAAACTCATTCCCATGTGGATCCTTCAGGTCACCATCGTGCCTTCAACACCCGTCGCACATCCAGTAGTTGCTACACAACCAATTATAAAACCGTTACGACGAAGTTTCACGGTAACATGGTCTTCGAATCGCAACATAACTTTTCCATTTGGCAAAGTTCGCGCATACTTGATACTTGCCCCGGACTTGGATAGTGTTCTCCATTAAGCTTTTAAAACTGCATAGAAATTATTATTATCTCCCCGAAAACTATTATCCACTCCTTGTTGGAACTTGTTATTAAGGCTTTATCAGTTCCGCTCGGTTTGTTTCCGCTTGTGTATGGTGTGGAATAGTTTTCGGAGCGTTCCGGACTTCCGGATCAATTTGCCTGCGTCTACACGTCTTTGAGTTTAAATTCAGTGGTTGTTGACACTAATCGTGAAGAACAAACTGAAAGTTATATCTTAATTAAAAATTTCCGTTAGGGATTATTCATATTAAATTTTGAAAATTATTATGAAACGAAACAAATGTTTACTTATGTACTCACTGATTTTCTATGTGGAATTAACAATTTCTTTCATTTTCTGATTTCGATGCAGTATATCTATTAACAATAATTTCACCAGATATACATTTCTTTCATTTTATTCAGGTTGAGATTATTTATTATTCATAATTTATGAGCGGGGTGGTGGGGCTTGGTCCAGCCATAGGTGCATAGAATACATGGTGCGGACACTCTTTGACATATTTTCGGCAGAAAAGCAGTCCAAATACTGTCAAAATACAAGGATATTGTTCTACTACAGTTTTTGCCAATAGATGCCAGCACTGGTGCAATTACCGACATTTCAAATTAAATTCGAAGCTAAGTTTATTCATGTTTATTATTGATCGTACGATTTGCTGAAATTACGTATTTTGAGTATTTTAATTGTTAAGTTTGATTTTTTCTTAATTATTAGTGTTCTTTTAGTTTTGTTCTTGGTTTGTATCGACATAATGGCAACTTGCTTTTGGTAGGGTATTGAAAATTGGAACATTTGTTTGTGCAAAACATTTTTCTATTGAATATATGTTGAAGAAAAGATTTAAAAGTGGAGCACTACTATCTATTTGGTTATTGTATCAATTTGAAGAATTATTTTTGTTATTTCATCACTATACCTAGTTCTGAATGATCAAATCAATTATATTTTGAAATCCATCATCGATCATTGAGATAACAACCAGGTTTCAACCAGAAATTTCTGTATTATTCTATGTATTAGGAAAAAAATTAAATGCTCCTTATTTTTCTGACATTGAATGTGTTATTTTGTTATATAGAAAAATAATGCATTCGTAGGTTTTGTCAGTTACAGTTTACAAGTTGATATCCCTTTTCGATTCAATAAGCATCGTCATAGTTTTTCATATCCTAGCAATGTAAAATTTTATAATTTGGAGAGTTTGAGTTTGAGACGTGAGTTTTTGGATGTTTGCTTTTCCTACAAGCTTCTCAATGGCCTGGTTGATTCTTCTTGCGCGAGCTCGTTGAGTTTGAATTGTCATCCATATAATGTCAGAAATCGGATGTTGTTGACTGAGGAGAGGAGCAATACTAATTATATGTTGAATTCTCCGCTCCATAGATGCATTCACCGCCTCAACTTGGTTGGGGGGCGGGTGAGCGAGCTGGATGTATTTTCACCATCATTGCTGGCGTTTAAAGGACGCTTGAGGGGAATTTTGCGGGACAGAAGGGTGTAAATGGTCAGGTTTGATTGAATGTGGATTTGAATTAATTTGTAATATTTACTGTTCTCAACAAGAATGTATTTTTTTATTTTATTAGTAGTTAAGTTGTACGAATCGTGGTATTTAAAATGATATTTATGTATAATGTGTGCCCCTCTATTATTGGTCAGTTTTAACTGTCTGTTGAGGGTGCCTTTTCTTGTAAAAATAAAATAAAATAAAAAATAAAATAAATCCCTTCCTGCTCCAATGAAACTTATTTACCAATATATTTTGATGTATAATTTGACCTCATTATATCTGGGCAAGATAAAATTGCTGTTCCTAACATATTACTGATCAAATAGATTCTGTGATCAAAAGTTATGCCTGCATGTTTCGTTTGCTGACTTGCCAATCCGGTACAATTCATATTTGTACTGACAGTGTCCTGTCAGCAGTCCCACCGTTACCCGAAGCTCAGCTCGTGGCAGCGGCAGGAGCTTTCTGGTATAGGATGGTAAGAAATTCACAAACCTTTCTGCCTGTCCAAGTCCTAATTTTTTTTAACAAAAAGCAGTTCAGTTTTTGTCCACCATGCTGAGGATGTTAAGGTGACAATGGGGCGTACTACTGATGCCATTGCCATTCCCGGTTTCAGCCTTCATTTCTTCCCAATAGCCTTTTGTAGGCCCACATAGCCACTGTGGCTTTGAAAAATTTTTGTCTATGTATTTTCTTCAGTTTAGTTCACCATCTATTATTACTCCTAGATATTTGCATTCACGGGAAATGTTCAGAGTCTGGCCATTTAGAACCGGAGTTATGAGATTCAGATTCATTCTTCTAGTGAAGGGAATCAAGGTGGGGTAGAGGGATTGACGGTAAGCCCTTCTTCCTCACACCACTTTTCGGTGATTCGGTCGATAACTTGCATTTGGCTACTAAGTATGCTTTCATGCCTACCTCTAACAGTTACCACTATGCCATAAACGCATGCCTGGGCATAAAAACCACCCGACGAAAGCACTTCCAACTCAAGCAGCTTTCATGGGAATGTTATATTTCAAAACTGTCCTGCTTACTTCCAAATCCACCTATCAACCTCCACTCCTTTCACTCAGGTAGTCAATGATATAGCTCGTTACGAAAGTTGGAACGAGGAGGATATTTATAGCAACATAAAATTCCTGCAAAGCATGGAAAAATGAATCGAAAAGTATCTCAAATAAAAATAAAAAAAAAGTGTCGTGTAAGAAAAATGCTTCAAAAATTATCTTTTTGAAATGCTTCAATGCTTTAAAAATTGTCAATAAATTTATTTATCAAGATTAAAGGAGCAATCTGCAATGATTCAACCTCGTGGAGTGGGTTGTTGCAACTCACACACGGTGCATAGTTCTCACAACTCGAAATACCTAAGGAAAGTATCATCAAAATGTCTAGAGCAAGGCTGGAGACAATCATAGCAGATTGGCCATTTATTTATGATATTTGAGTTGGTAGTGGAATACGAACAAATTATATATATATATATTAATAAAATACTATCCTCATATCATATTTTGAAATTTGATAGTTCATACCCCTAACACATTCTTTTCTGTATTATGAACCTTAACTCAAGAGAAAATGATTGATACACAAATTTAGATCCATATTCCAGTATTTTTTTGCTAGCAATATTATGAAAATACTGTATATAGGAACATGTCTCACTACCACTACTTAAGGAAGTAAAAGGCAATATTAACCTCAGTGGTCAACGAACAGTAATTTCTTTTGATGATTCCATTATGTTCTTCTTTCCTATTGCCTCCATAAACTACATCAAAACAGTCTTGTATATATTCACAAATTCAAGAATCGAATACTTGCTTTCCAAGAGAAAATATACGAATTGACCATCTCTTATAGCTAGAAAAGATGACATTTATGAATAGTCACACAGACAGATTCTGTGTTCACATTCTGTGAATACATAGAACTTACGATGTATTATTGAAACTTTGAAACATCATATCTCCGAAAGTATTAGCTTGTTAGAGTTGAAAATGATAAAAAGGATTCTTATGATGAAACTGCATCTTAAAAAAATTTTAATTCAAAAGTTGTATTGTAAAAAAAAATTGTTTTTCTTTACTCCGAAACTATCAGACCGATTTTGCCCAATAACGAACTTAACCGAGATATTTATCACCCAAACCTACTCCAAAAATTTCAACTTTCTAGCTCATTCTCCGTTCGAGAGTTATCGTGTTAACGGCCGGACAGACGGTCGGCCGACCGGACAGAATCGATTCCGACCACGGATTCTTGATCAGTGAGTCGAACCAAATCGTTTGGGACCATTTTTAGGCAAAAATTCGAGAATTACAGAAATTTGGGCAAATTGATAAGCACTCTGTTCCGAGGAACTAGAGCGCCAAAAAGAATAAAGTACGACATTGCCTCGAAAGTAATTTATCCTACGATCACGCAACGCCTTAAATAAATTCATCACGTCATCAGCGGCCACGCTGGAAGTCGACAAATATTGGCCCATAAAAGACGAAGGGTTTGACAAGTCGACCCTCGCTTTCGATTTCCGTCGACCTTTCGCGCCCCACCGGCAGGTGGCCTAACACAATGCGGTCTGGCGTAATTGAGGAGAGTTTAATAAAGTAAAAGTAATTCGAAATATTCGACGTCGACGGGTGATTTCCTTTGTTTGCACCCTTTGTGTCGTCGGTTAACAACCGAGTCCTGGTACTTCATCTAGCACGATTTGAAGTTTAAGCGTTGATGAAGGCAGGATCAGTTTGTTATCGTTGTTCTTGGACGTCTACTGTTCTACGATGGATGTCGTTCTATGTAGAGGGAGGTCCATATCAATGAAATTTCGGAATCTAGTCAACATATATAAAAATCAATGCTACTTATCGTTGTAATTTTAGAACTCAAGAAAGAGCTCACCTATCCAAACCAAATATTTAGGCTTTGTTCGGAATGTCTAGTAGATGCTTTATGTGAAGTTTACAAAAAATCGATTGAGCGGTTCTTCATTTATCAAAGGAAACTTACTGAAAATGTTACTATAAACGTGATATTTTTTCAGATGTTAGGAGGGAGGTTTCTGGTAAATTTCGAAGGGGTTTATCGAGTAAAAATACGGCCATTACAGTTTTGTTCATGCACAACTTTCAACCCCCTCACATTCTAATTTTTCACGTCAGGGGGTTGAAAGTTGTGCATGAATAAAACTGTAATGGTCGACTTTCATTCGATGACAAATTTCATCAGGTACCATCGTCTCAAAGTAAATGAGCCATGACAAAGTGCACATACTGAAAACCTCTTTGAACTAACTATTTTTCAAAAAAGAAAATTTTTGTCTGGAAAATGTCTGCACGCCTGTAAAGAAGATACAAAGACATTGCCAAAAAAGTACAACATGACCCACTTTCCCTATTCAAAAAAATTAGAGTGTTGATGAGGATGACACAGGGTGCAATAAAAATCCTTCAAAAATGCTTAACATTTTGGTAAAAGTGAAACAAAAATTGACCTGTTCCAGGATTTTGTTGCCAAATATTTTTCTTCTGAGAAAATGAATTTGTTCCATAATTTTGACGCGCTCTGTATACATATACATATTTCAAAAGGAAAATTAAGTTTTTTTGAAGAGACAACACATATTCAATATCCTTAACTTTCGATGAAGTACTTTATTTTTATAATCGCATAAAACTATATCTAAAAATCTTCAAGTTTCAACTTGCCAAATGTCACTGTCACAAAGATTTGAAATATGACCTTTAGTTGAAAGACCCGTTGTGTAGATACTATTAAACGAAAACTATGGACTCTATAGTTAAATTTAATTTGGTGAATCACTGAAGTTTATCCTTCATAAATAATAAATCAATATGTCTGATCTGGATGTTAAAAACATAAAAGTATTCGGTACAACGTCTTGGCATTTTATTGGAACACTTCTCTCGAATCGTCTTTATATCTTCTGGAATTACCATCATCAACACATTTATATCAGTCTGCACAAGAAACATACACACATAAACAATAACCAAATAATCCGAACACAGACCCTCTAAAAACCATATACGCCCATTACATCGTCGATCCATCATCCTTCATAAACAGGCACTGATCCCCAAATTTTATTAACTATATCCTCAAATTTTTACCGGGTACTCTTTATCGACCGCATGCACAGACCGCCGAAAACTGGAAATTTATGAACTGTAAACGCCAGAAACCGATAGGGTCACTTCAATTCCGAATTTTTACGAGCTGTACGGATGTGTTAGAATTTTATGTACGCAATAATTCCATTGTTCACATTTTATATCGATTTCATTTTGATTCTCTGTTCTCTTCTGCGAGAACCGAGCAAGTTTGATATCGAATAGTTTATGATTCGAGAGTTATTACTGAGGCTGCAAAAGGAAACATTGAATTGTGGAAGTTCACATCCAGCTACAGGCTGTTCAACGAAAAGATCGACAAATTTGAAGGGGTGACTCATGTAGACCAGTGCTGAAAATGCCTTTGAAATTGGTAAAAAATGAAAAAAATTATAATAGTAGATGAAACCTGTTGGAAAAGGAAGATAATATAACAAAAATCAAAGAAAACTAAGTTACGGTCGATCTGAGATCGGGAACTGGAAGGGGGTGACTTTTAAGGGTAAAAAATGGTTTATCTTGATTTCTGGCCAAACTACAAGTCCTATGGAAAAGTTGTAGGTAATAAAAAGATCTAAAACTTTTGTGTTCACAACTTTCTCAAAATTTATGTGAAAAATTCAAATAACCAAGTTTTTGGTTTTCTTTTTTTATCATTTTTTTTTCACTGAATTATGTGAACACTTACCTTTTTATGTCCGAAACACACTGTAATTTTTTAAATTTAAAATATTAATTTTTTCACTTTATTTTGACTTATTATCGAAAAAGCAGCCTAATTTTCAATCGAAAATTTTCCCGTCAACACATCTGCTTTTTTAAAAAAGTCAGTAGTCTTCTGTTCGATGAAATCACTACTTTATGATGGTTTGAAAGTATATACACTACTATGGTAAATTTTCTAAGAAAATGCTACGAAATAACAGGTAGTAAGGCAAGAATCTCCTAGCCCCTTCTCCAATTCTCTATAAAAAACCTTTTGATGGGCTAAAATTTTCCGTAGGTCACTCAGGTATATAAGTTATCTTAAAATAGCAATAAATAGGCATCTGCGCATATAATTTAAAGAAGATTCTATAACTTTCTCGATATATTGTAGATGTCTTATTAAATTTTAACCTAAAATTTTCTGAGACAATTCACCATGGTAATGTATTTTTTTTATACTATCAGAAAGCAGAGATTACAACGAACAAAACGCCCACCGACTTTTTTATAAAAGTATATATTTTGACGAGAGAATTTTCGATTGAAATTTGGGCTGCTTTTTCGACATCAAAATATGGTGAAAAAATTACAGTGTGTTTGGAACAAAAAAGTACGAAAAGTTTTCACCAAAGATAAAAATAAAAACCAAAAACTGTGTTATTTGAGTTTTTCACATACATTTTGAGGATACGTGGAAAAAGTGTAAATATAAAAGTTGTAGATCTTTTTATAACCTACTTTTTTTCCATAGAACTTGTAGATTTACCCGAAATCGAGATAAACCGTTTTTTACCCTTAACAAGTCACCCCCTTTCAATCTTCCTGACCTCAGAACGCCCGTAAATTATTTTTTCTTCCATTTTTGCTATATTCTCTTCTTTCTCCAATGGGTTTTATCCTACTGTTGATTCTTTTCACTTTTTACCATTTTCACCGGCTTTTCACCCCGTTATACCCCGACGTAATACCTGACGTGAAAGTTTAAAAGGAAGTTAGAAAGACGTTTTTGTAGCTCGATATATTACTCGATAAAATAACATGTATAAGCGAATAAATAATATGCTTAGATATATTATATGTTCTATACAGTGCGCGTCAAAATTATGGAACAAATCAATTTTCTCAGCAGAAAAATATTTGGCAACAAAAGCCAATTTTTGTTTCACTTTTACCAAATTTTCATGCATTTTTGAAGGATTTTTGTTGCACCCGGTGCCATCCCCATCAACCCTCTAAATTTTTTTAATAGGGAAAGTGGGTCTTGTGGTACTTTTTTGCTAAGGTCTTCGTATCTTCTTTACAGGCGTGCAGAAATTTTTTTTTTTGAAAAATAGTTAGTTCAAAGAGGTTTTCAGTATGTGCACTTTGTCATGGCTCATTTACTTTGAGACGATGGTACCTGATGAAATTTGTCACCGAATGTAAGTCGACCATTACAGTTTTGTTCATGCACAACTTTCAACCCCCTCACATTCTAATTTTTCACGTGATGGGGTTGAAAGTTGTGCATGACCAAAACTGTGATGGTCTACTATCATTCGGTGACAAATTTCGTCAGGTACCATCGCTCAAAGTAAATGAGTCATGACAAAGTGCACATACTGAAAACCTCTTTGAACTAACTATTAAAAAAAAAATAACTTTTTCTTGAAAATTTCTGCACGCCTGTAAAGAAGATACAAAGACCTTGCCAAAAAAGTACCACAGGACCCACTTTACCTATTCAAAAAATTTAGAGGGGTTGATGTGGATGGTACAGGGTGCAACAAAAATCCTTCAAAAATGCATAAAAATTTGGTAAAGGAAACAAAAATTGACCTGTTTCCGGATTTTGTTGCCAAATAATTTTCTTCTGAGAGAATGAATTTGTTCCATAATTTTGACACGCGCTGTATAATGCTTCTGACAAATATCCAGTGTTCCTAACGTAGAATCAATTTCAAAATAATATCCAGAAATCCAGAAAGAAACCATTTAATGATAATAGCGAAGAAGGATTTGATCGAATGAGGATTCTATAGAATATACAGGCTGGTCCAGATCTTAACCAAGAAATTTTAACCACATTCATAACCATATTCTACATCAAAAATAAGCCCTAGTTTGTCATATAAACATATGTGTAGACATGCTTCCTCTCCGAGATACAGGGTGTTAAAATTATTAGAAAAAAAAATGTTTTTTTTTTCCTTTACTTCGAACATCTTCTTTAAATTCGTATTTGAGTGTGGATATTAACGCATATTTTTTAGTAATTACACATTTTTTACAAAGATAGTCTTATTATTACGAGTATTATTTTTATGTACCATATCAAATTTCAGCGATTGGCTCATGCATGAGAGTGTTTAATTTTTTTACTCGAAAACGGTGCCTCGTTCTTCAAAAAGTCAGGAGAATGAATTTGCTTCAAATTAAATAAGGATTTCAAGAATAAATTTTATTGTTGGAAAAACCAGTGGCGTATCATTTTTTTGTCCAAAAATATTCAGTCTCGATGCAGTACGGAGACCATTGGTGACATAAAAAAAAATATTGTATTCGAAAAGTGCCTCTTGATCCTTAAAACCTCGGTCCCAAATTTCATAAAAATATTTTAAGAAGTGTAAAAGTTATTGATAAAAAACATTTTTTTTTCTATAATTTCAACACCCTGTATCTCGTAGAGAAGGCATTTCTCGACATATATTTATATGACAAACTAGGGCTTATTTTTGACGTAGAATACGTGGTTAAAGTTTCTTGGTTACGATCTGGACCACCCTGTATACTTGTTTTGTATAACGAGTAGCGAAAATCTTTCCAACCCCGCTTGAAATTATCACTTCCGAAAATATCCTGTATTTCTTAGGTCGGTAACTCTTCGCATTTGAACATGTTTAAAACATTATGTTGTTCGAATTCGAACATTCGAATAGTCGAATAGACGAATAGTCGAAACTTTTGTCGAATTATTCGAATATAATTCCGAACACTTGCAATCTGAACATTTATTTCATAAATGTCCGCTTTTAATGCGTCAACAAGTAATTCTAGACATGCACCCGAACATGACTTTCCCGTCATCTGTCTCGGATTATTTATATTTCATCGAGTATGCACGGCGTATCAGAATGAATAGCGAAAACTCCAAAGAATTCCGTAAATTGGATCTTACCGCTACATGTGATTGCAACCCATCCCGAACTACCCGACTTCAAAGAACTTATTGCGTTCTATTTCCAGAGCGCAGACACGCAGAAATAGGAAAGTGCAATTTACGTAGTTCCCCGATGACAGGAGCTCCTCACCGAAGTCATTAGTGAATAATATTCCTGGTACATGGTTCTGGAGTCGGAGGGAGCCGTTCTGTAGGAATTTATATGAATACGGTATGATTTATCGGGCGGTAATGGATTTTATTGGGTGGTCCTAATTTCTAGCAATAGCGGAGAGAAATTATGCATCCTATTTCGCCCTGATGACTAATCTTTTGGAAGTTACGATTAGTAATTCGGAACAGGATGACCAGCAGTTTCGTATTTGAGATCGAATGTCTAAAGCGCGAATTAACCATGGTAAATTCGATTTGAGTGTCCAATACAAGAGAATGGACAATAGAACATGCGCGCAAAGGCTCCTGACTTCACGTCAGTGCTTAAACCAATTTAATTTTTCGTAATTTTTTAAAATTTTCTATCGGTACGGTTCTCACAAAATTTTACACACGTTTATATCGATATTCTACAACAAGTTACCAAGCTTCAATTCGATTGAGTAAATACACTGCTCAACAATTGATAGGGATCACTTACTTTTTCTAAATTTATTTCTGAATTATTCGCTCCAAGATTATAAATTTAGTCAGATATCAGAGTATTTTCAGTTGAGAATATGGTTCACTTGAGAAAAGAATGAAAAAATGGAAAGTTGGAGAGAAAAAAAGACTTTATTAGGAACACTCAAAATTCTGTGTTTGAATAATATAAAAATTTTATGATGACACCACAAGAAAGCTGAAGTTTCGGTTAAGCTAGTACCTAGTTGGCCCCCCACGAGCTCGTCTCAAGCATTCTACCCTACGAGGCATACTTTCAATCAAACGATTTATAAAATTTTGGGGCAAATTCGTCCAAATATCCCGTAAAGCGTTAGAAAGGTCCTCCAGGTTATTGATCGGTTGTTCTAAGGTTGACAATTGTCTAGACATCTCAGACCAGACATGTTCGATGCAATTCATGTCTGGAGAGCGAGCTGGCCAGTCCATCCTATCAATAGCATGAGTTTCTAGCGCTTCATTAACCAGACGACTACGGTGTGGACGGGCATTATCGTCAATTAAAATGAAATTCTCGCCCAAGGCAGCCGCAAACGGAACAATTATGGGTTCAATAATCATATCGTGATATCTCTGGCTGGTCATTGTGGTGTTCTGCAGAACAACCAACTCTGTGCGTTGGTTCAAACAAATGCCTCCCCATACACATATAGAACCTCCGCCAAAAGCTGTTGTGGGTACCATAAACTGTTCTGCATACCTTCGACCTCTTTCCCTCCAAGCAAGAATACGTCCATCGGAGTTGACCAAACGAAATCTAGACTCATCCGTAAATAAACATCGGCTCCAATCTTCAACTGTCCAATTGCGGTGCTCCTCAGCCCAATTGCCGTCGATGAACCCGGTGTTCCCTATTCAAACGGGGATGTTGTACCCTCCTACGTGCTCTCAAACCACGAACATGTAGTCGTCGTCTTACAGTCTGGTTCGAAATTAGAACTCCTGTTGCAACTCTCAGTGATCTATTGAGCCGCGACGCCGGGTAAGTGGGATTTCTCCTAGCATTGAGGACCAAAAGACGATCTTGGGCAGCTGTTGTACTGCGCTGCCGACCTCCCCCATGAACATAAGCTACTGAGTCGTTTTGGATGAACCTATTCCAAGCCCGACTCACGACACTTTGCGAAACATTCAACCGCCGGGACACTTCTCGCTGGGACAAACCTTCCTGTATCCACCGTATGATTTGGTCCAGTTGCACAGGAGCCAAACGTCTTCTCGGCATGACTGATAAGCTAATATTGTTCTCATTTCTTCAATTATTGTCACCTTATGTGTTTGAACGAGAGAAAAAAACAGATTTAATAACAAATACCACATTGCTTTTCACTCCACATGTAACAGCCTACAGATAATAATCGATTTTGTGAACAAGAGCCGATGAAGTGAGGAAAATGATATAATCAACTCAAAACATCTTAATTTTTCCTTAGAGAACATATAATGTACAGATATTCACGAGATAACTTGAAAAAAATACAAATGAAGAGAAGTTCATAAGTGATCCCTAGCAATTGTTGATCAGTGTATTATCTTAGTTATCGAGGAAATAATATTCCAGGTGGGTATACCTCCGAAACCGTTGAACCGATTATGCCCAAAAATAAACTAAACTCTCCCATTCGGAAGCGCAACCTACCCTGAAAATTGCAAGTCCCTATCTCCTTTCGTTCGAAAGTTATCGAGGCAACGGTCACCCATCCAACTACTGAACTCATACAAGGCTGGTCGGATCTCCAACAATATGGATCCGATCGTTTTCAAACTTGGAACTTGGCAATAGAGTTACATTCGGAAGGCTCTCGAAAAGTTTCAGCGATGTCGGAAGAATAGTTTCTGATACCTATATATAATTTTTTTCAATGATTTTTCTATTAGACGGGCAATACCTAACTGATGGTGTAAAAAATACAGAAAATAACACATTTACTGTTAGAAATGAAAATGAAACTTTCAAGGAAGAAAACTTTTATTCAACCCAAAAAACAAACGAAATTTAGCGTCAATGTTCAAATTGCCCTCCGTCGACCATTTGAAACTGACCGATATGAATGTAAACACTTTGTAACAAAAACAAAATGTTTTTGCACTAATTATCGCTATAACATCTGTGTCACATTTGGCGGATGAAACAAAAACATACCCTCCTTGAAAACAACGCTTGAGTTATTGCAGTGCGAGTATGAGGGAGGCAAACCAAGTATTAAACCGAATTATCTTTTATGATAAAAAAAATGGCACGTTTAACTGCCATTGAAATTTTAATAATGGTTGGATATGGTGATAACCTAAGAACAGGAAGCAAATGAATTATTCAACCAAGAACATCCTGACAGACTGCCTATTGCAAGATCCACATTAAGTAAATTGGTTCCTAGATTTACTGAATCGAAAGGTCGACCGCGGCTACACGAAGAAACCAGATTAAATGTGTTAGTTGAAGCTGAAGAAAATCCCCACAAGACAGCTAGCCCTAAATCATAACGTGGATCACTCTTTTGTCGTGAAGTTGTTCAATAAAGAGAACATCCGTTCAACTGATTCACGGATTAAACGGGGATGATACAGACCTCCGTTTGTAGTTTTGCGTAACTAATGTTACGCTGCGATGAAGACCTCAATATCTTGAATAATGTCGTAATATCTGATGAAGCCACTTTTTGCCTGAATGGGACATTACATCGTCACAATTGCAGTTATTGGTCAAGAGTAAATCCTCATTGGACTCTCGACTGCCACAGTCAACGCCGTGAAAAGTTGAATGTTTACATTGCAATAATCGGACGGCGTTTAATAGGACCTTACTATTTTGACGAAAACCTTACAGCAGAACGTTATTTGCGGTTTCATTTATAGTAGAGTTCACAAGGCATGAAAAGAGCTCTAAAACAGATTTTCGTGGGACCTTCATTGCTAAAATGTATAGACCACTGGGTATCATTCTCCATACCCTTACAATGTAAATTCAACTGGTCGTCAAAAAATCGTCGTGTGCAGGAAGGGGTGGGGGGAATTTTTCCAAAAATTGACAAAAAATTTTTTTCTGTTCATGGTCATCTATATACGGTGAACATCACTCACACAAACTTCTGTTGAAATATACGATTCAGAAATATTTTTTATTAATTGTCAAAAAAGTCGGATACAATGCTCTTAAATGGAATTCCTTAAGATATAAACGCTTGCCCTGAACACCCATATTAACTATTATGTTCCACTCGGTTTTACTCGAGATCTGTTAGGATTATCGAAAAAATGCCTTATATGAAAGGTCTGCTCCGAAAACCAACGATTCAGATGCTTCTTTCAAAATTACAATAGGTAGAATAGTTTCCTCACAAAATAAGAAATTGCGTTATTAACTCCCATTAACCGAAACCGAACCTGGAGACGCTAGTAAGGCGCAATTTGTAGCGTTAGTCCATGTTAGTGGCGACCTTATGGATTTGAGCATTGATCTATGCACATAAGGTTCGTTATATCTATCCGACCAACTTTACAGTACTATTCCTGCGTGCCTTCAGAACGCATTTTGAAGATATTGTTTAAATTCCTAATTTTTTATATATATATGAGAATTTTACATATAATTCATATATATTTGATTTAATTTTGTTAATTTGTTAATAAATATGCAAATATGCGTGTTCAAACTTATATTTATTACTTCTTAAATCAATTTTGTGACGTAATATTACCACATTTTTGAAATCATCGTTCATTCTCATTAGTAGTAACAAGATTTCCTGAATCCTAGACCAAAAATCTGGAAAAGAATTAAGAAGGTATATAGTTGGTATCTATGATATTTAGGGTCTAAAAATTCCTTACATGTCATGATTCATCTAATTCAACTATCACTATCAGATGAAGAATCATCATTTTGAAGATATTGTTTAAATTCCTAATTTTTTATGTATATGAGAATTTTACAGATAATTCATATATATTTGATTTAATTTTGTTAATTCGTTAATAAATATGCAAATATGCAAGTTCAAACTTATATTCATTACTTCATAAATCAATTTTGTGACGTAATATTAACACATTTTTGAAATCATCGTTCATTCTCATTAGTAGGAACAAGATTTCCTGAATCCTAGACCAAAAATCTAGAAAAGAATTAAGAAGGTATATAGTTGGTATCTATGATATTTAGGGCCTAAAAATTTCTTACATGTCATGATTCATCTAATTCAACTATCACTATCACATGAAGAATCATCAAGGGAAGGAAGATTTGAAAAATTTGAAGTACTCGTATTTGCACATGTTTTTTGGGCCATACATTTGCAGGAGCCAATACACGGAATTTGTTTTCTTTTACAGGAACACATTGATCCTGTGCAATCTGAAATGAGAATTTCCATTTCATAAAGAATATTTACGGATCTGATATTCGAAATAATATTTACCTTTCCTACAACTGCAGTTGCTAAGGATAGATGTTTCCTTAGGTAGGATTGGCATCGTCGTTAATTTTGGCAGAAGTTTTCCATTTTCTACATACCACCCACTAAATATAGGATCCGGTAAAGATGGTCATGGTACATTACTATTGATCCAAATTTTTGTTTGGTAATGGACTCGAAGGCTGTGTTGTCTCAAACTATCCAATGTTGGAGGTAATTTACTTATGGATCTTGAAGAAGCTTTAATATTCCCCTGAGCCTGTTGATACATTTCACATTTTCGTTTTTCGTATACAGACAGATTACAAATTCAACAATATCATTGAATACTTTCAAACTTGGCACCGGAAGTACATGATGAATTCAAAAATAGGAATTTTGTCATGAAATGTTTGATTGGGAATTTTAACCAACTTTCTGTAGATCAGGCGCTAGAGCATATCAACAAAAATTCCAAAGCTGCAGGAGGAACAGTGGGATAAACTGAAAATAGTACTATAGAATGGATGAATGGTTCTTGAGTTACAACATTATTGGTATGAAGTTAGTCACATTACGCTCATCTTTGCATCTTCATTCGGTCAAAATGTCGAAGAAGGTAAAAAAATAATGAAAATTGATGAAGATTCTGAGCAGATACTGCAGAGTGAACTTTCAAGAATTTGAGAATTTGAGAGAATAAGTATTCAATGATATTGTTGAATTTGAAATCCATCTGTATACGACAAACGAAAATGTGAAATGTATCTACAGGCTCAGGGGAATATTATAGCTTCTTCAAGATCCATAAGTAAATTACCTCCAACATTGGATAGTTTGAGACAACACAGCCTTCGAGTCCATTACCAAACAAAAATTTGGATCAATAGTAATGTACCATGACCATCTTTACCGGATCCTATATTTAGTGGGTGGTATGTAGAAAATGGAAAACTTCTGCCAAAATTAACGACGATGCCAATCCTACCTAAGGAAACATCTATCCTTAGCAACTGCAGTTGTAGGAAAGGTAAATATTATTTCGAATATCAGATCCGTAAATATTCTTTATGAAATGGAAATTCTCATTTCAGATTGCACAGGATCAATGTGTTCCTGTAAAAGAAAACAAATTCCGTTATTGGCTCCCTGCAAATGTATGGCCCAAAAACATGTGCAAATACGAGTACTTCAAATTTTTCAAATCTTCCTTCCCTTGATGATTCTTCATGTGATAGTGATAGTTGAATTAGATGAATCATGACATGTAAGAAATTTTTAGGCCCTAAATATCATAGATACCAACTAAACTACATATATACCTTCTTAATTCTTTTCTAGATTTTTGGTCTAGGATTCAGGAAATATTGTAACTACTAATGAGAATGAACGATGATTTCAAAAATGTGTTAATATTACGTCACAAAATTGATTTATAAAGTAATGAATATAAGTTTGAACACGCATATTTGCATATTTATTAACGAATTAACAAAATTAAATCAAATATATATGAATTATCTGTAAAATTCTCATATACATAAAAAATTAGGAATTTAAACAATATCTTCAAAATGCGTTCTGAAGGCACGCAGGAATAGTACTGTAAAGTTGGTCGGACAGATATAACGAACCTTATGTGCATAGATCAAAGCTCAAATCCATAAGGTCGCCACTAACATGGACTAACTCTACAAATTGCGCCTTACTAGCGTCTCCAGGTTCGGTTTCGGTTAATGGGAGTTAATAACACAATTTCTTATTTTGTGAGGAAACTATTCTACCTATTGTAATTTTGAAAGAAGCATATGAATCGTTGGTTTTCGGAGCAGACCTTTCATATAAAGCATTTTTTCGATAATCCTAACAGATCTCGAGTAAAACCGAGTGGAACATAATAGTTAATATGGGTGTTCAGGGCAAGCGTTTATATCTTAAGGAATTCCATTTAAGAGCATTGTATCCGACTTTTTTGACAATTAATAAAAAATATTTCTGAATCGTATATTTCAACAGAAGTTTGTGTGAGTGATGTTCACCGTATATAGATGACCATGAACAGAAAAAAATTTTTTGTCAATTTTTGGAAAAATTCCCCCCACCCCTTCCTGCACGCGACGATTTTTTGACGACCAGTTGAATTTACATTGTAAGGGTATGGAGAATGATACCCAGTGGTCTATACATTTTAGCAATGAAGGTCCCACGGGGTGACACGATAGAGCCCGGTTTGAACTCTACTATTAGTGCCTGCTCATAAATGTTCCCAAATGATGACGAAGCAGATGTTCCCAAATGATGACGAAGCAGATGTACCTCATCAATAAACGTCCGTCAATATCTTGACACTTCAGATCCTGAAAGTTGGATAAGACATCGAGGACCTATTGAGTGGCCACCGCGTTCCCCAGATTTGATCCTCACGTATAGATTTTTTGTTTGTTATTTAAAATCGAAGGTTTATTTCAATAGGCTAAATACATTAGAAAGGTTACGGCAAAGAATTCGCGCTGAAGTGGAGCAAATTACCCCTGAAGTCCTCGAGCGTAGTGTATAAAGTGTCTACACTCGTATAGGCCAGTGCACAATGGTTAACGAAACGGTTGCGCTAAATTTCGTTTGTTTTTCAGGAGGAATAAAGATGTTCTTCTATGAAACTTTCATTTATATCTGTTACAGTAAGCTAATATGGGATTGCCGAAAAAACTCAATGAAGTAGGCAAGAACAACGGAGTCTCCTTGGTCTGGGTACCTGATCAGGCTGGAAACACAGGAAAAGAGAAGGCCAACACACTTGCCAAGAAAGGAGCATAAATAGACCTTAAGGTCACAGTGCATCGTTACCCCTTACAACAATATACAATAAACAATCTGTTACAGTAAGTGTGTTGATTTCTCAAAAAAGGCTTATCTACGGTAACAATTTTCACCGTGCAATGAAGCAGTAAAAAAATATTGCGGTACCTACCTATCCATTCAAAAAGAAATTATTACCTCCCCCTGTATATATATATTCTTTTGAACTTCAAGCATTACATTTGATTTTTATCTAACAATAAAGCATGTCTATGAAAAAAGTGTTAGCAGAGGTTAGTGTAACGGGGTACCATATAATTTGATATATGATACTAGAGCTTAGGGAAAAAACCTCAGCAAAAAAAACCTATCTCCCCGTTAGTGTTGTGATTTATGAAAATTGAAATTGTTAACAAAATATGCTGAAATATTAAATATTGAAGGCATCTTTTTCATTACTATCGCTTCTTCCTTCAACAAGCAGAGAAGTTTCTCCAATGTACCCGAAACTCAATCTGGAGAAGGAAAAGACAAAAGGAGAAAACGAACAAATTGAAAATGGAATATTCTATATTTTATCAAATAGATTTGAAACTCGCTACCCATTCTAAAAAAGATTCAGAAACATTATGAATAAATAATATATGCAACAATTATTAACTAAATGATCTACGGTTTCCCCTGCTACCCCGCATTCACAACTAGGGCTCTCAACTGAGTTCCACCTGAAAAGCATGCTGTTGCATCGACCATGACCGGTTCTTAGAAGATTCAGAAAAGACCCTGTAAAAATCAATGACGCCTTAGGAAAATGTTTATGCCATAAAGTGATTTTGCTAGAAATCCATCAATAAAGCTGTTTTGAATTTTATTACTTGCTTTTTTATTGCGTGAATGCATATTTTTAAGATGGTGAATTTTACAGATGGCATACCAGGGAGGTCAAAAAGTATAACGAATAAGCCAGTGGTATCGCGTGTCTAAATTTGAGGAAATAACCAAATAAAATTGCAACCTCTTTCTAAATCAATGGAGGTTGTTTCAGGTGACGAATTCGATGATGATATTTTTATGCCCCATTTCGAAATAGTTCACGACGCATCGTCGAAAATTTAATTTCGCATCATGTTATGCATCCGTATCCGAACGAAAAAACGATGCTTTTTCGGTCCATTCAACGCTGAATGTCTGGCGAAATGAGATCCTTTGTCGGGAAATAAACCCACTCCATTCAATGGGAATATTTTTCCATTACATAGAGTCCGACTATATGGAGTTTGCGTTTTTAGGCCACCAGAAATACAAGGATACGCCGCCGGAATCGAATACGGGATCCGAATGAAAATTCGGCGCTTTCTCTTTCGTCGGTAGCGCCCCCTCCTGCGTTTATTGATTCTCCGGCAAAGTCTCCAGATATGCAAATCCCGAGAAAACAGGAATGAATGGTATATTTTTATTTGCTATTCATGGACTGATACTGTTGGTGTGTTTCCTGGATGCCTCCATGTACTTTCGCTTCGTTTATTCGATGCACGCGCTGGAGTGTTTTTTCCGGCTTCGGATAATCCCCGAACCTAGACAGTGCTGCTGAAAATTTTCGGGTTTCCTGGGGAAATTGTCAGACCTTGCCAGGGATTTATCCGTTCACATAGTTGTTCAAAACAATTCAATTGATTATGCATCCCATTATACATAGTTTAACGTAGAAGGCATGCAAATATTAGAATAAATTCAACTCAAAAGGTACAAAAAGATCTCTAAGGCAATTCAAACAATTCAATAGTAAAGGGTTTTCCAATAAGAGATGTTATTTCTATATTCAAAGAAAAATGCCATTTTCCAATATAAATGATCGGATGTTTATTTCATTATAAAGAAGAAGCTATCCCGTTAATCATGGAAAATAACATCAGACCACCACGACCACGCTTACAGGACCATATCCTTTTAATGAAATTTTCCATGACCAAATCGCAAAGTGGCTGCCATATGTCCTCGATAGCCTCACGAATTCCATCTTTGAGGTCTTGAATCGACGCTGGGTTATTGGCGTAGACCTTCTCTTTCACGTAGCCCCAAAGGAAGAAGTCGCAAGGTGTTAAATCACAAGATCTCGGTGGCCAATTGTGATCACCTCTTCGAGAGATAACACGGTCCGGAAACTTTTCTCGCAAAAGATCAATGGTTTCGTTGCTTGTGTGGTGTGGCACGTAGCGCAGTCTTGTTGAAAATATACGTTGTCCAGATCAATACCATCCAATTCCGGCCATAAAAAATCATTAATCATCTCTCGATAGCGCAATCCATTCACCGTAACTGTTGCTCCAGCCTCATTTTCGAAAAAGTAAGGTCCAATGACTCTGCCGGACCATAAACCGCACCAAACAGTCACACGTTAAGGATAGAGAGGCTTTTCAACAATAACTCTTCGGTTTTCCGAGCCCCAGATGCGACCATTTTGCTTGTTGACGAAGCCACCGAGGTGGAAATGGGCCTTATTACTCAAGATGATTTTTTCGATGGAATTCCGGATCATTTTCATGCATTTCAACGACCCAATCAGCAAAGACACGACGTTGTTGATGATCGGCCGGCTTGAGTTCTCGAGTTAACTGAACTTTATAAGCCTTAAGACCCAAATCTTTATGCAAAATACGGTGTAATGACGATTGTGGAATGCCTAATTCCAAAGAACGACGAGGAATGGACAAACCTGGGTTTTCTTCAACACTTTCGGCTACAGCAGCAATATTCTCGGCTGTTCTTGAGCGACGTGCCCATAACTAACTTGTCCCAACAGCTCGAATTTTTCTACCAATTTCTTTATTGCGGTCCGACAAGATGCTTCACGACGACCCAAAAATGTTCGAGTTTTACGAACCGTCTCTGCCAAATTTTCACCATTTTTATAGTGAATTTTAATAATTTCAATGCGTTCCTGAAGCGTTTATCGTTCCATTTTTATTAATGGCGTAGTTTCTACTTGTAAAATGTCAAAAAATGACAGCTTCAAAAGTGACATCTACCGAAATAGCGTGCTATTCAAAATAACACATCTTATTGGAAAACCCTTTAGGTTCAAGGAAAAATTGTTTACATATAACTACTACTTTGCACTTAGAATAAAACCATTGAAGCTCTTAATCGTTCTTGGAGAGTTGTATTCATTATGACATAATCGAAAATGTGCATATCTACACAAACAGGATATTGCACGTAAATTGCTTTCTTATTGTTGAAATAATGATATGATTAGACGTTCGTTATATACTAATGAGAATTAAAAAAAAAACTGTTTGATACTCCTATTCTTTTTCGCCTCTAATGAGTGAGATATCTGAAATTGTAATCACCCTCAGGCTAATAATGTTTTGATGAATTGCGTTTATTGGTGATTCGCTAATTTCGCTATTGCCTATTGCACTTTACAGTGTTCGTGATAAACTAACCAGGATCAAAAAAGGAGAGTGTCTGATCAAGAATCCGTGGTCGAAATCGATTATGTCCGCCCGTCCAGCCAGCCGTCCGTTAACACGATAACTCTTGAACGAAAGGAGTTAGAGAATCAAAATTTGCAGGGTAGGTTTGGAGCGTAAATATATTGGACGAGTTCGTTAACGGGCGAAATCCACCAAGCGGTTTCAGAGTTATTACCGTTTTTAGTAAAAAAAATTTTTATGAATCTTTCTGAAACCGATTACTCGATCTGTCTGAAATTTTGCATCAAATTGTAGCATAATGACCTTTATATGCGAGCGCAGTTTTGTATTGATCGGGTTGCCGTATAGTGTAAAAGAAAGTTTTAAATTTTAAATTTTGTTTCTACAACTCTAACTCGAACTCGAACAGAATGAGCTAGGCATTTGCAATTTTTGATTAGTTTTGGGAGATAAATATCTCGGTTCAGCTCGTTATTGGGCAAAATCTGATGGTTTCGGGGTAACGAAAAAAAAATTGGTTTTACATTACACATTTCAAATTTAATTTTTTTTAAATGCAGTTTTACCATAAAAATCCATTGATATAATTTTCAACTCTAACAAGCTAATAGTTACGGAGATATGATTTTTCGAAATTTCAATAATTAGTCGTATTTCTATATGTTTTCGCAGAATGCTGAACTTAATTATTCCTATCTATCTATGAATTATGATATGATCTGTGTTCTTACATGTCATCTTATTTTCCTATGAGAGATAAATGTCAAAATTATTTCTGGTTCATTATTCTTGATACAAAATAGTCCTCCTGATCTAAAAAAACCAAGTTTGATTCAATGCAAAATGACCAATGAAATAACCTCAGCTACCGTAGAATTATTAGGATGATATGATATTATACTTTTAAGGTGATAATAGAATGCCTGAGGATTATCCATATGATGATGGAAATATATTCTTTGGTGAGATACATGATAATATTGGCTTCAGAATATCTCCAGTAAAATGAAAACTGCAATATTGTCTAAGATTTAATTGATATAATATAATTTTCAGGGTAGATTTGAGGAATGAATACCTCGGATAATTTCGTTATTGGGGAGAATCGGTCTGTTCGAATTTAATTTCTTTCATGATGCAGTTCTATCTTAAGAATCCATTTACATCATTCCCAGAGACCAATAATTTCGGAGATAGTGTCAAAGTTTGAACAAGAGCGCCAAAGCTACTGTCCACAGGGCTTTTCCATATTTTGTATCTCCAACTGTCGGTAGGCGATTTTTCGGACCCATCTAAATAACCAAATACTATTCAACCGATTTCGATTCTAATCATCTCAGAAATATATTCCGAACCCAACTCGCCATCATAGCGTCATGAATGATTTCGTCAGACATTCTCTCGCACCCGTAAGGAAATTTTTCCTCCCAGGAGACTTTCGTAAAACTATTCCTCCGACCTTTCTGTCGCCGCCTCGCCCCCTTGCAGACCGTCCGGACCGGGACCTCAAAGTGAAAACGCTGAGAATTTACATCACAATTTCCTTTATACACGGGGGAACGGTATTAAAAGTAGAGTCGGCCAAGGGTGTGTGTGATACTGACGAAACGACAATATCGTTCTCCGTGCCTTTTGCTTTACGTCGGAAAAATGAATCTTCGGGGAGTAACTGAGGGGTGTGTTAAAGGTTGAGGTGATGCGGAGGAGTTAGAAAAGGTTGAATTATCGTTTTTTTGTAGGGTGGCGAAAGTTAGGTTTTGTAGTGGAATAGATGTAACGTTCACTTGTCCTTGGAGTAAGCAATTAACCTTTTGATAGTGAAAATAGGGAGAGAAAGTACGGGGTCTTCATAAATTATTATAACATCGCAGTTGGCTTTGGCCTAGAGTACTGTTATTGGTTTATAAATAATCTTAATGTCGACACATTGGCGGACTCAACTTTTTCATTGATGAGGCTTGTTTTCACTTGCCGGGTTATGACAAATATCAAAACAGATTTTGGACATCTGAGAATCCCCACAGTTTCAATCATACTCCATTACATTCGTGAAAAGTTGGTGTGTGGTTAGCAGTTTCTTGTCGTAGAATATATGGCCCAGTTTTCTTTCATGTACAATTAATGGTAAAAAGTACAAAATAATAATGCTGGAGCCATCCATAAACCAACTAGATGACGAAGAAATAAAATTGGGATATTTTTAACAAGAAGGGGTAACTGCCCACACTGTTCCTGCAAATCTAAGAATAACGACTTATTTTATGAAAGTTCCCCTAATCATCTCGGCTGATAGAATTTAGTATATTTTGATATGACCAAGCACTTTTGCATATCTTAGAACCCCCGTATTCTGAATTATATTTGTATCTACCAAAGTTTGACTTCATCGTCGGAAAATACAATATTTTGTGGGTTATGATGAAGGAGTTAGGTTGATTTGGAGTATATTCCATATTTAGTGAATATTTTATAATGTCATAATATCGTACATACTCAATGAAAAAACAAATTGAAAGAGAATATGAGACAATTCATTCCTACTACTGAATAGTGGGCGCAGTATTGACAAAACTGAGTACCAGTAAAGGAAATGAAATCATAATCATTTCCTTTACCGGTACTCAGCTGATTCAGGAAATTCGCTGAATGCATATTTCTGTCAATTTTCCAATAATTGAACGCAGGTTATTGCCATCGTTTAGACTATGTATTATTTGAAACTCTCAATAGATCATACTTGTATTCTTCGGGTAACAAATTAAGGAAATATATTTTTTTTCTTGACCATCAGCTCTTATGCCGCATTTCTGTTCTGCCAACTTTGATGCAAATATCAAAATTAGACTAATTGGTTTGCACTAATTAATTGCAATGATTTTGGATGAGTTTAATCATCCTCCTCTCCAGGAAATCAAGATGTGCAACTGTAGCTAATATGTCAGAATATCAAGGAATTTCCTCTATCCCATTAAGCGGAGCCGAAACAGGGACCTTGGAAGTCTGATTTACCAAACCTTCAGGATATGCGATGAAGATATCCCGCTTTATCTTGCCGAGTAACGACGTCATGGGGGTGATATCAGCGTTAACAGCCGAATTACGATAACTGTTTATTTGGCACCGAATAGGGACGCTAGGCCGCTTTTGTTATGTATTCCTCGGTTTCGTTGGCCATGAGCCTAGATTCGATCAGAATATTATATTATTGAACGCTTGTGTCTAAATTCTACTCACAAGTGATTGCTGGTTTTCTTTAAACCGGTTCCTTCGTACTATTGATTGCATCAGCGTTGAATTGTGCTCCACTGATGATTCCTAATAAGGATGAAACCGCGGTATGTAGCTATTCAACTTTGATGAAATCATACACACTCTGTGGATTGCTCCAAAACTTTGGTCTCTACTAGCCCTTCCATCTAAAACATCTAGTGGTTAGCTTTCCTAAAGCGTTATTCTCTTTGATAGAGCGAACCTAATTTGTTCTACTCTTGAAATTCGATATAATGAAATTGATTTCATCAAAAAAATATCTTGAAGAAAATGGATATCCGAGGCAAATAGAAAAACAAATATTCAAGAACAACAAAATAATCAACAAGTACAACAGAATAATCAACAAGAACAGCAACCCAATCTGTTGAATGTGATCCCTTATGTTCGTGGCCTTTCTGAAAAAAATTGAAGAATCGGTTCTAAGTTCAATATAAGAACCGTCTTCAAAACACAGAATGATCTTAGGTCTTTATTAACGAAAACAAAACCCATAAATGAAAAACAAAAATAAAAAAACTGTGTATATAATATTCCTTGTATTTGTGGTAAATCATACACAGGAGAAACATCAAGACCACTAGAAGTAAGAAAGTCAGAGCATAAGAATAACTTGAGAAATAGAGACATACAGAAATCAAAAATAGCAGAACATGTATGTACAATCCAAGGAGATCACATGATGGATTGGAGTAATACAAAGATTCTAATGACAGAACCTGATTTTATGAAAAGGAAACTTAAGGAGTCAACTTGTATTTTATTGAACAGAGAATGCAATTTTGGAAATTGCTCAATTGGTATTGACCATATTTGGCTAAATTTATTGAAAAAGGAGTTGGAACTTGGAAATTTCTATGCGAAGTAAAACTATGTTAGCTATGATTTTTAAATACTGTCAATGTGACAATATTTTCAATCGGCCCTGCATATATACACCGCCATAATCTTTGTCTGTATGATAGAGGTTTAGGAATCTAGAGTTATAGTAAGGCGTAGTTTTTGGCCATAGATCTAAATCTCCACGACTATTTGGTGCATGCCTACATAGCCTTTTACAGACCCGCTGTGGCTTTGGGAAGAAGTTTGTCTCCAGTTGAGTTTACTATCTAGTATTTGTCCTAGATATTTGAACTCAATGTCATTAAAGCTCTGAGCTACCATGTTATAGAGTATATATGGGTCCCTGGTCGGGAATTAAAGGAAATGAGGAGGACAACACACTTGCCAAGAAAGGAGCATGAACCCCTTTTAAAGCCTGGGAACCCTACTATGGGATAGGTAGATCTACACCTACCAAACATTTAGGACCGGAGTTCTGAAATTATATCAAGCAACAAGATTTGTACATTTTGACCCATGATTATGTCAGATTGTATAATACCTCAAGCTTTTCTCTCCTACACAAACGTTGTAAGCACTGTTGAAATGAACAGTTCTTGTAGTGATCTTCCACACTCCATATTGTAAGCTGCTGATGAAGTGAGATAGAGTTAATTAGTTTCAAAATCTAAAGTCAAGTAGGGAAGAAGAATCTCGGAATTTTGAAAATTGGTCTCACAGTAAAGGGACAACAAACCTTTAGGAGGAAGTATTGTTAGCATATGTTTTACCTCTGAAGAAGAAATTTCAGCCCAGTACACTATGGAGCAAATATTCCATGTTGGAAAGTGTACTTAAAGTGAAGAGAAACTTAGATTTGAGTGAATATTTTAAACTCACTTCGTTTTTAAAGAGGTAATATATTGGTTACCGTCCGAAAAAATATTTGAAAAAATTGGCTCAAGCCCTGTGGACAGGAGCTTTCTGGCGCTCTTGTTCAAACAGACAAATTATATCTCCGAAAGTATTGGTTTCTCATAGTTGGGAATTATATCAATGTATTCTTATGATAGAAGGAAATTCAATTCAAATAATAGTTTATTTATCAAGATTAAATGAGCAATCTGAGAATGAGAACTGCACAATGGAAGAAATCAAATTAAAATAGCTGAAAAGAATTTGACTCTCTCTCATAGAACAGGATGACATGTACGAGTATGAACATAGATCATATAATAAATCATAGATAGAAAAATTATAGCATTCTGTGAGAACATAGAAGTACGATTCATTATTGAAATTTCGAAAAATTAAATCTCCAAAAGTATAAGCTTGTTGGAGTTTAAAATGATATCAATGGGTTTTTATGGATGAAACTGCATCTTAAAAAAAATTGAGTTTGAAATTTGTTAATTTAAAAAAAATTGTTTTCGTTACTCCGAAACCATCTGGCCTATTTTGCCTAATAACCAACTTAACCGAGATATTCATCTCCCTAACCTTCTCTGAAAATTTAAACTGCCTAGCTCATTCCGTTCGAGAGATATTGTAGAAAAACAATTTGAAATTTTTTTTTACACTTTATGGTAACCTGATCAATACAAAACTTCACTTGCGTATAAAGGTCATGATTTTACAATTGTATGCTAAATTTCAGATAGATCGAGTGATCGGTTTCGGAAATATTCATAAAAAATCTTTTTACTAAAAACGGCCATAACTCCGAAACCGCTTGATGGATTTTGCCAATTAACGAACTTGTTCGAGATATGTACGCTACAAACCCAACTTGCAAATTTCAATCCTCGAACTCCTTTCGTTCGAGAGTTATCGTGTTAACGGCCGGCCGGACAGAATCGATTTCGACCACGGATTCTTGATCAGTGAGTCGAAACAAATCGTTTGAGACAATTTTCAGCCAAAAATTCGAAAATTACAGACATTTGGGAAAATTGATAAGCACTCTGTTCCGAGGACCAAGAGCGCCAAAAAGTGAAGTTTTTAGATTTATTGAAGATGCACCTGATGACATGTATCTTCCCATCAAATTTGCTACCAGTTTTGGGTTGCCCGACACTTGCAGGCACGATGAACTCTGCAAAATAATGTTAATCACATCGAGGAAAAGGGAAATTTGTTAGTTACATCTCGGACACCAAAAACAATTAATCGAGAATATTTAGTATTTCCAATGGAACGAATCACGGAGATCATTTGCAGTTCTACCTTAAACATGCGAATTTGAAGCTTTATAATTGCTTGTTGACACAATATATGTATCCCATTTTCAAAACTGACTAAAATTAACTCAACAATGCAATTATTCAGATACATATTGAAAATATATGGAGAGGGCAATTCGATATGGCCAAACACAGTGCCAGAAATAAACTTCTTGCTCCTGAGTATTCTTCGACAAAGAACCGAGAAATTCGGAGGAAAATAAAATACCAAATTGAAAAAAAAATAGTTCCAAATATGACCCGAATTCCACGTGAGGCTCCCTCGAATGAATATTGAGTCGTGCCTTCTGAAGAATCTTCAATTATCTCAGCCGCCTGCACCGAAATCGAAGAAGAAAGTTATCAGTGTCCTCCCCTTCAACTTCCAGGGACACACAATGGAAACGCGAAAATAGGACCCTTCAAATCTCCGAATACAAGAAAATTGCGATGTAAATTCCTCACATTCCCGGTGTCTGGAGATCGAGATCGAACCGCAAAAGGTCGAGGGTACGAGGGGGCTCCCACCCCTAGAGGAAAATATCTTTCAACTTTCTTCCCCGGCAGTTTTATATTTATACACGCGATCGGCCAAATTCGAGTTGTTTCTTAAATAGAGCGTCATTTTTCATCGAAATGTCCCGGGCGGACGGCGAGGAAGTCGGAAAACTTTTCGAAATTATCGGCGATTTGAAGGGGGAAAAACGGCAAAGTCGAAAGTGGAAAAAAATGTTGACGATTGGTATTCGTCGTGAAGTTGGTGAGGCGTGAAGTTGTTTACAGGACCCGTAAGAGTACGGTTTTTACTTTTTAGTCGGAACCATATTGAAAAGTTCAGTTTGTAGTTGTTACTTTCAGAATATAAAAAGTTGGGAAAGCACTGACGTGAGGTTAGTCTGCTTGGGGCGCTTCATTCATAGCCAAAGCACTCATCCATATACAAGGTGAGTCTTTGACCACTGCATTAATTTTAACCAAAGATTCCTCTCATCAAATGAAACACTTTTTTCATTTAACATTTTTCCAAATTCAGCTCAGGTAGAAAGATACAGGCTGTTGAAATTTTGAAAAAAAATCAGTTTTTATTTTGTAGCTTTGACATCCTTTTTTCGAATAAAATGAATGTTGGCGTAAAGTTTCCTATAACTATGATACGTATTTTCCAAATATTAGTTATTTTCTACTTCTACTGGTTTTCTAGTTATGGACTCGTGGATTCATAAAACTAAACGAAATTAGCACAAAGAAAGCATATAAAGTTTTTCTTGAGTCATTTCAAGAATATTCCATCGTTTTAGAACATTAGATTATTCTTAATCATTTCTCCTTAAACGCACCGTTTTCGAGATATTCTTCATTGAATGTTTTAAAATGGAAAACTCCAAAAATTTCACTACATTTATGGATCCGTCCCTGAGCGTTGGAATCCCGAATCAAGCTGTAAACCACGTTACCATGCCTCATTCTCGTCCGCCAACAATGTCATAGATAATTTATATGCGGGAGTGTATTAGCACATTGTGAAATCTTCAACCGCTTGTAACTTTTTACCTGGGCCGAATATGGAAAAATGATAAATGAAAAAAGTGTTTCATTTGATGAGAGGAATCTTTGGTTAAAATTAATGCAGTGGTCAAAGACTCACCCTGTATACAGAGCTGTTACGACTCAGCCATAGTAGATTTGGAGTGAACTATTATGGACCTCTATTTTATAATATACTGCCTAGAAGTGTGAAAGTCCTAGACGACAAACACTTTTTTTATAGCTATTAAGGATCACCTGCTCAATAATGCATTCTATAGTACAAACGAATATATAAATACTACATTTCGTGTGAGTGGTACAGTTCAGTAAGAGAGATAGTTTCATAGGGAATTTCGTGTGATATTTTTTAAGAATGTGATATAATCTATTATATGTTGTGGATTGCGATATTTTTGTGATTGTAGGTATTATTATATTAATTTGTGCGGGTTATTTTACATGGACTTTGTGCGTTGCTGTGTAAAAGTTCCTAGCTGATGAAATTTGTGTTAATTCACTACTATTATATACGTATGACGTATGACTTGTGCAAACAAATGAAAATTTTGTGAAGCATGTAATAAATGAATGTAAATGTTTTAACTTGCGCAGAAAAATTTACTCATTCTTATGTTAAGTTCAGTTGTCTGAAGCACTCAGTGGAAAATATTTTTTCTTCGACCTCTATGAAAAGTGTAAATTTACGTACTAATTTGCGACCGTACAAACGATAATTATTGAAGGTTAGTACTTTGCGGACGAGAAAGTACTTCCTCGTCCGCTGTGGTCACTATGAATACAGCATGATACGGTTTAATACAAACATGTGTCTGTACGTACAACTGCCAGTAATGTTGTTACTATGGATACGGTTCAATAAAAACATAAGTACCTATATGTGTCATTTGCAATTGAGAAATTATTTAAGAGGTCCGAAATTCATAAAAATATGTTGAGGTCGACGAAAAAATGTAATATGCAACTCGGCGAAAAATTGTCTATTGTCTCGCCTTCTTGATATCAATTTGCAGACTCGACTATAACAGACAGTTTTACGTCCTTAATACATAAATAACTATTCTATTATAACTCACTATATTTCATGGATGGTATCCAGGTACATACCTGAAACAAAAAACAACTAGTATAAAACGATTATCGGGACATACTATTGTAAAATGTTGGAATCAGTAGGAATTCAATCAACTATCAATCCTGAAAACAAATTATATAAAAGATCCCAATTCCTTTTTGATGACGAACCACCTCTTACAATCCTCTAGGATCAATTTAGAAACTCCCTGTATACGCCTCCAATTCATGATATTGAAGTGCTCGCTTTCTGATACATTATTATTTCTCGCATTGCTGTTATTCTATCCTACATCCTCCATAAAATCTAGCGGCTATATTGAATATATCGTCGAGAGGGGGCATAAACAGTACACTGTGTTTTCCATTTGAGTAAATTCAATTTCCAGCAACTTTGTCGATAAATATGTACTCAGCAGTGAAGGGAATTGGTTACAATGTATAAAAGTTAGCAGTTGTTGAAACTCGACTCATATAGTTACTATGTAGTTGGGTTTACATTGATTTATTGGAATATGATGTGATTGGGGACAAAGAAAATTAGGTATATAGGGTGGTCCAACTTATCGGGACCAAACGGCAAGAATCGATGGAACGGATCAAAATATATATCTTATAATGTTATATCGAAATATGCAAGGTGTCCAAGATGCTGAATTTTGATTTATTTCAAAGATTTTCTCAAATATCTGAAAAACTAATAGAAATATATCGGTGTAATTTTGCACAATCATTAAACGTTTCAGTAAACTTCTTTTTTCTTCGATCGTGGGAAAAGTGACACTATTTTGACCTGTTTTCTATGCGCAAAGCTCAACATTCCAGAATAGTGGGCAGTTGCTAAGCAATTAGAAAATACCAGTGCGATAATATTCTTACCGCACTGCTGTAGCGTGCGGTAATGTTACAAATGGATTATTACAATAAAATGAAACAAAGTATGATTTTGATTTTTATAATATTTTAATCAAAAATTGTATATTTCGTATTTTATGCATTTTAAGTAATACCATTTTATCTATATAATATATAGATAAAATGGTATTACTTAAAATGCATAAAATACTTACTTTCGTCGTACTTACTTTCGTCGATAAAAAGATGTCATCTGAAGCCTCTAAAATGAATTTCAGAAATTGTTCCTGGGTTAAAATTTTGGATTTTCTCGGTTTGCATCCTATGGCTTGATGATTCAAAAATGCTCTCAGTTTTCGATACCGGGCAATATCAATATTATTTTTAACAGACAAAGTTGATCGAAGCATGGAATACTGTGCCCACAACGTCGAAGATTTCATTTTTTTAGCCAATTCAGCTATCAGTACATTCTCAGGAAAGGATACACTGATGTTTTTTCTGCAAAAATCCATGAAGCGTTGGTACGCAAGTTCATACTTCCCTAGGGATTTCGCTGGAAGTAAATTAAGTGAAGCCGCGTTCGCGGCTTCTACTAGTTCAGGAGGCGTGCAAGTTAACAATTCACTATCAGTGTTCATATTTATTAATTCTTCTTTAATTCCTTATAAAATATAACGAATCAAACAAATCCAGCCGGAACATTATTTTTCTTTTGTCATAACAAAGTAATTTCCATGGTTACCACTTTTATATTTCAATATGAACATAAAGAAATCTTTTCAAACTTACTTGATTACATCTTGAATGAAATATTTTTTAATTAATTTCCTAAATGTAAATCAACGATCGAAGAAAAAATAGTATGTATAAGTCGTGGGAAAAGCATATTCCCAAACTCCTATGTTACCAGACTTGTCACTACGCTCCTCGTCTGGTAATTATCACAGTAGTTTGGGAATATTATGCTTTTTCCACTGATTATACAATATACTATTGCCACTTGCCTTATTCGCCCCAATTTTACGCCACTGTTTTTTTTTCGGACTCATACTTTGATCTTTGTATTCCCTAACAGTCGTTTATGTCTATTGCAAAATCGTTACCTATATGAAACGAATGATAACCAAATAAGTAGACTTCAATAATGAACACTTTAAATGATAAAAAAAAAACTTGATTGCAAATAACGATTGTTCATTTCCAACTACATAGAGAAATGAAAGATTGTTAGCAATTTTAGACAATCCTTTATAATAATCAGTCCGGACACCTCGCATATTCGGATATACCTAATATGTTTATATGACAAATGATCTTATTTTTATCTGTTCATAGGGTCACATCTAATTTGGAATGACCTTGTATATCGGGTGAGTTATTATAATAATATATTATATTTATTTCGACCAAAGATTCCTCTCATCAAATAAAATACTTTTTTCCTTCACCATTTTTCCAGATTGGGCTCAGGTAAAAAGTTACAAGCTTTCAAAGATTTAACAATGTGCTAATACACTCCAGCCCTTAGTTTATCCATTTAACACAGAAAACTGATACTGAAATAATTATTGAAGAATCACGAAAAAGCTTAATCATCTGATGCTTCAAATTCAATGAAATTGTTTGACAAAACTTATTTACTCTCGCAATTCTTATAATGCAGCTTTAAAAAATATGACACTATTACAAAACAATCAAATTTTCATTCGATATCCATCCATGTTCCCACTATGAGTTTATGTACACAATTTGAACATGAAAGTTCATATATTGAAAATTCCATGAGTTCCATTAATCCGATTCCGAGCAATCCGTTAATTCCCAAAAAATATTTGAATCGAATATTGGAAATATCACTCTAACTGAAAGAATAACAGTAAAAACAGTAGGTAACGTTTCCAGAAACACATGGCATCATAGACTTTATGTCTATGCTCAAGCAAGCGAGTAGTATGAATTATCTATATCTTATCCGTTAATTGCACTTTAATATAATATAATAACAGATAATATAATATGACTTTAATTTTACGAACAACGAAATACTGACTGAATTTAAAGTTAATAACGAATGTCAAAGTGACATCTCTAGGTCTCTGAGATGAGTCGATTTAAAATTAGTAATAACTGGATCAGCACATCCACCATTTCATGCGGAAAAATGAAACAAATGATCTATAATCTGATTGCAGCATCTCCTACAGTGTCCAATTTCGAATCTAAACTATCGACGGACCCACTCAAATGCACACACAAAACATCAAAATCAGTCACGTCGTTTAGGAGGAGTTCAGTTACATACAGAATTACAGAAGAATTATATATTAATTAAAATATAAAAAATAACAAGCAATAAAATATCCAGAAACCATCAATTATCCACCAATAAGAAGGAAAGTTTGCCTGAAAAATTCCTATATTCGAGTACCAGAATATCATAAATATCCGTTCCCTTTTCCGGTTTATGATTTCTCAGAAAGGAGGGAATTAGGTAGATATAAAACCTTGTTTACGAACAGCCCCTGCGCCCTCTAATTACCCTTATACATTGTACTTGGACGATAAATTCCGTTTATTCATTCTCGTTCTCGAAAAACCATAAACCAAACGAGTATCGCCGCCCCCAGCGCCCCCGACCAAAAGAACCGACAAAAATCGCGACTCCAGCCGTCTACAGAACAATTTATCGGGTACGGCACTGCGTCGTCGGAACCGAAAACAGTGCAACAAACAATGGGAGTCCTGGAGGATATATAGATGGCTGATCGAAAAAGAAAATAGATTTACGGACGTGCGAGAATATATGGCGCTTTTATACCGAATTTGTTTGAGTCCCATCTTTCGTAGAGAGGTTTTCCGAATGAGAAACACATCAGATGCTCTGAGAGGGTGTTACGATGATATTTGGAAATTTCAATTTGAAATGAAGAATATTGAAGAAGCAATGTTTCAATTCATAGACAAAAAGGTCACCCATCCACGTACTAAAGGGCTGCTTGGCCCGCTTGGAAAATAATATGTTTCCAAAATTTCCAGCTATACAGGGTGAGTCTTTGACCACTGCATTAATTTTAACCAAAGATTCCTCTCATCAAATGAAACACTTTTGTTCATTTACCATTTTTCCAGATTCGGCTCAGGTAAAATGTTACAAGCGTTTAAAGATTTCACAATGTGCTAATACACTCCCGCATATAAATTATCTATGACATTGTTGGCGGACGAGAATAAGGCATGGTAACGTGGTTTACAGCTTGATTCGGGATTCCAACGCTCAGGGACGGATCCATAAAAGTAGTGAAATTTCTGGAGTTTTCCATTTTAAAACATTCAATGGAGAATATCTCGAAAACGGTGCGTTTGAGGAGAAATGATGAAGAATAATATAATGTTCTAAAACGATGGAGTATTCTTGAAATGACTCAAGAAAAACTTTATATGCTTTCTTTATGCCAATTTCGTTTAGTTTTATGAATCCACGAGTCAATAACTAGAAAACCAGTAGAAGTAGAAAATAACTAATATTTGGAAAATATGTATCATAGTTATAGGAAACTTTACGCCAACATTCATTGTATTCGAAAAAGGATGTCAAAGCTACAAAATAAAAACTGATTTTTTTTTCAAAATTTCAACAGCCTGTATCTTTTTACCTGAGCTGAATTTGGAAAAATGTTAAATGAAAAAAGTGTTTTATTTGATGAGAAGAATCTTTGGTTAAAATTAATGCAGTGGTCTAAGACTCACCCTGTATAGACCAAAATCGAGTTTAACCCCCGGTTTCTGAAACGCTGATCAACACAAATGTTAACTAATCAGACATCAATCTCTTGTTAACCCTCATCTGAGTTGCGCAAAGCGCAAAAACTCGGACTGATTTGACATGAACAGTTCTGTTAACTTTGCCCAGGTTTAGGAGATAAATATTTCGGCTAAGTTCGTTACTGGGCAAAATCGGCCCAGGTGGTTTCAGAGTAACGAGAAAAAATTTTTTTTTTGCATTACAAATTTTAAATTAAATTTTTTTGAAGTTGCAGTTTGTCATAAGAATTCACTGATGTCATTCTCTCTTTAAAATCTCAATAATTATCCTCAATTCTATATGATTTCATAGAATACTCTAACTATAATTTCCTGATGTATATAAATCTAATATGAGATGAGTCATAGACCTACGTTTTGAATTTAATTACGAAAATTCTTGAGAATTGACGCACAGAAGCCAAATTGAAAAAGTGGGAAAGCCCTGTGGACAGGAGCTTTGGCGCTCTTGTTCAAACTTTGACAAATCATGGCTCCGAAAGTATTGGTTTCTGCGAGACGGGAATGATATCAATGGATCAATGAATTCATTTTGTTTCATGATGCCGTTCTATCATAAGATTCCATTGATGCCATTCATAATTCTGAGAAACCATTACTTTCGGAGATATAATTTGTCAAAGTTTGAACAAGAGCGCCAAAGCTCCTGTCCACAGGGCTTGCACCAATTTTTTTTATTTTCTTATAATTCGATCCTCAAGAGATTCTCCAAGAATTTTCGTGTCGATATTTTTAAAATAACTACCAAGATTCAATTCGATCAGATCAGTATCTTTCGAGTTATTGGGAAAATAATAATTCAGATGGCTATAACTACAAAACCACTCGGAGGGTTTTTTTCCACTTACGAATTTAAACAGCGCGATCGAACTTCAAACCTACCCTGCACGTTTCAACTCTCTAATTTATTTTGTTCGAGAGTCATTGTGCGCATCAGTGAGTCGCACATAAACGTTTCAGACCATTTTGGGCCTAAAAATTGAAAATAAACTCGAAAATAACAGATATTTGAAATGAATATTTTGGGCAAATTTTGCTCAGCTGGTGTGATCTCCTTGGATTGCACATACATGTTCTGCTATTTTTGATACATTTTAGAGACATACATAAATCAAAAATAGCAGAACATGTATGTACAATCCAAGGAGATCACATGATGGATTGGAGTAATCCAAAGATTCTAATGACAGAACCTGATTATATTAAAAGGAAACTTAAGGAGTCAACTCGTATTTTATTGAACAGAGAATGCAATTTTCCAAATTGCTCAATTGGTATTGACCATATTTGGCTAAATTTATTGAAAAAGGAGTTGGAACTTGGAAATTTCTATGCGAAGTAAAACTATGTTAGCTATGATTTTTAAATACTGTCAATGTGACAATTCTTGAATTTCACAAAATAACTATCAACAAAATAATTCTAAAGATTTTCATTAAGCGTCTGACGAAGGAGTCTGATATAGACTCCGAAACGTTACGATATAGATGTTTCTTCGTTGATGTTGTTTCGTTGTTGTTTGTTAGGCAACATTGTTCAATTGATTGTTTCTGACAAATATCTTGTGTTTCTTACGCAGAAGCCAATCACAAAATAATTAATTTTTATTTTATAGATATTTTTCAGAGTTTGGGAGAGAAAACCCAGAAAAAAACCTTTCAATAATGAATATACCTCCCACAGTATCCTTTAATGATTACTTACTACTGCAGGTTATTCTCTCCGCCCCAAATGACTAACTGAGCAATCAAATTTTATAGACTCCGTGATCAATGAATCCCAAAAAGCTTAACGTCATTCATGGGAATCCACTTCCGCCGAATGGCTCAAACTACGACCTCATAATGAAAGGTGCGCTCGTTCGCAGTAAAATCAATTAACGACCAGATACACGGGATTATCAAAATTACCAGGACGGGCTTTGGCCTCAAATCGATCGCAAAAGCGATGTTACTGTCAAGGAGCCATCAGCCGTCCAATATTCGGGACTTCCTGATTAGTTCCGCCCACCGTAACGAGTACGCCAGCCAGTGATATGTACGGCTTCCAGTCTAATGACTATCTCTTTGAGATGGTTAATCACTGACGTTTAGCTCGTTCTGCATTAGTTATTAGTATTAAATGCCTAATGAAGAGTGGACTCGTCCGATTGTAAGACGATCCGGTGCGAACATGAAATTTTGCGTAGGAATCGGAATTTTGAGCTTGTCGTCCATTTCATTATAAACCTGTTTTTGTGAGGTATACAAGAGAGTCATTTCGTTTTGAAATTGGGTTCTTACGGAATTTTAAAAATTGACACATATCGATGTTGTAGACATAACTCGGTTCCTGTTACATAACAACGACGAATGAATTTGCCCCGAGTCAATAGATATCACTGAATATCAATTACATATGTATAGGAATAGTCACAAAGAAAAAAGCAAAACGGAACAGAACAACATGGACACATGTTAAAACATCACCTGTTAAAATATTCGTCCAAAGAATAAAAAAAAAATTAATTAGGAACTTTTTCAGCGCTGTGCAAAATTTTCTATTTTCATTAGAATTTTTTATTACATGTGGCAGTCTGTTATAGATAGTCAAACCTAAATATGCAAGTGAGTTTTGAGAAATTTAATATTTATAAAAAGGAATGTGGAAATTATTCCTTTGTCGAGTATTAACATTATGCAAGTCTGTATTCAGACTTACTTAGTTTTGTTCGTTGCATACTGTCAACGAGGGTGTTGAGCATATTTTGAGGAATTTCATTCCATAAACGAGGCAGTAGTGCTTTGAGGTCATTCAATGTTTCTGGTGGAGGTTGGTGATCATCTAGTCTTCTTTATAGCATATCCCATGCATGTTCTATGCTGTTTAAGTCTGGCGAATGCGGAGGTATTGGTAAATGTGGAATACCATGCTCGTCTCGCACATTTTCTACTATTGCTGCACGATGTGATCTTGCGTTATCGTCAAGAAATTGGAAAGCTTCACCAATGGCAACATGAAAATTTGACACTACGTTGCCAATGACATGTTCCCTATAATGTAAAGCAGTCATATTGCCAGGACAAATGTGAAGGTCTGTGCGCCCGTTGTAACATATCCCAGCCCATACCATAACAGAGCCTCCTCGAAATGGATGAACCTCTTGCACATGACGGCGATTTCGGGGTATACGCGGCATAGTCCAAACCCTTATTCTTAGAGAATCTGAAAATCGACCGTATCTGGATTCATCTGTGAAAAGTACACTACGCCATTGGACGTTCAGATTAACATGCTGCCTGGCCCATTCTAATCTTTGTCGTTTGTGCTGACGTGTTAACGGAACACCCCTCAATGGACGTCTAGAAGCCAGGTTAATCTCCTCCAAACGACGTCGGATGGTTTCAATGGAAATTTCAGGACCATTGGCATTTAAAAGTCGATTTCTCAGCATCCTACATGAAGAAAAAGGATATCTCCTCGCCGAAATGGTGACAAAACGGTCTTGTGCGGGTGTTGTTTTTCTTGGTCCACCATCCCTATGTCTTTCCTGCACCGAACCTGTCTCATTGAACCTATTCCAGAGTCGCGATATTACACTTTGCGATACTTGAAATGTTTCTGCCACAGCGACTGGAGTGAGGCCACCCTGTAGCATACCGATAGCCCTATTAGCCTCGGCGTTTGCTAATTTACGTCTTGGCATCTTGAGAAGCTCTTGAAATTTACTAAGTTCGATATCGCTAAGAGACTGACAATGAATTAACTGCATATTGAAATGCCTAATCTTACGAATAATGTGAAAAACTGCCAAACTCAAGAAAAAAGACGACCAGATGGTGAAAATATGCATTCAAATCGAATTAATAAGTTTTTATTGGCAATTGATATTGATAATTATATTGTCTTTGAAATTTTACGCCCCTCAGAACAACTTTATATGATATCCCTAACTCTTGTGGAGCAGTTTATTTGTGAGATAAACTTGTTTGTGAGATAAACTTGTGATATTATCAAAATCTCTTGTAAAATGTCTATGGTTGTAAATTGAGTCGGCTCCTATACCCATATTACGACAGTACGAAATAGAGCGTCCTTTACTCAGAACACACAGAATGCAATTGAATTAGAGTGTAAAACAGTTCAATGATTTCAATGCTCAGAAGATTCTTTAACCTTAAAAATTTACTCGTGTATTCAGAAGTTTATATTCTATTTCCTCATCGCAATTCTTTCGAAATAGTGAAAAATTCGATTCCATCGGACTTTCGGAAGGAATCCGTTACAGCTTCCCTCTGACGGCAAACAATATAAACAAAATTGAATTTCGAAGTTAGAAAACACGTGATGTACAGCAATCGTATTTCATCAATCGCGAAGCCGTAATGAAATTAAGTTTCGACTTCTCGGAGAAGAACTCGAAATTCAATTTCCCAATCTCGAGTTATCGGTCGTTCGTGTAAAAAATTAATATTCCCGTTGCAATATCCTAATTCGGGGGACTGACTCGAGAAGACGAGAGACGAATGAATTGCTTGCGACAAGAAACGGCTTTCCGAAAGCAGTTTCGGGAAATTGAATTTTTTTGGTTGTGATGGGAATCTGGTTAAAGTACGGAAATATTATAGTATTATAGGATTACTGATTATATCAATGCCAGAAGATCCTTTCGCTTTCGTTGCTGCGTTGATGAAATTTCCCATCCTTCATTACCTTCCATATTCACACATCGCAAACATTTTTGGAACACTATGTGATCCTCAAAATGCAACGATAATATTTCAAGTATAGAAGTGTATTACAAAATTCACATAATTTGGGTACATTATACACAATTGGGTATATTATAACCAAATTATGTGTATTTGGTCAAAACGAAAAACAAAAAATTGATTCAAGCCCTGGTGGACAGGAGCTTTTTGGCGTTCTTGTTCAAACACACAAATTATATCTCCGAAAGTATTGGTTTCTCAGAGTTGGGAATTATATCAATGGATTCCTATGATAGAAATGCATCATGAAAGAAATTGAATTTAAAAAAATTGTCGTTTAAAAAAAATGCTTCAAAAATTGTCTTTAAAAACTAGTTCAAACAGACAAATTATATCTCCGAAAGTATTGGTTTCTCAGAGTTGGGAATTATATCAATGTATTCATATAATAGAACTGCATCCTAAAGGAAATACAATTCAAATAATAGTTTATTTATCAAGATTAAATGAGCAATCATGAGAATGAGAAAAGCACCATGGAAGAAATCAAATTAAATCTGGTCAATTTTGCCCAATAACGAACTCAACCGAGATATTCATCTCCCTAAACTACTCTGAAAATTTCAACTACCTACCTCATTCCGTTCGAGAGTTATATCTATGTCTATGGATGAAAAGCAGTCTCACTACTCTCAGATCTCTTACTTCATGTTCAGTTCCGAAATGTAAGAATTTTCTGAGAAAAACTAATATCGGAGCAAACAACTGAGATTTAACTCACTTCGCTCACAATTCTCAGGAACATCATTTGACATTATGACAATTCATATTCATACATAGAATAATATCATTCTGTGACAACGTTGAAATACGATTTATTATTGAAATTTTGAAAAATCATATCTGAGATTTTTCTCACTTCGCTCACAATTATTCAATTGATTAGTCTCAGGAACATCATTTGACATTATGACAATTCATATTCATACATAGAATAATATTATTCTGTGACAACGTTGAAATACGATTTATTATTGAAATTTTGAAAAATCATATCTCCGAAAGTATTAGCTTGTTAGAGTTAAAAATGATATGATTGGATTCTCATGATAAAACTTTTTATTAAAAAAAATTTAATTTGGAATTTGTTTCGTAAAAAAAAAATTTTTTTTTTGTTACTCCGAAACCATTTGTTCGATTTTGCCCAATAACGAACTTAGCCGAGATATTTATCCCCCAAACCTACTCTGAAAATTTGAACTCTCTAGCTCATTTGTTCGAGAGTTATCGTACCTAAGGCCGGCCGGCCGGACCGGCCGGACAGAATGAATTTCGACCACGGATTCTTGATCAGCGAGTCGAACCAAATCGTTTAAGACCATTTTCATCGAAATATTCGAAAATTACAGACATTTGGGCAAATTGATAAGCACTCAGTTCCGAGGAACTAGAGCGCCAAAAAGAGCAATCTACAATGCTTCAATGCCAAAATGCTTCAAAAATTGTCATTAAATTTATTTATCAAGATTAAATGAGCAATCTGCAATGATTCAACCTCGTGGAATGGGTTGTTGCAACTTACACTCGATGCATAGTTTTCACAACTCGAAATACCTAAGGAAAGTATCATCGAAATGTCTATCAGAGCAAGGCTGGGGACAATCATAGAAGATTGTCAATTTATTCCTGATATTTGAGTAGGTAGTGGATTACGAACAAATTATTTTAATAGTTCAAAATATATTAATGAAATACTATCCTCTTTTCATAATTTGAAATTTAATAGTTCATACCACTAACACATTATTTTCTGTATTTTGAACCTTAACTCAAGAAAAAATGATTGATACACAAATGTAGATCCATATTCCAGTATTTTTTTTCTAGCAACATTATGAAAATACTCTATAGGAACATGTCCCACTACCACTACTTAAGGAAGTAAAAGGTAATATTAACCTCAGTGGTCAACGAACAGTAATTTCTTTTGATGATTCCATTATGTTCTTCTTTCCTATTGGCTCCATAAACTACATCAAAACAGTCTTGTATATATCCACAAATTCTAGAATCGAATACTTGCCTTCCAAGAGAAAATATACGAATTGACAATCTCTAATAGCTAGAAAAGATGACATTTATGAATAGTCACACAGACAGATTCTGTGTTTACATTCTGTGAATACATAGATCTTACGATGTATTGTTGAAACTTTGAAACACCATATCTCCGAAAGTATTAGCTTGTTAGAGTTGAAAATAAAAACAAGGATTCTTATGATGAAACTGCATCTTAAAAAAAATTGAATTCAAAAGTAGTATTGTAAAAAAAAAATTTTTTTCGTTACTCCGAAACTATCAAACCGATTTTGCCCGATATCACTCGTGCTATCCTCCAGAGAAACGTCCAACACCAGTATTGAACCCGAACATCGTCACGAATAGCACCCACCTTCAGAAATTCACGTCAGGTTTGCCAACCGAAATAATCCGCACTATTCGTTATTGCACCTAACACAATTTGCCCGACGTACTGTCGGACTTCCTATTAGATGTAATTCTATTTCTGGAATATATTTCCGCCGACGTTCGGTCCTGTCCCGTTCTTAATTCGCCGAGGAAGCTCTTCGGGGCTCCCCCAGGACCCCCGGGGGGGTTGTTGTGCGGTTTTGTAATGTAACTTAATCCGCAGTCGCTGGACCGAGTGCTATTTAATTTCAAGGTTTGTCTATGCGCTTATTCGTGCCTAATACGTCTCTACAGAAGCCGCAAGTTAAGGGGCTGGAGAGACGGTTTGTAGCTGGCTTGTTCAAATATTCGATTTCGGAATCGTGGAATATGGAGAAGTTTCCGATCTCAAATATATACAAACCCAAGTCTACTTTTCAATTAATGAATCCTACAATCTTTATCAGTTAATTTCTATGAACAAGAATACAGAGTATGATACAACAGGAAGTTACATGGTTGTATTTGAACTATTTTCCCGTCTGCACGCGGGTCAAGACAATGCCACCTAGAGCACAAGCTCCTATATAGAAAGCCTGGAAGGTGATTAAATGGCAAAATGGTCTAGAGAAGTATGCTATACGACCGTCCGCCATGTTTGTCGGTTTGTTTACTTATATTATATTTTATATCGCTGGAATAATTGTGCAATACAAGAATATACGTGATATCTATTCTGTGATTGAATACCTAATGTTTGTGGATTAAATAGTGTGTAATGAATTTTCCTCAGGATTATTTTCTACTTGGGGTCAGTAGATACATCAGGCTGATCTTAATAGGGACCAAAATGTGTTTCCGTAACAGTTATAGACCTAATACAATATTATATTTGGTCTATGGTAATAGCAATTGAGCAATTATTATACACCCTCAAGAATTGAAAGATATGTTAGCTGTTCTGGTTTTCCAAATAATGAAGAGCTGAAGAATTTATAAGTTAAGGCAACATTTTTATATCTTTTAGCGCACAAATTATGGATCTATTAGACAGAAATGTTGTGAGTACGTTTACGTTAAATTGTCGCTTTTGAAAAGGCCACACTCAATATCAAGAACGAGTCAATGTTTGAGCAGGCATTGCTCGTGATCTAGTAATAGGACCAGATTTCCTCCAAGGAAATCTCAATGGAGCTCAGAAGAATGACTACTTCCGAGTTTGGCTACTCTGTGTCCGGATCCGAATGAAGCCGATGCCTCGAATAGAAACATTTGGTTTCAACAAGACGGTGCCTCCCCATTTTGCAGAACCTGTCCGTGAGTATCTGGTTGATATATTTCTAGACCGATTGATTGGCAGAAGATGACATGTTTAATGGCCTCCCAGATCTCCGGATTTAACACCTATGGACTATTTCTCATGGGGCTATTATCATAATAATAATAATAATAAAGGACTTTTATTGAAACCAATACATAAGAAATACATAAATCATCATCATAATCACGATACCGCAATCAAGCAACCGTCAAGCAGCTAACTAAAAATGAAGGAATTGAATAAAAAGCAAATCAAATAACAAATGGAGCATCACAGAGTTATTCACTACAATAAATCTTTCACAGATAATCAAGATGAGGGATCTCTTAACTCGTCATTCAGTGCAACGTGCCATCCAGAATGAACCTCCTGAATTTTTTAGGTGTCAAAATCAACTTTGCAACAAACCTGTTCAGAAGATTGCTCACATTGTACGAAAATAATCTCTGGAAAAATACTACTTGAAAAGCAAAGTTTTTAAGACCAAACCAGGAGTAGTTACAGGAATAAATAACACGAGTATCGGCTAATTTCCACCGAAGTAATTATAAATTTCCAAAACGTGTTTCAGTTCCGTTTAAGTTATTGTCAGTTAGTTAATGGACAACATTTTGAACATTTATTGAAGGAACATATTTGAGTTGATTTCAGATAGATCATTTGATCTGATTTCTTCATTTTCGAACTGAATAAAGTTTGTTATTGGGTACGCCTGTGTAACTTGATATAACTTTCAAGAATAATCATAAATACAATTTAAATTTGAAATACTAGTCGACCTGCCCGAACAGACTTACAACAAAAAATTGGTTCATCGTCATGTTCTATTGTCTATTCACCAAGTGGGGCTCAATTCATCAAAGAATCATTACACCAAAAGTTCACTGAATCGAAAGTTCACTGCATCGAAGGTTCACTCCATCGAAAATGACGCCGACTTACTCCTGATTCGCCGAACGTGAAATCTCCTATATCGACCGTCATCGTCCGTAGTTTGGCTGGATGAGAGGTAATTTGTTTCATTGAGTGTACGTCAACAAAGCGCAATCTGATCTGTCTAACCCAGGGGTCAGCCACATGCGGCTCTTTCGATGTGAAGCTGGGGCTCTTTAGCGCAAATATTAATTATTCTTATGAATAAATAGATTAGTTTTTTCATCAAAAAGGTTTATTTATGAATGTCCTATTTATTGTTGGTAAGAATAATTTTTCTGGCTTTTTAAAAACTTTGAAATTTTGTACTACTGAACTCACTGAAGGCTGCCAGGATCTCCAACAATATAGATCCGATCATGTTCATACTTGGAACTTGGCAGTACAGTTGCGTTTTGAAGGCTCTCGCAAAATTTCAGTGATGTCCGACGAATATTTCCATATATCAGAAAAAAAATCATTAAAAAAAATTTCTAGCGATACGATCCTAACGAAATTTCGGAAATATTTGCGTCCGCATTCTACAACTAATTATCATGCTTAAATTGGTTCGGTTTCGTATTTTTTTAAATTATTGAGGAAATAACGACACAATTTCAGATACATATAACTCCAAAACCATTTTGCCGATTATGCCTATTACCAAACTCAAATGTTGCATTCGGATGCGCAACCTACCCTTAAAATTTAAAGTCGCTATCTCTTTCCGTTCTAAAGTTATCGTGAGATAAATAATATTTCTTACTAATTCTTTTTTAATTTTCTGTTGATACGATTCCTACTTATGTCTTTATTCGACATCTAGTTACCAAGTTTCAATTTACCCGGATCTTTATTGGTTGAAAACAAAATTTGTACTCGGAAATTGTCGTGCCGATTATGCCCATTAACGAACTTGTCCATTGCATTTGGTCGCTGAAAAGTCGCTATCTCTTTCCGTTTTCAAATTATCGTGGCAACGGTCAGACGGCCGGCCGGACAGAATCAAACTCCACTGTATTTGGTCCGTTTCAAGCGTTGGTAAATGATATAAACACGGTTGATTAAATTTCGTTACGAATATTCATGGTTGAAATTTAGGAAATGCTGTGATATAGTCAGAAGTAATATCACAAGTGATTGAATTTTTCGCGAGAAGTCTGTCGACTTATTTCTTAACGAAACTGAGTTGCTTGTTTTCTCTAAGCAACTCAGTTGAGTTAAGAAATAAACGACTTAAGATTTATGAGATAATTTTAGTCACGACTGATATTCCATTAAACTATTTCACGAACAAAATGACTCATGTTGACGGCTTTGATTCAAATTTATCATTAGTCAAACCGATCGTATCCATGGTCGAGTCGTTGAAAACACCAAAGTTGTAAGACCAATCATAATTCAAAGACAGTAGGTGTTTTCGCGATAATACGAGCTGTTTTTAGCCTGTGGTTGTTCAGATTTTGACATGTCTGAAATAGTTACTACAATTCAGCACTGTATATCAATGAAACCTAGATCTATCAACATAATCTGTATTGACTCATGTGATTTCATTTCTTCATCGTCCCCAACCAATAACAGGCTCACAGCCCCCCTTCCTTAATGCACTGGGAAAACTGCAGCCTCGTGCGTTTTCACGTACAAATCAATTATTCGGGGAACCCCAGCCCCAGAGAGCGTGTTCCATTTGGCGTTGAATGAGAATTTTCAGAATGAAGTTTGGCGATATGTGCAATGTACATTTGGTAGGGGTGGCGTGAAATTGTGAAATACACTCGCCTGTCATGTCTAGTAATCGTCGTCATTATGAATTCATAACATAGACCTATATGCTACAGTTATGCATTTGGTGCGCCGTCGATTTCTATGGATTTCGTTTATTTACTTTTTGGATGGAAAAGCAATTCGGTTCATTTGATGGACCCGGAAATATTTTATCGGGTGTGGGTTTCAGGGTACGCAGTGGAAAGTGGTCATATAATGAATAACTGAACGTGCCAAAAAGCTGGTTGAATAATTAAAGGGTCATTATTTTTTTTACATGGCCAAAAAATTGGAGAAAATCACTGACGTAAAGTTCGGAGCTTTTGCGGACCTGATCTATCGTCCTTTCCTTCTCATACGAAGTCGATCGGGCTAAAATTTGGTACTCGATTGTAAAATGGTGACTCCAAGTTATGTGCGGAATTTCAGCTGATTCTGACGCATAGTTTCTGAAAAATACAATTTTTGAAGAAAAAAATCTTTCATTTCGCTTAAATGGCAGCGTCGACATTCTATAAGTAATTACCGAGTTTCAATTGGACCGGATTTATATATTTTGACTTATAGAGGAAATAACAACTAAATTTCAATATGGCTCCAAAACCGCTTGACCAGTTATGCCTATTAGCAAACTCAAATGTCGCATTCGGATTCGCAACCTACCCTAAAAATTGCAAGTCCTCATCTCTTTCCGTTCTCAAGCTATAATGAGATACATAATATTGTTTTAAATTCTAGTGATACGATGCTCGAAAAATTTCACATTTGCCTTTGTGTCAGTATTTCAAAACTAATTGAAAATGTTCAATTCGATGGAATCTGTATTATTTCTGTTTTCGAGAACAAAACATTCCAGATGGGTATAACTCCGAAACCATTTGGCCGATTATACCTAACAACGAACCTATCTATCCCATTCAGATGGGCAAACTACCCGAAAATTGCAAGGTGCTGTCTCTTCCAGTTCGAAAATTATCGTGACAATGGTCACCCATCCAGGTACTGAACTCACACAAGGCTGCTCGGATATCCAACAATACAGATCCGATCGTGTACAAATTTGAAACTTGGCTGTGAAGTTAGGATTTGAAGGCTCTCGTAAAATTTCAGTTACATAGGACGAAATGTTTCTGATATATAATAAAATAAAATATTCAATAACCTGATTGCAGCACCTCCTACCTAGTCCGATTGCGATTCCAAACAATCCAAGGACCCACTCAACTACACACACAAAATTTCATCAAAATCGGTAACGTCGTTTAGGAGCAGTTCAACGACATACACACATACAGTAGAATCTTATATATATATATATATATAATTGTGGTGTGTATACTAGTCGTTACAAGATATCAGAAAGGTTACGGGTGTTTCGACTATTTGGGCAGTTTATTAAACGTCAATTTGTATTAACAGCTCTATATTTCGTCTAAACTTTGAAGACTTCTTCAGGAGCATACTGTAAAAAACATCAATTGCAACATAACATTTTACATAGATGTCAATGGACTCACAATACTAAGACGTAAACAGTGGCATAACATCAAGAAAATAGGATCCTCGCACGGACCGATCAAATTTCACGAACATATCACAAAAATAAGGTGCAGAGTAATTGAATTTCTTATAATTGAATGTTTTCTTCACAAATTAACCTATAAGGTTGGAAATTAAGTTGTCTTTTCAACGACGGCGCAGAGAATCATCAATGCATCTTCATATCACAACATCAAAATCAAGATCAATACGATCCTAGGACTCAAGAAGAAGATAGAAGACCCCACGTTAACTAAAGGTGCGCTCCAAAGATTGTTCCAACTTATGAAAGATAATGGATACTCCACCTTACTCCTCAAAAAACTCTTGTATAATACAGCGCATCCACCGGAATCCACCAGGGCAATCGACAGCACAAGTACTGAGGTAGACACTCATGACCAGGTCACCTTCGCAAAGTTGCCTTACATCAAAGAACTGACTTTTGAACTTACGAAACTTTTCAAAAGATATATTAACATAAAAATTGGAAAATATACCATGGTAACCACTAGATCACTTTTCAATAACACCAAGGACAAGCTAAAAAACTCTCAAAAACGAAATGTGATATATCAAATAAAATGCACACATTGCCCACTGGTATACATAGGTCAGACTTCACAGGCCCTATCAAAACGAACTTCATAAGACCTGAAAGATGTGCACTGGGTCAGCACATAAGAAGCACAGGTCACAGCGTCGACTTTGAAAATGTAACAATCCTGGAACAAGAAGATGATTATATAAAACGACTCTTCCTCGAAATGTGCTATATAAAAGAAAACAACACTATGAACACGAAATCCGATACGAATGGCCTCAGTAACATATATAGTTTCCTTTTAAAATGCGACCAGAAAGAAACGGCCACAATAAGTTGAGAATTGAATAGACCATACCACAGAAATCAAAAATTTAAAGAAAAAGCAAATGCTGTTGACATATTACGCAGTTATCAATGCGTGGAAACCTACATTTCTCTGCGCCGTCGTTGAAAAGACAACTTAATTTCCAACCTTATAGGTTAATTTGTGAAGAAAACATTCAATTATAAGAAATTCAATTACTCTGCACCTTATTTTTGTGATATGTTCGTGAAATTTGATCGGTCCGTGCGAGGATCCTATTTTCTTGATGTTATGCCACTGTTTACGTCTTAGTATTGTGAGTCCATTGACATCTATGTAAAATGTTATGTTGCAATTGATGTTTTTTACAGTATGCTCCTGAAGAAGTCTTCAAAGTTTAGACGAAATATAGAGCTGTTAATACAAATTGACGTTTAATAAACTGCCCTACCATTTTTCCAGATTCGGCTCAGGTAAAAAGTTACAAGCGTTTAAAGATTACACAATGTGCTAATACACTCCCGCATATAAATTATCTATGACATTGTTGGCGGACGAGAATAAGGCATGGTAACGTGGTTTACAGGTTGATTCGGGATTCCAACGCTCAGGGACGGATCCATAAAAGTAGTGAAACTTCTGGAGTTTACCATTTTAAAACACTCAATGAAGAACATCTCGAAAACGGTGCGTTCAAGGAGAAATGATAAAGAATAATATAATGTTCTAAAACGATGGTATATTCTTGAAATGACTCAAGAAAAACTTTATATGCTTTCTTTATGCTAATTTCGTTTAGTTTTATGAATCCACGAGTCCATAACTAGAAAACCAGTAGAAGTAGAAAGTAACTAATATTTGGAAAATATGTATCATAGTTATAGGAAACTTTACGCCAACATTCATTTTATTCGAAAAAAGGATGTCAAAGCTACAAAATAAAAACTGATTTTTTTTCAAAATTTCAACAACCTGTATCTCTTTACCTGAGCTGAATTTGGAAAAATGTTAAATGAAAAAAGTGTTTCATTTGATGAGAGGAATCTTTGGTTAAAATTAATGCAGTGGTCAAAGACTCACCCTTTATATATATATAGATACTAAAAGCAGAAAGACCTCCGATGACCTTCTTCTGTAATGTCATATCATAAGAACCCAATTTTTCATCCTGAAAATGCAGAACGAAAGTAATTCAGTTCTTCAACTTTTCATACCAATAACTAAAAAAAAATGTTCCTATGGACATGCTAAGCCCGGTGGGAACTTTAATTATGACAAAGGGATTTCGCGTCTCCGCAGCCCTGGAGGGGTGACATTCCTGACGCATCAGGTCGACACACTCCGATAGTCCGTGGGGTTGAAAAATTAATCATCGACGACTCTATATGCGCTTATCGTACTTTTCCATTTGGATTAATCTCAATTTGAGAAATGTCATTTCGGTCCCGCGGGGGATGTGGATTTGAAGTTTCATTGAGTTGATTAGCCGAACATAGAACGGTATCTGGCGAGGAGGATTGATGACGATAATATTTTCGGTTGAAGGAATAAAGAGATATGACATATCGAAACTTTCGATCAAATTTCATCGGTGATGAATGACCGAACAAAGATAAATTCAATATCATATTAAAAATGTATACTGACTGACAAAAAACTGCAACATCCAGAAGGAGCTGTTTAATTTTTTTTTTTTTTTTGGTAAAACTTATATGGGTGATTCCGTTCTAACTGTGATATTCAATGTCCTGTATTGTTTGTTCTCATAGGTCATTAATTAATAATCAATTTATGAAATTTTTGTATTATTGGAAAATTATGAACATATTTCAAGATTATTTTCATATAATATAACTTGCCACTTACAGAAAACTTACAATTAATCACTTAAATGTCAGTACCATGTCCATTTCTAGAATTTATTTATTAAATGTCAGTACCGTGTCATGTCCATTTCTAGAATTTATTTATAAATTGTTAGTTTTTTTTGTCGTAATAAATGATTTAAACTAATTACCTCATAAATTCTAATGTTTATGATCAAACTGAACAAAATTGACACATTTTTTGTTTAATGTATTAAGTTAACATTGAATTCCGGTTCAATAACTTTTGTCTTTAAAGCTTTACTTAATACATTAAATAAAAAATGTGTCAATTTTGTTCAGTTTGATCATAAACATTAGAATTCATTAGGTAATTAGTTTATCATTTATTACGACAAAAAACTAACAATTTATAAATAAATTCTAGAAATGGACATGACCCGGTACTGACATTTAATAAATAAATTCTAGAAATGGACATGGTACGGACATTTAAGTGATATATTGAAATTTTCTGTAAGTGGCAAGTTATATTATATGAAAATAATGTTGAAATATGTTCATAATTTTCTAATAAGCACAAAAATTTCATAAATTGATTATTAATTAATGACCTATGAGAACAAACAATACAGGACATTGAATATCACAGTTAGAACCCATATACTTTTTTTGGCAAAATATATATACTTTGGTAAGTTAATCAAATAGGATTCAGGCACTCTCGTTTTTGTTTTAAATGAAACTTTTGTTTAATTTAAATTTTTTTATGATGCAGTTCTCTCATGAGGATCTATTGATACCATTCCCAACTCTGAGACCTAAATAAATACATTCGGAGATATGATTTGTCAAAGTTTGAACAAGAGCGCCAAAGCTCCGGTCCATAGAGCTTTCCACTTTTTGGCGCTCTTGTTCCTCGGAATAGAGAGCTTATCAATTTGCCCTATTGTATGTTATTTTCCGAATTTTTGGATGAAAATGGTCTTAAACAATATGTTTCGACTCACTGATCAAGAATCCATGATCTAAATCGATTCTGTCCAGCGGCCGTTAACACTATAACTCTCGAACGAAAGGAGTTAGAGGATTGGAATTTGCAGGATAGGTTTGGAGCGTAAATATCTCGGACGAGTTCGCTAACGGGCGAAATCCACCCAGCAGTTTCGGAGTTATCGCCGTTTTTAGTAAAAACATTTTTTATGAATATTTTCCGAAACCGATCACTCGATCTGTCTGAAATTTAGCATCAAATTGTAGAATAATGACCTTTATATGCATGCGAGGTTTTATATTGATCAGGTTGCTATAAGGTGTTAAAAACAATTTTTTTTTATTTTTAATTTTTTTTTCTCTAATAACTCTCGAACGAAATGAGCTAGGTAGTTGAAATTTTCACAGTAGGTTCGTTATTGGGCAAAATCGGATGGTTTCGGAGTAACGAAAAACAATTTTTTTTACATTACAAATTTCAAATTCAATTTTTTTTTAAGATGTAGTTTCACCATGAAAATTCATTGATATCGTTTTCAACTCTAACAAGCTAATACATTCAGAGAATGCTGTACCTACTTAATTATTCTATCTATGAATTATTATATGATCTGTGTTCTTACCTGTCATCTTATTTTTTTCTGGTTCGTTATTCCTGATATAAAATAAACCTCCTGTTCTAGAACACAAAGTATGATTGAATGCAAAATGGCAAATGAAATAACATCAGCTATCGTAGAATTATGAGGATGATATGATGATTCTTTGGTAAGATATATGATATATAATCAAATTGGTTTCAGAATATCTCCAGTGAAAACAAAACTACAATATTGTTTCAATTGATATAATATAATTTTCAGAGTTGATTTGAGGAATGAATATCTCGGATAAGTTCGTTATTGGGGAGAATCGGTCTATTTGAATTTAACTTCTTTCATGATGCAGTTCTATTGTAAGAATCCATTTATGTCATTCCCAGAGACCGATGATTTCGGATATGATTTAATATGATGATTCGTCATCAAGAGCACCAAAGCTCCTGTCCACAGGGCATTTTTTTGTATCACGATAATGCACACAAATATTTTGAAACCCGATTTCGAGTCCTATTACCAACATTAATGAAAAAAAAACAAGTTATCTCAGAGAAGATTGTAGTAGCTTATCTCAAATTTTGTCACATGAAAAATCTCAGTCATTACACCTGAAATCGAATACCGGGAATCGAAGACAGAGAACATCCCCCAAAAGTAACGCAACACTCCTGTTTATCTCCTCCTAACGTTTCCGACTCGAATTGTCTCCTCGCACCTATTAAAATTACTTTAATTGCCCGAAACTTTATAGGTGTTCTCCTCCAACCAATCCCATTAAATCGGAGCGTTCCACAAAAGATGTATTTCTGTGCTCCGTCGTCTTGCCGCTTAAAATAATCGGTTCGGTGTCGCGGCGCAAGTTGATGTATCGTTCGATAAGAGGAATTCCCGTCGGTTGAGATGGGGGTGTTGATTTCTTACGTCACAAAAAACGGGACGTTAAATTAGAAGGAGACGATGGACGATCTTCGGGAAGTGGGGAGTAGGAGAACATAGATGTCGTGGTGTTAACAGGAGCTTTCGAATGGAAAATGTCATTTTTGACGTTTGGAGCTGTCGCACAATCCAAAAAAAATCGTCACTTCAGGAACAACTGTTGGTTGGAGCTGTGAAAAATATACAGGGTCAGTCTTCGAGTTGTACATTCATTTTAACCGAATATTCCTCTCATCAAATAAAGCACTTTTTCTATTTACCATTTTTCCACACTCGGTCCAGATAAAATGATGCAGGCTGCCGAAATTGCAGAAAAAAACAGTTTTTCTAATCTAGCTTTGACATGGATGTTGAGAATGAATTACATCATTGTAGGAGCTTTTCTATAACTATGACACATATTCTACAATAAACAGATTTTTCCTACTTCCACTGGTTTCCTAGTTATACACTAGTCGATTTATAAAGCCAAACAACATCAGCATAAGGGGAGGAAATGAAGTTTATCTTGAGCCTTCATAAGAATCTTCAGTCATATTAGGAAATTAAATTATTCTTCATAATTTTTCCTAAAACGCATCGTTTTTGAGATATTCAACGTTGAATGTTAAAAAATCTGATAACAATTTTAGTATTTGCCTTATTTTGGTTGATCCGCTCTTGACCTAGGATGGCGTTGAATCGATGTATATCTACGTTGCCGCACTTGCTTTTTTTCACAAGATTGAATAATATAGCAAAGCCTGGGACACAGTTTGACAATGCCGTATGCGCACGGCGAACGGAGATATAGATATAATGTCTATGATAACAAGAGTTTCTGCAAACGTAACCTACTAATTATTATGATTATTCTGTCGGTTGGAATCACATCTCAACCATTTGATTTGAGATTTTCTAAGAAACTAATGGATATTTATGGAATTTTCAATAATAATAACAATATTTCAATCATATTATGCATAGTTTTATTGAGGAAACTCTCGATGGATTTTGAATGAAAGTTAAGATGATGTTTATTTTTTCAATAGTGGGATATTATTTAATGATTCATTATAAGAATCGAGTAAATGGCCGGTTTGGTTTAAATTTGGTACATGAATTAAACTAAAAGACTTTAACAAGTAGTCCTTGGTGCGAAACCCATATCAGGACCGAAATAATAATTTTCTTCCATTCAAACTTCTTGTTAGAACAACTCACCCTCTATATTAATTTTCAAAAATAATCATAAAAAAGTTTCCGGCACTATCCCAGTTACTCCGTAATAAAAATTATTTTCAATCAAGATATTAAATAATGAAGTACCATCTAAAATGGGAATATTCACAAAACCAAGACATAAATATTGATATTATTTCGTTGAAAAATTTTGTGAAATAATACCATTACCCAGAAAAACTGAAGAATAAAATATTATCAGGAAAAGAATTTTTTAGGAAATTCTTATAAGAATTACTGACCTAGTATAACATTTATTATTAAACTGATCGCAGAACCGAAATTCACTAAAACAATCATAAAGGAACTTATTAAAACAAGCACTGACGTGAAGTCAGAAGCTTTTGCGCGTATGTTCTATTGTCCATTCTCCTATATTGGACACTCTTCTTAATCGAATTTACCATGATGAATTCTATTGTCTATTCTCCTGTATTGGACACTCTTCTCAATCGAATTCACCATGATGATTTTTATTGTCTATTCTCCTGTATTGGAGACTCTTCTTAATCGAATTTGCCATGATGAATTCTATTGTCCAGAATGGACAATAGAATTCATCATGGTAAATTCGATTAAGAAGAGTGTCCAATACAGGAGAATGGACAATAGAACATACGCGCAAAAGCTTCTGACTTCACGTCAGTGCTTGAACCAATTTTTTATTTATAATATCATTTAAATTAATATTGTTGGAAGTTACTTTGAAAGATCTAAGCTATTAGAAGTATACCTACCTATTTTATTCTGTAAAGTCTATAATTCAAGAAACATTGAAACTTTGAAAGTTCTAAGCTATACTGACTTACAGCAAAAATATTATAAAAAAAATAAGCAATTGGATAGTCTAATATCATTTTAATAAAATGATATTTTTTTATTGTTCAAATAAAGATATTTTGTTAACTTACAAGAATTTCTTCATTCAATGGTATTTCAAAGAACTAATTACAGTTTTAAATATTTAATAAAAAAAATTTAAACACGTCTTTATGTTGATTTTCTACTACTAGTTACCAAACTTCAATTCGATCGAATATTTATTTTTTGAGTTATCAAGGAAACAATATTCCAGATGGGTATAACTCGGAAACCGTTAGACCGATTATGCCCACAATTGAACTCAACTCTCCCTTTCGGATAAACAACCTTCCCTGAAAATTGCAAGTCCCTATCTCCTTTCGTTCGAAAGTTATCGAGGCAACGGCCACCCATCTACTGAACTCACACAAGAATGCTCGAATCTCCAACAATATTTAACCGATCGTATTAAAACTTGAAAATTGTCAGTATAGTTAGGTTATGAAGGTTCTTGCGAAATTTCAGCAATTTCGAACGATTAGTTACTGATATATAGAACTTTTTTTTTTTATTTTCAAAGATTTATTTAAAATTTTCTACAAATGCTATCCTCACCAAATTTTGCAAACGTTTCCGCATTGGCATTCTACAACTAACAACCATGTTTGAATTTAATCGGTTCAGTATTTTTCGAGTTAATGAGGAACAAAAACCACAAAATTTCATAAAATTTCAGATGGCTATAACTCTAAAACCGTTTGGCCGATTAGGCTCATAATCAAACTGAAATGTCGAGTTGTGGTGTCCATCCTAACCTGAAAACTTGAGGCCGCTATCTCTCTCAGTTCTCAAGTTATCGTGACAACAAAAATATTTTTTAATAATTTTTTAATAATTTTGTAGCCATACGATTCGCACAAAATTTCACAAACGTGCTTAGGTTCATATTCTACAACTACTCACCAAGTTTCAATTCGATCGGATTCATATTGGTTGAAAACAAAATTATTACTCGGAAACCACTGGGCCGATTATGCCCATTAACGAACTTGTCCGTCGTATTGGGATGCGCCACCTACCCTGAAAATTTCAAGTCGCTAGCTCTTTTCGTTCTCAAGTTATCGTGGCAACGGCCGGACGGCCGTACGGCCGGACGGCCGGCCGGACAGAATCAAATTTGACCTCGAATTCTTCATTGGGGAGTCGAACTTAATCGTTTGAGACCATTTTTTTCAAAAAATTCGAAAGTTACAGACATTTGGGCAAAACTATAACGCGTATGTTCCCCAGAACATACGCGCAAAAAGTGGACTGAATTTCTGGCTGAATTTTAATTAAAAAATACAACACTACGCAAAATATTTTTGGCGCTCCTGTTCCTCGGAACAGAGTGCTTATCAATTTGCCCAAATGTCTGTAATTTTCGAATTTTTGGCTGAAAATGGTCTTAAACGATTTGGTTCGACTCACTGATCAAGAATCCGTAGTCGAAATCGATTCTGTCCGGCCTTTCCAGCCGTTCGTTAACACTATAACTCTCGAACGAATGGAGATCGAGGATTGAAATTTGCAGGGTAGGTTTGGAGCGTAAATATCTCAGACGAGTTCGTTAACGGGTGATATCCACCAAGCGCTTTCAGAGCTATGGCCGTTTTTAGTAAAAACATTTTTTATGAATATTTCCGAAACCGACCTCTCAATCTATATGAAATTTAGCATTAAATTGTAGAATCATGACCCTTATATGCAAGCGAAGTTTTGTATTGATCGGGTTGTCGTAGAGTGTAAAAAACTATTCTTTAAATTTTTATATTTTGTTTCTGCAATAACTTTCGAATAGAATGAATTAGGCAGTTGAAATTTTCAGAGTAGGTATGGGAGATAAATTTCCCGGTTAATATTTTTTCTTACATTACAAAGTTCAAATTAATTATGCAGTTTCACTATGAAAATCCATTGATATCGTTTTCAACTTTAACAGGCTAATACTTTCGGAAATAGATATGATTTTTCGAAATTTCAATAATGAATAATACTTCTATGTATTCACATAATGCTGTACTTAAAATGTTCAGAATATCTGTCGTAAAATCAAAACTGCAATATTGTCTAGGTTTTAATTGATATAATATAATTTTCACAGTAGATTTAAGTAATTAATATCTCGGATAAGTTCGTTATTGAGGAGAATCGATCTGGTTGAAAGTAATATCTTTCATGATGCAGTTCTATAGGAAGTATCCATTTATATCATTCCCAGAGAACAATAATTTCGGAGATATGATTTTTCGGTGTTTGAGCAAGAGCGCCAAAGCTCCTGTTCACAGGGCTTGAACCAATTTTTCATTTCATAGATATTTCAGAGTTCCGGAGAGAAAACCCAGAAAAGAACCATTCAGTGCTGATTTAACCTCCCAAAGTATCATTTAATGATTACAATAACTGTCACCAATCTGATTGGCACATCACTGTTCCCATCCCTCAAATCTGACCTACATGATCACCCTTAAAGGAGTCTTAAGGTGGGTACAGACATGCAACAAAACCACGTAACGTAACACCGTCGCGCAACTAGTGTGGACGGCATCGCGTAACAACGTAACATCGCCACAGCGTAACATCGAAGCGTTCCATCGGTTGTCGGTATTTCCGCGTCACATCAAAGGAACGATACGGAGTGATGTTGCTCCACTAGTTTTCATGTTTGTACTGATCTGCGTAACATGATAGCGATTTCTTTTCGGTTGCATTTTTATTCGATTGACAAAGTGTTTAATTATGTAGTGGACGGAAGAATCTACCTTAGAGTTCATTAAAAATTATCAAAATGAAGATATTGCATCAAATGAACAAGTTGGAAAAGCAATGTGGCCAGGAGCTTTCACGCGCATAGCCAAATTGGTTGCACATCCAGGTACTAAACTCGCCCAAAGCTGCTTCGCTCCAGGAAAAAAATTTTCATTCCAAGAATATGTCTCCGACAGAAAACAAAATTTCAGATGGCTATAACTTTGAAACCACTCGGTGGATTCTGCCCTTTAACGAACTTATCCGGCCCATTTGGACTCCAAACCTATCTGAAAATTTCAACTCTCTAACTCATTGCGTTTGAGCGTAATCGTTTCTTCGGTCAATAATGCATAAATATATAGGCTGCTGCAAAAACCTCCATATTTTTGACGAACTTCACAAAACTGAACAAAATTTTATGGAACGATAGAATGTTCTGCTCATATGTTACGCAACGATGTGCTGTTACGCTGAAAATCTCTTAACATCGTATCTCCAACGCGTAACCACGATTGTTGCGCGACGGTGTTACGGTACGAAGTTCTGTTGCATGTCTGTACCCACCTTTAAACACTATAAGTGAAAGCGACACCTTGCCTAAAATAAACAGTGTTTGTTTTTCAACACGCGCTGGCTGTACTTGCATTATATGCCAGCGTCATTATCGCTGTTTACCGAGGCAAGCAGCTGCGTCGGAAACAAGGGTTGGGGAAGGGGGTGGCACGCACATATCGGGGGAAGTATATTTTATCAGACGGACATTTCTATCGTTTCGGGAAAGCGTTTAGCCCGTAAATTATACCGTGGAGCTGGCTTTCATTCGAGGCGGAGGAAGGAGAGCTTTGTTCATTTCCGGATTTTGTGGTTGGAGTTCTTCGTTAATAACCCCGTGTCTACTTTGATATGACCTAAAAACCCTAATCATGTACCGGAGATTCAGTGCAAGAATAATAGCAATACAGATTCGCAAGTGTGTGTTAGTTCGAAGACATATGATGGTAGTAGTAAATTGATCGGAAAAATATTCCAATACATCTGTTTCAACTGAAGAGCATGACATGTTCTTGAATGATTCAGAATAGACCATATTACCCTGGGAAGAGCCTGAAATTCTATTCGAGGGATCAAAAATTGGTTCAAGCCCTGTGGACAGGAGCTATTTGTCGCTCTTGTTCTGACAGACAAATTATATCTCCCAAAGTATTGGTTTCTCAGAGTTGGGAATTATATCAATGTATTCATATGATAGAACTCCATCCTAAAGGAAATTCAATTCAAATAATAGTTTACTTATCAAGATTAAATGAGAAATGCATCATGAAAGAAATTAAATTTAAAAAAAGTGTAGTTTAAAAAAAATGCTTCAAAAATTATCTTATGAAAAAAGAGCAATCTGCAATGCTTCAATGCCTTAATGCTTCAAAAATTCTCATTAAATTTATTTATCAAGATTAAATGAGCAATCTGCAATGATTCAACCTCGTTGAATGGGTTGTTGCAACTTACACTCGGTGCATAGTTTTCACAACTCGAAATACCTAAGGAAAGTATCATCGAAATGTCTAGAGCAATGCTGGAGACAATCATAGCAGATTGTCCATTTATTCCTGATATTTGAGTAGGTAGTGGATTACGAACAAATCATTTTAATAGTTCAAAATATATTAATAAAATACTATCCTCTTTTCATAACTTAAAATTTAATAGTTCATACCAATAACACATTCTTTTCTGTATTATGAACCTTAACTAAGGAAAAAATGATTGATACACAAATGTAGATCCATATTTCAGTATTTTTGTGCTAGCAACATCATAAATACTGTATATAGGAACATATCTCACTACTTAAGGAAGTAAAAGGTAATATTAACCTCAGTGGTCAACGAACAGTAATTTGTTTTGATGATTCCATTATGTTCTTCTTTCCTATTGCCTCCTTAAACTACATCAAAACAGTCTTGTATATATTCACAAATTCAAGAATCGAATACTTGCTTCCTAACAGAAAATAACAACTCCGAATTGACAATGTCTAATAGCTAGAAAATATAACATTAATGAATAGTGATCACAGACAGATTCTGTCTTCACATTCTGTGAATACATAGAACTTACGATGAATTATTTGAAACTTTGAGAAATCATATCTCCGAAAGTATTAGCTTGTTAGAGTTGAAAATGATAACAATGGAGTCTCATGACGAAACTGCATTTTAAAAAAATTATAATTCAAAAGTTGTAATGTAAAAAAAAATGTTTTTTTCGTTACTCCGAAACTATTAGACCGATTTTGCCCAATGACGAACTTAACCGAGATATTCATCCTTTAAACAGACTCTGAAAATGTCAACTGTCTAGCTCATTATGTTCGAGAGTTAACGTGTTAACGGACGGACGGACGGTTGGCCAGACAGAATCGATTTCGACCACGGATTTTTGATCAGTGAGTGAAACCAAATCGTTCAACCATTTTCAGCCGAAAATTCGAAAATTACAGACATTTGGGCAAAGTGATAAGCACTCTGTTCCGAGGAACAAGAGCACCAAAAATTAAATCTTTGTTGAATATATCGCAAGAAATCCATTCATACTGCCAACCTTTCTGGTCGCTTTCAATCAAGTTGGGAAATGGAAGAATATGGAATATGGAAGAGAATCAGAAATTAATTCGGAAAATAATGAAATTTATTCTGCGAATGTGGGGCGGGAAATTGTTTGTTCCTGTGATGTTCATCATGGATGAATCCAGCTGTGCATCAATTTTTTGTGCATGAACACTGTTTCATCATACAAGGCAACAATATGCAGCTGCAGAAAAAATCAAGGCTAAGGCTGCCATACGAAGAGTAGCTGCATCAGCACCCCATGAATTACCAGCTTATTTCTGCAGAATATCATTCCTTGTTGTCAACTTCAGGCGCAGGTAATCCAGATGGGCTGTGAAACTCAAAGAGGAATCTCGTTTCACTCCTAGGTATTTGGGACTAAAATTATGTTCCAAGAAATAATAACCGCTAGCTACACTCAAAGTTATATATTTTTGATTATTGTTCCAATGGAAGCAAGAAACCTCAGTTGTATTTGGATTCGGGCAAAAACTCCACTCTATAGGTAATTTTTCACGATTTCTAAATTTGCAGATAGATTTTCTTCACTTTGAATCTTAGAACGACGAAATGCAAGGACAATGTCATCAGCGTATATAAATTTCTGAGATGAAGTAGCAGGGATATCACAATGATATAAAATGAAATGAAGAGGTGCTAGAACCGAACCATGTAGAAGACCATTATCCAAATTTCAGAAATTACTACTATTATTATCAATAAAAATATATGTCAGCATATTTTCGAGTGAACGAACCATTTTTCCACAATGTAAATGGGTACAAAATTTGAAAATCAAACCATCTTTCCATACTGCGCCCTATGCAGCCAATAAATCCTCAAATGTTATTCCTGTTTGAGTTTTGATATTTGATCATTGAAAACTGATTATATGCAAGTAGCGGGACTAAGAGATCAATTAAAACTTCGGAACACTCGAAATATTTCTGGAATCCTCCACATCCTGTATGGAACGCAAGAACCCCTACCTCTACTAATTAAGAGACTATTTCCGTATTTAGCAATATTGAAGTCTCTTGAGATGAAAGCTGGTTACTAGATTGAACTATTTCTCAAGTTATCGACCAAACCATACATAATGTTTCTTATGAGGATCCCAAGAAATATCAGGTGGAATTTCAGAACATTTTCCAACTGCAGACAACAGGTCAAAAAAGTACAGGAAATCGGTCGATGGAACACAAAATATGCAGAGGATTTTCAATAACAGGTTTCAGTTGGAATAACCCGCTGTTCTGGCAGCTGTTATATCAAGAGCTGTCATAGTTTGAAAGATGACATTTAAAAACTATAATATTGAAAAAATTCATTATATTAAGAGCTGTCATCTTTTGAAAGATGTCAACTAAAAACTATATGATTTAAAAAAAAATCTTAAAAAGCACTGACGTGGAGTCAGGAGTTCTTGGGCGCATGTTCTTTTTTGACGAAATATTTTTATTTAATTTTTTAGTGAAATTTTTCCAAAACTTGTTACTCAGTATTCTATAAAAACTAATTGCCAAGTAGCAATTCGGTCAGATCCAAGCAGCAGGAGAGTGAAGCAACCAACGTGGCTACCGAAGCCACGAAAATACGATGAGATTTACATTATTTGAAACTTCAGGAGCAGATACCAGTTCAGAATCTTATTTTCACCATAATTGCTAAAGTTCAAATCCGATCGAGCTGAAATCCTGTACTCGATTGTAGAATGGGGGTTTGCAGGTTTGAGCGGAATTTCAGCGGAATATGACAGATAGTGTCTAATATGTCAAATGTTTAAAAGATTTTTTTTCTAGTGATACTCACGAAAATTTGCAGAAATTTGCGCGCTGCCTTTCTACAACTTATATAACGTGATCATTAATGGAAAATAATTTTATTGTGGTCTGCAGTAAATCTCCTCTGAATTTTTAATTCTACACGATTATTTAGGTTGTATCTCGATACTGTTTTTGGCGCTCTAGTTCCTCGGAACTGAGTGCTTATCAATTTGCCCAAATGTCTGTAATTTTCGAATTTTTCGATGAAAATGGTCTTAAACGATTTGGTTCGACTCACTGATCAAGAATCCGTGGTGGAAATTCATTCTGTCCGGCCGTCCGGCCGGCCGGTCCGGCCGTAGGCACGATAACTCTTGAACGGAATGAGCTAGGGAGTTGAAATTTTCAGAGTGGGTTTGGGGGATAAATATCTCGGCTAAGTTCGTTACTGGGCAAAATCTGACAGAAGGTTTCGGAGTAATAAAAAAACATTTTTTTTTTACAAAACAAATTCCAAATTAATTTTTTTTAATAAGCATTTTTATCATAAGAATCCATTCATATCATTTTTAACTCTAACAAGCTAATACTTTCGGAGATATGATTTTTCAAAATTTCAATGTAAATCGTATTTCACAGATTGATATAATTATTCTATTTCCATGTATGAATTTTCATAATGTCAACTTGACAGAAGGGAATATTGTAACTTCAAAAATATTGGGGTTGAAATACTCGTATTTTAGCGATGCAACGGGGACCTCACCCGAAAATGTTTGAAAATATTACGTAAATATTGAAAGCATAATTCTGTAGTTCGTGAGAGGAGAAAATTTGGTGAACGTAGATGAGGAAATTTTTGATCGATTACAAGGTAATTTTTTCATTATTTCTTCTCTTCTTTAATACATGTTTTATGGAATATCTACTATTTGTAGGTACTTTAAACCTGTTTTGGGCAATTGTCATACGAAACTTGTTTTTTTTGGCGCTCTAGTTCCTCGGAACAGAGTGCTTATCAAGTGTCTGTAATTTTGGAATTTTTGGCTGAAAATGGTCTCAAACGATTTGGTTCGACTCACTGATCAAGAATCCGAGTGCGAAATCGATTCTGTCCGGCCGGCCGACCAGCCGTAGGCACGATAACTCTCGAACGAAAGGAGTAAGCGGATTGAAATTTGCAAGGTGGTTTTGGAGCGTAAATATCTCGGACAAGTTCCGTCGATCTATCTGAAATTTAGCATCAAATTGTAGAATCATGACCTTTATACTTGAAAATTTAAAATATGTTTTTCCACAATAACTCTCGAACGGAATGAGCTAGGTAGTTGAAATTTTCAGAGTAGGTTAGGGAGATGAATATCTCGGTTAAGTTCGTTATTGGGCAAAATTGGCCAGATTTAATTCGATTTCTTCCATGGTGCAGTTCTCATTCTCATGGTTGCTCATTTAATCTTGATAAATAAACTATTATTTGAATTGAATTTCCTTTATGATGCAGCTCTATCATATGTATACATTGATATAATTCCCAACTCAGAGAAACCAATACTTTCGGAGATATAATTTGTCTGTTTGAACTAGAGCGCCAGAAAGCTCCTGTCCATAGGGCTTGAACCCATTTTTCACTCATGAAACCATTAGCCTCAATCGATAAACTTTCCATTCGTGACAAAAACACTCGCTCTACACAGTTATTACATGAATAATAAGTATATCATGCAATAATTCAAAAATAAACACCATCTTAACCCGTGCATGAAAGTATTATTATCAAATAACTCAGTGCTCTCAAAACAAGAGAACCGCATTTAATTCCTACCACACGCTCCGACAATAAATCTTTCTACTACTAACTTTAACCCTAGCATATTTCAAAAAAAAAAACGTTGACATATTTTAAAAACAATTTTAATCAACTTCAATCCTGTTCAATCAACACCCATGTAAAAAGCCCCCGGTTTTATAGTAAAGAACCATGCGAGGGGACGTAGAAATAATTTATGAATATAGCAAGTTTCGGTGGAAAGAGACCAATATAAATGTCTCCTCCTAAAATATTTATTTCCCCGGATTCTCCTCGATATATGGATGTCAACTCTAGAGCTTATTTAACCCTTTTGTGAAGCCGTGGTTGAGGTTGTGCAAACAGTAATATGGACGGAGACGTCGCCGGAAGTGAAGCTTGAGATATAGTGGAAAATTTCGCGATACACAGGGTTGGAACTGAGTGAGGAAGCAAGGAAATATCTTCGAAGAATATGACGCGCTTTGAAACTAATATAGTATATTATGAAACACGTCTAAATATTATATCAATAAATTATTGAATCTTTTCATTTCTGGGTTTTTGCTCCCAAACTATATCTATAAAATAAAAAAAATATTATTTTGTGAATTGCTTCTGGGTTAGGAAAACAAGATATTTGTCAGAAAAAATGTATATGAATTTTGATTTAAACCATTAACTTTACCATAGAACTAATCAAATCTGTTCTACACTGGAAATTTGAAATAATGAAATCAACAACATCAACAGAATTCTTGAAGATAATGGATATCCAAGGCAATTCATTGATACATCTATCATAACTTCAGATAGAAGAGCTTCTAATAAAATAACAATTAATCTAGTACAACAGAATAACCAACAAGAACAACAACCTAATCGGTTGAATGTGCTCTCTAATGTTCGTGGACTCACAAAAATATCTTTGGTCTTTATTAACAAAGAAAAAATCCATCAATGAAAAATAAAAAATGCAAACAGTGTATGCATTCCTTGTATTGGTGGTTAATCGTATACAGCAGTAGACCAGCGTCGATAATTTTTGAAACAAAAAGAAATAATAGTAGAATGAAACCCATTGGAAAAGGAAGAGAATATAACAAAAATGAAGGGAAAAATAATTTACCTGAGGTCGGGAAGTGGAAGGTCAAAAAGATAAATGGCAAAGTTGTTGGTAATAAAAAGGTTTATAACATTTGTATTTACACTTTTCTCGAATACAAAATTTATGTGAAACATTCAAATAACCAAGTTTTTGGTTTTTTATTTTTATCGTTTTACAACAAAATTTTATTTCTGAATTAAATTTGGTGAAAACGTACCTTATGTCCCAAATAAACTATGATCTTTTTGATTTAAAATATTTATTTTTTCACCTCATTTTGACTTTCGGGATTAGGTGTAGTCCGAAGCGTCAAAACATGACAATTTTAAATATTTAAAACCTTCAAAATTCCAACCTCTACCTTCACAAAATTATTATTAATGCTTCTATCTGAAATCACGTAAATCAATTGTTATCATGCCATCACGAGAAATGGGAAGAAATAAATTTCACAAGAAATAGTTTAAACTTCACTGAGATAAAATACATCATGGTTATTCGGATATACAGGGTGACAAATTCGTTCGATTTGATCCTCCATAAGGCGGAGCTTTGACCATTGGTATGGGGGTGATATTGGATCGTCATAATGAACTCCTCAGAGTATATCAGAGAAATTTCGACCATTCCTCATGGGACACCTTGTATAAATCCATAAATATCACCTGGTATATTTCATTCTCGGACAAGAATTAATATAACAGATTGTTCGCCATATCAGAGCTAGAATTAGTTTTTTATCTGCCCCATCTGAGCAAGTAACCTTCCCATCATATTTTATTTATTTCCCCAGATTTAACGAAGTAGCTATTAATGTACCCAGAAAATTAGCTGAAAATAGCGTATCGCATTAATCACAAAAATAATAACGTAGGTCATGAGCGTCGCGATCGTTATCATTATTAATGTTCGAACCTCCGGCACAGCTGCGTACGTCGAAAGGAAACTAGGGGGTGACTGATGTGTCACGCATACACAAATCACGCGACGGAAACGACCCGCAAAAATCGCGAATTTTACAGCCGAACCGGGATGACTTTTATTGTTCTGCACGTGAATCAATCTGGAAGCTTTTCAATCAATTTATCGGCCGTTAAATAGACAAATTGTATTGTAGCGCTGAAGGTTTACGTGAGCTAGCTTTTAAAGGTTGTTTGGAATATGAGGGATGAAGCGAGGTCGAGCTATTTACGGAGAAAGAGTTCATGCGCTAGGATAGCAAAATTAATAGGAAGAGTAGCGGAAGAAAATTTTCGAATTTTTTGTAAGCATTGACGAGGATGATTTTATTTCAATTAAAACAATGTTAACGATCTGTATTCAGATCAATGTTGGTTATTTTTGGGGAATTTCACTGAAATGAGTCATTGGCATAGCCAACTTTCAAAGAAAAAAAATTATGAATAGTGAAAGCACTCGTGCAAGCTATAAGAGTTGAATAAATTCCACTTGAGTTGAAAATGAATCGATTAAGTATTCGAGAGAAATATTAAGAAAAGCACTGACGTGAAGTCAGGAGCTTTTGCACGCATGTTCCATTCTCTATTCTTCCCTGATACGAAGTCAATAGAGCTGAATTTCGGTACTTTCGATTGTAAAATTATGGCTCGAAGTTATGTGCGGAATTTTAACTGATTCTGACGCAAAGTTTCTGAAATATAAAACTTTTGAAGATGAAATGAAAATTTTAACTGACAAAGTTACTAATAATAATCTTGTATTCAACTGTATTGAACACTTTTAATCGAATTTACAATCGATATAGACCGTCTTCTCTGCTTTTTTAAGATATGAATACATTTCGTACCATTTTAATGACAGACTTGAGTGATGAGAGAATCGTCTAAGATCACAGCATTTTTAATTATGACATTTCTATTATATTGGACCGATTATGAGATATATTTCGCAAAAAATTGCGTAGTAAAGAGTAAAGTTAGTAAGAGATCTGTGAGTAGTGAGACTGCTTTTCATCCATAGACATAGATAAAACTCTCGAACGGAATGAGGTAGGTAGTTGAAATTTTCAGAGTAGGTTTGGGGGATAAATATCTCGGCTAAGTTCGTTATTGGGCAAAATCGGACAGATGGTTTCGGAGTAACATAAAAAAAATTTTTTTTTACGAAACAAATTCCAAATTAAATTTTTTTTAATAAAAAGTTTTATCATAAAAATCCACTCATATAATTTTTAACTCTAACAAGCTAATACTTTCGGAGATATGATTTTTCAACATTTCAATAATAAGTCGTATTTCAACGTTGTCACAGAATGATATTATTCTATGTATGAATATGAATTGTCATAATATCAAATGATGTTCCTGAGACATTATCTAATCAATCGAAGAATTGTGAGCGAAGTGAGAAAAATCTCAGTTGTTTGCTCCGAAATTAGTTTTTCTCAGAAAATTCTTACATTTCGGAACTTAACATGAAGTAAGAGATCTGAGAGTAGTGAGACTGCTTTTCATCCATAGACATAGATATAACTCTCGAACGGAATGAGGTAGGTAGTTGAAATTTTCAGAGTAGTTTAGGGAGATGAATATCTCGGTTAAGTTCGTTATTGGGCAAAATTGGCCAGATTTAATTTGATTTCTTCCATGGTGCTTTTCTCATTCTCATGATTGCTCATTTAATCTTGATAAATAAACTATTATTTGAATTGAATTTCCTTTAGGATGCAGTTCTATTATATGAATACATTGATATAATTCCCAACTCTGAGAAACCAATACTTTCGGAGATATAATTTTTCTGTTTGAACTAGAGCGCCAGAAAGCTCCTGTCCACAGGGCTTGAACCCATTTTTTTTCTATGTTCTTATTATACGATTCTCACAAGATTTCACAGATATCTTTGAGTCGGTATTCTACAACTAGTTACAAAGTTTCAATCCGATCAGATCTGTATTGGTTGCAAACTAAATTAGTTCTCGGAAACCGTTGGGCCGATTATGCCCTTTAATGAACTTGTCCTCAGATTAAGTTCTGAAGGCTCTTATTTTTTGACACTTTCAAGTTTATCTGTTTGTATTGTCAAGGCAACGGGGTGTTTTCCCGTTGCATTTTTCGCTTTGCAGTGCAATTACCACTGTAATTTTTCTATAATTGCATTCTTTTCATGAGAAATTCTATGTATGAGGGAAATATTCAGACTAATCTTGACGTGCTTGGGTGAAATAATTTCATATGACACAAAATGACAAAATCTGAATGGTTATTAGAACTGTCAACAAATTTAGAAGTGCTCACTACTTGACAGTACTCCAATGGAGCTTGAAACTCGTTAATGCTTTCCCAACTTTTTGGCGCTCTCGTTCCTCGGAACAGAGTGCTTATCAATTTGCCCAAATGTCTGTAGTTTTCGAATTTTTGGCTGAAAATTGGATTTGGTTCGACTCACTGTCTATCTGTCTGTATTCTATCTGTTTGCGATAGCTGCCGTTTGGTCCAATTTGAAAGATAACCGTCATTCATGTCAAACGAAACTGAAAGTGTATTTCTGGAGAGTTTGGTTGATTTTAGCATGTAAACAATTTGAAATTTGGATTCGCTAAGTTCATAGGCAGAGTTTTTTGGTTAGTGAATCGAAAACGAATGATGCAAGGAAGTCAAGCATAATTTACGAGTCATTCTCTAATTATGAAAGATTTAGAACGGGATTTTCAACTAATGTACAGGTAGTTATTCCTTAGTAACACTATTTAAGATTTCCTACATAAGTATTCTGGGTTGAGTCGTTCTCCCTGGACTGATCACATTAGATTTGTTTCATGAATAAAACTGGATACTTCATTTACTCAATTTTTCAGAATGACTCCTGAGTCCTGATAGATTTGAAACACTTGTAGCCAAAATCGGACCGTCATATAAAGATAAGTTTTAAAGGGATTTTGATTGCTTTCATGATATAGATCTATCAAAATAATCCATTGATATGATTCCCATTTTTGAGAAACCAATACTTTCGGAGATATGATTTGTCAAAGATTGTTTTTCTACCAAGTATGACTACGTCTGACACTGAGATGAGTAAACCAGTCGCAGTTGAAACGATTCCAATTTTTCCGCGTAATTAACGTACTGAATGAAACGCAACAACTAAAATTCGCCATCCTCTATTAATACCGCAATAAAACGAGCATCAGGACGATCAATTTGATGCAACGGACTGATGACAGAAACACGATCCGGTACGTAATTCACTAGGACTTCTGATTTACCCGCAACCGACCACGGAGCTCGTGCCGGCCACGTTTCATGCCGTCATTACTTTAATGCCTCTATTAATCGTCACGATTCGGATCGTAACTAGATTTAGTTTCGTTATGGCGACCTCTGGAGGTTTACCTAATCGGATTTCTATCTCGCAAAAGTCGAGGTAAATGGGAACGATCGTGGTGGCCGAAGATCGGGGTCAGATCGAGCGTATTGCGGCGCTGAAGGTACCGCATGCCTCAAATCGAGTGAAGAGTAAGGTTTGTTTCAGATGCTCCGGTTCCATTCGGTTCCGTTCGTTTTCGGTTTCGATTCGGTCGCTGCGACAAGGGTGAAACGGTGTTCCGGTTAAGAATCGGTATCGAATAGAAACCGTACAGCATCGAATACTCTCCCGACGCGAATAGGTTTCAATCAGGTCTGAATTCGTGTGTAGGGAATACAGATCAACCGAGATGCTCCCACAAATGGTGTTTCTAAATGGATGTGAAAATTTTTAAGTGGGGGACCTTCAGCAAACATTGAGCAGCGTCTTCAACATACATTGTTGTTCTAAGCCTTTTCCGCCCGAGTTAATACCCTTTGACATTAAGGAAGTTTGAACCATAAAATTGTTTGTCATTGATACTTTGTTGAACATCTACCGACAACTTGATATTAGTTAATATGACTGCATTTGACAACAGCCTACTCAATTTTTTCAACTTATTATCTCTGTCTCTGTGAATATATAATAATAATAATATAGTTTATTCTGTGAACTACAGGTATAAACAGTAATCACGGAGGCTTGAGCCTGTACGTGATTTGTAATAAAAAAAAAATAAACATAATAATATTAGCCAATATTCAAACTTAATATAAAATTCTAATGTGACGAAGAATAAAGTTACATTTAGGCTCTAACATAAATATAAAGAGAAATAGAACATAATGACGGAATGAATCGTGATTAAAAGGTGTTTTTCTAAGTAACAGTTGGAGTCATGCTTAAGTGGAGGTTTCTTAACAATGGGCAAAAAAACAAAAACAAAAATCGTGGATTGAATTTGGTAAGTATGGTCTCAATAAACTAGAAAATTTGTTTATTGAGGGTTAATAACAGAATCAAAATATCTTCTTCCTTTTTCAATCACCCAGTTCCTATATTTATTTTTACGTGTTTTAGGATTTACTATAATTTTCAACTCCTTGGGAACTGTAGCGTAAAGGCGTGGGGCTATGTAAGTGAAACTTCTTTGGCCAATCCGTTTATCAGCTCTTGGTGTGAAATACTGATTGATCCTATTTCTTGTCTGGTAAGTATATTCTGTTTTTCGAATCTTAATTTTTCCAGAACTTATATCGGATAATATCTTCATTACGAATAGCTGATGGGGATTCATAATTTTGGAGATTTCATACAAATCATCTGATGGAAATAGTAGCGGTTTTCCGTATATTATACGAATCAACCACTTCTGGATTACTTCAACTCTCCTCAGGTGACAATTATAGGCTCCACCCCATCCGATTATTCCATACATCATCTGAGACTGACATAAGGCTACATATAACATCTTCAAATTTGCAACGCTGAGGTAATTCTTTAGGTATTTAAATTTCGAGAGCAAACGCCTTAGTTTGCCCACCAAAATATCTATGTGCTTATTCCATTTCAGATGTCTGTCGATCGTAACTCCCAGATATTTTATATGATCCGCTTCAGGAATGGATGTATAGCTGTCGATTACTAGATTTCCCATATGTGGAAGACCTGATTCATAGGATGAAAATGGTAAATATACTGTTTTTTCAATATTCATGGTAAGTTTATTCTGTTCGAACCATTTTTTCACTTCAAAAAGTTCTTTTTCAGTTATTTTTTTGAGTTTTTCCCACGTATCATCCTCATATAATATTACGGTATCATCCGCAAAGCTAATGGCTTCTCCTTTATGACTCATTAACAATAAGTTGTTCACATATATAAGGAATAATATTGGTCCCAATACCGTGCCCTGGGGTACTCCATACTCTACAATCTTAGGTTCACTTATTTGTTCGCCTATTCTTAGACTCTGTGTCCTGTGTGTTAAATAACTCTTCATTATCTTGTAGGCTTTTCCTCGAAACCCACAAGAGTAAAGTTTTTGGAGCAGCTTCTGATGCGACACAGTGTCGAAAGCTTTCTTAAGGTCTATGAAAACACATAGACCCACTTTGCCACTATCTAACCAGCCATATATCTTTTCCATAAGCTTTTTTATTGCATCCTCAGTAGACTTACCCTTCCTAAATCCAAACTGGTTCTCAGCTAAAATCTTATTTTTATCTAAAAATTTCAGAAAGCGAACTTTGATTAGTTTTTCTACTACTTTGGCCACGCTTGAAATTAAACATATCGGTCTATAGTTGGAAATGACAGCTCTGTCTCCTGATTTGTACATTGGCTTGATGACACCTCTTTTCAGAATATCTGGGAATTGACCAGTTTCAAAACAAATATTGGCTAGTAACATCATTGGCTCCGCTATCTCTTCCCGAATGTTTTTCAAAAATTCTGCCCTGATACCATCATCACCTGGAGCCCCCCCACTTTTTAATTCCGAAATAATTCCTTTCACCTCAATTACACAAGTTGGAAAAAGGAAACACGTGCTCCCACAAAAATAGTTGCTTTTTTCGCTCTCTGGAACCTCTCTTATGTTATCTGCGAGTTGCTTGCCTATTTCATTATAATATATGCTGAACTCCTCCACCATTTGTTCTCTACTCGTTACTTCAAGTCCTTCAGAATCCTTAATCGAATTAATTTCAGTTTTAGGTTTATCTCCTCCACACAGATCATCGATATACGACCAGAGAGATCTAGCACTGGAATTATTTTTATTTATGAAATTATTTATGTGGTCTCTTTTTGCATTTTTTATCATCTTCTGTAGAGTATTACGATATTTTATATAGTTTTGTTTCAATTGTATATTTAATGGGTTTTTCATCAATTCTTTATATAACTTATTTTTATTATTTATAGCCTTCAGAAGTCCTCGAGTAATCCAATCCTTCCTTCCAGAGTTTCTATAAGTTTGCTTGATTTTTATTGTGTGTTTTTTAGTGTAATGATTTATTAAACCAATGAAAGATTCTGTAAAAGAATTCACGTCATTATTTTCAGTAAAATTGTGCCAATTTATCCTCCTCAAATCCTCCCTTAACTTACCGTAATCTTCATAAGTTTTATATTTACTAGCGATTTCTTTCGGCATTTCGTCAAAATTGAGACACAACACTATCGAATAGTGATCGGTCACATCTGTTCGTACAATAAATGACTTATTCTGATTTCTGGTGGGATGGCGACATCTCAGGAAGAAATGGTCCAGGCAACTGTTACTAGATGGTCTTGTAACATCGTTAATATAAGAATTGTATCCAAAAAAACTGAATAAACTTTTATACTCATCAATATAATCATTTGTAGATAGCAGGTCAATATTCATATCACCTACAATTACGTGATAATCACATATTTTTATTTCTTCTATGTACTTGAACAAATCCTTGTTGAATTCTCCTGGACATGTCTGAGGTGAGCGGTATATTCCTGTAATTTTAACTGTTTTCCCCCTCAATTTCAATTCCACTGCTAATACCTTGTTATCTCCAATAGTTAGAATTTCGTGATTATATTGTAAATCCTCCCTAACATAAATAACAACCCCATCATTTCTGTTATATGATCCATTGTTGTAGACGCACGTGTAACCTCTTATATTGAAAAGATCAAGATCCAAAATCTGAAAAGTTTCCGTAAGTACGATTATATGAAAACTCTCCGGATATGTTTTTAATAATATCTTGAATTCATCCAAGTTCTTTGCTAAACTCCTAATATTGTTATGCAGTAACTTAAACCCGGCTCCAACGTCACGATCTTTCAAATCTCCTAACTGATCTATATATTCAGCCCTATATATTCCCACATCAAAATCCCTAACAAATTGATCCATCTAGAAAACGAAAGTGCAAATACCCAAAAATTACAATAAAACCCAGTGAAGATAACACAAGGAATATTAAACAAATAATAAATGTTCCAATGAATATTCGTTTTGCAACATATACCAACAATAAAACATGAAACTTAGCCCAGTAATCTAGCCTCCTTTCTTCAGCTTGCTCTCAGGGATCGTAGATTTCTTGTTACTACCAGAAGATGAGGATTGTGATCTGGTTCTTCCCAGTTCTCCCACGTCTTTCGCTTTATTCAGGACCTGATTAATTGCCGATAACTCCTTGACAATTTTCGAGTCTTCCACCAACAGTAAGTGTTCGTGCTCAGCCACCATTTGCCGAATTCGAGCTATAGGGGCAGGGCTACTTGGCGCACTAGTTACCAGATCAGTAGTATCACCAAAATGGGAAACCAATTCTTCGCTATTGTTTGTAGTGTTGGCTGAAGAAATCTCATCCAAAATTGGCTGTTCCTATGTTAAAAGAATCTGAGTAAGCGAGAGTGGGGTAATACTGCGCAGTGGGGCAATACTGCGCATCCATATAAACAAGTGTAAAAGTGCTAAAGATCAACCAACGCAATTCAAATGTGATTTATAGATGTGGCAACTACTTTACAAAGGTTTTATCTCTAATCGGTGCATTCAGTGCTGCACTGTATTTCAAAATGTGGGATTCGTTGGTTTCCTCATAATTTTGTGATACCAGAAAATGAGCTTCATTATTGAAAAAATTTTAAGTTTGTTCGTTCGTTATGTAAATGCTTCATTCAATGATTTTTGTCTACGTTTGATTTGTATTTTACACCAATGACAATGAATTTTAGGTTAGAAAACAAAATTAGGATCGATGTGGGGTAATGCCATGGCCCTGTATTTGGAGCGCGGTATGACTTGATAATTTCAATGGTGAAATGTACTTAAGTGTCAACTTTTTATTTCAGATGGTCAGGAATTTCAAGAGGAAGTCGCAACGAAAGAGTTAGTCGATTGAATAACTTAATAATGACATTACTGCCATTTCTTACGGTGCTAAAATACTTGGAATGAGTGCAAGGACAATACGCCGAGCATGGAAGGAGCACAGCGTCATATATATAAGTAGTCGCATAAATAAGCATAATATCTCAAATATTTTAGAAGTCTTTATGTTAAAGAATTTATATTATAACTTATTTAGTTCACTATATTATAGTTAACTTACCATGGTGAATGGTGAATTCGATTAAGAGTGTCCAATACAGGAGAATAGACAATAGAATTCACCATGGTAAATTCGATTAAAAGTGTCCAATACAGGAAAATGGACAATAGATATACGCGCAAAAGCTCCTGACTTCACGTCAGTGCTTGAACCAATTTTTTTTTTCGTAATTTTTTTGAAATTTTCTTGGGGTTCTACGGTTCTTACAAAATTTTTTTTTCGTCATTTTATTCAAATTTTCTAGGGGTACGGTTGTAAAAAAGTTTTAAACACGTCTTTATGTTGATTTTCTACAAATAGTTACCAAGCTTCAATTCGATCGAATCTTTATTTTTTGAGTTATCGAGGAAATAATATTCCAGGTGGGTATAACTCGGAAACCGTTAAACCAATTATGCCCAAAAACGAACTTAACTCTTCCATTCGGATACGCAACCTACCCTATCTCCTTTTGTTCGAAAGTTATCGAGGCAACGGTAACCCATCTACTGAAAAATACTCAAAAATATTTAACCGATCGTGTTGAAACTTAAAACTTGGCAGAACAGTTGGGTTCTAAGGGCTCTTGCAAAATTTCAGCAATTTCAGACGAATAGTTACTGATATATAGAATTTTTTTTTTTTATTTTCAATGATTTCTTAAAAATTTTCCATAAATACTATCCTCACCAAATTTTGCATGAATTTTCGCGTTGGCATGCAACAACTAATAACCATGTTTCATTTCAATCGGTTTAGTATTTTTCGAATAAATGAGGAGAAAAAAAAAACACAATTTCATATGGCTGTAACTCTAAAACAGTTAGGCATTATGCTCATAAACAAACTCAAATGTCGTGTTCAGATGCACATCCTAACCTGAAATCTTCAAGCCGCTATCTCTTTCCGTTCTCAAGTTATCGTGACAACAAAAATATTTTTTAATCATTTTTTAATAATTTTCTAGCCATACGATTCACACAAAATTTCACAAACGTGCTTAGGTTCATATTCTACAACTACTCACCAAGTTTCAATTCTATCGGATGTATATTGGTTGAAAACAAAATTATTTCTCGGAAACCATAGGCCGATTTTGCCCATTAACGAACTTGTACGTCGTATTGGATTGCGCCACCTACCCTGAAAATTTCAAGTCGCTAGCTCTTTCCGTTCTCAAGTTATCGTGGCAACGACCGGACGGCTGGTCGGACAGAATCAAATTGGACCTCGAATTCTTCATTGGGGAGTCGAACCAAATCGTTTGAGACCATGTGTGACATTAAAACAGCTTTAGCAATCTGCCAAATAGATTTTTTTTAAATTGTTCCATAGAGGAGATAAATACAACATTTTTCCCTCAATTTCGAAGGGCAGTAACTTCGAGGGAAAGGGGCTTGAAACAAAAAATTATATGAAAATCCGCTCTTAAATTTTGCTCTTAACATCCTCCGCATAAATTTAGAAACACCCTGTTCACTATACCATTACAACGGTAGTTCACTCGACATTGAAATGTATCAGACCTGTCGATATAAAACACTCACGAACAACTCATAAGCACCTCGCCCTAATCCATCAAGACGTGAATAACCCTAAAGCCTGCTTCAGACGAGTCGTCGATGACGTCATAAACCCATTCTTCAGTCCCTGGAAAGTCATTCGTATCTTCGAAAGTTGATAAGCGACGCGCCAAGACCAGTGCGTTTTATTCTACGGTGCCCCTTAAGCCCCCCTGCAACGTGACGAGCATGCGGTTAGACGACGTGTCGAGGAGTTTTCCGGATAAACCTGCAACTCTTGCAATAAATCATGAAAATTCAATTTCTGCACCGAGATATATGTACGTCCCCTTTTGTTTCACGAACCAGTTTTGTGTTTTTGACAGAACGAAATGAGATAAAGGTACGAAAAGAATTTCCACGTTTTGTAGCTTTCGAGCGCTAACAAAGTTTGGAGCGAAGGTTCCTCGAGGAATAACGATTTTTTTTTAAGGCGATGAATGTTGAAATTCTGGCGTTGAATTGAATTTCAACAAGATATTTCGAATAGACAGGAATATATTTCATTTCACATTCCCAAATATTTAACCATAGAAATCGATTACCATGAAAGTTTCTTTCATTGCGTATATTATACCCTTTGATGTACGTAGACTTGAATACAAGATTATCGTACATTTTTATTAGTGTCCGACCGAAACTGGTTTTTCAGCCGAAACCGAAACCGAACTTTCGGCCAGGGTCTCAGTTTCGGCCGAAACCGAAACCGAAACCGAAACTTTATATATCATACTGAAATCTACTGTATTTTTTACAATTTTATATGCATATACATAAAAACAGTTAAGCAGTATTAAGTAAAATAAAAAGACAACTTTTTTGAGATCTTTATTTATTATTTTGGTATTACCAAGTTATAAAAATAATCAGTCGAAGTATACAGGCTAATTCCAAATCAGACGTCAACCTTGGAGGAGGTGTTAGTATGGATAATTTGCTGTGGTTTGAGCCATTTTTATTGATGACCAAAAATCAACAGTTTCCGAGATATTTGAGTTCTCGTTCTGATGACAAAGAATTAGTATGATTTGAAAGGGGATATAAGAAGCAAATAGAGAAAAATAACGAATTTAATATTTTTTTGTTGCAAATGAGCTCGAAATTTCATTAGAAAATGTATTCATAAATTATGTTCCACCATTCCATATAGGCAAGCACATGCCGTCTTTCTGATATCTTCAGTTGTTATTTTCCGCCTGAAATTTACTCACGCTGTCTTTTGATACACATTCACTATTTTATATGCCAGACATTCAAAAGGATGCTTATAAAAAATCTGCTGAAACGAAACTAGTTATGCAATCTAACGAAATCTTTTATAGAATGAAGAAGGAATTTGGCAAGTTTTTAAAATAATTTTGGCATACAAAATTGTGAAATTCGAAAGTTGCAGACAAATTGATATTAGAAATTGATTTTTCATTTATTCATATACCACATTTCAAATCATACTAATTCTTTTTCAACCTCTTATACAGCATTATTTCAATTTTTTCGTACATATGATATCCTTTTCTAATGAAAATAAACCAAAATTATCATCAAATTTGGTCAACGTAGAAAAAATTGACGAAATATGAACTAAGTTCAGAAATCTTTTAAAAATCACCCGAACTCCAAAAACTGTTGATTTTCGGTTATTAATAAATATGGATTAAACAACAGCTAATGAGACATACTAACTCCTCCTCCAAGTTTCACGTCTTATTTGGAATCACCCTATGTAATCTAATTAATAATCATTAAAGTGAATTCTCATGAATTCTCAGTCATAACAAAGATAGATTACAATTACTTGTACGACAATTATGTATACCTACTTTTAACTCCTGGCCAAACGACCAGGATAATTCACGAACAGTCAAGTTTCGGCCCGGCCGAAAGTTTCGGCCATTTTGGGCCGAAACCGAAACTAAGGCCGAAACTAGATTTCTTGGCCGAAACTGGACGAAACCGAAACCGAACTTTCGGTCGGTCACTAAATTTTTTATAGTTTTTTGCCCTACACAGTCAATATTCACTATAAGATTATATTCTCGCATCCCTTAAATAATATAATTTTCATCATATAAATTAATACAATGATATCCAAATACATCATAAACAATAACAACAATTATAAACTATCAGTCTATGAGCGAACTGGTTGGGATACACGAAGATACTTTCAATCTCCAAATAATCGATTTCTCTGTCAAACTTAACAAGCCGATTCAAGGAATGCGGGGTTCACAAAGCTTTTCGACGATATCAAAACCCAAGGTTCCTAGGCAAGAAAAACCTTGATCAAAATAATCGAAGGACAAATCGAGGAAAACAATCTGACAACTTCGCATTTACTTAAATTTAACTGAGGCAGGCACAGAAATGCAATAATTATTATGTAGTTCTTTAGATTTGAGCTAAATTCGAATTATAAGACATTACTCGTCAACATTCATTGGGTTAAGTAATCATTGAAGGATACCGTGCAAGTTATATTCATTATTTAATAGTTTCTTTCTGGGTTTTCTCTCCTAAACTTTGAAAAATATCTATAAAATAAAAAATGTATTATTTTGTGAATTCCTGCTGCGTAAGATTGTTGACTAACAAACAATATCAAAACAACATCAACGAAGAAACAACAATTTCGTAACGTTTCGGAGTCTATAAGCAGACTTCTTCGCCAGACACTTAACGAAGATGTTCAGAATTATTTTTTGTTTGTTAAAACCGAAACGTCATTACTTTGGCTCCTTCGTGCTGAAGTCAAAAGCGTCTACGGCAGGCTGTCACTAAACAAGACGTATTATAAGTTCATTAGTGAGAGCCGGTACGAAACGCTGAACAACCAAGAGGTTGTAGGTCCTCACAACGCATCATACTTCGAAACTCACAGTAGGTAATATTAAGGAGACAAAATTTGTAGTTTTACAGATATAGGACTTTTTAAAATTTTAATTCGAAATGACAAAAATAAAAGCTAGAAAAGAAATAACAATCTTTGCTTAGTGAACTATGTTATAAGTACTACCTAGAAATACTATAAACAAAATTTTAACGGTTTCATTGAAACTAATTGAGAAAGGAACACCCAACCCAAGAAAGTTTTTTAATTCCCCAAAACTATATCCTGTTATTATGATTTATAAACATACCAAATTTAAATTTTCCCTGAACGCACCCCAAGAGAAATCAATCGAAAAACTACGATATTTTACATGAGATATGAGGCACGCAACATTTTGTTTACATAAAATACATCAATGCCTCCGGCATCGAATGAGAAACCAACGGAAAATCGTTAGAAATGATTTCGCAGATATCGTATAAAAAACGAGCCCTTTTCGGACCTCAGGCAATACTTCGAGATTCCTCTCCTTTTCGATCTACTTTAGGTCACGAGAACGGCATATTCATCTCCATTTAGATGACCGCATCACCCCAGACTTGGAAATATTTGTCAATTGCGGTGGAAGAATTGTTTTGACAGATATCGCTGGAATTTTGCAAGATCCTTCAAAATCTTATTTTACACCCTTGTTCTAGATTCGAAATAGATTGGATCAATACTGTTGGAGATATTGGCGAAATATCGAAAATTTTAGCGATTGAATTGGACCGAATTAATTCCAGTCGAGCAGCAAAATTTTCATATTCATAAACCACATGTATGAGATACATAATAGGGGTAACTCTAAATCGAATAGAAAGGTGCAAGCCGAATCCATAGACATAAAATAACATGGACTGGTTGTGAGAAAGAGACCATTGAAATCAGCATTGAAAAAAGACAGAATAGTTAAAGTCAAACCACGGTATATGAATATTTTCATTTAATTTGGCGTTTGGCAAAACCACAGAATACAAAACATTGGTTTCCTTTATCCTCTGACCTTTCTTGCATAATGTATTGTTCGGTTTCATGTATTGTGTATGTGTTTTGGTGATTTGTAGACAGAATAGTTAAAAGCAGAACATTTTCATTTATATCCGAGACTCGTTTCTGAATATTCTGATACTTATAACACAATTTACTGTGCATCATTATTTTTATACAATTATTTGCCTTCAATTATTCTATCCTTCATAACATCTCTCTCTCTAATGTATTCCGCAACGAACTGTGTGATAAAATTACGTGAGGGCCAGTCCATGTTATTCTATGTCTATGGCCGAATCCGAATTGAGTCAAATTGGTATTCTGTAACTAACAATCGTCTTTATCAACGGAGTCTGGAGGATGAATCGATTCAGATAGATTCGAAGGTCACAGAGTCGTATATCTTGTCTATGATCGTGTTCCGGCATCGAAATTCCATAGAGAGTGTATACGCTCTTTAATCGTTTCTTGATAAACATCATTTGACACTTTTGGGTTATCTATTTCAGTGAATTTGGGTTTAATTCATTTGTGTCACGAGAATGGTGAATTCTTGTTAATTTAGATGACAGCATCACATCGGATTAGGAGATATTTGTCAATTGCTGTTGAAGAATTATTTTGGGTGCGCAATTTTATGATATCCATTATTTTCGATGTACCTATTGTGAATTTGTGAATCATTTTCTAGAGTTTACTGATTAAGACAAATTCAAGTGATCGTAACGATACGTTAATTCCGCGCCAAATATTTTTTTCCCAAATTTATGAACATACAATTAGTAGGTATATACCTGCATGACTTCACCAACAAAGTTTAAAGTTCCGGCAAATAAAGAATTTATTTACTACCATTGCAATTTTAAGTATTATCCGTCTATCTACATGAAGAAATATTTCAGTTAAAAAAATTGGTTCCAACCATTTCTATTTAGTGAGTGGGAACTTTTATTATGTACTAATAAATGTCGGTTAAAGTGGATTTCCGAAAAATATCATATTCGAGATAATGGTTCTTTTTGGCGCTCTAGTTCCTCGGAACAGAGTGCTTATCAATTTGCCCAAATGTCTGTAATTTTCGAATTTTTGGCTGAAAATGGTCTCAAACGATTTGGTTCGACTCACTGATCAAGAATCCGAGGTCGAAATCGATTCTGTCCGGCCGGCCGTAGGCACAATATCTCTCGAACGAAAGGAGTTAGAGGATTGAAAATTGCAAGATGGGTTTGGAGCGTAAATATCTCGGACGTGTTCGTTAATGGGCTAATCCATGGGTTAATCCATCAAGCGGTTTCGGAGTTATGGCCGATTTTAGTAAAAACATTTTTTATGAATATTTCCGAAACCGATCACTCGATCTATCTGAAATTTACCATCAAATTGTAGAATAATGACCTTTATGAGCATGTGAAGTTTTGTATTGACCAGGTTATCGCAAAGTGTCGAAAAAAATGTAGAAAATTAAAAAAAAATAATTTCTACAATAACTCTCGAACGGAATGAGCTAGGCAGTTGAAATTTTCAGAGTAGGTTAGGGAGATGAATATCTCAGTTAAGTTCGTTATTGGGCAAAATAGGCCAGATGGTTTCGGAGTAACGAAAAAAAATTTTTTTTTAAGTAACAGTTTTTAAGATGCAGTTTCTCCATAAATATCCATCGATATCATTTTCAACTCCAACAAGCTAATACTTTCGGAGATATGATTTTTCGAAATTTCAATAATGAATCGTACTTCTATGTTCTCACAGAATGCTATAATTATTCTATCTAAGCTTTATTATATGCTCTGTGTTCATGTCATCCTGTTCTATAAGAGAGAGTCAAATTCATTTCAGCTTTTTTAATTTGATTTCTTCCATGGTGCAGTTCTCTTTCTCAGATTGCTCATTTAATTTTGATAAATAAACTATTATTTGAATTGAATTTCCTTTATGATGCAGTTCTATCATAAAATTACATTGATATAATTCCCAAATCTGAGAAACAAACTTTTGGAGATATAATTAGTCTGTTTGAACAAGAGCGCCAGAAAGCTCCTGTCCACAGGGCTTGAACCAATTGTTATCTAGAAAATTCTATGACCTTTGAGTGTTTTCGATTTCCATAGTAAAGCAGACAGTAGAACGTAATAATCTTACAATGAGTCCTGATTGTCTGTCGGTACCTGTCCAGATGCAAAATACATCATCAACATATCTCTCAGCACACTTAAAAAGTCAGGAGCTTTTGTGCACATGCTCCATTGTCTATTCACGCCACATCCATAATTCGTCTAATGAATGGCGGGATTGTTGACTGTAAGATTGCTGAATTTGGTTCCGTTCTCATAAATAAATAACCGATATATCAAACTTCCAAACAGCTGATGCAAAAGTCAAGATTTCCAAGAATTAGTGCATAACTTGGCAACAGTCTGTGGCAAATGAAATCTCTTGAATGATTTGTACTGCGAACTTAATACAGAATCGATGCATGAATAAAAATACAGGGTGTTCTATTTGAAATAAAAAAGTGGACATGCGTTTTTGATAAATGTGGCAACACTGTCGACTTTTGGAATTTTGGAAAAAGGGCTCCCTATTATCCAGGGCCCTAATGAAAATTTCAGTTCACTAGTTATCAAAACAATTATAATTGGACAAGTTAAAAGGAAAACCCTTTATGTCAACAATATACCGGGTCTTGCAATGGGAACGCTCCATTTCAAAATAGACATTACTCACGCACGGCTGCCATTTTTTATTAGTGACATTGATAGTTGTATTTGTCAATGTCTACCATTCAATCATGGAAAGGTACACGCTTCAACAACGTTCACAAATAATTCAAATTTATTATGAAAAATCGCGATCTGTTACTCTAACTTTACGTGCTTCAACTTCAAGGTTTGGTCGTTATAATCGTCCCGATAAAAGAACAGTTGAACGTTTAGTGAAGAAGTTTGAAACAAATTTTACACTCCATGATGTTACAGTGCCAGTGAGACAAAGGAATGCAAGAAGTGAAGAGGATATTGCTGCCGTACGTGAAAGTATTTGTGAAGAGCAAAATTTATCCATTTCTGGTAGTTCGCAAGAACTACCGATCTTTGATGACCTGAATTGTTCGTCTTGAGTCGCAGAACATGTGGATTTAACAGGACGGAGCCACTTGTCATACAGCCAATGACAACATTAATTCATTGAAAACAAATTTTGGTGATTCGATTACTTTAAGAAATGGAAAATTATACGCCTCGTTCCTGCGAATTAACTCCATTGGACTTCTTTCTATGGGGTTACATTAAGTCATTGGTTTGCAGCAATCATACATCAAATTTAGACGATTTACAGATCGATATTGAACGAGCAATTGCTTACATACGACCTGATTTATGTGATGGAGTAATGGAAAATTGGGTTCAACGACTGAATTCCTGTCAGCGGTTCCGTAGAGGACATTTAAATGACGTCTGGTTTCATAACTAAACATTGTATTTTATAATGAAATAAGAATTTCAATATTTATCGAATAAATAATGAGTTTTATTCACAAAACAAAATGGGCCGCTCTTAATGAAAGCCCTTTTAGTATCAACTTGTGAAACTCGAGCCAAGTGGATTCTTCCCTTTATAATTTGTCAAAATATTTCACCAAGTGACCAGCGAGAACTTAATATCTTCAATAATATTTTTCCAAAATTTTCCCCACATTCTTAAATTTTTACCTCTTCGCAGCACGATTCAAAAAGTTCATCTCTTCCAAAAACACTTAACCGAAATCCGAAATCTAATCCGAAGGGAAAATTAAATCCTAGATTAAATCCGACTATCCACGAGTATATTCTTGTCTATTTAAGCTCATCCGACCGAAACGTACCTCGCGACCGAGGATATTCAACAACTTCCTCAATTTGTAGCGATCGAAACCCATTCGTTCGGCATTATATTAACGACATGTTTACTACCGACCGAAACGGCCTGGCGAGGCGTGTTTCTGACACCGCGGAAAACAAAAACACAACGTAAAGAACGCATACTATACCTTGTCGCTGGCCGGTAGAGATTGAGGATTATGTTCTAGTTCCCCCGTTGGAGCGGTAACAAATGAGCATCATGTGCGATTCAGCTAAATAGACATTAATTCAGGAATTAGGAGAACAAGAATATGGTTTTATGTGGCGAGAATTAATTACGACGGAAATTTAAAAAAATGGCTGACGTGAAGACAGGTTTCATTGTCTATTCACGCCTCGTACAGGGTCGATCGAGCTGAAATTCGGTACTCGATTGGAAAATGGCTGCTCGGAGGTATGTGTGGAATTTCAGCGGATTCTGTCAAATGGTTTCTGAAATATAAAATTTTTGTAAAAAAAAAATTCGCATTTATAATTTTTGAGTTATTGAGGTAATAACAGCAGAATTCCAGGTTGGTCTAACACCGAAACCGTTGGTCAGATTATGCCCATTAACGAAAGAGGTCGACGAAAAATTTAATTTAATTTCAAGTAATAGTTTATTTATCAAGATTAAATGAGCCATCTGCAATGATTTAACCTCGTGGAATGGGTTGTTGCAAATTACACTCGGTGCATAGTTTTCACAACTCGAATTACCTAAGGAAAGTATCATCGGAATGTCTAGAGCAAGGCAGGAGACAATAATAGCAGATAGCAGATATTCTTCATAACGGGACCGCCAAATAATTTTTTTTTTGAAAATGCAATGAAAAAAAAGCTAGTGAATATTTTCTCAAATTTCTTTTTTGCGCGCGTGTTCCGCAAGGAACAGCGTGCTATCATTTCGTCACAATGTCTGTATTTTTCGAATTTTTTTTCGAAAATGGTCTCAAACGATTGGGTTCGACTCCCTGATGAAGAATTCGAGTTCAAATTCAATTCTGTCCGTCCGGTCCGGCCGGCCGGTCCGGCCGGCTGGTCCAGCCGGCCGGTCCGGCCGTTAGCACGATAACTCTCGAACGGAACGACTTAGAGCGTTGAAATTTGCAGGGTAGTTTTGTAGCGTAAATATCTCGGACAAGTTCGTTAACGGGCGAAATCGACCGAGCGGTTTCGGAGTTAAGGCCGTTTTTAGTAAAAACGTTTTTTATGAATATTTCCGGAACCGATCACTCGATCTTTTTGAACTTTGGCATCAGATTGTAGAATCGTGACCTTTATATGCCTGCGAAGTTTTGTGTTGAACGGACGGCCCTAAAGTGGCAAAAAAAATTTTTGAAAATTTGAAAATTTTGTTTTCACGATAACTCGAAAAATACTGATCTGATTAAATTGAAACTCAGTAGTTAGATGCCAAAGACCAAAGCATACACTTTTGCAAAATTTCGTGAAGATCACGTGACATGAAAAAAATAAAAAAATTACTACTATTTTGCGGAATACTTTGCTTTTAATGCCGAAACATATGTTTTTGAGGTTCATGCTGCCCTTTCCGGGCATTTTTCGTATTGCGCATGCGCAGATTAGAAGTCCTTTAACTGCTGTAGTTTTCGTCAGAGAGGATTGGGGTTTTGGGGTGCCGGATGCTATTCCTCCATAGAATTCAGATCCCTGATGAGGGTCTGCGCATGCGTAGATTAAAGATGCGATATCTTCCGAACCACTAGTGTTGGAGAATCGGAGTTTTTTGTGAGGTGTGTAATTTTGGGAGGACTTGCAGCCACGAGTATACTGCGCTTGCGCAGACGAGAAGTGAGTGGTTTTGGGTTGTTTGGGTTATGTTGGGAGTAATGAGCCGATATTGTGAGGTTTTAAAAGAATATTCATGTCAATTCAGTGCACGGACACAAGTCAGTTTGCTGCACAACCGCATTTTTTCCGCTCTACGGTAAAGCTAACAGCCAAACTGTATTGATAGCTATATTTGTTAAAGGAACTTGAAAAAAAAAAAAAAAAGCACTGACGTGAAGTCAGTACTCTTTGGCGCGCGTGTTCACGGTGGCTAATTTGAATTGAATGATGAGTACTTCAAGCTCAGTGGATAGTGCGAGCCAAAGATCTACCCAAAGGATAGTGGACACCATTCACTGTCGGTTCAAAAATTAACATTGCTGTATCTAAGCTGCCATCAGGATAGAGTAACAAAGTTGGAAAAGAACACAAGTGACTCTCCTTAGTCGCACAAGCTCCTAGAAGATTTGGGAGGGTCAGTATAATCCTAATCATGTTTATAGCACGCGCGCAAAAGCAGATTGACTTAACAATGAAAGAAAAAGTGTAAAAAGTCAATCTGCTTTGGCGCGCGTGCTATAAACATGATTAGGATTATACTGACCCTCCCAAATCTTCTAGGAGCTTGTGCGACTAAGGAGAGTCACTTGTGTTCTTTTCCAACTTTGTTACTCTATCCTGATGGCAGCTTAGATACAGCACTGTTAATTTTTGAACCGACAGTGAATGGTGTCCACTATCCTTTGGGTAGATCTTTGGCTCGCACTATCCACTGAGCTTGAAGTACTCATCATTCAATTCAAATTAGCCACCGTGAACACGCGCGCCAAAGAGTACTGACTTCACGTCAGTGCTTTTTTTTTTTTTTTATTTGAAAGTACAATCCTTCCGGTTAATAATGGAAAATAATTCCATTCAAATGGCTTTCTCGGCTTGCCATTTCTTGATCTGTGAGTCGAACCAAATCATTTTAGAACATTTTCATCCAAAAATTCGAGAATTAAAGATTTTGGTAAAATTGATAAGCTCTCTGTGCCAAGGAACAAGAGTGCCGAAAAGATCAACGGATAATTCCGCAAAAGTACCAGAGAAAAAGCAGAAGTAAATTACCAACAACAGGTTATTCATTTATACGCGTTTAACAGAATTCTACTAGCGCGATTTTTTTCAGAAGGCTACATATATGATATCCTTGAAAACAATTTTATCGTACCGGAAATCGATTCCGATAAACCTACCTTTCCCTATTCCTCTACAAAATAAAATCTCTCAACTACCTAATCCCAATAGAATACAGATTGTGCTCCCATGAGCAAATTTCAGATCGCCTCGGAATTATTCATCCGAAAATCATCCGAATAAATAATTTAGCATTCTCAGATGATGTAAAACAACTGCTAAATATTCAGAAAGTTTTCCGTTTCCGGGAAACTGATGTTGAGGGTCCTCCGGGACGTAAGATAAAAGACAAAGCAGAGGGACAACGTTCGAGCGGGTCCTCCCCTTGCATCGATTTTTCATTAGAGTCGAATAAAAGATTCATTCTGTAACTATGTCATCTTTTATTGTCCTTGTCCCGTGGGAATCTGAAGTTGGGACGAATCGAAGAAAAAACGAGAGTTTGGGTCCGATATACTTTCGTATTGGGGACGATCGGGGCAGCAGTGACTAGCTGTGATATGAAATTATAGGATGAAATGGGAATTTGATACATTTGGACTCAGAAAAAGGTGTCCAAAGCGGTATTAAAAATGGCAACTGTAACAATTACAATTCACTGACAAGACGTCCATTCCGAATTGAGAATGAACTCACCAGTTTTCTACGCAAACTAATCCACCTAAAGTGTATAATTCACTAAAACTGGAACCATAACTCGACAAGCAACAAAATAATCCAGTTAATTCTCTTCCTCGGCTTGGATAATTTGTTCTAATCCGTCAATAAGACGATATATAGCTTGCCTTGAAATATTCAATCAGAAATATCGATCTTCTATCATATTTTGAAGCTACTACGAAATTATCTAAAGGAAAAATATCAGGTGATGCTGAAACTGCATAGTTATAATATGTTCTTTCAGTTGATCAAGAAATTTCAGGTGATTCCAAAATAATTCTTGTGTTTTCACTGATCAAATCATCTCCCCAAGTTTTTATGACCTCCTTCTTCTACCTAAGGATCACGGAAATCTCCGAGATCTGCTATATTCTCCGCCCACCCTACGAACCGAAATTTCATCATCACATTCTATGAATTTCCAGGCATATTTTCCCGTGACTTCTTACCTTTTTCCGCTTATTCATCATGAAAAACACTTTCTGGAACACACTCAGAGTCACGCAATTTCAGATCGGCAGAGCATAGAATAAATAAGGGTGAGCGCAATAATGGAGGCTCGCTCTCTTGGAGGATTTTTCCGTCGAAGAATGGACTGAAAGCGCTGAGACAGGTTCGTAATAACGGAGTCGTCGTGTGAGGAACTCCAGGAAATGAAGGTCCTGTTCCGGCTTACACGCCCGAGAACGGACAAAGAAACCATTTAGTAATTGAAAAGATCTATCACGAAATTCGCTTGTTCGCACCGACAGGTTGATTATTTGCCGGAGGTATCAAGATGATGGATGGTCGCAGATTTGATCAAAAAGGATTGAAGTAAATGTCCAGATCAATACCATCCAATTCCGGCCATAAAAAATCATTAATCATCTCTCGATAGCGCAATCCATTCACCGTAACTGTTACTCCAGCCTCATTTTCGAAAAAGTAAGGTCCAATGACTCCGCCGGACCATAAACCGCACCAAACAGTCACACGTTGAGGATAGAGAGGCTTTTCAACAGCCCCAGATGCGACAATTTTGCTTGTTGACGAAGCCACCGAGGTGGAAATGGGCCTCATCACTCAAGATGATTTTTCGATGGAATTCCAGATCATTTTCATGCATTTCAACGACCCAATCAGCAAAGACACGACGTTGTTGATGATCGGCCGGCTTGAGTTCTTGTGTTAACTAAACTTTATAAGCCTTGAGACCCAAATCTTCCTGCAAAATACGGTGTAATGACGTTTGTGGAATGCCTAATTCCAAAGAACGACGAGGAGTGGACAAACCTGGGTTTTCTTCAACACTTTCGGCTACAGCAGCAATATTCTCGGCTGTTCATGAGCGATGTGCAAGGGTTTTATTCTTCACATAACTAACTTGTCCCAACAGCTCGAATTTTTCCACCAATTTCTTTATTGCGGTCCGACAAGGTGTATCACGACGACCCAAAAATGTTCGAGTTTTACGAACCGTCTCTGCCAAATTTTCACCATTTTTTTTAGTGAATTTTAATAATTTCAATGCGTTCTTGAAGTGTGTATCTTTCCATTTTAATTAATGGCGTAGTTTCTACTTGTCAAATGTCAAAAAATGACAGCTTGAAAAGTGACATCTACCGAAATAGCGAGTTATTCAAAATAACACCTCTTATTGGAAAACCCTTTATATGAATACATTTCAGACCATTTTAATGACAGACTTAATTAACAAGAGAATCATCTATGATCAAAGAATTTTTTATTCTGACATATTATGTATTCTATTGGAATCGAATTTACCATGGTAAATTTGATTAAGAGTGTCCAATACAAGAGGATGGACCATAGAACATACGCGCAAAAGCTCTTGATTTCACCATTTTTTTTCCTAAGATTTTAAAAATTTTCTAGCGTTACGGTTCTCACAAAATTTTACACACGATATTCTACAACTAGTTACCAAGCTTCAATTCGATCGAGTCTATATTTTTCGAGTTATTGAGGAAATATTATTCCAAGTGGGTAACTCCGGTAACTCCGAAACCGTTGGAAGGATTATGCCCAAAAACGAACTTGATTCCCCCATTTGGATGCTCCACCTTCCTTGAAAATTGCAAGTGCTTATCTCCTTTCGTTCGAAAGTGATCGAGGCAACCCATCCAGCTACTGAAGTCACACAAGGCTGCGCGGATCTCCAACAATATGGGTTCGATCGTGTTCAAACTTAGAACTTGGCAGTAGAGTTAGGTACTGAAGGCTCTTGCAATTCAGCGATGTCGGACGAATAGTTTCTGATTATATAGAATTATTTTCAATGATATTTTTTTATTTTCTAGTGATCCACACGAATTTTCCCGTTGGAATTCTAGAATTAATAACCATGTTCGAATAAGATTGGTTTTGTATTTTTCGAGTTGTAGACGAAATAACAACTAAATTTCAGATGGGTGTTACTCCAAAACCATTTGGCCGATTTTGCCTATAAACAAACTCAAATGTCGCATTCAGATGCACAACCTAACCTGAAAAATTTCAAGTCGCTTTCTCTTTCCGTCCTCAGATTATCGTGACAAATATCATATTTCTTAATTATTTTTTAAAAACTTTCTAGTGATACGATTCCCACAAAATTCCAGAAAATTCCTCAGGTTTGGATTTTACAACTCCTCACCAAGTTTCAATTCGGTCGGATTTTTATTGGTAGAAAACAAAATTATCACTCGGAAACCATTGGGCCAATGCCCATTAACGAACTTGTCCGTCGTATTGCGACGCGCCACCTATCCTGAAAATTTCAAATCGCTATGTCTTCCCGTTCTCAAGTTATCGTGAAATGAATAATATTTTTTAATATTTTTTTTTTCAAATTTTTTAGTGATACGATCTTGGCAACGGCCAGACGGACAGAATCAAATTGACCTCGAATTCTTCATCAGGGAGTCGAACCCAATCGTTTGAGACCATTTTCGTCAGAAAATTCGAAAATTACAGAGATTTGATGATGATGAGAAAATACATTCGCGTTGCGTTAAACTTAGTAAAGGTAAGGACTTTGGAAAACAATTAATTATGAAAATTAAACGTTACAGTCACTATGAATTGAACCGATCGGATTTGCTTCTGCCAAAAAATCATGGAGCACGATATAATTTTAAATCATAATTGAAATTGGTTGGTCTTTCGGATAAAGTGGAAACCATTCGGCTGGACAGAAATATTGGTGAAGCATTTCCCTTTGAAATCGTAAAACCATAATAGGATCACCCTTTATTATCTTCATCTCAGAACTTTCATATGGGCTTCCATAAGAAACTGCCATATCTTTGAAAACCTTCATAGAATGGTATACCCTCTAAACCTCCCATGTTGAATCTCTTGAAAGAATGGATTCACCTGCAACGCCGTAATCTGCGATAAATCATAACGATGGAATCCCCGAAACGAAAGGGATCGCACCGCCAAATGACACAAAGTGAAATTGGCGGGAAATACAGCCATTCCCAGGCTTTTCATGAATGAAACTCCCATTACCGCAGTCCGTATATCTTGGAACGTTGAGAGGTGCGAATGCGGAGTTTCGGCACGGCGAGAAGCCGGGTCAGAACTACCCGGTTTAACGACCGCTTTCCCGCGATATCCTGCCGTGTTTACCCATAAACACATGCACCTATTTCCGCTTATCTAATATCATCTTAACGGGGCGCGGGCGGGATAGAGACCGGGGTGGATCGTTCCATTTTACCCGGGGATTCACATCAAATTATGGCGTTTTATTGTACAACAGATCCCGAGATCGCCGTTAAGTGCTGCGCTCTGTGCGACAAGAACGAAATTGAATGTGATTCTGGGATGAGACTCTTGAATTTGAAGAATTTATGTGGGGGTTTCGGGATATGGATAACTGGAATTTCTCATGATGATGATTTGTGGCCATCCCGACCTTTCGGTGAGTACTGTCGGAAAATTGTATAACTGGAAACTGGCTCCGAAACAGCTCTACTGTTCGTACGTGACGGTGGTGAATACACAAATCACTTACGGCAGTATAAATATGAATCCACCACCCAAGTTCTTAAGATTAAGACATTAAATGGTACACAGACGCTTCAAAAACCCCTACAGGAGCTGGCGCTAGAGTATTTGGGGCAGGCACCAAATGCTCACTATCGCTATGCTTCTGGCCGAGCGGCTTTCAGGCAAAAATACTTGCAAAGATGCGTGGAAATTAACCTAGAAGAAAACTATCTGAGATGTGATATAACAATCCACTCTAAGAGTCAAGCTGCTATTAAAGCTCAGAGCTCTCATGTTATCGAGTTAAAGCTAATATGGGAGTGCCGAAGAAAACCTAATGAAGTAGGCAAGAACAACAGGGTCTCCTCGGTCTGGGTTCCTGGTCACTCGGAAAAGAGGAGGCCACCAAACTGGGTAGGTGGGATGGGTACATATACATAGAAAAGTGAATTTCGGATGACAGATCAAAGAAATATATGGACCTCAGTAAAGATACGTTGCAACTCCTCACTGGTTTCCTCACAGGGCACTGCGGCCTTAGGAAGCATATGATGAGATTAGGGCTAGCAGAAACTGACGAATGCAGATTCTGTAGAGAGGAGGATGGAACTCCTGATCATCTGATTATGAAATGCCTCGCCATCTCAACCGACGCAAGGAATGCTTTGGGCGAGAAATCTGCAGGTGCGAAGACGTAGAACTCTTGAAATGGAAGTAAGGTCGCAATGCAGTAATACTTGATGAGATTGCACTTAAATTCCAACTACTACTGCAGCTATAGAACGCCTACTAGACCACGCACCTCTTCAGTAGTGATCAGAAGCTAGGCTCGGATGACGACCTACAGATTTCTCGATATGGTTCGCAATGATAAGGTACATGACTGGATCTTTGCAGGACGACTTGGAGACCATCGAGATAATGAGCATGCGGTCTGAGGTATCTGCAACCAAAACCTACGCAGAGTAGCCCTAACGTATCGTCCTTTCCAGCAGAGATGGTTAATCTAACCATCTCTGCTGAAGAGGAGTTGAGGTTCCTTTCTTGTTGGTTCACAGATGGCTCCGCTACCACCCAAGGGGTGGATGTGGGGGTCAGTGATTGCAAAATTGCTGATGCCGAATCCATCAGCCTGCGTAGATTTGCGAATTGCAGAATTTTTGCCATTGACAACAGCACGAAGCTTATACTCGAAATAGGACAGACTCGCAGATCACGCTTGGTTGGATAGCCAAACCACGCTGAAGGTTTTCGTTTCCTCTAACTGCACGTCACTGCTTGTAAAGGACTGGAGAAACTACACATGCTGAACAGGGAGAACGCTTAACAAACTGCGACCCAGTACGATTCTGGGCTTAGAAAGAAATGTAGTGTCGTATTCATTTGCAGCGCGGGAGGATTCTACGGGACTTGGAACATCTGTTGTTCCTCCATAGATGGTTGGGCCAAAATGTCCACGAATTCCGGAACAGCATATCTGGCCTCAGACTTGCTCGCTCAGCAATTACTGGCGATTTAGCTGAAATGACCAAACGATGGCTCAAACTCTCAAGGTCAGACCTAAGAGTTAAACAGTAGCGTGTGCCACCCAATGTTACCCCAACAAACAATAAATTCAACTAAGTCGGAGCTGGTTCAGGAACTCGGAGTGCAGCTTTTTCCTAGATGACAACGAATCTATCGAGCAAAATGAATTAGATTACCCCGCTGTGGATAGTATTAGATTTGAGGAAATATAAGTTGTCCAGAAGCCGGGACTGAGGAAACTGGACAGATTCTTATCCTCTAGGCTCCTTCCATTTAATAGCAAGCTTTGAATTTTTCAGTGCGTGTAAATATCTAGGTATCATTATCATGTCAGAAAGCAAACTCAACTAAAAGAGTAACGTAGGCAAGATTATTCTCCGAGCTACACCGGACATGTGGACATACGAAAACCTCATTGGGAAAACGCGAGGACTTCATCCCACAATGGTACTCTAGTCATACATGGAGGTGATACGCCCCATACACATATGTCTCACTAGCATGGCGAACAAAAACAAAAATCGCAACAAGCAGCAGGTTGAAGAAATTGAAACTGCTTGCGTGTATTGGTGTGTCGAAGGCTGAACCCCTCCGACAGCTTTGGAGGACACACCTCTTCTGTATGCTACAGAATGTAAGATGCAATAATAGTATATTACGCACCGAGGGAGAAAAGTAGGACATTCACGCCCGCGAATGATTGTCTCCCGAGCCGGAGGCGAAAGTGACAATCGCGGGCGAGGATGTCCTACTTTTCTCCCTAGGTGCGTATACAATTTTTTTCTTCTCCGTCTAATTCACTTTCATCAGAGTTAATCAAATCCATTTTTTATTATATGTGTCGGTATTCACTGAAATAATTAACCTTTTTTTGACTCAGCTGTCATCAACTTGAGATATAAACACGCGGTTGCTAGGTAACCGCCAACCGGGAGATAAAGTAAAGTACCCGTATGCGCACATTTGTCATCTCACCGGGAGAGAATCGGGTACTTTTCTCCCGTGTGACAGGGACTAAAAGTGAACTTTTCATCCCAGAGGAGAAAAAAAATATATTGAAGTGACAATATATGATATTGTACCAAATTCATTCAGATCTTCTGTTCAAATCCTCGGATACGATTCCATCTGTATTCGATTTCGAGAAACCCCTTGCAACGGTCGTTCATGACCGTAGATTTATTTTTTCCTTTCCAAAACTAATAAAGGTTAAATTTGGCTCCAGCCCAAAACGCTGGCGTATATTTAACAACAAAACACTCAAATGGCTTTTTCAGATTATCAGAACACCATTTATTTATCTCAACTATAGAGAACAAAGGAAATTCTACGGAAAAACGTTTATACATGTGTAACCCTTGGCAGTTCAACTGGAAAGAACGAGCCACGGAACTTCAAACTTAGTCGACGATAGCTTATGATCACAGAAAATTGAAAAGAAGCTAGATATAAGGGATATCAATATAAATGTGGGTATTTTCCACTTATGAATTTCGAATATTACTTATTTATATATTTAAATAAATTAAAATGTGGTGTAACATAAATAATTCAGCGAGACCGGATTTTATACCGTTACGAGTATTGAAAGTGACTGCACATATTTTTGACTCAAATTTTGAAATTAACAGCACGAAAGTTTGTAAGGGTGCATACAAGTGACGCTTCATGATCACACGAAAGAAAAATTCCTTTGAGGTCTGGCTATTCCACGAACATTGCACTTCTCCCTGCACGTGCCTAGCGTTCAACAATCGAAGATCAGAGGGGATGAACGTCGAAGAAGGCAACATAAGGGAAACGTCATTACGCGAAATAGCCTTTTTAGAAAGCCGCTTTCCAATTTTCACGTCTTTGTACCATAATTTATCGCACTCCACCGTAAGATCATTAATTATTTCCAGACTTTCGATAGCTTCACAGGCAGGTCGATATGGCCGACCACCACTCCCCCGCGCCGTCGATCTCCGGGAAAAACTAGGACGATAAATCATCCCCTAAATCGGATTTCTTCAGGTCGGTTTTCAGATGTCTCCGGCCATTTTCAGACGATTGTTGTGCCGCGAAAATGGGTCATCTCTGCCTTCAGCGCTAATACTTTCTTTCGTTCGGTCTCAATCATCTGGGTCCAGTCCAGATGAGGTTTTTGCCGTCGGCTGAAGTCGTGAGAAAAGCGCACTGGGGAAGGACATTTTTCAGGGACGCCGAAACTGACGGGGTTGTTTATTCGGCCCCGGGAACTTGTTTTTTTCCCATCATCGACATTTATGTTGATTTATGGGATTTCCCACGCGTTGTAGACTTGAATGGCGTAGATGTGGAGGAAATGGGCATTCAAATCATAAGTTACGAGCTGTAAGTTTTTAGAGGACGATAAAAACAAGTCGGGTAAACAGAAAGTGAGTTTATTGAATCGATTTATTTTAGCGCGCTTGATCCATGGCGCTTCCAATGTTGTTTCCGGAATTCCAGACGAAACTGACCTCGATTACCATATTAAAAGTACTGACTGAATGATTGTGGCTTTTATATACAGGTTGTTTCTCAGAGTTGGGAATGATATCAATGGATTCTTACGATAGAACTGCACCATGAAAGAAATTAAATTCAAATAATAGTTTATTTACCAAGATTAAATGAGCAATCTGCAACGATTGAACCTTGTGGAATGGGTTGTTGTAACTTACACTCGGTGCATAGTTTTCACAATTCGAAATACCTAAGGAAAGTATCATCGAAATGTCTAGAGCAATCCTGGAGACAATCATAGCAGATTGTCTACTTATTCATGATATTTGAATAGGTATAGGCTGAGGATGAAATTATTTAATAGTTAAAAATATATTAATAAAATACAATCCTCTTTTCATAATTTAATAGTTCATACCACTAACACATTCATTCTGTATTATGAAACTTAACTCAAGAAGGAATAATTGATACACAAATGTAGATCCATATTTCAGCATTTTTTTGCTAGCAACATTATGAAAATACTGTATATAGGAACATGTCTTACTACTTAAGGAAGTAAAAGGCAATATAAACCTCAGTGATCAACGAATAGTAATTTGTTCTCATGATTCCATTATGTTCTTCTTCCCTATTGCCTTCATAAACTACATCATTAAAATTATCCAATTCTAAATTATCTGAAACATCATCCCCAATATTTGCACATAAATTATTCAATATGCAACAAGTCAATATTTTTTTGGTATCAAAACAGTCTTGTATATATTCACAAATTCAATGTGTGGTACCTTGTTTTCCAACACAAAATATTTTCTGAAGTATGAATTATATAAACAAATAAGATGATATGAATGAACAGTGAATATAGACAGATAGAATTCGCCGTTCGTTCGAGAGATATCGTGCCTACGACCGGCCGGACCGGCTGACCGGACAGAATTGATTTCGACCACGGATTCTTCATTCTATCATTCCCAATTCTGAGGAACAAATACCTTCGAAGGTATGATTTGTCAAAGTTTGAATAATTACTAGCTAGTAGTTTGACAATAGCGACAAAGCCACTGTCCACATAGCTTTCCCACATTTTGACATAAATAAATTCTTATTGTTTAATTTTATTTTATGAGTTCACTTGAAATATTTTATCACGTATTTGCTCCATGCTGTTTTGCATAAAATATTTCACTTTGCTACCATTTGTGATTTAATGATTAAGGAAATAAAATGTTCCGAAACATAATTGAAATATTTCTATCCCTTAGCTATAGCTACTTAAGCCTGGGGTTATTTCTTTGGAAATCTTTGGGTGAAATAAGATATGCAGTACATTGTTGAAGACCAGTTACTGTGAAATTAAATTGTTATGCAAAATGGATTCATGCATTATCTCAGGGATTAACTGTTCCGTAGGTATTTAAAATAATTCGAAGTATACTCCATATTTAATGGTACATTAAATGTTGATACGAAATGTGGTAGTATTATAGGCTTGTTAGATTATGAGAATTTAATGAAGATTATAAGCGTAAATTTCTCTTCGGAACAATTTATGAAACATAAAAATTATTATATTCTCTGTTTGGGCCTGCGCTATTGATTATTATCAGTCTCAACTAAATATTAATAATTGCCCTAGACTTATTCCATGAAATTTGCAAGAAAATCTATTCGAAAGTTCAAGAGTTATACCCGTTGAAAGTTTTCGATGAAATGCATAAACGATTGCAATTAAGACATATATCGAATATGTTTTCTGACTACTCAAATTATTCTGAATATTCTCTGAAAGTATATAGTTATTCATGAAGTATCCTGTAAATGATTTACTACTGATTTATTCAAAATTGTGAGGCGTTTCGTCGACATAGCAAACTTCTTCAGACTACATTATACTAAATTTTTAACAATAAATAATCTCCTTATACATCACGATCGACATAATATGGTCATCTGTTATTCTTATTCTTCTTTCTTCTTCTTCTAACAACTTATTCAAACCTAGTCACACAATTTTACACTCCTTTCACTTTATACACAATTAAAATTATGCAATTAGTTCGCTTCAATAAATGTATTCCTCATTAAAATAAATTGGGTAACGGAGAAAATTCGGATCCAATTGTTCATTTACTAAATTGTCCGTATGTTTTTCTGTATTAATTTCCACCATTTTCAATAATTTAGTTGGGACTCTTTTCAAATTGTGCAGAATTTTCCTGAAAGATTGACGATAGGCAACTTCTAATGGCTAAAACTGGATAATATGGATAGCGATGACACGTGGTATCAACAGAATTTGGAGTTTCAACAGAGTTTGGCCGATTATGTTCAGTAACGAACTAAAGGGTCTCCTTTGGAGGTGTCACCTACCCTAAAAATATCCATCAGTCATTACCTCTTTCTGTTCGAGAGTTATCATGAAAACGTCCAGACAGATTTTGACCTCGATTTCTTCAACAGCGAGTCGAGCCCAATCGTTTTCGGCAAAAAATACGAAAATAACAAAAGGATAGAACGCCGCTCTCTAGAACATGCGCGCAAAAGAGTTGAAAAGAGTCCCAACTAAATTATTGAAAATGGTGGAAATTAATACAGGAAAACATACGGACAATTTAGTAAATGAACAATTGGATCCGAATTTTCTCCGTTACCCAATTTATAATATAGATAGCGATGACACGTGGTTTCAACAGATTGGCACTACCTACCATCCCAAATATACAACCTTCAACATTCAGCCATACTTAGCGCCATAGTTTCTCTCAAAGGAAGACATTGGGGGAATTTCTGATATGACATATTTCATTAACATTTGAAAATCTAGCGTCCACATTGAAAGACTCCATAAGTTGAAAATATGAATGGATAAATTCAGCTTCCATACTTACGAATCGGAAATTGAAAGTTCCCTCAGTTAGTACATACCTGCAACAAAAAAAAAATGTTAAAGATCATATGAAAAATTCTGGCGTAAAGTCAGGAGCTTTGGCACGCATGTTTTATTTTCTATTCACGCCACACACACCACCAATGCATGATGTTGAGTATAAATAAAGGATGTGTTAACACTTGAAAAAATTCATTGGGCATCAACTGGATTCAAATTTTAAAATGAAATAATTCCAAGAATACAAAGCCGATCGGGCTGAAATCTGGTGAACTATTGTGAAATCACTGTTTGAAGGTTTGTGCTGGATTTCAGCGAAATCTGACAGATAGTTTCTGAAATATAAACATTTATGAGATAAATATTTTTTTTTATATAATTATTTTATAGCTATCTGATTTTCACGAAATTCTGCACAAATTTGCGGGTCGGTATTCTACAACTAAGTACGAAGTTTCGATTGTTATTGGGGAAATAGCAACAACACTACAGATGGTTATAACTCTGAAACAGTTTGGCCGATTATGTTCAGTAACGAACTAAAGGGTCTCCTTTGGAGGCGTAACCTACCCTGAAAAAATCCATCAGTCATTACGTCTTTCTGTTCGAGAGTTATCATGAAAACGTCCAGACAGATTTTGACCTCGATTTCTTCAACAGCGAGTCGAGCCCAATCGTTTTCGGCAAAAAATACGAAAATAACAAAAGGATAGAACGCCGCTCTCTAGAACATGCGCGCAAAAATGAGGCACTAATAATATTGAGGATTCGATTAAATCAAGGTATGATTAATGACATATTGAAAGGTTTTTCTTGGGTTTTTTCTCCCAAACTCTGAAAAATATCTATAAAATAAAAACACAAGATATTTGTCAGAAGCAATCAGTTGAACAATGTTGCCTAACAAACAACAACGAAACAACATCAACGAAGAAACAACTATATCGTAACGTTTCGGAGTCTATATCAGACTCCTTCGTCAGAAGCTTAATGAAAATCTTTAGAATTATTTTGTTGATAGTTATTGTGAAATTCAAGTATTGTCACATTGACAAGAAATAATTCTTCCAATTTTCTGAAAAGAATAATTGAAAAAGGCCCATACCTTTGTTTTAAGTAATCATTAAAGGATACTGTGGGAGGTATACTCATTATTGAAAGGTTTTTTTGGGTTTTCTCTCCCAAACTCTGAAAACTATCTATAAAATAAAAATTAATTATTTTGTGATTTGCTTCTTCGTAAGAAACACAAGATATTTGTCAGAAGAAAACAATTGAACAATGTTGCCTAACAAACAACAACGAAACAACATCAACGAAGAAACAACTATATCGTAACGTTTCGGAGTCTATATCAGACTCCTTCGTCAGATGCTCAATGAAAGTCTTAGAAACTACTGTGAATGCATATTGTTACAAATTCGGACAAACGAAATTCAAAACATTATAAAATACCGATATCTGTAAATATTGATTCACATACATTGTTATTAACTTACTTCACGATACATGTACGACAAAGTAAAATACTCGTATCAAAATACGTTCACGAAGAAATCCATGCTGTTATAATTTTCCTCACAGCAGAACCTATGCATATAAAGCGTATAAAAATTCAACAACGCAGGTGCTCGAGACGAAAGAAGAATGTTCATATGGCCTCAGTATTTATGAGTTTTATCCAACAATTTTCCAACTTGAAAGAATCTGATGCATGAAACATGTTAGACTCTAGAGTGGTTCGAATATTATGTTTCCGTTAAATTTCGACGATGAAAGATTCTCTTAGAAACTTTGCAAGCACATTGTGCTATCAAGAGAATGCTCGAACATTCTCAATTTGTTTCATTTGCGAGTCATGAGAGGTAAATATTTTCGTTGCGGAAAATATAAGATGATAAATTAGTTGATATAAAATATTACATTCGTTATATTGAAGGAATATAATTTTCAGGGAATTCTGGTGTACAAAGTGAATAAGGATCAGATAGGATTGGTAATAAGTTACATGAATGCTCGTCACGAACTACGCGAAACTGCATAGTGCTATTTGAAAAACAACTTATTTTTATAGTCATTTAGTGTCATAAGAGCGATTTTTTTTTATATTGAACAAGAATAGACTGAGCAAAAACTCAACAATCTTAAGCCTAAAATTTGGATTAGACATTTTACTCGAAATCGGACATGAACATTTATATAATTATCAATAAAGCTAATATTGCAAAGTTAACTTAGTATCGCAACTATTGTCCAACTAACACCAACCCGAAAATTAAAAAAAAATAGTAAAATAGCTAGCATATATCTATCGCCCAACGAGTATTCAAAATTAATACTTTGCTTCATTCAACTGCCCCCATGCTCATCTAGCCCTGCCCTACCCAACTTTCCACTTGCAAGCAAGAAATCCTCAAAAAAAATAAAAAATTGGTTCAAGCACTGACGTGAAGTCAGAAGCTTTTGCGCGTATGTTCTATTGTCCATTCTCCTGTATTGGACACTCTTCTTAATCGAATTTACCATGATGAATTCTATTGTCTATTCTCCTGTATTGGACACTCTTCTCAATCGAATTCACCATGATGATTTTTATTGTCTATTCTCCTGTATTGGAGACTCTTCTTAATCGAATTTGCCATGATGAATTCTATTGTCCAGAATGGACAATAGAATTCATCATGGTAAATTCGATTAAGAAGAGTGTCCAATACAGGAGAATGGACAATAGAACATACGCGCAAAAGCTTCTGACTTCACGTCAGTGCTTGAACCAATTTTTTATTTATAATATCATTTAAATTAATATTGTTGGAAGTTACTTTGAAAGATCTAAGCTATTAGAAGTATACCTACCTATTTTATTCTGTAAAGTCTATAATTCAAGAAACATTGAAACTTTGAAAGTTCTAAGCTATACTGACTTACAGCAAAAATATTATAAAAAAAATAAGCAATTGGATAGTCTAAATATCATTTTAATAAAATGATATTTTTTTATTGTTCAAATAAAGATATTTTGTTAACTTACAAGAATTTCTTCATTCAATGGTATTTCAAAGAACTAATTACAGTTTTAAATATTTAATAAAAAAAATTTAAACACGTCTTTATGTTGATTTTCTACTACTAGTTACCAAACTTCAATTCGATCGAATATTTATTTTTTGAGTTATCAAGGAAACAATATTCCAGATGGGTATAACTCGGAAACCGTTAGACCGATTATGCCCACAATTGAACTCAACTCTCCCTTTCGGATAAACAACCTTCCCTGAAAATTGCAAGTCCCTATCTCCTTTCGTTCGAAAGTTATCGAGGCAACGGTCACCCATCTACTGAACTCACACAAGAATGCTCGAATCTCCAACAATATTTAACCGATCGTATTAAAACATGAAAATTGTCAGTATAGTTAGGTTATGAAGGTTCTTGCGAAATTTCAGCAATTTCGAACGATTAGTTACTGATATATAGAACTTTTTTTTTTTATTTTCAAAGATTTATTTAAAATTTTCTACAAATGCTATCCTCACCAAATTTTGCAAACGTTTCCGCATTGGCATTCTACAACTAACAACCATGTTTGAATTTAATCGGTTCAGTATTTTTCGAGTTAATGAGGAACAAAAACCACAAAATTTCATAAAATTTCAGATGGCTATAACTCTAAAACCGTTTGGCCGATTAGGCTCATAATCAAACTGAAATGTCGAGTTGTGGTGTACATCCTAACCTGAAAACTTGAGGCCGCTATCTCTCTCAGTTCTCAAGTTATCGTGACAACAAAAATATTTTTTAATAATTTTTTAATAATTTTGTAGCCATACGATTCGCACAAAATTTCACAAACGTGCTTAGATTCATATTCTACAACTACTCACCAAGTTTCAATTCGATCGGATTCATATTGGTTGAAAACAAAATTATTACTCGGAAACCACTGGGCCGATTATGCCCATTAACGAACTTGTCCGTCGTATTGGGATGCGCCACCTACCCTGAAAATTTCAAGTCGCTAGCTCTTTTCGTTCTCAAGTTATCGTGGCAACGGCCGGACGGCCGGCCGGACAGAATCAAATTTGACCTCGAATTCTTCATTGGGGAGTCGAACTTAATCGTTTGAGACCATTTTTTTCAAAAAATTCGAAAGTTACAGACATTTGGGCAAAACTATAACGCGTATGTTCCCCAGAACATACGCGCAAAAAAGACAAATTCTCTCTGGTAGTCAATTGATATCAGTAGCTTTAGCGGACAATAGAAATTTACGAATAGAATCGAAGTAAAACAGGTTCATTTAGAAGTGTAGTATTTTGCTTAGAAAAGTCGATATTGAATGGGTTTAAATATAAACAATTGTAAACAATATATTGATTACATATTACTCTAATAAGAGGTTTCCATCATATTATCTTTCATGTTTACAATGAGAAGTAAAAATTATACATATCATGATATCACATAAAGAATTTACCCATTCCTAGCTGTGATTAACGCCCAATAATGATTAATGATTACCTCCATCACTTTCTTCTATACATGAAGAATGTTGAACATAAATTAAATTCTTATATTCCAATGACATTGGATGTGATCTTTTGTAATGGAAAAATAATGATCTCAAAGATTTCTTCATTTATAGTTCGATTCAAAATATTCCAAAGAAAATCCTTTACTGATAAATCCCTTATTTGACCTCATTATGTCTTGGCAAGTTGAAATTTGAGTTCCAAACAAATGGGGTTTACATATAATGTCCGAACAGATGTTTGATTAATCAAAAAGTGAATTGATTTTTGAATAAACTGCTTCATTATCCTTATTACATAGTATAAAACAAATCTACGAGAAATAAAACATTCTACGAGAAATAATGGCTTGATTAAAAAGAGAATTTAAGCCATACAGCATTGATCCTTATCCAATTAAGTACCTTAAATGCATTGTGCATTTAATATTGATCAATATGGCCCGTTACAGCATGTAATTTAGATAAATATTTTCGAAGATATTGCAGATTTAAAATGCAGGGACATAGCGGTTGCGGTGGTACCGACCGGGGGGCCGGCACAGCCAGGATAGGGATATAAATCGAATACAGAGAGCCAGAGAATCATCTGTAGAGCGTGAGGCTCGCCTCAGCCACGATAGATGTATTGATTCCCCGAATTCCTCTGATACCATCGGATTTACTGATCCAATTTAAACGCCTACAATTTCCGGTAAAGATATATTTTGCAATGACCATTAATAAATCGCAGGGTCCAACTCTCAACGCTACAGGCTTATATTTGAGCGTTGAGTTTTTTCTCATGGCCAATTATAAGTCGCTCTTTCAAGAGTAATCTCTAAAGAAAACATGTTTGTATTGACTAACGACAAAAATGCTGTGAACGTTGTACATAAAGAAATTCTGTAGTATATTAAGTATCAGCATTTCAACCGTGCAAAGCCGGGACGGGCAGCTAGTATTCTTTTAATTTGGATTCACGAACTAGCAACGGTGGACAGTGTACTCTGTCGCTTGTCAGAATCCTCGAAATCGACTCTAGCGACACCATCGTTAATGAAGTGAAGTAGTACATAAAGTACGTGATTTGATAGTTCTAGGTCCGTTTTTCGGCCGCAAATTCTAGCAGGGAGTGTAGACACCTTGTTATTCTATGCATCTTGCTCCACACCATCAAAATTACCACCATTTCGGCCGCCACAACAGCCGGAAACTATCCAGCTCGCCTTCCGTGCCAGCTATCAAAGTGTAAAAACGGATAGGGATATTCGAAATGCACACGGCGGCTCGCACAAAGTTCCCATATCGTCTATTTGCTATGCATTGCCTCCGCCAGACCACGGCCTGTAATTTAATTCGATGGAGGTATTCCGCCATGCCAAAATTGGTTCAGTTTGGCGAACTGATGACGTTTAGCGAATGCCGCGCGCGTTGTACAAGCCGAAATATTATGGGGGAGGTAGTGGAGGAATGGGGTTAAACGATCGGATGAATAGTCAATTTGCCTCCAGTTGGCTTCGATGGTGAACGAGAATGGAGATGTTTATTGCTTTGAAGTCGAAGGAAGCTGGACTGCTAGTATTTGAGGTATATGTATTGATTAGGGGTATGTATTGCTTATGTGGCCAGTGGTAGACTGGTTCGTGTTGGCCTCAATAGAGAAATCCGGAAGTGAACATAAATTATCCAAACATCGGAATAGTCTTAGTGTTTTCTATAAAATAAAAGAATTCACAAGAATAAGATGATTCCAATGAAAAATTACACATATCGGCAAAATAATCAAACCCAGTATGTGAGTCAAAATGCGACAATAATATTTCAAATGGATTATTTCAATAAAATGAACCAAAGTATGGTTTCAATTTTCATATTGATAAAGTTGTTATAAAAGAAACATCTAATTTATAACGATATTCTTGAACACAAATTAATTGTTGTTAATATTTACATTTATTGTACAGTTTGTACAATTTGTAAATTGTATTGGAGGGCAACGAGAATTTATAGACGTTGAAGCTGCATGGCTAATTGTTTGGTTTATCTCGTTTCGATCATTTTCATTTGAAGTAGAGGTAGGGGTGTTGAATATTTTATTAGCCACTTCTACTTTATTATTAAGTGTTTCGTCAATATATCCTTCCGGCACATTGGAAGATTTCCATCCTCCGTGGCGCTTTAAAGAAAGAATATCAGCTCCAGCATCGACCACATGTGTTGCCGATGATCTTCGGAAACAATGTCCTGTATATTCTGTCGGATTTGGCAACTGTAACAATTTGCGGCATTTTTCCAAACTGATTTATTCCAATGACTGTCTTCCATCCTTTTCCCCTGTTGAATTTAAAAAAAAATAGGGTTTTAAAAATCATTTGGCCTAAATGATACGAACTTTCTATAAACCTTTAAATAGGTTTCGTTGATGATAAATGATCTAGGCTCATTTGTTTTTGTTTCTGGTATTTTTACCAGTATTTCTGAACCGAAATCTTCTATATCCTGAACTTTAATTCGGACAAGCTCATCTCGTCGACCGGCTCCTGCTTTTCCAAATATTAGAGCTACCTAAAAGGTAATAAAAAATTGTATATTTTGTATTTTATGTATTTCAAGTAATACTATCTTATCTATATCTACTTACTTTCGTCAATAAAAATATGTCATCTGGGGCCTCTAAAATGAATTTCTGAACTTGTTCCTGGGTTCAAATTTTGGATTTTTTCGGTTTGTATCCTGTAGCTTGACGTTATAAAAATGCTCTCTGTTTTTGGTACTGGGCAATATTAATATTATTTTTAACAGACAAAGTTCATACTACTCTCTGGATTTCGCCGGAAGTAAATTAAGTAAAGCCGCGTTCTCGGCTTCTACTAGTTCAGGAGGCGTGCAAGGTAACAAATAATCACTAACAGTGTTCATGTTTATTTTTTTTAATTACTTATAAAATACAGCAAATCAAACAAAACCAGCTTGAAAATAATTTTACTTTTGTCGAACAAAGTAATTTCCATGGTTACCACTTCTATATTTCAATATCAACATAGAGAAACCTATTTAAACTTACTTGATTACATCTTGAATGAAATATTTTTTAATTAATTTTTTAAAAGAAATCAACGACCGAAGAAATGCGCATGGAAACAACAAGAGCGTTAATGGTATCCATTGGATTGTTCTTCCATTATCTTTAGGTAGTGAGCGTCAACACTACATTTTACACAATTCTTAACCTATAATTAGGTCCATCTGACATTACTGCGAAATTTTTTGTGCATGGCTTGTATTCAGGAAGGCTATGGTTAAACTGATGAGCAGGATATGTCTCAAATCTGAGCAATCTTGATTAAATTTCCAAATTTTCTCATCTATTCTCAGACTTTTCCTCATGCGTGTAAATTCCTCTAATGAACTCGAAGGAAAATCATAACTTATATTTCGGTTCAGTCGTACAGTTCTCCTGATTTCGATATCCCATAGGGAATATCATCAGCCTCCCGACCAGAAATATCAAGAAAAGCCCCATAACGTCTGATGCCGACTCACCTAATTCATAAATAAAATTCACTTTCCCGCCCGAAACCCCAATCCATTGCCTTCGAAGATATAACGACATCGTGATCTGAATAACTTCGCTGTTTATCACAACTACTTTCATACCGCGCCAAAATTGACCGAATAAAAATCGGGAAATAGACGTGACGCGACGGTAGTTTTACGTGCCTTTGGCAATTTCCCGGCGAAGGAAAACCGGAGAAGACACAAAAGTTGTCGGAGAACGAGACCCCATTGGTCAGATGGCATCGGTTTATAGCCGCTAAATGCTGACCCTCCAAGATTACAGTCCAGGCTGAATTTATACGGTCATCCCGAAGGATCCGTAAAGTTTTGATCGGGAGAGGAAAGTTGGGGAAGACGGGAAAAGGTAGGATGGAATAATTGGGGCTATTATAAAATGCAGATATAAGTACTTGACTTTCAAATTTCTTCGAGATGGGGTAGATTAAGGGTCATATACAGAAGATGGAGGGTTGGCAGGTAGTGGTCCATTTCTTGGTGAATTATTTTCAGTCGCGGGAGGGGGCTCCGAAGAAAAAATTGTTTCAAGCACTGACGTGAAGTGAGGAGCTTTTGCGCGTATGTTCTATTGTCCATTCTTCTGTATTGGACATTGGTAAATTCGAATTTACCATGGTAAATTTGAATTTAGAGTGTCCAATATAGGAGAATGGACAACATAATTAACCACGGTAAATTCGATTAAGGGTGTCCAATACATAAGAATGGACAATAGAACATACGCGCAAAAGCTTCTGACTTCACGTCAGTGCTTGAACCAATTTTTCAAATTTGAATGATCTCAAATAGTTTTTGAGATATTGGCGAAAACCTAAACCTCCTTCTTTTCTTGTCACTTAATTGTTATTAACAATTGCAATTTTTGCGAGCGGCCTTAGCATTTTCTCAAAAACTATCTAAATGCCATTCCGAATCAAATGACACCTCAATCATAATTTTCGGAGAATAGGCAAAAATTTTTACCTAAAAAGAATTTGTTGACTAGACTAGTAGGGGATATTTTGAAAGCGATATTTGATGTGTTTCGCCCTTAAAAGTTTTGACGAGCGGTTGATATTTTCATCACGAACCATTTATTCTCGATATTTTACTGACTAAAATTAGGTATTACTCAAAACCCAAAAAATAATGTAATTAACCATGGTAAATTCGAATTAAGTGTCCAATACAGGAGAATGGACAATAGAACATACGCGCAAAAGCTCCTGACTTCACGTCAGTGCTTGAACCAATTTTTTTTTCGTAATTTTTTTGAAATTTTCTAGGGGAACGGTTCTTACAAAATTTTTTTTCTCGTAATTTTTTTCAAATTTTCTAGGGGTACGGTTCTTAAAAATAATTCAAACACGTCTTTATGTTGATTTTCTACTAATAGTTACCAAGCTTCAATTCGATCGAATCTTTATTTTTTTAGTTATCCAGGAAATAATATTCCAGGTGGGTATAACTCGGAAACCGTTAAACCGATTATGCCCAAAAATGAACTTAACTCTCCCATTCGGATACGCAACCTGCCCTAAAAATTGCAAGTCCCTATCTCCTTTTGTCCGAAAGTTATCGAGGCAACGGTCACCCATCTACTGAACTCATACAAGGCTGCTCGAATCTCCAACAATATTTAACCGATCGTGTTAAAACTTGAAACTTAGCAGTAGAGTTGGGTTCTAAAGGCTCTTGCAAAATTTCAGCAATTTCATCCAAATAGTTACTGATATTTAGATTTTTTTTTATTTACTATGATTTCTTGAAAATTTTCTACAGATACTATCCTCACGAAATTTTGAAAGACTTTTTGCGTTGGCATTCTACAACTAATAACCATGTTTCAATTATATCGCTTTAGTATTTTTCGAGTTAATGAGGAGAAAAATGGGTTCAAGCCCTGTGGACAGGAGCTTTCTGGCGCTCTAGTTCAAACAGACAAATTATATCTCCGAAAGTATTGGTTTCTCAGAGTTGGGAATTATATCAATGTATTCATATAATAGAACTGCATCCTAAAGGAAATTCAATTCAAATAATAGTTTATTTATCAAGATTAAATGAGCAATCATGAGAATGAGAAAAGCACCATGGAAGAAATCAAATTAAATCTGGCCAATTTTGCCCAATAACGAACTTAACCGAGATATTCATCTCCCTAAACTACTCTGAAAATTTCAACTACCTACCTCATTCCGTTCGAGAGTTATATCTATGTCTATGGATGAAAAGCAGTCTCACTACTCTCAGATCTCTTACTTCATGTTCAGTTCCGAAATGTAAGAATTTTCTGAGAAAAACTAATATCGGAGCAAACAACTGAGATTTAACTCACTTCGCTCACAATTCTTCGATTGATTAGTCTCAGGAACATCATTTGACATTATGACAATTCATATTCATACATAGAATAATATTATTCTGTGACAACGTTGAAATACTATTTATTATTGAAATTTTGAAAAATCATATCTCCGAAAGTATTAGCCTGTTAGAGTTAAAAATGATATGATTGGATTCTCATGATAAAACTTTTTATTGAAAAAAATTTAATTTGGAATTTGTTTCGTAAAAAAAAAATTTTTTTTTTGTTACTCCGAAACCATTTGTCCGATTTTGCCCAATAACGAACTTAGCCGAGATATTTATCCCCCAAACCTACTCTGAAAATTTCAACTCTCTAGCTCATTCCGTTCGAGAGTTATCGTGCCTACGGCCGGACGGCCGGCCGGCCGGACCGGCCGGACAGAATGAATTTCGACCACGGATTCTTGATCAGTGAGTCGAACCAAATCGTTTAAGACCATTTTCATCGAAATATTCGAAAATTACAGACATTTGGGCAAATTGATAAGCACTCAGTTCCGAGGAACTAGAGCGCCAAAAAACAACCAAATTTCAGATGGCTATAACTCTAAAATCGTTTGGCCGATTTTGCTCATAAACAAACTCAAATGTCGCGTTCTTATGCACATCCTAACCTAAAATCTTCAAGCCGCTTTCTCTTTCCGTTCTCGAGTTATCGTGACAACAAAAATATTTTTTAATAATTTTTTAATAATTTTCTAGCCATACAAAATTTCACAAACGTGCTTAGGTTCATATTCTACAACTACTCACCAAGTTTCAAATCGATCGGATTTATATTGGTTGAAAACAACATTATTACTCGGAAACCATTGGGCCGATTATGCCCATTAACGAACTTGTCCGTCGAATTGAGATGCGCCACCTACCCCGAAAATTTCAAGTCGCTAGCTCTTTCCGTTCTCAAGTAATCGTGGCAGCGGCCGGACGGCCGGCCGGACATAATCAAATTTGACCTCGACTTCTTCATTGGGGAGTCGAACTAAATCGTTTGAGACCATTTTCGTCAAAAAATTAGAAAGTTAGAGACATTTGGGCAAAATGATAACGCGATGTTCCCCAGAACATACGCGCAAAAACGCTACACAGGAAGGTAATACAGTAAAGGCGGGTTTATACAGCAAATAAGATAAGATAAAATAAAATAAGAAATAAAATAAGGAAGTTAAACATGTACATTTCTATGAGAGCGTTTATACACGAAATAAGATAAAATAAGAAATAAGAATAAGAATTAAAGTTGGCCAACTGTCATCTTTATTTCTTATTTTATGTTATTTTGTTTGGAAAATGACAATGCGCATGCTCAAAGAGTGAAATTCATAGAACTTGCATAAAATTGTCAAAAAGCTGCGATTTGATTGGTTCATTCTTATTTCTTATTTTGTTTTAGATTATCTGTATAAACAGATCCGTTTAACCCATAATTCTTATTTTATTTTAATTTGTTTCTTATTTTATCTTATTTGCTGTATAAACCCGCCTTAAATCGTTGAACTCCTTTAAAAAGAATTTATCCAGCTAGCTGGGAGCTCAACGATCCATGCTTCCTGGAATATGAGGTTATAACTGAGATAATCTGGGTTTTAAAGGTTTAATTAGAAGTTCCTTTGATTACAGAGAACACTTAGTTCAATGTTTTTATAACGATGCTTCAAATTAGGTACCAGTCTTTCAGGGACTTCGTCCAGGGAAAGCTAAAGGTGCTCTTCCGAATAATGCTAGGGATCTCTCCAGAAATTGTACAAAAAATCTTCGAAATGGCAGCTCAGTATCTCTCGAGATAAGGTATAGGAAATCCTACAAATAGAATCAATCTACAAAACTAATTTTAGTAACACAAAATCATATTTCAAAAAGATAAATAAACACACAAACTGATTTATAAGATTACTAGATCACCATTTTTTTATCTCACTAATAGAAAACAACGGAATCTTAGGAGAACTGTTAATACAAGGTTATCACTCGAAATCTCCACTACAAAAGAACAAATCTTCGAACCTGATCCACGATCGTATCTCCACAGAAAATTCTGTAAATCCGTTGGCGTACAGAATTAAATCGATAAATTCACCATACTGGAATAATCTTTATAAAATATTGAAAAATTAACTGTGGAATATCAAGAAGGATTCATTAAACAGAAGATTTCTAATTTAGATTGAAATAAATTAACGATATCAAATTATAAGGTGAACAGTATTTCGAATTTACGTTTTACTGGCTAAGAACTACGGGATTTTGTGAACAAAGTTGTAGTAAAATATTTCTTCACTCCGACCCTTCTGTCCCTTCGCCGTTTCCGCCAGTAGATGTCGCCTCGACTTGACGAACACCTGTCACTATTGTGCGTGACGCAGTAATAACATTGCGCCACAATAGAGACATTACTTCGGCACCTTCGTGCTGAACAACTAAGAGCCTGTGGTTCCTCACATCATCACACGCAATGAAGCCTACATAAGTTAACAATACACAGACATTTAATCATTAGAATAATGCTCAATAACGAACTCGGCCTTCACATTCGGATGAGCAACCTACCCAGAAAATTTCAAGTCTCTATACCATTGCCTTCGGAAGTTATCGTGGCAATGTCCGACAGAATCGAATTAGTCCTCGAATTCTTGTCAGTGAGTCGAACCTAATCGTTTGAGACCATTTTCGGCAAAATATTCGAAAATTACAGACATTTGGGTAAAATAATAGCTGGTTGTTCCCTAGAACATGCGCTAAATGAACATCATTTCTTAAATTCAAAATGTGCGAAAACAGAGAATTTCAATTAAGGTAAAAAATGTCTTGCAAACGACATTAGAGGGGTGACGGGGTTGTTTATGCAACATTTGAGGGTTCGTTGGGGACCAGCACCGACAATTTTGCCAGTTCACATATCCATTGAGATGAAAATGAGCCCCATTACTCATAAACAAAATCATATCATAATTGCTGTCGTCCATGTAATCAAATAATATCGAAGAAACAAAGAACACAAAATCCTGTAATATCCTTTACAAAAATATTATGAGTGTCCTGTTCAGTGTCAGGTTAATTTCGGAGAAATGTTATATACTTGCCATGGCAGTTCACGGACTAAACAATGGTAAACACTTTCATGTGGCGGCGCCCTGCTAAAGAACTAAATTAACATATAATGAATTAGCAACTACCACTATTCTCTTTGTGGGAGGTCTTTGTGTTTAATATTCATTGTTATGTATTTTATATCTCAAACGAGCTTCAGGGAGGTGTACAGAGATATAATGAACTTTATTTCTGTCGTTTGGCGGATTGCCTGAATTCATCCTACAGAGTATTTATGATTTTAGATTTTTCCAACATTTATCCTTTTGTTCGTGAATGAATTGTTTGTACAAATGTATATTCGTACTTTGTTAGGTATTATCCTTTGTTCGTTCTTAAACGATTTCATGGCATGCAATGTGCTTGGTATCGAGTGAAGTTTATTTATTTTTTGTGCATCACTGATTTTCATGCAGTTTGGTAAAGCCAAATGGAATAAATCTCGGTTACCGTACATATTTATCGAAAATTCACAAACACATCAAATTTTAAATTGTTATTCTTTTTCGTAAAAAATCGAAAGAACAAGCTGGAAATTTGCTAATGATAACAATGATTCTAAACTATGTGCATGGGATATATCTAAGCGAATTTTAGATAGGTCATTCATCGAAATATAATAATAATAACAAAAACAAATTTTTTCAGGTTTTTCTTTAGCGACATCTTGGAATTTCTGCTCAACAACAATTCAGATGAAAGATTATAGGTGCAATGTAAGAATTTTTAATTTAGTTGTTGCGGTTTTTCGGAATGGTCGTTTTGAAGGATCGTTTTCTCATTAAGTGGTCACGATTCACTAATTTAGGGTGCATCTTCTAGGAGATAGCGACATGAAATTTTCTGAGTAGGCGGAGCGTCCAAATGCGAAGGACAAGTTCGTTAATGGGCATAATCAGCTCAACGTTGTCAGAGTAAAAAGTTTGTTTTCAACCAATGCAGATCCGGCCAGATTAAAACTTGGTAACTAGTTCTAGAATACCGATATAAAGACGTATGTGAAATTTTGTGAGGATTGTATGGCTAGAAAATTTTAAAATAATTATTAAAAAATATTATTTATCTCAGGATAACTTGAGAACGGAGAGAGATAAGGACTTGTTAACATACGTAATCAACCAAACGGTTTTGGAGATATACCCTCATCTGAAATTTTGTTGTTATTCACTATATAACTAAAAAAATACGCAACCGATCCAATTCAAACGTGGTATTTAGTTGTAGAAAGCCGACGCACAAATTTTTGGGAAATTTCGTATAACTAGAGAATTGAAAAAACAAACTATTCATCCAACATCGTTGGAATTTTGCGAGAGCCTTCAAAACCCTACAGCCAAGTCCCAAATTTGAACACGATCGGATCTATATTGTTGGAGATCCAAGCAGTCTTGTGTGAGTTCAGTAACTGGTTGGGAAACCGTTGCCACGATAACTTTAGAACGGAAAGAGATAGCGAGCTGCAATTTTCAGGATATATTGCACATTTAAATGGAAAGGATAAGTTCTTTGTTGAACATAATTGACCTAACGCTTTCGGAGTTATACCCACTGGAATATTATTTTCTCGATAACTCAATAAAATACTGATCTGATCGTTTTGGGCTTGACAACTATTTGTGGAATACCGACAGAATGTCATATATAGCATTTGGTGAGGATATTATCACTATTCAACGGTGTTTTTTGGGTTTTCTCTCCCAAACTCTGAAAAATATCTATAAAATAAAAATTAATTATTTTGTGATTTGCTTCTGCGTAAGAAACACAGGATATTTGTCAGAAGCAATCAATTGAACAATGTTGCCTAACAAACAACAACGAAACAACGACAACGAAGAAACAACTACAACTACAACGTTTCGGAGTTATATCAGACTCCTTTGTCAGACGCTTAATGAAAATCTTTAGAATTATTTGTTGATAATTATTTTTTGGGTTCGCCTTTATCACCTGTCATGAGTAATATATTCATGGAAAATTTTGAAGAAAAATTTGTGGATACATATTTGTTGAAACCAAAAACTTGGTGGCGATATGTTGACGATATATTTGTAATTTGGCAACATGGTAGAGAAGAGTTAGGCAAATTTTTCGATTTCATAAATTCAAAGGAACCTACAATAAAATTCACTTTGGAAATAGAGAAAAATAATCAGCTTTCTTTTCTGGATGTTTCGATAATTAAGTATCCGAACCATTTCGAAACGAGTGTCTTCAGGAAGCAGACACATACAAATAGATATTTAAATTTCTTTTCAAACCATCAGCTTAGTGTAAAAAGAGGTGTTATTAAAACACTTTATGATAGAGCGAACCTAATTTGTTCTACTCTTGAAATTCGAAATAATGAAATTGATTTCATCAAAAAATTTCTTGAAGAAAATGGATATCCGAGGCAATTCATAAATACATGTATCATGAATTTAGATATAAAAACAAATAAACAAGAACAACAAAATAATCAACAAGAACAGCAACCCAATCTGTTGAATGTGATCCCTTATGTTCGTGGCCTTTCTGAAAAAATTAGAAGAATCGGTTCTAAGTTCAATATAAGAACCGTCTTCAAAACACAGAATGATCTTAGGTCTTTATTAACGAAAACAAAACCCATAAATGAAAAACAAAAATCAAAAAACTGTGTATATAATATTCCTTGTATTTGTGGTAAATCATACACAGGAGAAACATCAAGACCACTAGAACTAAGAAAGTCAGAGCATAAGAATAACTTGAGAAATAGAGACATACAGAAATCAAAAATAGCAGAACATGTATGTACAATCCAAGGGGATCACATGATGGATTGGAGTAATACAAAGATTCTAATGACAGAACCTGATTTTATGAAAAGGAAACTTAAGGAGTCAACTTGTATTTTATTGAACAGAGAATGCAATTTTGCAAATTGCTCAATTGGTATTGACCATATTTGGCTAAATTTATTGAAAAAGGAGTTGGAACTTGGAAATTTCTATGCGAAGTAAAACTATGTTAGCTATGATTTTTAAATACTGTCAATGTGACAATTCTTGAATTTTACCAAATAACTATCAACAAAATAATTCTCTCGATTTTCATTGAGCGTCTGAAGAAGGAGTCTGATATAGACTCCGAAACGTTACGATATAGTTGTTTCTGCGTTGATGTTGTTTCGTTGTTGTTTGTTAGGCAACATTGTTCAATTGATTGCTTCTGACAAATATCCTGTGTTTCTTACGCAGAAGCAAATCACAAAATAATTAATTTTTATTTTATAGATATTTTTCAGAGTTTGGGAGAGAAAACCCAAAAAAAAAAAAACCGTTGAATAATGAGTATACCTCCCACAGTATCCTTTAATGATTACACAATATCACTAGAAAATTTTAAATAAATTATGAAAATATATTATGTGTCTCACGATAACTTGAGAACGGAAAGGGATAGATATTTCCGATCTTCAGTCTAGGTTGCGCATCCGAATGTAAGATGTGAGTTCGTTGTTGGGCACAATCGGCCGGATTGTTTTGGATTTATACACATCTGATTTTTTGTTGTTATTTCCTCTATAACTAGTAATTACTTGTAGAAAACCGACGTACAAATTTTCTCCGAGTTTCTTGAATATTGTATCCTGAAATGACTTCAGAAGGAAGTATAATTTGAAGAATTTCAATTAAGATAGAATACATATGTCAGAATTAAAAATTCTATGATTCTGTGGCGATTATCCCATTATTGAAGTATGTCATAAAAATGGTACGAAATGTATTCATCCTTGCATAGTATTAAACAAAGTCGCTTCCCGCTGTCTGTTTGTTCCTATGTATGCTTAGATCTTATAACTAGGTGAAGGATTTTGATGCGGTTTTTTTTAATAGATTGATTCAATAGGAAGGTTTATGTGTATAATACATACACATATATTAGGGAAACACTGATAATTTTAGTTTCTAATGTGATGTCGTAATTAAACACATTTTTTTGCGCTTACATTGCAAACGCTGGCTGAACCATACGAGATAGATCAAAAAAAAATTGGTTCAAGCCCTGTGGACAGGAGCTATTGGGCGCATGTTCATCTTCCTTGTGGCCCGTACTGACCAGTAAAGAAAAAAAGCAGTATCATGTTGAATACCTTAATATTATTGATTATTATATAATAATCGATGAAAATACTGAGAGAGACCCAGGAAATTTGACACATTTTGTCTTATATCTCCAGAAATTGAAATCGTATAGAGCCAAAATTTTTCACAATGTTGCAAAATACTACAATTGACGTTAGTACAAGTTTTTGTTGCAATCTGATGAATAGTTCACGAAAAAAAAATTTTTTTTTCGAAAAAATTAAAAGAAATATTTTTTTAAAAATTACCAACATTTCGATCATAACAGAATTTTGCCAAAAGTTGCGCGTTTATATCCTCGAACTGACTACCAAGTTTCGATTCAACATCTTCTTTAGTTCCTGAAATATCAGGGAAATAACCTCAAAATTTTAAATGTCTATAACTCCTAAACCGTCCGGCCGATTTTGCCCGTTAACGAACTTAACCGTCGCATTTTGATCAGAAACCTACCCTGAAAGTTTGAAGTCGATAGGACCTTCGGTGCTCCTGTTATCGTGCCTACGGCCGGAAGTACGGCCGGCCGGCCGGCCGGACGGCACCCAAAAATCTGACACCGGATTCGTGATCAGGGAGTCCGAATTAGTCTATTAGCCAATTTTCAGCTCGAAATTCGAAAATTACAGACATTTGGAAGAAATGATAGGACGATGTTCCCCTAGAACATGCGCCCAAAAAGGTAGTACAGTATAGTACACCTTAAAAACGTCTACAAAAAAGTCCGCGATGGTATATGTCTACCTCTTAAGGATAACCCACAATAACAATTTTTTATCCTTCACATTCTACGAGAAATAATGACTTGATTACGAAGCTATTTTAAGCAATACAGCATTGATCCTTATCCAATTGAGTACCTTAAATGCATTCTGCATTTAATATTGATCAATATGGCCCTTTACAGCATGTAACTTAAATGAATATTTTCGAAGATATCGAAGATTTAAAATGCAGGGACATAGCGGTTGCGGTGGTACCGACCGGGGGGCCGGCACAGACAGGATAGGAATAGAAATCGAACACAGAGAGCCAGATAATCATCTGTAGATCGTGAGGCTCGCCTCAGCCAGGATAGATGTATTGATTCTCCAAATTCCTCTGATACCATCGGATTTACTGATCCAATTTAAACGCCTATAATTTCAGGTAAAGATATATTTTGCAATGACCATTAATCAATCGCAGGGTCCAACTTTCAACGCTACAGGCTTATGTTTGAGCGTTGAGTGTTTTTCACATGGCCAATTATATGTCGCTCTTTCAAGAGTAACCTCTAAAGAAACCAACTTTGTATTGTCTAAGGACAAAAATGCTGTCAACGTTGTATATAAAGAAATTCTGTAGTATATTTAGTATCAGCATTTCAACCGTTCGAAGCCGGGGCGGGCAGCTAGTATCTAATAAAAGCTGAAAAAAAGTTCTTAATCGATGTTAAATTCTAATAAGAGTGTCCAATAGAGGTGAATAAAAAATTAGTAACAGTAGTTTCGTCGGTTTAGGGTGACATTTTTATTTTTTCAGCAATCTAGAAAAATTGTATATTTCAGAAACTATGTTCAATCGACATTGTATGAGGCGTGAACAGACAATGGAACATGCTACGAAAGCTCCTGACTCCACGTCAATGCTTTAACCATTTTTAATGCCTCATACTTTAATTTTGTATTGAGAATGAATTTCCTTCAAGTAAAGACCAAATCAATGAAACCTTCACTCACTGATCTAGGAAATATTAGTTAATGCTTCATGATATTTCGGCTAATTGGCCAAAGCCTGTCTTGCGCATCTCTAGTATGGACCTTTATTTATATCATGCGCCCTCAGCTTTCCTGCGTTTCCCATAATACTATCGAGAACTGAAACGTGCTGGGATTTGTATCTAATCCCGGGATACATCACCTCCTTATCCTTTGACACGAGACCCATCACCAATCGCCAAGTGACGTCGACAAACGGAAGTATCATAAGACATTGCTCGATCTCAAGTTAAGTTTGTTGACTAAATGTCCAAATCTGATACCTGGGATCTCTCTGCAATTTATGTGTATTCCATTAACGATGCCTCCGGGGTGCCTAAATTATGCACCCTAAGAACTCACCAATGCACATGAAAGAGCGTGTTTTACACGAAATCTCACTTCCATATTTACAGGCCGCTTAGGTATTCCCCCCGCATCGAAAATCAGTCTGCTCCGGTAAGATTTTACACGACAAGGTTGATAAAATACACCTTGCTAGTCGGAGTTGGCAGCTGGCGCCCTCATTATTCACTTCTTGTTATTCCAGCACTGTCGTCATTCGGAAAATATGCAGAAAAAATGTGAATGGGGGATGTCTGTTCGAAGCAGGTCGCTGCAGTTTTGGGAGCATTCTGAATGTTGATTTCTTGGTGACCGTCTTATTGTTAGAGGAATGTGATGCTTATTATGTACAGGGTGTTCCTAAATAAGTGTATCAACGGTCAACTGTAGATTTTCCATAAAAAATAACATTATTTTTTCTCTTTCATTTTTTCCTCCGAATCTTCGTTTCAGAGATACGAGGTGTCAAAAATTCATATCTTTTTTAGTTATTTGCTAAATCTCAGGAACCGTTTGAATTACAGAATTGAGTTTTTGTACACACTAATAGTAGCTACTTTCTTGCACTTCACTCGGTTTTATTAGACGTACCAGTGGCCGAGATATTGAATTTGCACAAAGGTTTTACCCCTCAACTTTCACACCACTGGATAAATTCGCATTTGCACAGCAAATTCTGATGCGCCAATGTGTTTTACATAAAAGAGGTACTCTTGGTTCATTTTCTAAATTGAACCATTTTCAAGAAAACTGGCAAATGATCCTAAACAATTTGCTAACGCATTGTAAATTTCTTGTAATTGCAAAAATGGACAACTAGGTTTTGAAGTTTAAATAACAATGTTATTTTTCATTATTTTTAGCGACCATAGCTAATTATCACTACTCGTTTTTTCAATTACAAGAAATTTACAATGCGTTAGCAAATTGTTTTTGATCATAAAATGCCAGTTTTCTCGAAAACAGTTCACTTTAGAGCCATAAAACAGGAGTACTTTTTTATGTAAAACTCAATGGCGCACCAGAATTTGTTGTGCAAATGCGAATTTGTCCAGTGGTGTAACAGTTGGAGCGTAAGACCTTTGTGCAAATTCAAAATCTCCGCCACTGGCACATCTAATGAAACCGAGTAAAGTGCGAGAGATTAGCTATTATTAGTGACTATGCGTGTACGATAACTCAATTCTGTAATTCAAACGGTTCCTGAGATATTAGCTAAAACTGAAAAAAATCAAAATTTGTGGCCGCATTTATCTCTGAAACGACCCGGAGCTAAAAAAGATATTTTCACATGAGAAATCTACAGTTGAACGTTGATACACTTATTGAGGAACACCCGTTTTTAATGATTTATAACAACGCTCGATTTTAAATTGTAAATTTTTGCGTACATGTTCTAGGGAAGAGCGTGCTATCATTTTGCCCAAATATCAGTAATTTTAAAATTTTTTGCCGAAAATGGTCTCAGAACGATTAGGTTTGATTCGCTGATGAAGAATTTGAGGTCAAAATCGATTCTGTCCGGCCAGCCGTCCGTTGCCACGATAACCTTCGAACGGAAACATATAGCGACTTGCAATTTTCACAGTAGGTTGCACATCTGAATGCGACGGTTGAGTTCGTTGATCGGCATAATCGACCTAACGGTTTCGGAATTAAACCCATCTGAAATATTGTGTCCTCGCTAAAAAAAGTACATATCAGATCGAATTGAAACTTGGTAGTTAGTTGTAGAATGCCAACGCGAACATTTTTGCAGACTTTCGTGTGGAAAATATCACTTTGAAAAAAAAATTGGTTCAAGCCCTGTAGACAGGAGCTTTTTGGCGCTCTTGTTCAAACAGACAAATTATATCTCCGAAAGTATTGGTTTCTCAGAGTTGGGAAATATATCAATGGATTCCTATGATGCATCATGAAGGAAATTAAATTTAAGAAAAGTGTCGTTTAAAAGAATGCTTCAAAAATTATCTCATAAAAAAAGAGCAATCTACAATGCTTAAAAGCCTTGATGCTTCAAAAATTGTCATTTAATTTATTTATCGATTATTAAGCGAGCAATCTGCAATGATTCAACCTCGTGGAATGGGATGTTGCAACTTAGAATCAGTGCATAGTTTTCACGAAATACCTAAGGAAAGTATCATCGAATTGTCTAGAGCAAGGCTGGAGACAATCATAGCAGATTGTCCATTTATTCCTGATATTTGAATAGGAAGTGGATTACGAACAAATTATTTTAATAGTTCAAAATAAACTAATAAAATACTATCCTCTTTTCATAATTTAAAATTTAATAGTCCATACCACTAACACATTCTTTTCTGATTGATACACAAATGTAGATCCATATTTCAGTATTTTTTGCTTGCAACATTATGAAAATACTGTATATAGCAACATGTCTCAATACTTAAGGAAGTAAAAAGTAATATTAACCTCAGTGGTCAACGAACAGTAATTTCTTTTGATGATTCCATTATGTTCTTCTTTCCTATTGCCTCCATAAACTACATCAAAACAGTCTTTTATATTCACAAATTCAAGAATAGAATACTTTCCAAGAGAAAATAACAACTATCGATTGAAAATCTCTAATAACTAGAAAAGCTGACATTTATGATTAGAGATCACAGACAGATTCTGTGTTCACATTCTGTGAATACATAGAACTTACGATGTATTATTGAAACTTTGAAGCATCATATCTCCGAAAGTATTGGCTTGTTAGAGTTGAAAATGATAACAATGGATTCTTATGATGAAACTGCATCTTGAAAAAATTTGAATTCAAAAGTTGTAATGTAAAAAAAAATATTTTTTTTCATTACTCCGAAACCGATTTTGCCCGATAACGAATTTAACCGAGATATTTATCTCTCAAACCTACTCTGAAAATTTCAACTGTCTAGCTCATTCCGTTCGAGTGTTATTGTGTTAACGGCCGGCCGGACGCCGTTCGCCGGAACCACTCGGACACACGCCGCACACCACTCATCCGAAGGACGAGTGGTGTTTTCTTCAAGCAACTCAGTTGAGTTAGGAAATAGACGACTGACTTATGAGATAAATTCAGTCACGAGTGTTATCTCATGAGACTATTCCACGAACATTTATATTTACATTTGTCAAACCGTTCGTATCCATGGTTGAGTCGTTGAAAACAGCAAAGTTTGTAAGACCAATCATAATTCAGAGACAGTTGTTGTTTTCGCGATAACACGAGCTGTATTTGGCCTGTGGTTGGTCAGATTTTGATAGGAGTGAAATAGTCACGATAATATAAGCTGTGTTTGGCCTGTGGTTGGTCAAATTTTGATATGAGTGAAATAGTTACCATTGAACACCACCAGTATTGTCAATAGAATCTTGAGTGAAGAAGAAAGAATGGAAGTGCTTGGTGGAAACCCGTATCCCATTTAAACAACCCAGAAAGAAGACTTGAGGTACAGAGCAATTGGAACTAACAATAATAACTTCATTTGCTGAATTTGCCAGCTGCTCATGTTATATTACAGAATTCCATTCGAAATCCATTGGTGAATTTCCGTCTCAACCTCCGACATAGACTTTTACACTTGCAGCAGGTTGAAAGAGTTAGCGTCATCCCACCTCTAATTACCCCGTTGACGAACGAGCCCTCCATCCTCCCACCATGCAGAAAAACGCTGGAAAAAATACCGCGACGCACATCTACATCGCAACCGACCTCTCCAACACAAAAGGTGCATTTTAATTCAGGAAATGCATCGGCCGTATATCACGCCGGTTCATCGAACCCACAGGAGAGACGGGAGGTGGGAGTGCCACGCACGCTCTCAGACAAATCACTGGGGAACGCTGAAAGGACTCCTGGAACGAGCACCCCGATCGCCCCGAAGAGGCATCTTCCCGATTGTGATCGGTTGGCAGAAACGGGATTTTCCTTTCGGTTATCGGTCCCACAAAGGAACGAACGATCGAAAAGTGGATGTGTGTATTGCTTTCCTGGAGGAACGTGACTCCCATCCGGGATATCCGGATTGGAGTGGCGGGAGGGGAGGGAGATGGAGAGAGGACCCTGGCCGCGTCCGATAGGATTATGCAGAATTACGATCTTTTTCAGGTGGATGCCAATTTCGTCCGATTGAATTCACCCCATTGTGGGTCCTAATGAAGGGGAGTCATTGTAAAATGGACCGTTTGGTGAGTAAATCGATCATGAATGTGGGACGAGGAGCAAGGACGGGACAGTTATGCTAACGTATTCGGGTCCTGACGGGCCGATGCGCAATTTGCGCCTGATGATGTAGCTTGTCATGGACGGGTCATGAATTTTGAATCGTCGCCATCTGGATTTGTATACGAGGTTGTACTAGGTGAGTAGAATTCGATGTTTTATAGCTATATTAGGGGAAGAGGAATAACGACAGAAAAATTCCGAAAGGTGGTTCTCATCCATGATAGTGATGCATTTGATAACTTAAGAAAAATCTATCGGAGGGAGAGGCGAGGATAATTATTATTATTATTGTATATTGTTATACTGATCCTCCTAGGTCTTCCCTCCAAGGAGACCCCTCATAAGCTCTCGAAGAGCTTGAGCGAGTAAGGAGAACCAGTTGTGTTCTGTGTAAGCTTTGTCACTGTGTCCTTATACCACTGTTAATTTTTGACCCAACAGTAAATGGTGGCGATTACCGTGACTAGAAAATTTCTTTCCTAGCCTCGGAATTGAACTTGGGGTTTCTGCTCCCAAGTTAATTACTCTCTCACTGAGCCAACTGCACTACTTGAATGAATGGCTTGATATGAGTATACATGGTCCTTAAGTTGTACGTTAATTTCAACAACAGATTACTCTCATCAAATAAAACACCTTTTGGCGCTCTTGTTCCTCGGAACAGAGTGCCTATCAATTTGTCAAAATATCTGTAATTTTAGAATTTTTCGCTGAAAAATGGTCTTGAACGATTTGTTTCTACTCTCTGATCAGGAATCCCTGGGCAAAATCGATTCTGTGTAGGCCGGTCGGCCGTTAACACGATAACTCTCGAACGGAATGTGCTAGATTGTTGCAATTTTCACAGTATATTTGGGAGATAAATATCTCCGTTAAGTTCGTTATTGGGCAAAATCGGCTTGGTGGTTTCGAAGTAACGAAAACAAAATATTTTTTACATTACAAATTTCAAATTCAATTTTTTTTAAGATGCAATTTTATAATAGGAATCCATTGATATCATTCGCAACTCTAACAAACTAATACTTTCGGAGATATGATTTTTCCAAATTTCAATAATTAGTTCTATAATTTCATAGAATACTCTAATTATAATTTGCGGATGTATGTAAATCCAACATGGGGTGAGTCATAGACCTACGTTTTGAATTAAATTACGAAAATTCTTGAACATTGACGCACAAAAGCCAAATTAGATTACAGCACGTGGTGTTCCCAAGCAGACACCCATCCAAGTACTAATCGCGCCCGACGCTGCTTGGCTTCAGTGTTCGGATTGTATGTAGCATATTCAGTGTGGTATGATCACAAACAATATTTCTTCCTCTAACTCTGCAATTATATTTATGATGCAGTTCTATCATCAGATTCCATTGATACACAATTCCCAACTCTAGGAAACCAATAATTTCGGAGATATGATTTGTCAAAGTTTGAACAAGAGCGCCAATACCTGTCCACAAGGCTTTCCCACATTTTTTTATTTAGCATTCTTCCAAATTCGACACAGGAAAAAAGATACAGGATGTTGAAATTTCAGAAAAAAACAGTTTGTGTTTACTAGATTTGGCATGGTTATTCTGAATCAAATGTATTTTGGGGATAAGTTTTCTATAACTACAACAAATATTCTCCACTTAACTGTTTTTTCCTTCTTCTATTGGTTTTCTAGGTATAGATTCACCAGTTCGTACAACTATAAGAAATCAGCATAAAGAAATGAAGTCTACATTCAGTTATTATATGAAACTACAATAATTTTAGAAAATCAAATTATTTTTCACAATTTCTCCTAAGACGTACCGTTTTTGAAATAGTCCTCATTGAATGTTATAAAATCTAATAAAAATTCCAGCTATTTCACTACATTTATGAATCCGGTCTTGAACTAGAATCCTTGAATAAAGAATCCTCATAACATGGACACAGGAAATCGTTGAACCTTCATAGACATCAAGCCATAATAATGAATCTCAGAGTTTCATCGCTTGGTCGTCCATAGAACACTTGTAGAAAGACTAAAAGATGTAGAGCCAGTATCCTCCTTCTCTCACATATGATTTTTGTGCACTTGAATCATATATAAGACATTATATCACTTGAATCTCACTTGCTTAAAACATTATTTATGTTAAAATTAAGATTAAATTCAACACTTCATAGTGAAATAATTATTATGAATATCATTCCATCCATTCAATCGTACTGTGCGACAACCTAATTATTAAAAGACACACATCGAAGTATTCGCCTATTTAAACCATCAACAAATATTCCCTCGTGATCGCCGAAAAGGAAAGTGGGCAGATACGTACCGGTTTCATGGTTGTTACCAATCATCAGCGTAACTTAGCCACTGAATGACAAACGACTTTTGGTTATGAGCAATTAGTTGCAGCCACCTTGTTCTTTTTTCACTGGTTTGTGGTCTAACCATACTAAGCCGAGCGTTTCATGTCGCAATTAACTAGTCACCTTATACTAAAATGTCATAAGATATCGCATATTTTTTGCTACTGCTCACACATCTCTCCCCTACCTTAGATTATAATTGTAATCCGTATCCGGATCTTCCTTGGATTGATCGAAAATAATTTCCACATTCTGCACGAACTAATCGTTCCAAAGGAGAGCAGACAAACTAATTCCCTAATGCCAAGCCCCGAAGGCATTTCGATCTCATAAATATTGGGATTAAGGCCGAAAGAAAATATTCTCAAGCGCAAAAGCTGAGAAATATCGTTCTTCTGCACGATCGCACTTAGGAGCTCCGTCGGTCCTGACCTTGCCATTGTTTAACGCTGTTTATCTTGACCTTGTGGCTGCGATAAATCATCAGCTTTCTCCCTATGCTCCCAATTTTACGCTTCGTGCGAATAACTCATCCTCTGGCCTCTCTGGATACTCTTAACGTCTTACGCCAAAAGTTGACTATGTGGGAATTTATGTGGGGGAAGTTGTTTGGAGACGGTTTTTTCGTCGGAGAAACAGCAAATGGTAGCTTTTCGGAGCTGATGGAATCATAGTATAACTAAGTATGGACGCTAAGTGCAAAAAAAGTAAGTAGGTAAATATGTTATAACGACTAACGACTGTTCCCAAGTCGCAGCGGTTAAATTCGGAGCTTCTAGAACTCGGGGTTCCGCGGTCTAGCTCCAGTGGGGATGGGAGTGGATTCCAAAAAGGGAACCTAGTAAATGGGCGCCAGGTAAATTTAATTCTCCCATATATCCCAGCGTAATGTAATAAATCCTAAATTCATCAAAAGAATATCCACGCTAAAAACAAACAATTTATTCCAGTCGCTTACAACCCAGGTCTTTAGATTCAATAAAAAAAAACTACTGTGAAACCCTGAATAAGGGTGGCGGAAATTGTACGTAGATCTTCTTCCTTGATTCAAATACGCGTCGCTTGAGGTCAAGCGCATCGACGTTTCTTATCTATCATCATATATGATTATCACAAATCTTTGGGCAATTTCCGCTTTACAACAATAATAATTTATACAATTGATGAAAATATGTTCAGGTCGTATATAGCAGGTATAAGATATGTTTCGAGATTTATGTCCAATAACTTGCGTGCTGGCTATTCCTATTCCTGGACGTAGTATTACGTCGATGGTCTCGCAATACTGTCCACTTTCTCTCGGTGCTCGTAGTCTACAACCCTCGATTGGATGTCCCACAGCGTTGGTTACTGACCACCTTGTATATACTCGGGATCTGCAACACTGCGTTGGCTGTCTCACAGCGTTACTAATGGACCACCTTATATATACTCGAATGTCGCAGTTTTACTTTTCCTGACATAAAAACCCTGATGACAGAAAAGAAACCATCAGTGACTCCTCCCAGATAGGAAATAAATGAATTTCACCAACACATAATAATATCATTTATCAGAATATCAAAGAGAACAGTTATTCGTTGTTATTCAATATTTATATACATATTACATACCCTGATATTCGGGGTTGTCCTGTATAAGTTTGCTTCAAAACTAAATCTGGCCGTGCCTCCACCAAATAATCCTTCAAGCACACAGCACATGTTCTGGATACAGAAAGATAATTACAACCTGAATTGTTTCTACTAGAAATGACGAGACTAGAACATTTAACACATACCTGTCAAAGTCGCCAAGATCGTTCACGTGGTCAACTTGGATTTGCAAAAGGTCTTTAAATCCTCTTTCGAGACAAGCGAAAGTTACCTGTTATCTTTTCAAATCAAACCAATGTAACCCTCACTCCTAATTCGATTTTCGAAACTATATCCAACTAAGAAGATTTCAATAATTCTTACGAAGTTTTGAAAATGCGCATAACCTATTGCTCCTCTGTAGATCTCCACAAAAATGGACGATCTTATCTCATAGACGCCGACTCTCACAAAATTTTAGAACGTCACAACGAAACGATATTGCCAATCCCTCCGGTTCTCTGAATACATTGCCTTATGCGTCGATTGGTACTATAGAGACTTAACCCCAAATTCACTGACAATACAATTGACAAATTTATCGCCAGCAAAACATAAACAAACCTCTGCCTGGATGAAAAAGGAACGTTACAATGTATAAAAAATAAATTACTGAACGAAAGGTTTGCTACCACTGTTTTTAGATAGCTGTAACAACTGTTCGTTAAACACTTCTCGGATTTACTGTCAACACATTAGATTGTATCACTAGAATTCGATCACCTGCGAAGTGCTTATCTGCACTGTGATTATATGTATATTGTATATTGTTGTAGGGGATATGTTGTGCTGTGACTTTATGGTCTACTTTGCCCCCCAACAGATCTGTGGATGTCATCACCATCTACAGGTCGCCTTCGAGTTCCAGAGTTTTGATGAACTCAAGTATCTGGGATACTTGGCCCCCTCATTTCCTTTAATTCTCGAGTGACCAGGAATCCAGACCAAGGAGACCCTGTCTTTCCTCCTAATTCATTAAGTTTTCTTTGGCACTCCCATATTAGTTTAGACTCGATCACATGGGAGTTCGGGTTTGCATTCGAACATTAACTCCGTAGAGTAATATTCACCAAATTGTGTCCGAAAACGGAAGAGTTGACTAAATTTTACTCTATGACTGTAGTTCGAAAAGTCGGAGTATTCGACTCGGAGTTCATTTTACTCCTGTCAAAATTGACATAACTCATAGGACGAAAAATCTCGTGTTTTTGCCCCACTGTTTTATGAATGTTCTGTGAGATAATTTGACAGTTTTAATACTGCTCACAATATATATTTATGATACGAGTTAAATGTATGTGAAGAAAACAATCATAATAGGTTCTTTCTTAAACCAACATAACCTATATTCCGATATTGGCACTTTCTGTCACTGTCAGAGTAAACTCCAGAGTAGATCTTGTCAAACCTTCAAAAACTCTACTCTACTCCGTGGAGTTAATATTCCAACACAACCCAGAGCTTTAACAGCAGCTTAACTGTCAGAATATATTACTATAACACACCTCTTATAGTATCTTTCCACGCATCTTCCGATTGCAAGAATTTATGCTTGAAAGAGGTTCGGCTAGGAGCCAAGGGATCGTAAGCATTTAGTGCCTGCCCCATGTACTCCAGAGCCAGCTCCTGTATTAGTTTCTGAACCATCTGTGTACCATCTAATGAAATTTTTTTCAACTCGGGTGGTGGACTCTTTCCCAGTCTTTCTTCCTACCTAGCATCATACTGAAGTTCTTTTCGATGCTTAATTTCTTAATCATCTCGTCACTAGGAAGATTGGCTGATGAAATGTACCTGGTAAGAGAGGTCCAGGCTATCAGGCTTTTCATACTCTTATTACCCATTCCTTCCCCGAGAAAGTCTTCATGGGACTTTTTGTCCATCACTAGATGAAGGGGTGTGAGATTTATGATAACCTCAAGTGCCCTGGTTATCGCCCACCCCATGTATTCGATGCCGGCCAATAGCTTCAGGCAACCGACCCTGAAGTAAAAAGCCGTTGGGCTTATAGAAGCTGACTGAGTGAAGACATTTTAGGACGATTTAATTATTTTTTCATTAATTGAGAAAATACTCAACGAAAATGCCGAGTATGTTAATGGTAATTTGACGGGTGAAGCCCTAGAGCCAATTGCGGATTCAAATCCTCCCTCTGCCTGTCCATGTTTTCCTTCCATTACAGCCAAGCCCCCCCAAATCCCAGATATTAACGCGAAACGACCCTGATCGCGCTACAAAGCGTCATCTAACGATGCCGGAAAATTCGGGTCGACTTAACGGAAAAATCTAGACGCCGGGAAAATTCCTCCTTTGCCTACATCAAATTTTCATAATAGTTTCCTGAATGGCCTGAGTCTTTCATGCCGGAAAGTTAACAACAAGCAAATCCTCTCTATCGCCTCAAAGCCTTTCGGAAATAATCCGAAAACACTCACTTGCCGACGTTGCGGTTCAGGTTGGAACCTGTTTCATTTATAATACACGATGTTGCCTGATTCCACTCTCGTTTCCGACAAGGCGGGTGGTATAACTTATAAAACGTTGCGGCTTCAAAGACCGACAGGGATATCGCAATGATGGCGGTGTAATGGAATTTGGCTCGATTGAAACGTTTTCCATAACGTGCATCTAGAGGGATCCACCAGGTGGTTTGGGTTGGTTCGTTAGCTTTCAGGAGATTTTTAGTGTATAGTCTTTTTGGTGGTTGTGAATTTTCTACAGCAGAGCTGTTTTCGATATACTGCAGGTGATTGCTATCGAACTTAGAGTGTATTCAAGAGCATTGTTTGTGATAATTTGTTCCATAGTATGAGATCATCAACTATGGAATGTCAACATGGTTTTTCTCGGAGCGTTCCATCGAGACTAATTTGGTTGTTTATACTGTATACATTACTAGTACTTTGGATGATAGAGTTCAGGTGAACTCATTGTACTCTGCAAGGCGTTCGATAAGGTGGACCATAATATTCTCATGATGAAGTTAGCGGAGATTAGTGTCCAGAGAGATCTTTTGACAGGGCTGTCTTCTTATATCCACTATCGTAGTCACCTTCTTAATGTTAGTGGTTACTTGTCTTCGGCGTTCGTTGTTACTTCGGGTGTCCCCCGGGGTTCACATCTGGACCCACTAATGTTCTTGATCTTAATCAATGTCTGAGTAACTGTTTCAAGCATTCTGATATCCTTTTTTATGCTGATGATCTGTAAATTTTCAGGAGGATAAATTCAGGTGAGGACGGCTTCAAGTTTCAGGAGGATCTCAAGATATTCTTGACGTACTTGACGTACTATAATAATAAACTAAAACTACACTAGGAAAAGTGTACATACATTTATTTCACAAGAAACAATAATCTGGTCGTGGATAATACTTTTTGGGTGATAATGCTGTTATCAGGGTGCATCAGTCAATGTTTTTATACAAAGCTTACTTTTCACCCTTATTTTGATTTTGTCGTGTCGCCTTGCAGCAGGATTTTAGGATGCCTGTATTATAGAATTTGCATTTGACTTCCATGATGAAGCAGCAATACAGTATCTTCATCATTACGTTGTGTTCAACAAGCTTAATAATTATGGCAGTGTTGTATGGACTCCATTCTATAGCCTTTATAAGTTGTGCTTTGAGAAACAGAGTTGTCAGATTTCTTCATTATAAAGCCATTAATGAATACGTAACATTTGGCATCAGTTAAATTCGGCCAAGATTCGGAATACCCCCAAAGGGCTAATATTTGGGCAGGAAATGTTCGAAACCATATCATAGGCCCCTTTTTCATTGAGGGCAATTTGAATGGCGATAAACATTTAGTACCACTTCAAAATTATGTCGTTACAACTTTGGAAAATTTATATCCTGAATAAGGAAATCTTCAAGATCCTCGGAATACGATATGGTTCCAACAGAATGGAGCACCACCTCATTACCCACGCAATGCCCGGCAGTACCTCGATGAATATTTCCAGATCGGTCGATAGGAATTTTTTTGTTACATTTTGTATTACATTTTAGTTTTTAATATTGTACTAAATTTCGCTGATCACTTAATTTTATCTAATTTATTTCTAATTTGATTTTTGCAATAAACATGGAAGTGATAACATTGCTGAATAGAGAATGAAGCAACCTTTCAAATGATGTATCATAAGCCAATACTTCCTATTTGAAAAATTGGGGATTGTACCAGTCTTTCGAAGGGGGTAGAAGGTAGGGTTCGCATTTTCACGAGGAAGAATGACAATTTAAAATTTGAATTTTACGTGTTTCGGGAGTTTCTATAGATATGTCCAGTAAACAAGATAATTAATTTATTCCATTTGGCTTTTCCACATTGTATAGGTGGTTTTACGAATTCCTGTACATGTTTGTAGACAACTTATATTTAATTTGTTTCTATAGTTTTGGCGACCGGTGCTCTTTTTGATTTAACCTGGTTGTATCGCTTTTCTTGTAAATAAATAACTGCTCCATATCTTTTTGGCACATTTTCGGAGTATTTCGGCTTATTTCCCGTCACTGACTTGACCTCAGCCAGTTGGTCTAATTCATTTCACAGACGCCCAAAAACATAGGAAACGTACCAATTTTCACTCACCTCCATCCCTCAGTTTCGGAAAAAAAATAAGAAGTAAGTGTCTTTCGGGACATCCTATATATACACGTCATTCTTCACGTTCATTGCGATGTGAATATTCCAGCAGAAAAACTACGTAAAATCATAGAAGATATTTCTTTCTATTTGCGTCAAAGATGTTTTATTCGATAGTACTATCGAATCATTCGATAATTCAAGTTTGAAACTCTTCGTAAAATGATGTCATCCGGAACAGGTAAATAAAATAGTAAAGGTAGGTTTATTTAAGTAGGAGCATATTCTTTTATGTTGTCTTTTTATAGGTACGCTAAAATATACATAGTCCAACAGAAAATACGAATGGTCCAATGATCGAATATACAACTATCCGTACATTAGAATAGTTAAAAATCAAATATTTCAATAGCTGAATTGTCCGAATAAAATTCCGATCGCTACTTAAACTATGGTAAGGAACATTTTGAATATATGTATTCGAATAGTTATTTGGTATTTTATTCGAATAGTTGTAGTCGTATATTCTAATGATCGATTATTATCTATAATTTATTAGTCGAATATTGAAATTTTTGACTAACACAAAATTTTAATTTAGAATAGTCGAATCATTTGAAAACGATTTCGATTCCTAATTTCCACCCATATGTTCCCCTTTAGATCCACGCAAACAGCTTGAGATTCAATGAGTTGATACTGCAGTGGGACGAAGTTTCTAGAATTTATCTCCAATAGATAACAGTCCCGTTGCGAAGTTTTTCATGATGAATCCAGTCTTCTTTTAAACTCCTCCAGGTTTCTGGATCAAGCGCCAGATACATATCTTTCATCGAGTTGGGAAAGCGGAAAAGTGAAGCACTTGAATGGCTCCATTGAAAGTAACACCAGAAAGGACTCAATCTAGAAAAACGATAAAAACATAATTCCACTCTCTGAATAGAAAGATAGCGGAGAATGACTGGCAGTTGGCAACAATCAATGGCAACCTTGTTAATCGGATTTGATACCGGGTGTTACCCGAGTCGTGATTCAATTTAAATCGGTGCTATTGATCCGGATGTTCAAAGAAATGTTTGTATGGCTATTCAAAGTCCATGCATGTGGAGAGTATTACGATGTTGGATTAAGGAAATTTAATTTGAACAGGTTGCAATGAAGCTATCAGTAATTCATGTAATAGGTGCTAAAGGTTAATGAAATTTGATGAATATTCAATTTATTACTCTATTCTGTTTCTTTTATGAGTCCACTGATTTATCTCAAATTCTCAACATTGATCTTTTTATAACTCTGGAACTACTGATTGTAGAAGATTGCGGTGAAAAGTATTGGATATATCGTTTCAATAGTTAAACACGTTCAAACTTTTATATGAGTACATTGGCTATTTCCCAAGAAATATTTATCTCTAGTTGAAATCAATCAAATTGGGAAAAGCACGGCGAAAACGTAAGATCAATGTAAGATGATTCTTAATATTTTCAGAATCGGTTCATTACTTTTGGAGAAATGATCTGGACACGGTGTACATCTTGAAGATATTTTGTTCTCTCCTACCAATACGACATAATAGTTTCGTGCTGATATCTGAAAAATTGACGAAATTCCGACTGGAAATGATTTGTGGGTTTCGGTGCGTGCTGCGATGTGAAGCTGGTTGTCCAGCGTTTCGTTCCAGCTCTTACTGATGAACTTATTAATATGGCTTCTTCAGTGAGAGCCTACCGTAGACGCATTTGACTTCAGCACGAAGGTGCCGAAGTCAATATACACACATTGTTAACACAAAAATGAGAGCCATGAGCATACATCTAAGTTCAAATGGTGAGGAGGTAATCACCAAAAAACACAACGTTTACAGTGATGGAGAGCAATGAACAATTATCAAAATATGAGAAGGGCGTTTCCACCAGAAAAAACAGAAGATGATCTAATTGAAAATGTAATTGCTTGAGGGTACTAAAGAAAAGAAAATATATGCATGTATATATGGAGAGTAGACTAGCGCGGTGCAACAACAATCAGCTTTCATGAAACTGAAAATGAGAGTTGAACTTGAAATTAAATTGATGATTTAATTTCAGAATAGCAGTTACATACAAAAGCTTGAATCTTTTGAGTGCACGTCGCCATTTTATACAAGTCTTAAACTGATAAGAGATGAAACTGAATCTGAAAGTTGACACTAATTTTCAGAATTACATTCTAGTAAAATTAATCAAATGAGCACAGAGGAAATACTGAGATAATTATCAAATGATAAATATCATCATAAGTAACGGTGATGAGATAATCGAACTTCTGAGAAAAACTAAAAAGTCCAGTGCAACCAGTCGTGAAAAAGAACTAGTTAAAATTAATATAAAAACTGTTGAAAAGAGCAGACTTTGTGATATTTTATATCGAACAAACCATTGACTATTATATGGAGAAAATAAATGAGTTGACTTAATTTTACAGCTGATGCTATTCACTACGAGCTGATTTCAATACGAGTTGATATACAGGGTGTCCCAAAAATACCACGCGAAAGTGACACTGGAGATAGATTGGCATTAGGTCTATCAGATAGCATCAACATGACCTCAGTAAAAGTCCGCTGGTTTTCGAGATATCACCACTTTTGTGTATTTTTTAAAAATCTCCAGTTTTCGGTCTTTTATCGCCTAGCATTGCTAGAAATTACTTCAAACTCATGTTTTTTTTTTACCTAGGCTATCCTGAATAGTTGCTTTAAACAATGAAGTAATAACTTCAGCGACAACTAGAACAAAATCCTTCAAAAAATGTCTAACTTGTTGTATTTTATGCCGAAGTTAAAACTTTAACTTAAGTTTGACTGACTGCTGTGAAAAAAAATTATATCAGACTGAATTGACAGATAATCGCAAAAACTGGTCCATTTCATGCCCTTTTCAAAATGATACAACACTACCAATTTTTTTTAATCAGAACCAGAATTCAAAAAAATTCAAAACCCTTATCGGCTATCTCGCTCCCACATTCATTGTTTTGTAACATGGAAACCGGTCCGACTTTCACAGACCAGGGGTCTTCGAATAGTCTAGACCAGGGGTCACCAAATGGCGGACCGCGGTCCGGATGCGGATCGCGAACCTTTTTTTTGCGGACCATTTTTCCAGAAAACATGTATTCTTGATTGAAAAAAATCAGATAACTTATCGTTTTATTTACTAATTATAGATATTGGATTTAGATTAACTGCTAGTCAAATTCTTATGCCATCATAATGCTATCAACGACCCGCGACAGATATACAGATTTTGTGAACGGACCTCCAATGAAACTAATTGGTGACCCCTGGGTTAGATACTAGAGAAAACTTTTTGGCGTTTGACGGATTTACTCATTTCCTAATATTTTCCGAACGGATAGAGATACAGAGGAAATAGATAAGTAAATCTAAACGTCGTCCACCGACCAATCATCGGATATTGGATATCGAGATGTGAAAATCATAGATTTCGGACGGGAAAGAAGAATTTTCCTTCGATTCCGGGTCAAAAAAATTTCTAAGTGCCGACCCAAAAAATTTTTTTCATGGTATATCGATACGGAGCTCGTGTCTAGTTAAATCGAGGTCGCTGATCACGAATATGCAATTAGTTTTTCCCTAAGTGGCGTACTTTGGGAAAATTTTCACTTAGGGTGAAAAAATGGACGAAAATAGGTCAATTTTGGAAGTTCACACCGCCCAAAAAAATCGGAGTAAGGTGTTGTTGATTCTTGCCCTCATATATGGATCCTTTATCTACTGAATAATCCAAACAGAAAATGTCCAGGCCGTACTATTCGGAAATTATGATTTTTTTTCCCAAGGGTCTGTTTTTCGGAAAATTCATTTCGCTGTATTTCCGCGGAAAATTCTCTAATGAAAAATCCGATCATATATTCGTAATCTACGGTCCCGAATTAGTAAATGACGTAATTTGCATCGAAATCGGAGACCGGTCGAATTTTGGCAATTTTTCAATACATTAGCCTTAAAAAAATCCAATTTTTCGAGAAAAATTTTTTGACGCAAAACTATGAAACGGGCACTTATTCTTATAGATTCGGGGCCGTAGATTCCGAATCTACCATCAGATATTTATTACAAAAATTTTCCGAGGAAATATCGCGGAAAGAATTTTCCGAAAAATAGACCCTCGGGAAAAAAAATCATAATTTCCGAAGCGTACGACCTGGACATTTATTGTTCAGATGATTCGATAGATAAAGGATCCAAATACGACGTAAAAAATCAGCAACACCCTACTCCGATTTTTTTGGGCAGTGGAAAGTTCCAAAATTGACCTATTTTCGTCAATTTTTTCACTTTAAGTGAAAATTTTCCCAAAGTACGCCACTTAGGGAAAAACTAATTACATATTCGTGATCAGCGACCTCGATTTAATTAGACACGAGCTCCGTATCGATATACCATGAAAAAAATTTTTTGGGTCGGCACTTAAAAATATTTTTGACCCGGAATCGAAGGAAAATTCTTCTTTCCCGTCCGAAATCTATGATTTTCACATCTCGATATCCAAATGTTCTCCGATGATTGGTCGGTAGACGACGTTTAGATTTATGTATCTATTTTTTCTGTATCTCTATCCGTTCGGAAAATATTAGGTAATGAGCGAATCCGTCAAACGCCAAAAAGTTTTCTCTATTATCCAACACATACAAAAATCTACAATTTTCCGATTAGGTCGACGCGGCTTTGGTTATTCACTAAATCGGGTACGCAGATCACGAATCTGTAATTAGATTTTCCGTATCTCGATTAGTTTCGGAGCAATGACGAAGAAAGTCGCAATTTCTGGCTCTACCTCCGGAAAATGGACTAATCAGTCGGATTTTTCGCCATATTACCAAAATTAATCGAGATACGGAAAAACTAATTACAGATTCGGAATCTACGCCCTCGATTTAGAGAATAGCCAAAGCCGTGGCGATCTAATCGGAAAATTCTAGATTTTTGTATGGGTTAGAATCTAGACAAAGGACTCACAGCTCTGGCAATGTGTTAGTTGTTGTATGCATTTTATCAATATTTCACAGGAAATAGGTCATAAATACTTCTACAAGGGTTGAAGTATTAGAAGATATTTTACTTGCAATTATCTTTCCGTGGAAAATATTAATTTCAAGGGTGAGACCACCCATGCAAAAATAAACCAGTTAACCCAAAACATTTAAGTTTTACAAGCGAGCTGCTTTGTTTAGAAATACAAATGAGCGCTTCCCAACATGTGAAGTCATGGGACGCAACAGTGGTGATATCTCGAAAACCAGCGGACTTTTACTGAGGTCATGTTGATGCTATCTGATAGACCTAATGCCAATCTATCTCCAGTGTCACTTTCGCGTGGTATTTTTGGGACACCCTGTATTTTGAGAAGATCAATAATTCCATCGTAATATAGAAAATCATGTTGTATGCACAAAATCCAATTTACAGAAATCATTATGAGATATAAGAATTAATTGAGTCACATGTGGATGAATGAAAGACCGATTTCAGCCATCAGATTTCACTCGGAACACGTGCACTTCTGAATTACAATTTACGTATTTCGAATTTTGAGGACAATCAAATTAGCATTGAGAGCTGCAAATTACCTGTGTTTTCAGGACACTGATTGCACTAGATTAACACAATTATGAGATGAACTAATGAACTGTATAGAGAATCAAATTAAACTTGTATATATATATATATATATTCTTTTGACTAAGAGCTGTATATGTGTTAGCAGAGGTTGGTGTAACGGGGTACCATACAATTCGACGTATGATACAAGAGCTATATATGATATAAACGCTAGAGAGAAGACAAAGAGGTTATTCGTAACGAATCAAAATCATAAGTCAAGTTTTCGTAGTTGACCGGGGGTCGAATTTAAATTCACCTCGGCGCAGGTTTCTTGAAATATGCATACCTGTTCGAGATTAAACAGTTGAAGCCGCTAAATTCAAAAATAGTATAGAGCGGAAAGATAGTGTGCAGACTTGTTTACTTGTAGAAGTACCACTATGTAGGTTGAATTCAGGACTTCTATGGAGCTTGAAATTGGGCGGATGCTCAAATTTGAACAGGGGCAATGAACTTCCTTCGGGGATATGTAGTATTGGACTTAAGTAGAACTTCCCCATTATTCAATCAATCAATGGATTCAGATTATCAGAATATAGTTCGGTAAGATATTTTTGTGAAGATGCAATTCCAGTCAATGTTTATTCGAAGTGGCAATCGCAGACAGACACTTGCCCGTGAAGACATCATTGGCCCATTTACTGATTCACCAATTGTTTTCAGTTCCCAGAAGTGAACTGCACGACTCTTCGACTGCAAGAGCAAACATATCTCACGCGAAACCCTAAACTCCCATCAATATCTATGATATACTAGACAAACAACGCCATTATTGCCAAGAGCATAATGTGGGTGCCAGCTTACGAAGGAATAAGGTTCAATGAGGAGGCAGATATCCTTGCCAAGGCGGGAGCGGTATCTCCTCTAATAGGTCCTGAACTAGTGCACTCTCCTTCAAGAAAGTCCGGCAAGATATTGAAGAATTGATTCAGAGCCATCACCTCTCAACCTAGAACGGTGCCTCAAGCAAATATCATGGCAAGAAGATAGTGGCAGGACCATCTAAATTTGTCGTAACAACCTTGCTATGCTTGAGCAGAACTTCAATCAGAAAAGTGGTTGGTCTCCTTGGCGGTACTTCAATCGGAGGAAGCACTTGAAGGTGATGTTCAGCACTACTCTCAATGCAGATTTTGTGACATGGAGGATGAAACAGCCAGCTTTGTCCTCTTCAAATGCGAGGCTTTGTCTGGCATCAGAACTAACCTATTTCAATGGGAGAATTTGATTAATAGACACATGAAGTTCATGAACAATCCAAGCTGTGCTCAAATTAATCCTAGATTAGGGACAATGAACTTCCTTTTCAATCAATCCATCGATTAAGAATAACAGAATTTTCGTGAAGATGCAATTCACTTTCGGTCAATGTTTATTCGAAGTTGCAATCGCAGACAGACACTTGCCCGGGAAGACATCATTGGCCCATTTACTGATTCACCAATTGTTTTCAGTTCCCAGAAGTAAACTGCACGGCTCTTCGACTGCAAGAGCAAACATATCTCACGCGAAACCCGAAACTCCCATCAATATCTATGATATACTAGACAAACAACGCCATTATTGCCAAGAGCACAATCCACAAGGCATTCCTCATTTTTCCGTCCCAACTATTCAATTTACGATCCCCGGATTCAGTTCCAAACTTTCCGCGGGCCAGCCGTCTCCGGTCTCCGGAATTCACAATGTCCGCCGCCAACTCCATAATTCCAGGAACTCGGGATGCATCCCGCGATCCGCGGACTAATTCTAATTCAGCTTAGCCGTTCAACTATCCCAACTAAATGCATCTCGTATCCCTCGTTTCATTCCCCCGCTTGACGGGCGGGGGTCGAGGCGGTCAGCATTGCGGACCTGCGACCCATTAGGGGGGGAGGGGCGGCCGAATATGCAAGGCACATCCGGCGTTCGGCCGAATTGAGACCTTCTCAGGTCGTGCGGTTCGCGGAGCAGAGCCGGTTTCGAGGCGAAAGTCTTCCGAATTCGAAGTTTCCGAGAAGAAACTTTGTTTCCTTTAACATCAACACCTCTGGAAGATTTCGAAGTTTGAGGCGTGAGTGCCAGCTCTTGACGAGCGAGTAGCGTCGCGGGGCGTGAGAGGTGCATGTGACTCACTGTTACCTATATTTATTCTATATTGTTGGTGGGGGTAACGTTGCACTGCGACCTTAAGGTCTATTGTGACCCCCGTCAGAGCTGTCGACGTCATCACCAGCTACAGCTCGCCTTCCAGTTCCAGAGTTCAGGTGAACTCGAGTATCTGGGATGGCTTCGAGGAGGCTACGTCTTCGCTCCTGCAGGTTTCTTACCCAAAGCATTCCTTACGTTGGTTCGAGATGTCGAGGTATTCCGTGATCAGGTGATCAGTAGTTTCATCCTCCCCCCAACAGAATCTGCACTCGTCAGTTTCTGCTAGAAACTGAGGGAGATATTTTCTGGAGATCTCTCCCCGGAATGTATCACTCCAAGAAATTCCTCCGGAACTTTGACACTGTCAGATTCAAGAAATACTTGGACCTCATCCAAGAAATACTTGGACCTCAGTAAGAACACGATGCACCTCCTCACTGGTAACCTCACAGGGCCCTGCGACCTTGGGAAGCATATGATGATTACTGAGGTTCAAGTATTTCTTGGATCTGACAGTATCAAAGTTCCGGAGGGATTACTTGGAGTGATACATTCCAGGGAGAGATCTCCAGAAAAGATCTCCTTCAATTTCTTCTCTCAACCCAAATTCACTTTTGTAGGTGTACCTACCAACCCCGCAGCAGGGTTCCAGGCCAATGAGGGGGGTTTGTGCTCCTTTCTTGGCAAGTGTGTTGAGCTCCTCACTTCCTGTGATTCCATAATGACCAGGAACTCAGACCAAGGAGACCCTGTTGTTCTTGCCTACTTCATTGAGTTTTTTTAGCACTCCTATATTACCAACTGGACTCAAACCTCTTGGCAAAGCTCCCAGATTTAATGCCAACCATATTCAATTTCAAAACGTCCTCTGCAATGGTCATAAGAGACCGGCTGAGAGCGGTGGACCTCGTTAAACGACAGGAAAAGAAGTCATCCATTTGGATGGGGCAAAATCATATAAGGGTGGATAAACAAGGACAAAATCGAGAAATCTGATTTTCACCTCTCAGAAAGAGGGGTGCAGATTTGGGACTAAAACGAAGACCTAGAAGGTTGATATTTAATATGAAGGCTAAGAAAAGCATAAAAGCGGCTACAAAAGTGAAAAATCTTTTACCCCAAACCCTCGAACGTGGGGTCCCAGTATTGAACTAATAAGGCTGGAGAAATTTAGGATAAGCGTACAACCAACAGAAAAATTATGGAATATTTCCACCCTTCAACCACCATAAAGAGGTTTTCAGTCTTGGCAACCAATTTTACCTGATATTTTTTATGTTGGATTAACTTGGGTTCATATTTCCAGCAGAAATCATGAACAGGTTAGAAAAAATACTGTAGAAATAAGAACTGGCAACAAAAGGTGCTGGTGCAAAGATCATTGGCTCCACTCTACTAGCGCCAGTTGATTTTCGTTGTTTCCAGTGCAAATAAACTGATGTCATTCGACTGGCGCTATGAATGCACGTGGAAATTTAGCTTTAGTTGCGGCCACCAGAGCATTACAGGAAGCATTTATGTTCGCGTGCGACTCAAACGCACAATGAAACTACATAACTCAACGATTTATCCAAGTGAACGAATTATTCGTTGCTATTAATTCGATTCACTAATGATATTATAACAGTCCACTGAAAAATAGTAATAATTTTGACAGATTCACTAAACCGAATAGGAAATTCATAGATTTGCGTCAAGAAGTGACGCCCGTTGAATGGATTCGCGTATTTATTGGCGCTCTTGATCCTCGGGACAGAGTGCTTATCAATTTGCCCAAATGTCTGTAATTTTAGAATTTTTCGATGAAAATGATTTGGTTCCACTCACTGATCAAGAATCCGTGGTCGAAATTCATTCTGTCAGGGCGGCCACGGCCGGCCGGCCGTAGGCACGATACCTCTCAAACGGAATGAGCTAGACAGTTGAAAGTTTCAGAGTAGGTTTGGGAGATAAATATCTCGGCTAAGTTCGTTATTGGGCAACATCGGACAGACGATTTCGGAGTAACAAAACAAAATTTTTTTCTTTTCATAACAAATTCCAAATTAAATTTTTTCCAATATGCAGTTTAACCATAAAAATCCATTGATATCATTTTTAACTCTAACACGCTAATACGGAGATATGATTTTTCAAAATTTCAATAATAAACCGAATTTCTATGTTTTCACAGAATGATATAATTATTCTATCTATGAATTGTTATAATGTCAACATATTTTCCTGAGACATGACATTTGGCTAATTCATTCCAGCAATCGAAGAATTATGAGAATTATAATATATCATACTTTTAGTTGGTTGATATTTTCATGCCGATGGTTAATCCATATGATGATGGGAATGGTAATGGTAAGTTAATAATATTGAGTTCAGAATATCTCCACTAAAAACAAAACTGGAATATTGGTGTATTGAAGTAGATTTGAGGAAAGATATATTATCGTTCATCATAGAATTGAGCAATGAATATCTCGGATGAGTTCGTTGTTGGGTAGAATTCCTCTATTGGTTTTGGATTGATAATTGTTGCCACTCTTGTTGAATCTAAATTCTTCTATGATGTTTGATTTCAATTTCTGCTAAGATGAAATTCTTCCATAAGAATCCATTGATATAATTCCCAACTCTTACCAAAATATTCGAAGATATGATTTGTCAAAGTTTGAACAAGAGCGCCAAAGCTCCTGTCCACAGGGCTTGAACCAATTGTTTATTCATATTTTGAGATACTTACAGAATTTGCCCATTTGAAGTTTGATTTTTGGCGCTCTAGTTCCTCGGAACTGAGTGCTTATCAATTTGCCCAAATGTCTGTAATTTTCGAATATTTCGATGAAAATGGTCTTAAACGATTTGGTTCAACTCACTGATCAAGAATCCGTGGTCGAAATTCATTCTGTCAGGCCGGTCCGGCCGTAGGCACGATAACTCTTGAACGGAATGAGCTAGAGAGTTGAAATTTTCAGAGTAGGTTTGGGGGATAAATATCTCGGCTAAGTTCGTTATTGGGCAAAATCGGACAGATGGTTTCGGAGAAACAAAAAAAAAATTTTTTTTACGAAACAAATTCCAAATTAAATTTTTTTTAATAAGAAGTTTTATCATAAGAATCCATTCATATCATTTTTAACTCTAACAAGCTAATACTTTCGGAGATAGGATTCTTCAAAATTTCAATGTAAATCGTATTTCACACATTGATATAATTATTCTATGTATGAATTTTCATAATGTCAACTTGACAGAAGGGAATATTGTAACTTCAAAAATATTGGGGTTGAAATACTCGTATTTTAGCGATGCAACGGGGAGCTCACCCGAAAATGTTTGAAAATATTACGTAAATATTGAAAGCATAATTCTGTAGTTCGAGAGAGAGGAGAATATTTGGTGAACGTAGATCAGGAAATTTTTGATCGATTACAAGGTATTTTATTTATTACTCATCTTCTTTCATATTATTACTCATCTTCTTTCATACATGTTTTATGGAATACCTACTATTTGTAGGTACTTTAAACCTGTTTTGGGCAATTGTCATACGAAACTTGTTTTTTTGGCGCTCTAGTTCCTCGGAACAGAGTGCTTATCAATTTGCCCAAGTGTCTGTAATTTTGGAATATTTGGCTGAAAATGGTCTCAAACGATTTGGTTCGACTCACTGATCAAGAATCCGAGTGCGAAATCGATTCTGTCCGGCCGGCCGACCGGCCGTAGGCACGATAACTCTCGAACGAAAGGAGTTGGCGGATTGAAAATTGCAAGGTGGTTTTGGAGCGTAAATATCTCGGACAAGTTCGTTCGATCAATCTGAAATTTAGCATCAAATTGTAGAATCATGACCTTTAACGCATGTGAAGTTTTGTATTGACCAGATTACCGCAAAGTGTAAAAAAAAAATTTTGAAAATTTAAAAAGAGTTTTTCCACAATAACTCTCGAACGGAATGAGCTAGGTAGTTGAAATTTTCAGAGTAGGTTAGGGAGATGAATATCTCGGTTAAGTTCGTTATTGGGCAAAATTGGCCAGATTTAATTCGATTTCTTCCATGGTGCAGTTCTCATTCTCATGATTGCTCATTTAACCTTGATAAATAAACTATTATTCGAATTGAATTTCCTTTATGATGCAGCTCTATCATATGTATACATTGATATAATTCCCAACTCAGAGAAACCAATACTTTCGGAGATATAATTTGTCTGTTTGAACTAGAGCGCCAGAAAGCTCCTGTCCACAGGGCTTGAACCCATTTTTTTAATATACCTGTCTAATATCCATGAATTTTAGTAGTGTATCATGTCTCAAATCAGTGAGGAAAGTAATTTCTTACTCAGGCCATAACAGCCACTATTCATTATTCGGTCAAAAATTAATGCTGTATCTGAGGTGGCATAAGAATATCGATTGGATAAATATATCATCCATATGGTATACAGATGGATCAATATCAGATAATAGCACAGGTATTGGAGTATATGGGCCCGAAGTCAGGATCTCTGTACCCCTGAGACATGAGCCCTCCATCTTACAGGCAGGGACACTAGCTGTCTAAATTTGTGCTCAAGAGTGTGTGAAAAGAGCCAGGCCACACTGAGAGATCGGGAAACCACCCATCCAGGGTACCCTACTGTCCTGTGAATGCCAGAATACTATGCAGCAATTGGCTAGAGGCAAAAAGATTACTCTTCGTGGATTTCTCAACATCCTACACAAGAAAGCTCCTGCGGATGCCAAGAGCTGAGCTTTGGGTAATGTTGGTACAGCCGACAGGGTACTGTCGGTACAAATAACACTTATACTGCATGGGCAAGTCAGCAGGCTCTGTGGATCATCATCAGGTATGTCAAAACAATTGACAATGTCCTTAGCATTGAATAGGTAGGGAAATAGAACAAAAGGTCGTATCGGTTGCATTTCTGAAGAGTTCGACCAAGCCACACGACTCCTAATAATAATATTAAGGTGGCATAAGGATACAGTAACAAAGCTTACACATAGCACAACTGATTGGCCTAAATTCTCAAACGCGTATGAGAGACATCCTTGGAAAAACTAGAAGTGTCCATATGATCAGAGCAAAAATCGAATTTCAAATTGAATGAAGTAGGGTGCTAATGCTCCAGACATCACTTGGCTGCTTTAAAAAATATTTTATCAATGGATACTCATATTTTATTATAAAAATAGCTTAATCTCAGATGGTTACCTAATAATTTCATTGACTCAACAATGATAAATTCACGTACGCCTCTGGACCAACTATCACGCTCAGCCGAAACCGATCTGCTACCTGACCTGATTACCAGTCATCCTCCCAACCGAATTGTGCGGGGTATTCAACTGGTCTAGCCTAGCCGACTCGTTCTTCATTTGCATATTGTTTTATGGATGGCCGATCAATGTCTACCCATCTCGGTCGTTATCAAAACAATTGGAATCGATAATGGCTTAATTGGGCGCGATCTGATGAGGTCAGTTACTGACCAACTGAACAGGTCAGTGAGGAAAAGCTGGAATATACGAATTTTAGAGGGTCTATGAAAATTACATTTCGATCCGTTTATAGATAACGGAATGGATTTTAACCTCTACCCTGGTCTGAAATGATCGGATTTCGTTAGAGTATTATCAATTTATCTGTATGAAAATTTTTTACTAAATATAGTAACTAATCAAATTACTTAATTTTGAGTCATGTGTCTAATTTCATCCAATCACCTCTGGATTACAGCAATAATAACCTACATGAGGTGTTTTCAGATTAACAATCAATTATTGTATTGAAAATTATTAAACGTCAGATTAAATATCACAAGCACGGCCATCTAGTGAATAGGCTTGAAATGCTTTGAAAACACCCTGTAACAATAAGAATTGGTTCAAGCCCTGTGGACAGGAGCATTGGCGCTCTTGTTGAAGCTTTGACAAATCATATCTCCGAAATTATTGGTCTCTGGGAATGATATAATGGATTCTTACGATAGAACTGCATCATGAAGGAAGTTAAATTCAAACAGACCGATTTTCCCCAATAACGAACTTATCCGAGATATTCATTCCTCAAATCTATTATGAAATTCATATTATATCAATTAAAACTTAGACCATATTGCAGTTTTGTTTTTATTCGAGATATTCTGAACCCAATTTGATTAAGTATCTTACCAAACAATATATTTCCATCATCATATGGATTATCCACGAGCATTATATTATCACCTTAAAAGTATAATATCATATCATCCTCATAATTCTATGATAGCTGAGGTTATTTCATTGGTCATTCTGGATTCAATCATACTTTGTTTTCTAAAACAGGAGGTGTATTTAATATCAAGAATAACGAACCAGAAATAAATTTGACATTTATCTCTCATAGGAAAATAAGATGACATGTAAGAACACAGATCATATAACAATTCATAGATAGAATAATTAAGTACAGCATCTTAAAAAAAATTGAATTTGAAATTTGTAATGTAGAAAAAAACTCCACCGAGATATTTATCTCCCAAACCTATCTGAAAATTTCAACTGCCTAGCACATTCTGTTCGAGAGTTATTGTAGAAACAAAATATAAAAATATTTAATTTTTTATTTACACTTTACGGCATTCCGATCGATACAAAACCTTGCGTGCATATAAAGGTCATTATTTTACAATTTGATACTAAATTTCAGATAGATCGAGTAATCGGTTTCGAAAATATTCATAAAAAATATTTTTACTCTAAACGGCCATAACTCCAAAACCGCTTGGTGGATTTCGCCCTTTAACGAACTGGTCCGACATATTTACTACTCTCAATCCTCTAACTCCTTTCGTTCGAGAGTTATCGTGTTAACGGACGGACGGCTCGCCGGACGGCCGGACGATTTCGAAAACGGATTCTTGATCAGTGGGTCGAACCAAGTCATTTTAAGACCATTTTCAGCCAAAAATTAAAGACATTGTGGCAAATTGGTAAGCACTCTGTTTCGAGGAACAAGAGCGCCAAAAATGAGATAACCCAAAAAGTATGAATCTAAGAGTACGTAGGTGTGACAGTGAAATTTTGAGGACCAAAAGAGCTCTATTGAAACGTCGAATCAAATATAAGGCAAGCAATTTGAAACTTTCAGATCCTGTAGAGAGCAATCCCAAATCGAATTCTTGAATAGCATTATTCTTGAAACATCGTTTGAGAATATTCTGGGAAAAAGGGAATATTAAAGTCACACGTTGAGAATGTCAAATTTTTTCGCGAAAATCTACATTTTTCATAATATCTCGACAACGCTGCATAATTTTGAAAAAAATTTGCTTTCGTTAAATAGAGAATCTCCATTTATTCCGAAGTTCTGCATAATAGTCATACGTTTCTATAAGAAATACCCGACTTGGTTGTTGTACCGCTTCACAGAGACACCCTGTATAATTGAAACTATTTTAGGCTGATGCACCAGTGCAAGAGTAATAACTCTTGCGAATTAATTTTCGTTGTAACTATCATCAGTAAGGATATATTCTACCTTTTCGCGGTAGTGGGACACCCTGTATGTATTACCGGTGACCCAGCATTTCGCAGGAAATGGGTGGTATTTCGATTGTTAATTGAGGCGAATGAGTGGGTGATCGATGTGGTCATTTTTCGCGCTTTATAATTAGATATGTAAAGATCCTGTTCTACGTTCTTCTTTTTATAGTTTCAAGAACCACCTTGCGTTGGCCGACCATGCAATGATTCACACATATATAATTATTTTTTTTATTCGATATATTAATTCTACGAATACTGTGACTGTTCATTGCAGAATTCATCTGTCGTAAATCAATAATTAGAGTTTTTGATGCTGGTGCATAGGGGACAAGGTTAGATGAAGTGAAAATCATAAATAAAAACACACTCCATGACATGAGTGAAGTAGAAAGAAGGTTTCGAGAAGATACTTATAATGAAATAATAATCGGTGAGATCAACTGTGCACAGTAAAAAAAAATCGATAATGCGAATTAAATAAACTGAAAAACTGCAAACATAACCTACAAATAATCGAGAGTAATCGTGATGATGGTCTGACGGAATTGGGTTTGACCTTGGATTGTTCATCATTGAGTCGAAAGTTGTCATTTGAGACCATTTTCGACCAAACATTTGAAAATTATAGACATTTGTGCAAATTTTGGCACTCTGTTCAGGTTAAGAAGTGCGCTGAAAATGGTGCTTTCCAAATGGCATCCAACATAGAGTGTGATTTGAGCCTTCTGTTTATATTCTATACTGGCATGGCAAATCTATGGTTTATGCTGGCAAACCAACAACTCTGGAGCAATAATGTGCGAGCAATGCAGGTTTACTTTCCTTCAATACCTCCAATCCAGGATTTCCTGTTAAGTGGATGGAAAGAAGTTTTTTCCTCAAACAAGTTAAATATAGGAAGGAACGTGGTGGGTATAATAATTAACGTGCCAAGAACATGCCGAAACTCCCCAGTGCGACTTTCCATCTCACCCCAATATGACAAAACGTTCGGGTAAACTTTAATAACTTTCCGACCCACCTCCAAGATGCACCTGTATTCTCGCACTGAAGCAAAACTTTTTCTTTCCCGCGCCAACTTGCCAGTTAGTTTGTTTCGCAAGATTGCGCGGCACAACTTTCCTACCTCCACTTATTTGAATTCCACAATGATGCACCAATCTAACTCCGGAGTCGGGCGAAAAAAGGAGGAATTACTAAGTTAGAGAAGTTATCATTTGCGGGAGAATGGGATAGAGGATTAGGTTTCCCCGATCCCGGTTATTATATTCGACAAATATGTATTCCTGGTGCAGCGTGACGTGTAAAAATAAGCCGGAAAGCAAGCGCTAAGTCCTTAACAATATAAGGAGTTGGAGGAGTTGATCCCCACGCGAATATAGTGTTGCCATTACGTTGTTATTTCACTTTACAGGCTTCCCCGCATCTCGAAGGAGGGTTTTCGTCTCGGCAAACTTTTGTAGTTTTAGGATTTTCGAGTCCTCAACGGCGGCTTCATCGGATTAGGGAGAGTCTCGTTTACTTTGCGTGCGAAGATGGATTCCAATGTATTTAGTTCTTGTGATTTTGGAATCAGGGCCTGTTTTTGTAAGCGGATTGGAAGTGGGACTTTATGTCTATAGTTCGTTAAGGTTTTCATTCCGTGCCTTGAAACAACTCTGATTATAAATAATCACCAATTAAGGATACTTTTGGGACGTGAATTCGTCACTAAAGGGTTCCTTTCTGGGTTTTCTCTCCCAAAGTCTGAAATATAGCTATAAAATAAAATATGTAGTATTTTGATGTTGCCTTATACGTTAAAAATACAAAATATTTTTTAGAAGCAATATACATACAAATTAGACGTGAACCTTGGAGAAGGTGACAGTTCAACTCATTTGCTGTCGTTTCAGACATATTTATTGATTACTGAAAATCAACAGTTCCGAGACATTTGAGTTCTTGTGATTTTTAAAGTTTTCTCACCTTATTTAATTTTTCGTCAATTTTTTCTACGTTGACCTACGTTGAAATAATTTTGGATTATTTTTATCAAAAAAGGATATGATATACAGTGGACTCTCGATAAGTCGAACTGTTCGAGTTATCTATGGTTCGTCTCACCAAACATTCGAGTTATTGAGGTGAGAGTTCGACTCATTGAGGGAAAAACTCGCGTATTCACGACATCAACAGTAGTTAATGAGAAACAAGGGTTGATGACAAGTGTCTTCATTGACCCTAGCACTTTCACCTACCGAGGTTCTTCCAGAAATTCCGTATCTTTTATTGAAATTACGTAGCCAACCACTACTCGCTGTAAATTCGTGGTCTAGGGAAGATGCGAACATCTGAATGCCGAGGCAATTTCTGACGGTACCGGTTGACTGATTTTCCTTTGAATCTGATGGAATCGAGGTTATTAATTTTATTTTTCATGATAGATGACAATTCGGATTTAGGAATTCCGAACTTGTTAGCGATAAGGGTTTTACTTTCTTCTCCTTTCTCTACTTCCCGAATGAGTTCGAGTTCATCTGCTACTGATAAAATTTTCAGTTTTCGCGGATCCATGACTAAAACGCTCGCAGCGCACGACGGCTCAAAAAATAAATAAAAAATAAATTGAACAATGTACTAAGCGATTGAAAAATACATATGATGGCTACCAAATGTGGTGATTCGTTTGCATACTAAATTATTTTCGGTTTCATTCGTTAGATCAAACAGTTCGACTCATAGAGGAGATAATGGTTAGGAGTACGACTGATAGAGGTGGAGGTTCTCTAGCGTAACCTTCCAGCAGTTCGAATCATCTACTAGACTGTTTACTTCCAAGAACTCTGTTCGACTCATTGAGGTGAAAGTACACAGGGTTAGATACCCATGAATTGGGACCGGAAAAAATGTTCGACTTATCTAAGAGTTCGACTTATCGATGTTTGACTTATCAAGAGTTCACTGTATATGAAAAAAGTAAAACTATGTTGTATTAAATGCATATACAGGGTGTTCCTTAAAGACATGCTAATATTAAAGGAGGTGATTTTTTGACTTATTCGAAGACAAACACTTCCTATGAACATATGTCCTAAAAGTCTCAACTTTTGAGATACGGAGTGTTAAAATTTTGAAAGAAAATCAGTTTTATTAGAATTACTGAGATAATATTATAGGCATCTTAATAAAATTTGGTACATGTCAAGGTGCAAATTTTATCATTCTGTATCTGAAAAGTTAAAACTTTTTGGGCATACGTTCATAGAAAGTTTTTTTTCTCAAAATGAATCAAAGAATCACCCCTCAAATATTGGCATGTCTTTTAGGTTCACCCTGTATAAATAATGAGTATGATTTGAAAGGGTATGTGAAGCAAAGAAAGAAAAATAACGAATTTAAAATTCATTAGAAAAAGTATTCATAAATGACCTCCACCATTCCTTATAGGCGTTCAATGGAAGAAGTGCGCCAAAAATTTGAGAAAGTTGCTACAAAAAGAATTGGTATGAATTTATCTGAAATAAATTTTCAAATAATAAGAATGAACCTCAAAAGTTTCATCCAATTTCTTTTTCATACATATGTGAACTCCTTGGCCCTGGTAGAATATTCGAATTATTCCTTTCTTTGGTCAGTAACCCTATGATATTGAACAAAAGAATAAAACCGACATACATGAAAGATAAAAACTGATATCCGTTCTCAAACGGAATTTACCTTTTGTCGTACAAACAACAATTGGATGAATGTTTCTTTATAAGTCAGATACCTCAAGGCTCGCGAGCAGTCAGTATTGTTTACCGCTGTCAATATCACTACCTCAACCAGACGTCGACTTGGGGATTTTGCGTTTTCCTTTCGATTTAGGATAGACAACATGCAATACGTTTGATATATTATCTGCAACTATTGGACGAAAGCATATATTCGAATATTCCCTTTTGGACAGAATAAAGTAGAAAGAATAACGAAGTATCGAGACTATACAGGCAGAGTTTTTAAGTTGTACATTAATATTAACCATAAACTCCTATCATAAAATGGAACACCTTTTTCATTTAACATTTTTCCAGATTCGGCTCAGGTAAAAAGTTATAAGCGTTTAAAGATTTTACAATGTGCTGATCCACCCCTGTACTTTTTTTAAATGTTGAACACTTACTGGATTCAATATTGTATAATTATCTAAAAGGTTTATCAACTGATGCTCAAAATTCAATGAAATTATAAGAAAACTTATTTACATACACACTCAAGTCTTATGAAATTGATTAATTTTTTTTTATGCATTTATGCAATAATGCTTCTATTCCTCAATATTAAAATACTGACTTCAACTTATTTTTATTCAATATCCACTATAAGATTTCACACAATTTGATCATCCTCTAGTCTCACAATCCTTAAATATTCTAATTCGCAACATATAATGAATAAAATGAAATCATATAATTCCAACCTTATTATAAACAAAAACAATTATAAACTCTATCAGTCTATGACCGGACTTATAGATAGCATAGAGTCTATACATATTATATTTGCGGTAGGTTTCACGAAGATATTTTTAATTCACAATCAACCAATTTATCTGTCAAATGTAATAAGCAAATCAATAGAATTCGGGTATCACAAAGCGTTTCGATTATATCAAAATCCAAGGTTCTTAGGTAAGAAAATCTTTGATCAAAACCGTCGATTACTCAATCGACGAAAACAATCTGACAACTCGCATTTGCTCTAATTCAACCGAGGCACAGTGTAATAATATTCTTATACTGGGACAGAGACAAGCAGAGAAAACTAATAATTATTAGGATATTAAGTTATATTCTATTTTATCTAGTATTTCTATCTCGAAGCGTCCTTTTGTTGATGTTTACATAGTTCCGTAGATATCAGAAATTTCTCGTGAACAATAATTGGGTTGAATAGGTAAAATGTTACTTATAATTGATATTTCACTATGAAGTGTTAAATTTATTTTTCGTTTGATGAAAAGACTGAATTTTGATTGCGGATAACAAGTACTCTTATACACACATACTACAAACTTAGGATTTAACTAGGGGTTATAAAATTATTAGAAGTGACATGAGTTATATCTGTAGGAAATTATCAATTGAATGTGTGTTATAACATGAAATAATGTTCCATATATGAGAGAAATCCTTAGAATTATTGTGCGGAATCTAAGCAGTACGCAACTGAATGTATTGATGATATGGATAACAGATAATTCAAAAGTTTTATATTCACCATTGGAGATGAGTAGCAAAAAAATCATAGCTAAATACAGATCATGGTAAAGCTATTAATCTATTTTCCAAAAGATAACTAACCTGCAATTCGAGTTTTTCGAACAATGATAGCCTATGTTTATGCCTTTTTTTGAGGTTTTCACCACGATAATCTGTGATTCTAGTACATGGCCGGATTCATAAAGGCAGCTAAATTTCTAGGACGATTTATAGGACGAAAAACTGTCTTTCATAGTCGAGTCTGCAAGTTGCTATTCTATAGGCGGTATAAGATAGCCAACAGGCGAGACAACTGACAGTTTTTTGTCGAGGTGTATATTAAATTATTTCATCGACCCCTACTTTTATGAATTTCGGACCTCTTAAATAATTTCAAAATAGCAAATACTTATCTATGTATGTTTTGTATGTAAGGGCTGAAGTATAATAATTGATTCCATTCATACTTGGTTGTCGATATTTTAGTTTAATTTTTTTTTCAATTTGAAAAAATCCAAAATATCGCTATCGATATTGCAAATTGAAATTTGGCATCGCATGTTCCGTTGATAGATCGTCATTTACAGACGGATCAATTATTCTATGCAAATAAGCTGATAGAATTCGAATATGTTAACGGAAATGTGCCCGGGCATGGAGGCCGACTACAGCGCCCTGCGGCGGTAATTTCCATCTAGCGGCACGGAACATGAATCAAACCAGCATTTTCCCCTCGCGCCGGGAGGGACGATAATAATTAATTTCATTTTTGGCCAGGCCCCAGGGGATTCTCCAATTTTTGGACATTACACTGTTCTGCTTTTTCTACCGGGTGGATATGTTAATTTTATTCCAGACGTGAGTGTTTAAACTCGAAAAACCGCATACAGCTAATTGAATTTGTAGAGTGCTCACTTTCGATTTGTAAGTTTGAAAGATTTGTAAATTATGGCCAGAAATAATATTTGATAGATAGATGTATAGGAAAAAGAGATAGAAAAATCTAGAACTACTGTTTACATCCTCCTTGTCCTTGCCGAAATAATTCATACATGGTATTCACAGATTGAAATAAGAAAATGGGATCAAGCCCTGTGGACAGGAGCTTTCTGGCGCTCTAGTTCAAACAGACAAATTATATCTCCGAAAGTATTGGTTTCTCAGAGTTGGGAATTATATCAATGGATTCATATGATATAACCACATCATAAAGGAAATTCAATTCAAATAATAGTTTATTTATCAAGATTAAATGAGCAATCATGAGAATGAGAACTGCACCATGGAAGAAATCAAATTAAATCTGGCCAATTTTGCCCAATAACGAACTTAACCGAGATATTCATCTCCCTAATCTACTCTGAAAATTTCAACTACCTACCTCATTCCGTTCGAGAGTTATATCCATGTCTATGGATGAAAAGCAGTCTCACTACTCTCAGATCTCTTCCGTTCCGAAATGTAAGACTTTTCTGAGAAAAACTAATTTCGGAGCAAACAACTGAGATTTTTCTCACTACGCTCACAATTCTTCGATTGCTTAGATAATGTAATGTCACAGGAACATAAGTTGACATTAGGACAATTCATACATAGAATTATATCATTCTGTGACAACGTTGAAATACGATTTATTATTGAAATTTTGAAAAATCATATCTCCGAAATTATCAGCTTGTTAGAGTTAAAAATGATATGAATTGATTCCTATGATAAAACTGCTTATTAAAAAAAAATTAATTTGGAATTTGTTTCGTAAAAAAAGTTTTTTTTTACTCCGAAACCATCTGTCCGATTTTGCCCAGTAACGAACTTAGCCGAGATATTTATCCCCCAAACCTACTCTGAAAATTTCAACTCTCTAGCTCATTCCGTTCGAGAGTTATCGTGCCTACGGCCGGCCGGCCGGACAGAATGAATTTCGACCACGTATTCTTGATCAGTGAGTCGAACCAATTCGTTTAAGACCATTTTCATCGAAATATTCGAAAATTACAGACATTTGGGCAAATTGATAACAACTCAGTTCCGAGGAACTAGAGCGCCAAAAATGTTACACTTATATGATTTCAATAGTAAATCATATTCATAGCTATAGTGAGTTTGCTAACTCGTATACAGTGTGAGTCACTTAAAGACAGATTATTTGTTGTAAATATGCTCGGACAGGTCCATTAGTATTTTAAAGTGCGATATTTTTGATGAAGAAGAAGTTATAAAGCGTGTCCCAAATTGCAGATATGATCTTATGGATAATTTTCTTAAATGGCAGTACTAATTTTTTCATGACTATTCTTCAAGGGTATATCTATTTACGCATGCGTAAAAAATAAAAAATTATGATTTAGTTCGAAGATGAAGAAATCTGATCAATTGATCTATCTGATATCAACTAAAATCTCTTCAAGAAATACTCAAAATGTTGTCCTAAATTAACTGACAATATCCAAACGGAACTGAAAATCGATTTGTTTTTCATTTCTATCTAGTAGATCCATAATTTATTCGCAATAATGGAGTCTTCTATCATCACCTGCGGAGAGATCCTGGAGGATTGTCATTTTATAAGGATGAAATTTCTGTATTTCACTCAAAACTGGCTGATTTCGAGTCTCCTAGCTATCTGCCTAGTGGGACCATGAGGATTTTCTTGAAGTATAAAAATTTCAATCTTCTGATTGTCAGTTAAGTCGGGCATTTCTTCAGATTTTTCAACATACGTTTTTTGTTTGACCAAACAAGATGAGCAAATACCTCTTGACATTCCATTTTTAAACTGCCTGAATTATTTCATTGAGTTAAATGATATTCCGTCATTTTCGGATTAATTGATGTTTGTTAAATATCAATATCTTTTTGGCGCTCTTGCTCAACGAAACAATGTGCTTATCAATTTGTCCTTATATCTGTAATTTTCGAAATTTTGGATGAAAATGGTATTAAACGGTTTGGTTCGACTCACTGATCAAGAATTCGTGGTCAAAATCGATTATATCCGGCCGTTAACACGATAACTCTCGAAGGGAATGAGCTAGGCAGTTGAAATTTTCAGTAGGTCTGGCAGAAAAATATCTCGGTTAAGTTCGTTACTGGGCAAAATCGGCCAGATGGTTTAGGAGTAACGAAAAAATGATCAATTTTTTTTAGGTTGCAGTTTCATCATAAGAATCTATTGATGTAATTTCAAACTCTAACAAGCTAATACTATTGGAGATATGATTTCTCAAAATTTTAATATTAAATCGTAGTTGTATGATTTCACAGAATGCTACAATCGAAAATTAACGTCCGTATTTGTATCTAATATTTATGAATTTCATTATCTGTGTTCATACAAGTCATCTTGAGGGGACATGTCATATTTATTTCTAGTTGTTCTAGAAAACAAAGTTTGAACAAGAGCGCCAAAGCTCCTACAGGGCTTTACCACTTTTTTAAGACAAGGAATAATACTTTGATATCTGGTACACCAGTGTGTTGATATATCTTAAAAAATAGTCATAAAAAAATACTATTACCATTTAAAAAAAAATATGTGAATAGATGAGTGAATATGTAGTATTTGCTATATAAAGAAAATTAATTATTCCAAATTCGAGAAATGCTGAACCAATTTGAGCTCACAATCTAACCTGCAAATCTAGAATATATCGCTTTCGATATTTTCCTCAAAATCGTGATCATTCAAAGCGGTCATACTAGACGTCATTCGCAACGAATTGAGTCGAGTGAACCATGGTTCGAAAATCTATGGTTACGAAGCTATGGCGATTTATAAACTTTTTGGAAATTTTCTGCGTTGTTATGGAAATTCATTGATTTTGTAAAAACTACCCGACTCTAAATATTCAATGAATATTTTTTCTGAAGCTGAAGAGATGGTTATCATTTAATCCGAAAAAGTATTTACTAAAAGTTAGATAACCTGAGATATAAGGGGTAATAAATATCATCAACCGTTTTCCTCATAAAATCCTGATGAAATAATTGAGAATTACTCGAAAAAATTATTATGAACTTGATGTACAAATGCAAGAAAATACTCCCCTTCATTAGCTCTTCAAACAGGTACATTTGTCAATAATTCCTTCAAGAAATAAACAAAATATGGCCGGAAAACAGCTCCAATGAGACGTATTTTATTCCAGGGACCCAACCCATAACACAATGAAATATCAGCATCTTTTCTTTTTGAAACTAATTATCTGCAAATGCAATTTAGAGTTACTCTCAGTTAATTGAGGATTATTTCAATTTTCATTCGAGAAATACTGGGAATTTTTTTTATTCGTACTAGCATTCGTACCTACTACTCAACAAGCAACTAGTCACATTAACAACAAGTAAAGGAGAAGATAATAGGGATAATCAAGTATAGAAAACCTCTGTTACTTGCTCGGATTTCCGGCTATATTTTTTGATCTCGTGGGAAAATTTAATACATATGTACCTTTTTAAAAAGTTCACCAAGGAAGCCTTTTCACCTTTTTGTACACAAAGTTGATTATAATTGTTTCGAGAAATACGCAATTGTTTCATGAAATTTCAATGAGAAGAACAATTGATGCCACTTTAGACTTTTTATTTTTCATGTTATTCGGATTTTTGTTGAATGATTTTTCCTGGAAATGATTCTCATCTCATCAGAAAAACCGTACTTCTATATTAAGTGTTGAGTAGTTTCAACGTAATTAATTATTTTTGATGGTCGAAAAACTTTCAAGAAGTCGAAATATCAATATATCTCAGTAACCATAGACTTATGGACTATGGTTCACTGGATTAAAATCGTATCAAATGATGTCTAGTATAACCCCGTTAAAGGATCACGTCGAATCAACAAACAGCCTGTATAAAATAGTTTCCATCTTTTTCCCTAAAAATTGGTTCAAGCCCTGTGGACAGGAGCTTTCTGGCGCTCTTGATCAAACAGACAAATTATATCTCCGAAAGTACTGGTTTCTCAGAGTTGAGAATTATATCAATGTATTCTTATGATAGAGCTGCATCATAAAGGAAATTCAATTCAAATAATAGTTTATTTATCAATATTAAATGAGCAATCTGAGAATTAGAACTGCACCATGGAAGAAATCAAATAAAAATAGCTAAAATGAATTTGACTCTCTCTTATAAAACAGGATGACATGTAAGAGCATGAACACAGACCCTAATAAATCATAGATAGAATAATTATAGCATTCTGTGAAAACATAGAAGTCCGATTCATTATTGAAATTTCGAAAAATCATATCTCCGAAAGTATTAGCTTGTTGGAGTTGAAAATGATATCAATGGATTTTAATGGTGAAACTGCATCTTAAAAAAAATTATTTTGAAATTTTTAAGTTGAAAAAAATTTGTTTTCGTTACTCCGAAACCATCTGGCCTATTTTGCCCAATAGCGAACTTAGCCGAGACATTTATCTCTCTAACCTACTCTGAAAATTTCAACTGCCTAGCTCATTTCGTTCGAGAGTTATTGTAGAAACAAAATTTTTACATTTCACGGTAACCCGAACGATACAAAACTTCACATGCGTCTAAAGGTTATTATTCTACAGTTAAATGCTGAATTTCAGATAGATCAAGTGATCGGTTTCGGAAATATTCATAAAAAATGTTTTTACTAAAAACGGCCATAACCCCGAAACCGCTCGATGGATTTTGCTGGTTAACAAACTCGTCCGAGATATTTACGCTCCAAACCTACCCTGCGAATTTCAATCCTCTAACTCGTTTCGTTCGAGAGTTATCGTGTTAACGGACGGACGGCCGGACAGAATCGATTTCGACCGGCGATTCTTGATCAGTGAGTCCAAACAAATCGTTTGATACCGTTTTCAGCCAAAAATTCGTAAAACACAGACATTTGTGCAAATTGATAAGCACTCTGTTCCGAGGAACAAGAGCGCCAAAAATAAATATACAAATTTACTCAATATTCTGTTGGTGCTCTCTGAATGTGAATGGACGAATAACAAACTTTTTAAATGGTTTTTACCTATAATTTTCACCAGATGAACAGGTTCCATAAAATAATCAATTAGATGAACATGGGTCTTTTTTACTTACCAAGAACACTTCGGGTAAATCAGGATAAGAAAGGAGAAAGTTACCTGCAAAGAAAAATTCGGTTAAAAACTCATTTTGAATAATTCAGTAAAATTCAGTTTTGCATATCCACCCATTCAAATTCGATATGGAAATTTCCCAAACCTGCTATTATAAATAAATAAATAAACTGGATTGATCAACTCTTGATATTTGCAATTCATTCTCCTCCCCAACCTTCTAAATATATGAATATAGTGTGTCAGCGACAGTTCCAATGTGAACCTCCTGATTACGTTTTATTTATAGCATATTATTGTTAGTTGTTAGCAAACAAATTAGATAACCCGACAGGTGCTCAGGTGCATCATATAAATTGCATAATTTACTCGGTAAATATATGAGGGTGAGCTATATTTAGCGGATGCTCGTCTCACCCACCGGCATCTTTTTTTTTTTCAGAGCCATCCTGGCATATATCATTCAGACAAATCGACAAACAGATTGGACCGAATTAGTACATGCGTCAAGTTGGGCCCATGGAATATTTTATATTCTAGTTGCAACGCTTGTCACGCGCCATCTGTCAAAATGTCGCAGAAGGTCCCATTCTGTGTTATTGGCGAACATTACCACTTCATAATAATAATACAACTGTTATGGACTGAATATTGAAATTCTGAACGACTGCATTCCGCAGACAAGTCACGTAAAGGAACTTTGCTTGCGTGTTTTTCACGTAGGGATGAGATAAGAGAATGTTATTTATTTCGTTTTGAGTGAATTCATATCGTCGCATATGTTACACCACCCACTTCGTTGAAATCCACACGCACAGTATTTTGTCGGAGAGCCGAAATATGATATTAGTCATTTTCAGGCGCAAGACACGAAGAAAAAAGTTCGAAATCTGAAAGCTCACATGTTGATCATCTATCATTCATTATTTTTTTTTCATTTCACATTCTTGAATTGATGAAGTTTTGAATATATCTCCCTCATCTATTAATTATCTTGGTATTCAACGTCCAAATGAGATGAGGGAGTCTGTTCTAGTCACATTGTTAAGCAGGTTGGGTTAGGTTAAGCTTAAGAAATTTCATCAAAACTTCAAATGCATAAGAGGGACACAATATTTGTCAATTTCAAAACCATAAGAAAATATTCGTACGGGATCCGTGCCAGCAACTCGATCACTTAGTGTCTCCCGAAGACGAGAGTGTCACTCAGGACAGATACGTACCGTTTTCATGGTTATCACCAATCGTCAGTTATTTTTTGCGCGTATGTTCTGGGGAACATCGCGTTATAGTTTTGCCCAAATGTCTGTAACTTTCGAATTTTTTGACGAAAATGGTCTCAAACGATTTAATTCGACTCCCCAATGATGAATTCGAGGTCAAATTTGATTCTGTCCGGCCGTTGCCACGATAACTTGAGAACGAAAAGCGCTAGCGACTTGAAATTTTCAGGGTGGGTGGCGCATCCCAATACGACGGACAAGTTCGTTAATGGACATAATCGGCCCAGTGGTTTCCGAGTAATAATGTTGTTTTCAACCAATAAAATCCGATAGAATTGAAACTTGGTGAGTAGTTGTAGAATATGAACCTAAGCACGTTCGTGAAATTTTGTGCGAATCGTATGGCTAGAAAATTAAAAAAAAATTATTGAAAAATATTTTTGTTGACACGATAACTTGAGAACGGAAAGAGATAGCGGCTTGAAGTTTTCAGGTTAGGATGTGCACCAGAACGCGACATTTCAGTTTGTTCATGAGCACAATCGGCCAAATCGTTTTAGAGATATAGCCATCTGAAATTTGGTTGCTTTTTGTTCCTCATTAACTCAAAAAATACTAAACCGATTGAATTCAAACATAGTAATTGGTTGTAGAATGCCAACGCGAAAATTCTTGCGAGATTTGGTGAGGATAGTATTTGTAAAAAATTTTAAAAAAATCATTGAAAATTGAAAAAAAAAATTTTATATATCAGTAACTATTCGTTTGAAATTGCTGAAATTTTGCCAGAGCTTTCATAACCTAACTCTACTGCCAAGTTTCAAGATTTAACATGATCGGTTGAATATTGCTGGAGATTCGAGCATTCTTGTGAGAGTTCAGTAGATGGGTGACCGTTGTCTCGATAACTTTCGAACGAAAGGAGACAGGGACTTGCAATTTTCAGGGTAGGTTGCGTATCCGAAATGGAGAGTTGAGTTCGTTTTTGGGCATAATCGGTCAAACGGTTTCCGAGTTATACCCACCTGGAATATTATGTCCTTGATAAGTCAACAAATAAATCTTCGATCGAATTGAAGCTTGGTAACTAGTAGTAGAAATTCATCATAAAGACGTGTTTAAAGTTTTGTAAGAACCGTACCCCTAGATAATTTCAAAAAAATCACGAAAAAAAAAATTGGTTCAAGCACTGACGTGAAGTCAGCTTTTGCGCGTATGTTCTATTGTCCAATCTTCTATATTGGACACCCTTAATCGAATTTCCATGGTAAATTATGTTGTCCATTTTTCTGTATTGGACACTCTTAATTCGAATTTACCATGGTAAATTCGAATTAAGTGTCCAATACAGGAGAATGGACAACATAATTTACCATGGTAAATTCGATTAAGGGTGTCCAATACAGAAGAATGGACAATCGAACATACGCGCAAAAGCTTCTGACTTCACGTCAGTGCTTGAACCATTTTTTTTTATTAGAACGGGGTCGTTAGTCCAGCCCTTCAGAACTGCGACCGATACAATTTTCTGTTCTATTACCCTACTTATTCAATGATGTTAACATACCTGATCACGTCTTTAGGAGCCTTGGCTATCACGGCATGGGGTTTCAGAACTAGCTTACCCATATGTAAAATCCTTAGGCTAGCCAGCTCTGTGGCTCGGTTCTCAACTTCACCAGTTTTTTTCCATTCCAAATAAAAAGAAACGGTACTAATCGCGAATGATAGTTCATATTGAAATTATCATCCCTCCTTCGAAATTACCGATGACCCAAACGAATTTGTGCCATCTGAAGGCTTGGCAACATAGTTATAACGATATTTGAATATTATAGTTGGGGGTTACATTGCACTTCGACCTTAAAGTCTATTGTGCCCCACCATCAGAGCTGTCGATGTCACCACCATCTACAGCTCGCCTTCCAGATGTCTGATGAACTCTGGTATCTGGGATGGGTTCAAGGAAGCTACGTCTTCGCTTTTGTAGATTTCTGTTAATCAGGTCATCAGGAGTTTCAGCCTCCTCCTCACACGTCAGCTTCTGCTAGCCCTAATCTCAACATATGCTTCCTATAAGATAGCAGTGCTCTGTGAGGAAACCAGTGAGGAGGTGCAGCGTGTTTTTACTGAGATCCATATACTTCTTGGATCTGACAGTGTCAAAGTTCCGGAGGAACCTTTTGGAGTGAGACATTCCCGGGAGACATCTCCAGAGTATAACTCTTACAGTTTCTTCTTTCCTCCGAAATTCACTTATGTAGATGCATCTATCTACCCCACAGTACGTTTCCGGGCCGATAAAAGGGGTTTGTGCTCCTTTCTTGACAAGAGTGTTGGCCTCCCCATTTTCTTTAATTCCGGAGTGACCAGGAGCCTAGACCAAGGTGACCCTGTTGTTTTTTCGGCACTCCCATATTAGCTTAGACACGATAACATGGGAGCTCACAGCTTTAATAACAGCTTAACTGTCAGAATGGATTGCTACATCACACCCTGATAGTTTCTTCCTAGGTTCATTTCCACCCATCTTTCGATTGCAAGTATTCCTGCCTGAAAGACGCTCGGATAGGAGTCTAGCGATAGTGAGCATTTGGTGCCTACCCCATATACTCCAACGCCAGCCACCATATTGGTTTTTGAACCGTCTGTGTACCCTTTAATGGTTTCTTTTTCAAGAACCTGTGCGGTGGACTCCCTGTCCAAGTCTTTCTTCCTATATAGCATCGTAGGGAAGCTCTTTTCGATGCTTACTTTCTCAATCATTTCGTCACTAGAAGATTCGCTGATGAAATGTACCTGGCAAGATAGGACCAGGCTTGGTGGTTTATAATACTCTCATTACCTGTTCCTTCCGTAGATATTCTGAGAATTGCTTCATGGGCCATTTTGTCTATCACTAGATGAAAGGATGTGGGATTTGTGATAATCTCAAGTACCCTGGTACAATTGGTACTTGTACCGAGAGCGACCTATCAGCAGTCCCACTATTATCTAAAGCTCAGCTCATGCAGCTGCAGGAGCTTTCTTGTATAGGATAATAAGAAATGCACGAATCTTTTTGCCTGTGCAAGTCCTGGAGTATTTCTTAAAGGAGCTACTCTGTTATTAAGCTCCCTCTTCGCAAGCTCATCGGGTTTTCATTTCCTTGAATACCACAGTACCTTGGCACCCATAGAAGAGCCACCTTTTCGCTTGCCAGTTGCTTTATGGTATTCTGACATTCCCAGGACAGCAGGGAACCTTGGATGAGTGATTATCTAATTTTGATCCATCCATATATCACATGGATGCCTTTTTATCCAATCGATTAACGAGATCCACCTCACTCGGACGATCTCTTATGATCATTGAATGACCATTGAAAAGGGTGTTTTGAAATTGAATACGATTGGCATTACATCTGAAGGCATTGCCTAGAACTAGAGGTTTGAGTGCAGTTGGTCCAGTAGCCTCCTATGTCCTACGCAGTTACCAGTTAGGAGTTTCCCACTACGAGAAATTCTTATTGCATCCAATAGGCTACATTTCCTTACACGTAATAAGTACAGGGGAGGCAGACCCTGCTGTCGGAATCATCAGCCTAACTTAGTCACTGAATGACAAACGAAAGAGCTCCAAGAAACTTGATCCCTACGGTGGTGTACTGGAAAAAAATCTTACTTGCACGCCTCCTCTTAATACCTTACGAACTTCAACTTTAACTTGAGCAATGTTCAGTGACGTTCATTCTTTTGTCGAAAGAGAGACTACCTATAGTCCGCCACCATTGTGACATGAAAACACTCGGCTTAGTGTGCTTAGAGAAGAGAAGAAAAGTTGTAGTTTCGCAACGATCTTCCTAGGTGGCGCTGGTAAGATTTTATTTCCATTACTTCGCCACCATGGGGTTTGAGTTTCCTAGAGCCCCTTCGTCTGTTATTCAGTGCCTTAGTTACGCTGATGATTGGTAACCATTAAACCGGTACGTATCAGCCCTGAATGATAATTTTTATTCGGGGGTACACTGAGCGATGAGGTGAAAAGCCCGGATGACGAGGGAATATTTGTTGATGGTTGAAATCGACCAATGTGTCTCTCTGTTATTAGCAATTAGCTACTTTTTTCTATGTTCACTGCAAAGTGCCAAAACATGTAAAATATTCGAGCATAAGCGGTGCGAAGGACCTCAACGGCGACGATGATGTCGATTATTATTTATCGTATGTATCAATCGCAACTTCTCGAATCCCCAATTTTGGTAGGTCCAACATCAAACGTTCTGAGCGTAATTTCCTAAGCGAAATGAAGATGTTTGTTTAAGAATAACAATGACTATCATTAACGATGATACCGCCAAAGAGCATTCATTGATCGACGATAATGAATATTGTCGCTAATTGGAAAACGTCACGATCAGCTTATCGATATAATAGGGAATGCTAATTGAAGCCCAGAGCTGGCAGGATACGGCGTATTGGGGAAAAATCTCTTAACGGGTTTTATTATTCTATTTTCGTCTCCAAGGAGGTGATATAAAATAGGCATGTCTGTGTGAAAGGAGTTATTCATTGATGATTATTATTTTATGATGTAATCAAGTAGTTGAACTCTGAAGATCATGCACATATTGCTAGATGTCATGACTCTTGAAGGTTGAGTGCCTTATTGAAGAGTTCAAGTGCCAACCAACTGGGCGGTAGTTTTCATAGAGAGAATTTGTTGAATTGGGGGAAAAATTCTTTTCCCTTAAGCTCAAGGTATAAAATATATATTTTTCCTTTTTCAGGAGGAGCTACACTCACACAGAACAGTATTTATAAAATTGGTCCAAGCACTGACGTGAAGTCAGGAGCTTTTGCGCGTATGTTCTATTGTCCATTCTCCTGTATTGGACACCCTTAATCGAATTAACCATGGTAAATTATGTTGTCCATTCTCTTGTATTGGACACTCTTAATTCGAATTTACCATGGTAAATTCGATTTTTGGTTCAAGCCCTGTCGACAGGAGCTTTCTGGCGCTCTTGTTCAAACAGACAAATTATATCTCCGAAAGGTTTCTCAGAATTGGGAATTATGTCAATGTATTCTTATGATAGAACTGCATCATAAAGGAAATTCAATTCAAATAACATTTTATTTATCAAGATTAAATGAGCAATCTGAGAATGAGAACTGCACCATGGAAGAAATTGAATTAAAATAGCTGAAATGAATTAGACCCTCTCTTATAGAACAGGATGACATGTACGAGTATGAACACAGATCATATAATAAAGCTTAGATAGAATAATTATAGCATTCTGTGAAAACATAGATATACGATTCATTATTGAAATTTCGAAAAATCATATCTCCGAAAGTATTAGCTTGTTGAAGTTGAAAATGATATCAATGGATTTTTATGGTGAAACTGCATCTTAAACAAAAATTGAATTTGAAATTTGTTACTTAAGAAAAAAAATTTTTTTCGTTACTCCGAAACCATCTGGCCTATTTTGCCCAATAACGAACTCAACCGACATATTCATCTCCCTAACCTACTCTGAAAATTTCAACTGCCTAGCTTATTCCGTTTGAGAGATATTGAAGAATTTTTTTTTTTTAATTTTCAAATTTTTATTTGACACTTTGCGGTAACCTGGTCAATACAAAACTCCACATGCGTATGAAGGTCATGATTCTACAATTTGATGCTAAATTTCAGATAGATCCTCATTCATTTTTTAGCAAATTTGAGCTAATTGGTTTTCTTTGTCTGACGCACGGTTTTCGTTAAAAAAATTGAAATCGTTTTAATTCAGGATCAATTTCTCAAAAATCTGATCAGATTTGTTCCGAACAGAATGAGAATTCAAAAAATATGTTTTCTTCTCGGATGCTCTATTCTTGATTAAAATAATTAAATTAACATTGCTTCATTTCGCAGTACCAACATTGTATCATCCTGCACCCCAAAAGTTAAGACTTTTATGACATAAGAAATTCATGAGAAGTTTTTTCTTAAAATTAGTCTAATAATCACCCCCTTAAATATTAGCATGTCTTTAAGGTACACCCTGTACAGTAGTAATAGGCAGTGCAGCCTCGGTTCCCACGACAAAAAATTCTTCTAAATCCCTGACCAATCACTCATACATCAGGTGTACATTCCACTCCAAACTTTCTGCAGACGAAAGATCCATTAAGCCAGATTTCACGACGATGGATTAAAAGGGTTGGAAGGTGGCGAACGGTAATGCTTCGTCCACATGTGAGCTTTAGATAATGGCCGCCCCAGGTAATGCCCGGATAGCAATTGTTATGTAAATTACGAATGGCGAAAATTAGCAGGAATCGTACCTGGAACGGACGAAGCTCGAATCGGGTGAAAGTTTGGATTGAAAGGAGTCTGAGTTAACTTGTAAATCGCAGCAGCGTCACAGGATACTTCCTGTTCGCTTTCGACGAGACTTCATTACAAGTTTTGGGTTCAATATGTTTCAGGAACCAGGTCAGAACGTTACATTGAAGGGAAGTTTATTCAATATGTCTCGCATGAGCAACATTGGATTTTCCTGCTGGAGGAAGGTCAGGAGGGTTCAACTCAATAGAGGTTCATCAGTATAGGAACTCCTGATGGTTGTTCAAACAAAAATCTTCAGCTTTACTCAAATTGTATTGTTTCAAGGAAAATACTATCCACCTACAACATCGTATACAGGGTGTCCCAAAAATACCACGCGAAAGTGACACTGGAGATAGATTGGCAGTAGGTCTATCAGATAGCATCAACATGACCTCAATAAAAGTCCGCTGGTTTTCGAGATATCACCACTTTTGTGTATTTTTCAAAAATCTCCAGTTTTCATGGTATATCAGCTCAGATACGGAGCTCGTGTCTAATTTAATCGAGGTCGCTGATCATGAATATGCAATTAGATTTTCCCTAAGTGGCGTACTTTATGAAAATATTCACTTAGAGTGAATAAATGGACGAAAATAGGTCAATTTTGGAAGTTCACACCGCCCAAAAAAATCGGAGTGAGGTGTTGTTGATTTTTGCCGTCATATATGGATCCTTTATCTACTGAATAATCCAAACAGAAAATGTCCAGGCCGTACTATTCGGAAATTATGATTTTTTTCCCAAGGGTCTGTTTTTCGGAAAACTCATTTCGCGGTATTTCCGCGGAAAATTCTCTAATGAAAAATCCCATCATATATTCGTAATCTACGGCCCCGAATTAGTAAATGACGTAATTTGCATTGAAATCGGAGACCGGTCGAATTTTGGCAATTTTTTAATACATTAGCCCTAAAAAAAATCCCATTTTTCGAGAAAAAATTTTTGACGCAAAACTATGAAACGGGTACTTATTCTTATAGATTCAGGGCCGTAGATTCCGAATCTACCATCAGATATTTATTACAAGGATTTTGCGAGAAAATATCGCGGAAAGAATTTTCCGAAAAATAGACCCTCGGGAAAAAAATCATAATTTCCGAAGCGTACGACCTAGACATTTATTGTTCGGATGATTCGATAGATAAAGGATCCCAATATGACATAAAAAATCAGCAACACCCTATTCCGATTTTTTTGGGTGGTGGAAAGTTCGAAAATTGACCTATTTTCGTCAATTTGATCACTTTAAGTGAAAATTTTCCCAAAGTACGCCACTTAGGGAAAAACTAATTGCATATTCGTGATCAGCGACCTCGATTTAATTAGGCACGAGCTCCGTATCGATATACCATGAAAAAAAGTTTTTGGGTCGGCACTTAGAAATATTTTTGACCCGGAATCGGAGGAAAATTCTTCTTTCCCGTCCCAAATCTATGATTTTCACATCTCAATAACCAAATTTCCCGATTATTGGTCGGTGGACGACGTTTAGATTTATGTATCTATTTTTTCTGTATCTCTATCCGTTCGGAAAATATTAGGTAATGAGCGAATCTGTCAAACGCCAAAAAGTTTTCTCTAGTATCCAACACATACAAAAATCTAATAGAAATAATTGAGTTTGCGGCTTGAGGACTGGGCAAAATAAACTATCTTTTTTGAATAGTCGACGTTTCGATCCGTATTTGGATCTTTTTCAAGACTGTAAAAAAATATGCATGTGTCATAGTTAAAATGTAGTTGTTATAATGATTGAATAAAATTTTTTTACAGTCTTGAAAAAGATCCAAATACGGATCGAAACGTCGACTATTCAAAAAAGATAGTTTATTTTGCCCAGTCCTCAAGCCGCAAACTCAATTATTTCTATTCAGTTGAAGGACACGAAGAAGATAAGTATGGCATACAAAAATCTACAATTTTCCGATTAGGTCGACGCGGCTTTGGTTATTCACTAAATCGGGCACGCAGATCACGACTCTGTAATTAGATTTTCCGTATCTCGATTAGTTTCGGAGCAATGACGAAAAAAGTCGCAATTTCTGACTCTACCTCCGGAAAATGAACTAATCAGTCGGATTTTTCGCCATATTACCAAAATTAATCGAGATACGGAAAAACTAATTACAGATTCGGAATCTACGCCCTCGATTTAGTGAATAGCCAAAGCCGTGGCGATCTAATCGGAAAATTCTAGATATTTGTATGGGTTAGGATCTAGACAAAGGACTCACAGCTCTGGCAATGTGTTAGTTGTTGTATGCATTTTATCAATATTTCACAGGAAATAGGTCATAAATACTTCTACAAGGGTTGAAGTATTACAAGATATTTTACTCGCAATTATCTTTTCGTGGAAAATATTAATTTCAAGGGCGAGACCACCCATGCAAAAATAAACCAGTTAACCCAAAACATTTAAGTTTTACAAGCGAGCTGCTTTGTTTAGAAATACAAATGAGCGCTTCCCAACATGTGAAGTCATGGGACGCAACAGTGGTGATATCTCGAAAACCAGCGGACTTTTACTGAGGTCATGTTGATGCTATCTGATAGACCTAATGCCAATCTATCTCCAGTGTCACTTTCGCGTGGTATTTTTGGGACACCCTGTATAAAAATCTGCTTCTCTATTTGAAATGAGAACATTTAGAATATTTCTTGTGCTTGGTTTCATGTTTAGTGCAGCTATCAGGGCACTTTAATTCCACCAAGTGTATATTTCCGGAATTTTTGAGCTGAAATGAAGTACTATTACTCTAGAACTGCTAATCGTCAGTTCTGATTTTGGCCTAGTTAACTTTTGAAAGACTTAACCGAGAGACTCAAGATTTAGAGGCCCTAACTTTCGAGTTGTAACTCAGTTGGTTAACTCATTGGCTATGTATCAACTTACAAAGGAAGATTAACTCATTTTGTGCTGTAACATTGTAAATTAGGAAGTTTCGATGTTGGTTGGTTCTTTCATCACTACATTATTTTCGGCGGGGGAGGAAAATTCGACAACAAACAATTCCTTGAGCTCTTTGTCCAGCAGGACTATATCTGGCTTTATGAAGTGGATCTGCCGCGTTATTGGAATAGCATAGTTCCAGTCATTTTCATTTTCTTTGTCTATACCACAAACCTCTCCCAGGTGGAAGTAGGGTCTCAGGCGTGCCACATTGCGTTTTTCCACATGTCCTGATGGAGCATGGACTCTGCAAGCAGACATGATCTGCATCACAGTTTCCTGCTGGCTGTGACTTTCTCTGCAGATTGCAGCATAATGTTTTTATTCCATCTTGTATTTATCACCCCATCTTGACAAACCATAATGAATCTCTCCATTTCCGACTTAAGTCTTGCTGACTTCAAAAATGTGAAGGATAATTCTTCCGACACTCCCTTTTCTTTCAAACCCCTGTGCAGGTTTACTCAAGTGATCTTAGAGTAGTGTCTTCAGTTGTGCCCGTCTTATCTCTCTGCCACCTCTTCTTTGGCCTGTTGGCGTGATAGGTGCTCCTGCTAGCTCATGATCGATGGATATGCCAGTTATAATGAGATTCTCCAAAGCTCTCTAACCAGACCTGCATAGTAAAGCTCCTTGGTTCCTAATTTAAAGATGATTCACCATTTTCAGCAGCGGGTCTTCATTTCTCAATATCCTCATTGCCATTTCCAACGTTTGTTGATGATGTTGGAATTCCAAACTGAGCAAAAAAGGTACCTACCTGCATTCGTGGAAGGTATACTTTTTGTATCGAGCAGTTGGAATGCAGGTTACGGTGCATGTTCATCACTTCACGTGTGGATCTGTCAAGCTCGAGAATTTCATTCACTGTCATGGTAGACACTTTATTTTTCCCAAACAGCTGTGATTTCCTGATATCTCTGAGGTTCTTTTTGCGCGTATGTTCTGGGGAACATCGCGATATCATTTTGCCCAAATGTCTGTAACTTTAGAATTTTTTTACGAAAATGGTCTCAAACGATTTGGTTGGACTCCCCAATGAAGAATTCGAGGTCAAATTTTTTAGCTAGCTGTTGAGGCATCCTTGATTAGGGATGTCTCCAGCGTGTCTCTTTGTTTCATTCCAAAAAATTTGTAAGTTTCTTCCTCTTCGAGGTGTCGAATGCTTATTCCCCCTTCTAGTTCGTTGTCTTCGCCTGTTTCTTCAGTACTTCGTTTACTTAGATGAAAAATGGGTTCAAGCCCTGTGGACAGGAGCTTTCTGGTGCTCTAGTTCAAACAGACAAATTATATCTCCGAAAGTATTGGTTTCTCAGAGTTGAGAATTATATCAATGTATTCTTATGATAGAATTGCATCATAAAGGAAATTCAATTATAATAATAGATTATTTATCAAGATATATAACTTCATCTTACCAGAAATTGAATTCAAACATCATAGAAGAATTTAAATTCAACAAGAGTGCCAAAAATTATCAATCCAAAACCAATAGACGAATTCTACCCAACAACGAACTCATCCGAGATATTCATTCCTCAATTCTATGATGAACGATAATATTATCTTTCCTCAAATCTATTCCAATACACCAATATTCCAGTTTTGTTTTTAGTGGAGATATTATAACAATTCATAGAATACCCACAGAATAATTCTATCATTCTGTGAAAACGTAGAAATACGATTTACATTGAAATTTTGAAAAATCATATCTCCGAAAGTATTAGCTTGTTAGAGTTAAAAATAATATGATTGGATACTTATGGTAAAACTGCTAATTGAAAAAAAATTAATTTGGAATTTGTTTTGTAAAAAAAAAATTGTTTTTTGTTACTCCGAAACCATCTGCCTGATTTTGCCCAATAACGAACTTAGCCGAGATATTTATCCCCCAAACCTACTCTGAAAATTTCAACTGTCCAGCTCATTCCGTTCGAGAGTTATCAGTGAGTCGAACCAAATCGTTTAAGATCATTTTCATCAAAAAATTCGAAATTTACAGACATTTGGGCAAATTGATAAGCACTCAGTTCCGAGGAACTAGAGCGCCAAAAACGGCACAGTTTATTATTATTTCGTTCCATATTCTATGTACAAATGAAAATTCAAAACCATTTCTATTAATAATAAATGTATTCAAATATGTATACGTATGAATAAACCATATTGATATTACTTTTGAAGGACACGAGGAGACAAGAAATTGCATAAGTACCTATATATCGTCATAAAAGATGATTCAAGAGCTCGTACGATACATCAGACAATAATTTCGATTCACGGAATAGGTCAAATATCGAAATCGAATCCCGATTACATTTTAACATGTCAATAATATATGAATTGTGGTTAATATACTCTATGCATTAAATGTCATTTTCGTGATATGTTTCAAACGTGGTATCGGATCCACAAAGTTTTCGAAAGATTTAAAAAGCAATATTAAATGTCAGATACTCAGCATGTATAATTTTATATAAATACTAGCTGACCCAGCGAACTCTGTTCCGCCTTGGAGGCAATAAATAACGTACAATTGTGCAATTAGAAAAAAACACCCTGTACAGTAATGATTTATTTTCAATGATGTATCCCTCTAAAGTTTATTTTTTAACACAAATGAATGAAATTGTACGATTGTGGCATGGAAAACAGCAAGTTGCAATTGACGTTAAAAGAAGAACACCCTGTATGGAGATTTCGGACGAATACATTATGAGAATCCATCCAAGGTACCTATTTAGTTAATGCTTTGTTTGTGACATAAATCACTTCAATCACGTACAATTTTGCCATGAGAAAAAGGACACCCTGTATAGTAATGCTTTATTTTCAATGGTGTATGCCTCGAAAGTTTATTTTTAAACACACATGACTAAAATTGTACGATTATGGCAGGAAAAACAGCAAGTTTTAATAGACTTTAAAAGAAAAACACCCTGCATAACACAAAAAAGTATCCTATGTCCGTCTCCTGGTTCTAAGCTACCTCCCCACCAATTTTGAGCCAAATCAGTATAGCCGTTCTTGAGTTATAAGTGGAGTAACTAACACGACTTTCTTTTATATATATATATAGATGGTATTTCCGCAATCTATCGGACTGAATACGGTATCAATAGAGAGCACCTAATCATACGGATGTGCAGCCAATTGTTTCAAGCCTCACTTGACCTATCATCTCTTCTGCCGATTTATGTGGCCAGCAATTTGATGAAGGAAAAAATGGAAATAAACCATCAGTTTTTGTTATAAGGAAGATTTCCATATTAGGTAACTGATATCGAAGGCTCTTGAGAAGATTTCTGGTCGATTAAACTAGCTTTCAATCACTCTTTGAACCAAAGATCCTCCATGAACTTAATTATCACAAGAATCATCGAGTCCAATTAAAGAAAATACTCTTCATACATTCTGAACAATTCTTATAGAATTCACTTGCGCCACTGATCGCCGACGAATGAAGTGATGACCAATTATGCATTTGAAATTTTAGGAAATAGCCAAAATTAACAATGTACTTCTCAGATTTGCCTTTTATCATTATAAAGTATTTTGTACGAGCCCTTAAATGATGTATCACAAGTTTCCCATTTGTATTTCTTGTTTTAGGGTGGCTAGAGCGCAGGTGGTTGGCCAAGGTGAGTGCCTAAAGGTGTCATTATTATTCCCATTATAAAATAATGAAAAATTTCAAATCATTTTTCATATCTCTTATAACTTCGGAGATATGCCAATGGCAAGTTTGGAAAACCCACCCTGTATATGATGAATTACTGGTGCTTTCTTGAAACTAGGTTTATTCATAATTTGACATAACCACTCCGAAGGTTTATTATTTGACAACACAATAATTAACCACCACCGTTAATTGATTTTCAACTGTCTTTCATTTTTGGCGCTGTTGTTCCTCGGAACAGAGTTTCTATCAATTGGGCCAAATGTCTGTAATTTTCGAATTTTTGGATGAAAATGGTCTTAAATGATTTGGTTCGACTCACTGCTCAAGAATCCGTGGTCGAAATCGATTCTGTCCGGCCGGTCCGGCCATAGTAACACGATAACTTTCGAACGGTATGAGCTAGAAATTTGAAATTCTCAGAGTAGGTATGGGAGATAAATATCTCGGCTAAGTTCGTTATTGGACAAAATGATTTCGGAGTAACGATAAAAACATTTTTATTTTGCATTACGAATTTCAAATTCAATTTTTGCGCGTATGTTCTGGGGAACATACGCGTTATAGTTTTGCCCAAATGTGAAATTTAATTCTGTGGTGCCGTCCGGCCGTCCGGCCGTCCGGCCGTTGCCACGATAACTTGAGAACGAAAAGAGCCAGCGACTTGAAATTTTCAGGGTGGGTTGCGCATCCCAATACGACGGACAAGTTCGTTAATGGGTATAATCGGCCCAATGGTTTCCGAGTAATAATTTTGTTTTCAACCAAAATAAATCCGATCGAATTTAAACTTGGTGAATAGTTGTAGAATATAGACCTAAGCACGTTCGTGAAATTTTGTGAGAATCGTATTGCTAGAAAATTATTAAAAAATTATTAAAAAATATTTTTGTTGTCACGATAACCTGAGAACGGAAGGAGATAGCGGCTTGAAAATTTTAGGTTAGGTTGTGCATCTGAATGCGACATTTGAGTTTGTTTATGAGCATAATCGTCCAAACGGTTTTAGAGTTATAGCCATCTAAAATTTTCTGAAATTTGGTAGTTTTTTGTTCCTCATTAACTCGAAGAATACAAAACCGATTGAATTCAAACATTGCTATTAGTTGAAGAATGCCAACGCGAAAATTCTCGCAGAATTTCGTGAGGATGGTATAACTAGAAAATTTTAAAAAAAATAGTTGAAAATTATTGAAAACAAATCTATATATCATAAACTATTCGTCCGGCATGGCTGAAATTTTGGAACAGCCTTCAGAACCTAACTCTACTGCAGAATTCCAAGTTTGAACATGATCGGATCTATATTGTTGGAGAACCGGGCAGCCTTTTGTGAGTTCGGTAGCGTAGTGGTAGCCAAGTGTAGCGTGTAGCGGATGGGAATCGTCGTATGATAATATGTAGTCTATGGTCGTATTTTTGCGAGAAGCTTCAAAAATAAATATATGAATGTCATGATGACATATTTCCGCTCGTATATTATGGGAAAATCGTCTTATTTCATCACAAATCTATGGGAGATGATAGCCCTACATTAGTGGTCAGACCTGGTTTTGAAAGAGATCCTCCTTAGGAGGAGGCAACTAAATATTGAAGGGATTTCTATGAACAAGAGTGAATATCTTTGCGAAATAGAGAAGGCGATTCTTCTTCAAGAGATCCATGTGCCTTCAGAGGAGTATATTTGCGAGAGGGGACTTTTGAAAGGTTATGTATTATTTTTAATTAGGCAATCCAAACCACGTGACCCAATGTGGCGGTCGTTGGCACACAAACAATTAACGTGTTCTGGTCGTTGGTTATTGTAGAGTGTTTTTTCAGTTATTCCGGAGCTTTTGTGCTGTTTAAATTATATTAAAATGGAGAGTGAATATCTGAAAAGACTATTGTTAAACAACAGAGACGTTGCTGAACGGTAAGTTCGAAAAAAAGCACCTTCATCATGTGTTTACATTTCTTCCTATTACAGATATATAATGAAATTGGGATTAATTAATGGATTAGATCCTTTTACATTGAATTTTTCTGATCTGGATGAATCAATCGATGGTCTTCCTCCAGTCACATATATGGATATTGCATCCTACATGGTTTTTACCCACAGCTATTACTCCAATGTTCAGATGAAGGCCTATAAAAGTTTAGAGTCTTATAAATATTTTGAATCTGGCTTCGTGAAGGTGGGAACAAAGGTGGAGAATAATGTATACATTCTGGTTGGACAGGTGAGCTTTTTTCTTTACTAGCCTTATATTAACTTTCCTATGACAGTTAATATATCCAAGAAACCGTACTTGTGAAACTGTTTATGTTAATCCACCATTAGCTATGCTTGTGACTATTCATAACATCTTTTTTGATCAAGAGTGATTCAGTATATATTTTAATGTTTCTGAGAGATTCTTACAATACATTATAAGTGTAATAAATTATTTTCAGGTCAAACATTCACAGAGATCAAATGAGAAACCGTTAGATGTGTGGTGCATCATTGCTAAAGATGGAAGTGTTTGTACAGCCCACTGTACTTGTATGGCTGGACTCGGTGAAGTTTGTAGTCATGTTGGTGCCATATTATTCGCTGCAGATTATGCAAACACTAGAAAGATAGAAAGGTCATGTACAGACGTAGGAGCTGTGTGGCCAATGCCATCAATGACACAGAAAGTCCCAATTGTTCCAGTACATGAAATGAATTGGGGAAAGTCTTCAGGACACCAACGAGCCAGTTCAAGCCATGATATAGGGGTACCACTGACGTCGGAACATGAGTTTGCCGATATAATGAATATGATTTCTGAGTTGGGTTACAGTTGTCCTCTTATGAGGATAGTACAGCCTTATGCCACTCAGCTTGCTCAAAAAGAATCCATAGTTTTACCTTCAGTGTTCAATATTTTTGACCCAAATAATATACAAAAAATTGGTTCAAGCACTGACGTGAAGTCAGAAGCTTTTGCGCGTATGTTCTATTGTCCATTCTCCTGTATTGGACACTCTTCTTAATCGAATTTACCATGATGAATTCTATTGTCTATTCTCCTGTATTGGACACTCTTCTCAATCGAATTCACCATGATGATTTTTATTGTCTATTCTATTGTCCAGAATGGACAATAGAATTCATCATGGCAAATTCGATTAAGAAGAGTCTCCAATACAGGAGAATAGACAATAAAAATCATCATGGTGAATTCGATTGAGAAGAGTGTCCAATACAGGAGAATAGACAATAGAATTCATCATGGTAAATTCGATTAAGAAGAGTGTCCAATACAGGAGAATGGACAATAGAACATACGCGCAAAAGCTTCTGACTTCACGTCAGTGCTTGAACCAATTTTTTTAAGACACAGTTCCATCATAAAAATCCATTGGTGTCAATCTAAACTTTCAATTGCTCTAGACATTTTGATGATACTTCCACGTGGTTGAATCATTGCAGATTACTCATTCAATCTAGATAAATACACTATCCATAATAAGAAGCCATTGATATTATTCCCAACTCTTAGAAACCAATACTCTCGGAGATATGGTTTGACAAAAATTGAACAAGAGCACCAAAGCTCCTGCCACAGGCTTTCCCCCCTCTTAAATGAATATTCAACCGAATAAAGATAAGGTGAAGACAATCCATCTAACTAATAAATAATTTTTCAATATACCTCTTGTAATCGACGACTATACCTTTGAGATATGGACATTCCTATAGAAATACACCCATTATTCTGACACTCTCAGAGGAATGAAAATAATATACATCTTCTTAATGTGAACGTTTGCCTCGCTCCGTCGTCACGTTAAAAGAAAATCTTTGAAGTAAATTTCTAGAAACAATGGCTTCCTTAGTCCTTTGATGCCAACGGAGTAGGCTTGTCTCTTATTTATGATCCCTTTTCGGTTCCTTCACCTTCCTCTGGCCCTAAATTTCGTACTGGAGTGTGAATTTTCATGCTACGTAATTCCATGACAAATTGTTACGCTATACAAAATAAGCCAAAAGTGATATTTCATTTTAATTGAAGTAAAACACCGAAAAATATAATAATATAATTCCAGGCGTATAACTACCTGGCTAGTTATGAGTCTTTCAATGGGAACTCCCCATCTTCAAACTAACATTACTCACGCAGGGCAGCCATTTTTTATTTGTGACATTGACAGCTGTACTTGTCAATGTCTACCATTTAATCATGGAAAGGTAAACGCTTCATCAACGTTTACAAATAATCCAAATTTATTATGAAAAATCGCGATCTGTTATTCTAACTTTGCATGGTTTAACTTCAATTTTTGGTCCTTATAATCGTCCGGATAAAATAAGGCAGTGTTTTTTAGGGCTTCACTCGAGAGCGAGATTTTTCTCGTCTCGTCTCGTTCTCGTCTCGTAAAAGCGAGAGGAGACGAGACGAGACGTTTTCAAAAATAATATAGGCGAACCGAGACCACATATAGAGCAACACGAGAGTCTCGTTAAATTTTTTGTATGAAGTTTTATATACGACTCGACTTTTTTCAACACCCGCAGAGAACAATTGAATATGAAGAGTTTCCACTATAATTACCAATATATTTTGTCCATATTATGCATCGATCATTCTATAAATACACGATATTTTAGAAGATTATTAATTCGTTATGACCTTGCGATAATTGGGATTATTTTTCAAAAAAAAATAGAATTCACAACCATAAAAACGGATGTCATTATGAATTCAATACTTAACGGTCAACTTTAATTGCCCCTAAATCCCGATGCTTTGAAAATTTCGTCCCTATCTGGACATCTGGAGAAATTTATTCTCTTGTGCTCCTTGTAGTGGAGATGTGAACAATTATTGTATACATCTGTGGAACTACGTATAATAAAACTGGTAAAGAAATGAAGCTATTCAATGTTTCGAAAAGTGTTATGAGGAATACGCCAAGAACACCCTCAATGATCTACCCACTGGGAAGGTATTCTTTGAAAACTATACCAAATTGTTCCATTCTTTTAAAAAAATGTATCGACATCGATAGCCTATTTAAGACATCAAAAAAAATTTCGAAATATTGGAAAGTTGAGTTTGAAGAATATTTGCTGTTACAAAGAGCAAACAGGAATCAGAATATTTCACAGTGGTGGAAGTGATGAAAAAGTTCTTCCTACACTTTCCAAGATGGCCGTTGATTTGTTAATGGCTACATCCGTATCTGTTGAAAGGTTATTTTCCACAGCAGGTACGATGATGGCAAAAACACGTACATCATTGAAAAATGATGTGCTGCAAGCTTGATTATGTTTGAATTCTTGGTCATCGAGTAATTTAAAAGTTGAAATTATCAGTGTTTAAAATTTAAAATAATATGTACATGTACAAATATTTTTGTATAAGAGCGTAAATGGTATACAATATATTGTATACCATTTCGTTTATATATGTATTATAATATTTATTAGCGTTATTCAGAATTAAGCGAGACGAGAAGCGACATCTGATAACGAGACGAGAACGACACTTAAACGAGACTTAATTTTTTGGGAATTGGCGAGAGCGAGACGAGGTTTTTTATACTCTCGCCTACTCTCGTCTCGTGTGAAGCCCTAGTTTTTTTACAATTTTAGTTATAGTTGAGAAACATTTTCAGCTGAGAATAACAAACAAACACGGAAGTCCATCGAATGAAATGATGGTCACCTTCAGAAGAATTTTATAATAGGTTCGATTGTTGGCAGAAAAAAGAGACGCTATTAATACTATCACAATAGTATTCCTGCGATTTTTTTTATTGAATTATTACTACCTTTAAACCTGCATAATAGTAACGCGACCGTATGAAATCATCGTTCGATTATACAGAGAAAGATTAGATGTGGTCGTAAATCACGAACAATAAGCCATAGAGCTGAAAGGACAGAATTGAAAGAAGCCAATTACTGAAAGAGCACGTCAGTGCTTCGGAAATTTTATTATTCTGTTAATTTTACAACTGCCTTATCTTCTGGAAATATTATTGCAAGCATGATGAAATCGACAGTGAACTTGGGGAAAGGAATATTACGACCTAATGAAAACGTGAGCTCTAAAGCGCGACGTTCTGAATAACATTTTCTTTTCTCTTGTTTTTCAATGGAGTTCATTTCGTTTAGTTTTGAGGGGAAGTTTTTCAATAGAAGGGGGATTTATGGAAAAAATTTTCACATACGAAAGGTATTTGAGCCTGGAATATGATTGTTTGTATGATTAAATGAAAACATGAAAATGCGAAATTTTCGTTATAATACGTGGTACCTCATTTAAAGTTCTCACACACAGAATTCCGCTTTTATGAAGTTTCTAATTTGGAAAGAGCAAGAAAAAAAAATAATTAACTGTGAAAAATAGCATGCCTGGTAAAATACTTTTGTAGAAGCAGAAAATGTTGCCTATCTATTTGAATCATTTTGCGATGATAATTTCTAGAATTAAGATAAATATCTAGTGAGAATGATATAAAAGCGCTAATTCGACAATCCATCAATTAACATAAATGAAATTACGAATAAATTCATGACCAATCAAAATTCCATTACCACGCTCTGCGGTCAATAGTTCATTAGTTATATCGAAAGCATAATATATCTCCGAAATGTAGTTCATTTCGAATAGAAATATTATACAAACAAATTGTCCAAGTATAGACCAGTGCTGAAAATGGTGCCTTTGAAAATGGTAAAAAGTGAAAAAAATAATAGTAGGATGGAACCAATGGAAAAGGAAGAGAATATAACAAAAATTGAAGGAAAAATAGTTTACGGCGATCTGCGGTCGGGAAGTGGAAGGGGTGAATTTTTAAGGGTAAAAAACGGTTAATCTCGATTTCCAGAAAAACTACAAGTCCTATGGAAAAAAGTTACATAGCAAACAGTTTTTGGTTTTTTACTTTCATCTTAAGCAAAAAAAAATATTTTCACGAAATTTGCTGAAAACTTACGTTTTGTATGTCCTAAACGTACTGTATTTTTTTAATTTCAATTATAATATACATAATTTAGAGAAGATTCTACAACTTCCTCAAAATATTGAAGATGTCTTATTAAATATTAACACCATTAACTTAACATTTGCTGAGAAAATTTAACGTAATAAGATATATTTTTGTTTACACCATCTGAAAGTAGAGATTACAAAGAACAAAAAGTCCATCGACTTTTTAAAAAAGCAGATATTTTGACGAGAGAATTTTCGATTGAGAATAAGGCTGATTTTTCGATGTTAAGTCAAAATAAGGTAAAAAAATGAATATTTAAAATTAAAAAAATTACAGGTGTATGGGACATAAAAATGTAAGTTTTCACCAAATTTCGTAAACAATTTTTGTAACAGATGAAAATAAAATTTGAATTTTTCACATAAAATTTGAGGTTATAATAAAAAAAATTGGTTCAAGCCCTGTGGACAGGAGCTTTTTGGCGCTCTTGTTCAAACAGACAAATTATATCTATTGGTTTCTCAGAGTTGGGAATTATTTCAATGGATTCCTATGATAGAAATGCATCATGAAATAAATTAAATTTAAAAAAAGTGTCGTTTGGAAAAAATGCTTCAAAAATTATCTTATAAAAAAAAGAGCAATCTGCAATGCTTCAATGCCTTAGTGCTTCAAACATTGTCATTAAATTTATTTATCAAGATTAAATGAGCAATCTGCAATGATTCAACCTCAACCTCAATGGGTTGTTGCAACTTACACTCGCTGCATAGTTTTCACAACTCGAAATACCTAAGGTAAGTATCATCGAAATGTCTAGAGCAAGGCTGGAGACAATCATAGCAGATTGTCCATTTATTCCTGATATTTGAGTAGGTAGTGGATTACGAACAAATTATTTCAATAGTTCAAAATATATTAATAAAATACTATCCTCTTTTCATAATTTAAAATTCAATAGTTCATACCACTAACACATTCTTTTGTGTATTATGAACCTTAACCCAAGAAAAAATGATTGATACACAAATGTAGATCCATATTTCAGTATTTTTTTGCTAGCAACATTATGAAAATACTGTATATAGGAACATGTCACATGTCTCAGTACTTAAGGAAGTAAAAGGTAATATTAACCTCAGTGGTCAAGGAACAGTAATTTCTTTTGATGATTCCATTATGATCTTCTTTCCTATTGCCTCCATAAACTACATCAGAACAGTCTTGTATATATTCACAAATTCAAAAATCGAATTTTTGCTTTCCAAGAGAAAATAACAACTATGATGTGACAATCTCTTATAGCAAGAAAATATGACATTTATGAATAGTGATCGATTCTGTGTTCACATTCTGTGAATACATAGAACTTACGATGTATCATTGAAATTTTGAAACATCATATCTCCGAAAGTATTAGCTTGTTAGAGTTGAAAATGATAACAATGGATTCTTATGATGAAACTGCATCTTAAAGAAAATGAATGCAAAAGTTGTAATGTAAAAAAAAATATTTTATTTTCTTACTCCGAAACTATTCGACCGATTCTGCCCAATAACGAAATTAACCGAGATATTTATCCCTCAAACCTACTCTGAAAATTTCAACATTTCTCATTCCGTTCGAGACTTACCGTGTTAATGGCCGGACGGACGGCCGGACAGAATCGATTTCGAACACGGATTCTTGATCAGTGAGTCGAACCAAATCGTTTAAGACCATTTTCAGCCAAAAATTTGAAAATTACAGACATTTGGGCAAATTGATAAGCACTCTGTTCCGAGGAACAAGAGCGCCAAAAAAAGTGAATATAAAAGTTGTAGATCTCGTTATTACCTACAACTTCGCTTCTTAACTTTTTTCCATAGGACTCGTAGTTTTTCCGGAAAAAGACATAAACCGTTTTTTACCCTTAAAAACTCACCCCTTCCACTTACCGATCTCAGATCGCCCGTAAATTATTTTTCCTTTTATTTTTGTCATAATCTCCTCCTTTTCCGATGGTTTCCATCCTACTATTATTTTTTTTTGTTTCAAATATTATCGACTCTGATAATATAAAAGGATATAGTGTACCTATTGCCAATAATTAATACCAATATAAGGTATTAGGTTAGAGACCTTTAAGAGTTGGTTCGAAATGTTTTCATATCATTTCTTCATTAGATTAAGATTTTCCTATATTTCAGTAAATATTCATTCGGGAAGGATTGAAATGATATAACTATAATTTTATTGAAACGGAGAAAATATATGGTCTACTTTCGAAACTTTTGCATGTGGGATCTAACTTCGAGGTTAACTTCAAGAGGTGAATTAAGTTTAGCACGATTCACTAAATGATAATTCAAAGGATAGAAGTATATTTTGAAATTTTAGAATTAAGTTAGATATATCGCAGATAGAAGTTGAAATATACTGATGAAATCATGTATATTCGGTGATGATAGTGTTAAAAATTAATTACGAGAGCTAGTTTATTTATTATTTATTATGGAATTACTTACTGAGGCAATTTGTCTGACTATTTCATCCAATTTCGGAAACATATTCGTGATGGAATCAGCTGAACATTTGTATAGAAGACGTTGAGCAACATCATTATAACACAGATAACAAGGAAAATAATTTGCCTTAAATATAATCACATATGATGTTTTCTAGTGATGGCATAAACAGATAACACAACTGATTTCGTAATGTACAAGTTCAACATAGTGTTACTTCTTGTTTACTTTATAAAGAATTCCATATCGAACTCTTTCTAGAATTAAATCTGTTGTTATATTTTTAGCACTGCTGTATTTCACTTTTCCTTTGATTAACGTCTCAGTGAAGACGGAAGTGATACGATACATATTGTAAAGACTCTTCCGCTTTCAACTTCAATCCATGAATTTTTTACTTTGAATTCGTGGACCATATTTCTCATATGAGGTTTCCTTACAGATTAGGACTTAATAAATTGTTTGAATTTCAACATTTGAACATGAGCACCGAACGGCCGTTCAATATACCAGGTGTGTATTTAAGTTGTACATTAATTTTAACCATAGATTACTCCCATCAAATGAAACAATTTATTTACTTACCATTTCTTTATGTTCAGCTTAAAAAAAAAGGGAAAAATTACGAGCTTTTAAATAGGTGAACACTGAACCTCTACTTTTCATTCAAAATCCATCAATTATTTCCAGCATGAGATTATACATAACTTGATCATCGTCCATTTTTGAAATATCAATAATATTATTTTAATAATAATATTGAAATTTTACTTTTCAACTTTAAATATCAATAATAATCATAATGATTAGTAGAAATTACGAAGAATAATTCAATTTCCTTAAATGATTGAAGATTCTTATGATGACTCGAGATAAACTGTATCTGCTTTCCTCATGCTAATTTCGTTTAGTTTTATGGAACCGAGAGTCTATAGCTAAGGAACCAGAGGAAGTAGGTAAAAAATGTTTATTGCAGAATATGTATCATAGTCATGGAAAAGTGCACACCAAAATTCAATACATTCGGAAAAACCATGACAAAGCTACGAGGCAAAAACTTTTTTTTTCAGCATTTTCAACTGCCTGTGTTTTTTGACCTGAGCCGTATAAGTAAAATGGCAAATAAAAAATTGGTTTAAGCACTGACGTGAAGTCAGGCGCTTTAGCGCGTATGTTCTATTGTCCATTCTCCTGTATTGGACAGGACAGTGCTTGAACTAATTTTTTTAATGAATGAACTCTCCCATTCGGATGCACAACCTACCCTGAAAATTGCAAGTCCCTATCTCCTTTCCTTTTAAAGTTATCGAGGCAACGGTCACCCATCCAGCAACTGAATTCACACAAGGCTGCTCGGATCTCTAACAATATGGAACCGATCGTACTCAAACTTGGAATTTGGCAGTAGATTTGGATTCTGAAGGCTCTCGCAAAGTTTCAGCGATGTCGGACTGATAGTTTCTGATATATTGAAATTTTCAATGATTTTAAATGATTTTTTAAAAATTTTCTAGTGATATGATTCTCACGAAATTTCGCAACCATTTTCGCGATGGCATTCTACAACTAACAACCATGTTTGAATTATATCAGTTTTGTATTTTTCAAGTTATTGTGGAAATAACAACCAAATTTCAGAAGGGTATAACTTCGAAACCGTTCGGCCGATTATGCCTATACACAAATTCAAATGTCGCATTCAGATGCACAACCTAACCTGAAAATTTCAAGTCGCTAAATTTTTCCGTTCTCAGGTTATCGTGACATAAAAATATTCTTTAACAATTTTTTTTTAATTTTCTAGTGATACGATTCTCAAACAATTTCACAAAACGTCCTCAGGTTTATATTCTGAAACTACCGTTGGGCCGATTAAGCCCATTAACGAACTTGTCCGTCGTATTGGGACGCGCCACCTACCCTGAAAATTTCGAGCCGCTTTCTCTTTTCTTTCTCAGGATATCGTCGAAATGGCCAGCTGGCCGGCCAGACGGACAGAATCAAATTTCACCTCGAATTCTTCATCAGGAAGTCGAACCCAATCGTTTGAGACCCTTTTCGGCAAAAAATTCGAATATTACAGACATTTGGGCCAAATGATAACGCGATGTTCCCCAGAAGATACGCGCAAAAAATGATCAGAGGAATCTATGGTTAAAATTAATGCGAATGGAAAGTGTCATTCGGGGCAGATACGTCCCAGTTTGGTTGTTAACAATCACCAGCTTAACTTAGTCACTGAATGACAATCGAAGGAGGTCTAGGAAACTCAAAAGCTGTGGTGGCCGAGTACCAGAAAGACAATCTTACCAGCGCCACCTAGGAACATCCTTACGAATTCCAACTCACTGTGATACGGAGACCTTGAGAGATGTTACGGCAGGAGAACAGGTGTCCAGTAATATCACATACCGCATATCGCAAAATTCCCTATAGAGCTATACACCGAAACAAAGGTATTTATGAGAATCTATTGTACCTAGCGCCATCTAGCAGCAGCTTGTTGATTCTTCATCATTTAGACGAACCATAATATAACTTCCTCCCATTTCAACAGACGGTCAACCTTTTTCCGGACAATTAAACCACATAATAAATATATCAATTGGTAAACCGCTGAACCTCATCCGTGTCCCTGACCCCCCGCGAATAAAATTCCACCTTCGCTTGTTGCATCTACGTTTCGCCAGTTGTGAACATGTCGCGTTGTAACATAGGAAAGGAAATGCATGTCGCTCTGTCCACGACAATGTTGCAGCACCGTGACGTTCTGTTCCGGAGGCTATTATGATTTATCGAAGTGATATGGTCATGGTAGATCGGCACCCAACCTCGTGTTACGGATCTGTTAATGCCTAGGCGTAAGGACTTTATGGGAGGTTTTGATGAATTGTTACAACTGAGCGAAACATGCGACAAAGTGTTCAAATAGATTTCTGCGTCTGGCTGTAGTTGGATGGTCAGCCAGAGCCAAGAGCACTTTGACGTAGACTGGACATTCATTATACAGAGTGTCCCATTTAAAAGGAGCCACATCCGATATTTCTCTTATTATAATCATTGGCAAAATTTACTCGGATATTTTCATTAATGTTCGTAGGGGGCCACATTTTGCCGGACTGAAAAGGCTTAGAAACGCAATCCCCTACTTGGGGTAACTACAACCCCAATAATTTTAATAAGGATCAAGGGTCGAGTGACACATAATTTAAAAGATCTTTGAATTTAATTTTCAGAAATATTCTCAGAGTTTCTCAGATCAATGGGTTTTCAAACAAACGAATTTTAGGTTCTGAGTTTGTCTCATTTTATTTCGTAACAAATTCAATGTTTGAATTGATATCCATTCGCTTCCATACAATAATACAAACATGATTTGAACATTTGACGAACCTTTTGAAAGATTTCTGTTATTAATTGATGGCAACTGTTTTTTGTCGTAAGTCTTCTAAACCAGTTGGCTCACTTTGACAGATTTAAGATTTGAAGGAGACCTCAAATCTAAATCATAGAAAAAATCAAGAGGCGTCAGATCTGATGATCGTGCAGGACATTCTGCTGGATCTCGACGAGATGCTTCATCCCGTTGCAAAAAGACAATTCGAGGGCATATAAAATTTTTAAGTATTAAGTTGTCAGGAAAAAAATGGACCAACGATATGATTGCCTAAGATTGCATCCCAAACATTCTGTTTGTTTAGACGTTGAATATGTCCTTCTCTAATTGAATGAGGATTGGTTTGGGTCCAATATTTATAGTAAAAGATTTTATTGTAGGGAAGAGAATTTAGCTCAAATCAAACATTTAATAAAACACCTGATCTTAGAAACTCGAGCCAGACATTTCTGAAAAGGGAATTCCAAGATCTTTAAAATGAGGTGCTACTCGATCCTTGTTCCCAATTCAAATTCTTGGGGTTGTAGCGCCCCCTCATAAGGGATTGCATTTTTAAGACTTTTTAGTATGGGAAATTTACCACCCTACGACCGCTAATGAGCGTATCTCAGTGAATTTCATTATAATATGGGAAATACCCGGAGTGGGTCCTTTTCATTGGGACACCCTATATTGATTGCATCTAAACATTTTTTTGAGAATCTGATTTCTTAAAAAAATCAGTGGGATTTTTGTTAGTTGAAATCTTTATTCTAGATTCTAGATCTTTCTCAAAATATTGTAATGTCTTATATTAACTTTTTTCTGAAAAATTTATTACAGTAATATACATTTCAATCACACCATCCGAAAGTAGAGATTTCAACGAACAAAAGAGTTTTTTAAAAAAGCAGATATTTTGATAGAAGAATTTTCGATTGAAAATAAGGTTGCTTTTTCTATATAAGTCAAAATAAGGTGAAAAGATAAATATTTTAAATAAAAAAAATCACAGCAGGTGTTCACCAAATTTCGTGAATTTTTTTTTGTGAGATAAAAATAAAAACCGAGAACATGATTATTTGAATTTTTCACATAAATGTTTGAGGTTATGTGAAAAAACTGTCAATGCAGAAGTTGTAGATCTTTTTATTACCTAAAACTTCGCATTTTAACTTTTTCGATAGGGGTTGTAGTTTTGCTGGAAATCGAGATAAACCGTTTTTTACCCTTAAAAACTCACTCTCTAACACTTCCCGACCTCAGATCGCTTGTAAATTATTTTTCCTTTCATTTTTGTTACGTTCCCTTCCTTTTCCAGTGGGTTTCATCCTATCATTATTATAACTATTCAACATTTCCAAAAGTTTCAGCCCTGGTCTAAATAGCTATTTTCCTGTTAAAAAATTGTAGCTTTTCTGGTCCTAAATTGATATTTTTCGGCGGAGGTTGGGATTACTTTCAGAAAATTTGGGTGCAGTGAAGGAAAATTGTTAAATTAAGTTGAAAATTTGGACTGGTTTTAATTATTATGATAAATCTAAATTCACCATATTTTTCCTCCACGTATCGTACACTGCGGATATTTCAGCAGATGTTTAACAAATTTTTATAAAGATGAATCCAAAGGTTTTTTATTTTCTGGTGATATGTTACGTTTTCTGCAGTTATCACATGCCTAAACAATTTAGTTTAATCATTATGAAAGGCGGCAGAAATCTTGAGTAAAGCTTTCTCTTCTGCTGACAATTCTGCCAAATTAAACAACCATCTGAACAAGCAATTCCAAACAATATATTGCATCGACCTAATTTTTTTCTGAAACCCAATCACTCCAGATGTATCTACAAACAAAATGATCACTTCTATACGTTGCTGAAAGACGTCGGGGGGATATAGTTCACTGGTAAACACGTAATCGATACACAATTACTTCATATATTTCGAAATTTCAATCGAATTAACTCTCAATCTACTAATGGCTAAGGCGTCAGTTTGTTTCGAAACTTTTGAGCTGGATGATGTATGGGAAAAATGCTAAATAGGCAGTCCTCCCTAGGAGCTAGATTAGAATATAAATCTTGTTGGCACACAACATAGTTAGTGTAAAAACAACTACAAAGTTCTTTAGTTAAATGGACCCAATTAATATAAAAGGCTTCCCAATTAGAGGTTTCATTTTGATTTAAAAGAAAACCGATTTTTTCGGCAAAAATACTTTTGGTATCATTGAATAGAAGGAGACTTTCCTTTAATAATAAAATGTCAACTACTTTTTGGCATAACAATTTCACTGGTAAGTAATCATTAAAGGATACTTTGGGAGGTATATTCATCATCAAATGGTTTCTTTCTTGGTTTTCTCTTCCAAACTCTGAAAAGTCTATATTAAACAAAAAAATAATTATTTTATGATTTGCTTCTGCTTAAGAAACACAAGATATTTGTCAGAAGCAATCAATTGAACAATGTTGCCTAACAAATAACAACGAAACAACATCAACGAAGAAAAAACTATATCGTAACGTTTCGGAGTCTGACGAAAGAGTCTGATATAGACTCCGAAACGTTACTGACAAACATCTTGCGCAGAAGCAAATCACATTATATTTAATTTTTCATTTTATAGATATTTGTCAGACATTGGGAGAGAAAACCCAGAAGAAACAATTTGATAATTTTACGATATTAATTTTAACGGAGTGACCATATCATTTTTGGCGCTCTAGTTCCTCGGAACTGAGTGCTTATCAATTTGCCAAATTCAGTTCAGCTATTTTAATTTGATTTCTTCCATGGTGCAGTTCTCATTCTCAGATTGCTCATTTAATCTTGATAAATAAACTATTATTTGAATTGAATTTCCTTCAATATGCAGTTCTATCATAAGAATACATTGATATAATTCCCAACTCGGAGAAACCAATACTTTCGGAGATATAATTTGTCTGTTTGAACTAGAGCGCCAGAAAGATCCTGTCCACAGGGTTTGAACCCATTTTTTTTTACATGAATAATACTCCAAATTTTTATATGCTGCTTTATGACACAGTGCAACTTACCTAAATGACGGTGTAAAAAATTGGTACCGTAGAGAACAAGTTTTTTATTTTCTGTTAAAAATTGTACCGATTTTTTACACCTTCATGTAGGTCATGGTTATTTTAAATGAAGCAGCAGAAAAAAATTCAGGTGGTCATTAAAATTAAAATAATGACGTCACTTTGCAAAAATCAATGACGTCATAAGTAACATTTTTATGCCATAAGGTGGTTAATTGAAAACTAAAATTGACCTGTCCCAGCAATTTGCTTGAAAATATTCAATAACGCATATCATCTGTGATTCCAGTCCAGGTCCGGATTGAAAAAAGCAATTACATTTCTAGAGTTTTTATCATATTTTATGACATTCAATGAATATTTCCAAAATGATTCATGATAACCTTTAATTATGCAAATTTCTCATAGTTTCATGAATTCGCGAGTCTTTAACGAGAAAACCAATAGAAGTAGGGAAAAACGGTGAAAGACTATATGTCATAGTTATAGAAAACTTCACACCAAAATTCCATTTAATTGTGAATAATCATGTCAAAGCTACAAAAGGAAAACTTTTTTTTTTCAACAGACTGTATCTTTTTTGCAGTGCCAAATTTGGAAAAATGGTAAAGGAAAAAATTATTTTATTCGATGGGAGGAATCTATGGTTAATATTAATGTACATCTTCAAGTCTCACCCTGTATACCTTCAATTATTTAGACTCGATCAAGTTTAAATCTAGAACTAGGCTGTAAAATTAGATTTAAAAAGTTCTCGGAAATTTAAGCAATATCTACCAGATAGTTTCGTAGTTTTGAATCTAGCCCAAAAAATTGGGTTTTCAAAATGGAACCTCTTATTGGAAAACCCTGTAGTTTCCTTCAGTCGTAAATAATTTAGGCGGAAATTCAATTCAGGAATTCTTGTTTCTCACAACTACCGCACAGATGAAATTACTGTTAATTGATTCATTAACCCTTTGAAGCCGTTTTTTCAACTCAAGGGTACCATTCATTCATCCAAGATATATCAAATATCAGAAGGATTTAACTCTTTTGTGTCTTGATCTTGTTTTTGTCCTTCGGTTCCTTTGTTCTAGGGAACAACAGCCAATTTCTCGTTAATAAAATAAAAGTTCTATTAATTTTCATGGTATTGTGGAATTGAAAGAAAATTGAATTTGGTGATGTTTATTTCCCACCACTATCAGACGGTTGGAATTGATGTTAATTGATCCACAAAACCTTTGAAATTGGATGAGAACGTTTGAACTTTAGGTATTCGGTTTATTACGAATGAACTCAGGAAATAAGTGAATGTCAGCCACAATTCGTAATTGCAAATATTCCGCTCTATTACGTTAAATTTGCGAAGGACGTTGATCATGAATGAAAAAATATCAATTAATGAATATCAGTGAGCTATTGAATTATAAGAGATTACCTAGCATCGCTTGTTTTTTCTATTTTTTCTTTCGGATAGGCAACCTACCCTGAAAATTTCAGTCGATCTTTCCATTCGAAAGTTATTGTTGCAACGGAAAGAGTCGAATTTGACCTTGAATTCTTCGTCGGTCAAACCTAATCAGTTGAGACCATTTTCGGCAAAAAAATCGAAAATTAGACATTTGGGTAAAATGTTCCTAGAACATTTCCTAGAACATGCGCGCAAAAAGACGGTATTAAGGTTCATGCAGTATTTCGTCAGGGTGTATGAGGCGAGAATATATAAAATAAGTTAAATATCTAGGAGTAAAAAGAGATAGTGAACTACTGTGGAATAAGCATCTTGAAATCATTCCCGTAAAGCAATAAAGGCTTTAATGAAGTGCAGAAATCAAGCCTGTAAGACTTGCGGCTGTAACCCCAAGATACTGCAATGGATGTACCTTATGATTGTGAGAAAACCCTCAACAACGTACAAAGATGTGCCTGTGTTTGCTTTACTGCAGCTATGGAAACCTGACAAGGGCACTTGAGAATATCACACATCTCACACCCTTTCATCTAGTGATAGATAAAATGACCCATGAAGCCATTCTCAGAATATCTAGGGAAGGAAGATGTATCTTCACTTCAGCTTCAGAGAGGTCACTTCTATAGAGGTAAGAGATGTCATTCGTTCTCTACGGAATAGTAGATCCAGAGACTACTATGGCATATCAATCCTGGTCATTAAGAGAAATATTAAAATCTAATCAGACCTCTTACATTTCTGATCAATAAATGTCTCGGTGAGGGAGTTTTCCCGGACTTTCTGAAGATTTCCAAGACCGTACCTCTCTTCAAGAAAGGAGATCTCGACGTTGTGGCCAATTATAGGCCGATTAGTTTGGTGCCAGTATTCTCTAAAATACTTGAAAGAATTATGTGCAATCAAATCGTCAGTTTCTTTGAATCGAATGAACTTTTCAGTCCGAGTCAATATGGTTTTCGCAAGGGAAGGAATACTCTCGGGGCTGTGGTAGAATTTGTTAACCATACTCTCCAGTGTTTCGAGTCGGGACACTACTCATTTGCCCTTTTTTTAGATTTAACGAAAGCTTTTGACTGTGTTGATCACTCTACCCTTCTCCTAAAACTTCGTCGATATGGATTTGATGCCAACAGCATAGATCTTGTTGGATCATTTCTCAGGGGTAGATCACAGGCAGTGTATTTGAATGGCCGGTGGTCGAAGCTAGCTGATCTGACATTGGGAGTTCCGCAGGGGTCGGTGCTTGGTCCTGTGCTGTTTTTGATTTTTATAAACGACCTGCCGGATTATCTGGGGCATTTTAGGACTTTATTGTTTGCTGATGATACCACTATTTGCGTTTCTGACAAAGATCTGGCAGGTGGACAGATACAGGTTGAGGAGGCGCGTTTGAGGGCTATATCTTGGTTCAGTTGTAATGGACTCAGCCTAAATGAGACGAAAACTGAAGAAATAGTTTTCGCTCTCCGTAAACTGGACGATATCCGAGATGTGAAATTTTTGGGTGTTCATCTTGATTCGAGGCTAACTTGGGCTGCTCATGTTACCCAGCTGGCCTCTAAATTAGCAAGGAACATATTTGTGCTGAGGAGTTTATCCACCTCTGTGTCCCGTATGGTACTAAGAACTGCCTACTTCTCATTGATAGAATCTCACCTTCGATATGGAATTTTGCTGTGGGGTGGTTCCTCTGGTGTAGAAAGAATATTTCGTCTGCAGCGTAGAGCTATAAGAATTCTCGATAACCTTGGATACAGAGTTGACTGCACAAGTTCCTTTACTGGGCTGGGCATCCTTACTGTTCCTGGACTATTCGTTCTTGAATGTCTTTTGTATGTGCGTGGTAATGTAGACAGTTGGGGCTCACATGGCAGTAGACATGGCTACAATACAAGGAACAGGAGCAATCTTGTTCCATCTTATGTTAGATTGAGCAGATCACTTAGAGGGCCAAACCACTTGGCCCTTAAGTTCTTCAATAGGTTGCCTGTAGCCTGGAGGTCACTTCCATTAAATGTTTTCAAGGCCAAAATTTCGGATTTCTTAAGTAAGAATACTTTTTACAACTACAATGAATTCCACCATTTAAATTTCAGTTGAGTTTTTCTCCTGGGTCATATGAATTATATATGAATTTTTTTTTTGCATTGTTTGTGCCATTTTATATGTGTTTATTTGTCATTTTAGATATATCATTAACTTTACTGACGTGTGTATATACTGTATGTACCCTTGCACAAATAAAGATGATTTGATTTGATTTGATTGAGAGTTTTACAAACCAGAAAGACTGCTCCTGTCTTACCAGGTACATTTCATCAGCCAGTCTTCCTAGTGACGAAATGATTAAGAAAGTAAGCATCGAAAAGAACTTCACTATGATGCTAGGTAAGAAGAAAGACTGGGACAGGGAATCCACCACCCAGGTTCTTAAAAAAAATGTGTACACAGACGAATCAAAAACAAGTATAGGAGCTGGCGCTGGAGTACATGGGGCAAGTACCAAATACTCATTATCGCTTGGTTCCTATCCGACCGTCTTTCAGGCAGAAATAATTGCAATCGTAAGATGCGTGGAAATCAACGTAGAAAGGAACTATCAGATGTGTGATATAGCAATGTATTCTAAGAATCAAGCTGCTATTAAAGTCCTAAGCTCTCATGCTGTCGTACCTAAGCTTATATGGGAGTGTCGAAGAAAACTTAATGAAGTAGGCAAGAACAACAGGGTCTTCTTGGTCTTGGTTCCTGGTCACTCGGGAATTAAAGAAAATGAGGAGGTCAACACACTTGCCAAGTAAGAAGAACGAACCCCTATTTCTGGCCTGGTATCCTACTGTAAGGTAAGTAGATACACCTACAGAAGTGAATTTCAGATGAAAGAAGAAACTGAAAGAGGTAAACTCTGGAGATCTCTCCCAGGAATGTGTCACTCCAAAAAGTTCCTCCGGAACTTTGACACTGTCAGATACAAGAAGTATATGGATCTCAGTAAAAACACGCTGCACCTCCTTACTGGCTTCCTCACAGGGCACTACTGTCTTAGGAAGCATATCATGAGATTAGGGCTAGCAGAAACTCACGAGTGCAGATTCTGTGGGGAGGATAATGAAACTCCTGATTATCTAATTACGGAATGCCTCACCATCTCAAACCATCTCTCCTCCGGAGGAGTGACCGTGCGGGCTCCTTATTCTGGTTTAACGAACCCTATAGGGTGATTGTTCCTGATAGAGACCAATGGGATACAAGGAGTGATCTCCTTAAACCAGAGGGGCCCACATGGTTCACAGATGGCTCTGTAACGACTACAGGGACAGGTGCAGGCATTGTGGGACCTCGAGTGAGCATGTCCATCCCTCTTGGGAAGAACTGCTCGATAATACAGGCAGAACTATACGCTGTTCTTGTCTGCGCGCTGGAAAACATCCGACTAGGATACTCTGGCAAGTACATATATATGTTGTGACAGTCAAGGAACGTTAAAATCCCTATCTGATGTGAAGATAAACTCCTACTTAGTAGGCGAATGCAGGAAGGCTCTGCGAAGGTTGGGCGCTGGTAACGTTGTAAAACTCATCTGGTGTCCGGCTCACTCGGAGATTTCAGGTAATGTTAAGGCAGATAAGCTGGCGAAGCAGGGGGCTCGGATACCATATATAGGTCCTGAGCCTTCACTTCCAGTATGTCGTACCTCTGTTAAAACATTCTTCAAGAATCGTTTGGACAAGAATTTTTCCAGTGTATGGAACATGGGAGTAGGTCTCAGGCAGTCAAGGCTTCTCATTGAGAAACCATCGTCAAAGTCTGAAGTAAAGAAACTTCTTTCACTCGAAAGAAGAGAATTGAGCCTGGTGACTGGATTACTAATTGGTCACCAGTTCAACAAACATCTGAATAGGATGGGATTGGCCGATAGCGCTCTGTGTTGCTGGTGCAAGAGCATGGAAGAAACAGCTGAACATATTCTGTTCGACTGTAACAACCTTAAAGACTTGAGGGTCATACACCTAGGCAACCCAACACCTACGATTCCTACGGTGAAAGGGACTTCTCCTTTTAAACTCGCGGCATTCCTGTCAGCGTGTTTTTTGGACTGAGTCTCACGAGTTTGGCAAGCGGGAGAACAATGGGCCAGAAGGCCTCAGTTCAGCCTGAGACGGCACCGCGGTAGAAGAAGAAGAAGAAGATCTCAAACCAATGCAAGGAAAGCTTTGGGCAAGAAATCTGTAGGAGGGAAGACGTAGCCTCCTTGAAGCCATTCCAGATACTCGAGTTCATAAGAACTCTAGAACTGGAAGTCAACGAGTAGATAGTGGTGATATCGACAGCTCTGACTGGGGGGCACAATAGACCTAAAGGTCGCAGTGCAACGTTACCTCCTACAACAATATACAATGAATAGGAATGTTGAAGCATCTTCCGATGGGAAAACATTGTGGATTATACCAGTTAATGCTCGATTTTTGCACCAAGTTCCATGAGTATTTTCCAAGTGGTATCAGTGAAGATCTCTGGACGCTGGACAAACGAACATAGATGGATCAATATCCATTTATTTCTACTTCAAAACTAAAAAAAATCAGTTGGGGATAAGAAAATTAAATTATAAAATAAATTTCACACTTTATACCTGTTTCACTTTCTCTATTCCATCCATCCCTACCTGTTCCCCGAATCAAGGCGGCCGTCTCCCCTAATGACCCCTTTTATTAATGACGGCAATCCCAAATCGTCGGATGACCCCTCTCGCATTCCCATGGCAACGGAAAAGCGGGATGTTTGAGCGATTACCGAGGAAGCCCCGGGCCACTGCATCGCACGGAGGGCACTACGGACCTTCCTTCTCCTCCGTAAGAGGCCGTGGGGGACCAGAAAGGCAGTTTCGCGAAACTGTATCCGAAATGAAACTTATGAATTGCAGAATGAGAAGAAACGGAGAGCGCCAAAACTCCGAAAAGGATCCATCCTGACGTCGATAGGACGTGAATAAAGTTGGAGTGGGAGTCGTCGCTGTGATGTATAGTGGAGTTGGGGGAGGTCTGCGTTTTATGAATGAGGGAACGGGGATTTAGTTATCTTCAGGTTTCAAAGGAAAAATAAAACGGGAGTATGATTAAAGTCTTGTTGAGCAATTCTATAGCGTTTTCTTTTGAGAATCAATGGTTTGCATCGTTGATAGTATGATTATAGGCATCTTTATAAAAAGCCCGGAATATCATTTGAGAAGGTCTGACGATGTACACTTGTTATTGTATCATGGATATCATAGAATCTATTTAAAATTCATGAAAATTAAGTTTTCAAATTATTTAGATCTGCAATGACTCATGATTTAGCACAAAACACATTTATTGTGATGCCCTATTATCGCAATGAGACATTAATCAATGATGAATGGCTTTACCCAGCATGTAGAGGCCTGTTATCCTGATGCTCAGATCCTAGAATCTTCTCTGTAAGTCCACATCAGAGGTGTTATAAAAGATTTATGCATACTGGAAAAAGGGATAATCGACTGAAAGACCTCAAGTTTCTCAAGAAGTTGTTGAAGAACTGAGAACACTGGTTGAACAAAATCCTCAAATGTCCCTGAATAAATTATATCTTTACAGTCTGGTGTCCCTTTGACTACTTGCTACAAAGTATTGAAAGCAAAATGACTTTTTACTCTTACAAAATAACGATGGTACAGCAACTCCTACCTATAGGTATTCCACGTCGCCTAGAGTATTGCTATTGGGTTCTAACTAAGCTTAACTTCGACAGATTATTGGACTCAACTTTTTTTAGTGATGACGCTTAGTTTCACTTGGCGGGTTATGTGAATTAACAAAACTACAGTTTTGGACATCGGAGAATCCCAACAGTTTTATTGTGACTACATTATCTTTGCGAAAAGGTGGCGTGTGGTTAGCAGTTTCCGTCGTAGAATAAACTGCCCAGTTTTCTTTCATTATACCATTCGAAATGGATCATTTTAATGATGTAGTTTATAGAGAAAGAACAAAATAATGAAATCATCGAAAGAAATTACTGTTCGTTGACGACTGAGGTTAATATTACATTTTATATCCTCAAGTAGTGAGACATGTTCAATGTTCATACATATTTACATAATGTTGCTAGGAAAAAATTGCTGAAATATGGATCTACATTTGTGTATTAAATATTATTTCTTGAGCTTAGGTTCATAATACAGAATGAATGCGTATGGACTATTAGATTATGAAAAGAGGATTGTATTTTATTTATACATTTTGTCGTATAATGAGATAAAATACATATTCAATCTTTCAAAAAAAATGAAATGAACTATTAAAATAATTTGTTCGTCAGCCTATACCTATTCAAATATCCACAATAAATGTTCAATATATTAGGATTATCTCCAGCCTTGCTCTAGACATTGCGATGATAGGTATTTGGAGTTTTGAAAACTATGCATCGAGTGTAATTTGCAACAATCCATTCCACAAGGTTAAATCATTGCAGATTGCTCATTTAATCTTTATGAATAAACTATTATTTGAAGTTGATGTTTAGTTTTTCATTTAAATTTATGTTTGTTTTGAAAAAACCGAATTCTGATTAAAAAATTGTTTAGAAAAAAATGGGTTCAAGCCCTGTGGACAGGAGCTTTCTGGCGCTCTAGTTCAAACAGACAAATTATATCTCCGAAAGTATTGGTTTCTCAGAGTTGGGAATTAAATCAATGCATTCTTATGAAAGAACTGCATCATAAAGGAAATTAAATTCAAATAATAGTTTATTTATCAAGATTAAATAAGCAATCTGAGAATGAGAACTGCACCATGGAAGCAATCAAATGAAAATAGCTGAAATGAATTTGACTCTTTCTTATAGAACAGGATGAAATGTACGAGTATGAACACAGATCATATAATAAAGCTTAGATAGAATAATTATGGCATTCTGTGAAAACATAGAATTACGTACGATTCATTATTGAAATTTAGAAAAATCATATCTCCGAAAGTATTAGCTTGTTGGAGTTGAAAATGATATCGATGGATTTTAATGGTGAAACTGCATTATAATAAAAATTACAGACATTTGGGCAAATTGATAAGCACTCAGTTCCGAGGAACTAGAGCGCCAAGAAGTGTAATTCCCTTTCCGGGATTTGAGCCCGCCTTCTCTCGTTCCGAAACCGAAAACCCGATTGACTAGACGAAACGGCTATCGGGCTCCTCGTACGATCTTGTCGATCTCCGGTATTAGAATAAAACGTCGGTACTTACCTGGGATATATATTATTCTTAATTTTCACTTTTCGACATAAAATCGCCGCATGGGGATTTATTCGACGGTTTTTTACCCTTGTCTCTCTAAGTCGATTTTGACGTTTCTCGAACCAACTATTAGCAAGGAATTAGACAATGTCATGTCTCAGGAAAATAAGTTGACATTATGACAATTCATACATAGAATAATTATATAATTCTGTGAAAACGTAGAAATACGATTTATTATTGAGCCGGCCCAGGTGGTGCAGTGGGGATAAAGACCTGCTGTGGTGCCGGGGTCGCGGGTTCGAGTCCCGCTCAGGGCATGGATGTGGTGTTGGGTTGTGTGAATGTCCAAAACTAGACATGAAAGAGTTTGCGACATATAAGGTTATAAGGCCTTCAGTTGCCTAGCACATAAATAGATAGAAAAAAAAATTATTATTGAAATTTTGAAAAATCATATCTCCGAAAGTATTAGCCTGTTAGAGTTGAAAATGATATCATTGGACTCTTATGATAAAACTGCTCATTGAAAAAAATTAAATTTGGAATATGTTTGTAAAAAAAATTTTTTTTTTGTTACTCCGAAACCATCTGTCCGATTTTGCCCAATAACAAAAATAGCCGAGATATTTATCTCCCAAACCTACTCTGCAAATTTCAACTGTCTAGCTCATTCCGTTCGAGAGTTATCGTGCCTACGGCCGGCTGGCCGGACCGGCCGGACAGAATGAATTTGGACCACGGATTCTTGATCAGTGAGTCGAACCAAATCGTTCAAGACCATTTTCATCGAAGAATTCAAAAATTACAGACATTTGGGCAAATTGATAAGCACTCAGTTCCGAGGAACTAGAGCGCAAAAATTGAAAAAGTAGAGGGGGAGCCCGAAAGTTTTCAAGCGTTGGGTCCCGGAAATTATCGATCCACCACTGTAATTGGGTCTCATGTACATGGTCAATTTTCCCAATAAAACTGAAATCCTCAACCTATGGTGGATGCCTCCCAAATTCCCTGAACTACAGGATGAACACGATCAGAACATATCAGTAACGTGTACGAAATCGATATTTGTTAAGGATTCAGTCGCCGCATCCAATTTGATCATCGGCTTACGTGCTCACCTGAAGTTATTACCTGGGGTTATTATGAGCAGTTAGCGCGGGATCATGTAATCAATATCTTAAGCCTTTGCTGGTGCATGTTTCCATTTCGCGAGGCCTCCTATTAAACCAGGGAGTTTGCTGCTGGATGCAAGGCTCCACTGGTAGATAAGTTTTGGTGTCAGTTTACTCAGGAAGACTGAAATGTTAGGTATCAAATTCTAATGTCTTACTAAGGATGGTGAATCTTGAGTAGTTGGAAATTAAACACACATAACTTATGCAGATTCAGAGAATTAATGAGGCTTTCATGTTGTTGCCATCAGGTTCACTTCCCTGCTATTATTATTGGTTCAACTATTTGGTGCACAGTTTAATTCGGATTTTTATAAGGACATCTCAGTTTTTGTATTCACAGAGAACATAGACAAAAATGTGGGAGAGCCCTGTGGAGAGGGGCTTTGGCATTCTTTTTCAAACTTCGACAAATCATATCTCCGAATGTATTGGTTTCTCAGAGTTGGGAATGATATAAATGGATTGTTATGATAGAACTGCATCATGAAATATATTAAATTCAAAATAATTGGTTCAAGCACTTTTTTTTTGTAATTTTTTTTGATCTCCAACAATGTAGATCCGATCCTGATCAAACTTGGAACTTGTTAGTAGAGTTAAGTTCTGGAGGCTCTCGCAAAATTTCGGCCATTTCGGACGAATAATTTCTGACATATAGAATTTTTTTCAATGATTTTCAATAATTTTTTACTCATTTTCTAGTTATACGATCTTCACAAAATTTCGCGAGAATTTTTGCGTTGGTATTGTACATCGGTTTCGTATTTTTCGAGTTATTGAGGAAATAATAACCGAATATCAGATGAGCATAACTCCAAAACCATTCAGCCGATTGTACCTATAAACTCAAATGCGCATTCAGATGCACAACCTAACCTGAAATTTTCAAGTCGCTATCTCTTCCCGTTCTCAGGTTATCGTGACATGAATAATATTTTTCAATAATTTTTTTTAAATTTTCTACTGATACGATTCTCAGAAAATTTCACAAATCTTCTAAGGTTTGTATTCTACAACTAGTTTCCAAGTTTCAGTTCGATCGGATTTGTATTGGTTGCATACAAAATTATTACTCGGAAACCATTGGGCCGATTATGCCCATTAACGAACTTCTCCGTCATACTGGGACGCGCCACCTACCCTGAAAATTTGAAGTTTCTTTCTCATTCCGTTCTCAAGTTATCGTGACAACGGACGGTCGGGGAGAATCAAATTTGTCCTCGTAAATTACAGACATTTGGAAAAATGATTACGCCACATGGGATCTCTTGAAGAAGAATCGCCTCCGCTAATTTTCAAAGAAATTCACTCTTGATCTTAGAAATCCCTTCAATATTTGAATTCAAAAAGGAAAATGTTGCTCGTAAGGCCAGGAGGGCCTCTTTCAAAAACAGGTCTGGCCAATCCAAGCGATGATTATTCTGAATTGCAGATGTTCGAAGACCGTTGAAGGACCCTAATGAAAGGCTAGACATGTTTCACTTTGTAGTGCAAAAAATTGTTACAAGCCCTGTGGACAGGAGCTTTCTGGCACTCTAGTTCAAACAGACAAATTATATCTCCTTAAGTATTGGTTCTCAGAGTTGAGAATTACATAAATGTATTCTCATGATAGAACTGCATCATCTGATAATGAGAACTGCACCATGGAAGAAATCAAATTAAAATAGCTGAAATGAATTTGACACTCTCTTATAGAACAGGACGACATGTACGAGTATGAACACAGAGCATATAATAAAGCTTAGATAGAATAATTATAGCATTCTGTGAAAACATAGAAGTACGATTCATTATTGAAAATTCGAAAAATCATATCTCCGAAAGTATTAGCTTGTTGGAGTTAAAAATTAAACCGAAACCATCTGGCCTATTTGGCCCGATAACGAACTTAACCGAGATATTCATCTCCCTAACCTACTCTGAAAATTTCAACTGCCTAGCTCATTCCGTTCGAGAGTTATTGTAGAAATTTTTTTTTTTAATTTTCAAAATTTTTTTGTCACTTTGCGGTAACCTGGTCAATACAAAACTTCACATCCGTATGAAGGTCATCATTCTACAATTTGATGCTAAATTTCAGATAGATCGAGTGATCGGTTTCGGAAATATTCATAAGAAATGTTTTTACTACCTTGCAAATTTTAATCCTCTAACTCCTTTCGTTCGGCAGTTATCGTTCCTACGGCCGGCCGGCCGGCCGGACAGAATCGATTTCGACCTCCGATTCTTGATCAGTGAGTCGAACCAAATCGTTCAAGACCATTTTCAGCCAAAAATTTTAAAATTACAGACATTTGGGCAAATTGATAAGCACTCAGTTCCGAGGAACTAGAGCGCCAAAAAGAATGAAAAATTGGTTCAAGCCCTGTGGACAGGAGCTATTGGGCGCATGTTCATCTTCCTTGTGGCCCGTACTGACCAGTAAAGAAAATAAAGAAAAAAAGCAGTATCATGTTGAATACCTTAATATTATTCTGGAACACAAATTTTCCATTACAATAATCTTCATCTAGCTTCTATTTAGTATCAATTCCTGTAGAACGTGATCATAATAAGTGTTTTCCATATAATAAAATGTGTTTGAACTTGGTATGTAGGAAATCTGACATCAATTATTGGAATTAATTGATTTGACAAACAGCCGTCAAATGAGGTAAATAGATTTTTGTGACGATTTTCTGTGACCATAGAACGTCAAAACACGCTGGAATGTGAATTTTAAGCAATATCTTCTGGACTTGAGATCGTATCGAACTGAAATTTTGCACACTCGTGTAGAATGCTTGATTTAACGTCGGTACAAATTTTTTTATTAAAAAATTTTCCAACTGCCCGATCCCAACAATACTTAGATAATATTATATCCATAAATTAAGCATTTCATTATTGCATTTCTTGAAATAGGTACCTTTTCAAGTCGATCAACATCGTCCTTCTTTCGACGTCTAAACTATGACTTGATTCTTTATGTTTATGTCTTTGAATTTGTTTTCGGTGGAATTCAAAGAGTTCATAGAATAATCGATGAAAATACTGAGAGAGACCCAGGAAATTTGACACATTTTGTCTTATATCTCCAGAAATTGAAATCGTATAGAGCCAAAATTTTGCACAATGTTGCAAAATACTACAATTGACGTTAGTACAAGTTTTTGTTGCAATCTGATGAATAGTTCACGAAAAAAAAATTTTTTTTTCGAAAAAATTAAAAGAAATATTTTTTTAAAAATTACCAACATTTCGATCATAACAGAATTTTGCCAAAAGTTGCGCGTTTATATCCTCGAACTGACTACCAAGTTTCGATTCAACATCTTCTTTAGTTCCTGAAATATCAGGGAAATAACCTCAAAATTTTAAATGTCTATAACTCCTAAACCGTCCGGCCGATTTTGCCCGTTAACGAACTTAACCGTCGCATTTTAATCAGAAACCTACCCTGAAAGTTTGAAGTCGATAGGACCTTCGGTGCTCCTGTTATCGTGCCTACGGCCGGAAGTACGGCCGGCCGGCCGGCCGGACGGCACCCTAAAATCTGACACCGGATTCGTGATCAGGGAGTCCGAATTAGTCTATTAGCCAATTTTCAGCTCGAAATTCAAAAATTACAGACATTTGGACGAAATGATAGGACGATGTTCCCCTAGAACATGCGCCCAAAAAAATGAGCTGGAAAATTTACGTTACCAAATAATCATTCTATTTCAAACATATATTTTTAAAATTTCGGATTGTAATTGACAGATTCTTTTGATCAAGCTGACGGCCGGACATAATCAAGTTTGACTTCAGATGATTCATCAGTGAGTCAAACCAATGGTTTGAAGCCATTCTCGGCCAAGTATTCGAAAACTACAGACACTTGAATGAATTGATAAGCACTCTGTTCACTGAACAGCGTGTCAAAAATATCACGTAATCTGTATTTCAGCACAAAATTCACTGAACAACCAAAATTTTCAAACGCATATTTGCCATCCGCTTGAATGGAACTAATTGACCCCCCTAAAAAAAAACAGTACCTCCAAGCGCTTTTTACAGTTGACGAATGAATAAACAAAACCTTTTACGTGGCATCAACGATATCCATACAGTTCGCGTATCGCGAATTTCCTCTCGATACAATCCATAAACTACCAATCCGCCACCGACTCCATCGGACCAATTCCATTCATTCTCGATGCCCGGAATATTTAACACTATCGCCTGGTCCTCCGCATACCTGCCATTTATAACCTGTGCAGATTCATCAAACGAATTTGAGGTTAATTCCGATCGGCCCACGGTATATTTTTCATACCGTGAACTCGCAGGAACCAGATCCGACAGTCTTGAATTATGCATGGACCAGGGTCTCGTTCTATATGGAATTCCAGATAGGAAGGGCGTATCTGTCTGTCACAGCCCTCTCTAATGGGTCATCTTTCCACTTTTGCCTTTTAGTGGCGTATTTTTTCTCGTTTTTCTTCTGCAGATGTGCGATTCGAAGAGGTACAAAGGGATTATAGCTTGTGGCTGGCTGTACCCCAATTATACCGTGATGTACCTTTGTGCGACCGAAAGAGACATCAGTTGTTAGAGCAATTATAGCGTGTCGCAACCATGAAAGTGTCCAGTTTAATTTAACATATGTTTATGTATGATGAATTTATTAAAATTTTGCGGTGGAATTTGCTCTGAATCATCGAGCAGAAAATCGTTGCTGCAGTTGACATCTGTCTTAAATGTCTGGCATATTCATTGATTCTCGAGTGGTTTATATTTTATTAACATACTCCAAGATCAACGATAGAAATTTTAGACAATATTTCATCATTTTCCCAAATTTTATTGACTCTGTTTCAACTTCATACAAATTCATTATGATAGATGATTATATGGCAAATCATTCAAATTTACGCATGTATATTTTCAATATAACAATTATTCCGCACAGTAGATCCTTTAAATACATTTTGAATAAAAATATTATAAAAAAAAAGAAATCCGACTACGAAAACATATCACTGAAAAACCTTCATAACAAGTTGGAAAAGCATTCTAGCCATGAGCTTTGGCAAGCTTGTTCAAATTCATAGCCAGAGTGCTCACCCATCCAGGAACTGAACTCGCCCAAGGCTGCTTAGCTCTAGGAAAAAATATATCCAAGAATATAAATCCGACTATTAAAACAAGCGTCCAAAATACTCCGGTCCACGTTATGGCCAAGAATGTTCTCAAACGATTAGTTTCGACTCAAATTTTGGTTTAATTTGTTGTTGAGTTAGTAAATAACAGAAAAGTTTTGAATTTTTTCATTGTATCTGCATTATTTTGAAAATTATAGTAAAATTAAACATAAGAAACCAGTAGAACAGAAAATTAAAAGTTCAATAAAAAACGTAAAAAAAATTAATGTGTTTTTTTTAAGTAGAAATAAAAAAAAAATACAGAGAGACAATTCATTATTTTATACAGATTATTTATTGAATAAACAATTCAAACAATTTAAATAATAATAATTTTTTTTTCCATGTAAAAGACCAAGATAAATAATTATTGAAAACGTTTTTCCATAATATTAATTACAAGTAGTAAAAGAAAATTGTTAATTAATTAACAAATCCATTTTTATGCAATACATTTTTTTTTCGAGGAACAGTTTTTTTTAAATCATTTTCATCAAAGATTTTGTTTCCGAAACAATTTTGTAAACAATTGGAGATAAAAATTATTAGAAATAATTTTCAAGTAGCTTCTGATCATGAGAAAACGGATCAATAGTAATATTGTAAAAGAAATGCTTTATCCATTGTTTAATTAAGCACTAAGTAAATTGTTGATATCAAAGAGAAAATTAAATTTTTTAAAATTTTTCCAACGGAAATCTATTCTATGGCCTTTGAAAAATAGCCCCACCAGAGGAACAAATTGACACATTAATAGTTTAACAATTATCGCACTTGCAATGTTAATATTCGTGCTACAAATAATTGTTAATTAACTAATGGATAAGTAACTGAAAAATCACGTTAAAAATTTTTTGACCACGGATTATGGTTCATTGATCTATCGTGTAAGCGCCTGAATTCATTCAGTTCTTAATTTTCATATTTAATAATTTCAAATAATATTTATCCATTAAAGGTCCGAAGTGGACGTGGCTTGCGCAAATCGGATGAGTACCCGTTTTCGGGCGTATTTTCAACCCTCAGGGAAAATTATAAATGATGGTCCTACGGTTCCGGGAGTAAAGACTTCATTTGGGACATTTCCTCCTGATTTCGAATCTTTTTTTTTCAATTTGAAAAATCTCAAATAGATGTGTGCAAAAATCCAAACCATATTTTTTTCCACCTAATTGTTTATCACTTTTGCAATTTTTGGGAGCGGCCCTTGAATTTTGTCAAAAAATATCCACATGCCATTCCAAAGCGAATGACAACTCAATAATAATTTTCGGAGATCTCTAAAAAGTTTTGACCTGAAAGGCATTTGTTGACTGGACTACCTATTACAGAAAAGATACTAGTATTGCTACTGAAACTCACAGAATATATTTTAGACCTTCTGGATGTCTTGTGTGTTCTATTAGTACGTACTCACCTATCTGAATTTATTTCGAATTAGTTTGTAAATTTTTATTCAACTTCTGTCAAACACCAAACTAATAAAATGCTTGGGCTTTTATCAGTGTCAAACAGAATTGAAATTTTGATTATTAGGGATTGTGGAGATCCCATCCACGTACCCATCAAGAAGTTTGTATTTATTTCAATGAAAATGATCCGAATACTGAACCTTTAATTCAGGGTGCTGTTAGTAAAATAATCGGGAAGTATAAATAGTTCGGATACGTGAAGAATACACCCAAATTGGAATTATACCTAATTTTCGAATACCTAGGAACTAATAATCCCCTCCGCCCAATTTCTGACGTTTTTCATTTATACAAAGCATTATCAATCTGAAGGCGTAATTGATCAGTCTTACACTCTGGAAGCGTTAATAATTTCCAATAATTGTTCCCTGCTCCACCCCTCACAGTTATTCACCGTAATATGGGCGGAAAAATTCCTGGTATTAACCTATTTATCCCCGTTCCGATCTTATATACACACTACCCTGACCGCTTAATTTCCAATTACTTAATTGATTGCGAAAATAAAAATCCACACCTATATTATCGAAGGGAGTGAATTGGTTCCCAAACATTCCACTGGGAAATTTATGCTGAAAAACGTTTTGGGGATTAGGCTGCGAAGTCAGAAAGGTTCTCCACAATTATGAGCATTCTTGAATTAATTCTCCTACATTACATGCCACGATAACAGATTGTTTGTTCAAGAATTACCGCACACTTTATTATAAAAAATATAATCTTACTCTCAATACATTGCAGTTTCAAAGTACTAATTTTGTGTTCAAACAATGTAGATCCGATCGAAGTGAAACTTGGTTACTAGTTGTTTAATACTGACATTAAGACGTATTTGAAATTTTTTGAGGATCGTATCACTAGAAAATATTTAAAAAATATTTTCTCACGATAACTTTGGAACAGAAATAGTGACAAAAAACTTTCAAGGTAGGTGGCACGACCATATGCAACGAACTGGTTAGTCAATAGGCCTAATAGGCCCAACGGTATTGGAGTTATTCTCATCTAAAATTTTGTTGCTATTTCCTCAATAACTCAAATAATACGATCTCGATCGAGTTCAAACATGGCAATTAGTTGTAAAGTGCCGACGACCAAATTTTCGCGGAATTTCGTCAGGATCATACCACTAAATAATTGTAAAAAATAATTGAAACAAATTCTATATCTCAGAAACTATCAGTTCGATATAGCTGAAATTTTACGGGAGCCTTCAAAACCTAATTTTACAGCCCACTTCCAAATTCGAACATGATCGGATCTATATTGTTCGAGCTCCGAGCAGCCTTGGCCGAGTTTAGTAGCTGGATGGATGACTGTTGCCACGATAACTTTCGAATGGAAAGAGATAGCGACTTGCAATTTTCAGGGTAGGTTGCGCATAATCGGCCGGTTTCGGAGTTTTACCCGTTTGGAATAATTTTTTCCCGATAACTCAGAAAATATAGATCTTATCGAATTGAGGCTTGGTAAATAGTTGTAGACTGCCAACACAGAGACGTATGTGAAATTTTGTGTCACAATAAAATTTTAAAAAAATTATGAAGAAATATTAGGTATCTAACGATAACTTGAGAACGGAAAGGTATAGCGACTTGCCCTTTCCAGAGTACGTTGCTCATCTGAATGTGACATTTAAGTTCGTTAACAAGCATAATCGGCCAAACGGTTTTGGAGTTATATATATTTTTTGTTATTTCCTCTATAACCCAAAATATTCGAATCTTATCAATTTGAAATTCGGTTATTAGTTGAAGAATGCCAACGTGCTAATTTTCACGAAATTTCGTGAATATTATGTAAGTAGAAAAAAATATCAATGTATTCATATAATAGAACTGCATCCTAAAGGAAATTCAATTCAGATAATAGTTTATTTATCAAGATTAAATGAGCAATCATGAGAATGAGAAAAGCACCATGGAAGAAATCAAATTAAATCTGGCCAATTTTGCCCAATAACGAACATAACCGAGATATTCATCTCCCTAAACTACTCTGAAAATTTCAAGTACCTACCTCATTCCGTTCGAGAGTTATATCTATGTCTATGGATGAAAAGCAGTCTCACTACTCTCAGATCTCTTACTTCATGTTCAGTTCCGAAATGTAAGAATTTTCTGAGAAAAACTAATATCGGAGCAAACAACTGAGATTTAACTCACTTCGCTCACAATTCTTCGATTGATTACTTCAGGAACATCATTTGACATTATGACAATTCATATTCATACATAGAATAATATCATTCTGTGACAACCATAGATTAAAGGTCTTTAATCTATGGTGACAACGTTGAAATACGATTTATTATTGAAATTTTGAAAAATCATATCTGAGATTTTTCTCACTTCGCTCACAATTCTTCGATTGATTAGTCTCAGGAACATCATTTGACATTATGACAATTCATATTCATACATAGAATAATATTATTCTGTGACAACGTTGAAATACGATTTATTATTGAAATTTTGAAAAATCATATCTCCGAAAGTATTAGCTTGTTAGAGTTAAAAATGATATGATTGGATTCTCATGATAAAACTTCTTATTAAAAAAAATTTAATTTGGAATTTGTTTCGTAAAAAAAAAATTTTTTTTTTGTTACTCCGAAACCGTTTGTCCGATTTTGCCCAATAACGAACTTAGCCGAGATATTTATCCCCCAAACCTACTCTGAAAATTTCAACTCTCTAGCTCATTCCGTTCGAGAGTTATCGTGCCTACGGCCGGCCGGACCGGCCGGCCGGACCGGCCGGACAGAATGAATTTCGACCACGTATTCTTGATCAGTGAGTCGAACCAAATCGTTTAAGACCATTTTCATCGAAATATTCGAAAATTACAGACATTTGGGCAAATTGATAAGCACTCAGTTCCGAGGAACTAGAGCGCCAAAAATAGAAAATTTTTCTTAAAAAATTTCATATTTCAAAAACTATGCGTCAGAATCAGCTATATTTCCGCGCATAACTTCGAGCCATCATTTAACAAATCGAGTAACGATTTCAGTTCGATCGAATTCGTATGGGACGTGAATAGACAATGGAAGATGCGCGTAAAAAATCCTGACTTCAGGTCAGTGCTTATTTGTTACAATGTTGAGTGAGTTAATGTTTTATTTTTTACGAGTTCACTCTTATTGTACTCAATGGGAGATGAACGGACTAGTAGAGACCATAGTTCAGAGCAATCCACAGAGTTTGATTTCATCGAAGTTGAATAGCTACATACTGCGGTCTCATCCTTATTTGGAATCATCAGTGAAGCATAATTCAATACCGATGAAAAACAATACGAATTAACCGTTTTATCGACATCCAGTAGTCACCTCGGAGTTCAAAGTAGACAGAAGTGATACCTGAAGTTCAACCAACCAATTGCTACTAAAAACTAAATAGATCCCTACGTATATTCATTTTCCAAACGTGACACCTGGCGTTCTACGCCAGGTGTCACTTCTGTCTACTTTGAACTCAGAGGAGACTGCTGGATTTCGATTAACCGGTTCATTCGTAATGTTTTTTCATCGGTGTTGAATTATGCTTCACTGATGATTCCAAATAAGGATGAAACCGCGGTATGTAGCTATTCAACTTCGATGAAATCACATTCTGTGGATCCAATCCGTTCAACTCTCACCTACAAGTGGTAGCTTTACCTTTTAGTACCAATTGTACTAACAACAATCACTTGTATTATTTTATTAGTTAAAAATATAGGTAATTTTACTATCAATAATTTGTACCTCGATAAGTTGAACTGAAAATCATAACATATTTTGAAATTTACCTAAGTGAAAAACTGCGATAAATTTCAGGGGATTATTCTGCATGAAAAAATAATGACAGTTCGCAATCTAACTTTTGTCCGCAAATACTTCATTTTCCGAGATAGGTACTGGGTGTTAAAGTTTTTTTTTTAAACTGCACATTCATTGCTCTAAAACCTCTCGAGATATGCAAATGAAATTTGGAGGGTTTTAAGAGATGGTTATTACGCATTTTTTGAGATGCAAAATAATTTTATGTTCATCATTGGCGTGCATACTGGTAATGATCTCAATTTTTTGAATGGAAAAAAGGTATGCTACTGAGATATTTCAAACTAAAAATCATTTTTGAATTCCTTGTTCAATTTGTAACTGAATATCTTTCATGCCATATTTCGTATGGACCGGTATTTTCATGCAAAAAAATAAAACATCTTAACGCATATTTTTAATTTCTTTAATACCTCATCTAGTAGCGATGCTAGTAGGCTACCTTCAACTTTCTGTTAGACGAATATCTCAACGAATTGCACAATATTTCTTTTCCATATCTCAACCGATTTCAGAGCAATAAAATCAGTTTTTGGCGCTCTAGTTCCTCGGAACAGAGTGCTTATCAACTTGCCCAAATGTTTGTGATTTTCGAATTTTTGGCTGAAAGTTATATCTCCGAAACCCATCACTCGATCTATCTGAAATTTAGCATCAAATTGTAGAACCATGATCTTTATACGCATGTAAAGTTTTGTATTAACCAGGTTACCGCATAGTATCAAAAAGAAATTTTGAAAAATTTTAAATATTTTTTCTGCAATAACTCTCGAACGGAATGAGCTAGGCAGTTGAAATTTTCAGAGTAGATTAGGGAGATGAATATCTCGGTTAAGTTCGTTATTGGGCAGAATAGGCCAGAATAGGCCACATGGTTTCGGAGTAACGAAAAAAAAAAAATTTCTTTTTGAGCAACAAATTTCAAATTCAATTCTTATTTAAGATGCAGTTTCACCATAAAAATCTATCGATATCATTTTCGACTCCAACAAGCTAATACTTTCGGAGATATGATTTTTCGAAATTTCAATAATGAATCGTACTTCTATGTTTTCACAGAATGCTATAATTATTTTATCTAAGCTTAATTATATGATCTGTGTTCGTACTCGTACATGTCATCCTGTTCTATAAGAGAGAGTCAAATTCATTTCAGCTATTTTAATTTGATTTCTTCCATGGTGCAGTTCTCATTCTCAGATTACTCATTCAATATTGATAAATAAACTATTATTTGAATTGATTTTCCTTTATGATGCAGTTCTTTCATAAGAATACACTGATTTAATTCCCAACTCTGAGAAACCAATACTTTCGGAAATATAATTTGTCTGTTTGAACTAGAGCGCCAGAAAGCTCCTGTCCACAGGGATTGAACCAATTTTTAAGAATGATTTTCACACCCCGTATCTCGGAAAACGAAACATTTGCGGACAAAAGTTATAAGCAAACCGTCGTTATTTTGTCATGCAGAATCACCTCCTAAAGTCTGTCCTGTTGCACGTATTCATTAACACTAGGTTTATTTTTTCCAAATCACTCAGAAGGCCCTGTAGGAGAGAATGAATGCATAGCTTCAAGAGAACAGCACCAGTAATTGGGACTCCGTAGTTCGCACGTCGCAACATGTCGATTCCGACCGAACAATGCTTCTAAAATTACTTCTAACGTGCAATCAGAGAAGTTACAGACAATCCACTTAACCAGCCGAATCTCTTTGCTGATTACCGCGAGCGCGCCCAAAGCGTAACGGCCCTTTCTGAATAGAATAATCAGAAATATGGCAGTTCGTTCCGTAGATCGTATTATTATGATGTTTCATTTAGGATCTCGCGAAACCTCCTCGAGGAATAATTTGTGCGCCGGGACCCTGATTAAGAGCGCATTTCTGCTCCGCCTGGGATTGCGATGGACTCTCAAAGCTGTCAACCTTTATCAAATCCCGGTTTGGTACAAGTTGAACTATGTACAATTGTCGGGAACTTTTGACAAAGCGTTTTTGAGTCGGGGGGTGGCCCTCGGCTTTTATGTATATTACAAACTTTCTTAATCATTCCTGGAGTTCTTCGCGATGAACTCCGAACATCTCGCTCGGCATTCGAATATCTGTGGCTAGCTTTCGAGTTCCGGAAACGACTGCATGCCGGAACTGTGAAGTTCGAGTCGATCGAACTTAATACCCCCTTGTTTATCTATCTAAATTATGAAACTCGTAAATTACATGGTGAAACGTTTTTAATGATTATTAGAAGGAAGCCATTTGGCCCGATTTGGAAATCATTGTGTTCAATGGACAGCTGGTCGAAGAGTCTACAAGAGTTCGTGCGCATCCAACAGATGCGGCAAATACACTGGACTTACTTTTGACAACTAATCGAAATCTTATAGACCCTTATATCTCACCTCCTTTCCCTAAAAACCACGGAGAATATAATAGATAATCAAATGAGAGGAAATACGAAGCTTCACGAAAAACAATTTGCCCACAGATCAGGAAAATCTACGGTAGATGCACTTCACTATCTTATTGCAGAGGTGGAGAGGACCATCTCTGCAAAAGGGATCCTACTTGCTATGTTTCGTGATATTGGTGGTGATTTCGACAATACCCTGCACACCTCTATATGCAATTCTGCCAAAGGGTATTAAGTAAATATCGGCTCGGTTTCAATGCCCAGGCATACGCTGGTGACGCTAGAGGCACACTGAGTAGCCAAAAGTAAGTAAGCTGACCTCAGCAACACCGGAGAGTTGATTGAGGTAGAAGAGCTCAACGTCAATCCCCCTAAGACCCTCTTGAATCCCTTCACTGGAAAGAGAAATCTGAATCTCTGAACAGTAAGTATACAAATATCTACGAGAAATACTAGATAGTAAGCTCAACTGGGGAAAAAAACATAGACAACATTCTTTTCAAACCACAGCAGCTTTGTGGGTCTGTAAAAGACTATTTGGGGGCCGAAACCGGCAATGTCAATGCAGTTTTACCATATAGACTCTGGGCGATATGGGGTGGTGTGTACATATCGGATATAGTCACATGGTCGGAGGGTGCCGTCTTTCTTGGGAACTGTGAAGCGGAGATGACCAGGGGCTCTTGGATAGGCAACACCTTGTCCATCATCTCTTTGAATTCGGTCTGGATCTGCTTAAGTCGATCAGTTCAGATAAGGGTTCAGGTATTGGGGTATATGGTCTGGAGCTGAGCATCTCTATGTCCCTGGGATATAGGCCCCCCATCTTACAGGCAGATACACTAGCTGTCTACCTTGCATTGCATTTGTACACAAGAGTGTATGAAAAGGAACCTGAATGGTGCACACATCTATATACAGGAGCATACATGTGGTCATTGATGGTATCGATTCCGGGGTTCTCAGCGTGAGTGCTGGAGTGCCTCAAGGCTCAGTTCTATCACCCACTATCTTCACATCTCATATAAACGATCCTTTTAATTCTTCCACGAACCACATCGTGAGATTTGTGGATGACAGCACGATGATGTCTTCTTTCACCAATGCTATACCTTCAAGCTCCGATGATTCTCGCCTCCATAGATGGCAGCAAATTGATTCTTTGAACGAAGATCTCAAAATAATAAACCAAAAAGGGCAACAGAATCTAGTATTATTTAATGCTCCGAAGTCCCAAACAACAACTTTCAGGGAGGACGAAAAATGAGATCCATAATGTTTCGGAGGGGATGAATAGGGTTCAATAATATTTCGAAGATACCCCCACTGTTATAGTGTCCAAAATGGGAATATCTGCGTACCCATGCAGTATACCTCACCAAAATATTACTGATCCTCCTTGGTATCGGACGAAACTAGATTTGGTCTATAGACTATGATAGTCGAAGATAAAGAGTCAGGGAAACAAGAAAGAGTATCTTTTTCCAGAGAAGTCGTTTCATACCTAGGAGGAACAGTAATGTTTTGGGGCTTAATACACGTTGTTCTGAAAGAGAACTCTAATTAAGCGACATAATATTTTGTTGATTATCACAGATTTTTTAAATCATAACAGGTGCCAAGCCGACCAAGGTACACTTTACAATAAACTCGTGCATATCTAAAAACATATAAAACAAGCGTGAATCTCTGTTATACATCACAAAGAATGCTCAGGTACACAAATAGCAGAAACATATCTTAAATCTGAAAACTCACATATTTCCAAGACCATACATAAATTCCCGAATATTAATATTGAATCTTAAATGGCAAAACCTCCGAAATCTCTCGAGTCATAAACTCCCAAAGCTTCCCGATTTCCAGTTGCATGATCGCGAGTTATTTCAGACAAATTGAAGAAAGTTTCCGTAATAACAACTCACCATCTCCCACACAGATAACTTCAATACCTTTAGGAAACTAGAAGTCGTTCGCCGCCAAACAACGAGCTAATGTGTTCTTGAAATTTCCAAAATGGCCGATAACCTCCTGCCTTTTCAGCTCTCAGCGCGATTTCTTACGTTTAACAACGCCATTCGGGATCCGAACTCCACTTTCCCCTTTCGAGATGTTTTTACGATCCTGATTTGGGCAGGAAGGCATCCAGAAACAATGAGAATATAGTTGAGTTCACGGAGATTGTTTGGAACAAGCGCGTATTATTTGAGAAGTTCACCAACAATTTAATCAAGACTAATTCAACCACAAGATGTGAAATGAGCAGTAGATTTCATGAAAAGTTTTATAAAGTATTAGGCTGGTTTTCCTGTCACGCTGACTGTCGGCGCTGACGGTCAGCGCTGATCGGTCAGCTGGGATCGTTTTAGTATCGCGCTGATCAAATAGAGAAATAGAAGGATGCTATTGTCTCTGGCTCACTGAATGTGGAGGCTTGTCGGCGCCAGCTAGTCTGCGGCGCCGACGCGCCGGCGCGTACGTGCACGTATATAGCTCAGCGCTGACGGCCGTCAGCGCCGCGTGACTCGAAAACGCTACCTATAGCTACATACATATTGACCCATCAGCGCCGACCGTCAGCGTGACAGGAAAACCAGCCTTATCATCTATCTTTTGAGACAGAATGTTAGGCTTACAAACCAACTAAATTTATGGCTAGCTCGTAAGGTGTATAGGGCCTATATATATATTAGCCTCAGAGGTGAAAATTGTAGGTTTTAGCAAAAGATATGTCAGCACTACCCTGAAGCATTATCCCAAGGGAATCAAATTAAAATTTCCACACCATATCCTAACCTAAAAGTACACGTACACAGGAATAATATCCGCGTATATGGTGGAACTCAGATACAATATGGTATATGCAATTCGAGTATTAATAAATCAATGAGCTTGAATAACCAATCAATCGCAAGAACGTGTACGCTAAATTACCCAATGCTATATTACAGTTATTGCTCAGAAGGAAATGTTATATTGCAGTTATTAATCAGAACTTTTCATTTCGGGCCCGAGGAAAATTGTACAATCCTTCAAATACAATAAATACCTACTCAATAAGTATCTTAGTATACACTAAATAATAAATAGATAGAGGTATTACCCCGTGAAAGGTTCGAAGAAGAGTTTTCGTCACACAAAAGGTGGCGTTGATATTCAGATCGAATTAATCACGCACAGTAAGGTCTTACTAATATGGAATTCTCCCATAGTTCACCAATATACGCAGCACTCCAGGGCTCTAAGGGAAAATGCACTGTAGACACTTTTGGGTCAGGGTGTACCGAATATTTCTTTCTAAACATAAGGGTAGATGGCTCTCGATAGGTAATACGGTGGAGAGGATAGAAACTCAAATTCTCAATAAATACGGCCCACTCTCGTAGATCAAGACCTTTCTCCTACACAGAGCTCAAGTTCGAACACCAATGTTGAATTAATCCTTCAATATCCAATATTCCGATTGCTGGGAGTCCGTCGACAAATACTATTCTCCTCGAGCACGTTTCCTACATTAATCAGGGTTCTATACAGTAAAACACGTGGACCATCACTGTCAGATTTACGTGAAAATTTACGTCACCGAATTAAAATCCGCTTGATAGCGAGAGAGAATGCCAAGTACTATAATCAACTAACAACATCCCAGATCCCTCGAACTTTGATTTGAAAATATCTTCCAAATAGCCGCTATGCGTTATAAAACTTATGGAATACAATACATTAAAGTAATATCAAAGTTATAGGCTGGTTTTCCTGTCACGCTGACGGTCGGCGCTGACGGTCAGCGCTGATTGTTCAGCTCGGATCCTTTTAGTATCGCGCTGATCACATAGAGAAATAGAAGGATGCTATTGTCTCTGGCTCACTGAATGTGGACTGTGGAGGCTTGTCGGTGCCAGCTAGTCAGCGGCGCCGACGCGCCGGCGCGTACGTGCGCGTATATAGCTCAGCGCTGACGGCTGTCAGCGCTGCGTGACTCGAAAACGCTACCTATAGCTACATACATATTGACCCATCAGCGCCGACCGTCAGCGTGACAGGAAAACCAGCCATATACCATGAATATACCAATGCTGGATACATAATTTTAGAAATATGAGCATGAGAGGGTTGTGCATTGCGTAATCTATGTTGTATATGGTAATGTATAAAAGTTCATTATTCCTTGTATGACGTTTGGTCGAAATATTAATTAAATCTTGAAAACGCTCACAATAAACACTTCCAACCAACAATTTATGGAATTAAAAGTGGGAAAGCTCTATGGACAGGAGCTGTGGCGCTCTTGTCAAACTACTAGCGAGTAATTATTCAAACTTTGACAAATCATATCTCCGAATGTATTGGTTTCTCTGAGTTGGGAATGATATCAATCGATTCTTGTGATGATCTGCATCATCAACAATTAAATTCAAACTGTAGGTTTTGACACACCCCATATATTATATATACATCAGCAAATTATAATTTGGCGGTCAATCTGTTATCAATCTGAGATAAATCTTGTCATAAATCCGGACCATCAGTCCATCAGTCTACGCGTCTACAATCAGTTTCCCGTCAATCTGACATCAACCCAGGACTGATGTCAAACTGAACAAGATTGACCGTGTAACCTCCGTTATAGAGATGGAATTATTGAATTACGATTAATAATTGAAATTTTGAAAAATTATATTTCCGAAAGTATCAGTTTGTAGAGTTTGGAATGTTATCAATGGATTCTTAAGACGAAACTGCATCTCAAAATAAAAATTAATTCGAAATTTTACTCCGAAACGACCAGATTTTGCCCCATAATCAACTTAACCGAGGCTTTTATCTCTAAAACCTAACCTGAAAATTTCAACTGTCTAGCTCATTCCGTTCGAGAGTTATCATGTTTACGGCCAGACGGCCGGATATCGATTTTGATCTAAAACCAGAAGGTTTAAGAACATTTAGAGCCAAAAATTCGGAAATTACAGACATCTGGGCTAATTGATAAGCACTCTGTTCCGAGGAACAAGAGCGCCAAAAAGCAAATGGAAGGCTGCAATCTTCTTACTCTTATGAATCGCAAGGTACTCAGCACATACTCATAATAATGATATGATTATTTATGAGTTTACGAAGAATATTATTCTTTGAATCGGTATAAACCTCAATTATATCAATGTGCTTGGAATCAACCTGCAAAATTCTCCTCTGAATGGCATTTATATACCGGGTGATTCATTTAACTTGTAATTTTGTTTTTACTCGAAAGAATTATTGAGACAAAGGTTTCATATCTCCTAAGGGTGCCTCCTGTAGTACTGAATTCCACCCACCCCCTCAACCCCTTGAGGGCGTAAAAGGCGGTAACTTTGAAATCTTGAAAGGCAACCTCTATTTTTTGGCACAACCAAATTCTATGTCAAAAAATACGTATTATATGTCCGTAAAATGTTTCTTCCATTGTGGTAGATACCGCTGTACACGCGAAAGGAACAAGAGGAAAAGCAGAAAACATACCAAACAAACATGTATTTAGCAATTCTCAACAGGTTTCCAATTAATGATAATAGAGCTGACATTCTTCCCCACTCCCGTTGGTTAAGAATTGCTAAATACATGTTTGTTTGGTGTTTCTTCTGCTCCTCCTGTTGTTCTCTTCGTTTCGCGTACCAGCGCCATATATCGCAAATGAACACAACTTTCATAGACACACCATACGTATCTTTTGACATAGAATTTGATTCAATATAATACGTCTTAAACTTCACATATAAAATATTCCATAACCTGATTGCTGCACCTCCTTTTGGGTACGATTGAGGATCTAAATCATCCAGGCACTCACTAAAACACACACACAAAGTTTCATCAGAATCGGCCACGTCGTTTAGATGGAGTTGAGTGACATACACACTTATAGAATAATTATATGTATTAAGAAATTATTAATGAGCGCTGCTTTCCATGAGAAACTATTATCAATATTCAACTGAACTCCGTTATGGCACCAGTAGTTCAGTCTTACAAAAAACTGGTTGAAGCATGATATTTCGCTGAAAAGATCCTAATGATGGCAGAGTAGCATGGCAATTTGCAGCCAATCGACCATGAAATCTAATCTAAATCTACAAATTGAACTTTCATTGAATGTGAGAACCGAAGTCGTATATTCCCAATCAGATACAAATTGCGTCGAAAAAACTAATTAACCCAAAATCACCCCCTGGACAACCTCCGAACCCTAATTTCCAACAGTTTCCGCCACGTTTTTCGGGTGAAATGCCCCGTTGCACACGGTAATTTGACTATGCCGAAGAGGTCGGGGGCATTAAACTAAGATCAAAACTCCTAGAAGGCGATTCATTAGATACGTCAGACGTTGGATATCCAGGATAGGTGGCATTCATTAAATCACTTAGCGCGATAAGGGTGGAAATGGAGAACCCCTGTTTCGTCATTACTCGCCTTATAGCAAACTCATTGCTCAGTCGAAACGGGGATTTTCCCACGACTCGGAAATTGGAGTGATTGGAGATTTGAGATCAGTAAATAGCACCAGGAGTTGCGATGGGAGATTTTCATTAACAGCGAACGCATAAAATAAATAAAAATTTTCCAGGGTATAACAATATAACAGAAGAAAGTCGTCCATGCAGGGGCGATTGGATAAGTGAACTAATGGTGAATGTAATTTTCGAACTTTTGTGTGAAGGATGAGTGACTGGGAGATGTACGCACCAGTTAAAATGTTATCGTGTTAAAGGCACCCATCCAGATACTGAACTCTCCTCGGTTTCCAGTATTTCTACAAAAACTCCAACCATATAGATCCTGTTCAAATTTGGAACTTGACTGTAGAATTAGGTTTCGAAGGCTCTCGCGAAACATCCGCGATATCAAAAGAATAGTTGCAGAGATATAGAAAAAAAATAAATTAATTTTCTAGTGATACGGTACTCACGAAATTTCGGAGAAGTCTTTGTGTCGACAGTATACAACTAAAGGGTCCACCATCTAACGTTTTTTTTTCAACTAGTGCTTATTTCGTGAATGGTAACACTTAGCTCATGTCTGATTTGACAGATAATTAGTTTTATCCTTCCGCTGAACGAATATGGTTTTGTATTCGCTTGAACAACGCTGGGAAATATTGCGACATTACTTTGAAAATCATGGTTATCTTGCAGAATGTGTGCGAAAATTGCGTACGCATTTTGGAAGAAGAGAAGCACCGTCAGCTCCGTATGTTCGTTATCTTGTGAAAAAAGTGAAAGAAACTGGCATCCTCATAGATAAACCCAAGCGTGAAAAGCCAAAAAAAGTGCCCACATCCGAGAATATTGCTGCTGTGGCAGAAAGTGTGCGTGAAGCGCCATCAACATCAATTCACCGTCGTTCTCAAGAATTGAACATTACGGAGACATCATTGAGACGAATTTTGCATAAAGACCTTGGTATGACGCCATACAAAGTCCAATTGGTTTAGGTGATGCCCTGTTTTTGAAGATCGCATTATCAGCCGCAGAGATGATGTCGTTTGGCCACCTCGGAGCTGCGATTTGACACCGTTGGACTATTATTTGTGGAGTGCCGTCAAAGATAAGTGTTACTCCAACAAGCCAGAGACAATTGACGCTTTAAAGGACAATATTCGTGAAGCCATTGCTGAAATACAGCTGCACACAATCGATAATGTGCTCAAAAATTGGACCGATCGTGTAGGCTACTGCATGGCCAGTCGAGGCAGCCATTTGAATGAAATTATCTTCCGTTATTAACTGGAAGGATTGTACTTTCAAATAAAAAAAGAAATTTGAGAAAATATTCAGTAGCTTTTTTTTTATTGCATTTTCAAAAAAAAAAGTCATTTGGCGGACCCGTTAGTTACCAAGTTTCAATTCGATCGGATGTGTATTATTCGAATACCAAATTTCAGGTGCAAAACCATTTGGTCGATTATGCCCATTAATGAGCTTAACTGTCGTATATGGGCAAATGAAAACACGCTTGGCAAAAACGTCGATTCTAGGAACAGGATTTCATTCGCCCATGTCCTCAAGCCAGTAAATGTATCAATTGTTAATGTCACTACTGAACAAAAAATTTCGTAGCTCGAATCTGCAGCAACTGAAATCCAAGATTCCCCCTAAAATAATAAAGCAGTTTATACATGTACACACTTATTCTGAAACGTACTGCGAATACACAAACCCAACAGTATATTCAATTCAATATTGATGTTTGTGTTATGTTGAATAAACTCGTCCAAGTTCATATACAATGAGAACGTTACGTGCGTTATGTATTCTGCTCTTGTTTTTGTTCCAGGATTAATTGCACAGTTTTTTGAAGATGGCTGTTTTATTCGAGTTTATGATATTTCGCTCGCAGCAAAGTTATGGCTGAGACTAATTAGCAGATTGGAGTAATAGGAGCCTCATATCTGAAGGTTTTTTGCTTCTTTAATTGACGCTAAGTATTCGCTTCATGTAGGAATTGAATACATACTGTAGAAAGTATACTGAGTTTGAACATCTCCTTCACTAATATTATTAATATTTTTTTGCTACATTTTAGTTTTTGCTATTTTACCAAATTTTGGTAATCAATTGATTTTATTTTTTCCTAATTTGATTTTTGCAATAAACATGAAAGTGATAACATTTCTGAATGGATAATGACGAGACTCTTCAAACGATGTATCACAAGCCCATATCTTATTACTATTTGAAAAATTGAGGGATGTACCTGTCTTTCGAAGGGGGTTCAAGATAAGAATGAATTTATTCCATTTGGCTGTTCCACACTGTATGTGAGGTGAAAGCTAGGACTTGAACGAATGTCAATACTTACTTTCGATATGTTATTCATAAATTTCTAATTTCATGGAAGTATCATCATGTTACATACTATTCGACGGTTTTTATCCCTCATATCCAATTTTTGCCATGTTTCCCGTTTAATCTAAGCGTAAAATTTAGCATCATTGCTAAAATAGGTTATTAGGTATAATTAAATGTTTGGAACGAGACTATTTTATCATAATATTATCCACTGAGAGCACTAGCGATTTGTATTAAATCTATATATTAAAATTTAGCGAAATATATGCTAGAAATTTCAAACCTATTAGCAGGAAAAAAGCAGTTTTCAAAAAACATCAAATATTAGTTTGAAAATCTACAAAATTCAAATTTGAAGCAAAATTGCATTCTATCAAGTTTCATGTCGTAAGTTTGTTCACAAATATTCATTCTATCTAAACTAAGAATTTCTTAAACATCGGATTATACTTATTGATAGCAATTGACAGATTGACTTTTGATCTCAAAGAAATAAGCCCCACGTTCAATTCCGAGGCTAGGAAAGAAATTTTCTAGTCAGGGTAATCGCCACCATTCGCTGTTGGGTCAAAAATTAACAGTGCTGTGCCTAAGGTGGCGTAAGGACACAGTAACAAAGCCTACACAGAACACAACTGGTTCTCCTAACTCAGGGCAAGCTCTTAGAGCTTATGAGGGGTCTCCTTGTGGAAGACCCAGGAGGATCAGTATAATAATAATAATAATAATAATAATAATAATAATAATAATAACTGTTAATTGAGCAAGAAGTGAAGCAACTGTCTGATGAATTCAGTTGTTCAGTATTACCTTTCATTTGGATACAGCTGCAATAAAAAATTCAAAAAATTCTAAATGTGAACGAATTTCACCTGGGGTTGAGTCATGGCTGAAAAACAATCCACCACCTCTTCCTGCTTTTGTCATTATGTTTGATGACTTTGTCCCTGTCTTTCAGTACCTCATTTTGCATAAGTTACACTTTTATTTCCGTCTGGTAGCGGAAACATTATTCAAATCCAATTCAGGAAGCCACAGGCGCCATTTAGGGCCCCCAACCTACGCTGCAGCTCACTTCTTAACCTCTTAATGGTTTAATTTTACATTGTATTATAATTGACAACTTAACCAACGAGACAATGGGGGTATTGCGTTCATTAATTTTGAATTAATGCGTTTGGTATCTTTGAATAAACACCGTGTCACTGAAATATGAAATGGGTGGAGGAAAATATACGGTTTTGGTATTAATAATTTGGTGATGGGATGTTAAATGCAGACAGGGGTACCAGCACATCCTAATGTAACAAAATGGTTCCATACATCTATGGTTTTCTGGATTGATTACATTTTTCTCACAGTATTTTCGTTTTTATTGATCAGCCGATTATAATAATTTTAGCTATAGCTTATAACATATCTTAATGCAATCTACTACCAAGTAGCTATCATTTTTCCGAGTTGTCAGCAATTTTCGAAATTTAAGGCAAGAATGGTCGTAATCGATAACTTTTGACAAACCCGAAGTCAAATTTAATTATATTGAACGATATTTTGGGAGGTGAATTCATCCCTAAATGATTCCCTTCCGAATTTCATCCCCCAAACCGTAAAAAAATATTTATGAAATAGAAAAAATTATTAGTTTTAAGTTGCTTCTGCGTTAGAGAAACTAGATACATGTCAGAAATAATAATATGTAGAATAATGTTGCCTAATAAACAGTAACGAAACAACACGAACGATACAACATCTATTCGGAACGTTTCGGAGACTAAATCAGACTCCTTCATCGGACAAGCGAAAATCTTCAGAATTATTTTTTGTTGACAATTATTTGAAGGGACTTTAAGAGTAAACCAAAATCTTCTAGAAATTTTCTTTCCTATTAATTGGTTTAAAATACTAGAAAATATTCTGCTGAATTTTGACATGGAGATCCAATAGAACTTACTATTGGTCTCAGAGGAATTAGAAGTTTCTTAATTTTTGGGAGACCATATAAATGTGGTAGCTTACTATGTAAGATGGCTTGAGGAATTACTTTTGTATATATACGTCAGGTTTTTCGAATGTATTTGACTTATTTCTGTGATGGAAATGGGATCTTCATTGATTTTGGGCTTTTATTAACAATATCCAAAATTTTATTGTGATAACCATTTATTCCGAAATGACTGTAGCGTTCCATTTGTGAGCTGGTAAGATTTCGATATTGTTATCGTTTTTAATTAAAATAATTCTGTGGCTGATATTAATATATTGCCCCTTCTAGGTCTTCCCAAAGGAGACCCCTCAGAAGCTCGAAGGAAGTAGTGTTCTGTGAGGGCTTTGCTTCTGTATCTTTACGCCACCTCAGGTACAGCACTGTTAGATTTCAAGACATCAGTGATGGTTGTCGTTAGCATGAATTTTTTTTCTTGTTCTTGTGTAAGCACGAAAACTTTTAAAAGAAGAAACTTAGCGACTTGAAATTTATAGGGATGGTTTGATTTCAAGATTGGCAAGATCCGCATAATAGTTTCCAAGTTATACCCATTTAAATTATTGTTTCCTCAATAACTACAATAAATACAGATCCGATCGAATTAAAATTTGGTTATTAGTTGTAGAATGCCCATGAGCTAATTTTTGCCAAATTTCGTGAAGATCGTATCACCAACAACGAAACTTTTTGACAAAAACTTTATATTTTGGAAACTGAATTTTGAGTATAGTTAAAAAATTGCCAAAAATATATATGGTGCTATTTGAGATAAAAAAGTCAGAGTCACTTCCAGTCAAACCTAAAGTGAATTTAAATTTTTGTTTATCTCAGTTCCTTGAACTAATTGAAAATCATAACGTTTTCAAATTTTTATCTTTTGAAATGGGCGAGATAATCCAATGGAATATGAATACTGGGACACCCGGTATATTCCGAATTTTAAACTGGAATATTCGAATTATTCGACTACAATTCCGAGCCTTAGTCCATGGCATATTTCACTCAAAATATTCGACAGTTGGACAAATTAGCTCATGGAACCTCGGTTTCATAGGTGATCTTAAAAGCCTTTTCCCACAATGCTAGCATAGAAGGGCTAAAGAGAGCACCCATACATCATGCATCGGAAACGGTTGATTTAACCGATAAAGTTAACATGGTCCGGATTCGAATCGACTGCCTTGTATCGCAACCGTTCCATAATAATTGCTGAATGGCTTATCGGATTTATTCATCTGAACTCGATTGCGATCGAAGCTACATATGCAAATTGCAGAAGCGGGTTATAATTCAATAATGGGTAAACAACAATGCCAGAAGAGAGAAAAAAGGACTGAAAGATTTGCATGGCGAACTAGAAATTGCTTTGGAAATATATGGCAGGACCCGAGTGGAATATGTTTTATTCGATTATAAATTTCTTCATATTTTTGTACGCTGCTTATCGTATATGAGAGATCAGACGTCCAAGGATTTTCAAATTTCGATGGAGATATTTTGAGTTTGGTATTCGTAGAAGCGACTGAAGCATCATGAAGTGAATCAGAATTTGCAGGTAAATATGAAAATGCTTAAAGTGTTACCCTCACTTGGGGATGAAAGTGGTGGAGTCAAAAATACCAGACAAGAGTGTCCCCTTCAATTAAAAATTGGTTCAAGCCCTGTAGACAGGAGCTTTCTGGCGCTCTTGTTCGAACAGACAAATTATGTCTCCGAAAGTATTGGTTTCTCAGAGTTGACAATTATAACAACGTATTCATATGATAGAACTGCATCATAAAGGAAATTCAATTCAAAAATTGTTTATTTATCAAGATTAAATGGGCAATCTGAGAATGAGAACTGCACCGTGGAAGAAATCAAATTGAAATACCTGAATTGAATTTGACTCTCTTATAGAACAGGAACAGGAATAGGAACGGGTATGAACACAGATCATATAATAAATCATAGATAGAATAATTATAGTATTCTGTGAACACATAGAAGTACGATTCATTATTGAAATTTCGAAAACTCATATCTCCGAAAGTATTAGCTTGTTGGAGTTGAAAATGATATCAATGGATTTCAAGGGTGAAACTGCATCTTAGAAAAAAAATATTTTGAAATTTGTAAGTTGAAAACAATTTTTTTTTTCGTTACTCCGAAACCATCTCGCCTATTTTGGCCAATAGCGAACTTAACAGAGATATTTATCTCCCTAACCTACTCTGAAAATTAAAACTGCCTAGCTCATTCCGTTCGAGAGTTATTGTAGAAAGAAAATTAAAAAATTTACTTTTGGCACTTTACGGTAACCCAATCAATACAAAACTTCACATGCGTCTCAAGGTCATGATTCTACTGTTTAACGGTAAATTTCAGATAGATCGAGTGATTGGTTTCGGAAATATTCATAAAAAACGTTTTTAGTAGAAACGGCCATAACTCTGGTTTCAGAGCTATGGCCGTTTCTACTAAAAACGTTGTGGAAAGGGCATGCATCTTTTGAATTTCAGAAATATCATGCAGGGTGTTTCAAATTTTGTGTCGAAAATTGTGATAAAAAATTGGCCATAACTTCTGTTTTTCTAAATAGAACCCTATTTTTTTATGATTGTGTTGGATTCTGCGGTGAAGAATTATGATAGTTTTCAAACATGATTATGCTCCAAAATTAAAAAAAAACTTTGAAATTATTTAAAGTAGGAGCATAATCATGTAAGAAATCTATCATTATTTTTCACCGCAGAATCTAACGCAATCATGAAAAAATAGGGTTCTAATTTGAAAAACAGAAGTTATGGCCAATTCTGAAAGCGGTTCAGGCTCAGGATGTTTAAAACAAGAATAATGAACATAATACTGACTAAACATATTTTATTTTTTTCCGTTTTTTTTCGATATTTCGAAAACTATTCGAATGAATACAATGGTTTTAACAGAAATGTATTAAGCATTGAATACTTGATCATACCAGGAATGGAAAACTTGAAAAACATTTTTTTTTTCATCAAATTTATTTTCATTCCCTGTACAACAGGAAGTGATTGGGCTTCGAAAATATTTTAGCTGTGTAGAGAATTTCAAGCAATATCATAATCCCAATTTTCAGATTTCAAATATGTCCAGTTCTTCAGAAATAAGGCACTCGAACTTGGGACACCCTGTATATAACGGACGGACGGATCAAATTCCTAAAATTACAGACTATTTTTGGCAAAATGCTGGCGCCCGGTACCAACGCGCAAAAGATAGTAGAGATAACAGGTTGTTGACACTCAATTGTGGAGACCAAACAGTTACAGTATTCCCTCTTTAATTGTTGATAAAGCAGATGTCTCTTTAACTGTCATCCAACACCGAAGCATTTCAACCGGAAAAATCCCGAAAAGAAATTCGTTAATCCTTGCTTTCATCAGCTATTTTTCTTTCGCAATCCACCCTGCCTCTTTAATAATTAGAGCCGAGGAAGCGTCAGCCGGCCAACGGCGAAAAAAGAGGAAATTAAAACGCATTAATTTTTCATCGCCAAATGTGTCTGAAGAAGCGAAGGAACAGTTTTCTCTACTCATTAAATCCTCATCGTCCTATTATGATGGTAAATAAAAGCCTCTTTCCTTTCTTTCTCGCGATTAAAGGGAAGTACGATGAATCAAAATGAGAGTCTTGGAAGAAAGCCATAATATTGATAAAAGATTTAACATCTCATCGGACGGCCGATTAATTTCTCCAATCGAATCATTCTCTTCTTCGACTTCTTGAAGCCGCCGGAAGCTGGGATGAAAGGCGTTTTCTCTGAGCAAAGAGTGGCATCGACATTGTTTGATTAAAACTTACGTCCAATGGGAAATTTCCAGTTTCCTCCGGTTCTAACGTACCTGAAACAAAGAATGAGACTTAGTGGAGAAATTGAAGAATCGAGCTTGGATGGAGCGATCAGGGTTGAAATAGCTTTTATGCCGATCGCCCATTATGAAAACAATTGTTCTTTCGAAAGTTGTACGATTGGCAGATTGATTTTGTTGAGTAGGACAATCAGGAATTGTTTCATGATTTGTTTTAAATTTTCCAGCTGGAATCTTTTCTTATTTATTCAGCGTCGTGACTGATAATAAAAGGACTCGGTGAATATCAAATCTTAACATAACTGAAGACGGTGATGGACTAGCGAGAAATCTGTGCGACAGTACGGTCAGTAGTGGTTGCCAAAATCAAATTCGTCCGAATCTGAAATCGTTATACAGGGTGTCCCAAAAATACCACGCGAAAGTGACACTGGAGATAGATTGGCATTAGGACTATCAGATAGTATCAACATGACCTCAGTAAAAGTCCGCTGGTTTTCGAGATATCACCACTGTTGCGTCCCATGACTTCACATGTTGGGAAGCGCTCATTTGTATTTCTAAACAAAGCAGCTCGCTTGTAAAACTTAAATGTTTTGGGTTAACTGGTTTATTTTTGCATGGGTGGTCTCACCCTTGAAATTAATATTTTCCACGAAAAGATAATTGCAAGTAAAATATCTTGTAATACTTCAACCCTTGTAGAAGTATTTATGACCTATTTCCTGTGAAATATTGATAAAATGCATACAACAACTAACACATTGCCAGAGCTGTGAGTCCTTTGTCTAGATTCTAACCCATACAAAAATCTAGAATTTTCCGATTAGATCGCCACGGCTTTGGCTATTCACTAATTCGAGGGCGTAGATTCCGAATCTGTTATTAGTTTTTCCGTATCTCGATTAATTTTGGTAATATGGCGAAAAATCCGACTGATTAGTCCATTTTCCGGAGGTAGAGCCAGAAATTGCGACTTTCTTCGTCATTGCTCCGAAACTAATCGAGATACGGAAAATCTAATTACAGATTCGTGATCTGCGTACCCGATTTAGTGAATAACCAAAGCCGCGTCGACCTAATCGGAAAATTGTAGATTTTTGTATGTGTTGGATACTAGAGAAAACTTTTTGGCGTTTGACGGATTCGCTCATTACCTAATATTTTCCGAACGGATAGAGATACAGAAAATATAGATACATAAATCTAAACGTCGTCCACCGACCAATCATCGAGGAAAATTTGGATATCGAGATGTGAAAATCATAGATTTCGGACGGGAAAGAAGAATTTTCCTTCGATTCCGGGTCAAAAATATTGCTAAGTGCCGACCCAAAAAATTTTTTTCATGGTATATCGATACGGAGCTCGTGTCTAATTAAATCGAGGTCGTTGATCACGAATATGTAATTAGTTTTTCCCTAAGTGGCGTACTTTGGGAAAATTTTCACTTAAAGTGAAAAAATTGACGAAAATAGGTCAATTTTGGAACTTTCCACCGCCCAAAAAAATCGGAGTAGGGTGTTGCTGATTTTTTACGTCATATTTGGATCCTTTATCTATCGAATCATCCGAACAATAAATGTCCAGGTCGTACGCTTCGGAAATTATGATTTTTTTTCCCGAGGGTCTATTTTTCGGAAAATTCTTTCCGCGATATTTCCTCGGAAAATATTTGTAATAAATATCTGATGGTAGATTCGGAATCTACGGCCCCGAATCTATAAGAATAAGTACCCGTTTCATAGTTTTGCGTCAAAAAATTTTTCTCGAAAAATGGGATTTTTTTGAGGCTAATGTATTAAAAAATTGCCAAAATTCGACCGGTCTCCGATTTCGATGCAAATTACGTCATTTACTAATTCGGGACCGTAGATTACGAATATATAATCGGATATTTCATTAGAGAATTTTCCGCGGAAATACCGCGAAATGAATTTTCCGAAAAACAGACCCTTGGGAAAAAAATCATAATTTCCGAATAGTACGGCCTGGACATTTTCTGTTTGGATTATTCAGTAGATAAAGGATCTATATATTAGGGCAAAAATCAACAACACCTTACTCCGATTTTTTTGGGCGGTGTGAACTTCCAAAATTGACCTATTTTCGTCCATTTTTTCACTCTAAGTGAAAATTTTCCCAAAGTACGCCACTTAGGGAAAAGCTAATTGCATATTCGTGATCAGCGACCTCGATTTAACTAGACACGAGCTCCGTATCGATATAACATGAAAAAAATTTTTTGGGTCGGCACCGAAGGAAAATTCTTCTTTCCCAAAATCTATGATTTTCACATCTCGATTTCCCCGATGATTGGTCGGTGGACGACGTTTAGATTTATGTATCTATTTCCTCTGTATCTCTATCCGTTCGGAAAATATTAGGAAATGAGTAAATCCGTCAAACGCCAAAAAGTTTTCTCTAGTATCTAACCCAGGGGTCACCAATTAGTTTCATTGGAGGTCCGTTCACAAAATCTGTATATCTGTCGCGGGTCGTTGATAGCATTATGATGGCATAAGAATTTGACTAGCAGTTAATCTAAATCCAATATCTATAATTAGTAAATAAAACGAAAAGTTATCTGAATTTTTTTAATCAAGAATACATGTTTTCTGGAAAAATGGTCCGCAAAAAAAAAGGTTCGCGATCCGCATCCGGACCGCGGTCCGCCATTTGGTGACCCCTGGTCTAGACTATTCGAAGACCCCTAGTCTGTGAAAGTCGGACCGGTTTCCATGTTACAAAACAATGAATGTGGGAGCGAGATAGCTGATAAGGGTTTTGTTTTTTTGGGCGTATGTTCTAGGGGAACATCGTCCTATCATTTCGTTCAAATGTCTGTAATTTTCGAATTTCGAGCTGAAAATTGGCTAATAGACTAATTCGGACTCCCTGATTACGAATCCGGTGTCAGATTTTTGGGTGCCGTATGGCCGGCCGGCCGGCCGGCCGTAGGCACGATAACAGGAGCACCGAAGGTCCTATCGACTTCAAACTTTCAGGGTAGGTTTCTGATCAAAATGCGACGGTTAAGTTCGTTAACGGGCAAAATCGGCCGGACGGTTTAGGAGTTATAGACATTTAAAATTTTGAGGTTATTTCCCTGATATTTCAGGAACTAAAGAAGATGTTGAATCGAAACTTGGTAGTCAGTTCGAGGATATAAACGCGCAACTTTTGGCAAAATTCTGTTATGATCAAAATGTTGGTAATTTTAAAAAAAATATTTCTTTTAATTTTTTCGAAAAAAAAATTTTTTTTTCGTGAACTATTCATCAGATTGCAACAAAAACTTGTACTAACGTCAATTGTAGTATTTTGCAACATTGTGCAAAATTTTGGCTCTATACGATTTCAATTTCTGGAGATATAAGACAAAATGTGTCAAATTTCCTGGGTCTCTCTCAGTATTTTCATCGATTATTCTATGAACTCTTTGAATTCCACCGAAAACAAATTCAAAGACATAAACATAAAGAATCAAGTCATAGTTTAGACGTCGAAAGAAGGACGATGTTGATCGACTTGAAAAGGTACCTATTTCAAGAAATGCAATAATGAAATGCTTAATTTTTTTTATGGTCACAGAAAATCGTCACAAAAATCTATTTACCTCATTTGACGGCTGTTTGTCAAATCAATTAATTCCAATAATTGATGTCAGATTTCCTACATACCAAGTTCAAACACATTTTATTATATGGAAAACACTTATTATGATCACGTTCTACAGGAATTGATACTAAATAGAAGCTAGATGAAGATTATTGTAATGGAAAATTTGTGTTCCAGAATAATATTAAGGTATTCAACATGATACTGCTTTTTTTCTTTACTGGTCAGTACGGGCCACAAGGAACATTCGCCCAATAGCTCCTGTCCACAGGGCTTGAACCAATTTTTTTTTAATAAGTAGCAATTCTGGTTCTGATTAAAAAAAATTGGTAGTGTTGTATCATTTTGAAAAGGGCATGAAATGGACCAGTTTTTGCGATTATTTGTCAATTCAGTCTGATATAATTTTTTTTACAGCAGTCAGTCAAACCTAAGTTAACGTTTTAACTTCGGCATAAAATACAACAAGTTAGACATTTTGTGAAGGATTTTGTTCTAGTTGTCGGTGAAGTTATTACTTCATTGTTTAAAGCAACTATTCAGGATAGCCTAGGTAAAAAAAAATATGAGTTTGAAGTAATTTCCAGCAATGCTAGGCGATAAAAGACCGAAAACTGGAGTTTTTAAAAAATACACAAAAGTTGTGATATCTCGAAAACCAGCGGACTTTTACTGAGGTCATGTTGATGCTATCTGATAGACCTAATGCCAATCTATCTCCAGTGTCACTTTCGCGTGGTATTTTTGGGACACCCTGTATAAAGGATGAGACCTCAAGTTGTAAATTAATTTTTACCACAGATTCCCTTCATCGAGCAAAATCCTTTTTTCATATACCATTTTTCCAGATTCGGCTTAGGTAAAAAGTTACAAGCGTTTAAAAATTTCACAATGTGCTAATACAATCCTGATTTGCACCGTTCTACATAGAAAACCGTTAATGATAAAATTGTAGAACAACGAAGATCAACTTGAAATTCAATTAGATTGTTGGAAAAAATATATTTACTCACTCAGTTCTTATAATGCCTTAGATGATATCCCACTATTGAAACCATGAGCTTCAAGCTAACTTTCATTCAATATCCATCAATAGTTTCCACTATAAGATTATACATAATATGATCATCACCCATTCTTGAAATAGTATTATTATTATTGAAATTTACCTAAATATCCATTAATCTATACATATCCAACAAAAGTTCAAATCGAGTAGTTGCGACGTGATTCCAACTGACAGAATAATCATAATAATTAGTAGGTAAAGTTTGCAGATTCATAGGATCATAGACGTTATAGCTATGTCTCCCTTCGCATGCGGCATTGTCAAACTATGTCGCAACCAAAATAAGGCAAATACTGACATTTTTATCAGATTTTATAACATTCAATGATGAATATCTCAAAAATGATACGTTTCAGGAGAAATGGTGAAGTACAATTTAATTTGCTAAAATGATTGGGTGACATGGATTCTTATGGTGACTAAAGAATAACGTCATTCGCTATCCTTATGCTAATTTCATTTAGTTTTATGAATCCACGTATAACTAGGGAACCAGTGAAAGTAGAAAAAACTGGAGAATATGTGTCGTAGCTATAGAAAAATTTACACCAAAATTCATTTCATTCGGAATATCCATGTCGAAGCTAAATAAGGAAAACTGCTTACTTTCCGCAATTTCAACATACTGGTTTTTTTTCTCGAAATTACGCGAAACGTGAGTATTTTCGTATATTATTTTGTATAAAAATTACTGCTATCCAGAATGTTTTTTGTGAATTGTTAACTCATATTTTATCATGGCACAACCGTAAGGTTAGACAGATTTTTTTAGTGAAAATTTTTCTCGGAATACGCTACTGAAAATAAACCACTGCTTTATAGTCTGTTTTTTATCTCATGGCACAATTATATGATTCAACTGATTTCTGTCCAACACCTCAAACAAAGCACTGTATTCGACCCAACAGGAAATGTAGGTATTCGAATGGGTCCTTACGCCACCACGGACACAGCACAGTTTATTTTCAACCCAATAGTGAATGTATCCATTCGTATGGGACCTTACGCCTCCGCAGAAACAGCACTGTTCATTTTGGAACCACCGGTGAATGTATGTATTAGAGTCGAAACTAATCTTTCTTTTAATTTATATTCTTCGGAATATTGGAAATTTTTTTTTTCCTGGAACTAAGCAGCCTTGGGCGAATTCAGTTGCTGGTGGTGAAATACTTCTCCGTAATTCTGTATTTCAATAATTTCTCACATTCTTTCTTACTATAATACAGTGCGCATCAAAATTATAGAATAAATTAATTTTATCAGAAAAAAATTTTTGGCAACAAAATCCTGAAACAGGTCACCACAAACAGGTTCACTTTCACATTTTTGAAGGATTTTTGTTGCACCCTGTGCCATCCCCATCAACCCTCTAAATTTTTTGAGTAGGGAAAGTGGGTCATGTGATACTTTTTTGGCAAGGTCTTTGTATCTTCTTCACAGGCGTGCAGAAATTTTCAAGAAGAAAATTTTCTCTTTTGAAAAATAGTCAGTTCAAAGAGGTTTTTAGTATGTGCACTTTGTCATGGCTCATTTACTTTGAGACGATGGTACCTGATGAAATTTGTCACCGAATGAAAGTCGACCATTACAGTTTTGTTCATGCACAACTTTCAACCCCTACGAACTCTTTAATGAAGAAAAATGGAGGGCGTGAGGGGGTTGAAAGTTGTGCATGAACAAAACTGTAATGGTCGACTTTCATTCGGTGGCAAATTTCATCAGGTACCATCGTCTCAAAGTAAATGAGCCATGACAAAGTGCACATACTGAAAACCTCTTTAAACTAAATATTTGTCAAAAAAGAAAAACGTTTTCTTGAAAATTTCTGCCTGCCTGTAAAGAAGATACAAAGAACTTGCCAAAAAAAGTACCATGTGACCCACTTTCCCTACTCAAAAAATTTAGAGGGTTGGTGGGGATGGTACAGGGAGCAACAAAAATCCTGCAAAAATGCATAAAAATTTGGTAAGGGTGAAACAAAAATTGCTTGTTTCAGGATTTTGTTTCCAAATATTATTCCTCTGAGAAAATGAATTTGTTCCATAATTTTGACGCGCACTGTATATTCAATGTTCGACTGTATACATTTCATCGATCTAGTTATCTTTAGTATCTGACCGAAACAGGTTTTTCAGCCGAAACCGAAACCGAACTTTTACTCAGGCATACAGTGTTAAAAAAAATAGAAAGACAATTTTTTTGAGATCGTTGTTTATTATTTTGGTACTAACAAGTTATCAAAATAATCAGTCAAGGTATATAATCTAATTAATAATAATCATTAAAGTAAATTCTCATGAATTTTCAGTCTTAACAAAGATATAGATTACAATAAATTGAACGACAATTATTTACCTACTTATAACTCACTACGTTACTACTTAATTCCTTTCGTACCAGGTACATTTCATCAGTCAATCTTCCTAGTGAAGAAATGATTAAGAAAGTAAGCTTCGAAAAGCACTGCGATGCTCGTACTGGAACAGGGAATCCATTAAGCTGGTCGTCCACTAGGTCGGAAACGCGGCGCGGCGCGGCGCGGGGCGGAAATATATATCTCCGTCCACTGTGGGGCGGTCGGTCAGGTCGGAAAAATTTTCAGGACAGTTCTCACTTGGCAGTCGATATAATGCGTATCACATGAGGTATGTCTTCTGACGACGAGGGCTTGTTCGTGTTTGCTGCTGCATGGGAAGCTGAAGAAGAGGAAGGAGTGAGGAGAAAGAGGAAAAGGATATGGGTTCATGAAATTAATACAAAAAGAAAGGAGCTTGGAGAATTTCATCATCTATTTGATGATCTCCTGAGGGACGAAAATAAATTCTTCAGGTACTTCAGGATGTCGCCAGAAATGTTCTTCAAATTGCTGCAACTTTTGAGGCCAGAGATTGAAAGGCAAAATACTCAATTTCGGGAAGCCATTTCTGCTGAAGAAAGACTGGCGACGTGCCAGGTACCGTAGATATCATATTTCACTAAAATATTGTTTTTACGCGTATGTTCTGGGGAACGTCGCGTTATCATTTTGCCCAAATGTCTGTAACTTTGGAATTTTTTGCCGAAAATGGACTCAAACGATTAGGTTCGCCTGCATGATGAAGAATCTGGGGTCAAATTTGATTCTGTCCGCTGGCCGGCCACCGTTGCCACGATAACTTGAGAACGGAACGAAATATCGAATTGAAATATTTTGGATAGCTGGCGCGTCCTAATGCGACGGACAAGTTCATTAATGGGCATAATCGGCCTAATGGTTTCCGAGTACTAATTTTTTATCAACCGTTACCAATCGGATCGAATTGAAACTGGGTGAGTGGATGTAGAAAGTAAACATGGACACTAATGTGCAATTTTGTAAGGTTGGTATCATTAGAAAATTCTAAAAAAAATATTGAAAAATATTATTCATCTCACGTTAACTTGAGAACAGAAAAAGATAGCGGCTTGAAAATTTCAGGATATGGTGAACATATATGCAAAATTATTATCTATATCACAATAACTTGAGAATAGAAAGAGATAGGGAATTGAAATTTTTAGGGAAGGTTTCGCATCCGAATGTGACATTTGAGTTATAGGCATAATCAGACAAACGGTTTTGGAGTTACGCTAATTTGAAAATCAAGACTGTACAATAAACGTCGTATAGAACATGCGTGTAAAAGCTCCTGACTTCACGTCAGTGCTTGAACCAATTTTTTTTTCGTGAAGTCAGGATAGAAAGCAATGATGAAAAATTAACACATTATTGTCTACCTTCAATTCTTCTTTAGGAGAAGAATACATAATTATTCTTGAAAAATATTACTGGAATTAATGTCATATTTAAATAATCAAAGTAAAGAAAATTATAAGTTTAGTTAATAACATATTGAATGAAATTCAATTCAAAGTAATATTCAATTACTTATTTTTAACCAATAAATGTCCATTGATAGATCTAAAGGTGATGAGGTGAAACATAAAGATATATTCTCATTAGTGATAGAAAAACTGGCCTAAAATTCCTCTCTACCCATCACGAGATTTAATATCCACAAATGAGCCTCTCACCTTACAAGATCAGAAGCCTTCAACAAAATGCCAGCGATATCATATTAAAAATAATACATAACCTTTCAAAAGTCCCCTCTCACAAATATACTCCTCTGAAGGCACATGGATCTCTTGAAGAAGAATCGTCTTCTCTATTTCTCAAAGATATTCACTCTTGTGCATAGAAATCCCTTCAATATTTAGTTGCCTCCTCCTAAGGAGGATCTCTTTCAAAACCAGGTCTGACCACTAATGTAGGGCTATCATCTCCTATAGTTATGTGATGAAATAACACGATTTACCCATAACATACGCGTAAAAGATATGTCATCATGACATTCATATTTTTATTTTTAAAGGTTCTCGCAAAAATACGACCATAGACAACATATCATACGACGAGTCGCTACCGAACTCACAAAAGGCTGCGCGGTTCTCCAACAATATAGATCCGATCGTGTTCAAACTCGGAATACTGCAGTAGAGTTAGGTTCTGAAGGCTCTTCCAAAATTTCAGTCATGCCGGACGAATAGTTTATGATATATAGATTTTTTTCAATAATTTTTAATTATTTTTTTTTTAATTTTCTAGTTATACCATCCTCACGAAATTCTGCAAAAATTTTCGCGTTGGCATTCTACAACTAATAACCATGTTTGAATTCAATCGGTTTTGTATTCTTTGAGTTAATGAGGAACAAAAAACAACCAAATTTCAGAAAATTTCAGATGGCTATAACTCTAAAACCGTTTGGACGATTATGCTCATAAACAAACTCAAATGTCGCATTCAGGTGCACAACCGAACCTGAAATTTTCAAGCCGCTATCTCTTTCAATTCTCAGGTTATCGTGACAACAAAAGTATTTTTTAATAATTTTTTAATAATTTTCTAGCGATACGATTCTCACAAAATTTCACAAACGTGCTCAGGTCTATATTCTACAACTATTCACCAAGTTTAAATTCGATCGGATTCATTTTGGTCGAAAACAAAATTATTACTCGGAAACCATTGGGCCGATTATACCCATTAACGAACTTGTCCGTCGTATTAGGATGCGCCACCTACCCTGAAAATTTCAAGTCGCTAGCTCTTTCCGTTCTCAACTTATCGTGGCAACGGACGGCACCACAGAATTAAATTTCACATTTGGGCAAAACTATAACGCGATGTTCCCCAGAACATACGCGCAAAAAAGTGTAAAAATTAAATCATATAATCTATAAAAAATACAACATTTGTAACGACGGAATCGAAACGAAAGTGACCGAGTCGTGCCGAGGTCGGAATATTTCCGCTCCGCCCTCCGTCCATTGGGTCGGCGACGCGGAATTTATGAAACCGCGCCGCGCTCAAGAAGTTTGGATAGATCCCGAGCTTGGAGATTTTACGACTTCTCCGCGCCGCGCCGCGCTACCGACCTAGTGGACGGACCTTAGTGTATTTTGGTTCAAAGTTCTAGCACACATTTCCGCCCCGCGCCGCGTTTCCGACCTAGTGGACGGCCAGCTTTACACAGAAGGTTCCAACACCACTACAGGAGCTGGCGCTGTAGTATATGGGCCAGGCACCAAATGCTCCCTATCGCTAGGCTCCCATCCGAGCGTCTTTCAGACAAAAGTACTTGCAATAGAGAAATGAACCTAGAAAGAAACTATGAAAAAGGTATCTTCTGGAGATTTCTCCCCGGAATGTATCACTCTAAAAAAGCTTTTCGGAACTTTGACACTGTCAGATCAAAGAAATATATGGACCTCAGTAAGAATAAGCTGCACCTCCTCACTGGTTTCCTCACAAGGCAATGCAGCCTTAGGACGCATATGATGAGATTAGGGCTAGCAGAAACTGACGAGTGCAGATTCTGTTGGGAGGAGGATGAAACTCCTGATCACCTGATAACGGAATGCCTCGCCATCTCTAACCAACGCAAGGAATGCTTTGGGCAAGAAATTTGCAGGAGCGAAGACGTAGCTTTCTTGAAGCCATCCCAGATACTGGAGTTCATCAGAACTCTGGAACTGGAAGGCGAGCTGTAGGTGGTGACGGCATCGAAAGCTCTGACGGTGGGCACAATAATAGACCTTAAGGTCGCAGTGCAACGTTACCCCCTACAACAATATACAATATATTAAAAAAAAAATGGGTTCAAGCCCTGTGGACAGGAGCTTTCTGGCGCTCTAGTTCAAACAGACAAATTATATCTCCGAAAGTATTGGTTTCTCTGAGTTGGGAATTATATCAATGTATACATATGATAGAGCTGCATCATAAAGGAAATTCAATTCAAATAATAGTTTATTTATCAAGATTAAATGAGCAATCATGAGAATGAGAACTGCACCATGGAAGAAATCGATTTAAATCTGGCCAATTTTGCCCAATAACGAACTTAACCGAGATATTCATCTCCCTAACCTACTCTGAAAATTTCAACTACCTAGCTCATTCCGTTCGAGAGTTATTGTGGAAAATTTTTTTTTAAATTTTAAAATTTTTTTTTTTTCACTTTGCGGTAATCTGGTCAATACAAAACTTCACATGCGTTAAAGGTCATGATTCTACAATTTGATGCTAAATTTCAGATAGATCGAACGAACTTGTCCGAGATATTTACGCTCCAAAACCACCTTGCAATTTTCAATCCGCTAACTCCTTTCGTTCGAGAGTTATCGTGCCTACGGCCGGTCGGCCGGCCGGACAGAATCGATTTCGCACTCGGATTCTTGATCAGTGAATCGAACCAAATCGTTTGAGACCATTTTCAGCCAAAAATTCCAAAATTACAGACACTGGGGCAAATTGATAAGCACTCTGTTCCGAGGAACTAGAGCGCCAAAAAAACAAGTTTCGTATGACAATTGCCCAAAACAGGTTTAAAGTACCTACAAATAGTAGGTATTCCATAAAACATGTATGAAAGAAGATGAGTAATAAATAAAATACCTTGTAATCGATCAAAAATTTCCTGATCTACGTTCACCAAATTTTCTCCTCTCTCGAACTACAGAATTATGCTTTCAATATTTACGTAATATTTTCAAACATTTTCGGGTGAGGTCCCCGTTGCATCGCGAAAATACGAGTATTTCAACCCCAATATTTTTGAAGTTACAATATTCCCTTCTGTCAAGTTGACATTATGACAATTCATACATAGAATAATTATATCAATGTGTGAAATACGATTTACATTGAAATTTTGAAGAATCATATCTCCGAAAGTATTAGCTTCTTAGAGTTAAAAATGATATGAGTGGATTCTTATGATAAAACTTCTTATTAAAAAAAATTTAATTTGGAATTTGTTTCGTAAAAAAAAAAATTTTTTATTGTTACTCCGAAACCAACTGTCCGATTTTGCCCAATAACGAACTTAGCCGAGATATTTATCCCCCAAAACTACTCTGAAAATTTCAACTCTCTAGCTCATTCCGTTCGAGAGTTATCGCGCCTACGGCCGGACGGCCGGCCGGCCGGACCGGCCGGACAGAATGAATTTCGACCACGGATTCTTGATCAGTGAGTCGAACCAAATCGTTTAAGACCATTTTCATCGAAAAATTCGAAAATTACAGACATTTGGGCAAATTGATAAGCACTCAGTTCCGAGGAACTAGAGCGCCAAAAAATTAAAATGAAATAAAAAAGAAACGAACAGTCAAGGATCGGCACGACCGAAAGTTTCAGCCATTTTTTAGCCGAAACCGAATCCAAGGCCGAAATAAGATTTCTTGATCTAAACCGAACTTTCGATCGGTCACTATTTATAATAAAGTCGATAAATCCTTATAATTCGAAGAGTATCCCTAGATTGTTTCGATCTACTTCGCTTTGTATGCATAACGAACACGTGAAACTAACGAATCCCAACCAATCTAATCAATCTAGTTGGTTGAACGGAATCACATACATATAAAGAAAGAAACGAACGAACACCATCATCAATCCTGACCAGCAGCCTCACTTACATCGTCCCATCCTTCCCAATTCCCTCGAAATAAATCTCCCAATACTCCACCTACTCCTCGATAACAGCACGTCCGGATTCTCGATAGATAATTAAAGAAATATCGTATGTTCGGGAAGAGGAAGAAACGTGAAATGAATGAAATATTATACGTGATAAAAACGATAGTTTCGCGTGATGCATTCAATTATGGTAGATTGGGATCCATGTTAAGGACATTCATCATTCGGTTCATGACGTTTGGTAGTCGGTCCGTAACTTCGATATTCTGTGGTCGTGGACGGTGTACATAGACTTTGATCCGACTAAAGAAACCCGGTAATTAAGATGTGTTAAGCTATTTTAGATAATTATAGAGTTAACACTTGGTTGATTATAAGAGCATGATACAACGTCTAGAGTCTAGACAGTCCATTGTTGGCATCAGGCTAAATAAAAATGGATTATGTGATATTTTGCTTCGAAACATACACAAATAGGCGAATTAAATACAGGGTTGGGATAAAGTATGGAAAGGTTTTTTTCTGGGTTTTCTCTCCCAAACTCTGAAAAATATCTGTAAAATAAAAATTAATTATTTTGTGATTTGTTTCTGCGTAAGAAACACAAGATATTTGCCAGAAGCAATCAATTGAACAATGTTGCCTAACAAACAACATCAATGAAGAAACAACTATATCGTAACGTTTCGGAGTTATCAGACTCCTTCGTCAGACGCTTAATAAAAAATCTGTAGAATTATTTTCTTGATAGTTAATGTGACAATGTGACCATTCTTGAATTTCACAATAACTATCAAAAAAATAATTCTAAAGATTTTCATTAGGCGTCTGACGAAGGAGTCTGATATAGACTCCGAAACGTTACGATATAGTTGTTTCTTCGTTGATGTTGTTTCGTTGTTGTTTGTTAGGCAACATTGTTCAATTGATTGCTTCTGACAAATATCTTGTGTTTCTTACGCAGAAGCAAATCACAAAATAATTAATTTTTATTTTATAGATATTTTTCAGAGTTTGGGAGAGAAAACCCAAAAAAAAAACTTTTAATAATGAGTATACCTCCCACAGTATCCTTTAATGATTACTTATAAAGTATGGAAGCAAGTAAATATCTTTTAGACGAAAAGAACGATATATATCAAAATTTGCGGGTAAGTGCAATGGCACAAAATGCATATGATGTACATTCTTTTGTTTATAATACACTTCCGGTTTAACCGGAAATTACATCAACCTCTTTCATTTAAATGAGACACACCCTATATATTTTTACAGATTTTGAAAGAGATTGTTATTTTGAATTCATACATACTGAGTTCAGTGTCAAAAAAATTGTAAATACGAGGAATAACTCACTGTTAGTTGTACAATAGGTGTACATTTCATTAATGAAATGTACACCTATAGATAAGACACCTAAGATATAGACCAAAGTTACATTTTTCAAATGTAGCACCCTATATTTGACCAAAAAAATGGAATGGCAAGCTCAAATTATGATGAGCTTTATACCTTAGAAGCACTAGTGAAAATGGCAAAAAATTTAAAATATGGAGTTTTTTAAATAGCAATTAATGAAAAAACCAGTTGCGCCAGCGATTCAGGCAGTATTTTTTCGAGTAGACATATTTGCTACTCCTATACAAAAAAAAAATTAACACTGGAATATACAGAGTTGTCATAATTAATTTTTGAACATGAACTACAAATAATGGTCGAAAATTGCAGGGATATGGGAAAACCTTATGAATATAGCTTGGAAATTAATTTTTACGTTCAGCGAGATATATGAATACCGGGTGTGCCATTCGGAATAAGAAAATTTTTGACCATTATTTGTAGTTGACGTTTGAAAATAAATTATGATCACTTTGTATACTCCAGAGCTATTTGTTTTACCTACAGTATAGTATAGTATAGAGTAATCAATATGTCTACTGGAAAAAATACTGTCTTTATTTCTGGCGTAACTGCTTCATTAACTGCTACTTAAAGAGCTTGCCCTTCCATTATTGAGGTCAAATACAGGGTGTTACATTTGAAAAAATGTAACTTTGTTGTATATCTTGGTTTTAGAACACCCTGTATTTATGAAAACAGTTTTAAATTGTGCTTTTCAACACCCCACACACATCACAAAAAAACGTTCTCAAAATATCTTCATTTACTCCCTCAAATCGAGCTCCGCGTCTGTGGTGGGCCACCCGGTATATTCGATCGTGTTCAAATTTTATACGTAGCCTTAGAATTGGGATTTAAAGGCTCTTGAAAAATTTCAGGAATATCGGACGGAAAGTTTCCGAGATACACAATATATTTTCGCACGCATGTTCAATAATTTTTTTTAAATTTTCTAGAAATACGATCCGCACGAAATTCCGCACAAATGTTCACGTAGTCATTCTACAACTAATAATTAAGTCTCAATTAGATCGGTTGCGTATTGTTCGAAATCAAACTCTTACTTTGACCTATCAAACCATTTTCCGATATGCCTGAATGGGATAATAGTATATTCTAAAACCAGTTGCAGAATGGGCTGATATTTAAACACGAATGCGAAATGAGTGTTGGAATTGCTTTCTGCAACGAGTATTGGACGATATTTTCTCTATTTCAGGCAAGTTTTGTAAAATACTGTGGAAATTTAATGAAAAATTAGGATTATACATCCTAGTGACTTTTGTATTGTATCTTGGCAGTTGGTGTGACTGTTACGAAAGATGACAGATCTTGGAATTTGAATTGTACCTAGAGCATGGAGATCAGATTGAACAGTTTCAAATATCATGAATGATTCAAAATTAGCAAGAAGGAAATCTCTAGTACCTTATTTTTAATGAAAATAAAACCTTTCCTCTCAACAATCGAGGATCGAATGTCAGTGCTGACTACCACAAAACGAAAAATATAACTAGAAACCATGCGGGAATGAGTTCATTCCAGCACTGTTCTTAGTGCTGGAATGAACTCATTACGATACTGAAATAGAGAAAATAAATTCCATACTTTTGACAGTCACTGTTCAAAGATATATTTCACAAGTATGCTCAACTCCATGATACTGAATGGCACAATTAAAATTCCACTAAGAGCTGTCAGGAAATTGCCTCTATTAATTATTTCCTAATATCAGGTATTATCTCCGTTTAATCGTTGTAATTAACTGAATGTCCAATCGACTGCACATCCCAAAACTGAACATGTTACCTGTTTACCAATTTAAAATACACCCATTACATAACTTCCTCAAGAATCAATTACCGCGATCATATTTCATAACGTCAAGGGAGCGTACATTTTTTCTAAATTTCCTTCAAATAGATCTCGTACAAGGAGGAGCGTGGATAAGGAGATAGATGACGGCATGAAATCGATTCTACACCTCACGATTCTCCACGTCTTCTAGAGGCCTGTTAGAGAACGATCCTGGATGACTTCGTGATATTCGTAGCTTATTATGCGAACAACGGAACACATCCTGGTCATTGTTTTTCGTGAAGAAATCGGAGAATGTTGACATAGCGTAGATATATACGATTTTCTGGGGATCAGAGTGAGGCGACGGAACAAATTGGACGAATCGGACATGGATCTTGAGTTACATAACTATAGATGGACGAGCCCGATGGTGGGATAATTGAAAAAGTTATGGTATATTCAGGATTGCCGTCCGTCCGTTGACACGATAACTCTCGAACGGAATGACCTAGAAAGTTGATATTTTCAGAGTATAGTTTCAGGAGATAAATATCTCGGTGAAGTTCGTATTCAGGATTGCCGTCCGTCCGTTGACACGATAACTCTCGAACGGAATGACCTAGACAGTTGATATTTTCAGAGTATAGGTTCAGGAGATAAATATCTCGGTGAAGTTCGTCATCGGGTAAAATCGGCAAGGTGGTTTTGGAGTAACAAAAAAAAAATTGGTTCAAGCACTGACGTGAAGTCAGAAGCTTTTGCGCGTATGTTCTATTGTCCATTCTTCTGTATTGGACACCCTTAATCGAATTAACCATGGTAAATTATTTTGTCCATTCTCCTGTATTGGACACTTAATTCGAATCTACCATGGTAAATTTTTGGCAATTTTTTTTTCGTGATTTTTTGGAATTTTCTAGGGGTACGGTTCTTAAAACTTTTTTTTCGTCAATTTTTTCAAATTTTCTAGGGGTACGGTTCTCACAAAATTTTAAACACGTCTTTATGATGATTTTCTACTACTAGTTACCAAGCTTCAATTCGATCGAAAATTTATTTTTTGAGTTATCAAGGAAATAATATTCCAGGTGGGTATAACTCGGAAACCGTTTAACCGATTATGCTCAAAAACGAACTCAACTCTCCCTTTCGGATACGCAACCTACCCTGAAAATTGCAAGTCCCTATCTACTTTCATTCGAAAGTTATCAAGGCAACGGTCAGCCATCTACTGAACTCACACAAGAATGCTCGAATCTCCAACAATATTTAACCGATCGTGTTGAAACTTGAAACTTGGCAGTAGAGTTAGGTTATGAAGGCTCTTGCAAAATTTCAGCAATTTCTAACGAATAGTTACTGATATATAGAATTTTTTTTTCAATTTTCAATAATATTTTTAAATTTTTCTACAAACACTATCCTCACGAAATTTTGCAAGAATTTTCGCGATGGCATTCTACAACTAATAACCATGATTGAATTAAATCGGTTCAGTATTTTTCGAGTTGATGAGGAACAAAAAACAACCAAATTTCAGATGGCTATAACTCTAAAACCGTTTGGCCGATTATGCTCATAAACAAACTGAAATGTCGCGTTCTGATGCACATCCTAACCTGAAAACTTCAAGCCACTATCTCTTTCCGTTCTCAAATTATCGTGACAACAAAAATATTTTTTAATAATTTTTTAATAATTTTCTAGCCATACGATTCGCACAAAATTTCACAAACGTGCTTAGGTTCATATTCAACAACTACTCACCAAGTTTGTATTCGATCGGATTTATATTGGTTGAAAACAAAATTATTACTCGGAAACCACTGGGCCGATTATGCCCATTAACGAACTTGTCCGTCGTATTGGGATGCGCCACCCACCCTGAAAATTTCAAGTCGCTAGCTCATTTCGTTCTCAAGTTATCGCGGCAACGGCCAGACGACCGGACGGCCTGCCGGACAGAATCAAATTTGACCTCGAATTCTTCATTGGGGAGTCGAACTAAATCGTTTGAGACCATTTTCGTCAAAAAATTCGAAAGTTACAGACATTTGGGCAAAACTATAACGCGATGTTCCCCAGAACATACGCGCAAAAATTATTGTTTTATCAATAAAAATTTTATATTAATTTTTTTAAATGCAGTTTCATCATAAGAATCCACTAATGTCATTCTGAACTCTAACAAACTAATACTTTCGGAGATATGATTTTTCAAAATTTCAATAATTATTCTCAATTCTATTTCTATGATTTCAAGGAATACTCTAATTATAATTTCGTGATGTATATCAATCCAACATTAGATGAGTCATAGACCTAAGTTTTGAATTTTATTACGAAAACCTTGAGAATTGACGCACAGAAGCCGAATTGAAAAAGTAGACAGGAGCTTTGACGCTCTTGTTCAAACTTTGACAAATCATGACTCCGAAAGTATTGGTTTCTCCGAGTTGGGAATGATATCAATGGATACTTATTTAATTCATCTAATTTTATGATGCAGTTCTATCAGAATATTCCATTGATATCATTCCCAACTCTGAGAAACCAATACTTTCGGAGATATGATTTGTCAAAGTTTGAACAAAAGCGCTAAAGCTCTTGTCCACAGGGCTTTCCCACATTTTTTTGGATACTGATGAGATTCTTACAGATATATTTGATAATATTGAAAAATGGTTTAGAGCGTTAAGCCGAAAGGGTCATAAATATTTCAGCTGAGTTCCATATTTGGCAAAATCGGCCTGATGGTTTCAGGGGAAAAAAAAAATTTTTTAGATTTGAAATTTCAAATTCAAATTCTTTAATAAGCAATTCCATGATAAGAATCCATTGATATCATCTTCAACTCTAACAAGTTAATACTTTCCGAGATATGATTTTTCAAAATTTCACTGTTCATACATGTCATCATATCTACCTATAAGAGACATGTCAAATTTATTTCGGTTCTAGTTTGGTTATAATTCGTACTTTGAAAATATTTTGTATTGGAGAGTAAGGTTCCGAATCTTGTATTTATGAATATACAGGGTGTCCCAAAAATACCACGCGAAAGTGACACTGGAGATAGATTGGCATTAGGTCTATCAGATAGCATCAACATGACCTCAGTAAAAGTCCGCTGGTTTTCGAGATATCACCACTTTTGTGTATTTTTTAAAAATCTCCAGTTTTTGGTCTTTTATCGCCTAGCATTGCTAGAAATTACTTCAAACTCATGTTTTTTTTTACCTAGGCTATCCTGAATAGTTGCTTTAAACAATGAAGTAATAACTTCACCGACAACTAGAACAAAATCCTTCAAAAAATGTCTAACTTGTTGTATTTTATGCCGAAGTTAAAACGTTTACTTAAGTTTGACTGACTGCTGTGAAAAAAAATTATACCAGACTGAATTGACAAATAATCGCAAAAACTGGTCCATTTCATGCCCTTTTCAAAATGATACAACACTACCAATTTTTTTTAATCAGAACCAGAATTGCTACTTATTAAAAAATACCAAAACCCTTATCGACTATCTCGCTCCCACATTCATTGTTTTGTAACATGGAAACCGGTCCGACTTTCACAGACTAGGGGTCTTCGAATAGTCTAGACCAGGGGTCACCAAATGGCGGACCGCGGTCCGGATGCGGATCGCGAACCTTTTTTTTGCGGACCATTTTTCCAGAAAACATGTATTCTTGATTAAAAAAATTCAGATAACTTTTCGTTTTATTTACTAATTATAGATTTTGGATTTAGATTAACTGCTAGTCAAATTCTTATGCCATCATAATGCTATGAACGACCCGCGACAGATATACAGATTTTGTGAACGGACCTCCAATGAAACTAATTGGTGACCCCTGGGTTAGATACTAGAGAAAACTTTTTGGCGTTTAACGGATTTACTCATTTCCTAATATTTTCCGAACGGATAGAAATACAGAGGAAATAGATACATAAAATTTGGATATCGAGATGTGAAAATCATAGATTTCGCACGGGAAAGAAGAATTTTCCTTCGATTCCGGGTCAAAAATATTTCTAAGTGCCGACCCAAAAAATTTTTTTCATGGTATATCGATACGCAGCTCGTGTCTAATTAAATCGAGGTCGCTGATCACGAATATGTAATTAGTTTTTCCCTAAGTGCCGTACTTTGGGAAAATTTTCACTTAAAGTGAAAAAATTGACGGAAATAGGTCAATTTTGGAACTTTCCACCGCCCAATAAAATCGGAGTAGGGTGTTGCTGATTTTTTACGTCATATTTGGATCCTTTATCTATCGAATCATCCGAACAATAAATGTCCAGGCCGTACGCTTCGGAAATTATGACTTTTTTTCCCGAGGGTCTATTTTTCGGAAAATTCTTTCCGCGATATTTCCTCGGAAAATTTTTGTAATAAATATCTGATGGTAGATTCGGAATCTACGGCCCCGAATCTTTAAGAATAAGTACCCGTTTCATAGTTTTGCGTCAAAAAATTTTTCTCGAAAAATGGGATTTTTTTAAGGCTAATGTATTAAAAAATTGCCAAAATTCGACCGGTCTCCAATTTCGATGCAAATTACGTCATTTACTAATTCGGGACCGTAGATTACGAATATATGATCTGATTTTTCATTAGAGAATTTTCCGCGGAAATACCGCGAAATGAATTTTCCGAAAAACAGACCCTTGGGAAAAAAATCATAATTTCCGAATAGTACGGCCTGGACATTTTCTGTTTGGATTATTCAGTAGATAAAGGATTCATATATGAGGGCAAAAATCAACAACACCTTACTCCAATTTTTTTTGGGCGGTGTGAACTTCCAAAATTGACCTATTTTCGTCCATTTTTTCACTCTAAGTGGAAATTTTCCCAAAGTACGCCACTTAGGGAAAAACTAATTGCATATTCGTGATCAGCGACCTCGATTTAACTAGACACGAGCTCCGTATCGATATACCATGAAAAAATTTTTTGGGTCGGCACTTGGAAATATTTTTGACCCGGAATCGAAGGAAAATTCTTCTTTCCCGTCCGAAATCTATGATTTTCACATCATCGATTGGTCGGTGGACGACGTTTAGATTTATGTATCTATTTTTTCTGTATCTCTATCCGTTCGGAAAATATTAGGTAATGAGCGAATCCGTCAAACGCCAAAAAGTTTTCTCTAGTATCCAACACATACAAAACTCTACAATTTTCCGATTAGGTCGACGCGGCTTTGGTTATTCACTAAATCGGGTACGCAGATCACGAATCTGTAATTAGATTTTCCGTATCTCGATTAGTTTCGGAGCAATGACGAAGAAAGTCGCAATTTCTGGCTCTACCTCCGGAAAATGGACTAATCAGTCGGATTTTTCGCCATATTACCAAAATTAATCGAGATACGGAAAAACTAATTACAGATTCGGAATCTACGCCCTCCATTTAGAGAATAGCCAAAGCCGTGGCGATCTAATCGGAAAATTCTAGATTTTTGTATGGGTTAGAATCTAGACAAAAGACTCACAGCTCTGCCAATGTGTTAGTTGTTGTATGCATTTTATCAATATTTCACAGGAAATAGGTCATAAATACTTCTACAAGGGTTGAAGTATTACAAGATATTTTACTTGCAATTATCTTTACGTGGAAAATATTAATTTCAAGGGTGAGACCACCCATGCAAAAATAAACCAGTTAACCCAAAACATTTAAGTTTTACAAGCGAGCTGCTTTGTTTAGAAATACAAATGAGCGCTTTCCAACATGTGAAGTCATGGGACGCAACATTGGTGATATCTCGAAAACCAGCGGACTTTTACTGAGGTCATGTTGATGCTATCTGATAGACCTAATGCCAATCTATCTCCAGTGTCACTTTCGCGTGGTATTTTTGGGACACCCTGTATACAAGACTGTTTTGATGACAAAAATAATATTGACTTGTTACATATTGAATGATTTATGAATAAATATTGGGGATGACATTTCAGAATATTTAGAATTGGATCATTTCAATGATGTAGTTTATGAAGCCAATAGGATAGAAGAACATAATGGAATCATCAAAAGAAATTACTGTTCGTTGAGCACTGAGGTTAATATCACCTTTTACTTCCTTGAGTAGTGAGACATGTTCCTGTTTACAATATTTTCAAAATGATGTTAGCAAAAAAATGCTGAAATATCGATCGACATTTGTGTATCAAATATTTTTTCTTGAGTTAAGTTTCATAATACAAAATCAAAGTGTTAATGGTATGAAACATTAAATTACGACAAGAAGATTGTATTTTAATTATATATTTAGTCGTATAATGAGATGAGTTTTCAAATAAAGAAAACAAGAATATAAAATACCTACCTAATCTTTTAAAAAAATGAAATGAACTGTTAAAATAATTTGTTCGTCAGCCTACACCTATTCAAATATCAGGCATAAATGGACAATCTGATATGATGATCTCCAGCCTTGCTCTGGACCATTCGATGATACTTTCCTTAGGTATTTTGAGTTGTAAAGACTATTCACCGAGTGTAAGTTGCAACAACCCATTCAATGAGATTGAATTATTACAGATTGCCCGTTTTATCTCGATGAATAAACTATTATTTTTAATTTAAATTCTTTTATGACGCTATCATAAGAATTCATTCATATCATTCCCAACTACCAATACTTTCGGATAGCTTTTCACATTAATGTCATTCATCATCATCTTCATTAATCGAAGCATACACCAGTTCTTCATTCATAGTGAGAAAATTCGAAATTCAGTTTCTTGGACTGTGTAATTCGTTGCTCACGCATAATAATCGCAATGATTTTCATTTAAAGTGGTGTCAATTCGTTTCGATGTTAACTAGATGCAATATATGCACTTCCTACTTCAATTGACGTCAACGGCCATAGCTGTTTAATTGATTATTGTTATCGAACTAGGTTTCGTGTCATTCGAATCAGGGATCGGGTTGCTACTCAATTTCTGGTTCTACCTCGTAAATACCATGAATATTGCTATGCCGTAACTACACGATAGTTCACTTAAACGATTTTATATTCTCCTTGAATTAAGTCTGATAGGACGTGACGTACGGCTACAAAGACTAACGACCCATGAGCTGCTTCCAGTCTAAAAGAAGTTCCGGTCAAAAAAGAAACAATACGGGCAGAATTCTTGCAAAAAGTATTCCTCAATTTACTGGCTCTTATTAGCTTTTTCGGGTAAGAACTGAATCCGAAGAACGAGGTCGGCTCGTTCTTTTTCCTCCTACATTTCCGTCGCGGTTACTTTAATATCTCCTCCAAAAATGTTCGGATTTAATCTTTTCATTCTGGGATTTTTGAGGAGTTCATTAAGGAAATGTTTGTGTTATTTGTTCGTTTCAATGGGGAGCATGAGGCCGTATAAGACTATACTGAATGAATGGGGAATGTTAATGTAATTTTTTCGAAGATCTCTATGAAAATTGACATTTTACGTACTAATTTGGCGACCGTAAAATCGACTATTATTGAAGGCAAGTACTTTGCGGGCGAGAATAGTATATTCTAAAACAAGTTGCAGAATGGGCTGATATTCAAACACGAATGCGAAATTCGAAAACGAGCGAGAAGGAGAGAGTTTTCGTACGCATGATTGTTGGAATTGCCTTCTGCAACGAGTATTAGACGATATTTTCTCTATTTCAGGCAAGTTTTGTAAAATACTGTTGAAATTTAATGAAAAATTAGGATTATACATCCTAGTGACTTTTATATTGTATCTTGGCAGTTGGTGTGACTGTTACGAAACTTGACAGATCACGGAATTTGAATTGTACGTAGAGCACGGAGATCAGATTTAACAGTTTCCTAATATCATGAATTATTCGAAATTAGCAAGAAAGAAATCTCTAGTACCTTATTTTTTGATGAAAATAAAACCTTTTCTCTCAACAATTATTTCACCTTGTCCAGATTATCTTATATTGACAATAATTGACGTGTGTTCAAATTTGATAGGATCAAATGTCAGTGCTGACTACCACAAAACGAAAATTATAACTTGAAACAATGCGGGAATGAGTTCATTCCAGCACTGTTTTCAGTGCTGGATTGGACTCATTACGATACTGAAATAGAGAAAGTACTTCCTCGTCCGCTGTGGTCACTATGAATACAGCATGATACGTTCAATACAAACAAACAAACTTATGTCATCATGACATAAGTCGTAAATTTTCCGGCGCATTTTTTCATTCTTTTATACAATACAAAGTTAAACAGTATCTATAGCCTTACATAAGGGCCCTGTAGCGATCTTTGAACATCTGATGTTCTGAATAATCATCGCTTGGACCGGTCAGACCTGGTTTTGAAAGAGACCCTCCTGGCCTTACGACCAACATTTTCATTTTTGAATTCAAATATTGAAGGGATATCAAGAGTGAATAGCTTCGAAAACTAGCGGAGGCGATTCTTCAACAAGAGATACCATTCGCCTACAGAGAGGAATTTTTGTGAGAGGAGACTTTTGAAAGGTTATGTATTATTTTTAATTTGTTCGTTTCCTCCTCTTTTCTTTTCATTTTTCAGGTTGAGTTTCGGGTACCTTGGAGAAACCAATCCGTTTTTTGACGAAGGAATCCATAGTGAAGAAATATATGCCCATCAATATTTTTAAATTTCAGTAAATTTTGTGAACAATAGTTACAAATCACCACACTCACAGTGAGACAGGGTTTTTTTGCTGAGGTTTTTCCCTAAGCTCTTGTATCATACGTCGAATTATATGGTACCCCGTTACACCAACCTCTGCTAACACATATACAGCTCTCAGCCAATAGATATGTGTCTGTAAGAATAACTGTCAGTGCTGTGGTTACTATGGATACGGTTCGATAAAAACATAAGTGTATGTGTCATTTACTATTTTGAAATTATTTAGGTGGGAATGATATGAATGAATTCTTACGATAGAACTGCATCATGAAAGAAACTAAATTCAAACAGCCTGATTCTCCCCAATAACGAACTTATCCGAGATATTCATTCCTCAAATCTACTCTGAATATTATATTATATCAATTAGACAATATTGCAGTTTTGTTCCTACTGGAGATATTCCGAACCCAATTTAATTATGTATTCTACCAAATAATTTATTTCCAATATCAAATGGATTATCCACGGGCATTATATTATCACCTTAGAAGTATAATATCATATCATCCTCATAATTCTACGATAGCTGAATAACGAACCAGAAATAATTTTGACATTTATCTCTCATAGGAAAATAAAATGACATGTAAGAACACAGATCAAATAATAATTCATAGATAGAATAATTAAGAATAGCATTCTGTGAAAACATAGAAGGACGATTCATTATTAAAAGTTCGAAAAATCATATCTCCAAAAGTATTAGCTTGTTAGAGTTGAATATGATATCAATGGATTCTTATGGTGAAACTGCATCATAGAAAAAATTGAATTTGAAATTTGTAATGTAAAAAAAAATTTTTTTTTTCGTTACTCCGAAACCTTCAGGCCAATTTAGCTCAATAACGAACTCAAGATATTCATCTCCCAAACCTATTCTGAAAATTTCAACTGCGTAGCTCATTCTGTTCGAGAGTTATTGTAGAAACAAAATTCAAAAATAAAAAATTTTGTTTTTATACTTTACGGCAACCTGGTCAATAAAATAGTTCGCATGCATATTGAGATCATTATTCTACAATTTGATGCTAAATTTCAGATAGATCGAGTGATCGATTTCGGAAATATTCATAAAAAATGTTTTTACTAAAAACGGCCATAACTCCGAAACTACTTGGTAGATTTCACCCGTTAGCGAACTCGTCCGAGATATTTACGCTCCAAGCCGACCCTGCAAATTTCAATCCTCTAACTCCTTCCGTTTGAGAGTTAAGGCTGGTTTATGCTGGCTGGTATATATATAATATATATAGCCATTTATTTTTAGTGTTATGGTTTAAAATCAGACTAAATAATCCGTTAACTTATTATTTATTATTATTAATAATAAGTAAACGGATTATTCAGTCTCAGTATCAACCATAGCGTTAGAAATCTATGTTTCAATTTTTAAGTTAGGGTATAAGTTAAAGTTACCTTCCAGCATAAACCAACCTTTATGGTGTTAACAGCCCGACGTACGGACGGCCGGCCGGACAGAATCGATTTCGACCCCGGATTCTTGATCAGTGAGTCGAATCAAATCGTTGAAGGCCATTTTCAGCCAAAAATTCGAAAATTACAGACATTCGGGCAAATTGATAAGCACTCTATTCCGAGGAACAAGAACGCCAAAAATCCGGAAATAGATATCCGAAATCTAACTTATCAAGTAACTTTTCCGTTAACATTTAAATCAACCTATATATAAATAGACATCAGTCCATTAATAAATCGAATTATCCAGAAAAAAGAAAAATAAAACATATACAGGGTGAGTCTTTGACCACTGCATTAATTTTAACCAAAGATTCCTCTCATCAAATGAAACACTTTTTTCATTTAACATTTTTCCAAATTCAGCTCAGGTAAAAAGATACAGGCTGTTGAAATTTTGAAAAAAAATCAGTTTTTATTTTGTAGCTTTGACATCCTTTTTTCGAATAAAATGAATGTTGGCGTAAAGTTTCCTATAACTATGATACATATTTTCCAAATATTAGTTATTTTCTACTTCTGCTGGTTTTCTAGTTATGGACTCGTGGATTCATAAAACTAAACGAAATTAGCATAAAGAGAGCATATAAAGTTTTTCAAGAATATTCCATCGTTTTAGAACATTATATTATTCTTCATCATTTCTCCTTAAACGCACCGTTTTGGAGATATTCTTCATTGAATGTTTTAAAATGGAAAACTCCAGAAATTTCACTACTTTTATGGATCCGTTCCTGAGCGTTGGAATCCCGAATCAAGCTGTAAAACACGTTACCATGCCTTATTCTCGTCCGCCAACAATGTCATAGATAATTTATATGCGGGAGTGTATTTGCACATTGTGAAATCTTTAAACGCTTGCAACTTTCTACCTGATCCGAAACTGGAAAAATGGTAAATGAAAAAAGTGTTTCATTTGATGAGAGGAATCTTTGGTTAAAATTAATGCAGTGGTCAAAGACTCACCCTGTATATCAATAATAATACGAAATCCACCGAATTTCCAAGCTACCTCCCAATCCTCCAACCACTAATTCCATCTTCTTGTACCTAATTCCTATTATTTTCTTGTACCTAATTCCTATTATTTCCCAGCCGAAACTCGTTCTCGAAAAGTCGGAAATAATCATTGTAATTTGAACTCGTTATGCCACAACCAGCGTCCCAAGTCGACCGAGTACGTCAGGTGGAATAGTTAGAGGTCGAAATTGAAAACGTTTTAATATTCAGAATGGCCGCGAACTTTTCGCCGTTCTAATCCCCGCCGAAACGAAATATTCCATTAGTCCATTAATGAAAATTTCATTGGTCGCGATGTTCTACGTTGCAGACGCGAAATTGAATAATATACCCCCGGTTCTCATTTGCTACGCTCGCGTTACAAAATCTCTCGCGAGATTGTTTTCGGTGTTTGTTTCGTTTTCGGGGCTGCTGCGTTGTTATTTGAGATTTGTACGCAGTTTGGATGTTACGAATGATTTAGCTGTTTTGATAATTTGCCGAAATGGGGTTTGGAATGTTGGAAGTTTCCTTAAATTTAGCAGAAAGCTGTCTTGTGATTAATAACACGGATCAACGGAATATATTTTTTCTTTCGTTAAACAATGACGTTATTAGGGATATTTTTAATGTGTTGAGTTCAAGAATTAAATAAGATTTCAGCTCTAATCTTCGAGATTATTATTTTTGCGCACGGAATTATTTTTTACCGAAAATGGCGAAAAGATTTTATACTTCAAATCAGTGAGATTCTCCTTAAGTTCAGCATGAGCCTTCAAGTTGCCATTTTACAATAATGTACCAGATTTCTGCTCAAGCGGCTTCGCATTTTAGCCATTATTGTGGAAAAGGTATCTACTTCTCTGAAATATTGTCTACTCGATAACGCAAAAAGTACAGATCCGATGGAAATGAAACTTGGTAATTACTTGTAGGAGTCCAACACGCAAATTTTTGCGAAATTTCGTGAGGATCGTAATTTTATATTTCAGAAACTATCAATCAGATTCCGTTGAAATTCTGCACACAACTTCCCGCGGCTATTCTACAATCGGGTACTGGTTTTCAGCTCGATCAGATTTCGATTTCAGCATTTATTGTGTAAACAAAATTCCAAAACAAAATCCCCACTAAGTAAGTTCAATACTTCATTAATGTTTTCTACGCCCATGTCAGTGAACGTCAAAAATCGCAACTGTTGACATTTCTTGCAAGTCACGTTTTACAATAACATACAGGTGCGTTTTGATAAGAAAACTTAAATTTCTTGGTTTAATTAAATTGCAATCAAATTTTGATCTAAGTTCTACTTTATTTACATGAATTTAGTCGAATGAAAAATATAAAAACTTTTAGCATTAAAAGAGTGATGGCCCCAAATGTCGGCTACACATTACACAGTTCTCATAAATTATGTCGCGTTTTCTTAGCATACTATGGAAATAGACGTCATGTCATTTATGTCGTCAATTTACAACAAGGATCCAAACATTTTCTCGAAAGAATTATGAGAGCCTATATTTCATAAGAGAAAATGGGTGGGCGTTGAGCATTTTTGGGCGCATGTTCTAGGGGAACATCGTCCTATCATTTCGTCCAAATGTCTGTAATTTTCGAATTTCGAGCTGAAAATTGGCTAATAGACTAATTCGGACTCCCTGATCACGAATCCGGTGTCAGATTTTTGGGTGCCGTATGGCCGGCCGGCCGGCCGGCCGGCCGTAGGCACGATAACAGGAGCACCGAAGGTCCTATCGACTTCAAACTTTCAGGGTAGGTTTCTGATCAAAATGCGACGGTTAAGTTCGTTAACGGGCAAAATCGGCCGGACGGTTTAGGAGTTATAGACATTTAAAATTTTGAGGTTATTTCCCTGATATTTCAGGAACTGAAGAAGATGTTGAATCGAAACTTGGTAGTCAGTTCGAGGATATAAACGCGCAACTTTTGGCAAAATTCTGTTATGATCGAAATGTTGGTAATTTTTAAAAAATTCTTTTAATTTTTTCGAAAAAAAAATTTTTTTTTCGTGAACTATTCATCAGATTGCAACAAAAACTTGTACTAACGTCAATTGTAGTATTTTCCAACATTGTGCAAAATTTTGGCTCTATACGATTTCAATTTCTGGAGATATAAGACAAAATGTGTCAAATTTCCTGGGTCTCTCTCAGTATTTTCATCGATTATTCTATGAACTCTTTGAATTCCACCGAAAACAAATTCAAAGACATAAACATAAAGAATCAAGTCATAGTTTAGACGTCGAAAGAAGGACGATGTTGATCGACTTGAAAAGGTACCTATTTCAAGAAATGCAATAATGAAATGCTTAATTTATGGATATAATATTATCTAAGTATTGTTGGGATCGGGCAGTTGGAAAATTTTTTAATAAAAAAATTTGTACCGACGTTAAATCAAGCATTCTACACGAGTGTGCAAAATTTCAGTTCGATACGATCTCAATTCCAGAAGATATTGCTTAAAATTCACATTCCAGCGTGTTTTGACGTTCTATGGTCACAGAAAATCGTCACAAAAATCTATTTACCTCATTTGACGGCTGTTTGTCAAATCAATTAATTCCAATAATTGATGTCAGATTTCCTACATACCAAGTTCAAACACATTTTATTATATGGAAAACACTTATTATGATCACGTTCTACAGGAATTGATACTAAATAGAAGCTAGATGAAGATTATTGTAATGGAAAATTTGTGTTCCAGAATAATATTAAGGTATTCAACATGATACTGCTTTTTTTCTTTACTGGTCAGTACGGGCCACAAGGAAGATGAACATGCGCCCAATAGCTCCTGTCCACAGGGCTTGAACCAATTTTTTAAGAACTTTGTAAAGTTTTACCCAAGGGATATTTGAGCATGAGATTCTAATACTAATTTCTCAAGGGAGGTTTGATTACCCCAGCAACAAGATTCCTAGTTAGGTTTTTAACAATATATTATAGAAAGAACTAGGTGTACAAATCTTAATTAACAGTTCCAATCACAATCTCTCAAATTACACAAACTTATAACTACTTATCTTAAAAGAAATGTTCGAATCGTGGTTCCACTTCCAATGCAATATGTTTCTGTGGTGTCAGATGATCTTTTCGGTAACGGAATACACCCTCTAGTCAGCTTCGAATTGTACTTCAGGTGTGCTTCCAGCTCCTCCACCATAAGTTAACTTTCAAGCAAATGTAGGTACATGCAAACGTAACAGCCAAAAATTACTACAGCTTCCAGCTCCTGATTGTACTTCAGTTCAAGTCAAGCCTCAGCCAATGATTGTGTTTCGGTGCAAGTCAAGCTTCAGCAAATGATTCTATTTCGGTGCAAACAATGTGGACCCAACCAAGGAGTGTAATCTAACTCGTGTGGTCCCAACCAAGGAGTGTAGTGTAACTCAAGTGGTCCCAACCAAGGAGTGTAGTGAATATGGTCCCAACCAAGGAGCGAGAAAAAATATTATTTATCTCGCAAACTAAAAATTAGAAATTCCACTGGGAATACTCGATGAATTCAGATCAAAATTCTCAACGATATACGAAAGATGATTTCTCCCTCAGAGAAAAGCCGGAAAAGGAAAATGAAATCAACCTCCCTACATCACGCAGACACGAAGATCATAGAAGAGAAATAACCTGACATAAGGTGACAGTCCGTCAATGTGCATTCTATGATTACCAGTGGCGTTTCAAAAGGAGATGAATAGCATAGGCGTGCAATACGTTGCAACTTGGGTGGTGGATCCTCGGATGAAATACCAACCATATTAGATTTCGAAACATCCTTTGCAACGGTCATAAGATACCATCTGAGTGCGGAGAACCTCGTTAATCGATCGGACAAAAGTTGGTATATGGATGGATCAAAATCAGATAACGCAAACTGCTCCTGAGCTATTATCCCTCTATCTCACAGACAGAGACACTAGTTGACTACATTTGTGCTCAAGAGCGCCTGGAAAAGAACATCTACAGTGCACAGATTATAATGGACAACCAGGCCACCTGCTGGACCAGAATCCTCGTGGGCTTGGAAAATACTACTGCAGGGCAGAGGTCTAACTATGCTGCCACGAGCTGAGCTGAGGAAAGTCGGCAGACGAAGCATGCAGGCTCTGTTGGTGCACAAGTTCTCAAGCCGTTTGGTATGTTAACACCATTGATAATGTCCTCTGGATTGAATAGGAATGGTCACAAGAGATGGTAGCGTTGGCAGTTCTGAAGAGCTGGGCCAAGCCTCACAACCATTTACCTCAAAAGTATGAACGTTCACGACATTCTTTCATATGAAGTTTACGCTCACCCAACTGACGAACACCATTGCCCGATAAAATGTTCACCCTCAAGCCAGACTCCAAATTCCACTCATGCAATAAAAGCCCCAATATTTATGCTATCAATTTCAATCCCACCATAAGCTCCACCGTATCCCATCCGGGAAAATGACCCAATTGAAAAGTAAACCGTTTTTTCCAGATCCGACGACAAATCTCGGCCACACACCCCCCGCCGCCGTCATTAATGAGATAATCCGCAAAATGGGCGGAATGTCCCGCGCATATTAATAACAGTCTAATGGCGGGGGACGTGGCGGGGCGCGTTCTCCCGTTTCCGTACAAATTTCCATAAATTATTAAATCCCGCCGGCTCCGGACCGGAAGCTTCGCTCCAGAAGAGAAAGATGCGCTGGTTTATTCAGCCAATTAGTTTAATCACGGCGACAAAGTGGCGCAGAGTGTCGGTCGCAGTCGGCCGAATGCGTCCGCCGAATCATAAAGATTACTCTATTTCGATTGGCCTGATTATTCGGGATAACTGGCGGAATAGCTGTGAAAACTGTGTTGGTCGGGAAAGGGAAGTGATCTGTGTCGAGGGCTGATGGATAGCAGTATGTTTGTGATTGAATCCAGTCTTTCGTAGATATAAAGTCCGCCATCTAACGTTTTTTTTTTCAACTATGGCTTATTTCGTGAATGGTATCACTTAGCTCATGTCTGAATTGACAGATAATTAGTTTTATCCGTCCGCAGATTGAATATGGTTGTGTATACGCTTGAACAACGCTGGGAAATATTGCGACATTACTTTGAAAATCATGGTAATGTTGCAGAATGTGTGAGAAATTGCGTACGGATTTTGGAAGAAGAGAAGCGCCGTCAGCTCCGTATGTTCGTTATCTTGTAAAAAAAGTGAAAGAAACTGGCATCCTAATCGATAAACCAAAGCGTGAAAAGCCAAAAACAGTGCGTACACCCCAGAATATTGCTGCTGCGGCAGAAAGTGTGCGGCCCTCATCTGGTTCATTTTTGTCCACCACACAGCACGATATAATTATGCATATGTGAGGGAGGGCCTCACTATAGCAGTGTAAATCCACCTATAGTGATTCCCGGACTCAAGCTCCATGTTTTGCCAGTTGCCCTGTGAGCAATCATGTCAACGGTTGCTGAGAGTTCTCAGGTGGGCTTGGTATCAAGCATAAGCGTACCTCATCAGCTTGGTTGAGTAGCCCACCCATGAGTTTGGGGGCTTTAATTCCCTCCAAATTCCTTTTGAGTGTGAACTATTTTTGAGAGGTTGAACGAGAAGTGGCTATACATGAAGTAGACCCTTACAGTTTAATTCAAGCAAGAACAAATCGAGAGTGCATGACAGATTCAGAACTAGTGAGAATATATAGTTTCTTGGATTCATCCGGAATCCGCGTTCCAAGAACCGCCACTGGAAGGCCGAAAGTCGTTTTCGATGGGGTCGAGGTGAATTAATATTCAAGATGCTCATGGAAAGTTCACCGGATCGTTCCGTCTCGTTCGAAACAAAATAACTCATTAGTCCAGAGATGAATATTTCATCTAGAATCGTAATGGCTTTCGAATCCAGGAAGCATAACGAAATTATGTGGTCCGCACTTCATTACAGAAATTTGCAAATCAATATCGTAAACTTTTTATAATTTAACTCCTGCAGTCGTCGTTCTCCATCTCGTGGTTCAATTATTATTGTTGGAAATAGAGGGTTTGGTCAGTTTGTAATATGGTATGAGTGAGGGATTGTTGAAAATCAACAGTATACTCATTACATATTTAAATCAGATGAAATTATTGGGCATTGTTTAGTCGTTGGAATATTGTATCAATTCAACAGTAGCATGAATGTACATTTTTGGCAATTGTTAAAGCTAATGGTTGCAGCTTCAATTGAGGCACATTGTTGGCTGCATAGCTTTAATTGCAGTAAGTAGCTTGGAATAAATGCCTGCAGCAGCCATTTCGCTGCTAGCATCGCTGCAAATATTAATTTTTGACAATTATTGAAGAAAAATAGCTGCAGCAGCAATTCAGGTCTTTTTTTGCCTGCATAGCATTCAACCATTTTGCTGCTGCCAGCACTACAAATATTACTTTTTCCTACGAGCGTGCGCAAAGTATTACTTTTCCGCATGCATTTGGGTTGCCAAAGGAACGGAAATGTCAAACTAATCAAAATTGTTGTTGTTAGTACGGGAAGTTTTCATGAATGTTTCAGAAACGGGCGATTATTTTATGCAATGTGAAACTCTTGCAAGTGTATAAAACTCCACCGACATTTGCATTACAGTTTGAACAAATAGATATTGATGATAAATTTTCAGGAACAATTTTATCACGCAACAAGACTTGTAGATTTTTACGCATGATGATGTCAGGATTTTTCTCAAATTGTATAATGCCTCAAGCTTTTCTCTCCTACACAAACACTGTTCAAATGAACAGTTCCCGTAGTGATTTCTACATTCCATATTGCAGGCGGCTAATGAAGCGAGTTTGAGTTTAGTAACTGAAAAATCTAAAGCCAAGTATGAAGCAGAATATCAGAATTTTGAAAACTAGTCCCACAGTAGAGGGACAATAAGCCTAGAGAAAGTATTGTTTGCATACTTTTTACATTTGAAGAAGGAATTTCAGCCCACTACACTATGGAGCAAATATTCCATGTCGAAAAGTGTACTGAAAGTTGAGAGAAACTAAGATTTGGGTAAATACTTAAAACTCATCTCGTTTTTAAAGAAGTAATATGTTGGGTACCGTCCGATAAAAGCCAAAATATTTGAAAAAGTGAAGTTTTTAGATTTATGGAAGATGCAGCTGATGAAATTCATCTTCTCATCAAAGTTGCTACCATTTTTAGATTGGCCGATGCCTGCACGCGCGATGAACTTTGCAAAATAATGATTCATCACATCAAGGACAAGGGAAATTTTATGGTGGTCAAAATCCCGGATACTAAACACAATTAATCGAGAATATTTTGTATTTCCAATGAAACGAATCATGGATATCATTTGCAGCTCAACCATAAATACGCAAATTTTAGGAAACAAAATACTCCACACAGGCGTTTTTCTGTCCAATATAGACAAGGAGCATGTAATGTGTGGGAATAAATTCGTTCGGAAAAATGCCTTCGTAAATAGCAGCATATCATTGGAAAATCCTGAGCATCAGTACATACTAGTAATAGTTTCAAACGTTCGTCGGCTACTATTCTGGCCAATTGTGAGGAAGGAATAACCAATGTCAAGCGCCTGGGAGGCTGCAAATCTACCATTGTCACCGAGATTTACATCGACGAATCAACTAATCAAAAAAAAAAAAAAGGAATGTCTAATAATATGTTATACAGATAACTCTACTTTAAATAATCAATCATTTTAAAGCCACCCATACAGCTGCACTACAGAGAATCATCAACCTTCGAACGACCCGTCCTTCAACTTCAACGAACGAGAACATTACTTACCCTTTTGCACCAAAACAGTGTTCATTGAGACACCCATTGAATGAACTGACAGCACCATCAATCAATTTACAATATGTAAATAATTGTTCTTTCGTCAGAAATATCATGAACAAATAATTTAATATTTCTTCTTCTCTTTTCAGTTATTGTTTAATTTTGAATTCAATTAATACAGAAAAAAAACACATACAAAAAAAACTCATATAATATAAGTTATATAATAGTTGAGATGTTTCATTCCGGATTAATGAAATGTTTCAGAATAAATTATAACATTTTAATTTGATTTCTTCTCCTTATTATAAGATGCTCGAAGGAAAAACATTGTTACTAACACTTGCGCAAAGTGACTTTTCCGCACGCAAAAACTACGCTTCGCGTAGTTCGTCTAACTCTAAATGCGTGCGGAGAAGTATCAATTTGCGCACTCTTTAGGAAAATAACAATTTTGGCAATTGTTGAAGCAACGTTGCTGCAATTAGAGCATATGTTGTTGGTTCAAAAAGCTTAAATGCCGTAAGTATAGCTTGGAATAGATGCCTGCAGCAGCCTTTTCGCTGTGCCGCCGCTGCAAATATAACTTTTTGGACAATTGTAGCTGCAGTTGCAATAAAGGTAAACTGTTGGCTGCATAGCATTGATTGCAGAAGGTACATTGTAATGAATGTCTGCTGTCGTCAATGTATAATGTCAAAAACATTCTTGGATAATTGTGGAAGAAACATTGGTTCAACCACTGTGGACAGGAGCTTTGGCGCTCTTGTTCAAACTTTGACAACTCATATCTTCGAAAGTATTGGTAAGAGTTGGGAATTATATCAATGGATTCTTATGATAGAACTTCATAATAGCAGAAATTAAATTCAACCATCATAAAAGAATTTAAATTCAACAAGAGTGCCAAAAATTATTAGTCCAAAAGCAATAGACCAATTCTACCCAACCTCGAACTCATCCGAGATATTCCTTCCTCAATTCTATGATGAACGATATATTTTTTCCTCAAATCTACTCTGAGAATTATATTATATCAATTGAAACATTAGCCAATATTTCAGTTTTGTTTTTACTGCCGACATTCTGAACTCAATATCATAAACTTACCATTAACATTCCCATCATCATATGGATTAACCATGGGCATCAAATATCAAAATTTGACATATCATGTCTCAGGAAAATGACATGTATCAACACAGATCATATTATAATAATTCATAGATAGAATAATTATCGCATTCTGTCAAAACACAGAAGTACGATTTATTATTGAAATTTTTAAAAATCATATCTCCGAAAATATCAGCTCGTAAGAGTTAAAAATGACATCAATGGATTCCTATGGTGGAACTGCATCTTAAAAAAACTTAATTTGAAATTTGTAATGTAAAAAATGTTTGTTACTCAGAAACCACCCAACTAACAACTTTATATTTTATAATAGTTAAGGAAACGTTTTCAACCAAAATCTTATTAAACATTCTTAGTCGCTGAATTGTTTTCTATACGTTTATACAACATATATAAACTCAAAATTGGCACATTTTATAAAATAATTTTGTCATTCGAAACATTTCATAAAGCTCTTCATAAACATTACTATTTCATAAACATTCTGGCGCCATCTAAAAAACTGTTTTGTAATAGCTTTATAAAGATTTCCATAAAAGCGTTCTGAAATAAAAATGTTACATAGAATGTTATCTATAAAATTAATTGACAAATGACAATCCTGAATTATAACAACATAGCGAAAATATAGATGTCATGTGTCATTATTGTTTACACGAAGCCATTTTATTTATATATACTTCTACTCTTACAGACACATGTTTGGATACGCACAATGAAATTCTCAATGCAAATGAAATTCCTTCGTGAAATGTAGCACTAAAATGACATATTTTAAACGCGCCCCCTTGTTTCGAATGTTTCACATAAAAAAATTGAACAAAACAAAAATATGGCTTGTCAGTCTCATGATCCTTTGTAAGAAAATGTATTCCAATTTGTTCTACAGATTATTTTTGAGTCATTTCATGCTCTGGATGGTTGAAATATCTACACATTGGCAAATTTTAGTGTGTTTAAAACACTCCGCACTCTGAGTCATCACAAATGCAGCCATATTTAATGGCGTTCTCTTATAAAATGATTTTGCATCAGTTTCAAGCATTTCGTTGTAATTTAGCCACTTAACAACTACTATAAAACATGTTATTATGTTCTACCGCGTGAAAGTCAACATAACCTACAAAATCAGTGAAACAGTTAACGTCTTCTTGTGGACTATCTGATAAATAGATATTTTTGCAAGGGTATTAAAAAGGAGAAATAACAGTTAATCTGATGAAGGTATCTTATCAATAAGTCGATATCTTGAACACAAACATGATTGTGGTGATAATTTTGCACCTACAGAAAATTGTCTTCAGCAGTAGCTAACATAATGCTTCCTGAACCTCATGCATAGGTAAGACATTTGTGCTTTTAGCTAGAAAACTAATATGCATTTGCTTCATGGTCATCATAACTTTTTTAGAAACGTTCAAGATTGTGCAGACAGTTGAGAATGGAATTAAACACCTTCAGTGTGGGAACAGAATGATCAGCTGCTTTTGGATGATATTGTCATGGAAATTGAATACTATAAAATAGTTATGAAGTGGTTACCGAAACGATAATTTACTTTTGGAAGAAAAATTGTAACTAAAAGCACTTCTATTAAACTGTTTCATGAGGTTATACAGAACGTCTTTGAAATGGTATTTTAATATATTTGAAATAAAATTATAAATATCCCCAGAATTAATAAAGATACCATTAAAAACCAATTCACTTTTATAAGCAGAATTGTTTTATAAGTTAGTTATAAACCTCTTAACAAAAGGTTAAGTAACAGTTTTATAACATATTTCGTAATTCTGCTGTACAGACGTTTTCACGATAAATTTATATAGTATTTCGATTGTCCACAACAGAATGCAGTTTATGTAGCTTTAATATAATGAAATGATATTTTGGAAGCACTAATATGATACTTATGAAATATATTAGTCGCGAATCATTGGAGTTATAAGACAACTTTGCTGGTAGGGCACCTGGCCGATTTTGCCCAATAACGAAGTTAGCCGAGATATTTATCTCCCAAACCTTCCATCAAAAAATTCGAAAATTACAGACATTTGGCCAAATTGATAAGCACTCATTTCCAAGGAACAAGAGCGCCAAAAAGTGGCTTTGGCTGTAATATGCAGCTAATATCCAGGCAAACTGTAAGAACTGCTGCATATATTTGGCTGCAACCGTTAAATTAGCTTTCTGGTGTTACTTGGGGCGTTTCAGATCAATGAAAAATAGTATTAATTAAATTAATGAGGACGCTTAAACTCCAAGTGAATCATTTCATTGCTATCCACCTTCCTCTCCATTAACAAAACAGTCGACTGGCTCACTCGTAATTTTCGCTTACAACCCTGTATAATGTATATTTCATCAAGTAAAACGGGATGCAAATTCAAAATTATATAATCCAAAATGAGCATAAAACAGCAGCTCATGGAAAGAACATAACGTTCAGACATAAAACCAACGAGAGGACTACTTATCTCAAATAATGGAATCTTTCCAACGACAAAGCGCATTACGCTACGTCTTATACGGGAGTAAAAGGAAATAAACGGATTTTCAAGACCAGACGTCAAGCAGTAGTAAACACGAGAAGATCTCGAGATTAATGAATAATAGGTGAAACGAAATCCTACGTAATAAATCCCGATACGGGATAGTGATTCTTATGTAGAGTGACGAAGAGAGGACCACCACGATCGCCTATTTATACCAGAAGCAGAAACTAAGATGGCTTAAATAGATCCCATTCACTTTGAATGGAAAAGATTCTTCTCGTGAAGATCTTCCCAGATTTGTAGGGACAGATTTCTTTAGTTTTCGAGACAAATAAGGATGTGTCGGTTATTGTTTGTTATTGTACAGTTGCAGGAGGATTTGAGAGAGACGTAGCAGGGAATTACAACGGATATTATCACTTCCTTATGTGCTTTGCTGTGGAGTGTCAAATAGGGCCATTGTTTCGGTAGAACAGTTGGTTTGTTTGTAGATTGAGTTTCTTCATTTAAGAGTTAATTTATGTGATTTAAATAGTTCACATCTGTGGTTCATGTACTTCCACATCCGGTATCATTGGATCGATGAAAGAAAAGATTAATTCAATGACAATGGGATTGGATGTGCATCCTTAATTCGAGTTTTGAATTGATTTATACGATTATTAAGGTACTTCCAATTGTTCAGATTCTGACTCCAGTGTCCTCATGTATAGCACCAATGATACTGAGTACTGACGTGAAGTCAGTCAGCTTTGGCACGCTTGTTCAAACTCATATCCATAGCAGTCACCCATGCAGTTACTGAACTTACCCGAGACTGCTTAGGCTGAGATATTTTGACAATAATTCGAATAATACAGATCCGATCAAGTTTAAATCTAGAACTTGGCGCTAAGATAAGATGTTGAAGGCTCCTGTAGAATTTCGATGTTATCTGAACAGTGATAGTTAAAAATTAACAAGAAAATTATATGGAATTTTGAAATTTTTCTCTATGAATGGAGCAGGTTATTATTCAATTCAACCTTAGAACATAGCACTATATTCTGAGCATTCAACTAATCAGTTATATCTAATAAGCAAAATTTCGGTTTCAGAAAAACTGTCAACAAAAAAATAATTTAAGATAAGATTTTCGCTTAGTTTCTGATGAAGGAGTCATGATTGAGGATTTGCTGAACTAGGATATATTCTATAGAATATAAAACCAATAACAATGAAAAAGCATAAATAACTTATAATGTGGAAGAACTTTCCAGATTATTACAATTTTTTTTTACCGATTCACAGTGAATTCTGAGGTGGAAAAAAGTTCTTCATTTATATCGATATTTAAAACCATTTGTTGGTCAAGAAAAATAAGAAAATTAATTAATCAACTGGTATGATGATGCCAAGAGGAATGTTGGTGTTTAATTGTTCGTTATTTCAGATTCATACTTCAGATTTTCCATATCCGACTTATAGGGTGATGTTATCTTCTCGAATCAAGAGGGGAAGTATTCTCCCTAGTTCAGCCCTGGCATCAACCCCCAACATTTTTTGAACAGGGAAGAAATATCAAGTTTTAGTTAATTAGGAACTTATTTATTGTCTGTACATTACCCATTTAAAATTTTGAAAATCGGTTGATTTATCAACGAAATAATTTAATATTTGAACTTAGCGTCAGAGGGTGATGTCGGACAGAACTTGAACCGCCAAACTTAAGAACCTTAGGATTTTGAACAATCCAAAAATAATTTACAAGTTTTGTATTAGAGAGAAATAATTCCTGTGACAACATTGTTCCGAAAAAAACATCAGAGGGTGGCGAAAACCACCTACGTTTATTGAATAGGGGGGAGAGGTTAGAAGTGGTTTATTTAAGAAGTTTTATGGCTGAAAATGGTCTTAAACGAATTGGTTTAACTCACTGAATCCGTGGTCGAAATCGACTATGTCCGGCCAGCCATCTGTTAACACGATAACTCTCGAATTAAATGAGCTAGACAGTTGAAATTTTCAAAGTTGATTTAGGAGATAAATGTCTCGCTTAAGTTCGTTATTGGGCAAAATCGGCTGGATGGTTTCGGAGTAACGAAAATAAAAACAACTCTAACAAGCTAATACTTTCGGAGCAATGTTTTTTCAAAATCTCAATAATTGTACTTCTGTTTTCACAGAATGCGAATTCTATCTGTCTGTGTTCACTGTTCTTATATGTAATCTTATCTACCTATGACAGACGTTTCAAACGTATTTCTATTATAACAAACAAAGTATGATTGAACGCAAAATGACCAATTATAGGATATTATAATTACTCCTACCCTTGGATCATCCATATGATATCTTCAGTGAAAAACAAAATTGGAAAATTTCTAAGTTTCAATTGATATAATATAATTTTGAGAGGAAATTTGAGGAATGAATATCGCGTATAAGTTCGTTAATTCATTTAATTTCGGAGATGAATTGTCAAAGTTTGAACAAGAGAGCCAAAGGTCCTGTTCACAGGACTTTCCCACATTTTTCAAGAAATTGTTTGCTGTTCTTCAAAAAACCTTTTTTCTTTCCTGATAAAGGGTTTAAAAATTGTAGTAAAGATTTCGCTAATTACCTAGATTTGATAAATTTTTGGTTTCTCTAATTTGTTCATATTTTGCGGTAGGCTTCATAGAATCAAAATTTAGGAAAGCCCTGGGGACAGGAGCTTTGGCGCTCTTGACAAATCATATCTCCGAAAGTATCGGTTTCTCACAGTTGGGAATGATATCAATGGATTCTTATGATAGAACTGCATCATAAAAAAAAATAAATTCAAAAAATCATATGATTACGATCAATTATTGAAAATTTGAAAAATCGTATCTCCCAAAGAATTAGTTCGTAAGAGTGGAGAATGACATCAATGGATTATTCTGATGAAACTGCACCTTCCAAAGAATTGAATTTGAAATTTGATATGTAACAAAAATTTTTTTTTCGTTACTCCAAAACCACCGAACCTATTGCGCCCAATAACGAACTTAGCCGAGATCCTATCTCCCAATTCTACTCTGAAAATTTCAACAGTCTAGCTCATTCCTTTCGGGAGTTATGGTGGGACGAATCGATTTTGGTCACGAATTCTTGATCAGTGAGTCGAACCAAAATGTTTAAGACCATTTTCAGGCAAGAATTGATAAGAACTCCGAGAAGCACTCTGTTCTGAGGGAGTAGCGCCAAAAACATTTATGGGCTATTCGATAATTTTCAAAATTTGGGATTTTGTCACTGATATATTTCAGTTTCTTCAAACTGACTGACCATAGTCAACGGTATCCCAAATTGAATCGAAAATTCTCACATAATCGATAAGACCTTAAATCAACGATCCGTAATTAAATTGGTGTATGACCATCGGCTGAGGCAATACTCCTTCCTCAATAAATCATCACACGTCAATATTTACTACTTTCTATTTCAATACTTCCCCAATCAATTGAGTCATTATAGAGGATGTGAACTATCACCGATGTACGTACGTACCAATTTCACATCCGTGATATATGGCGTCTTCAGCGACCTGTCCCATAGCGCACATTCAAGTTACGTCCCATTGTTATTCACGAAATTGTCCGTTTTACCTCTCGTCATCGACGATAACATCTTCGATGCACGGTTAAGCCGTGGGTTGTGACATTCGATACATACAGGTGGTCTATCCAATTCCGGCTTTTCGGATTACACGGCCCCTTCCCGAGGATGCTCCGAACGGGCTGGTGTGGAAACCGAAATCAATCATTTTCACGTATGTGTCTTATGCTATCATCCTTGATGGGTTTCTGATGATGCGAGGTGTTTTGAATGAAAGGCCGAATTGTGTTTAATAAGTTTGGTTGTCTCATTTTCTGGCTTTGAGACGCGCGAAGAACAGTGATTGAAAGAATTATAATTAAAAGAAAGAAAATATAACCTCCATAAAGTTAGCAGAGCCACTTGCGAAAATTTCAATGAAACCTATTGCATTGATTGTCGAATATTTGTCGATAATTTGTCGTGAAAAAAAAATTTGTCGCGCGCTTAGTTTTTTTTTATACGGGGTGGCTCTGCTAACTTAATATTAAGTTAGCAGAGCCACCCCATATAAAAAAACTAAGCGCACGACAAACTTTTTTCTGTCACAACGAATATGTTTGGGTCGTTCGAAAATTCTTCAGCTCATTTATGATTGAAAAAAAATACGATTAACCAACGTACGTGATTCGTGTGTGGCCCCTTTAACCTAATATTAATTTAGCCCATATAAAAAAAACGAAGCGCGCAACAAACTTTTTTCTTTCACGACAAATTCTAAACAATTATTCGACAATTAATGCAATAGGTTTCATTGAAATACTTGCAGGTGGCTCTGCTAACTTAATATTAAGTTAGCAGAGCCACCCCATATAAAAAAAACTAAGCGTGCGACAAACTTTTTTCTATCACGACGAATAAGTTTTGGTCGTTCGACAATTATTTAGCTCATTTCTGGTTGAAAAAAAAAATAAAATTACCCAAGTTACGTGATTTGTGTGTGGCCCCTTTAACCATATATTAATTTAGCCCATACAAAAAAAAACAAAGCGCGCGACAAACTTGTTTCTTTCACGACAAATTCTCGACAATTAATGCAATAGGTGTCATTGAGTTTGTTGCAAGTGGCTCTGCTAACTTAATATTAAGTTAGCAGAGCCACCCCATATAAAAAAAACTAAGCGCGCGACAGACTTTTTTCTTTCACGACAAGTTCTCGACAATTATTCGACAATTAATGCAATAGGTTTCATTGAAATTGTTGCAAGTGGCTCTGCTAACTTAATATTAAGTTAGCAGAGCCACCCCATATAAAAAAAAACTAAGCGTGCGACAAACTTTTTTCTATCACGACGAATAAGTTTTGGTCGTTCGACAATTATTTAGCTCATTTCTGGTTGAAAAAAAATACATTTTACAGTTACGTGATCTGTGTGTGGCCCCTTTAACCAAATTTAGCCCATACTAAAAAAAAGGAAGCGCGCGACAAACTTGTTTCTTTCACGACAAATTCTCGACAATTATTCGACAATTAATGCAATAGGTTTCATTGAAATTGTTGCAAGTGGCTCTGCTAACTTAATATTAAGTTAGCAGAGCCACCCCATATAAAAAAAAAACTAAGCGCGCGACAATTTTTTTACTTTCACGACAAATTCTCGACAAATATTCGACAATTAATGCAATAGGTTTCATTGAAATTGTTGCAAGTGGCTCTGCTAACTTAATATTAAGTTAGCAGAGCCACCCCATTTAAAAAAAAACTAAGCGCGCGACAGACTTTTTTCTTTCACGACAAATTCTCGACAAATATTCGACAATTAATGCAATAGGTTTCATTGAAATTATTGCAAGTGGCTCTGCTAACTTAATATTGAGTTAGCAGAGCCACCCCATTTATAAAAAACTAAGCGCGCGACAGACTTTTTTCTTTCACGACAAATTCTCGACAAATATTCGACAATTAATGCAATAGGTTTCATTGAAATTGTTGCAAGTGGCTCTGCTAACTTAATATTAAGTTAGCAGAGCCACCCCATTTAAAAAAAAACTAAGCGCGCGACAGACTTTTTTCTTTCACGACAAATTCTCGACAAATATTCGACAATTAATGCAATAGGTTTCATTGAAATTGTTGCAAGTGGCTCTGCTAACTTAATATTGAGTTAGCAGAGCCACCCCATTTAAAAAAAAACTAAGCGCGCGACAGACTTTTTTCTTTCACGACAAATTCTCGACAAATATTCGACAATTGATGCAATAGGTTTCATTGAAATTGTTGCAAGTGGCTCTGCTAACTTAATATTAAGTTAGCAGAGCCACCCCATTTAAAAAAAAACTAAGCGCGCGACAGACTTTTTTCTTTCACGACAAATTCTCGACAAATATTTGACAATTAATGCAATAGGTTTCATTGAAATTTTCGCAAGTGGCTCTGCTAACTTTATGGAGGTAAAAATATATGGCTTAGTTGCACAATATACTACTGTGTTGTTAACATATAGCTATGTTTCTGGTTTTATCTCATGGTCAAATCGAAGTACAGTATACTTGATTACTTTACAATATACAGGATGAGTTTTTAAGCTGAACATTAATTTTAGCCAAGGATTTCTCTCATCAAATCAAACACTTCTTTGGGCTCTTATTCCTCGGAACAAAGTGGGAATTTTTGGATGAAAATAATCTTGGTTGATTTGGTTCGACTCACTAATCAAGAATCCGTGGTCGAAGTTGATTCTGGCCGGCTGGCCGGTCCGGCCGTAGGCACGATTACACTCGAACGGAATGATCTACCCAGTTGAAATTTCAGAATAGGTTTGAGAGATGAATATCTAGGTTAAGTTCGATATTGAGCAACATTGGCCTGGTGCTTTCGGAGTAACGAAAACATATTTATTTTTACATTACAAATTTGAAATTAATTTCTTTTCAATATGCAGTTTCATTATAGAAATCCACTAATATCATTCTCAACTGTAACAAACTAATACTTTTGGAGATATGATTATTCCATTTCAATAATTCTATGAATTCGTAGAATACTCTAATTATAGTTTTCTGATGTATGTGAATCCAACATGAGTCGAGTCATGGACCTACGTTTTGAATTTAAGTAGGAAAATTTTTGGAAATTGACGCACAGAAGCCAAATTGAAAAAATGTAACGGCACGTGGTGTTCCCAAGTGGTCACCCATCCAGTTAGATAGGCGCCAAGCAGCGTCGGGCGCGGTTAGTAGTTACTAACCGCGCCCGCGTTTTTCAAATTAGAACCCTATTTTTTATGAATGCGCTGGATTCTGCGATGAACAATAATGATAGTTTTCTAAATTGATTATGTTCTTAAATTAAAAATTTCTGAGTTTTTCTTTTTTTTTATTTAGGAGCATAATCACGTTAGACAACTATAAGTATTTTTCACCGCAGAATCCAACGCAAACATAAATAAGCACTCTGTTCCGAGGAAAAAATAGGGTTCTAATTTGAAAAACAGAAGTTATGACCAATTTTTGATCAAAATTTTCGGCACAAAATTTGAAACACTCTGTGATGATATTTCTGAAATTCAAAAGATGCATGACCTTTCCACATTCTTCTTGTTCGATGTTGTAAAAACGGTTCACGCTCAGGATGTTTGAAATAAGAATAATGAACATAATACTGACTAAACATATTTGACTTTTTTTTCGATATTTCGAAAACTATTCGAATGGAGTGAAGAATCATAAAAGGTTACTGAGGGAGGTTCATTCATTATTGAATGGTTCCTTTCTGGGTTTTCTCTCCCAAACTCTGAAAAATATATCAAAAAATTAATTATTTTGTGATTTGCTTCTGCGTAAGAAACACAAGATATTTGTCAGAAGCAATCAATTGAACAATGTTGCCTAACAAACAACAACGAAACAACATCAACAAAGAAACAACTATATCGTAACGTTTCGGAGTCTATATCAGACTCCTTCGTCAGACTTTTAATGAAAATCTTTAGAATTATTTTGTTGATAGTTATTTTGTGAAATTCAAGAATTGTCACATTTGGAGGCACATATCTTCGTAGGAGGGCGTCGTAGGAAAAAAAATTAAAGCATTCCTGACACGTCTTTACATACTTCGTTTACACCTGAGAAATAGTCACGTAGTCCAGGACAACCTGTACATGAATGAAGCCTTTGAAATTGATTTTCAGAAAATATCTACCTAAAGTTCTTCTGAATACAATAATTCAGGTATGATAACTAATTTAGTAAGACTCCACATTATGCAAGGATTGACGTAACCACTATCAGGATATCCCAATTGAATTAGGACCTGTATCTGTGTTCAATCAGATTGTGCTAATTTTCAATTAATTTGTATGTGATTCATTCCAGCCCTACAGCTGTGTTTGTTCCCATTGGATTCTAATCAAATGGTTGGGTTCCGAGAGCAAATCGATGGAAAGTTTCTCATAACAGCATTGGCATGTACTCAGAAACGGATAATCCAACACACACATACGTATATCGTGGAATATGTTGAAGGATACGATGCACTATTGGTGGGTTTGCATTTGGCCGATAAGTACGATGATGGTTATTGACCAAACCTATAGAAGGCAGTCCTAATTATGGTAGAATGAGCCAACCTAATGAAGCTAAGTACAGGTTCATCCTAAACGCCATGCGATATGATGTGAGGGTGGCTCTTTAAGTTGTACATTTATTTTAACCATATCCTCTCATAAAAAAAAACGTTTTTCATTTACCATTTTTGCGCGTATGTTCTGGGGAACATCGCGTTAACATTTGGCCCAAATGTCTGTAGCTTTCGAATTTTTTGACGAAAATGGTCTCAAACGATTTGGTTCGACTGCCCAATGAAGAATTCGATGACAAATTCGATTATGTCCGGCCGTTGCCACGATAACTTGAGGACGGAAAGAGCTAGCGACTTGAAATTTTCAGGGTAGTTTGCGCATCCCAATACGACGGACAAGTTCGTTAATGGGCATAATCGACCCTATGGTTTTCGAGTAATAATTTTGTTTTCAACCAATATGAATTCGATCGAATTGAAACTTGGTGAATAGTTGTAGAATATAAACCTAAGCACGTTTGTGAAATTTTGTAAGAATCGTATCGCTAGAAAATTATTAAAAAATTATTAAAAACTATTTTTATTGTCACGATAACCTGAGTACGGAAAGAGATAGCGGCTTGAAGTTTTCAGGTTAGGTTGTGCATCTGAATGCGACATTTGAGTTTTTTATAAGCATAATCGGCCAAACGGTTATAGAGTTATAGCCATCTGAAATTTGGTTGTTTTTTGTTCCTCATTTACTCGAAAAATACGAAACCGATTGAATTCAAACATGGTTATTAGTTGTATAATGCCAACGCGAAAATTCTTGCAAAATTTCGTGAGGATAGTATTTGTAGAAAATTTTTAAGAAATCATTGAAAATTGAAAGAGATTCTATAGAATCTCTTTCAATTTAGTTAGTGATATATATATCACTAACTATTCGTCTGAAATTTTGCAAGAGCCTTCAGAACCTAACTATACTGCCAAGTTTCAAGTTTTAACATGATCGGTTTAATATTGTTGGAGATTCGAGCAGCCTTGTGCGAGTTCAGTAGATGAGTGACCATTGCCTTGATAACTTTCGAACGAAAGGAGCTAGGGACTCGCAATTCAAGTTAAGTTAAGTTTTTGGGCATAATCGGTCTAACGGTTTCCGAGTTATACCCACCTGGAATAATATTTCCTCGATAACCCAAAAAATGAAGATTCGATCGAATTGAAGCTTGGTAACTAGTAGTAGAAAATCAACATAAAGACCTGTTTACAATTTTGTAAGAACCGTATCCCTAGAACATTTTAAAAAAATGACGAAAAAAAAAATTTGTAAGAACCGTACCTATCCCTAGAAAATTTGAAAAAATTACGAAAATAAAAAATTGGTTCAAGCACTGACATGAATTCAGGAGCTTTTGCGCGTATGGTCTATTGTCCATTCTCCTGCATGGTAAATTATGTTGTCCATTCTCCAGGAGAATTGAAAACATAATTTACCATGGTATATTGGATAAAGGGTGTACAATGCAGGGGAATGGACAATAGACCATACGGGCAAAAGTTCCTGACTTCACGTCAGTGCTTAAAATATAAAATAATTATAGTAAATTCGAATTGAGTGTCCAATACAGTAGAATGGACAACATAATTTACCATAGTAAATTCAATAAAGGGTTTCCAATGCAGGAGAATGGACAATAGAACATACGCGCATCTCGTAACGTTTCGGAGGCTATATCAGACTCCTTCTTCAGACGCTTAACGAAAAAATCTTCAGAACTATTTCGTTGATTGATATTCTGAGATTCGAGAATTGTCACACAAAGAGAATAACGCTTTAGGAAAGCTAACCACTAGTTATTGTAGATGATAGGACTAGCAGAGACCAATGTTTTAAGCAATCCACAGAGTGTGTATGATTTCATCAAAGTTGAATAGCTACATACCGCGGTTACATCCTTATTAGGAATCATCAGTGGAGCACAATTCAACGCTGATGAAATCAACAACTACGAAGTAACCGGTTTAAAGAAAACCAGCAATCACTTGTGAGTAGAATTTAGGCACAAGTGACACCTGGAATTCAATCAATCAAGCTCCTCGCTGTGGCTACCCAAAAACTATAGATCTCTACGTATATTATTTATCCCTATGTGGTAATCAGCAAGTACTCGAATCTCAGAATAACAATCAACAAAATAGTTCTGAAGATTTTTTCGTTAAGCGTCTGAAGAAGTAGTCTGATATAGACTCCGAAACGTTACGAGATAGTTGTTTCTTTGTTGATGTTGTTTCGTTGTTATTTGTTAGGTTACATGGTTCAATTGATTGCTTCTGACAAATATCTTGTGTTTCTTAAGCAGAAGCAAATCACAAAATAATTAATTTTTTATTTTATAGATATTTTTCAGAGTTTGGGAGAGAAAATCCAGAAAGAAATCATTTAACAATAAATATTCATTACGCCATATATGAATAAGGGCCCATTTAATATGGATAAACTTTATTACATATGAATATACTGTTTCCTCAGTGTACAACCAAAAAATATCTGTTAGCACCCGTTTTTCGCGTATTCTCCACACCCCGAAAATTTCCGCCAATAACAAACCCCGGAATCCACATCCGAGCTGTTAAATTAAAACCCTCGAAACGCTCCGATTCGAATAGCCCCAGGTCCTCGCGGTCATATACGCCAGCATAAAAGAGCATTAGGGAAGCTTTTGTAACAAAAAATGAGAACGAAAACTGGAAAAAAAAAACGCAAAACGAAACGGCATCAATTGCTCCCGTCCGAAAATCCCGATAAACTGTAATTGGAAAAGTTCAACTGAATGATTTTCAGTCAACTGTTGCAGCGCACCCGCGTTTGTTGCTGCCATTAGAACATCCGCCCCCCCTCCACCAACCCCTACCGACCCGACGCACACACGCATCCCTGATCAAAGGGTGCCAAGTTTGCGGAACAAATTGAAAACTGAAGCTGCTTCAAATTAAATCATTGCAAATAAACGCGCAGAAATAGATAATGTCACGCTGTCGTTTTGACACTGTACGGGCCTCGTGTGTCACGGAGGAGAGAGCGTGTTTCCTGCGAATAGTACGTTTTTTTTTGTCCGTTGTTTGCAGTTGGCGGGAGGAAGTGCTCAAAGCGGCGGTTTTGTGTCTTGCGACGTTTATCTGAGCGTTTAAATTATCCGCATCGGATGCATGTACGTTTAGAGTTTGAAAGTTATGTTTCCGATGTCGCCGCTGAAGTAATTAATTTCGTCGATTTTTGCGCGCCTGCTTTTAGGCGAAAATTCATGAGACGATTTTGTCGTCCAAACCCAACGACGCTGTCGTAAAATTTAGACGATTTTGTCGTTCGAAAGCAACGACTGTCGATCAAAATTTCCCTTCCCCTATATTTCATGGAACGACGAAATCGGACGACAGCTTATTTTGAACTGACATAGAAACGTAACCTAATTGGATTTAAATATTACAACTAAATACTTATTTAGGTACAAAATGAGTTCCTAAAGTACTACAGTTATCTCTAATAATTATATAAATGTATTAAATCGCAAAAGAGAAACAATTGGGAGCTTCCAAGACGATGCAATTTCTGGAGTGCATAGGAGCTTCAACTCCTAATTCTAGAATCCTTGTAGAAGGAGAAGAGGTTCTAAATGTAGATCATGTAACATGTAATCATTTATGACGAAACAAATTGTGGTTCCAGTTTTATAGACATTTGTTCCTTATGTTTACAAAGTAGTGCCCTTAATTCAGAACCACATAAAATTGACGGCCCATATTAATGTGGAGAATGGAAAACTTAAAAAAAAATATATGGTATATTCTTGTAAAGTCGGAGCATGGAGCAGGTGTAAACATATATTAACTATTAACGAGTAATTATTCAAACTTTGACAAAAATATTATCTCCGAAAGCATTGGAGACTCATGGTGAGTTTCGCGAAGCTTCGATAATCTTAATTGCGGATTTAAACTGGTTGTTGCATCAAAACTGGTCTGGAAATGGACATAGAATCACACTGAGTTGGCCATTAAGAGTTCTCAAAGCTTTGTGAAACATATTATACATATACATATCAACAAAATTGAATGAGCAATCTGCAATGATTTAACCTCGTGGAATGGGTTGTTGCAACTTACATTAAGGAAAGTATCATCGAAATGTCTAGAGCAGGGCTGTCAATTTATTCCTGATATTTGAATAAGTAAGCATAGGCTGACAAACAAATTATTCTAATATGTAGTTCAAAATATATTAATAAAATATAAATACTATCTTCTTTTCATAATTTAATAGTTCTTTTAACACATTCATTCTGTATTATGAACCTTAACTCAAGACAAAATATTTGATACAAAAATATAGATCAATATTTCAGCATTTTTTTGCTAGCAACATTATGAAAATACTGTATATAGGAGCATGTCTCATTACTTAAGGAAGTAAAAGGTAATATTAACCACGCTGGTCAATGAGCAGCAATTTCTTTTGATGATTCCATTATGTTGTTCTTTCCTATTGCCTTCATAAACTACATTATTATATCAATATATACCCACCCTGTATATATTGGCTTCGTTAAAAGGGCTTCTTATTAAGGCCTTTTAGTTTAATTTATGTACCCTATTTGAACCAAAATAGCTAATCTCTGTATTTAATATGACGGAAAGAATTTTTTATCTAAATTAAAAAATCTCTCGCTTGTCAGTAACAAATTTGTTTTGGACTCTTGTACATGGCATTCTGCAATCATATAAGCGGTCCCTATAACCCCATAAGTTTTTTCGGTTTCATCGCCAGACACCCTGTATAATTTAGTTGTGAAAAATATTTCCGACTGTTTCATCATTTATGAGGAAGTTGAAATGCAACCTACATAGTCAATGACAAATTTAAATAGTATTCACCATTCAGGATTAAATTGAGTAGGGAATTTGATTTCCATGGGATCGACACGATTGCGCGCACCTTTTTAGGGACATTGAAAAAGCAACAAACGACCTGATTTTTCATTCCCATCGTTAATACAAGCATTAAAATGCTTTATATGTTGAACGTGACAGCAGAAAGCAATTAATTAAATTGCCCATTTATCAGTTTTACGTTCGGAGTAGGTGACATGATTTTCCTGTTAGATTGCGCTGTAATTGAACGAAATTTTCTATACGATGTCTTTCACCGAATCAGGGTTTACTTCACGACTTTAAATTGGGGCAACAAAATCGAATATGTCTTCCTCAACTTCGCAGTTATTTTTACATTTAAATCTTAGTAGACTTCAAATTTGCAGGGAATGTTTGCCGTCAAATGCCCAATTCGAGTTGGTCAAGAGACTTAATTCGCTCAATGGTTTCAGAGATGTTATGACCACTACAGTTTAACAAATGATGATAACAATACTATCCAATTAATAGGCGTTTTGTTTTCTGAGGAGTGAACTGTTTCACTCAAAGGCCATGCTAATCGTAAAAATTGCCGCTACTGCATGGTGTACCGAAAATCCTTACTGGATGAGAAAGGAACACACGCAATTCCCTCAGAAGGTTAATGTTTGGGCAGGAAATGTTCGAAACCATATCATAAGCCCCTTTTTCATTGAGGGTAATTTAAAAGGCGATAAATATTTATCACTAATTCAATGTATGGCGATCAAACTGTGGGAAATTTATATCCTGATCAAAGAAATCCTCAAGTTCAACGGAATACAATATGGCTCCAACAGAATGGAGCTCAACCACATTACCAATGCAATGTCTGGCTGTACCTCGACCCAATATGTCAAAATCGGTGAATAGGAAGGTGATGAGGAGATATGTGGAGAGCATCATTGTTCACAAAACTAAACTCCTTGATTTGAATTACCTCAAATATCGAATAATGCTTGCGATTAGGTCGAACACTCCTGAGATGTTGAATAATGTTGGAATAAGTGTTTATTTGAGGTTAGGATGTTGCCAAGTCGTTCGCGGTGAATACCACGAACATCTACTCCATTAAATCAACAAGTCCAGAGCGTTCCTGCCAATAGGGTCTTCATAATGGCTTAGTATAATCAATATACTTATGCATATATTTCATAAGTTAAATAAACCCCAGGGATTTCATTGATTTATCGAGAAGCAAGAGCAGACGCGTTTCTGGCTTCTTGGCCTTTATCAGTACTCTGTAGCTTCCATACAAATTCAACTAAACTGAACCAAGTAACGCCTCTCACAGCCGGCTTGAGCGGTTATAAATAAACGCCCACGCCACCTATGATACAAAACAAAGAATTCAGCCTTTCCCCACCAATGAAAATTTGAAGCGTGAAATCATATGCCATCACATCCGCCCGATTTTAATCGAGAAACGACTCCGGCAGAGCTCAGACAGTATCTTCCTATGGCCACGAACGCTGTTTAGCGTTTTCAAAAATAATAATGAGGAATGGCGATACAGTTATTAATAAATCTAGAAAAGGCTGAATTCCTTGTTTTGTCTCATAGGTGGCGTGGGCGTTTATGTATAACCGCTCAAGCCAGCTGTGGGAGGTTTAACACGGTTCGGTTTAGTTGAATTTGTTGGGAAGCTACAGAGTACTGATGGAGGCCAAGAAGCCAGAAACGCGTCTGCTCTTGCTTCTCGCAAATCCATTAAATCCCCTGGGGTTTATTTGACTTGTGAAATATATGCATAAGTATATTAATTATGCGAAGATCATATGAAGACCTTATTGGCAGGAACGCTCTGGACTTGTTGAATTATTAACTATGGTATCACCATTTCTCATTATCATCTATTTCATTTACAATCATAATATTTTTGATACATTTTGTATTGCATTTAAGTTTTTTATGTTGTACCAAATTTCGCTAATCACTGGATTTTATTTTTTTTCAATTGGATTTTTGCAGTAAACATGAAAGTGATAATATTTCTGAATAGAGAATGACGAGACCCTTCAAATGATGTATCACAAGCCCATACTTCCTATTTGAAAAATTGGGGGTTGTACCCGTCTTACGAGGGGGTTGAAGATAGGGTTCGCAATTTTAAGCTAGACTGTATAATTTTCATTTAATTTAATATGAATATGCATCAAGTAAAAACCATCAGCATACAATTTTCGATTAAAGATATAAAGAATTTAATCATTTGAGATTTGATTAATCATCTCAGGGCTTTCCAGAATGTTCTAGAAATGTATCATTAGTTCCACAATTCAGATGTAAACGATTTGCTGTGTTTTAAACGTCCAAAGTATTTGTACATTAAAGTCCGAACGTAATCGAGGACTGTCCTCGACGGAAACAATTATTCATAGCTAAAAATAAGGAAATATCATGTATAATTCATCACTTGCAAGCGGTTGACAAATTCAGCGAAAAATGGTGAAAAATGACTTGTACGGAGAACCTTATTGTTATTTCACAATGAGAAGTCACTTAATGGTCCATGAATCGTTTGGAAGAACAATATCTGCAACGGAAAACTACAAATTGTGCACAGCTATAATGCGAATGGAAAATTTACTGCAGCGCAATGTTTCATACGAGTAGATGTAGTAAGAAAATCCGTATTTCAGTACGAAATGGGAATATAGAATTGAAGAAATGAGTTTTAAATTCATAAATAATTATGTTTATGTTGATATACAGGGTGAATCATTTACTTTTACATTAATTTTAACCGTCAAATGAAACACATTTTTAAATCGCATTTTCTCCATATTTGGTTCAGGTGAAAACATACAGGCTGTGGAAATTCCATGGTTACATAATTTCTCCGAATGAAATGAATGTTGCTGTGGAATTTCCTAAAACTAGTGTAACGGTATAAAACCCCGTTAAACTGATTTCGTAGTACAACCCGTGATGCATTGAACGTGAATTGCTGGTCACATTATGGTTTGAAATAGTTGTTTTATTTTGAGTCTAAATCAGAAATGTTTGCTCTTATGAATCCGTATAGATTCTACACAATATATTTTCAATATATTATAGAAATCATTTCGGTATAATTCTGTTCAATACCGTGAATTTTTCGTTTCAATTCTGTGCGACCAGAATTTTGTGTGGTCATATGATTGGGAGATATTGAAAGCGTTGGAAGCACTCGATCAAGATCATTAAATGAGGTGAACTGGGCTACTCGCCAATAACTAAGAAAAGATACACGGTCAAATAGTTATTGATTTTCACGCTCAACAAATATTCCGTGTTCCCCCAAAGAGGAAAGCGTCATTCAAGGACAGACACAGACCCATGGTTTCATTAATACTTAATTACTTCTGAATATATACGAATACAAGACTGTTTTGATACCAAGAATAATATTGACTTGTTGCATATTGAATAATTTATGTGCAAATATTGGGGATGATGTTTCAGAAGATTTAAAATTGGATCATTTTAATGATGTAGTTCATGAAGGCAATAGGAAAGAATAACATAATGGAATCACCAAAAGAAATTACTGCTCGTTGACCACCGAGGTCAATATTATCTTTTACTTCCTTAAGTAGTGAGACATGTTCCTATATACAGTATTTTCATAATGTTGCTAGTAAAAAAATGCTGAAATATGGATCTACATTTGTGGATCAAATATTCTTTCTTGAGTTCAGGTTCATAATATAAAATGAATGTGTTAGTGGTAACTACTAAATTATGAAAAGAGGATTGTATTTTATTAATATATTTTGAACTATTAAAATAATTTGTTCGTCAGCCTATACCTATTTAAATATCAGGAATAAATGGACAATCTACTATGATTGTCTCCAGCCTTCCTCTATAGACATTTCGATGATACTTTGCTTTGGGTTTTCGAGTCGTGAAAACTATGCACCGGGTGTAAGTTGCAACAACCCATTCCACGAGGTTCAATCATTGCAGATTGCTCATTTAATCTTTATAAATTAACTATTATTTGTATTAACACTTGTACGGTGCAGTTGTATTATAAGAATCCATTGATATAATTCCCAACTCTGGGAAACCAATACTTTCGGAGATATATGATCTGTCAAAAATTGAACAAGAGCGCCAGAGTTCCTGCCACAGGGCTTTTCCCCTTTTTTGATACTTAACTAAGTCTTAATCTTCAAGTGCTGTTTAATTTTCGTTTCATGTCTGTGTAATACTATTGTTCCCAATTGCTGTTACAATTGACCCCCACTGCTGTTACAATTGCCTCCGTTGTCTCAATTGTAACACTCAATAAGTGAAATTTCCTCTAATATGATTTACATATGATCCATTTCATATTTTGTAATGTAGATGAATAAGTAGCTAACATTTCGACCAAAAAATTATACATTGAAATGTTGAAAAATATCGAATACTGTTTGTTACTATTGTACGGACGTACAATAAGAAGCTCTCCCCTGCAACAATACATTCTGTCAGATAGGTCGGTGCAGACACAAAATTTCAAACAAAGTTTTCACCCGACAGAAATTCAAGTACCATGTGAGTAATTACTGAAGCAGTGAACTAATCCGGCACATACGCCAATAACGTATCATTATTCATTCTTTTCGTCACCTGTCAAGGTAACGACACGAAAAAAGATACGCAAAATTCACGCTACAACCTATCAATCTCCCCTCAAGCGTTAAGGTGTTGTGGTAGTAGCTTTCAGAGCCGAATACGCGTCATATAAGCCATTAAGTATGATCTATCGATTTTAATATACATACATAATTTAACGGTTATTGTTTTCGTATCCACAACCGCGTAAGAATCTAACATAAATCAAAAGTTGCGATACCACGTGGTACACTCTATCGCGCAGCTATAAAGTTTTTATGTCTATTGGAAAACAAAAGAATAGTGCCTGCTGGCGAAACGAAACGAATGGTGAGGTCATCGTATATAAATCAAATGGATGTAATAACTTTTCCTTGCCCGACGGGAACTTTGAATGAAATGCTCTATGCAAATGGAAGCTGAGATGGGCGTAGAAGTTCGGGGATTAAAATGTACGCACGTATCCGACAGTGTTCTATTTTGTCGATTATACAGGGTGGCTCTTTAAGTTGTTCATTAACGTAAACCATATTTTCCTATCAACCCAAAAATAAATTCCAGATTCGGCTCAGGTAAGAAGTTACAAGCGTTTAAAGATTTCACAATGTGCTAATACAGTCCTTCATATAGAGCATCTATGATGTTGATGGTGAACGATAAAAGGGTACGGTAACATGGTTTACAGCTTGATACGGGATTGCAACGCTCAGGGGCTCTTATTTCTTAACATTCAATGAAGAATATGTCGAAAACATTCAAGGAGAAATTATTGAGGATAATTTAATTTTCTAAAACGATCGCACCAACTTGAAATGACTAAAGAGAACTTAATCTGTTTCCTTTGTGCTTATTTCATTTAGTTTTATGAATCCACGAGTATATAACTGTAAAACCAGTGGGAGTAAAAAAAAAACTGATATAAAATAGTTATAGAAAAGTTCACACCAACATTCATTATATTCGGGAAGAACCTGTCAAAGATACAAAATAAAAACTGTTTTTTTTTTATTTCAACATCCTGTGTCTTTTTACCTGAACCAAATTTGGTAAAATGGTAAATAACAAAAATATTCATTTGATGATAGGAACCTATGGTACAAATTAATGTACAACTCAAAGACTCACCCTGTGTAGAACAAATTCGAGTAAAAGCTTTGAAAATAAAAAGTAGGAAAGTCCTGTGGACAGGAGCTTTGGTGCTCTTGTTCAAACTTTGACAAATCATATCTCCGAAAGTAGTGGTTTCTTAGAGTTGGGAATGATTTCAATGGATTCTTTTAATATAACTGTATCATAAAAGAAACTAAATTAACATTAAATAAGGAACTTATCCGAGATATTAATTCCTCGAGTCTACTCTGAAAATTATATTATATCAATTGTTTGTGTATTCCAGTTTTGTTTTTACTGGAGATATTCTGAAGCCAATTTGATTAAATTACCAAAGTATATATTTCTATCATCATATGGATTATCCAAGGGCACGTAGGGTAGGGGTAACACCCAAAAATTATAATATCCTATAATTGGTCATTTTTCATTCAATCATACTTTGTTTTCTAGAACAGAGTTAAATTTGTGTGGGTAATGTCTCTTATAGGTAGATAAGATGACCTGTATAAACAGGAAAAAAATTGGAAAATTACAGGCATTTGGAAAAAAAAAAAGAATTGCCAAGATAATGAATTGACAATTTGCTGAATTCAGCTTGGATAATACAGCAAATAAGATAAAATAAGAAACAAATTGAAATAAAATAAGAATTAAGTACTAAAAGGATCGGTTTATGCAGAATTTCCTTTTGAGATCCACAGAGACTACATGTTTCATCTGATAACTTGTGGTATTTGTATCGGCAGTTCCCTGTCATTACTAGAAGCACAGCAGCAGGAGCGTTCTGGTATAGGATGGTGTGAAATCCACGAATCTTTTTGCCTGTCCAAGTCCTGGAGTATTTCTCCCAAGAGCTCTTCTGCTTTTTAGTATAACCCTAGAGGTTCTATTCTCAAGATCATCGGCTTTATATTTTCCTTAAACACACCACAGTACCCTGGTAGCCAAAGAAGACCTTATAGCTTCTAGCCAGTTGCTTTATGGTACTCCGACATTCCCAGCACAGTACGAAACCCTGGGTGGGTGATTCTAGGTTTCTCAGTGTGCCCTGTCTGTCGTTGTAATCCAGAAGCTCGCCCCCCTGAGGTTCCTTCACAAACACTCTTGACCACAAATAAAGACAATACAACTAATGCCTCTGCCTGTAAGCTAGTTGGCTTATGTCCCAGGGCACAGAGATTCTTAGTTTCGACCCCAATCCTGCGTCCTTATCTGATTTTGATCAGTCCCTATACCAAATGGATGACTTCTTGTCCAATCGACTGATGGTCTCTTATGACCCTTGCAAAGAGCGTTTCAATATCGAATATGGTTGACATTACATCTGAGGGCTTTGCCAAGAGGTTTGTGTCCAGTAGGTCCAGTATCTCACATGTCCTACCCAGTTTCCAGGTGGGAGTTTCCCACTACGAGAAATTCATATTGCATCTAACAGATGGCGTCGTCACCACCATGCTTAGGATGCGTAGGTGGTAATGAGGCATTCTACTGCTGTGTATAACCACATAATCATTTCCTATTTCAGCCCCATGTCTTTCCAAATAACCTACTGCAGGACCACATAGCCGCTGTGGCATTGGAAATAATTTTGTGTATTGGTGTTCTCTAGTTGAGTTTAATATCCTGTATGACTACCCACATTCTTGCTATAACCTAACCTAACCTAACCTAACCTACTGCAGGACCACATAGCCGCTGTGGCATTGGAAATAATTTTGTGTATTGGTGTTCTCTAGTTGAGTTTAATATCCTGTATGACTACCCACATTCTTGCTATAACCTAACCTAACCTAACCTAACCTACTGCAGGACCACATAGCCGCTGTGGCATTGGAAATAATTTTGTGTATTGGTGTTCTCTAGTTGAGTTTAATATCCTGTATGACTACCCACATTCTTGCTATAACCTAACCTAACCTAACCTAACCTACTGCAGGACCACATAGCCGCTGTGGCATTGGAAATAATTTTGTGTATTGGTGTTCTCTAGTTGAGTTTAATATCCTGTATGACTACCCACATTCTTGCTATAAGTACCAGATATTTCCAATTTAAAAAAAAAACATGAAAATGGTACATCGCATGTTTTTTTATGTCCTTCATACGTTTCAATATGGTTTCACGTCCGGAGGAATATCGAGAAAAATACGTAGTAGGTAATGCCGAACTATCCGAAATGGAAAAACATTTTGGTAATGCTCACGGAAAAAAAATATTGCTTCTAATATATGAAATTCATATACTGACTAACTGAATTTCATATACTCGGCGTGACAGAAGAACTTACATCTAATCTTATCTGACTGCAGCACCTATTCATAACACGCATCCGGATCTTGAAACTAATCTACTTTCATATTATTAGTAACAGTCAGGTCTGAAGGATCTGATGAATTTGACATATGGAACTAGAACCATCGTATACCAATGTAGGATCCCGAGCATTTAAAGATGAGAATCTAATCAGATTAACAGTATACCAACGATTTTGAGTACTAGTTAGTCCCGCTTTCGAACCTAGCATTATTGTCATACATTGGTTATATTCCAGTCATATTAGACTTATGATTCAGTTATATAAATTTAGTAATCTCATCATATAAACCTGTAATCTTGAATCTTGTAATATAAAACTAGTAACCTCATCATATGAGTCTTCATTTCTCGTTTATCTGGCAGATGATGATCTATTTTATATTGCTACGTATGAGCCCGGAGAACCGAAAAAAATTATTCGAAAAAGAAGTTTTTTCGAATCATTTTGATCATTTCTTCAAGCACATCCATATGTATCAGATGAGATCAACATCAGCCAGATGAACAAGAAATCGAACATCATCAGAATAGATAGAAATATTATAAAAAAACTCAAGACAAACAAAAACGATTTTATCCTGGGAAAATTCATTGATCTCTTCACATAATGAAAATAAACATCTAGAATTCTAACACAGAAAATATTCAATAAAAATTAATAACAATTCTTGTGCCAGTCTGTCACATATACATAACACTATAAAATCTTATAAATAACATAAAAAATGACTAGCTTTAATACTACAAAAGGTATATATACATTAATTCGGTAATACTGAAGTCAATGAAGGGTTCGTGCTCTAATGAATTTCATCAAAATGGACTCAAATTCTGATCCCTCAGAAAAAGAGTTACTTTCGCCGTCAGTGTCTGTAGATTCGAATATTGGAGTTTGTCCAATACTGGGAGATTCATACTGAAAAAAATTTATTAACAGAATGAAAAGAACCATGAAGAGCGAGTGCAGTTTGAAATTTAAGGCGAGGACCAATCTTCGGGATCAATATTTTCAACGTGTCTTGGCTAAGCATTTTAACGGACCCTTGATCAATTCCCACATCTGCAAGAAAAATGTACAATAGATAAGCAAATAAATCAGGGGCTGATTTTTTTCAAAATGGTTTTATTCCGTCATTATTCTTATGGATGTATGGATGTGAACTGAGATTTCAATTGGATGTGTAATTTCGATTTTTTGGCAATGTTAATGAAGGAAAATTTTAAAACGATCAATGATGATTTTCATTCACAACAAAAACATTTTTCAATGCTCCAATTATTTTCTTCATTTTACATTATTTAAAATGATAAAAAATGTATTTTTGACGTTGTTTTTTATAGCTAACCTAAACTAACCTAACCTAACCTGCCCAAATATGTAAAATATATTGAAAACTGGTGAGGGGCGATAAACTGCAAATTAACCTCATATTTTTTTATAATTTGAACCTCTACAAACAATGTGAATAAGTCCCTGTATTCAAAAATGTCTGTATAATGTTATTGTTTCAGAGAAAGTGGTTATGATTCGTTTTCAATTTAGCCATTATTCCGATTTGCGTTTATAAATCAAACCAAAAGAAGATAGGAAAAAACGCGGATAGTATCATTTCATCAGTTTCTCTAAAAATAAACCAAGGATATGATATTAGATTTCCGCTATCTCTTATAGTTTGAAAGTTGTAACAATGAAACATCAAAAACTTCCCCCTGAACAAAAAGAATTTATTCCCAGAGTTGGGTATTACTGACGTATATACATACTTAACTAATAAAAAAAATAAAAAATTAACGATTCTGATGTATACAGACATGAATTCATACCCAAAGAATTAAAGAAAATATTTTCCAAGTATCATACACTATCAATCAATAAGCGAATGGCGTGTAGGTACTTACCTATAGAAATCTTAAAATATATTCCAAATTTAAATCCTTCAGGAAGGCTTCCATTCTTGAAATCGCTCACTTAAGTAGGTACCTATAAGTATACATTGTTCTTCGCACAAATATAAAAATAATAAAATATTACTGTTCCATTTGTATTCCGTTTGAACGGAAGAAACGGTCAAGATAACGTAAGATTAATTGCGTAATATCTACTACTACTAACAGTTGCGAAAGAAGTCGATTAACATCTGCAGGGACCTTGGATGAAGTTTATTTCTCATTAAGTTTCGTTGTGGACTTACCACGTTAGAATTGTGCATGTTTCACATCCGCAAATGAAATGTCCTAATTACCTGCAAAAAAAAATTGGAAATTAGAAACAATGAATATTCTTAATGAAAGAATTAAAATCGATTGGTTTATCTTATGAGGATTATAAAAGGACTAGAAAATACATATGAATGAAACATTTCAAAGATTGACCGACATTGTGTCTGAAATACTAGACGATTTAAAAGTGTTAGGGAATAGTTTAATTTACCATATTCCAATTAACCAGCTAATGGGAAAAGCATTGACTTGAGGCCAGTTTGCTTTGGCGAGCTCATTCAAGCTCATAATCAGAGCGGTCAGGCATCCAGGTAATGAATTGCCCAAGGCTGCTTGGGTCCAAAAAAATATATATATTTTACCGATATATACAACAATATAGATCCGATCAAGGTTTATAGTTTAAATCAAGAACGTGGCTGTTAAATAAGGATTTGAAAGCTATTGCAAAATTTGAGCGATATCGGTCTGTAGTTTCTGGAATACAGATTTTTTGCGCCTATGTTCTGGGGAACTCTAGTTATGATGATGCCCAAATGTCTGTAATTTTCGATTTTTTTGCCGAACATGGTCTCAAATGATTGGGTTCGACTCCCTGATGAAGAATTCGAGGTCAAATTTCATTCTGTCTGGCCGGCCGGCCGCCCGTCCGTTGCCACGATAACTTGAGCACGGAAAGAGCTACCGACGAAATTTTCAAGGTAGGTGGCGCATCGCATACGACGGAAAAATTCGTTAATGGGAATAATCGGCCCAATGGTTTCCGACTAATAATTTTGTTTTCAACCAATACAAGTCCAATCGAATTAAAACTTGGCGAGTAGTTGTAGAATACAAAACTAAGGACGTTTGTGAAATTTTGTGAGAATCGTATCACTAGAAATTTAAAAAAAAATGAGCAAAAAATATTATTTATGTCGCGATAACCTGAGAACGGAAAGAGATAGCGACTTGAATTTTTCGGGTGAAGTTGTGCATCTGAATGGGAGTTTGTTTATAGACCTAATCGGCCAAACGGTTTGGGAGTTATACACATCTGAACTTTGGTTGTTATTTCCTCAATAGCAACAGAACCGATCCAATGCAAACATGGTTATCAGTTGCAGAATGCCATTAAAAAAATTATATTTATATATATATCTGAAACTGTTCGTCCGACATCGCTGAAATTTTGCGAGAACCTGCAAAACCTAAAGGTGCGTATAACCTACGCGAGGCAAACCCTGGAACATTGATAAGCGAGTTGGCCTCGCGCTATCTTTCAAACGAAAGGAGATAGGGACTTGCAACTTTTAGGGTAGGTTACACAACCCAGTAGGAGAGTTAAGTTCATTTTTGGGCATAATCGGTCCATCGGTTTCAGAATTATACCCACCTGGAATAGTATTTCCTCGATAACACAAAAAATATAGACTCGATCGAATTGAAGCTTGGTAATTAGTTGTAGAATATCGACATAAAGGCGTATGTAAAATTTTGTGAGAACCGTACCCCTAGAAATTTTTAAAAAAATTACGAAAAAAAAATTTGTTCAAGCACTGACGTGAAGTCAGAAGCTTTTGCGCGTATGTTCTATTGTCCATTCTCCTATATTGGACACTCTTAATTCGAATTTACCATGGTAACGGTTTCTTTCAATATTCGGATTATCTATATACCTACTATATTCAAGTAATATCCATGTGAGATTTCACATAAAAGGGGCAATTCAATATTTTCGTTTCGACATTATCATTGTGCGATTTGCTGTTGCCCAAAACAAAATCAAAAACTGACCCCATTTCTTGAAACTGATCAAGTCTAGTGTCATGTCCGGACGATGTTTGGTGCTTGGAATCGGCTCAAATGGCAGAAGAGCTTGTATATTTCGCGAGACTGTTGGTGGGTATGATAATGTGGTTGCAGTTCACGTAAATATTACTAACTTCTTTAAGTTAATAACTATGTGAAATACTCACTTCAATACTGCAGCTATCGAATACCACATTCTATGGTTCTTTTATAACATTTCTAAACCCTTCACACATTAATTACACTTTAATATGTGTCTTAAATTTAATTTTTGCAAATAGAGTAATAATGACTGAACTTAAAACTAATAACGAATATCAAAGTCACATATTCAGTTTCCTGAGATCTGAGAATAGTCAATGTTCTAATAACTGGGTCAGTGGATCCGCAATTTCTTACTAAAAAACAAAACAAATATTGTATAAGCTGATTGCAGCCTTCTACTGGGTAATATTGCGTCCGTAAACCACCCATGGACCCACTCAAACCCACACACAAAATTTCGTCAAAATCGGTCACGTTGCTTAGGAGGAGTTCAATGACATACGTACACTTAAAATATCAGGGTTATTTTTCGTGTTCCAATTTGTTCTCTCTCAATGACCATCTGCTATATACGAAATAATTCCAGACAACGAGATGAATTGTTAATCAAGTTACCAAGAGATTATTCCGCCTATTCCACCTCAAATATGTTGGTCCGCCCCAATTAGAAAATGACGCAGGAGAGCAACTAATTGTTTGGACAAACAAGGGGGTAAACAAGGCTAGTTATTGGACTTTAAAGTTCCGATCCACAAAGGGATAATGAACCTCAAGATGCTGGCGGTGGTGGGTTAAATGAGATTCTCGGAACTAGTGAAATCTAGAACACTCCTTTTCCACTAAGTGGAATCTCCGGAAATGAATTCGGAGAAGTAGGCGAGTTGGTAACAATCCGGCGCAAAAAATTCAACAGCGATAAGAACATTGTAATTTCTGTTGAATGAAACATCTTTTTCATTTACCATTTTTTCAGATTCGGCTCAGGTAAAAAGTTTGAAGCGTTTAGAGATTTTACACTGTGAAATCCTCCCCTGAACTGTCTTTAACTGTTGAACACAGAAATACTTACTGGATTCTATATCGCATAATTATACGAGAGCTTTATTATACGACGCTCGTAACTCAACCAAATTATTTAACAAATCTCATTTACTCACTCAAGTCTTATGAAATGGTTTTAAATAACCTTTATGCTGCAATTCAGAAAAAACGCTTTCTGAATATTAAACCACTGACTCCAACTTGATTTTTGAATTTCCACAATATCTTCATCGCCTATTCTGACATTCAATAAATATTTTAATTCGCATCATATAAATGACTTTATAAACCATTTTACCACTTTATAAATAACAGCAATAATTATTATGACATCTATCAGTCTATGGCCTTTAGATAACATAGAAGCTAGACTTATTATGTTCACGAAGATTCGTTCAGTGCACAACTAACCAATTTTTCTATCATATTTAACAAACAGATTAACGGAATTCGGGTTTCACAAAGCTTTTTGATAATATCAAAACCCGAGATTCCTAGATGAGAAAACCTTCGATGTCTCGAAACAATCTGACAAGTGACAACCTCCCATACACATAGTATAATAATATTTTCTATACTGGAATGATCTTCTAGGAAGTTCGTTTTATATTCACTATTGGGGATAAATAGAGAAAAATTCAAAGATTAATGCAGATCATGGTAAGCCTATTCATCGATTTCCCAAAAGATAACAACCCTGCGATTCAAGTTACTTGAATTGCAGGTGCTGCAATATTCTCAAACAAGGTGAAATTTTAAAATCATCATTCATCAAGAAATTGAGAACTAGATAATCTTAAGTTACAACTTATTAACTTATCCCGCTTAGGATGGTAATAATACCCAATCAATTTGGAAACAAACTAGATTGAATTGCATTGCATAAACATTATATGGAATAAAGAGATTGCTATGCCTTTTTCTATAAGTGTCAACTTTCAGATCAATACTCAGTCTATGTCTTTATTAGAGCACATATCATCTGTTATTATATTCCAGGTCCGGATTGATAAAAGTAGTTAAATTTCTGGAATTTTTATCTTATTTTATGACATTCAGTGAAGAATAATATCTCGAAAGCGGTACGTTGTTGGAGAATTATTGAAGAATAATATAATTATCTGAAATGATTGAGTATCCTAAAATAACTCGAGATAACCTCAATCTGCTTTCATTATGCTAATTTCTCATAGTTATATGAATTCGCGAGTCTATAACGAGGAAACCAGCGGAAGAAGGAAAAAACTGTTAATTGCAGATTATGAGTCGTAGTTATAGAAAACCTCACAAAATTCATCTCATTCTGAGTAAGCGTGTCAAAGCTACAAAAAGAAAACTGATTTTTTTTTCACATTTCAACAGCCTGTATCTTTTTACTTGAGCCCAACTGGAAAAATGGTAAACGAAAAAAGTGTTTTATTCGATGAGAGGAGTATATGGTTAAAATTAATGTACAACTTAAAGACTCACCCTGTATGTGAATAAATTTTTTTGGTCGACAGTGATTATGATGAGTTTTGCTTACTGTCCGATGAACCTGAGCTTCCGAAACGCCATGCATGAAGGAAAACATACAGGAGCCTCATCCCCCGAAAGATATTCGAGCCCCTTCAGCTCAAAATTCCAAATTACCTGCAGTATAATGTCATGCAAACATCAATCAATCTCCACCAAACTGATAAGCACAGAACAGGGAAGTAATTATACCATCATTCAACCCTTGCGACCAAAATAAGCAAAATCATGCTCTGCGACGCGCGTCTCCATACAAACCGCGGTATTAGACATTAGAAATGACGTCACCTTGGGGAAGAATAGTGTTACCTACCCCTAAAGCAAACTCGGCTGTTCGTCGCTGCCTGGCCTAGGGCTAATTCCTGACAAGTAAGTAACAACCGTCAGATAATGAGTGTATGCACAAAACGGGGTGAGCTGTGTGTTTTCACCCTTTACGTTTCATCGAACAAGCATCGCCAAGGGTTGTTTTCAGCTACTTGAGTTGAATGATAGGGAAGAAATAAAGGAACGAGCGCTGCTCACGATGTTTGTTTATTTCCTGGGTTTTTGCTTGATTTATTGGACGACAATATGGGGAGGAGGGTAGTTCAGGGTGAAAGATTTTTCTGTCGCATATGTATGCTAGGCAGTTTATCTTATTCGGTCTGAAAATATGTTGTTCATTGGGAGATTGCTGTTTTTCGGTGGAAATCTGTTTCGTGACATGAATACTGGAATATTCTACATATGGTTGACAATTCAGAAGTACCAAACGCTGCTTAAACTGCATGAAGATGATGAATATCAATATTCTAGTTTGAGTTCACTGTGTACTGATTATGAACACTACACTAGTAACTACTCTCTTGTCCACTTGGGAAGGATGTTTCCATCTTCTGAGACGAAGCGTTACTAAAGCATGCTATCTGTTCTAAACTCAAGTATGGGATGTCATTATACCCTTAGTCATAATTCGATTAGAGAGAGCAATGAGTTGTTAATAGGATTTACATTATTATTGACTAAAACATCTTTTCTCTTATATATATCGATACCTTAAAGGGTACCTAGGTACAATTTATTGGAAGTTTTTGAAAATTTGAAGGAAATTTCTGCAATAGAGTGGCCGGTTTTTAAAAAGTGATTTGCAACAACAGATTTGTAATTGTTGTTCCGAATGTGTCTCGTATATTGTTTATACCATTTGAGAATGTTTCAGGTTCTTTGCCCTACGTAGCAATTGGTCCAATCTAAAAATTTAATTTCATATATGCCCGATTTTAACATCTCTGGAATTTTATCAAATGTATTCCCTAGTTTGTTGTTTAATTTTCGTGGAAGTTTGAAAGCCAGTTTCATATTAACCTTTTTTGAAATATTCCGGAGTTTGTTATTTGTTTTCGAATGGAACATGAAAGATTGGAAAACATTTCATTTCTTATTATGTTACTTGAAAGATTTGTATCTTTGTTTTATCATAATTTTCAAAATCAACTACTATACAGGCTGTGCCGATATGAATGCGAAATCTATCATCGCATTCGGATGTGTGGAAATTTCAAGTCGCTATCTCTTTCCGAATTTTTCATCAGTGAGTCTAACCTGATAGTTTGGGACCATTTTCGGCAAAAATCGGAAATTACAGACAATTGGGCAAAATGATACCAAGCTTTTCCCTAGAATATGCGCCCAGAAATTGCTCAGAATTGTCTGCATAATTATAGGTTATAAGAATGTGTGTATCATTACCACAGGGCGAAATATCCATCGAGCTAGTTGAAAAAATGGAGTCAAAATCTATTTATGCAAATATAAAATTTATTAATCACCCTGTATTATGGTGCTAAAAAAACATTTTTGGATATTTTTGTTGTGTTGCTTTTTTACGGCAAAAGAACCGGGAACATTTTTCAGTGTTTACGTATAAGGTGAACTAATATTAATAAAGATAGCAAAGCTCTCAAATTTTCCTACTCCGGACCTGAGTTTCTTAGTTTCAGAAATGGTCATCCGAAAACGGTAAGAAAGGGATGATATAAAAGCAAAATTTGAACACCCCGAAAGTATTGTTTCACAGTTGGGAATAATATCAATGGATTTCTATGATAGAACTTCATCATCAAAAATTTAATTCAAATTTAGGTATGTTAGATCTACATACATCAGCGAATTATAATTAGGCAGAGGTTAGACGGTCAATCTGGTATCAATCTTGCCACCAATCTGGACCATCAGTCTACGCGTATACAATCCGTTTCCCGTCAATCTGACATCAATCCATGATTGATGTCAAACTGAACTAGATTGACCGAGTAATCTCCGTCACAGAGCATTGAATGAGATCATATGTGAAATTTGTAACGTGAAAAAATTGTTTTTTTCGGCAACCGTCCGGGAAGTGCCCACTTCCCGGACGCTTTTTCTTTGAGAAAGAAGCATTTCCCGGCCTCGTCCGGGAAGTACGTACTTCCCGGACTAGGCCGGAAGAATCACGTCGTTTTGGTCATTGTAAATATGAAAATCTTGGTAGGTATATTTGTGATAAATGAAGTTACCATAGCACTGAGAAAACGGCTGACAGTTCATATAAAATTAGTTGTCAACATGTGATATTTTCTGTTCTGTTTAATTTAGTGTCCGACCGAAACTGGTTTTTCAGCCGAAACCGAAACCGAAACCGAACTTTCGGCCAGGGTCTCAGTTTCGGCCGAAACCGAAACCGAAACCGAAACTTCATATTTCATACTGAAATCTACTGTATTTTTTACAATTTCATTCGCATTTACATAAAAACAGTTGAGGAGTGGTGAATAAAATAAAAAGTCAATTTTTTTGACATCTTTAATTATTATTTTGGTATTACCAAGTTATCAAAATAATCAGTCGAAGTATACAGGGTGATTCCAAATCAGACGAGAACTTTGGAGGAGGTGTTAGTACATTTGCTGTGGTTTGAGCCATTTTTATTGATGACCGAAAATCAACAGTTTCCGAGATATTTGAGTTCTGGTTCTGTTGAAAAAGAATTAGTATGATTTGAGAGGGGATTTAAGAAGCAGATAGAGAAAAATAACAAATTCAATATTTTTTTTTGCAACTAAGCTCGAAATTTCATTAGAAAATGTATTCATAAATTATGTTCCACCATTCCATAAGCTAGCACGTGCCGTCTTTCTGATGTCTTCAGTTGTTATTTTCCGCCTGAAATTTACTCACTCTGTCTTTTGATACACATTCACTATTTTATATACCAGACATTCAAGAGGCTGCTTATACAAAATCTGCTGAAACGAAACTAGTTAAGCAATCTAACGAAATCTTTCAGAGAATGAAGAAGGAAGTAGACAAGTTGTTAAAATAATTTTGGCATACTAAATTGTGAAATTCGAAAGTTGCAGACAAATTGATATTAGAAATTGATTTTTCATTTTTTCATATAGCACATTTCAAATCATACTAATTATTTTTCAACCTATTATACAGCATAGTTTTGCTTTTTTTCGAACATATAATATCCTTTTCTGTTTTTACTGTTCATTTTCGGTTATTAATAAATATGGATTAAACAACAGCTAATGAGCCATACTAACTCCTCCTCCCAGTTTTCGTCTTATTTGTAAAATAATAATAATAATAATCACTCTATGTAATCTAATCAATAATCATTAAAGTGTATTCTCATGATTTCTCAGTCTTAACAAAGATAGATTACAATAACTTGTACGACAATTATGTAGACCTACTTATAACTCCTGGCCAAACGACCAGGATAATTCACGAACAGTCAAGTTTCGGCCCGGCCGAAAGTTTCGGCCGTTTTGGGCCGAAACCGAAACTAAGGCCGAAACTAGATTTCTTGGCCGAAACTGGCCGAAACCGAAACCGAAACCGAAATTTCGGTCGGTCACTAGTTTAATTTGACTAAGAATCAAAATATATAAATAAGAAATGTGTCGTCTCATTGATTTGTTATTCTACACGGTTGCCGAAAAAATATTGTACGCAACACGCCCGAAAAAGGTTTTTTTGGACTCATAGACTTCTAGGACTCGCTTACGCTCGTCCTAGAATTTTGTCTATTCGTCCAAAAAAACCCTATTTTCCGGACTTGTTACGTAAATTACTATTTCGTTACTCCAAAACCACCCAATTTTTCCCAATAACGAACTTACCCGAAATATTTATCTCGGAAACCTACTCTGAAAATTTCAACTGTCTATCTCATTCCGTTATCGTTCCGTTATTCGAGTTATCGCGTTAACGGTCGGACGTGCAGAATTGATTTTGACCACGGATTCTTGATCAGTGAATTGAGCCAAACCTTTAAGATCATTTTCACCGAAAAAATCGAAAATTACAAACAATTGGGCAAATTGATAAGCGCTCTATTCCGAGCAACAAAAGCGCCAAAAATTAAATTCAAAACGCAAATCTTTGGCTCACCTCATATGTGGCTCACCTCATATGTTGGATTTAGATACATCAGCAAATTGAAATTAGAGGAATCTATTTAAACATAAAATTACGATTAATTATTGAAATTTTGAAAAATCATATCTCCGAATGTATTAGTTTGTTAGAGATGAGAATAGTATCAGTGAATTTTTAGGATGAAACTGCATCTTAAAAAATCTTTAATTTGAAATTTTTAATGTTGAATTTTGTTTTTCATTACTCCGAAACCATCAGACATTATTTCTCCAATAACGAACTTAACCGAGATATTTATCTCCCAAACAGGCTCTGAAAATTTCAACTGTCTATCCCATTCCGTTTGAGAGTTATCATGTTAACGGTCAGACGGCCGGACAGAATCGATTTCGACCACGGATTCTTGATCAGTGAGGCGAACAAAACCGTTTAAGACCATATTCCGCCAAAAATTCGAAAATTACAGACATTTCGGCAAATTGATAAGCACTCTGATATGAGGAACAAGAGCACTAACAATAAATAAATGAATAAAAGGTCGAGGTGCAAAAAGGTAGCCAATTGAACAAATCCACTCTTATCTTATCTCCTCCTTCTTATTATTCAACTATCTATTCGCATATTCTAAGGACTTGAAACCTGATCATTATTGATATCCGGCTCAGTTTGGAATAACTGTCTCATGAATATGGAACATGTTGAACATTCAGGAGCACTATAAATTCAAACTTATCAAACTTCGGTAATGAGTTCAAAGGAAAATTTCGAGTACTATTTGTGGAACCAGTTTTTCACTGGAGTTCAAATTGTTGGGAAATTGTGTAACTTTTTCCATTTGCTTAATATACGTCGAAAGTTTCCACCTCCTTATATAACAGGATACTTTGAATTTTTCGTCGGCATCAAAGGTATTCATCATCCGTTAGATGTTCAATTTTTGTTTCATTCTGACACCGTGATAGATCTCACGCTAGTTTCCAAGCAGGAAAGTTTGTTTTATGGCTCTGAATATTCATCGCAGATCATGCTGCAAATAAACGAGATAAAAATTTAAATAGCGGGAAAACCGTGTTCACTTGAACTTCCGTAGTTTGATGAAATTTACAACAACTCAATCTTAGTTTTGGCTACAAATTGGCGAATGCGCTATTATCGTCAACAGAATCTTAAAAATTGGTTCAAGCACTGACGTGAAGTCAGGAGCTTTTGCGCATATGTTCTATTGTCCATTCTCCTGTATTGGATACCCTAAATCGAATTTACCATGGTAAATTCGACCTTAATCGAATTTACCATGGTAAATTCGACCTTAATCTAATTTACCATGGTAAATTCGACCTTAATCGAATTTACCATGGTAAATTCGACCTTAATCGAATTTACCATGGTAAATTCGATTTAGGGTGTCCAATACAGGAGAATGGACAATAGAACATACGCGCAAAAGCTCCTGACTTCACGTCAGTGCTTAAACCAATTTTTTTTTTAGTAATTTTTCTGAAATTTACTAGGGGTACGGTTCTTACAAACTTTTTTTTTCGTCATCTTTTTCAAATTTTCTGGGGGTACGGTTCTTACAAAATTTTCAACACCTCTTTATGTTGATTTTCTAACTAATAGTGACCAAGCCTCAATTCGATCAAATCTTCATTTTTTTGGGTTATCGAGGAATATTCCAGGTGGGTGTAACTCGGAAACCGACAAACCGATTATGCCCAAAAACGAACTCAACTCTCCCATTCGGATACGCAACCTACCCTTAAATTGCAAGTCCCTATCTCTTTTTGTTCGAAAGTTATCGAGGAAACGGTCACCCATCTACTGAACTCACACAAGGCTGCTCGAATCTCCAACAATTTTAAACCGATCTTGTTAAAACTTAGAATTTCGCAGTAAAGTTGGGTTCTAAAGGCTCTTGCAAAATTTCAGCAATTTCAGACGAATAGTTACTGATATATAGAATTTATTTTTTAATTTTCAATGATTTTTTGAAAATTTTCTACAAATACTATCCTTCTGGCATTCTACAACTAATATCCATGTTTCAATTCCATCGGTTTAGTATTGTATTTTTCGACTTAATGAGGAGAAAAAACAACCAAATTTCCGATGGCTATAACTCTAAAACCGTTTGGCCGATTATGCTTATAAACAAACTCTAATGTCGTATTCAGATGCACATCCTAACCTGAAAACTTCAAGCCGCTCTCTCTTTCCGTTCTCAAGTTATCGTGACAACAAAAATATTTTTTAATAATTTTTTAATAATTTTCTAGGCATACGATTCGCACAAAATTTCACAAACGTTCATAATCTACAACTACTCACAAAGTTTCAATTCGATCGGATTTATATTGGTTGAAAACAAAATTATTACTCCGAAACCATTGGGCCGATTTTATGCCCCTTAACGAACTTGTCCGACGTATTAGGATGCGCCACCTACCCTGAAAATTTCAAGTCGCTACCTCTTTCCGTTCTTAAGTCATCGTGGCAACGGCCGGACAGAATCAAATTTGACCTCGAATTCTTCATTGGGGAGTCGAACCAAATTGTTTGAGACCATTTTCGTCAAAAAATTCGAAATTTACAGACATTTGGGCAAAATGATAACGCGATGTTCCCCAGAACATACGCGCAAAAAGCCAGTCATGGGAAAAATACACTCGGTGCTCAAGATATTTCCCAGATTTAGCTACCTCAAAATTGATAGAATTTCTTAAAATGTTAAATTCCTAGTTTTCCGTCAACTGATGGGACAATGTCGGCAAAATTTAATCAATATCAGACGGATATTTTCTGAGATACGGAATTAATATATAACATTTTTTTTTATTTTTCAAGCAATAAAAACTTCACGAATATTTGTATACTTGTCTTCTTGTCAGTATTCTCCAACTAACTACTGACCTTCAATAAAATCGGTTCATTATGTTTCGAGTTATTGGGAAAAATATTTAGATATCTATAACTCCGAAACCATCAGACGGATTTTAGCCACTTACAACTTAACCAGCGCACCTGTATTCCAAACACCCCTCGAAAATTTCAAGTCTCTAACTTATTTCGTTCGAGAGTTATCGAGAAGGACCGGATATAATTAAACTTGACCTCGAATCAGTGAGTCAAAACTAAACATTTTTTCGTCCAAAACAAGCGCAATAAAAAGAGTGCTGCAATTGAAACAAAATCGACAAAAATGGCATACTCACAATCGAATAACTCAATTCAGCGAAATATTGCAGATGGTGAATTCGAAATTTTCACACCCAAGTCACAATAATCCAAACACTAAAACGAAAATTCCACAAAAAAGACTGCACCTCAAATGAAATAAAAATCGTGTTACGATCGCGCAGTTTTTATTCCAATTTCATGGGAGTCCGGTCGATTTTTTTTTTCATTTTCCAGGCCGAAATGGATATTCTTTGAACCGAAATATCGGTGCGTGCCAAATTGAATACTATAGCGTGTTTACATAAATTGAAAACGGCCATGCCACATCTCTCCGACCGTAACGATATATGCGAGAATGATCGTCCCGAAACGACAATGAAAATTTGAAACATCGGATATTTCCCATGATATTTTCCACATATGACGGCTACGGCCCCAGGGCTTGGCGATAGGACCAATTAATGCAGACCCGCAAAAGGCCATATTTTATGAATGATTTCCATTATTTATACTCTTCCCGAATGACATTGCTGCCACAAACATATTTTGGAACTTTGATATTGAAGATAGTGCAATGACATAGTTTGTTACGTTATAAAATTTCATCAACAAGATATGTGTTCAAAATATTTAGAAATGTAAAGACCAGAAAAAAGGCACATCCAATACATCTCATATGCAAACTTCTCAAGAAAAGAAATTTTAGAGAGAGTAAACTTCAAAGCAGCTTCAATACAATGCTAAACGAGAAGGAACACTGGAAAAATAATTCAGTCCCCATTACTCCAAAGAGAATACCTTTTATATTGTATATTGTTGTAAGGGGTAAAGTTGCACTGCGACCTTAAGGTCTATTGTGCCCCCTCCCCCCTTGTGCTAATTTCATTTAGTCTTGGGAATCCGCGACCCATAACTAGGAAACCAGTGGATTTAGGAAAAAAATGATAATTGGAGAATATGTGTCATAGATATAGAAAACTTCACACTAAAATTCGGAAAAACCATGTCAAAGGTAGAAAAACAAACGGATTGTTTCTTTCGATGAGATGAATCTATGGTTAAAATCAATGTACAACTTGTATATTGTATATTTTGCCCCCCCGTCAGAGTTGTCGATGTCATTACTATTTAAAGCTAACCTTCCAGTTCTAGAGTTCTGATGAACTCCAGTATCTGGGATGGCTATACAAGGAGGCTACGTCTTCGGTGCTGCAGATTTCTTGCCCAAAGCATTCCTTGCCTTGGTTTGAATTTATGACGCATGCCATAATCAGGTGATCAGGAGTTTTATCCCCCTCCCAACAGAATCTGCACTCGTCAGTTTCTGCTAGCCCTGGTGTCATCATATTCTTCCTAAGGCTGCAGTGCCCCGTGAGGAAACCAGTGAGGAGGTTCAGCGTGTTCTTACTGAGGTACAAGTATTTCTTGGATCTGACAGTATCAAAGTTCCGGAGGAATTTCTTGGAGTGATACATTCCGGAGAGAGATCTACAGGAAATACCTCTTTCAGTTTCTTCTTCCATCCGACATTCACTTTGGTAGGTGTATCTATCAACCCCACAGTAGGGTTCCGGACCAATAAAAGGGGTTCGTGCTCCTTTCTTGGCAAGTGTGTTGGCCTCCTCATTTCCTATGACACCAAGTACTACTGCCTGAAAGATGTTCGGATAGGAGTCTAGCGATAGGGAGCATTTGGTGTCTGGCCCATATACTCCAGCGCCAGCTCCTGCAGTGGTTTTTGAACCGTATATGTGCCATTTAATGAGATTTCTTTTAAGAAGTTGGGTGATGGATTTCCTGTCCCACACTTTTTTCCACCGAGCATCATCATGTAGTTCTTTTCGCTGCTCACTTTCTTGATCATTTCGTCACAAGGAAGATTGTCTGATGAAATGTACCTGGTGAAAGAGGCCTGGTTTTTAATACTCTCATTACCGGTTCCTTTCTCAGATATTCGAAAATGGCTTCATGGGCCATTTTCTCTATCACTAGATGAATTGGTGTGAGATTTGTGATAATATTAAGTGCCCTGCTAGAACAGGTTTCCATAGCTACAGTGATACACACACAGGCCAGCCTCTGTACTTTATCGAGGGTTTTCCTCGTTCTATTCTGGCTTATTTTTGAGTACCAGACCACTGCCCAATACGTAATTATGGGTCTCACAATTATGACGTACATCCATCGCAGTATCTTAGGGTTGCAGCCCCAAGTCTTACCGGCTAGATTCCTGCACGCCATTAAAGCCTTTGTTGCTTTGCTAGCAGTGATTTCAACATGCCAATTCCACAGAAGTTTACTATCTAGTGTTACTCCTAGATATTCAACATCAGACTTCAATTATATAATATCTCCGTTGAAAAAGAAGGATCTCACAACTGGAAGTTTCGTTCTCCGAGTAAACAGTATCACTGTGGTCTTGTTCAGGTTTACGCTGAGCCCCACTGACAAGCACCACTGCTTGATAATTCTAAGGCCTTCCTGTAGTAAGTTAGACAAGGTGCCCTCGAATTTACCTGTGACCATTAGGACACTCGAAGCCGAGCTCCGTTAGCCTGTCGAGGAGCTCATCCACTACTAGGCTCCACAGAAGGGGAGACGACGTTACTCCTCCTTGAGGTGTTCCACGAGCGGCTTTGACAGAGTGGTCTTATGGCCCACCTGTGCCTCGGCTATCCTCTTCGACAGCAGCTCATACATCCATTTTATAATGGTTGTATTCACTCCTCGCCTGTCTAGTGCATCTTTAATAGACACATGTGTGGTGTTGCCAAAGGCCCCGGGTATATCCAGGAATGCACACTTTGCGATTTCTTTATTGTCCGGAGTTCTCTGGATCACTTCAGTCAGCTGATACAGAGTTATCCATACTGTACACTGCTTTTTTTGCCATCAGTAGAGTGAGATATATTTTATCTCTCTGCTCTCTTAATCAGATTTATTATAGCTTCGTTTTAAGTCAGTATTCTTATAATATCCTGCTCTAGGGTATCTGTGTGCATGTTTCTGATTATTCGTCAGATTTTCAACCTAGATACCCGGTCGTCTTATCGACCCATTTTTATAGAAAATAAAATGCTATCTTTACCGTGTATATATATGCTTAGGTGTTTGTATATACCAATGAAAATGAGACTAAATTGTCAAGTTACAATAATCATAAAACTAGGTGCCTATGCATAGAACGCAAAAGTTTGATCGTTCACCAATTTTTCAAGCCATAAGGATGTACAACTATCTACGAAAGTCTGTGAAGTCCCTTGATATATTAGCTTTTAGGCAAAAGATTAAAATTTTACTTTTAAAAATTTTGATTGTTTCCTACTTACTGTGGATTAGGGCTGAAATACTTGTATTTTGACTTATCCTATAATACACATTATGTTGTCTTAAAGAATCATTAAATTATTATTGATATTTGTACCGTAAGTGCCCTGTCAGCAGTCCCACCTATAACCGAAACTCAGCTCGTGGCAGCTACAGGAGCTTTTTGGTATTAAATGGTGAGAAATCCAAGAATCTTTTTGCTTGTGCAGTCCTGGACTATTCCTCCCAAGAACTGTTCTATTATTTAGCTCCCATTATTGAACCACTGCCCTAGTGGTCTTTTCCAAGCCCAAGCTGGATCTGGTCAAGCAGGTATTACCTTGGAGGCCCTTTTCGCAAGTTCATCGGCCTTCTCATTTCCTTCAATACCACAGTACCCTGCCACCCATAGACGAGTCACCTTATTGTCTCTAGCCAGTTGCTATATGGTATTCCGGTATTTCCAAGACAGTATGGAACCTTGGAAGGGTGAATCCAGGTCTCTCAGTGTGGCCTGGCTAACCTTTATTATATAGATTCGTGCACACTTGAGGTTCCTTTTCAGACATTCCTGAGCACAAATGTAGGCAGCTTGTATCTCTGCCAGTAAGAGAGAGAACTCATATTCTAGGAGTATAGAGATCCTCGGTTTCGACCGATATACCCCAATACTTGCACCCTCATCTGATTTTGGTCCATCCGTATACCAAATGGATAACTTTTTGTCCAATCTCACAGTATCGTATGACAGGGGTACCTCCTTGGTGGGCAGAAGCGAAACATAGACATATCAACTGGACAAACAAACGGGGAGACAACGACAGAACACGAATAAGGACAAGGGACAGGCCACATCCATCCCTGAGACACTTGACCAGCACAACAAACATTGACAGAAACAGAAACAATCTAAGAAAACAAAGAAGGAAAGAGATTGAAGGAAAAATAATGAGAGAATGGCAAAATACATGGGACAACGAAGATCGAGGACGAGAACTATATGGACATTGTACACAGATAGGGACGGACAGACTAGGACTTACGTTCAAAGCACAGCAACTTACATCGGGACATGGAAACATGCAGGGATATTTACATAGATTCAACCTGCGCGAAACGACGGAAAATACACATGTAACGGACGGGTAGAAGACGCAAGACAGACCAGGTTGGACTGTACACTAACAAACAGAGAACACATACCGACAGAGATAATACAGAAATACGGCGACCTCAACTGGACACTAAGAAAAGACGGTGAAGTTAACGAGACAGACATCCAAAAAGCAAATGAGTGGGCAGAACAAGCAATAACAGACACGTAACGGACTGACGCACTGACGAGGACAATAAGCTGCAGCATACCATCTCACTGCAGCTAGGAACAAGTAGCTGGGCGGGAAGCTGAACAAACAAACAAGTATCGTATGACCGTTGCAAAGGGTGTTTCGAAATCGAATATGGTTGGCATCACACCTGAGGGCTTTGCCAAAAGGTTTGAGTCCAAATTCCCCAGTAACCTCATACGTTCTACCCAGTTACCATGTATGGAGTTTCCTACTACGAGAAATTCTTATTGCATTCAGCAGACTACATATACATGTAAGTGCAAGGGAGGCAAATTATGACCTCAAGCGCTGCTGTGGGAGTAGTAAAGGAAGCTCGTGTAACCCCAACACAGGCAAGCCGTTGCAGATTCTGCAACCAAGCGCGTGTAGTGGCCTCAGCAGTTTTTGGCCACCATGATGGGGATTATTAGGTGAAAATGGGGAGTACTACTGCTGTATATAGCGACACCTTCATGAATATATGGAGCCAACAATATTCGTGGTTCTAGAGTGCAAGAGGAAGCACTTCAAAACAGCTAATCTTTACATTTTCTATCAGCTAATACACTTTGGAGTTTCGATCTTCAAACTAGAATATTCTGAACAGATAATTGCCGGCGCTGCTCAAGTTAGCTTGTTAGATAATTCTATCGAGACAGTCCTCAAACTCCCACAAAGGGTTGCTGATCCACCCCTATTCCGGCTCTGAATAATTCAATCCTCCAGCCTCTGTTTGTATGTGGTCGTTGTACAGACCTAATTATGAAATCGGCAATTCTCTGTGACGAAGTTGAATTATGATTATAACGGTCTACAATATTGTTTGCTGCGTCAATATCCACTATGGAGTAATCATTATTGTCATCTGATTGTACAATTAGAGCGACGAGTATTGCTCTCGAAATTGAAACTGATGTGTGCTCGTAATTGCTTGCATTTTCTTCATATCGTAAGATTGAATGACCGTTTGTACATTAGCTTGGAATGAACCCCTATCCGGAAGAGTAAACAGAAATACAGACAATATCTACCTATGCTGTTATAGTTATTTCCATGTGATTGAACATGGGTGATTACTGAAAACGTGTTTCACCAGGAGATATACAGGGTGAGTCTTTCAGTCACAAATTTTAACAATAGATTCCTCTCATCCAATGAAACACTTTTTTAATTTTCCATTTTTCCACATTCGGCTTAGGCAGAAGATACAGGCTGTTGAAATTGACAAAAAAAAATAAGTTTACTTTTTAGCTTCGACATGGTTCTTCCGAATATTAACAAAAAAATTGTTTTCCTTCTTTATCTTCCCTGTATATTAAGTTTAAGACAAGAAACTTGTTAAATATTATTTGTCAATAAAACTACACATTTTGGAATTTTTCAACCCTGAAGTACACTTGAAGCGGTTGAAATAGTCCACACCCTAATATATTTTTTCTTACAACTTTCGACATACAACGTCGATCGGAATGAAATTCGGTACTCGATTGTAAAATGGTGGCTCGAAGATATGTCCGAAATTCAGCGGTTTCTGACGAATGTTTTTCAATAATTTTCTTCGAATTTTTGTATGATTCGATCCTCACGAAATTTCGCACAAATTTGCCCGTTTGCATTCCACAACTAATTACCATGTTTGAATTGGATCAAACTCTTAGTTTTTGAGTTATTGAGGAAATATCAACAAAGATGGGTATAAATCCAAAACCGGTTGGCTGATTATACCTATGAGCAAACCCAAATGTCGCATTCAGATTCACAACCTAACCTGAAAATTTAAAGTTGGTATCTCATTCCGTTCTCAGGTTATTGTGACAAATAATATTTTTTTTTTAGTGATACGATTCTCACAAAATTCCATGGTAACAAACTTGAATGTCGCATTCAGATGCCTAGCCTACCCTGAATAGTGCAAGTGGCTATCTCCTTCCGTTCTCGAGTTATAGTGAGATACTTAATATTTTTTAATAATTTTATTCAAATATTCTATAGTGATACGAAATTCGACATGCGTGTTTGTGTCAGTATTCTACAAGTAGTTGCCAAATTTCATTTTGATCAGATCTCTTTTGATTCAAATCAAAACTCGGAAACCGTTGGGTTTTTTAAGGTGCAGTTTCATCATAAGAATTGATACCATTCTCAACTCTGACGAACTAATATTTTCGGAGATATGATTTTTCAAATTTTCAATAATTCATCGTAATTTTATTCATAGAATACTCTGATTATAATTTGCTGATGTATGTATATCCAACATATGAGGAAAGTCATAGACTTACATTTTGAATTCAATTTTTTATGGTGCAGTTCTATCATAAGATCATATTATATGGCATCGTATAAAATTTCATTCCGATTATAGAGAAAAATAAACTCAAATTATTCAAAATTCTGGAACATCCTGAACAAACCCAATCCTTATTTTATGTAAAGTCAAAATAGGAATAAAATACAGTGATGTATCTCAATCAAACAGGAGAGATCATAAAGCAATTTCAATATGATGGCTTTGTATATTTACGTCGTAAGAGTTTTTCCGAGGCACTATTTACATCTGCGTTGTTTGAGGAAATGCATTTTTCATGGAGCATTTATACGACAGTACTTGGAGTAAATGAAATTGTCCTCCCTCCCCTACCGTTTCCGCCAATCTCGAATTTAATGAATCCACCATCCCAGACCATAATAAATCAAACCTTACACCGCAATTTTCATCTTGAATAATGCCACACGTAGCAGTAAAACTTCAAGTTCACGTCGGATATACGTCGTAAAAGAAATTAAAACATAGCTGGTGGCTTCGCTAAATGACGGGCCCAGATGGAATGGCATCGACTTAACGGCCTTGAATACATCTCTATGTACGACTTTACAGTTCGTCCTTGGCGATTGTGAGTTAGCGATTAATCGGTATATGGATGATTCTATTGTTTAATGATGAGATACGAAACCTTTTATGACCGATGGATTCGAACTTAATGGTCATGCGCAGACAACTGTGCCATCTACCGAGTGGAGCGAAAAGTCGCTAGGGATGAAGTTGATCTCCTCAGTTGGAAGCAGGGACTGTTTCTTAATAACTGCAAATGTCCACGTGCACTGCCAAATTAAATACCAACCTCGATAGAACATATTTAAAATATATCGAGGATTTTATCCTATTAACAGGAATGACAGAATCAAAGATGCAAACATCAGAAACGACGTTCCACTTTTCGTTCCAGTTCCTGCCTTTGAACGTAACCCTACAGATTGGCACTTGGCAGAAGCCTGCTGAAGAAGTTTGTAACACTGGAATTCGTATGATGTTCGATCGGAAGTATAGATCGAACGCGAAGTAAGGTAGAGATACGTCGCCTTTTATGACCGATGGAGTCAACCTTAACTATCACGGGCAGACAACTGTGGCATCTACCGGGTGGAGCTAAAAGTCGCTAGGGATAAAGTAGGTCTATACAGTTGGAAGCAGGGACTGTTTCTTAATAACTGCAAATGTCCACGTGCACTTCCAAATTCAATACTAACCTTGAAAGAACATATATTTAAATTAGATCGTGGATTTTATCCCATTAATAGGAATGAGAGAATCAAAGATGAAAACGTCAGAAACGCCCTTTGGGTAGTTGGCATGAGAGTCGCGATCTTATTGTTACATATAGGGCTCTACAAGGTCTTTTTGGATGTGCTATATTTGTTCACCTTGAATACCAATAACCTGTGTAGCCATCGTTTCAAGCTGTATCACCAGATATTTCACACGTCGCAAGGACTGCACTTCTTTTGTAACAGGGTTTTCGGCACATGGAACTCTTTGCCTAGCCGCTGATGCCGAAGTGTCAACTCTTTCAAAAATCAAATAGACAAAATGTGTAGTCGATTTTTATGTATCGCTTGCTTATTTTCACATACAGCTTTGTCGTTGTTGTTGCTTTGAAAGGTTATAGGTTATTGTTAGCCTCATCCCTTCTATATTGTAATAATAATAATAAACGTACGATGATGAATCGTAGCCCGCATCCCAAATGATCGACACAAAGAATACTTCAACGAACGCAGGGAGGCAGGGGATTGCAAAGTTTGGAATACCAACACAATCAACAAACGTTGGAGAATCTTGGAGACGCTTAGTATAACTAGCATATCCATCAATCATGAGCTAGCTCGAACACGGATCACACCAACAGACCAAAGGAAAATAGGCAGAGAGATAAGGCACAACTGAAGACACAGCTCGAAAATTGCATAAGGAAAAATCTGCACCCCATATATTTCAGGAGTTTGAAGGACCAGGGCCTATCGGAATAATTATCCTTTGCCTTTCTGAAGTCGCCTGGGCTCAGGTCGGAAACGGAGTGATGTGTTATGGCTTTTCAAGATATAGTGATGAATACAAGATGGTATGAAAAGAAAATAATGAAAAGGACGACCCAACAACTTGCAGAGCATGTTATGGCCATCAGGATATATAGAAAATTACAATGCGACACTCCAATTTATCTACTTCCATCCAGATAAATGTTGTGTATAGACCAAGCAACCATAGGTACCTCTAGAGATTTGAAGCGATTGTTGAAAATTAGAGCTATAACTATATTATTCCAACAACTCGGCAGATCCACGCAATAAAACCAGATATAGTCCTGCTAGAGAAAGGGTTCAAGGAATTATTTGTTGTCGAATTTTCCTCCCTTGCCGAAAATGATGGGGTGATGAAAGAAGAACAGGTGGAAGTGGAGAAAAATAGAAGCATTTATTGTTCGAACAGAGGACTCAATATCCAGGGCATGCAATTAGGATGGTCGTACTAATCATCGGATTTTAACAATTTCCTTTCATTTTTATGTTTTCATAGTATGATAGTACAAATATGTGGTATTGTTGGTGGCACCTAAAAAGATTGTTGGCTTCAGAGATTGGCAACTCGTCTTCAGAAAATATGGGCATTGACAAACCAAGTCGGACTAGAGTTACAATCTACCTGATATTTCTATCCAGGATCTATTCTAACAATAAATAATACATTTTATTTTCGTCTATCTCTCAGAGCACTTGAATCGTTTTTTAGTACCTATAAAGGAAATTTCTTTTCAACTTACGTGACATAGAATACAAAATGTATATATATATTTAATTGCTAAATCGTATTAAACGAACACACAGCATAAAAAGTCTTTCAATAAAAGTAGAGATTTAATTGATATGCCTAGATTTAAGATGTATCCTTTTTATTGGTTTAACAATTGTTAAATATTGTATAAAAAATGACTTGCCGGGCACATGTGAAAAGTCAACAAAAACCTGGCGTTCGTGATAGCAAACGATTCAATCGAACTTTCAATCTGCGTTGAATTGTTCGATCTGAATAATTCATTCAATTTTACTGTGAATTTAGTGGCGATAACACCTGGGAATGATTTGTTAGCAATCGTTGTTGACAATTAAACGACGTCATTCAATTTAAGAAGAGATGAATGGAGTCTCAAGCTGCCGAACTGGCATGGGATAAACCGATGCAGCTAAACAAATGAGTGTTTCACAAATTTTAATACTGTCCGCTAATGGGCTTATCTAAATACATAGTTTTGAGGTGATGAATAAATATGTATACACTGTATCAAAGCAAAATGGAATGAATTCATTTTATTGGTTACTGTACATATTTATTAAAAAACCCGAAATAAGTCAAATTTTAATTTTAAATTGTCATTCTTCTTCCTAAAAATGCGAACCCTACATTCAGCCCCCTTCGAAAGATAGGTAAGGTAAGTAAGTGTCAGAAGCAATCAATTGAACAATGTTACGATATAGTTGTTTCTTCGTTGATGTATTTCGTTGTTGTTTGTTAGGCAACATTGTTCAATTGATTGCTTTTGACAAATATCTTGTGTTTCTTACGCAGAAGCAAATCACAAAATAATTAATTTTTGGTTTTATAGATTTTTTTCAGAGTTTGGGAGAGAAAACCCAGAAAAAAACCTCAATAATAGATTTTGCTATAAATAATCATAATCATCATAAAATTAGTGGAAAACCTCTGGAATCGAAACTAAATTGAATACAAAGGTAAAAGTTAGTTGCAATCGGAATTTTCCTACATCAACTTCCCATTCACGTTCAAGGAAAAATTGTACCCAACATAAGAGATAAATAAAGGAATAATTCCAAGCATTTTATCCAATAATAATAAAGCAGATGAAAGCGAGTCGAACGATTATCTCCGGAAAATCCAACAGAAATCCGTACTTCGCAGAAAGAGGACGGTTCATTTTCTTTGTACCGAGTTTCCGCCTTATACAGTTCCAATTTGCGAGATTTAATTACAAGTTAGTCGATAATTAATATGGGACGACCAGACCGAGCCCAATTAATATACTGGGTCATGACAAACATAAGTCACTCTAATTGGTTTTCGGCGAAAAGCGAGAGTTCAGATTGAGAGCGGCTTGCGAAGGGATGCAATTAATAGAGCGAAATATGGAATGGGTGGTTCGGGTCGGGAAAGGACAAATAACGATATTCCAGATCAAATTTGCTGCGGGATACCACGGTTTTTGTCCCGGATCCGGATGATATCCCGGGGTGCGCGAAATCACAGTCGCAAGTTCCGCGATGGTGTTCTATATAGAAGGGGGAGGCGGAAAAGGCACCCCATAATTCCATCACAGATATATTTTGGTATTAACTTCATGAAACTGAATACCGATCGTCTAAATCTATCTGAATGCAATATTCATTGTGGCTTTAATTTCCTGACAAAATTTAGCGAAACTAAGATGGATATCCCCACACATATACGACAACATAATTGGTTCCCACCTCACCAAGACATAAATTGAAATTCACAAACCGTAGTTAGGCGTAGTTAGACCTTCACTGAAAGTCTCCGTTAGGACTTAATACAGGATTAAACACTGAACAACGGTTTGTGAATAGGCCGGATAGTCTTCTTACTATCTTTGAATTTCTTCGAAATCATAATCACGCATAGCCTTGCCATATTTCCTTGACTAGATCTAGCTGGTTGATGAAGCCAGCTGTCTAGCTGAGGGATAGGTCTTTCAGTTCTATTTATCTAGGGTACTAAGATCACTAGGGATCTTGCTGTGGTGCTCGTTGAGCTGCGAACTGGAAGGCAGCCCGTTGTCACTTCAGGGTTCCTTTCAGGAGACGCTTTCAACCCACCAACGGGGGAAGTTAAATCGTGCCACGAAGAATAAAAACCTCTTTTTCTGGTTTGCAATGCAAACGCCCACCACATAATATGGGGTAGCACAGACGCAGATCATAGTGGTAATGACTTATTCGATTATCTATTCTCCAATAATATTGCTAAATTAAATGTTGGCAGTAGTCCAACGTTTATGAATTCGATCAGAAGTGAAGTACGAAGTACATGACCTTAGGCTGGCTACGCCATTTATTGTGGAAACGGTCAACAACTGGAGGGTTTCGAAAGAACCATCCATGTTAGATTATATGGCATTTGAATTTGATATAGAAGCAAATGCTCCTACTGACGTTGAGTGCAGGATACCAAGAGAGACCAACTGGGAGCCCTGTGAAGCCCAATTGAGGTAAGAATTGGAAGGCATAAAATATAACATCAGTAGGCTGGTGGAACTAGAAACCCATTCCAGATTGTGTTTGAAACGAACGTATGAAGATAATTGTCCGCCTGGGATGGAAACGATTCCCTGGTGGAATAATCAACTTAATCGCCTCAAAGAAATGGCAAGGAAATCCTGCAATAGGTCCGAGCGAGGTGGTAACTGGGAGTCCAAAAGGCGGTCCTCGAGGAGAGAGACCAAGTGAGAGCTCCATGAAGCCCAATTGAGGTCAGAATTAGAAGGTCTGAAATATAACATCAACATGCTGGTGGAACTAGAAAATGCCTCCGCTCATTTCACATCGTGTTTGATACGAACGTATGAAGATAATTGTCCACTGAGGGTGAAAACGAACTCCAGAGACTTTATCCGGTGGAATGATCCATCTACTTCATCAGCTCAAAAGAACGGCAAGGAAATCATTCAAAAAGGTAACTGGGAGTCCTCTTACCCAGCTCTAACAACAAAGAAATGACAAAAGGCAGTCCTGGAGGAGCTTCTGTAAGGTAGTGGATAAAACTACCCCATCGGCTAGACTTCAAAAGGTACTATCAAAATTTTACTCCAATCTAATTTACCAGATTAAAAAGGCATATGGAAGTTTCCTGAATTATGGAATCTGGATCTAAGCAAGTCAGCGCCAGACACAAAATTTCCACAGAGGAAGCATTTAAGCCCTCCAAGTGGAGGGCAGAAATCTGGCCAATTATTCACACAAACAGAATTGAATGGGCGATAAAGAGCTTCCAGTCCTTCGAATCGTTTGGCATGGTTCAAAAGTTGCTGAATATATTGTACCTCCAATTACTAGGCTGTTTAGAGCTAGTTCGGATACATTTATAAATCATGGAGAGAAACAAGGGCAGTTTTCATATCCAAAGTGGGGAGCAAAGGCTTCTCGGAAACTAAATCCTATCGACTCATATGCCTTACCTCCTTTTACCTTGATACCATGGAGAAAATATCAGATAATGAGGTGAGAGGAATTAAAAAGCTCCACCGAAAACAACTTGCCTACAGATCAGGCAAATCCACGATAGGTGCACTGCGATATCTCATTGTAAAGGTGGAGAGGACCTGCACATCTCAATATCAATGCTGCCAGGCACAAAGGAAGAAAACCCTCCTCTGTCAAGTGGACATCAGCAATGCTGAAAGGAGGTGACATCACGGCCTACCTGGGGGATACAGAAATTACAATGCTGAAGTGTAGGAGTTGCCGACAAAGTGGAGCCCTTTCACCCCTGCTGTGGAGCCTGATCTCATCTCGTATTGATCCTCGAATATCCTAATTTCGAAATGAATTGAATACCTATCATATCCTATAACTATAATAACGCACATCATAACTTCATATTGTCTATGAATTCAATATAACGACGTTATCGATGGTCTCGAATGGAGCGTTGCCAGATATTAATCCATTGAAGTAAAATCCAAGAAATCACAAAGTGTCAGAGTTGTGATCATAGACTAATAACTATGAGAATTAGGACTTAGATGGTGAACGACACCAACCCTTGATTCTAGCATTCCCATGCCTTTTCTAGGCCACGGACGGATCTATGAAAGTAGTGTAATTTCAGGATCAGATTTTATAACATTCAATGAAGAATATCTCGAAAACTGTGCGGTTAATGGGGATAGGGAATAATTCAACTTAAAAAAATGATTGGAGATTCTTATAATAACTAAGGACGAGCTTCATCTACTAATTCCATTTATTCTTGTGAATTAGCGACTCTAGAACCAGGAAACCAGTGGATGTAAGAAAAAAGATGATTATTGGAGTCATAGTCATAGGCCTAGAAAACTTCACACAAACATTCGGAAAAAACCATGTCAAAGGTAGAAAAGAAAAACTGATTGTTTCTTTTGATGAGATGAATCTATAGTTAAAATTAATGTACAACTTGTATATTATACAGGGTGTCCCAAAAATACCACGCGAAAGTGACACTGGAGATAGATTGGCATTAGGTCTATCAGATAGCATCAACATGACCTCAGTAAAAGTCCGCTGGTTTTCGAGAGATCACCACTGTTGCGTCCCATGACTTCACATGTTGGGAAGCGCTCATTTGTATTTCTAAACAAAGCAGCTCGCTTGTAAAACTTAAATGTTTTGGGTTAACTGGTTTATTTTTGCATGGGTGGTCTCACCCTTGAAATTAATATTTTCCACGGAAAGATAATTGCAAGTAAAATATCTTGTAATACTTCAACCCTTGTAGAAGTATTTATGACCTATTTCCTGTGAAATAATGATAAAATGCATACAACAACTAACACATTGCCAGAGCTGTGAGTCCTTTGACTAGATTCTAACCCATACAAAAATCTAGAATTTTCCGATTAGATCGCCACGGCTTTGGCTATTCTCTAAACCGAGGGCGTAGATTCCGAATCTGTAATTAGTTTTTCCGTATCTCGATTAATTTTGGTAATATGGCGAAAAATCCGACTGATTAGTCCATTTTCCGGAGTTAGAGCCAGAAATTGCGACTTTCTTCGTCATTGCTCCGAAACTAATCGAGATACGGAAAATCTAATTACAGAGTCGTGATCTGCGTACCCGATTTAGTGAATAACCAAAGCCGCGTCGACCTAATCGGAAAATTGTAGATTTTTGTATGTGTTGGATACTAGAGAAAACTTTTTGGCGTTTGACGGATTCGCTCATTACCTAATATTTTCCGAACGGATAGAGATACAGAAAAAATAGATACATAAATCTGAACGTCGTCCACCGACCAATCATCGGGAAAAATTTGGATATCGAGATGTGAAAATCATAGATTTCAGACGGGAAAGAAGAATTTTCCTTCGATTCCGGGTCAAAAATATTTCTAAGTGCCGACCCAAAACATTTTTTTCATGGTATATCGATACGGAGCTCGTATCTAATTAAATCGAGGTCGCTGATCACGAATATGTAATTAGTTTTTCCCTAAGTGGCGTACTTTGGGAAAATTTTCACTTAAAGTGAAAAAATTGACGAAAATAGGTCACTTTTGGAACTTTCCACCGCCCAAAAAAATCGGAGTAGGGTGTTGCTGATTTTTTACGTCATATTTGGATCCTTTATCTGTCGAATCATCCGAACAATAAATGTCCAGGTCGTACGCTTCGGAAATTATGATTTTTTTTCCCGAGGGTCTATTTTTCGGAAAATTCTTTCCGCGATATTTCCTCGGAAAATTTTTGTAATAAATATCTGATGGTAGATTCGGAATCTACGGCCCCGAATCTATAAGAATAAGTACCCGTTTCATAGTTTTGCGTCAAAAAATTTTTCTCGAAAAATGGGATTTTTTTAAGGCTAATGTATTAAAAAATTGCCAAAAATCGACCGGTCTCCGATTTCGATGCAAATTACGTCATTTACTAATTCGGGACCGTAGATTACGAATATATGATCGGATTTTACATTAGAGAATTTTCCGCGGAAATACCGCGAAATGAATTTTCCGAAAAACAGACCCTTGGGAAAAAAATCATAATTTCCGAATAGTACGGCCTGGACATTTTCTGTTTGGATTATTCCGTAGATAAAGGATTCATATATGAGGGCAAAAATTAACAACACCTTACTCCGATTTTTTTGGGCGGTGTAAACTTCCAAAATTGACCTATTTTCGTCCATTTTTTCACTCTAAGTGAAAATTTTCCCAAAGTACGCCACTTAGGGAAAAACTAATTGCATATTCGTGATCAGCGACATCGATTTAACTAGACACGAGCTCCGTACCGATATATCATGAAAAAAATTTTGTGGGTCGGCACTTAGAAATATTTTTGACCCGGAATCGAAGGAAAATTCTTCTTTCCCGTCCGAAATCTATGATTTTCACATCTCGATATCCAAATTTTCCCCGATGATTGGTCGGTGGACGACGTTTAGATTTATGTATCTATTTCCTCTGTATCTCTATCCTTTCGGAAAATATTAGGAAATGAGTAAATCCGTCAAACGCCAAAAAGTTTTTCTCTACTATCTAACCCAGGGGTCACCAATTAGTTTCATTGGAGGTCCGTTCACAAAATCTGTATATCTGTCGCGGGTCGTTGATAGCATTATGATGGCATAATAATTTGACTAGCAGTTAATCTAAATCCAATATCTATAATTAGTAAATAAAACGAAAAGTTATCTGAATTTTTTTAATCAAGAATACATGTTTTCTGGAAAAATGGTCCGCAAAAAAAAGGTTCGCGATCCGCATCCGGACCGCGGTCCGCCATTTGGTGACCCCTGGTCTAGACTATTCGAAGACCCCTAGTCTGTGAAAGTCGGACCGGTTTCCATGTTACAAAACAATGAATGTGGAGCGAGATAGCCGATAAGGGTTTTGGTTTTTTTTAATAAGTAGCAATTCTGGTTCTGATTAAAAAAAATTGGTAGTGTTGTATCATTTTTTAAAGGGCATGAAATGGACCAGTTTTAGCGATTATTTGTCAATTCAGTCTGATATAATTTTTTTTCACAGCAGTCAGTCAAACTTGAGTTTTAACGTTTTAACTTCGGCATAAAATACAACAAGTTAGACATTTTTTGAAGGATTTTGTTCTAGTTGTCGGTGAAGTTATTACTTCATTGTTTAAAGCAACTATTCAGGATAACCTAGGTAAAAAAAATCATGAGTTTGAAGTAATTTCTAGCAATGCTAGGCGATAAAAGACCGAAAACTGGAGATTTTTAAAAAATACACAAAAGTGGTGATATCTTGAAAACCAGCGGACTTTTACTGAGGTCATGTTGATGCTATCTGATAGACCTAATGCCAATCTATCTCCAGTGTCACTTTCGCGTGGTATTTTTGGGACACCCTGCATATTGTGCCCCTTCATCAGAACTGTCGATGTCATCACTATCTACAGTTCGCCTTCCAGTTCCAAAGTTCTGTTGAACTGCAGTATCTGGGATGGCTCAAAGGAGGCTACGTCTTCGCTCCTGTAGATTTCTTGCCCAAAGCATGGTTGCGTTGGTTTGAGATGGCGAGGCATTCCGTAATCAGGTGATCAGGAGTTTCATCCTCCTCCCAACAGAATCTGCACTCTACAGTTTCTGCTATCCCTAATCTCATCATATGCTTCCTAAGGCCGCAGTGCCTTGTGAGGAAACCAGTGAGGAGGTGCAGCTCGTTCTTACTGAGGTCCAAGTATTTCTTGGATCTGACAGTATCAAAGTTCCGGAGGAATTTGTTGGAGTGATACATTCCAGGGAGAGATCTCCAGAAAATACCTATTTCAGCTTCTTCTCTAATCCGAAAATCACTTTTGTAGGTGTATCTACCAACCCCACAGTAGGGTTCTGGGCCAGTAAAAGGGGTTTGTGCTCTTTTCTGGGCAAGTGTGTTCACCTCCTCATTTCCTGTGATTCTCGCGTGACCAGGAATATACAACTTACAGACTCACCCTGTATAGGCCGGATGGATACAGTGGAAGTGCGGGATACCACAAGAAATCATATTAATCCTGTTTACAACCGAAATTTCCTCAGAAAATGTACCACCATGACGAATCAAAATTAACCCCTTCTATACCATCTCCGGTCTATCTGGCATCCCCCGCCGCAGCCCACGTTCATCGCTAATGACTTTTTCGCCGTCGGCCGAAATTCTCAGCGTCACGACGGCGGTCGCTGCCGTCACAGACGCCCGTTTTAAATTACCGAAAGATTTACTGGACTAGTTCTACGGTCTGAGCCTGCCTTTCTGCCCATTCATCCCGCGTCGGGCAAAAAGCCCGGGCGGTTAGCCGACACTACGTAGCGGGCGCTGGAAAATTAAGCCCTCATTTTCTCACGACCGATGACCGATTGTGCCCGGGCAGACCGCGAACTTCGGACGCGGGAGATGCGAGCGGTTCGGGTCCATTGTTAGCGGGGAATCTGGGATTGTTCGGAGGTTGTCTGGAGGAAGAGGGATGGAGGTATTGGGGAAGATGTTAGGTATGTTCGGAATTAATGTTTTGTCCGTGGGGACTGGACGTCGAGAAGTTTGAATTTCCGGGGGTTTTTAAATTAGGAATGCGTTCTTCATTATTTGTATTATTTATGGTATCGAATTTCTGGAAAAGATTTCGAAAGTTTCTGTTCGAAGAAGATATTTCCGTATGATAACTTATACTATTTCACTACGATGCTAGGTAGAAAAAAAGACTGGGACAGTGAACTCAGAAGTACTTTAATAGAAAGATGCGTGGAAATTAACCTCGAATGAAAATATTAGAGATGTGATATAGCAATCCACTCTGACAGTCAAGCTGCTATTAAAGCTCTGAGCTGCCATGTTATCTAGTCCAAGCTAATATGAGTGTGCCGAAGAAAACTCAATGAAGCAGGCAAGAACAACAGGGTCTTCTTGGACTGGGTTCCTGGTCACGCAGGAATCACAGGAAATGAGGACGCCAACAAACTTGCCAAGAAAGGAGCACTTAAAACCCCTTTATTGACCCGAAACCCTAATGTGGGGTTGGCAGATCCACCTACAAAAGTGAATTTCGCATGAGAGTAGAAACTGAAAGAAGTATTTTCTGGAGATCTATACACGAAATGTATCACTCCAAGAAATTCCTCCGGAACTTTCATACTGTCAGATCCAAGAAATACTTGGACCTCAGTAAGAACTCGCTGCCCCTCCTCACTGGTTTCCTCACAGGGCACAGCAGCCTTAGGAAGCATCTGATGAGATTAGAGCTAGCAGAAACTGACGAGTGCAGATTCTGTTGGGAGGAGGATGAAATTCCTGATCACCTGATAACGGAATGCCTCACCATCTCAAACCAACGCAAGGAATGCTTTGGGCAAGAAACATGCAGGAGCAAAGACGTAGCAGCCTCCTTGAAACCATCCCAGATATTCGAGTTCATCAGAACTCTGAAACTGGAAGGCGAGCTGTAGATGGTAATGACATTGACAGGCCTGACGGGGGGGCACAATAGACCTTAAGGTCACAGTGCAACTCTACCCTCTACAACAATATACAATATATACTTATATTTATGTGATCTGCAACCATATTATTATACCCACCACCAATCACACGAAAACTACAGGATCATATGCCAGATGAGCAATTTTCGAGCCAAATATCGTCTGAACATGTCACTTTGATTCATCAGCTTTTGATAACAAGAAACGGTCTTAAAAAGAGTCTTAAAAAAAAGAGTGCCTGAAATTATTAATCCGAAACCACGAACTATATGATGTATATGAATATCCGAGATATTCATTTCTCAAATCCGATCTGACAATCCTTTTATATCAATTGAAAATGATCCAATATTCCAGTTTTGTTTTTACTGGAGATATACTGAGTCCAATCTGATTCACTTACCAAATTATATTTCCATCATCATATGGTTTATTCACGGGCATTAAAATATCACCAAAAACTATAATATCATATTATAATCCTCTTACTTCTACGATAGCTGAAATGAATTTGAAATGTTTCTTATAGGAAAATAAGATCACATGTAAGGGATTCTGTGAAAACATAGAAGTACGATTTATTATTGAAAATTTGAAAAATAATTTTTCCGAAAGTATTAGCTTGTTAGATTTGAACATGATATCAATGAATTTTTATAATGAAACTGCATCATAAAAAAAAATTGAATTTGAAATGTGTAATGTAAAAAAAATTTTTTTTTTTCGTTACTCCATCAGGGATTTTGCCCAATAACGAACTCAACCGAGATATTTATCCCCCAACCCGACTGTGAAAATTTCAACTGTCTAGCTCATTCCATTCGAGAATTATCGTGGCTTGCACGATATTTGAGAAATATGAATTAAGTCACTGCTTGGTAACAGAAAATGGTAGAACAATAAGAATGACGGTACAATGTTCCTTAAAAAATATATCAATTTGACCTGTCAAACCATTCTTCCACTTTTCTTTAATTTTTGGCGCTCTTGTTCCTCGGAACAGAGTGCTTATCAATATGCCCAAATGTCTGTAATTTTATAATTTTTCGATGAAAATGGTCTTAAACGATTTAGTTCAACTCACTGATCAAGAATCCGTGATCGAAATTCATTTTGTCCGGCCGGCCGTAGGCACGATAACTCTCGAACGGAATAAGCTAGACAGTTGAAATTTTCAGAGTAGGTTTGGGAGATAAATATCTCGGCTATGTTCGTTATTGGGCAAAATCGGACAGATGGTTTCGGAGTAACAAAAAAAAAGTTTTTTCACATGACAAATTCCAAATTATTTTTTTTCAGTAAGCAGTTTCACCATAAGAATCCATTGATATCATTTTTAACTCTAACAAGCTAATACTTTCGGAGATATGATTTTTCAAAATTTCATTTAAATCGTATTCCTCCGTTTTCACAGAAGGATATAATTATTCTATGTATGAATTGTCATAATGTCAACTTATTTTCCTGAGACATGACATTGTCTAATTCATTTCAGCAATCGTAGAATAATATGATATCATACTTTTTGTTGGTTGATATTTACATGCCGATGGTCAATCCATATGATGATGGGAATGGTAATGGTAAGTTAATAATATTGTGTTCAGAATATCTCCAGTAAAAACAAAACTGGAGTATTGGTGTATTGGAGTATTGGAGTAGATTTGAGGAAAGAATATATATTATTATTCATCATAGAATTGAGGAATGATATCTCGGATGAGTTCGTTGTTGGGTAGAATTTGTCTATTGGTTTTGGATTGATAATTTTTGGCATTTTTGTTGAATTTAAATTCTTCTATGATGTTTAAATTCAATTTCTGCTAAGATGTAGTTCTTTCATAAGAATCCAATGATATAATTCCCAACTCTGAGAAACCAATACTTTCGGAGATATAATTTGTCTGTTTGACAAGAGCGCCAGAAAGCTCCTATCCACAGGGCTTGAACTAATATTTTGATCTTGCGTTTAAGTTTCGTTGAAGTCTGTTTTGGACGCAGATTCTCTTGTGTCATAATTTATATTCAATTTTTTTCTTATTTTTATATTCTGAGCAGCTATAGGCCCTGTCCTCGATCTCGTAGACAACAAATACTTTTGACAACAATATCTGACTTCTGACGTTCACTTTAAAATTTGTCCTTGTTAATTAGATACCTGTAATTCTTTTCATTAGCTTATAAGCTCAGACTTTTCGATCCATGAATTCGAAAAAAATTGGAATTCTATCACTTGTTATATATTTTAAGTAGCTCTAGGAATTTGTTTTTTGTGAACCTGAAATGATTGCCATCCATGACAGGCCAATAAATGAAATCGCCTTCCCTTGAACTCAGATGTTTAAGTCTTATCCAGAATACATAATCGAAACCGCAACAACTCTAGCGTACAAATCATGAGTAACCCTATTCTTAAATCATTATTACAACCGACAACAATGCTTTTTATACCCACCAGTAGATAAACTTAATTTCGTTCTTATGATAATATCGCCATGCTCGGCAACAATATTCTGAATATATGAATTTTTAACGGTATCTACAGGCGAAAAAACTACCGAATTGCCAATCAAACGTACGCGAATTCGTAGATAACCGAATAGCGTCCATAACGTTAGAATAAATATGGATTGCGCGTCTTCAGGGTCAACGAAACGTCGGCTCAGTGGCGCTCGGTCAGGGGAGGAAAGAGTGGCTATGCCTCCTCGGGCAACTTTGCATCAAAGACGGAAATTTCAGACATCATTTTCGCAATTAAAAAAAGGAAGTTCTGCGAAACTAACAAGCAAGTAAAAAAACAGATTTCAAAACTTCCTTGGTGAAAAAATATATAATATTTTTCACAACCAATCTTTTAGTTTTGTGATTTGAATTTTTTTAAATCGACTGATAGTTTTTGTATATTATGTACTTTAGTTTTTATTTTTATTTTCGAATTTCCTTTCCTCAATCTGTTTTTCCACTTTTATGAAGAATTCGAGGTCAAAGTTGATTCTGTCCGGCCGTTGCCACGATAACTTGAGAACGGAAAGAGCTAGCGACTTGAAATTTTCAGGGTAGGTGGCGCATCTCAATAAGACAGACAAGTTCGTAAATGGGCATAATCGACCCAATGGTTTCCGAGTATTAATTTTGTTTTCAACCAATATAGATCCGATCCAATGGAAACTTGGTGAATAGTTGTAGAATATAAACCTAAGCACTTTTGTGGAATTTTGAGAATCATATGCTAGAAAATTATTAAAAAATTATTAAAAAATATTTTTGTCGTTACGATAAACTAAGAACGGAAAGAGATAGTGGCTTTAAGATTTCAGGTTAGGTTGTGCATCTTAATGCGCGAATGAGTTTGTTTATAAGCATAATCGGCCAAATGGTTTTAGAGTTATAGCCATCTGAGATTTGGTTGTTTTTTCTTTCTCATTAACGCGAAAAATACAGAACCGATTGAATCCAAACATGGTTATTATGTGTAGAATGCCAACACAAAAATTCTTGCAAAATTTCGTGAGGATAGTATTTGTAGAAAATTGTTAAAAAATCTCTGAAAATTGGAAGAAAGATTTTATATATCAGTAACTATTCGTCTGAAATTGCTGAAATTTTGCAAGAGCCTTTAGAACCTAACTCTACTGCCAAGTTTCAAGTTTTAACACGATCGGTTAGATATTGTTGGAGATTCTAGCAGCCTTGTGTGAGTTCAGTGGATGGGTGACCGTTGCCTCGATAACTTTCGAACGAAAGGAGATAGGGATTGCAGTTTGCAGGAAAGGTTGCGTATCCGAATGGGAGAGTTAAGTTTGTTTTTGGGCATAATCGGTCTAACGGTTTCCGAGTTATACACACATATTATTTCCTTGATAACTCGAAAAATAAAGATTCGAATGCATCGAAGCTTGGTAACTAGTAGTAGAAAATCAACAAAAAGACGTGTTTAAAATTTTGTAAGAACCGTACCTACCCCTAGAAAATTTTAAAAAAATGGCGAAAAATATTTTTTTTAAGAACCGTACCTCTAGAAAATTTCAAAAAAATCACGAAAAAAAATTGGTTCGAGCACTGACGTGAAGTCAGGAGCTTTTGCGCGTGTGTTCTATTGGACACCCTTAATCGAATATACCATGGTAAATTATGTTTTCCATTCCCCTGTATTGGACACTCTTAATTCGAATTTACCATGGTAAATTCGATTAAGGGTGCCCAGTACAGAAGAATGGACAATGGAACATACGCGCAAAAGCTCATGACTTCACGTCATTGCTTGAACCAATTTTTCTTAGTGTTCCAACTATCCCAGGAACGGGGTCAACCTTTTTCAAACACCTTCTATGTACAACACAATTTTGCTGAATATGCAATTATCAACGTCGTTTTTGCACTGCCGATAACAAAGCGCCACCTTGTGTTGCTAAGTGCGAAAACGAAATTAAAAACGCGATAACCTGAGCGGCATAGGTTGAAGGTTATATTGAATAAAAGGTCGTTTTCATGCCGTGGAAACCATTATTAGGATTATTTCGTAACCGTTGGGAATCCATAGATGAAATCCCTAGAAATATTATTGAATAATAGAATAATTCAGAATACGAACAATTGTCGGGAAATTTCGAAGAAAAGCGTTTAGAGTCTTGGTTACAAGGCTTTGGTATTGATTTAATATTTTATCAAATCATGAACCTTAAGAATAGTGCAGCCAAACAAATTTGTTAACCCCCTTTTAATTTTCATATTACAGTACATATAATTTATAACTATTTAAAAACACGCGTTCAAAATAGTATAATACATGAATTTTATGTGGAGAAGTGTGACTTTTCAAGGCACGCCTGAGTAATAGTTGCAAGCCATGAAACCTCGCCTTTCCTCCAAATGAAATATGCATTTTTTTCTCATTTCTGAATTATTTATTAAAAAGTAATAATCTTCATATATATATACATCGTGGAAAGGCCGAATGGACTAAATTAATTATCTTGCTTACTATGTACCTACATATTTACGTTAAATTCCGAAACACATAAAATTCAAATTCTTAATTGACATTCTTCTTCATAAAAATGGGTTCAAGCCCTGTGGACAGGAGCTTTCTGGCGCTCTAGTTCAAACAGACAAATTATATCTCCGAAAGTATTGGTTTCTTAGAGTTGAGAAATGCATCATAAAGGAAATTCAATTCAAATAATAGTTTATTTATCAAGATTAAATGAGCAATCTGAGAATGAGAACTGCACCATGGAAGAAATCAAATTAAAATAGCTGAAATGAATTTGACTCTCTCTTATAGAACATGATGACATGTACAAGTATGAACACAGATCATATAATAAAGCTTAGATAGAATAATTATAGTATTGTGTGAAAACATAGAAGTACGATTCATTATTGAAATTTAGAACTTCATCTTAGCAGAAATTGAATTCAAACATCATAGAAGAATTTAAATTCAACAAGGGTGCCAAAAATTATCAATCCAAAACCAATAGACGAATTCTACCCAACAACGAACTCATCCGAGATATTCATTACTCAATTCTATGATGAACGATAATATATATCTTTCCTCAAATCTACTCCAATACACCAATATTCCAGTTTTGTTTTTAGTGGAGATATTCTGAACTCAATATTATTAACTTACCATTACCATTCCCATCATCATATGGATTGACCATCGGCATGAAAATATCAACCAACAAAAAGTATGATATTAAATTACAATTCTGATATTGATACGATTGCTGGAATGTATGACAATGAGACAACGTCATGTCTCAGGAAAATAAAATGACATTATAACAATTCATAGAATACCCACAGAATAATTCTATCATTCTGTGAAAACGTAGAAATACGATTTACTTTTTTTTTTTTTGAAAAATTATATCTCCGAAAGTTTAGCTTGTTAGAGTTAAAAATGATATGAATGGAGTCTTATGATAAAACTGCTTATTGAAAAACATTTAATTTGTTAATTTTTTTGTTACTCCGAAACCATCTGTCCGATTTTGCTCAGTAACGAACTTAGCCGAGATATTTATCCCCCAAACCTACTCTAAAAATTTCAACTGTCTAGCTTATTCCGTTCGAGAGTTATCGTGCCTACAGCCGGCCGGCCGGACCGGCCGGACAGAATGAATTTCGACCATGGATTCTTGATCAGTGAGTCGTACCAAATCGTTTAAGACCATTTTCATAGAAAAATTCGAAAATTACAGACATTTGGGCAAATTGATAAGCACTCAGTTCCGAGGAATTAGAGCGTCAAAAATACTAACCGTACCTTCAACCCCCTTCTAAAGAAAGGTAGGTACAACCTCCAATTTTTCAAATAGGAAGTACTGGCTTGTGGTACATCGTTTGAAGGGTTGCGTCGTCTTCTATTCGGAAATTTTATTACTCTCATGTTAATTGCAAAACTCAAAATAGTAAAAAAAATCATGTGGTTACTGAGAGTCAGTATAATATTAACAAATATTATTACAATAATACTAAACTTATTTGCCTTCAAGATTTGATAGAAATAAAATGAAAAAAAAAATAATATTGCGTTTTGCAGGTGGTACCATGAAAACTACGTAAAACACTTTCTGTGGCAATGTTAGATTCTTTCGAACACCTTCACAAATTGTTTTGTGCTGATAATTTGTAATTTATAAATTGTGATTTGTGTTTGAATTTCGTCAACTCCAATTTTGAATAATGCTTCGATTAACGGAAATGCACAATTAACAATTTTACAAATGATTGTTTACGGAGCTATCACTCGAACACAAAAAGAAGTAAGTCGCTTGTTTCAGGTTTCGAAATTTACCGCCTATAAACCAAGGACAATAAGTTAAATAGAGAAGCAATTTCGCGAGTTTGAGGATTGAGGCAGATTGAAAAAACAGCTGCTAATACACTGTGTGAGGATGCGAAATTAGATGTGATGCTTGTTTTTGAAGAAAATCCTCATTAATCGAGTAGAGATGCCTCCACAACATTAAATGTTAGCCATACATCGATTCTAAATATATTATAACAGAATAAAATGCAATCTTAGAAAACGATACCTACCCAGCTCTTGGGAGATGATTTTGAAAGGATTTTTGTGAACAAATGATGCTTGTGCAGAAAATGTTCGAAATCATATAATAGGCCCCTTTTACATAGAGCAATTTGAATGGCGATAAATATTTAGCACTACTTCAATATGATGTCGTTCCAATTTTGGCAAATTTATATCCTGATCAAGGAAATCCAACAGGATGGAGCACCACCATATTACCAACGCAATCTCCGGCAGTACCTCGACGCAATATTTCCAAATCGGTGGATAGGAAGGCGAGAAACAATCGAAATGCCAGCGTGATCCCCTGATCTTAACCCATTAGATTTCTTTTTATGGGGATATGTGAAGAGCATTGTGTACAAAACTGAACCCTTTGATTTGAAGGACCAAACAGATCGAATAACGCTAACAGTTCGATCACTCATTAGATGTTGAATAATGTTGGAAGAGATTTTTATTTATGATAAAATTTCTGAATAGAGAATGAAGCGACCTTTCAAACCATGTGTCACAAGCCCATACTTTCCTCTTGAAAAACTGGGGGTTGTTCTTGTTTTTCGAAGGGGGTTGAAGGTAGGGTTCGCATTTTTACGAAGAAGAATTACAATTTGAAATTCGAATTTGACCATACCTATATATGTACAGTAACTAAGATAATGAAGTTATTACAGTAGGCTTCTCCACACTGTATAAATTTCCAATATTCCTAGGGATGTATTTCCTCACTCAATGTTATAACTTTTTTCGCTCCGAGGAGACGAACGAAACAACATTGAATAAAAAAATATTTTCATAATTTGACTCTGAAAAGATGTATTCATTTATAGAATTTTCCTTACCTGCAACTGGAGATAATTTTCGCATAACACACCATCTTGATTTCCACTAAAACAAAAATTATTATTTAATATATTGTTTCATCAATTAAGTTCTCCCAGACACTGCTGATATGTACATAACTACACAGAAAAAAAAGTACACTGCGAGCAAGACTAGTAGTCTTGATTGGAAGCTATGGTAGACTCATATATCCGCAATGATAACTTGACTCAATGCAATATGCACATTATTCTTTTACCTATCAGTTCAGCTTACTTCCGATAAAGAATAACAATCTTGAAAATAGTATAGTAACACTAATTTTAACGTATAGCATAACTTCAACTAAGAATATGCCTACTTGAAATGAATATGGAACTGTGTTTTAGCAAAACTTCCTCAGTTTCCGAATAAGTATAGTTATTTTCTGAGCAACTATTTCCTTAATGCAGAGTAACAAGTAATAAACTTGAAATGAGAATATTTCTAATCATATCAATATTATTCTTAAAATTGTTTGAAAATCATCTATACTATCCCTCCGAGTATAGTGAAACTCATATCAATTTTGAAGTGTTCTTAATTTAATTCCCTTTGAAATGAGAGACAGTCAAATAATATGGAGTGTCAAGTGGTACATCATAGAAAATAATTCTTTTTGTTGTCCTTCCAACTATCTGAATTTTTTGACGACGTGATGCTTGACCTCCCATATTTGAAAATTTGAAGTTAATTTTCTCTCCAGCGTCATCTACTTAGTATCAAAATGTTATTCATTTCAAAAAATAGCATTGGGTATTTATTCAAACTAGTCCCATATCTAAGCGTCGCAATAAATTGAATCAATGATACCTTAGTATTTAAAGCTATCATTGTTGGAACCTTTGGCTAAGTTTGCGTCGCACATATATGGGACTAGTTTGAATAAATACCCACTACTAATTTTTGAAAAAAATATCATTATGATACTATGTTGATGACGCTGGAGTGAAAATTAACTTCAAATTTTCAAATATAGGAGATCAAATATCACGTTGTCAAAAAAAATTCAGATAGTTGGAAGGACATTAACAAAAAGAATTATAATCAATGATGTACCTACCACTTGACAATCCATACCATTTGAATGTCATTCATTCCGAAAAATAGAATCGGTACAAAAGTAAGTAAGGAATGCGCAAAATAACATCACTATTTTTCACTTTGCAGAATGTGTAAGGGGATATGTCATTTATTCATTTGCACAATATTTTGCTCAGCATTTTGGTGAAACGGATTGTTATTTTTCTTGCTGCGATGTGCCAAGTTCCAAGTAAAAAGTTGCATAACAGTTTGGTGCAATCAGGTTCCTGAAAATGAAATTATGGGTTCCAATGAAATTATATAAAGTATATTATAAGTACTCACTGTTGAATACATAAATTAACTCTGCCAATTCCCATTCGTTTAAAATGTTCTTCATATTCATTACTACATATATAAACTTATAAAATCACTAGTTGTTGCCGATCGTGATCATGCTCTCTTTGGATCCTCGTCCAAAATGTCCGCCGCCAACCTTTCCACCCGGTGCAGATATGTGGATTTGCTCAATCGATACTCGATAGTTGAGTGTATTGAGACTTGACTGCGCATATAATATTATTTCGAATAAGAATAGCCTGTTCTTGGGTGAAGTTGTACCTGAATTCATATGAGATCTCTTAGATTTCAACCATGAGAGCTATTCTCAATATAATTATTGAAACACTTCCATCAGTAGAATATTTCCTACAATTAAGAATTAATATTCCAGCTATAAAATAGTGTTGCTTTTTATTCAATGTCAAAATTAGGCTACGATCAACTTTAAATAATTTTGGCTCAAGTCTTGCATTTTCTTTAGAGAATACTAAATGATTTTCAATAGAACTCAATAGCGGTTCTTGCTTTCATTGTAGTGATCTTGTTGTATTGAGAATATAACATGTTCGATAAAATGTATCGTAATCTTGGTGAATAAGTATATGTGTCTTCTCAGAACAAAAACAGAATTTTCTACTTTCAAGATAAATAGTTTCAACTCAGGTATGAAAAAACTTGCTTTTAGAATATTTCATCAAGACTATGTGTATTCTTGAATGTAAATTATGATTTTTTTCCGTGTAGCAAAATACCGGTTTGCATTCTATTTTTTAGAATTTTTGAAGCCTTTATTCGTTCTGCATCAAGTGGTTGAAATAATGAATATTACCTATGTCAAATTTTTCTGAAATTCATGAAGGATTTTAGTTTTCACTCACAAATAACGTTTGATATCATTAATTTGATCATCTCCCGATTCAGATCAATATCCATCAACAAAATACTTCTTAGAATACAAACCAGAATAAACTGTGATGTATTCAAATATCCTCCTCAATTCAAAATATGAATTCTACGCGAAGGATGTTGTTGAAAATATTAAACAGACAGTTATAACCAGAACTGAAGCGGGTTCTTTTTTCATATTTTTACGACTCATCAAAGTCCCTTGGACAAGAGCTTGCTTTGATATCCCACATCAAATCCGGAAACACCTGTGCGTTCAGAATAAATATTCTCTAGAGTATTCCATGCCGAGATATACGTTGTGACTGCAGATGAGAACTAATGTCTTTGGGTTTATGAACCAATTTTCACTGGAGTAGGAAGGTAGTCTTTGAATAAGCCAACCTAACAAAGAGAACACGAAAGATTTCAGGAAACATAATATAATTCCTCTTCATATTCCTAATTATTGTTTTAGCGATGCGATTAGTTTTATTGAAAGGTTTTTTTCTGGGTTTTCTCTCCCAAACTCTGAAAAATATCTATAAAATAAAAATTAATTATTTTGTGATTTGCTTTTGCGTAAGAAACACAAGATATTTGTCAAAAGCAATCAATTGAACAATGTTGCCTAACAAATAACAACGAAACAACATCAACGATGAAACAACTATATCGTAACGTTTCGGAGTCTATCGGGTGTCCCAAGGTGAGTGGCCTATTAGATTATTATGGAAACTATTAATGGTAAAGATTTTAAATTTTGTGGATCGATATTTGGCCATGTATGGTACATTTTTAAAATAATTTCACAATTCCAGTGTTGCCGGATGTACGACAATTTGGCAACAACTTTGTTATTTTAAATGGGACATCCGGTATTTCTATTTTTTTTATGATACTCCATAAAATACTGAATCTATTCATTCTGACTATTTCATACCTATCTTTAACGGTTTCTTAGTTATTAATTATTTTTCGAAGTTTTAGATCAAATTGGCGTGTTACGAAAATGACTCTAGTTCGCTCAATATTTGAGATTTGAGTCAGAAAATTTAGCAAATCATTAGATATTGATCTGGTTTATGTCACTGCTTTTGAATTATAGTTGTCAGTTATACAGGAAGGACCAAAAAAAACATCATTTGCTAAGTTACAAAATCGTAAAAAAGTCGGTTTTTTCAAATTAGACACCTAGTATATTATTCAATTTTTGGAATCAGTACAACATTCTCTACAATTTTTATATTCACGTTCCTATACCTATCTCAACTGGATTCCGAGTTATATGCGTTCATTAGATTTCAGATGGATTCAATAAGCGTTAATTTCTTTTGTATTGTTATTTTCTCTATGTCGTTCATAGATCGATATATCTATGAATCAGTTCAATCCATAAATGTAAAAATATACAATTATTGCCTAACAGGTGTTTTGTATCGAGGTTTTTATATAAATACTGGCTCAAGAAAGATATAATACACATGCAGTTTTAATGAATTTATTTGAAATTTTTGGCGAATGTGACAAAGTTGTCGAAAGAACATGTCGAAAATTCAATGAAATGTATCCACAATTACCTCGAATGAATCGAAAAAAGTTTTCAAGATTGAGAAGAAATTTCTTACAATTTGGATCAAAATTACGAGAACAAAATAAAGTAGTTTTACCCAGAAAAGTTAACACTGAAGATAACCAAATAAATGTTTTAACATTTGCATGACTTCAAATATGTGAGGGTTCAGGAATTAAGGCCACAAGATTTTCAGAGGAGAATGGTATTTTGCGAAAGAATTACTACCCACATCCTGGAAGATCCAAATTTTTTATCTAAAATCATCTGGAGTGACGAGTACTAGGGGGGGAATGTTTAATACAAGAAATCGTCATTTTTGGGCGTCAGAAAATCCACATGTTAAACGAGAATCTGGGCACCAAGTTAATTTTGGGTTTAACGTTTTTGCTTTATTGATGGAAAATAATGTAGAATATTTCATTTACGATGAAAATCTAAATTCTGAGAGATATATCCGTATAATAAGACATGTTGTAGAAGAGTTTGTTGATCATTTGCCTCTCCAAAATTACAACCAAATCTGGTATCAGCAAGATGGGGCAGGTGCCCATTCAACTGCCAGGGTTTCCGCAGAATTGAGGAGAATTTTTTATGATCAATGGTTTGGACGTATGGGCCTCTGGGATTGGCCAGCAGGATCACCAGATCTCACCCCCCTCGATTTTTATCTTTGGCCTAGGATCAAAGATATCGTATATGCAACTCCAGTCAACACCAAAGAGGAGCTACAGCATCGGGTGATTCATGCATTTCGTACACTAGATCGAGATGAAATCCGAAAGGCTACGACGAGGGGGGTGCGGAACCGAATCCTGAGATGCTTGGAAGCCAATGGTCGGCAGTTGCAATAATCGTTTTATTTATTTAGCTCGACAACTTGTTTCATTCGCCAAAAATTTCAAATAAATTCATTAAAACTTCATGTGTATTATATCTTTCTTGAGCCATTATTTATAGAAAAACCTCGAAACAAAACACCTGTTAGGCAATAATTGTTTATTTTTACATTTATGGATTGAAGTTATTCATTGATATATCGATCAATGAACGACATAGAGAAAATAACAATACAAAAGAAATTAACGCTTATTGAATCAATCTGAAATCTAATAAACGCATATAACTCGGAATCCAGTTGAGATAGGTATAGGGACATGAATAGAAAAATTGTAGAGAGTGTTATACTAATTCCAAAAATTGAATAATATACTAGGTGTCTAATTTGAAAAAACCGACCTTTTTACGATTTTGTAACTTAGCAAATGATGTTTTTTTTTGTCCGTCCTGTATAACTGACAATTATAATTCAAAAGCAGTGACATATACCAGATCAATATCTAATGATTTGCTAAATTTTCTGATTCAAATCTCAAATATTGAGCGAACTAGAGTCATTTTCGTAACACGCCTATTTGATCTAAAACTTCGAAAAATAATTAATAACTCAGAAACCGTTAAAGATGGGTATGAAAAAGTAGAATGAATAGATTCAGTATTTTATGGAGTATCATAAAAAAATTAAAATACCGGATGTCCCATTTAAAATAACAAAGTTGTTGCCAAATTGTCGTACATCCGGCAACACTGGAATTGTGAAATTATTCTAAAAATGTACCTTACATGGCCAAATATCGATCCACAAAATTTAAAATTTTTACCATAAATAGATTCCATAATAATCTAATAGGCCACTCACCTTGGGACACCCGATATATCAGACTCCTTCGTCAGACGCTTAATGAAAATCTTTAGAATTATTTTGTTGATAGATATTTTGTGAAATTCAAGAATTGTCACATTGACAGTATTTAAAAATCATAGCTAACATAGTTTTACTTCGCATAGAAATTTCTAAGTTCCAACTCCTTTTTCAATAAATTTAGCCAAATATGGTCAATACCAATTGAGCAATTTGCTAAATTGCATTCTCTGTTCAATGAAATAAAAGTTGACTCCTTAAGTTTCCTTTTAACATAATCAGGTTCCGTCATTAGAATATTTTTATTACTCCAATCCATCATGTGATCTCCTTGGATTGTACATACATGTTCTGCTATTTTTGATTTCTGTATGTCTCTATTTCTCAAGTTATTCTTGTGCTCTGATTCGACTTTCTTACTTCTAGTGGTCTTGATGTTTCTCCTGTGTATGATTTACCACAAATACAAGGATTATTATTATATACACAGTTTTTTTATTTTTGTTTTTCATTTATGGGTTTTGTTTTCGATAATCAAGGCCTAATGATTTTAGGTCTTTATGTATGTACAATCCAATGAGATCACATTATGTATTGGAGTAATACAAAGATTCTAATGACAGAACCTGATTATGTTAAAAGGAAACTTATGGAGTCAACTTGTATTTTATTGAACAGAGAATGCAATTTTGCAAATTGCTCAATTGGTATTGACCATATTTGGCTAAATTTATTGAAAAAGGAGTTGGAACTTGGAAATTTCTATATGGAGTGAAACTATGTTAGCTATGATTTTTATATACTGTCAATGTGACAATTCTTGAATTTCACAAAATAACTATCAACAAAATAATTCTAAAGATTTCGGAGTCTATATCAGACTCCTTCGTCAGACGCTTAATGAAAATCTTTAGAATTATTTTGTTGATATATATTTTGTGAAATTCAAGAATTGTCACATTGACAGTATTTAAAAATCATAGCTAACATAGTTTTACTTCGCATAGAAATTTCAAATTATTATTATTATTATTATTATTATTATTATTATTTCAATTTATTGAATAATATTTAATTAATTAATTTAATTTTTTTTTTTTATTAATTTAATTTTTACGCTACTGGAAAAAGTACAGTTGTGAGACGCGCATTTGCTACACATTAACGGTATTCTTGGTCATAAGCTCTAAAGTAGACCGTTATCGAGACAAATCACCTTTTCTATTGATTGGTGATTTTTTTTAAATAAAATGTTTTTCTTACTGATTAAACAATATTCATGTAAACGTATAACATGGAACAAAACAAAATTTCAACTTCATAATTTAAAAAAACAATAACAAATCATAAATACAGTTACATAAAATGTTGGAAATGTCCGCCGTTAGCTTCAATGCACGCAGCAATTTTTCGACGCAATTTCAACACCCTGTGTCTCAAAACTAGAGCAATGAAGTAGAACAAGATGTGACAAATCTAGTTTTTCGTACGAAAATTATTAGTAGGGAGTGTCGACACCTTGTTATTTCATGCATCTTGGTTCAAAGCCTGGAACGATCGTGGAACGTCGAAAAACCACAAAACAAATAGTAGAATATTTTTCTGGCTATCTGTGAAGATTCAGATGACAGAATCAAATTTGTTATGATACTGCATGAAGCGTGCTCCAATACAAATTCAACCAATTTACCTCAGTTCCCAGATAACATCTCAAACCAAAACTAATGACCCTTCCCCTCCGTAATATCGTCCGACAAAGATTAAACTCGAATCAATTTTCACCAGCATCTTCCCCGCGTATTTCATTCATCACCTCAAGCAATATGAAACGTCTCTTTCCCCTCAAAAAAGAATGTAACAAATTTCCCACCATTCGAGAAGATGGCCAGCCAGGATATCACAACCATTACATCTTTCAACAACGTCTCTATCATTATTCCTTGACTAATAGCTCCACTGATAACCGAGACATCTTTTTATTGCTTTTCAGTACAGGGGAGATATTAATATCGGACCACCCCCTGGCTCCTTTCCACATTTTAAGGGATATAATCTTCGTTATACCGATCGGAAAGGGCAAAAAAAAACGCCGACGTTTAACTGTTCCAATTATCGGAATAGCGATATCAGTTTCTCGTAACGATATCCCTGGCGAGATGGGAAGCTGCACCCGATTTTATGGAAATCGAAACTATGTAGAGATTTGCGCGACTACTCGACTCTATTGTCGGATTGTTACAACCAATTTTCGATCGGTAATGGTGATCCCGATTTTACAGGAAAGTTTTTATCTTTTTTTTTTCTCTCTCTCTGGATGCAATAGCTATTCTAGCCGTTACGTTTGATAATTGAATATCGTATATATATCGTTAATTTGTTACTCGTGTGTAGCAATTGTGTATTTATGGATTTCATTCATCATACATGGTCATTATGATTAATTAATTAATTATTGTAACATCGCAGTTGTCGTTTTGCCACTTCAAATTCAAGTTTCTATTACATATGATTTTGGGTACACAGCATAATAACTGAGTTTAACTCCTTCTCTGGGTTTACAACATACCTTGTGATGACTAGAGTAGGGTAATTTGATTGAAGGATTAATGATTGATAAAAGATACTGGAATTTTACTCCATTTTAAGGAGTTTTCTTTCAGAAAATACGAAGCTAATGGAATTGAGAGTGAATTATTCATTAGTTTGGATTTTATTCTCCTAAGTCATTTTCACGAGATATCATATTAGCTATTGAACAGATATGGAAAGTATGTTTCCTTGTGTGTGAAGAATTTTTGAAATCCTAGTTAGAATTTTTAAGATATAAGTAGGTACTCGTACTAATAACTGAATGCATGCTGTGCAAATCATTTTAATGCAGGTAATAAATCGATACAAATGAAGAGAATACATTGAAAAACTGTAAGATAACTCCACTATTGAAAGGTTTTTTCTTCTGGGTTTTCTCTCCGAAACTCTGAAAAATATCTATAAAATAAAAATTAATTATTTTGTGATTTGCTTCTGCGTAAGAAACACAACATATTTGTCAGAAGCAATAAATCGAACAATGTTGCCTAATAAACAACAACGAAACAACATCAATGAAGAAACAACTATATCGTAACGTTTCGGAGTCTATATCAGACTCCTTCTTCAGACGGTTAATGAAAATCTTTAGAATTATTTTGTTGATAGTTATTTTATAGATATATTTCAGAGTTTGGGAGAGAAAACCCAGAAAAAGACCTTTCAATAATGAGTATACCTCCCACAGTATCCTTTAATGATTAGATAACTCCACGTTTCGGAGTTCGGCCATTTGTGAGAAATCTAACAATGAATTCACGTCAAATGTTCAAAATGTGCTTCATTATTCTCAAGGCATTTAAAATTGTTTTCGTTTGTTATCAAATATATTTTTTAACATTAGTGGGCCAGTATTTTGGCAGAATAATATGAATAATATACCAATGCCTGGTACACAGTTTGATAAAGCCGCATGCGATGGAGACATAGGTATTAAGTATATGAGCCCATGAGTTTCTGTGAACGTTACCTAATAATTATCATGATTATTCTGTCAGTTAGAATCACTTCTCAACTATTCGATTTGAGATTTTCTTGGAATTGAATGGATTAATGAACTTTCAATAATAATAATAATAATAATATTTCAAAAATGGGTGTTGATCGAGTAATGCTTAATCTTATAGCGACAACAATTGACAGATATTGAATGAAAGTAAGGTCCAATTGCAGTTCCACAATTGAACTAATTTTCAGACAATATGGGACTTCTTCGATTTCAAAGTGATAATATTATTTGTGAATATATCTAAGATGCCTAAATTTTCGGTAGTAGTACAAAATTCCACAAGACAAAGTGCACACATATTTTCCTGCTTTCAAGAAAAAACCAGTGCCACCTCCGTTAACTTATCGGTTTGTCGGTTTCAATAATTTCAATTGAAGTTGTTGTAAATTCGACACATTGGACATTTGTCAAACACTCAACAGTATCAACGTACCGATTGTTAGCGGAAAAGGCCGAACACGATGTAGTCACGGAAGGAAGCATTACGAAATTCTGTGTTCGTCGTTATTGTTCTATAAACATTTCGATGATCGACTGGAAAAAATGGTGGTGTAATTTTTCTTTAATTCCTCAATATCCCCAACAATAAAGATCTTATCGAGTTCCAACCTAGAATAAGCCAGCAAAATCAAGTTTTGAATAAGGATCTCGCAAAACATCAGCGATATGTGGAGGATAGTTTCTGAGATTCAGAATTTTTGCACGCATGTTTTAGGTAACTGCTTGCTATCATTTTGCCAAATGACTGTAATTTTCGAATTTTTTGCCGAAAATGATCTCAAACGATTAGGTGATGTAGGCTGATGAAGTATTCGAGGTAAAATTTGATTCTGTCCAGCCAGCCGGCCGTTGCCACGATAACTCGAGAACGGAAAGAAATAGAGACTTTAAATGTTCGGGGTAGTTGGCGCGTCCAGATACGACGGACAAGTTCGGTAATGGGCATAATTGGTCCAATGGTTTCCGAGTAATAATTTTGTTTTCAACCAATACAAATCCGATCGATTTGAAGGACGTTTGTTAAATTTTGTGTTTGAGATTTGTTTATAATGTTACTTAGATTTTTCAGTCATGCTATCCTTAGGTTCGTGTCAGCATTTTTCAACTGACCACCGACATTTAATTCGATCAGGTAATTATTTTTCGATTTATTCGAAAAACAAAATTTCAAATAGCCATAACGCTGAAACCCCTCGACGGATTTAACCCATTAACGAACTTTACTGGCGCATTAGACTACAAGCGTCAGTTGAAACGCAAATCTAACTCATTTTATTCGAAGTTAATCGTGCCTACGGACTGAATTAGGTTTGACCTCGGATTCTTCATCAGTGTGACCATTCTCGGCCAAAATTTCAAGAAATCCAGTTACCCCTGACCTTGCAATATTGCACTATTAGTAAAACAATCATTATATCCGGATGAATTCAACGCGGACCACAGCGCCTCTCCTTGTTTTTCATCGCATTCGTTGAAATTCGGCAATATCGCCAGCATCTGTACCTGGCAATCAATTATGTCACAATTCGCGTCCAAACAGGTTTCCGAACTTATTCAATTTCAACATTATCAAATTGCAACCATGGCGAGGACGTGAATCAATTCAGACTACACCGGTGCGACGGTATTAGGTCGGCTAAAAAAAAACATTCGTGCAGCGACGTAACGGTAACAGCAAGGAGTAAATTATAGTCTTGTGAATATTTTCCGGTTTCAAATTTAAGGGTGTGCAAGTGACAGCTGGTTATATGAAACCTTAACTGGCCAAATTTCTTTCGTAAATAAGAATAGTGTAACCCGATACTATTCGAGTTGAGCTATGTTATGGATGGCGTTTTTCGTGGAATGTTTTTTGTTGTTTTGGGTCACAGAGGGGGATCGGCCGAAATGCAGCAGCAGCTATTGAACGTTTTCCAATTAAAATATACCTACGGATGATATATTATATTTAATTTTCTGCATTTGAGTCTATATGTGTATACCAATATTGTTTAGAATGTGGAACAGCCATAATGGAATAAATTCAAGTTCCAAGTTTTAACACGATCGGGTCTATATTGTTGGAGATCCGAGCAGCCTCGTATAAGTTCAGTACCTGAATGGGTGACCGTTGCCTCGATAACTTTCGAACGAAAGGAGATAGGGACTTTCAATTTTCAGGGTAGGTTGCATATACGAATGGGAGAGTTAAGTTCGTTGTTGGGCATAGTCGGTCCAACGGTTTCGGAGTTATACCCACCTGGAGTATCATTTCCTCGATAAATTCGATTCGATCGAATTGAAGCTTGGTTACTAGTTGTAGAATACCGACATAAAGACGTGAGCAAAACTTTGTGAGAACCGTACCCCTAGAAGAAAAAAAAATACGAAAATAAAAGTAGGTTCTAGTAATTTTTTTATTGAAAATCCTGAGACATGTCACCTTCCAATTATGAAATGTCATCCTTTGCCCCAATCATTCAAATGGGAAGTAGGGGTTTCTGATACTTCATTTGGAATGATTTTCCCTCCTCTTTTCAAAACTAAAAATGAATATCTTCAGTGAAGAAAATTTGCTACTATTAGAATAAAACCTAAATAACTAATGCAATATGGTATTGATAATGTGAATGAGTAAAAACCGAGTCGTTGTCAATGTAGCATTAGTTATTTATATTTCATTTTAATGTAGCAAATTTTGTACGCTGAAGAAATTTTTTTTTCTTATTAATTTCAACAATGAATTTAAAAACCATAACAGTTTTGAGAAGAAAATGAAAAGTCCTTTCAAATGAAGAATCACAAAACCTATATACAGATTAGAATATTTCAAAGGAAGACTGTAGATAAACACTTGAAATTTTATAGTTATGCGTTAGGTGAGATGCATTTTTGAAAAATATTTCAGATTCGTTTGACTTCCGGTTTCACCAGCAACCAACTTTCATTTTTCAAATGTACTACCCAGGTTTTTCATTGATAATCAGATTACCCATTGTTTTATTGAAAATAATGAGTTTTGAGGTTTTTGTCAAGACTGACTAAGTAATTAAAATTGAAACACCCTGTATGTTCAATTGAATTCTAAATTAACGGAGGAGAAGCATCCTTCTGATAGAAGCTAGAAAATTAGGAATTTTCATGCAAAAATCTACACGTTGTTAACATTGGAATGATGCCCTATTTGAAAAAATTTGAAGGGTTTTTTTTAGATTTCACACGAATTTTATCAGCATAATATGAAAGTGACAATGGGTAATCAGATCATCAAAGAAAAAACTGGGTATTACAACAAACCTTAACCATAAAATTTCAAATGTCTATCTCGAATCTTTCTATGAAATATTCTAACGAACGGTCTTCCTGAATCACCGTGTATATCGAACGAGTGGAATAGTCATCAAAATATTCTTTCAACATTTTTTCGCGGATGTTCTAGGGAACAGCGTGCTATCATTGTGTCCAAATATATGTAATTTTCGAATTCTTTACCGAAAATATTCTTATACGTTTAGGTTCGAGGGTAAATGCCACTGTGTCTGGCCAGCCGTCTGTTGCCACGATAACTTTTGAATGGAAAGAGATAGCCACATTCAATTATCAGTGCAAAATCTCAATAATACATCGTACTTCTAAGTTTTGACAGAATGCGAATTTTATCTGTCTGTGTTCTATCTGTTTGCCGTAGGTCCAGTTTGAAAGATAAACGTCATTGATGTCAAATGAAACTGAAAGTGTATTTCTGGAGAGTTTGGTTGATGTAAGCATGTAAACAATTTGAAATTTGGATTCGCTAAGATCATAGGCAAAGTTTTTTGGGTATAGTGAGTCGAAAACGAATCATGCAAGGAAGTCGAGCATAATTTACGAGTCATTCTCTAATTATGGAAGATTTGGAACGAGATTTCCAACAAATGTACAGGTAGTTATTCCTTAGTAAATAAAACTGGCTATTCCATCTACTCATATTTTCAAGAATGCCTCCTGATAAGTTTGTAGTTAAATAAGGATAGTTGTAGTTAAATAAGGATAAGATGCAAAGAAATTTTTTCTTGTTGTAGTTCTATCATAATAATACATTGATATCATTACCAACTCTGAGAAGCCATACTTTCGAAGATATGATTTGCCAAGGATTGGACAAGAGCGCCAAAGCTCCTGCCACAGGGCTTTCCCACTTTTTCTTTCGAAATATGCAGCGATTATCATGCCTGAATGCAACTGATTACGGTAGCCCCGGTTTTCAGTCTGAAACATGCACTGCTCCTAATTTTCGGCTCTTGCAAAATGTTATTGAAATAACGGGTCCGCCATTTAACTTTTTTTTTGAAAATGCAATAAAGAAAAAGCTACTAAATATTTTCTCAAATTTCTTTTTTTATTTGAAAGTGCAACTCTTCCGGTCAATAATGGAAAACAATTTCATTCAAATGGCTGCCTCGGCTGGCTATGCAGTAGCCTACACAATCGGTCCAATTTTTAAGCACATTATCGATTGTGTGCAGCTGTATTTCACCAATGGCTTCACGAATGCTGTCCTTTAAAGCGTCAATTGTCTCTGGCTTGTTGGCGTAACACTTATCTTTGACGGCACCCCAAAAATAATAGTCCAACGGTGTCAATCGCAGCTCCGAGGTGGCCAAACGACATCAGCTCTGCGGCTGATAATGCGATCTTCAAAAACAAGGCAACTACTGAACCAATTGGACTTTGTGTGGCGTCATCCCAAGGTCATTATGCAAAATTCGTCTCAATGATGTCTCCGAAATGTTCGATTCTTGAAAACGACGGTGAATTGATGTTGATGGCGCTTCACGCACACTTTCTGCCACAGCAGCAATATTCTCGGGTGTACGCACTGTTTTTGGCTTTTCACGCTCTGGTTTATCGATGAGGATGCCAGTTTCTTTCACTTTTTTTACAAGATAACGAACATACGGAGCTGACGGTGCTTCTCTTCTTCCAAAATCCGTACGCAATTTTCGCACACATTCTGCAACATTACCATGATTTTCAAAGTAATGTTACAATATTTCCCAGCGTTGTTCAAGCGTATACACAACAATATTCGTTCAGCGGAAGGATAAAACTAATTATCTGTCAAATCAGACATGAGTTAAGTGTTACCATTCACGAAATAAGCACTAGTTGAAAAAAAAAAACGTTGGATGGCGGACCCTTTTTGTCTCAAGTGGTTATGGAAATACGAAAATAATGGAAAATTCACCTAATGGAATGTCAGTGATTTTAAAATATTTTGACAAAAATTTCTAACCGATACTGAGAGGAATAGCGGTATCATCGGCGACTAGAGATGTGTTCTATTCGATTATGGTTATCAGCTGACAGGAACAAATTGTCCTATAAAAATACGACCCTGCAGGGTACGCGGTAGTGGTCTACAGCGATATATCACAGGGGTTGCGCCTAACATAACTGGGCGTTCCTCGACTGTCGGTGGCACAACAAAGCCCAAGAAGTTCGACCCGGTAGCCACAGATGTGCGTTGCCCCTCTGCGTGTGGTAAACCGTTCAAAAGAACAAGAGAGAATAAGGAATCGATAAATTGTAATGACCAGTCCCATTCATAAGAAGTCAGGGTGTAATAATCTGTGCGCACCAGGGTATAATGTACACGGCGGAAGGTCTTCGTGTTGTTAGGTTTTGTTCCAGACAAGTATGACCCGTTTCTCAGCGTAATACAAGAGGTTTATGATGAAATATGGGAGATTAGGGGACAAGAAGGTCGCGCTTAAAGGCTTCAAATGATGTACGCTGATCATAAAACGGAACTTAAGATTTAACATTAATTTCGTTACAGGGGAGGCCGTTTGTAATGTTTTGGGGGGAAGGGGATGTTTTGAAACTGGTACAGTTCAATGGTGGCCTTAGGATCGAGGCAATTTTCTTAGTTCACTTGCATTAATAATAATAATAATAATACAGGAGGGAAATTCATTATTGAAAGGTTTCTTTCTGGGTTTTCTCTCCCAAACTATGAAAAATATGAATAAAATAAAAATTGGTTCAAGCAGTGACGTGAAGTCAGGAGACTTTGCGCGAATGTTCTATTGTCCATTCTCCTGTATTGGAAACTCTCAATCGAATTAACCATGGTGATTTCTATTATCCGTTCTCCTGTATTGGACACTCTTAATCGAATTTACCATGGTGATTTCTATTGTCCGTTCTCCTGTATTGGACACGTTCAATCAAATTCAGAATGATGAATTCTATTGTCCGTTCTGCTGTATTGGACACTCAAAATCGAATTTACCATGGTGAATTCTATTGTCCGTTCTGCTGTATTGGACACTCTCAATTGAATTTACCATGGTGATTTATATTGTCCGTTCTCCTGTATTGGACAATCTCAATCGAATTTACCATGGTGAATTCTATTATTGTCCGTTCTGCTGTATTGGACACTCTCAATCGAATTTACATGGTGATTTCTGCTTTATGTACTCCTGTATTGGACACTCTTAATCGAATTTACCATGGTAAATTCGATTAAGAGTAATAATTGGTAAATTGGTTCAAGCACTAACGTGAAGTCAGGAGCTTTTGCGCGTATGTTCTATTGTCCATTCTCCTGTATTGGACACTCTCAATCGAATATACCTTTGTGATTTCTATTGTCCATTCTCCTGTACTGGATACCGATGTCGGACGAATAGTTTTTGATATATGGAATTTATTTCAACGATTTCAATGATTTTTTAAAAATCTTCTAGTGATACGAAATTTTGGGAGAATTGTCGCGTTGGCATTCTACAACTAATAACCATGTTTTAATTGGATCGGTTTCGTATTTTTCGAGTTATTGGGGAAATAACAACCAAATTTCAGATGGGTATAACTCCAAAAACGTTTTGCCGACTATACCTATAAACAATCTTAAATGTCACATTGAGATTCACAACCTAACCTGAAAATTTCAAGTCGCTATCTCTTTCCGTTCTTAGGTTATCGTGATATAAATATTATTTTTTTTTTATTTTCCAGCGATACGATTTGCACAAAATTTCACAAATGTGCTTATTTCTATAACTACTCACCAAGTTTCAATTCGATCGGATTAGTATTGGTTGAAAACAAAATTACTACTCGGAAACCATTGGGCCGATTATGCCCATTAACGAACTTCGTATTGGGATGCGCCACCTACCCTGAAAATTTCATGTCGATATCTTCTTCCGTTCTCAAGTTATCGAGGCAACGGCCGGCCGGACATATTCAAATTTGACCTCGAATTTTCATCGGGGATTCGAAACTAATCGTTTGAGACCATTTCCGGCGAAAAATTCGAAAATTACAGACATTTGGGCAAAATGATAACGCAATGTTTGCCAGAACTCGCGCAAAAAGTGTTTACATATTTGATTATTTCAAAATTTTCACATGGTTTCGAAATTTGAAAAATTAATATCTCGAGAATTCTTGACCCAAATGGCGTTAGATGTGCCTTTCTGATCTCAGAATTTTCTGATCTATTTATGGCAATAATAAAAATAGGGTCCTGCAATCAACAAAAATATCAATGACCTCAATGCTTGGTATGGGGAAATGGAACAATAAGAAGAACAGAAAAATTTTTCTTAAGAAATAAATTAATTTGACCTATGAAACCATTTTCCGCTATTCCCGAAAAGGGAGAAAATAAAACCTCCATAAAGTTACCAGAGCAACTTGCAAGGATTTCAATGAAACCTATTGCATTAATTGTCGAATATTTGTCGTGAATTTGTCGTGAAAGAAAAAAGTTTGTCGCACGCTTTGTTTTTTTTATATGGGGTGGCTCTGCTAACTTAATATTGAGTTAGCAGAGCCACCCCATTTAAAAAAAACTAAGCGCGCGACAAACTTTTTTCTGTCACGACGAATATGTTTGGGTCGTTCGATAATTATTCAGCTCATTTCTGATTGAAAAAAAATACGATTAACCAACGTACATGATTTGTGTGTGGCCCTTTTAGCCAAATATTAATTTAGCCCATACAAAAAAAACAAAGCGCGCGTCAAACTTTTTTCTTTCACGACAAATTCACGACAAATATTCGACAATTAATGCAATAGGTTTCATTGAAATTTTTGCAAGTGGCTCTGCTAACTTAATATTAAGTTAGCAGAGCCACCCCATATAAAAAACACTAAGCACGCGACAATTTTTTTTCTTTCACGACAAATTCTCGACAAATATTCGACAATTAATGCAATAGGTTTCATTGAAATTTTCGCAAGTGGCTCTGCTAACTTTATGGAGGTGAAAATAAATCCATTATTCCCTACTTTTGATGCCCACTGTATACAGTGCACGTCAAAATTATGGAACAAATTCATTTTCTCAGAAGAAAAATATTTGACAACAAAATCCTGAAACAGGTCAATATTTGTTTCAATTTTACCAAATTTTTATGCATTTTATAGGATTCTTGTTTCACCCTGTGCCATCCCCATCAACCCTCTAAATTTTGAGAATAGGGAAAGTGGGTCATGTGGTACTTTTTTGGCAAGATCTTTGTATCTTCTTCACAGGCGTGTAGAAATTTTCAAGAAAACATTTTTCTTATTTGAAAAATAGTTAGTTCAAATAGGTTTTCAGTTTGCGCACTTTGTCATGGCTCATTTACTTTGAGACTATGGTACCTGATGAAATTTGTCACCGAAAGAAAATCGACCATTACAGTTTCGTTCATTCACAACTTTCAACCCCCTCACATTTTTCTCTCCATTAAAGGGTTCGTAGGGGTTGAAAGTTGTGCATGAACAAAACTGTAATGGTCGACTTTCATTCGGTGACAAAATTCATCAGGTACCATCGGGTCAAAGTAAATGAACCACGACAAAGTGCACATATTGAAAACCTCTTTGAACTGACTATTTTTCAAACAAGCCCTGTGGACAGGAGCTTTCTGGCGCTCTAGTTCAAACAGACAAATTATATCTCCGAAAGTATTGGTTTCTCAGAGTTGGGAATTATATCAATGTATTCATATAATAGAACTGCATCCTAAAGGAAATTCAATTCAAATAATAGTTTATTTATCAAGATTAAATGAGCAATCATGAGAATGAGAAAAGCACCATGGAAGAAATCAAATTAAATCTGGCCAATTTTGCCCAATAACGAACTTAACCGAGATATTCATCTCCCTAAACTACTCTGAAAATTTCAACTACCTACCTCATTATCCGTTCGAGAGTTATATCTATGTCTATGGATGAAAAGCAGTCTCACTACTCTCAGATCTCTTACTTCATGTTCAGTTCCGAAATGTAAGAATTTTCTGAGAAAAACTAATATCGGAGCAAACAACTGAGATTTAACTCACTTCGCTCACAATTCTTCGATTGATTAGTCTCAGGAACATGGAACATCATTTGACATTATGACAATTCATATTCATACATAGAATAATATCATTCTGTGACAACGTTGAAATACGATTTATTATTGAAATTTTGAAAAATCATATCTGAGATTTTTCTCACTTCGCTCACAATTCTTCGATTGATTAGCATAGACAAGATATACTATGATTTATTAGTCTCAGGAACATCATTTGACATTATGACAATTCATATTCATACATAGAATAATATTATTCTGTGACAACGTTGAAATACGATTTATTATTGAAATTTTGAAAAATCATATCTCCGAAAGTATTAGCTTGTTAGAGTTAAAAATGATATGATTGGATTCTCATGAAAAAACTTTTTATTAAAAAAAATTTAATTTGGAATTTGTTTCGTAAAAAAAAAATTTTTTTTTTGTTACTCCGAAACCATTTGTCCGATTTTGCCCACTAACGAACTTAGCCGAGATATTCATCCCCCAAACCTACTCTGAAAATTTCAACTCTCTAGCTCATTCCGTTCGAGAGTTATCGTGCCTACGGCCGGCCGGCCGGACCGGCCGGACAGAATGAATTTCGACCACGGATTCTTGATCAGTGAGTCGAACCAAATCGTTTAAGACCATTTTCATCGAAATATTCGAAAATTACAGACATTTGGGCAAATTGATAAGCACTCAGTTCCGAGGAAAAAGATACAAAGACCTTGCCAAGGAAGTAACACATGACCCACTTTCCCTATTCAAAAAATTTAGAGGGTTGATGGGGATGGCACAGGGTGCAACAAAAATCCTTCAAAAATGCATAAAAATTTGGTAAAAGTGAAACAAAAATTGATTTTGTTGCCAAATATTTTTCTTCTGAGAAAATGAATTTGTTCCATAATTTTGACGCGCACTGTATTATAATTTGTTTTATTTCAATTAAGATTATCTTTTAAAATATAAACTATGAAAATATCAGGCAGGAATATTTCAAAGGTTCACAATTTTGAAACATCAAACCAAAAATGACCTTTTCATTATTCCATTTTCATCAAACCTCATTATATCCCCGATAATCTATGTTCAATAGATTCCATCGAACCAAATCAATGCACTCCCATACAAAAACGAAATCCAATTTTCAATTAATAATTCCGCGAATCCTATAACCGGCCAAAATTCATCTGCAGCAGTAACAACGCGCTAATCTGAACAAGCGTTCCGCGCACGTTTCGCAAATTAATAACTCCGTTTCGGCGAAAAAGTGGAGAACTTCCGGGCAGAACGGCCTAGATAAATATCCAACAAACTAGCCCATATTTTTATTTTACGACCAGCTATTTGTTATTCCACCCGGTCGGCCATAAATATCGGGTGGCGAAAAAAAGGAGAAAATATGGAAACTGATACAAATTTCATATTCCCGGCACCGCCTCTATCCGGTCCCATTTTTCTTATCTCGTAAAAGCTGGCAGAGGCCCACCGTTATTTTCTTTTCAGTTATCGAAAATGGCGAAAATGACGTACCCCATTGCCCCCCCACGCCGGAGTATAAAATGTTATAGGCGCAGGGAGCGCCTCCTGATAAGTCACCCGGACGTGTAGATCGTCCCTAAGATACGATCGAAATGTATCTGTCGGACAGATATATTTTTTATGCTCCGGTTGATGACGCGTTTTAAGCTTGGCTATTATTTTATTTAGGGCTTTTATGTGGAGCTCTTGACTAGGAGAGATTACTATCGACCACGTCTTAGAGAGATATTCCATTTGATGGAGGAAGATGCGGTGTAGTTTCGTAATGTGCTCTAGATTTCAGTATGGGTTTGAAATATTTAAATATATTCATTACGTGACTGGAGAATGCATTTAGATGACCGCGTAAGATCTTCTGTTTAAAACACGCATATGAGCTGTGGTGAACCTTACGTGTTGTGCAATTCAGAAGTTTTGAGACGAAAAGGTTTACTTATGCATTTTCTCGTGTAGCGAACACATTCTTTCGAACTAATGACAATTTCTCACGTAGAATTCCATAATTAACCAATATAAAGTCCGTCCTTACAAGGTAAATCTACCACGCTATAGACCAGGGATTCCCAAACTGTGTCTCCCTGGGGCGTCGCGACATTGTCCCAAGGGTGTCGCATGTTGATGCGACAGAGTCTAGTGAGCAGATAACGTATAACTAGGCTAGTACTGAAATTGGTAAAGATTTTGGGGGTTGAGTTAAGGAGCGTCTCAAAAATATGGCAAAGTCCCAAGGGCGTCAAAGTAGTGGGTCATTATATTAAAGGTAGGCCGGCCTTATAAAGCCGGAATGTCTGTTTGAATTCATACTCTTATTTCATTTTATTTATTCAGAAGACATGGAATTGCATACTACTTTACTAATCTCCCCACATTCTTCACATTCTGATTTTTTCAGTGTGTGAATTAAGTATATGAATTCAGAGAGAAATTCCAGCCGTATGAGGCGAGCCTTTGCCTGATATGGGAGATTGTCCATTTATTCCCGATATTTGAGTAGGAGTAGATTACGAACAAACTATTTTAATAGTTCAAAATATATTAATAAAATACCTACTATCCTCTTTTCATGATTTAAAATTTAATAGTTCATACCAATAACACATTCTTTTCTGTATTATGAACCTTATCTCAAGAAAAAATGTTTGATACACAAATGTAGATCCATATTTCAGTATTTTTTTGCTCGCAACATTATAAAAATACTGTATATACGAACACGTCTCACTAAGGTAATATTAACCTCAGTGGTCAACGAACAGTAATTTCTTTTGGAGATTCCATGTTGTTCTTCTTTCCTATTGCCTCCATAAACTACATCAAAACAGTCTTGTATATATTCACAAACTCAAGAATCGAATACTTGCTTTCCAAGAGAAAATAACAACTACGAATTGACAATCTCTAATAGCTAGAAAAGACGACATTTATGAATAGTGATCACAGACAGATTCTGTGTTCACATTCTGTGAATACATAGAACTTACGATGTATTATTGATACTTTGAAACATCATATCTCCGATAGTATTAGCTTGTTAGAGTTGAAAATGATAACAATGGATTATTATGATGAAACTGCATCTTAAAAAAATTTGAATTCAAAAGTTGTAATGTAAAAAAAATATTTTTTTTTCGTTACTCCGAAACTATTAGACCGATTCTGCCCGATAACCAACTTAACCGAGATATTTATCCCTCAAACCTACTCTGAAAATTTCAACTGTCTAGCTCATTCCGTTCGAGAGTTATCGTGTTAACGGCCGGCCGGAAGGCCGGACAGAATCGATTTCGACCACGGATTCTTGACCAGTGGATCAAACCAAATCGTTTTGAGACCATTTTCAGCCAAAAATTCGAAAATTGCAGACATTTGGGCAAATTGATAAGCACTCTGTTCCGAGGAACACGAGCGCCAAAAACTGATTAAATCGAAGTAAAGACTTGATGAATACTATCGAATAGATGTTAATAAACAATTGATGAACCTCGTTTACAATGAATTTGTCTGAGCAACCTTCATTAATAATTGAAAATAAATTGTAAATTCCTCTCACTAATTCCACGAAAATTCCAACCGACTCATCCCAAGTCCTCCTTCCGACCAACCATATACCAATCCAACCTGTTGAACTCACCGTCAGCGACACCCAACTTCCAAGAATGTCGGCAAAAAACCCCGAAACCCCGAACCGCGCAGACAATAATGCGAATGCCTCGTAGCCGAGAAGAAGCCCCGCAAAAAGCCCGGCCAGAAGGAACGATATCGGTGACATCGTATCGCGTTCCGAAGAAGTTAACAAACTTGGAAATTTCGGCGTTAATTTCCAAGCCCGCGGGCCCCGGAAGATCGATCCGTCGATATTGGATTATGCAAGTTCCCGGGGAATTCTATACCCGGCAAAGAACGGATCCCTGATTAATTCCATCCCGTGGGGAGGGGGAGCGGATGAATATTGAAGGTTCACGGGGAAACGCTGAATACCGGAAAATGACAACAAATTTCCGCATAATTCGTTCGAAAGGAAACTCCCGACGATGGGACGGGAGACGCTCCTAATGAATTCAATGGAAAGTGCTTAGTTTCGTTACGGAACATATTATGATAACCTCCGGTATTCTGAACAGGGATTCGGAGATTTTCCGGGGGAAAATTCTAATTAATGTGGAGATTGAAAGTAAGGGAAATTCCAGATCCTTTCGATGCAATTTAATTATATCTATACTGAATATTTTCTAATCTGAAATTTAGCATCAATTTGTAGAATAATGACCTTTATACGCATGCAAAGTTTTGTATTGATCGGATTGCCGTAAAGTGTCAAAAAATAGTAATTTACGTAACAAGTCCGGAAAATAGGGTTTTTTTGGACGAATAGACAAAATTCTAGGACGAGCGTAAGCGAGTCCTAGAAGTCTATGAGTCCAAAAAAACCTTTTTCGGGCGTGTTGCGTACAATATTTTTTCGGCAACCGTGTAGAATAACAAATCAATGAGACGAGACATTTCTTTTTTATATATTTTGATTCTTAGTCAAATTAAACAGAACAGAAAATATCACATGTTGACAACTAATTTTATATGAACTGTCAGCCGTTTTCTCAGTGCTATGGTAACTTCATTTATCAAAAATATACCTACCAAGATTTTCATATTTACAATGACCAAAACGACGTGATTCTTCCGGCCTAGTCCGGGAAGTACGTACTTCCCGGACTAGGCCGGGAAATGCTTCTTTCTCGAAGAAAAAGCGTCCGGGAAGTGGACACTTCCCGGACGGTTGCCGAAAAATGTTTTTTTTTTTACAATAACTCTCGAACAGAATGAGCTAGGCAGTTGAAATTTTCAGAATAGGTTTGGAAGATAAATATCTCGATTAAATTCGTTATTAGGCAAAATAGGCCAGATGATTTCGGAGTAGCGAAAAAAAAAATTTTGTTAACTTACAAATTTCAAATTCAATTTTTTTCAACATGCAGTATCTCCATAAAAATCCACTGACATCATTTTCAACTCTAACAAGCTAATACTTTCGGAGAAATGATTTTTCGAAATTTCAATAATGAATCGTACTTCTATGTTTTCAGAGAATGCTATAATTATTCTATCTATGAATTATTATATGATCTGTGTTCATACTCGTATATGTCAACCTGTTCTATAAGAGAGATTCAAATTCATTTCAGCTATTTTCATTTGATTTCTTCCATGGTGCAATTCCCATTCTCAGATTGCTCATTTAATCTTGATAAATAGCAACAAACCTTGTCAAAGTTTGAACAAGAGCGCCAAAGCTCCTGTCCACAGGGCTTGAACCAATTTCGTTTTTCCAGATTCGGCTTAGGTAAAAGTTACAAGCGGTTGAAGATTTCACAATGTGTTAATACCGAGGCTTATACATTCCTGCATATGATTTATCTATGATATTATTGGTGGACAAGAAAAAGGTACGATAGCTTGGTTTACAACTTGAGTCGGGATTAGAATGCACAGGGACGGATCCATAAAAGTAGTGAAATTTCTGGAGTTTCGGATTTTATAACATTCCATGAAGAATATCTCGTAAACGTTTACGGAGAAATGTTGAAGAATAATTTATTTGATTTTCTAAAACGATTGTATATTCCTGAAATGACCCAAGAAAAACTCTATCTGTTTTCTTTATGCTAATTTCCTTTAGTTTTATGAATCCACGAGTCTATAACAATGGAACCAGTGGAAATAGGGAAAAATTTATATTTGGAGAATATGTATCATAGTCATTAAAAATTTGATTTTATTCGGGAAAAACATGTCAAAGCTACAAAATGAAACTGATTTTTTCCAAATTTCAACAGACTGGATCTTTTTACCTGAGCCTAATTTGGAAAAATGGCAAATGAAAAGCTTGGTCGATCCAATTTTTTTTTCCTAATCTTTTAAACATTTTCTAGTGGTACGGTAGACACACGTCTTCATGTCGACATTCTAAAACTAGATACATACCAAGCTCTAGTTCGCTCGAGTCTATATTTCTTGAGTTATCGAGGAAATAATATTCCAGGTGGGTATAACTCCGAAACCGTTAGACCGAATATGCTGAAAAACGAACTTAACCGTCCCATTCAGATGTGCAACTTAACCTGAAATTTGCAAGTCCTCTCTCCTTTCGTTCATGAGTTATCGAGGCAACGGTCAGCCATCCAGCTACTTAACTCACACAAGGCTGCTCGGATCTCCAACAATATAGATCCGATCGTGTTCAAACTCTGAACTTGGTATTCTGAAGGCTCTCGCAAAATTTCAGAGATTGTCGGATGAATGGTTTCTGATATATAGAATTTTTTTCAATGTTTTTTTTTTTATTTCGCAAGAATTTGCGCGTTGGCATTCTACAACTAACAACCATATGTTTGAATTGGATCGGATTTGTATTTTTCGAGTTATTGACGAAATAATAACCAAATTTCAGATAGGTAACACTTCAAAACCGTTTGACAGATTATGCCTATAAACAAACTCAAATGTCGCATTCAGATAAAAAACCTATCCTGAAAATTTCAAGTCGCTATCTCTTTCCGTTCTCAAGTTATCGTGGCAAAGGCCGGACGGCTGGCCGGTCGAACAGAATCAAATTTGAACCTGAATTCTTCATCAGGTAGTAGAACCCAATCGTTTGAGAACGTTTTCGGTGAAATATTAGAAAATTACAGACATTTGAGCAAAATAATAACGCGATGTTCCCCAGACCAAACGCGCAAAAATGATAAATAGCAAAAGTGTTTCATTTGATGATAAGAATCTATGGTTGAAAATAATGTACAATTCATAGACTCACCCTCCATTTTATAGAGAATTTATTCGTTCCTAGCTATAATGAGTTCAGTATCTGGATAGGTAACCACTCGGAATTTGAATTCGAACAAGGGCGCCAAAGTAGACTAACCTTACGTCAGTGCTTTTGCAATTTTTACGCGCATTTTTCAGGAACAGGGTGCTATCATTTTTTCCAACGAAAATTGTCTCAAACCATTAGGTTCGACTGACGATTACGCTCGAACGCAATGAATTAGAGAATTGACATTTTCAGAGTAGGTTTGGAGTCCAAATGTGCAGGCTAAGTCTGTCAATGGACAAAATCCGTCGAGTTGTTTCGGAATTATAGCCATCTGAAATTTTGTTTTCCCAATAATTTGAAATATACTGATCTGATCGAATTAAAGCACGGAGTAAGACTAGCAGAATTTTGTGAGGTTCGCATGACTGGAAAATTAAAGAAAAATATTTAAAAAATTATGTATCTCAGAAACTATGCGTCCAATAATGTTAAACTTTTTCGAGAGCCTTTAAAACCCTATTGTACAGTAAAGTTCTAGATTTGAACTCCATAGGATCCATATTGTAGTAGTAGAAAAATACAAAAAAATCGCAAAAAAGCATTGGACAGTTTTTTTGGACGCATTTTTTCACAGTCGTATTTATATTCTTGAAAATATTGGGAATATTATTTCCATCCTTGGAACAGTTCAGTACATGGACGGGTTCAATCTGGCTATAACTTTGAACAAGCGCACCAAAGCTCCTGGACACAGTGCTTTTCCAACCATTTCAATCCCCATTCTATTTCGGCAGTACATTCAATAAATATTTAATCTCAACCTCAAAGAACCTCTCAAAGGACCAAACTGACCCAAAACGGATTCCAAACCGAAACATTCATTAAAAGCTCCGTACTAGATATAGTAGAGTTCACAAGGCATGAAAAGAGCTCTAAAACAGATTTTCGTGGGACCTTCATTGCTAAAATGTATAGACCACTGGGTATCATTCTCCATACCCTTACAATGTAAATTCAACTGGTCGTCAAAAAATCGTCGTGTGCAGGAAGGGGTGGGGGGAATTTTTCCAAAAATTGACAAAAAATTTTTTCCTGTTCATGGTCATCTATATACGGTGAACATCACTCACACAAACTTCTGTTGAAATATACGATTCAGAAATATTTTTTATTAATTGTCAAAAAAGTCGGATACAATGCTCTTAAATGGAATTCCTTAAGATATAAACGCTTGCCCTGAACACCCATATTAACTATTTTGTTCCAATCGGTTTTACTCGAGATCTGTTAGGATTATCGAAAAAATGCTTTATATGAAAGGTCTGCTCCGAAAACCAACGATTCAGATGCTTCTTTCAAAATTACAATAGGTAGAATAGTTTCCTCACAAAGTAAGAAATTGTTTTATTAACTCCCATTAACCGAAACCGAACCTGGAGACGCTAGTAAGGCGCAATTTGTAGCGTTAGTCCATGTTAGTGGCGACCTTATGGATTTGAGCTTTGATCTATGCACATAAATAAGGTTTGTTATATCTATTCGACCAACTTTACAGTACTATTCCTGCGTGCCTTCAGAACGCATTTTGAAGATATTGTTTAAATTCCTAATTTTTTATATATATGAGAATTTTACATATAATTCATATATATTTGATTTAGTTTTGTTAATTCGTTAATAAATATGCAAATATGCGAGTTCAAACTTATATTCATTACTTCATAAATCAATTTTGTGACGTAATATTACCACATTTTTGAAATCATCGTTCATTCTCATTAGTAGTAACAAGATTTCCTGAATCCTAGACCAAATATCTGGAAAAGAATTAAGAAGGTATATAGTTGGTATCTATGATATTTAGGGTCTAAAAATTTCTTACATGTCATGATTCATCTAATTCAACTATCACTATCAGATGAAGAATCATCATTTTGAAGATATTGTTTAAATTCCTAATTTTTTATGTATATGAGAATTTTACAGATAATTCATATATATTTGATTTAATTTTGTTAATTCGTTAATAAATATGCAAATATGCGAGTTCAAACTTATATTCATTACTTCATAAATCAATTTTGTGACGTAATATTAACACATTTTTGAAATCATCGTTCATTCTCATTAGTAGTAACAAGATTTCCTGAATCCTAGACCAAAAATCTAGAAAAGAATTAAGAAGGTATATAGTTGGTATCTATGATATTTAGGGCCTAAAAATTTCTTACATGTCATGATTCATCTAATTCAACTATCACTATCACATGAAGAATCATCTAGGGAAGGAAGATTTGAAAAATTTGAAGTACTCGTATTTGCACATGTTTTTGGGCCATACATTTGCAGGAGCCAATACACGGAATTTGTTTTCTTTTACAGGAACACATTGATCCTGTGCAATCTGAAATGAGAATTTCCATTTCATAAAGAATATTTACGGATCTGATATTCGAAATAATATTTACCTTTCCTACAACTGCAGTTGCTAAGGATAGATGTTTCCTTAGGTAGGATTGGCATCGTCGTTAATTTTGGCAGAAGTTTTCCATTTTCTACATACCACCCACTAAATATCGGATCCGGTAAAGATGGTCATGGTACATTACTATTGATCCAAATTTTTGTTTGGTAATGGACTCGAAGGCTGTGTTGTCTCAAACTATCCAATGTTGGAGGTAATTTACTTATGGATCTTGAAGAAGCTATAATATTCCCCTGAGCCTGTTGATACATTTCACATTTTCGTTTGTCGTATACAGATGGATTTCAAATTCAACAATATCATTGAATACTCTCAAACATGGCACCGGAAGTACATGATGAATTCAAAAATAGGAATTTTGTCATTAAATGTTTGATTGGGAATTTTAACCAACTTTCTGTAGATCAGGCGCTAGAGCATATCAACAAAAATTCCAAAGCTGCAGGAGGAACAGTGGGATAAACTGAAAATAGTACTATAGAATGGATGAATGGTTCTTGAGTTACAACATTATTGGTATGAAGTTAGTCACATTACGCTCATCTTTGCATCTTCATTCGGTCAAAATGTCGAAGAAGGTAAAAAAATAATGAAAATTGATGAAGATTCTGAGCAGATACTGCAGAGTGAACTTTCAAGATTTTGAGAATTTGAGAGAATAAGTATTCAATGATATTGTTGAATTTGAAATCCATCTGTATACGACAAACGAAAATGTGAAATGTATCAACAGGCTCAGGGGAATATTATAGCTTCTTCAAGATCCATAAGTAAATTACCTCCAACATTGGATAGTTTGAGACAACACAGCCTTCGAGTCCATTACCAAACAAAAATTTGGATCAATAGTAATGTACCATGACCATCTTTACCGGATCCTATATTTAGTGGGTGGTTTGAACTCTACTAATAAGAGTCACCCACCTCGTCCTCACGAAGGAAACGATTCCAACAAATTTAACGCTACATTAAATATTCGGTAATGCTTTTCACGACCACCTTCCCTAATCCCCAAAAACCCAAACATTTCGATCTTCGGAAAAAAACCTACTGTTCCCGAGTCCCAAATCCGCAAATCCCCGGTTTTCCCTGGAAGGAAAATCCCCACCCGCCGCGATAATCGGCGTTTATAATCGGACAGTGTGCCAGGGTGGTAAAATCGAATGAATTTTCCGAGGAGATGTCGACAGTCGTATTTTCTTTCGTACAAAACACCGCCCTCAAGACGAATTGAATAAAACTCGTGGAACTGCATCCTAATTTAATCCACTTCCCCTTGGTTTTTCTCGTCTGCTTTTGAGAACCGATATGCGGAAGTTTTTATTTTGGAGGGGGAAAGGTGCTCTGAGATACTGCGACTGAAGGAGGAAAAATGGAAAAAGCATAAAGAATGTTTTCAATTATTTCTTGTACCTGCTACGGGTGATGATATTTCCAGGATGATTCTAAGGAAATTTTAAGCAATAATAGAAGTGGATATTGCAAACCATTGAAGGATACTATGGGAATTACTTTCATCATTCAATGGTTTGTTTGTTTCAGGGTTTTCTCTGCCAAACTATAACAAATATCTATCAAATAATAGTGATTTATGATGTGAGTGTTAAAAGTGATGTTTTATTTTGTGAGTGAAAAGATTTGTCAAATGAGCGGAGAGAATTGAATAAATAATTCCGCGAACAAAATGAAATCACTCTTAACACAAATATCATACAATATTTTTCGTATAATTGGCCTATTTTGATAATAAAATAGACGAATTTAGAAAGACATTAAACTTCAAAATGACAGCCAACAGTGTTTTGGCGCTAAGTCCTAAGTATGACACACAACTATTAAATGGTTTCTTTCTGGGTTTGCTTTCAAAAACTCTGAACAATATCTCGATTTTCAGAATAGCTAAAAACAAAAAATAATTCTGAAGAATTTCGTTTCGTGTCTGACGAAGGAGTTTGATACAGACTCCGAAACGTAAGGAAACAGTTGTTTCATCCTTGATGTTGTTTTCGTTATTGTTTGTTAGGCAACATTGTTCGATTGATTGCTTCTGACAAATATCTTATGTTTCTTACGCAGAAGCAATTCACAAAATAATAATGAGAAAACCCAGAAATAAACCATTTAATAATGAATATACCTCCCACAGTATCCGTTAATGGTACACAACTTCGGCACCGTACTCGGCCGTTAAAATAATGGTTTCGTACCACGATTGTTTTACAGTGGTGTTTTTGGCGCTCTTGTTCCTCGGACAGAGTGCTTATCAATTTGCCCAAATGTCTGTAATTTTCGAATTTTTTGATGGAAATGGTATTAAACGATTTGTTTCGACTCGCTGATCAAGAATCCGTGGTCGAAATGGATTCTGTCCGGCCGACCGTAGGCACGATAACTCAAGAACGGAATGAGCTACACAGTTGAAATTTCCTGAGTAGGTTTAGGAGATAAATATTTCAGCTAAGTTCGTTATTGGGAAAAGTTGGTTTCAAAGTAGCAAAACAAATTGTTTGCATTACAAATTTTAAATTGTATTTGTTTCATCATGCAATTTCACCATAAGAATATATTGATATAATTTTCAACTCTTACAAAGTTAATACTTTCGGAAATATGATTTTTCAAAATTTCAATAATAAATCAAACTTCTATGTTTTCACAGAATCCTATAATTATTTCTATATATGAATTATTATAAGATCTGTGTTCATACTTGTCAACTTGTAAACTCATTAAATGACACTTTTAATGACTGTTGTACAAACAAATTTTTGATTTTTCCGAAATTGCTTCTACGGTAGAAACACTACATATTTGTCAGTAGCAATATACAGGGAGATTCCAAATTAAACGTGAACCTTGGAGGAGGTGTTAGTATGTATCATTTGCTATCGTTTGAGCAATATTTATTAATAACCGAAAATCAACAGTTTCCGAAGTATTTGAGTTCTTGTGATTTTTGAAAGATTTCTCACCTTAGTTCAATTTTAGTCAATTCATTCTACGTTAACCGCATTATGTTATAATTTTTGATAATTTTTATCAGAAATGGATACGATATGTTTGAAAAAAGCATAACTATGCTGTATTAGATGTTGAAAAAGAATTAAGGGGACATAAGAAGCAAAGAAATTTCATTAGAAAATGTATTCAATTATCTTCGAAATGGCCTCCATCATTCCTTATACAAGCACGTGCCCTCTTTCTAATTTCTTCAGTTGTTATTTTCCGCCTGAAATTCACTCTCACTGCCTTTTGATTACACATTCACGATTCTTTATGTCGGACATTCGAAAGGTTGCCTATAAAAAATCTGCTGAAACGAAACTGGTGAATGCATTCTAACGATTTTTTTTTAGAGAATAAAGAAGGAATTTGGCAAATGTTTAAAATAATTTTAGCGTCCATAAATTGTGGAATTCGTAAGTTGTACACGAATTGATATTAGAAATTGATTTTTCTTTTATTCATATACCACATTTCAAATCATCCTGATTCTTTTTCAATATCTTATTCAGCATATTTTTGCTTCTTTCATACATATCAAATCCTTCTCCAATAAAAATAACCCAAAATTATAAACAAATTTGGTCAACGTAAAAAAAAATATTTTTGAAATATGTGCACGCCAAAATCTTCGATTAGATATTATTCGAAAAAGTAACCAAGATCACTCCATGTAATACACAATAGTTTATGGTTAATTTTGCTAGCTACCTCAATTCTAGTTCTCTAAACTGATCCCTCCTGTAATCACTCAAAAACTGGTTCAGTGTATTCAAATTCTCACCAAATTCCATAGAAAAGCTGGAGTAAATAATTTCACTGGAAACTGGAAATACAAATATCTAGTGTTCCTAACGCAGAAGCCATTTTAAAACAGTTCATTTCTTTTATTTTACAGATATTTTTCAGAGTTTGAGAGGGAGGAGCCCCAAAAAAATTAACATAAAGAGTATAACTAAACAAATCAACAAAGCGTTCTGTGAGATCTGTGAACAAATATATTCCCTTATTTTATTTCAGTTCTTAATGGCACTCATGAATAGAAAGGGGAAATTATTGACCTCGTTATTGACATAAGTGGTATAATGTAAGTGTGTACAGAAAACACAAACATAGAGGAAACAGAAAAAATACTGAATAAGTTTTATTGTTCCAGATATTCTAACATCCCAGAATGTTGATTCAAGAAGAAGGAATGGAATAGTAAAGCATGGGAACCAGACCGAACCGGATGTTGTTCCCTTGACCTATAAAAACAGCATAAATCATGTGTCGGCGAAACCAACATTTGCGAGTTGCATCTTTAAAACTGACCTCAGCATATCAACCCAAGTGGTATTTTGAAATAGATATGCTGCTCTACGGAACTGTTTAGAAATCCTATGGAAATGGAGCTGAAATAATAAACAGGGACCCTTGCAAATGCAGTCGTCCTAAAGACAGAAGAGACAGACAGACAGAAGAGAAGTTGGCCTAAACAATTGTGCATCATATGAAATTGACTCAGTTCGGAAATGGAAAAAGTTAGAAAAACACTGACGTGAGGTCAGTCTGCTTTGACACGCTTGTTCAAATTAATAACCAGTGCTGTCATCCGTCCAGGTATTGAACTAGCTCAAGTCAGCGGAAAAAAAATAATATTTATTTTCACATGACTTCCAATAATATAGATCCGATAGAGTTTAAATCTAGAATTTGGCTATAAAATGAGGTTTTGAAGGCTCCTGCAAAATTTCAGCGATGTCTCAGTTGAGATAAGTCAAAAAATATCATGAAATTTATATGAAGTACATTGGGTACGTGAATCTTCTATGAATAGTGGAAGTTATTATTTAATTCAACATCTTCTGTGAATCCACTGATGACGAAGTGTAGGTCAAATTAAATTCTGTACGGCCGACCGTTCAAGATAACTTTCGAGCAGAAAGAGATTGCGACTTGTAATTCTCAGGGTACGTTGTGCCTCCAAATGCGACGGTTATGTTCGTTACTGGCAATGATCGGTCTAACGGTTTGGCAGTAACACTCATCTTTAGTTTTGTTGTTGTTTCCTCAATAATTAAAAAAATACACATCCGATCAAACTGTAACTTGGTGGTTAGTTGTAGAATACTGTCTCGCAAATGTGTGTGAAATGTCGTGAGGATATGATAACTAGCAAACAAATTTAAATAAAAAAAAGAAAAAATTGGTTCAAGCTCTGACGTGAAGTTGAATTTACCGAGGTAAATTCGATTAAGAGTGTCCAATACAAGAGCATGGACAATAGAACAAAAACTCCTGACTTAACGTCAGTGTTTGAACAAATTTTTTTTATTTATTTTTTCATTTTCTAGGGGTACGGTTCTAATAATGTCTGTAATTTTCGAATTTTTTGATGGAAATGGTATTAAACGATTTGTTTCGACTCGCTGATCAAGAATCCGTGGTCGAAATGGATTCTGTCCGGCCGACCGTAGGCACGATAACTCAAGAACGGAATGCGCTACACAGTTGAAATTTCCTGAGTAGGTTTAGGAGATAAATATTTCAGCTAAGTTCGTTATTGGGAAAAGTTGGTTTCAAAGTAGCAAAATAAATTGTTTGCATTACAAATTTTAAATTGAATTTGTTTCATCATGCAATTTCACCATAAGAATATATTGATATAATTTTTAACTCTTACGGTTCTAATAATATTTTACACACGTCTTTACGTCGATATTCTACAACTAGTTACCAAGCTTCAATTCAATCGAATCAATATTTTTTGAGTTATCGAAGAAATAATATTTCAGGTGGGTATCACTCCTAAACCGTTGGACCGATTATGCTCAAAAACGAACTTAAACCATCCATTCGGATCCGCAACATACCCTGAAAACTGCAAGTTCCTATCTCCTTTCGTTCAAAAGTTATTGAGGCAACGGTCACCCATCCAGCTACTGAACTCACACAAGGCTGCTTGGATCTCCAACAATATAAATCCGATCATGTTCAAACTTCTAACTTGGCAATAACATTAAATTCTGAAGGCTCTCGAAAAATTTCAGCGATGTCGGACGAATAGTTTCTGATATATAGAATTTTTTTCAATGATTTTTTAAAAATTTTCTGGTGATACCTACGATCCTAACGAAATATCGCAAGAAATTGCGCGCTGGTATTCTACAACTAATAACCATGTTTGAATTGGATCGGTTTTGTATTTTTCGAGTTATTGAGGAAATAACAATCAAATTTCAGATGGGTATAACTCCAAAGCTGTTTGGCCGATTATGCCTATAAATAAACTCATATGTTGCATTCAGCTGCACAACCTAACCTGAAAATTTCAAGTCGCTATCTCTCTCCGTTCTCAGGTTATCATGACATAAATAATATTTTTAAATAATTCTTTTGAAACTTTCTAGTGATACAATTCTCACAAAATATTACAAACGTCTTCAGGTATATTTTCTACAGAACATATAACGCCCAAAAGTTTTCAAAAATTTTCATTCCAGAAAATATCTATCAGATTCCGCTCAAATTTCGTCTAAACGTTCAAGCAGGTAGAGAGAGAGAATTAACTTTATTAGCATACGACCGAAGTCTTCCAGCCTTCAAGCAGGTATTTCACAACAGATTACCGGATTTCAACACGATCAGCTTCGTATTTTCTGTATTATTTCTTTTCAAAAATTGAATTCAGTTAGATGCCAATGCATTTTTCAAGTGTTAACGATTCCTTTATCCATACTCATCTTGTAGTATTTCGTAAGGATGTGAGGCTTGAACAGATAAACAGAACACGAGCTTCACCACGTCAGTGCTTTTTTTTTTATTAAAATCTTTGGAGCTCTTGTTTATTTTCATCAAGTTGCACGAATAGTACCCCTTTGAACCTACGACAATGCCTCTCCAGGACGAGCTGCGACGAATTCGCAACGATTCGTTGTATCTAAATCAGCGTTACAAATCCCGCTTAAAATTGTCCATAAATCACCTCTCACAACACGCGATCATCTCCTGAACATCGTCCGTAGAGTGAACTCATTGTGTATCATGCAGATGCGTCAGAACTCAAACAAACGACTGATTTACGGCACGAAACAATGGATGATCCCCTGGGAGGATTAAGACCCCCATATTCGGCCCCAATCGAAACTTCAATCATTAGTCCCTTATCGGTTGCGGTGTACAGCAGTACGGTCTCACCCTGTTGCATAAAATATAACATTTTCATTGCTTCAATCCAAAGTATGTATACGTGATAAATTTTAAATCGATTTTAAAGCTACCCCGACGTCGCCCTGGGAGTGCCGTGAGCCACTTGGATCCACTTGATCCCCGTCGTATTTTTGTTAGATCTATAGGAGCGTGCTGTACGCTAATAATTTTTGTATGGAGAAGCGAGCAGACAATGGTGCTAGAGTTGGAATAATGTAGTAGCTGCAGCGATGGAAGAGGTGATTAAAGTTGGGAAAAACGAGGGGTGGGGATCTCTTTAGTCTAGACGAGCATAACATAACAGTTATAATAAAGGGTTTTCCAATAAGAGGTGTTATTTTGAATAGCCCACTATTTCGGTAGATGTCACATTTGAAGCTGTCATTTTTTGACATTTGACAAGTAGAAACTACGCCATTAATAAAAATGGAACGTTACACGCTACAGAACGCATAGAAATTATTAAAATTCACTATAAAAATGGGGAATATTTGGCAGAGACGGTTCGTAAAACTCGAACATTTTTGGGTCGTCGTGAAGCACCTTGTCAGACCGCAATAAAGAAATTGGTGGAATAATTCGAGCTGTTGGGACAAGTTAGTTATGTAAAGAATAAAACCCGTGCACGTCGCTCAAGAACAGCCGAGAAAATTGCTGCTGTAGCCGAAAGTGTTGAAGAAATCCCAGGTTTGGCCATTCCTCGTCGTTCTTTGGAATTAGGCATTCCACAAACGTCATTACACCCTATTTTGCATAAAGATTTGGGTCTTAAGGCTTATAAAGTTCAGTTAACACAAGAACCCAAGCCGGCCGATCATCAACAACGTCGTGTCTTTGCTGATTGGGTCGTGAAATGCATGAAAATGATCCGGAATTCCATCGAAAAATCATCTTGAGTGATGAGGCCCATTTCCACTTCGGTGGCTTCGTCAACAAGCAAAATTGTCGCATCTGGGGCTCGGAAAACTCAAGAGTTATTGTTGAAAAGCCTCTCTATCCTCAATGTGTGACTGTTTGGTGCGGTTTATTGTCCGGCGGAGTCATTGGACCTTACTTTTTGAAAATGAGGCTGGAGCAACAGTTACGGTGAATGGATTGCGCTATCTAGAGATGATAAATGATCTTTTATGGCCGGAATTGGATGGTATTGATCTGGACAACGTTTACTTCCAACAAGACGGCGCTACGTGCCACACAAGCAACGAAACCATTGATCTTTTGCGGAAAAAGTTTCCGGACCGTGTTATCTCTCGAAGAGGTGATCTCAATTAGCCACCGAGATCTTGTGATTCAACACCTTGCGACTTCTCCTTTGGGGCCACGTGAAAGAGAAGGTCTACGCCAATAGCCCAGCGTCGATTCAAGACCTCAAAGATGGATTTCGTGAGGCTATCGAGGACATAGGGCAGCCACTTTGCGATTTGGTTATGGAAAATTTCATTAAAAGGATATGGTCCTGTAAGCGTGGTCGTGGTGGTCATTTGCCTGATGTTATTTTCCACTATTAACGGCATAGCTTCTTCTTTATAACGAAATAAACATCCGATCATTTATATTGAAAAATGGCATTTTTCTTTGAATATCAAAATAACACCTCTTATTGGAAAACCCTTTATGTACATGATAAATTTTAAATCGTTTTTTAAGCTACCCCGACGTCGCCCTGGGAGTGCCGTGAGCCACTTGGATCCACATGATCCCCGTCGTATTTTTGTTAGATCTATCGGAGCGTGCTGTACGCTAATAATTTTTGTATGGAGAAGCGAGCAGACAATGGTGCTAGAGTTGGAATAATGTAGTAGCTGCTGCGATAGAAGAGGTGATTAAAGTTGGGAAAAACGGAGGGTGGGGATCTCTTCGGTCTAGACGAGCATAACATAACAGTTATAATAGTAATAACGTAATCTGCAAAAGGTGATATATCTCTTGAAATATTTTTGAAGCTAGGGCTTCACGCGAGAGAGAGATTTTTTTCGTCTCGTCTCGTTCTCGTCTCGGAAAAGCGAGACGAGACGAGACGTTTTGAAAAATATTATAGGTTATACCGGGACCACATACATCGCAACCCGACAGACAGTCTGGTCTCGTTAAAAAAAAATTTATGAAGTTTTTATTCGAAAAATTAGAAAAGGTCTATATAGAGATCAATATATTTTACAAACTATCAACTCTTGTGACTATCTGTGAAATATTTGATTATAAACGAGCGATGAAGGAGCGAGTTTTCGTACGTAGAGTGTTGGAATTGCCTTCTGCAACGAGTATTAGACGATATTTTCAGTATTACAGGCAAATTTTGTAAAATACTGTTGAAATTTAATGAAAAATTAGGATTATACATCCTAGTTACTTTTGAATTGTATCTTGGCAGTTGGTGTGACTGTTACGAAGGTTGACAGATCATGGAATTTGAATTGTACCTACGTAGAGCATGGAGATCAGATTAAGCAGTTTCCCAATATCATGAATGATTCAAAATTAGCAAGAAGGAAATCTCTTGTACCCTATGTTTTATGAAAATAAAACCTTTCCTCTCAATAATTATTTCACCTTATCCAGATTATCTTATATTGACAATAATTGACGTGTGTTGAAATTTGATAGGATGAAATGTCAGTGCTGACTACCACAAAACGAAAAATATAACTATAAACAATGCGAGAATGAGTTCATTCCACACTGAAAGAAAAATATAATAACAGCAATGAGAAAATTCATATACTATATGCCTCAACAAAACTTTCTATTTCTCACAGTTCACTTTGATTTACTACGATTCAGTTAATAATGGCTATATGATTTAATCCTTCATAACAGGAATAATGCCGTTTTACAGCCAGTATTGAAGTGATTATACTATAGTCGTACTTTTATATTACTGGTTTTGAAACTTTGTCTCACTACCGTAGTAAACTTAAATAACTGCGTGTGTGAATTGTAACTCCGTATTAATATCATAGTAATCTGGTATATCTTCACTTGTAACTTTGTTTTACAACCATAGTAATATTGTATAACTGCATTTTACTGGTCTAGTAAACCTGTGTCTGTACTTTTAATAAATTTCTAATTTATTATTAAGACAAACAATAAATTGGCCAAATTTTTGTGCTACGTTGGCTCAGTCAGTAACATGGCAGTTAAATGAATTAACTAAAGTGCACAAGTTAACAAAGGCAATCAGAAGAGATTAACCATATTATGGAGAGAATAAATTACATAATATATCTGATAGTTTCTCTAATGATAAAATTGAGTGTCAAAAGTTCAAACCTACCTGCGAAAGATATCAACTCGAATTTACAAATTGAGAATTCATCATATTGATTAATAAGCCCAGCAGGACTGACATCCAGGAAACAGTCGGCATGAAGCAATTTGTTGAACTCATTGTGTATTCAAATGAGCTAAATTGATACAACTATCTCTGGAACTTTATTTAATTATCTTTGTCGAATTATTCATAACCAGATCTCAATTATACCTTACCTGCAAATTATACAATTTCTTTTATAAATTGTAATGGTCTATATTTCTATTTTTTGAAGCAGTATTTGATTCATTTCATATGGAGAACATATTATCTCCACTGTCTCCTGCCAGAATTATATTGGGTGGATATACAATATACATATACAAATAAAAAAATAGAAGCATAACAAGACATTTTATTGTTAGTAATAATCACATTCTGTGGTTTGAATTAGTAGAAATACATACACTGAGAGCAAATACTGGTCGAAATATTTCAAATATAAAGGGCTTTTCATCACAATACCATACTTAAAGACGAACAAATAGATTATTACAGATAAACAAACACTGAGATTAAACTTACTCGTATCACGAAAAAAATATATTCGATTTGAATGAGAAATTAACTGCACACTTTCTCAAATATTGGTGAAAAAAATATATTAAAAAAAAACAATATTATAGAGCAAACAAAACACATTCCAATGATGGATTCAACAGAAGAACAATGGATTATATTGGGTGGATATACAATATACATATACAAATAAAAAAATAGAAGCATAACAAGACATTTTATTGTTAGTAATAATCACATTCTGTGGTTTGAATTAGTAGATATACATACACTGAGAGCAAATACTGGTCGAAATATTTCAAATATAAAGGGCTTTTCATCACAATACCATACTTAAAGACGAACAAATAGATTATTACAGATAAACAAACACTGAGATTAAACTTACTCGTATCACGAAAAAAATATATTCGATTTGAATGAGAAATTAACTGCACACTTTCTCAAATATTGGTGAAAAAAATATATTCAAAAAAAACAATATTATAGAGCAAACAAAACACATTCCAATGATGGATTCAACAGAAGAACAATAATGTTCTATTTAAAAAAAAGTTGACCTAATCTTTCAATAATTAATTATTCAGAATTTCGAATAAAATTTAATTATCAATCTGATGAGATCAATAGAAACTATTAAATGATTACATACTAGCATTCATTCGAATGATGAATTATTCATTCCGAACGCATGGACGCCATTGTTTCAAGATCCAACGCTCAATATTCTTCTGTTCCATGTGTGCAGGAAGATTGATTGTAGATACACAAAACAAAAACGGTGATATTTCAATGCACGAACTAAACACCTTCAAACTACACTATGATGATGCTTGTTGATTAATATCATGAATAAACTAGGATTCATATTTCACAAATTAGTTTAATCGCGTTATCAGGTTGTCTCAAGTCGAATAGACAAACGATGAGTATTGAGTTTGAGTGGATGCTAGGAATCGGGAGGCGCGCAACCCTGCATTCGAGCATAATCGTTTATATTCGACTGGTTTAATGAATCAACATTAACTGCCGTAGTAAATTTATGGAACTAAATTATCTCGCATAGTATCGCTAAATTATTATGGCTATTGGATGCCGGTTAGAAAACTTTGGTTTACCGTGGCAATTCCACATTTGAATGATATAATAAAACACTTTCATTGGTGTAATAAGAAAAGCGTAGTAAGATCTGTTCAATAACTATAGCAACTCAATTTACTATGTCTATAGTGCTATTTTAACCGAATAGTAAGAAATGTATCAACCCTAGTAAGAATATTTTTGGTAAACCTTTCTCATTGAATCATTTCTTTCAGTGCAGCACTGTTTTTAGTGCTGGAATGAACTCATTACGATACTGAAATAGAGAAAATATATTATTGGTTTCCCTGAGAATCCCCATTATACACATAGTGTCCCGCAAAACCCCGATTCGCAACATACGTAAGCCGCAAACTTGTTGTTTCGCATCGTATATCATATGTGCCTAATGAGGAGCAGTGTATGAAATGTGAAACTGCAAATCTGTTAGGTATTTATCTCGAATTTCGCTTCGCACATGGTATCGCGTTACATGTTGAAGACAGTCAATTACGACTGTTGAGGTTGATGAAGGTTATCAGTCATTTTCGAGCACATCGGCGTCAAGTTGTTATTGCCATGTCTAATATACAAACGGATATTTCGCCTCTTGGAAAAAAAGAAGATAATACAACGTGTCTGTTGGTATCGCTTTCGAACTTTGTTTGCAAGCGAACTCTCATATCCTTTCTTAACAAAATCTCCATTACACAACCCAAGAAAAAAAAATCAGACATCCTTACCATGTCCGTGGATTTTCGTAATTTAAAAATACACAAGATGAAATGAGGGATGTGGAATGATGGAGCCTCGTGGATTGCTCGTTTTTTCTTCGCCTCTTAAGTATTTCTGTTTCCCAATGGAACACCCTGTATAATTATTAACTTGGTAACGAGCAACATTGGTATAAGCAATGTTAAATAAAATTCTTTTTAAGGTGCAGTTTTACCATAAGAATCCATTGATATAATTCTCAACTCTAACAAACAAATACTTTCGGTATATAATTTTTCAAAATTTCAATAATTATTCTTAATTCTATGATTTCACAGAATACTGATTATAATTCGCTGATGTATGTAAATCCAACATGAAGTGAGTCAAAGACCTACGTTTTGAATTTATTTACGAAAATTCTTGAAAATTGACGCTTTACCGAAGCCAAATTGAAAAATAATTACACCACGCACTGTTCCCAACTGTTCACCCATCCAAGTAATAAACGCGCCCGACGTTAATTGGCTTCAGTGTTCGGACGGTATGTAGCATATTCAGTGTGGTATGGCCACGAACATTATTTCTTTCTCCATCTCTGCAATTATAATTATGATGCAGTTCTATCATAAGAATCCATTGATATCATTCCCAACTGTGAGAAACTAATAACTTTGATTTGTCAAAGTTTTTTAAAGCCCCCATCGCCATAAGAAAGGCTTGAGATTTAGTATTTTGATGTATTACTGAATCATTTTCTATAAAAGTCAATTAGTGTTTTGTATGAATTTTTGGGAAGCATCTTTTCGACCAACAGTTTGTTTTTTGCCAATTCTGAGTTGAATATGCGTCAGACGCTAACATTAGACTCACTGGTGAATAAGTGGTCATCTTAAATGAAATATCTCTATTTGCAAGTACGTAAACTTTGCAGAGGGATATAATATATGACATTAAGGAAGAAAAATCAATGTAGACCGGTGTTATACATTGAATAATAATGGTCAAAAACATTAACAACGATTAAAGGAGAATAAAATAAAACCTATATAAAATATTGGAGTATACCAGAACGATAATAAAAGTGGGAAAGCCCTGTGGACATCAGGAGCTTTGGCGTTCTTGTTCAAACTTTGACAAATCAAATCTCCGAAAGTATTGATTACTCAGAGTTGGAAATGATATCAATGGATTCATATAAAGAAACTGCATCATAAAAGAAACTTTATTTAAATTAAATAACGAACTTATCCGAGATATTCATTCCTCAAATCTACACTGAAAATTATATTACATCGATTGAAACTTAGGCAATATTCCAGTTTTGTTTTCACCGGAAATATTCTGAACCCAATATGATTAACTGACCAAAGTATATACATATTTCCATCATCATATGGATTATCCAAGGGCATATAGGGTATACAATATCCTGTAATTGGTCATTATGCATTCAATCACACTTTGTCTTCTAGAACCGAAATAAATTTCACATGTCTGGTAGATAAGATGACATGGATGAACAGTGAACAAAGATAGAACACAGATAGATAGAATTCGCATTATGCGAAAACATAGTAGTACGATGTATTATTGAAATTATGAAACATCATATCTCTGAAAGTTTTCGCTTGTTAGAGTTGAAAATTATATCAGTGGATTCTTATGGTGAAACTGCATCTGGAATGGTCCGAACCAGCTGGACAGAATCGATTTTTACCACGAATTCTTGATCAGTGAGTCGATCTAAATCGTTCAAGACCATTTTCATCCATAAATTAGAAAATTACAGACATTTGGGTAAATTGAGAAGCACTCTGTTCCGACGGACAAGAACGCCAAAAATGAATATAATTACCTTAATTGAAACTAGAAAGAAAATATTATCTGCATACTATTCGAATGTGAAAAAAAAAACCAGATAAACTGACAACAGTATATTCTAGAAGAAATAACTTCAATTGAATGATGTTCTCACAGTGAGATTCCACAAGAGCATATGTTTCCTCCATAATCCAAAAAAATGTAATTATAATAGTGCCAGCTTTGAATAAAAGCCTCGTATACGCTGTGGGTATCCATTAAAATATGTTTGGACACAAAGCACTACCTGCCGTGTATACCGTAGCACGTGTTTGGTAAACACCTTTCATGGGAACCCGCTGGAACAAATTCCATTCAATTTAATCCTCTTTACACCTACGGACTAATTGAATTCAACGAAAAAGAATTAATGGACATACATATTATAGATTATTAGGCAGATGTATTTTCTTGAATTTCTCCTGAATTCTATCCTCAATAGGTGGGTGATGTAGTGAAAATAACCCTTGAAGATCACTGACGTGCAGTCTGGACGATTTGCGCGTATGTTCCATTGTTTATTTACGTCTCATACGAAGTCGATCTAGCTAAAATTCGTTACGCGATTATATGTGCGGAATTTTAGCAGATTATTTCGAATAATTTCTCATATAGAATTTTTGAAGAATTTTTTTTTTTAGTGATAAGATATTCACGAAATTAGCGCATCGGCAAACTACAACTACTACAAGCAATTACCAAATTTTAATTGCATCGTATTTGTATATTTTTAGTTATTGAAGAAATAACAAAATTTAAGATGAAACCGTTTGGCCGATTATACCCAACATCGGACATGACTGTCCCATTTGGATGCGCAACCTACCCTGAAAAGTTACGTTGTGAAAGATATCGCAAAATTTCAGCGATATCGGAAGGAAAGTTTCTGAGATACGGTATAGCGGTGTGACTTTGCACCACTTTTCATAGTTTTGTTGTTGTAACTTTTTTTATTTTTTCGTAAAATGAGTCCTTTGTAAACTATGTATAATTTCCAAATTTTAGCTATATACTGCTGTTGTTAGAAACATAAGGAAAGGTGCGCAGCATTTTTTTTTTATTTTTAAAAATTTGGCAAAGTCACCCGTACACCGGTGCGAGTTTGCCAATGCCTTTGAAATCCGTTTGTTGGCAATATTATGAAGTGTTTGCCAAAAAAAAATTATTTAAAAATGTATTAAAGGCAGTGATTTTTTTTTTAATTTTCTTTTCATACGATGCTCAAGAAATTTCGCAAGAATGTGCGCATCGGCATTGCCGCATTCTACATCTAATTCATTACCATGTTTGAACTATATCAGATTCGCAGTTTTTGAGCTATTGAGGAAATAACAACATTTCAGATGTGTATAACTCCAAAACCGTTCGATCGATTATGCCTATTAACGAACTTAAATGTCGCATTCGGATGCGCAACATACCCTGAAACTTGCAAGACCCTTTCTCTTTCCCTTCTCAAGTAATCGTGAGATAAATGCATATTTTTTAAGAATTAAAAAAAAAAAAAATTTGTGATAAATTTCACATAGGTACGTCTTTGTGTCGGTATTATACAACTAGTAAACAAGTTCCAATTCGATAAGATTTGTATAGTTTGAAAACAAAATTAGTACTCGGAAACCGTTTGGCCGATTACACCAATTAACGAACTTAACCGCCGCATTCGCTGCGTTACCTTCACGAAATAGTGGAGCCATATGTTCTCCCTTACCTTAACCGACTCGAGAGTCCAATATTTCAGCAAGATAATGCTCGACCTGTTGTCAGAGTTAGTTTAAACTTTTTTGAAGCGACCCATGTGTATCTTTTGCCATGGACGCCCAAATCCCCCGATCTTTCGCCCATAGAGCATGTTTGGGACATCATGGGTAGAAGGCTTGGAGATTTACCCCAGCCCCCACGGAATTTGGCGACTCTGATACATGATCTACAGGTAGCTTGAGATAGTATCCCTCAAGAAGAAATAGACCATCTTATTGCATCCATGCCAAGGCGTGTTGGGGAGTGTATAGATAATCGCGGTGGGCAAACACATTATTAACAAATTTATTAAAAAAATTGTACACTCTTCGTTTTTTTCTTCAAATTTCAATCATTTACTCCTTGCTATACTTTCTATGTTTTACCAAAAAAAAAAAAAAATTTCAACAGCTCCTTCAGGATGTTGCAGTTTCTTGGTCAGTCAGTATATTTTGCTGAAAATATGTTATTATAAATGTGTCCATCCAATTCTAATCAATTGAATTGCAATGTTGCAGAATGCAAACCGTTCAATTAATCGAGAACAACGGATTAAAAATCCGAAACCAATCAAGTGCACGCAAATTACAAAGTCAATTTATCATCGTCTAAATGAACGGCTCAATCCAAAATCAATTACATCCTTAGAATTGCTACTCATCGTATCGCGCAGATATGCATCTGCGATAGTATACACGGGAAACATGGCGGATAAAAAGTAGTTTTCTGTCTGGCATTAAGCTCGGAGGAAACTGTTATGAAATGAGGATAAAGGCCATTACAGAGTCTTTATAACTTGTTCAAATTGCATGGCAGTATATCGAATGGTGTTCCTTGTGGGGATTTCGAACTTTAGTGCTTTATTTTACGAGGTTCGGTTCATCAGGCGACCGGAGATCACTATGTTGCAGTTTGTATGATGTTAACTATTTTGTATTTGAATGAAACATTCGACAATTGAGGTGTTAGACTGACCGCCATATACACAAAACATTCAAGGCGGGTTTATACAGCAAATAAGATAAAATAAGAAAATAATTAAAATAAAATGAGAACTAAGGGTTAAACGGATCGGTTTATACAGATAATCTAAAACAAAATAAGAAATACGAATGAACCAATCAAATCGCAGCTTTTTGACAATTTAATGCAAGTTCTATGAATTTCACTCTTTGAGCATGCGCATTGTCATTTTCCGAACAGAATAACATAAAATAAGAAATAAAGATGAGAGTTGGCCAACTTCAATTCTTATTCTTATTTCTTATTTTATCTTATTTCGTGTATAAACGCTCTCATAGTAATGTACATGCTTAACTTTCTTATTTTATTTCTTATTTTATTTTATCTTATCTTATTTGCTGTATAAACCCGCCTTCAATCTCCGATAAGTCCTTACGGAGGTTCTCAGTTAAGGATGAATTTGATTCGCAACCTAAGTTAACGTATTTAGCGGTGGTGAAACAGGCCCTGTGGACAAGAGCTAGGGTTACCAACCGTCCTTTATTTCAAAGGACAGTCCTTTATTTTACAACTATGTCCTTTGTCCTTTTGAAAGGTATCAAAGGACTGCAAATGTCCTTTGAAATCATCCGATAATGTAAACGAAAAATATTTTCAAAATAATTTCACACACCACACATCATGATGCGCCATCCAAAAAAACATAAGGACTCTATTTTCCCGCTAAATGTTAATAAAATGTAAAAATTCAACCCAGACTACTGTGCAATCCCCCCCCCCAGGATGGAAGTCGTTAATGTCCTTTATTCCAATAGCTCAGAGTTGGCAACCCTAACAGGAGCTTTGGCGCTCTTGTTCAAACTTTGACAAATCATATCTCCGAAATTATTGGTCTCTGAGAATGATATAAACGGATTCTTACGATAGAACTGCATCATGAAAGAATTTTAATTCGAACAGACCGACAATAACGAACTTATTCGAAATATTAATTCCTAAAATCTACTCTGAAAATTATATTATATCAATTAAAACTTAGACAATATTGCAGTTTTCTTTTTACTGAAGATATTCTGATCCCAATTTGATTATGTATCTTACCAAATAATATATTTCCATCATTATATGGATTATCCACGGGCATTATATTATCACCTTAAAAGTATAATATCATATCACCCTCATAATTCTACGATAGCTGAGGTTATTTCATTGGTCATTTTGCATTCAATCATACTTTGTTTTCTAGAACAGGAGGTGTATTTTATATCAAGTATAACGAGCCAGAAATAATTTTGTACATCTAGCTCTCATAGGAGTATGAGATGACATGTAAGAACATATAATAATCCATAGATAGAATAATTAAGTACACCATCCTGTGAAAATATAAAAGTACGATTTATTATTGAAATTTCGAAAATTCATATTTCCTTAAGTATAAGCTTGTTGGAGTTGCAAATGATATCAATGGAATTTTATGGCGAAGCTTCATTTAAAAAAAAATTGAATTTGAAATTTTTAATGTAAATATTTTTTTTTCCGTTTCTCCGAAACCATCAGACCGATTTTCCTCAATAACGAACTCAACCGAGATGTTTATCTCCCAAACCTATTCTCATAATTTCAACTGTATAGCTCATTCTGTTCGAGAGTTATTGTAGAAACGAAATTGAAAAATATTTATTTTTTTTTAGACTTTATTTCAACCCGATCAATACAAAACTTCGCATGCATATAAAGGTCGTTATTCTACAATTTGATGCTGAATTTCAGATAGATCGAGTGATCGGTTTCGGAAATATTCATAAAAAATGTTTTTAATGAAAACGGCCATATCTCCGAAGCCGTTTGGTGGATTTTGTCCGTTAACGAACTCGTCCGAGATATTTACGCTCCAAAAATACCCTGCAAATTTCAATCCTCTAACTCCTTTCGTTCGAGAGTTATTGCGTTACCGGACGGCCGGACAGAATCGATTTCGACCATGGATTCTTGATCAGTGAGTCGAACCAAATCGAACCATTTTCAGCCAAAAATACGAAAATTACAGACATTCGGGCAAATTGATAAGCACTCTGTCCCGAGGAACAAGAGTGCTAATAATTTCAAATAGGTAAACAAGAAACTCGGCCAAAATGGCTATACCCAAACTAGCGTAAGTTTCTGTAGTACGAACTTCCTAAGTTTTTCAGAATATCGATCCACGTACAACTATAAAAAATTTGAAATTCAACCAACCTCATTACCTCGAGTTAATTAGCGTTTTCCGCCAACGTAAACAACGTGAACACGAGCTTCCGTGTCCTCGTTACTGAAAAGAATGCAATCCTACTAATAATCCCGCAATTTACCTGTTCAAGGTACCTCTCGCAACATACACGCTCCGAAAATATGTTTCCCCAATGAACGGTACGTATATGCACGATACACAACTTACGCAACCCCGCTCCTGCCTCCATTTTCGAAATGAAATCCGCCGGTAATTACTGCGTAATTAATAACGAGCCCTTCTCGTTGGCAGCGTCAAACGCCAGCCAGAATATGAATAATCCAGGCAAGAGCGAATTAGTTTTCTTGAGACTGGAATCAGGCGGCATTCAAACTCGAATAAGTTGGAGCTGAGGACCTCTTAATTGGGTTAATGAATGGCGAAACGATGTGTCTGCCCTCCCCGTTTGGCTATAATGTCGTCATTAGTGTTAAAACCGAAATATAAATTGAAAATATATGCTCAAATGAGCGCTCGTCAATCTGACGATTACGTCTAAAATGGTAGGCGGGAGCGGTGGGAATTGTAGGTATAATGACGTGTATGGTGCTTCGATTGTACCCAGGTCTTATTAATTAACCTCAGTGAATTCGTTGAATTCGCTGCATAGAAATATGGGAAGGTGGTGTTGATTATGGTATGTAGTTTGTTGGTGGTGTTATTCAAGGAAGTGTTTGAGGAAAAACTAAGACGAAAGTGCCTATATATACGTGTATGAAAAGATTATTAATTACTGAATCATTCAGAAAGGAAGGCAGTAGAAGTTCTTTATATGCAATTCAATGAGGAATATGTATGTGTTCATATACAGTGCGGAATATCCAAATGGGAATACATTCGTTATCTTGGTTACTTATTTATGGAAAATCCTGAAACACGTCAAATTCAGATTTTACATTGTCATTCTTCTTCGTAAAAATGCGAACCCTAGCATCAACCCCCTTCGAAAGGCAGGTACATCCCCCAATTTTGTAATCACTTCCATGTTTATTGAAAAAAAAAATAGAACAAAATAAATCATAAGATTGACGAAATTCATTATATTATGCCTTCGAATATTCCCAAATCTTACTACAGTTAATACTAAATCATTTGCCTTCAAGATGTGATAGAAAGAAAACCATAACATTGTTTCTCTATTTCAGTATTGTAACGAGTCCATTACAGGACTAAATAAAGTGCTGGAATGAACTCATTCCCACATTGGTTCTAGTAATATGAACAGGAAACTGTTTCAAATCTGATCTCCATTTCCTACGTACGATTCAAATTCCGTAATCTGTCAACTTTTGTAACAGTAACACCAACTGCCAAGATACAATACCAAAGTCACTAAGATGTATAATCCGAATTTTTCATTAAATTTCAATAGTATTCTACAAAACTGGCCTGAAATAGAGAAAATATCGTCTAATACTCGTTGCAGAAGGCAATTCCGACACTCATGCGTTCGAAAACTAGCTCCTTCGTCGCTCGCTTTCGAATTTCGCATTCGTATTTTAATAGGAGCCCATTCTGCAACTTGTTTAGGAATATACTATTTCCAGACGGTACGATGAAAACTACGTAAAACACTTTCTGTGGAAATGTTAGTTTCTTTAGAACGCCTTCGCATATTGCTTTGTGCTGATATGTTGTAGTTTATGAATTGACTAATTTGTATTTGAATTTCATCAAATTCATCACTTTTGAGAAATGGTTCAATTAACTCTGGAATGCACAAAATAAGTATTTTACAAATGATTGGTTACGGCGATAACTCATGAACACAAAAAAAAGTGAGTCGCTTGTTTCATGATAAATTTTCGAATATGAGGCATGTAAGGCAGATTAAAAAAGCAGCTTCTAATACACTGTCTGAGTATGTGAAATTAGATGCGATGCTTGATTTTGAAGAAAATCCACATAGATCGAGTAAAACAGACTAGATGGCGTTGTTCAAACATTAAAATATTGAAGGGGCCTATATATCTGCAGGGGTCACATTACCACCTTTTCCTCTATTCAATTAGTAGACGTTTCGATTCCTGATGAGAGCACTTGTTCTCTGAACTGCCATGCCAATCGATAAAATTGCCACTACTGGTCTACCGAAAATCCTCACTGGGTGAGAGAGGACACGCAATACCCTCAAAAGGTTAATATTTGGGCAGGAAATATTCGAAACCATATCATAGGCCCCTTCTTCATTAAGGGCAATTTGAATGGCGATAATTATTTAGCACTACTTCAAAATAATGTCGATCCAATTTTGGCAGATTTATTTCCAGATCAAGGAATTCCTCAAGTTCCTCGGAAAACGATATGGTTCCAACAGGATAGATCACCACCACAATACTAACGCAATGTCAGGCAGTACCCCGACGCAATATTTCCAAATCAGTGGATAGAAAGGCGTAGAATGATCGAATGGACAGCGCGATCCCCTGATCTTAACCCATTAAATTTCTTTTTATGGGGATATGTGAAGAGCATTGTGTATAAAATTAAACCCCCCGATTTGAATGACCTAAAAGATCGAATAAAGCTTGCGATTAGGTCGATCACTCCTGAGATGTTGAATGATGTTGGAATACATTTTTATTTGAGGTTAGGTGTTGCCAAGGCGTTCGCAGTGAACACCTTTTGCTACATTTTGTATTACATCTTAGTTTTTGATTTTGTACCAAATTTCACTAATCCCTTAGTTTTATTTTTTCTAATTTGATTTTTACAATGAATATGAAAATGATAGCATTTCTGAATAGAGAATGACGAGTCCTTTCAAACGATGTATCACAATCCCATACTACCTATTTGAAAAATTGGGTGTTGTACCTGTCTTTCGAGGGGGGTTGAAGGTAAGGTTTGCAATTTTACGAAGAAGAATAACAATATTGAATTTAAATTTGACGTGTTTCGGGATTCCCACAAATATGTACAGTAACCAAGATAATGAATGTATTCCATTTGTCTTTTCCACACTGTATAATGTTAATGACCTTAAATTCTCCTTTCAGGCCGTTCCACAGAATGTCCACGATGGTTTTCGATATCTGAATAGTATAACAATCAAAACATAACCGTTTAGCCGATAATTCGGAACATAATCCTACCATTAGCGACTCCGTTGAAGAAAAAAATACTTTCGTCTGGTTCCCGTTGGTAGTATACAACGGTACTTCTTCGATATACCCATCAAAAGTAGAACGCTCGCTAGAGCGAGAATCTATTTTTAACGAGAAGAAACGAAGTAATTATACGTAAGACATTTCCAACAATACCCACCCGTTCAATAAATTACCTTTTATATCGCGAGTGCCTGGAGTTTTGAGACATTGTAATGAATTCTGCGAGAGACTTGGTGTGTCTATTAGTAACGCAAGGTCGAGATTTTCGGTCAAGTTCTTAATGTCTCGAATGGGTCGAATCAATGTCGATAGATTAAATATTAAGTGGTTCGATTTTGTATTCGATGTATTCGATCTTTGTATTTTTCTGTTCACACCTTATAACGATCTATCCTTGAGAGAAATTTGTTCTAGATAATTGTTCTCTAGCTCACTATGAATGAGGTTAAACTGACAGAACATTGAATTGAAACAATGGTGCATCAATTGATTGGGAACCCTCCAACTCAAGAACTAACAAATTCTCTATCATCTATACAAACAATTTCAATATTTGACTGTAAATTTGTACCAATCCTGTGTATATCTACTGATTTTTCTTACATATTCACCTGCTGTTTTTACGGAAAACGGGAACTTGCTAATCCTATAAAATCGAGAGGTTTTTTCCTGGATTGTAAGAAATAACTAGAGTGGAATTTGGGCGCAGGGGATACGGTTTCCTCACGAGAAACTTTGATATAAGATTTCTTCGCAAAAAATTATCAAAGATCACCAAATATGAAGTTGAAAAAATTAATTCCTCTGGGTCCAAAATCACTGAGTATATTCCAAGAGATAAAATTTCCTCTGTGGCAATGTCGTACGATTCCAATATTGGAACAAGAATAAAGGACATTAGTTAAACCCAAATTCCAAAATTCTATATAATTTGGATGAAGAGGTAACAGAACTAAATTATTGGGAAATGGTGGAAATATACAGGGTATTCCTCAAAGACATGCTAATATTTAAGGGGTTGATTCTTTGACCAATTTTAAGAAAGAAACTTCATATGAACGTATGTCCTAAGAGTCTCAACTTTTGAGATACAGGGTGATTACATTTTGGTACTGCGATATAAGGCAATTTTAATTATTTCAATCAAGAACAGAACATCTGAAAAAAACATATTTTTTGGATTCAAATTCATTTTGTGACAAGTCTGATCTCTTAATTTCTTTCAGTCGATGCACAAACATTTCCACACCGCATCAGATTTTTTAGAAATTGATCCTGAAGTATAACAATTTTTATTTTTTTAGCGGAAACCGTGCTTCGGACAAAGAAAACCCATAAGATCAAATTTGCTCAACAATGAATGAGGATCTCAAAAGTAATTTTTATTTCAAAAGGAAGCAGCGGTGTAGAACTTTTTTCTCCAAAAATATTCTTATTTATATATTATTATATGTAAAATCAGTATGGCCGCCACTGGTGGGAAAAATGAAAATTTTTGTACATCACAAAATGCATCTTAATGCATAGAAGACATGTACCAAATTTTATAAAGATATCTCCAATGTTATCTCAGTTATTATTAAAAAAACTGTTTTTTTTTCAAACTTTTATTTCTGCGTATCTCAAAAGTTAAGACTTTTGGTACATACATTCATAGGAAGTTTTTTTCTTGAAATGAGTCAAGGAATCACCCCCTTAAATATTAGCATGTCTTCAAGGAACACCCTGTGTAAATGAATTTTTTATTTAAAAAAAAAAAAAACTACCAGTGTTATTAGTTCTGAATCTAAGGTCATAAGAAGGAGAAGCAGAACGAATAAGAAAAAAAAAATCTTTAAGGGCGTCGATTTTGATATACAGTGCGCGTCAAAATTATGGAACAAATTAATTTTCTCAGAAGGAAAATATTTGGCAACAAATTCCTGAAATAGGTCAATTTTTGTTTCACTTTAACCAAATTTTTATGTATTTTTGAAGGATTTTTGTTGCACCCTGTGTCTTCCCCACCCATCATTTAAATCTTTTGAATAGGTAATGTGGTACTTTTTTGGCTAGGTCTTTGTATCTTCTTTACAGGCATGCAGAAATTTTCAAGAAAACATTTTTCTTTTTTGAAAAGTAGTTAGTTCAAAGAGGTCTTCAGTATGTGCACTTTGTCATGGCTCCTTTACTTTGAGACGATGGTGCCTGATGAAATTCGTCACCGAATTAAAGTCGACCATTACAGTTTTATTCATGCACAACTTTCAACCCCTACGAAAACTTTAATGGAGAAAAAATGAGGGGGGGCGTGAGGGGGTTGAAAGTTGTGCACGAACAAAACTGTAATGGTCGACTTTCATTTGGTGACAAATTTCTTCAGGTACCATCGTCTCAAAGTAAATGAGCCATGACAAAGTGAAAACCTCGTTGAATTAACCATTTTTCAAAAATGAAAAATGTTTTCTTGATAATTTCTGCACACCTGTAAGGATACAAAGACCTTGCAAAAAAAGCACCGCAGGACCCACTTCTCCTATTCAAAACATTTAGAGGGTTGATGGGGATGGCACAGGGTGCAACAGAAATCCTTCAAAAATGCATACAAATTTGGTAAAAGTGAAACAAAAATTGACCTGTTTCAGGATTTTGTTGCCAAATATTTATCTTCTGAGAAAATGAATTTGGTCCATAATTTTGACGTGCACTGTATAAGGAGATCATTAATTGTTAAGAATTTAGTATAATGTAGTCTTCAGAAGTAGCTGTCGACTAAAGTCGCCACAATATTGAATAAATTAGTGTGATTCTTATATAATTTTCAGTTGAGTGAATATTATATCATCGTGCAAAATTTACAGATTTTATTTATTTTCCCATAACACTTTCAGACCTCTTAGCAATACTTCCAATTTTTTTTTATTAGTTTACATATTTCCCCACATTAAATTTCATTATTAAATGGTTCCTTTCTGGGTTTTCTCTCCCAAACTTTAAAACGAAAAAAATAATATTTTGTGAATTGTTTCTGCGTTAGAAACACAAGATATTTGTCAGACGCAATGTATCGAACAATGTTTCCTAACAAACAATATCGAAACAACATCAACGATAAAACGATTATTTCGTAACGTTTCGAAGTCTACGAGTATATCAGACTTCTTCGTCAGACATTCAATCTTCAGAATTATTTATTGTTGATAGCTATTCTGAAATTCGAAAATTGTCATATATTATTATTTCATCCTGAATACATTATTCACGATTTTGCCCCCACAGCTTTCAATTATTGCAAATATCTGGATACAAGTCGAGAACATAGACATTTAACGCACGGAAAGTCATGAAAAATATATGAATGCTACCATGTCTGCTTCAAATTGAACTTCCTAGTATCTTTCGAAACAAAAGATTCATCTTCGTAACAAAATATAAGTAAAACTCGGTCTATTTCCTAGAACTGATGTGAAAGTTTGGCGTATCTAATTGTTTTTACGATTCATCATGAAATATGACGACGAACAATGGATTCACGAGCTGATATTGTACAGTTTTAAAAATCTGCAAGCAGTTTGATAGTACAAATAAGACAAATTCAAGTATGTATATTAATTATAAATTTAACGATCAGATAAGCATTTAAAGTTATGGGGAAAACAAAATTTCAGATGACTATAACTCTGAAACCACTAGTACATGGATTTTGCCCCTTAACGAACTTAGCCGGCGCATTTGGACTCCAAACCTACTATGAAAATTCTCTAATTTATCACATAATCAATTTTGACCTCAGATTCTTCATCGGTGGAGTGGAAAATAATCATTTGAGACCATTCTCGGCCAAAAATTCGAAAATTACAGACATTTGGACGAATTGATAGGCACTCTGTTCACCTGAAACGAGCGCCAAAAAACAAATCTGTATCCCTCTGTATTATCAAGCTGATAATTTGGTATGTATTTTCAGAAATCATGTGTTTACACAGCTCTCCTTCCCTGCATTTGAGTCAAGTGCCTGAGAAAAATATTTCCCAAATCTTCCACGGAAGTAACAGCAATAAAACATGGTACGAAATATCTATCTGCGGAAATTTCATATAAAAATTATGACACCATAGTAGATACAGACATTATTTACAACCTGACGGAACACTTGACATATTTGCTCATTTCTTCTTATCTGATTCGAGTGTTTACTCTTCGTTCATATATCGAATGTTTGTTTATTTTACCCATTTTTATTGAACGTACAAGCTCGGATAATGATTACTCCATTGTGTGACAGATGATTAGGCTTGGATATCGAGACGAGTAAGAGAAAAACTTTGCTCTCTGTGTTAATATGTGTTTTGACAGAGTTTGTCATAACCTCGATATTCAAGTAGTCATAGATATGGAGAAATTCCTGAAGCTACGACGTAAGGAATTAAACACAGACGGCTGCGTGTGAAATTATTTGAGATGTATTGAAGAGTTGACCACCTAAATTGAGTATCAGATTTATTCAAGAACATTTCGCAAGTGTAGTTGTTATTCAATAAATATTTGTTGATGTTGAAAGGGCTTCCACAAATGTATTTATTACATAGAATGTCAACATGTAGACGTTCACTACTAAATACATTAAATTAATTCAAACCAAGATACATAGATTAAAAAGTTATCGACAATCACTACTAATCCCGCAGTTAAAATTTTCCGAAAGACAGAACTAGAATTGTCAAATGTTGCTCTACTTCACCCTGTAAACGGTGATGGCGCTAGAGTCGATTTGGCAATTTTGGCAGATTCTGACAAACGACAAAGTATAGTGTCATTTTACTATTACTAGATCGGAAATCGAAATTAAAAGAATATAATCATAATAATCAAAGATTATAGAGTATGTAGTTATATATTGTTGGGAATCAACTAAGAATAAGATTATTTAATTTACCATGGTATGTTCGAATTAAGTGTCCAATACAGGAGAATGGACAACATAATTTACCATGGAAAATTCGATTAAGGGAGTCCAATACAGAAGAATGGACAATAGAACATACGCGCAAAAGCTTCTGACTTCACGAATAAAAATTTTAAAAAATATAATAAATAAAAATATAAAAGGATATAATCATAATAATCAAAGATTATAGAGTATGTAGTTATATATTGTTGGGAATCAACTAACAATAAATTAATATAATATCGCCTTAAGCGAAGTAAAGTGGGCACCTCGGTTTTCGACCGTTTCGTGGGAAAAAAACACATTTTCGAACATATCTCGAAAACGGCAATAGATATCGTCTCGGGGTCTGCGGACCCGTTCCTTCTCCCTCGCAAACTTTCTTTTCCCACCCCTTCCTCACCTCCATCCGTCCTCTAGGTCCTCAAAACGGCTAATATAATATAATTATATATTTAATATAATTTATTATATTAAATCTTATATTTAATAAGATCTATTTATCTCCATTCTTCTGTATTCGACACCCTTAATCGAATTTACCATGGTAAATTATGTTGTCCATTCTCCTGTATTGGACACTTAATTCGAATTTACCATGGTAAAGTAAATAATCTTATTCTTAGTTGATTCCCAACAATATATAACTACATACTCTATAATCTTTGATTATTATGATTATATTCTTTTATATTTTTATTTATTATATTTAATCTTATATTTAATAAGATCTGTTTATCTCCTAAGGTTCTAGTACGCAACCTTGCGTCGTTGTATGGATCAAACGAAGTTCGGCGTTACACACGCTTACAGCAGGCTCCTACCAAGCTATATTATTCAGGGTGTAACACTTCCAATGTCACCGAGTATGTACATGAATAACCTTGATAAATAAAATTCGTTGAACCGAGTCCTTGTATCTCCACCGAAAGATAATTTCTCAACATCGATGTTATTAATCCTTCTATAAATATGACAGATATATTTGAGGTTAAACACTGATATGATACCACATTAGGAAGATATTATCTCTTCCAAGAAAAAAGCTCGCGAAATTGAGTTCAATACTGCTCCATTTAATCTGTCCGATAAGGTTACGCGACATCTGTAAACATTTGAACAAAATATTAGGAAACGATATAAATATTCTTCGCCAATTAACGGCAAACAAAGTTCGTGTTCCTTATCGCGTTGTGTTTCATTCTTAACGCAAACAAAAACGTTCCATCTACAAATTGCAAGAGTCGAAGGTTCGATCAAAATTGATGTGGACATTAGCTATTAAAACATAGGAAATATGACGTACATACACGAATCGATAGTGTTGGTCGGTGGAAAAATTGAAAGCACGGTTGCAAGGCTATTTTAGAAGTTTCGAATTTCAGAGGGCGCTGAGAACGAAACCCGATACGTTTCCCATTGTTTTCATGGTGTAGGTCGATGATTGCCTGGTATTATCGGGAATTTTTCCATTTTTGCTGGCCGTGAAGAATCGATAATTTCTCTATTGAAATTAATGAATGGAGGAAGTACGAATACGTAAGTTTTCAAGTGATCGCATATATTTATGAACGATCACCTTGCATAATATAGAGAGATTGTCATAAAGTTCCCGTTATTCTTTATAGTTTTGGCAAACCCCGTTAGTATTGTGGTTGTGAAAATTTAAATTGTTTTCAAATAATCTGAAATATTAAATAGCGAAGGGCATATTTTTCTTCACTATCGTTTATTCCTTCAAAATGCAGAGAGGTTTCTCCAAGGCACCCGAAACTCAATCTGAAAATGGTTTTGTTTTTTGTTTGTTTTTGTTTTTTGCTGCTTTATTACACGGTGCAACTTACCGTAATGACGGTGTAAGAAAAAACTTCCCTCAGATAGGTACACTTTTATTTGAAAAAAAAATTGGTTCAAGCACTAATGTGAAGTCAGGAGCTTTTGCGCGTATGTTCTATTGTCGTTTCTCCTGTATTGGACACCCTTAATCGAATTTACCATGGTAAATTATGTTGTCCATTCTTCTGTATTGGACACTTAATTCGAATTTACCCTGGTAAATTCGAATTAATACGCGCTAAAGCTCCCGACTTCACGTCAGTGGTTGGACCAATTTTTTTTTCGTAATTTTTTCGAAATTTTCTAGGGGTACGGTGCACGTTTGTGAAATTTTGTGCGAATCGTATTGCTAGAAAATTATTAAAAAATATTTTTGTTGTCACGATAACTTGAGAACGGAAAGAGATAGCGGCTTGAAGTTTTCAGGTTAGGATGTGCATCTGAACACGACATTTGAGTTTGTTTATAAGCATAACCGGCCTAACGGTTTTAGAGTTATAGCCATCTGAAATTTGGTTGTTTTTCTCCTCATTAACTCGAAAAATACTAAACCGATTGAATTGAAACATGGTTATTAGTTATAGAATGCCAACGCGAAAATTCTTGCAAATTTGGTGAGGATAGTATTTATGGAAAATTTTAAGAACCATACCCCTAGAAAATTTGAAAAAAATTACGACAAAAAAATTTTGTGAGAACCATACACCTAGAAAATTTCAAAAAAATTACGAAAAAAAATTGTTTCAAGCACTGACCTGAAGTCAGGAGCTTTTGCGCGTATGTTCTATTGTCCATTCTGCTGTATTGGACACCCTTAATAGAATTTACCATGGTAAATTATGTTGTCCATTCTCCTGTATTGGACACTATTGGACATGGTAAATTCGAAAATGCTAAGTTAATAAAGTTAATATTTAATAAGACACTAGCAATATTTTGATAAAGTTGTAGAATCTTCTCTAAATTATATGCGTAGATGCTTCTTTGCTATTTTTATATAACTTATACACCTGAGTGACCTAGGTAAAATTCTAGCCCATCAAAAGTTATTTCACTAGAATTGGGCAAAGGGCTATTAGGGTCTGGGACTTACTACCTGTTATTTCGTAGCATTTTCTGAGAAAATTTACCATAGTAATGTCAATTTTTTTCAGACCATCAGAAAGTAGATATTCCAACGAACAAAAAGTCCACCTTCTTTTTTGAAAAAGCAGCTATTTTGACGTGAGAATTTTTGATTGAAAATTAGCATGCTTTTTCGATATCAAGTCGAATTAAAGTGGAAAAAAAATATTTCGAATCCAAAAAATTACAGTGTATTTAGGACATAAAAAAGGTAAGTTTTTACCAAATTTGCTGTAACAAATTTTCTAGTCAATACGTTGCCATAAGGGGGTTATTATTAATAATGGGATACTCTTATCAAATTATAGTAATGTCATCGGATCCTGAAAAATCTGCAAAGTCGTTTACAAATAGACAAACATACAAGTGAAGCTAGTAACGGGTCCGCCAAATAACTTTTTTTTTTGAAAATGCAATAAAAAAAAGCTACTGAATATTTTCTCAAATTTCTTTTTTTATTTGAAAGTACAATCCTTCCGGTTAATAATGGAAAATAATTTAATTCAAATGGCTGCCTCGGCTGGCCATGCAGTAGCCTACACGATCGGTCCAATTTTTAAGCACATTATCGATTGTGTGCAGCTGTATTTCACCAATAGCTTCACGAATATTGTCCTTTAAAGCGTCAATTGTCTCTGGCTTGTTGGCGTAACACTTATCTTTGACGGCACCCCACAAATAATAGTCCAACGGTGTCAAATCGCAGCTCCGAGGTGGCCAAACGACATCAGCTCTGCGGCTGATAATGCGATCTTCAAAAACAGGGCAACTCCTGAACCAATTGGACTTTGTATGGCGTCATACCAAGGTCTTTATGCAAAATTCGTCTCAATGATGTCTCCGAAATTTTCATTTCTTGAGAACGACGGTGAATTGATGTTGATGGCACACTTTCTGTCACAGCAGCAATATTCACGGGAGTACGCACTATTTTTAGCTTTTCACGCTTTGGTTTATCGATGAGGATGCCAGTTTCTTTCACTGTTTTCACAAGATAACGAACATACGGAGCTGACGGTGCTTCTCTTCCTCCAAAATCCGTATGCAATATTCGCACACTTTCTGCAACATTACCATGATTTTCAAAGTAATGTCGCAATATTTCCCAGCGTTGTTCAAGCGTATACACAACCATATTCGTTCAGCGGAAGGATAAAACTAATTATCTGTCAAATCAGACATGACCTAAGCGTTACCATTCACGAAATAAGCACTAGTTGAAAAAAAAAGTTAGATGGCGGACCCTTTATAAGCGTGTTAAAATCTAAAATTGACCTGTCCGACCGTTTTGCTTGAGAACATTCAATAACGCAGTTATGAATTTCGTTCCTTACTTCATCCTCACACCGTATATTCTAAACAACAGAATAACTGTGACATTGATGTTAATTTACAGACACGTGACGTCATTCCATTCAAGGCGATTTTATATCGCTCAAGATATCCTTTTGGCAACTTATTTGAATAGTGCATTTGTCGAATAGTGCAACGTCGAAAAGCGCACTTTCTCACCTGACGCGGTCAAGGCAAACAGTCTTATCTACTTCGTTGGGCTATTCAAATATCCTCCGATGAGCTGGTGTATGCACAACGAATTCGAGACTACCAGTTTCCGAAGCGGACAGTCTAACACATCGAGCATTATGATTCGAGTTGACATTGGTTGACGAGGTGTTGTTCGGATTAAGGCGGGTCAGGAAGTTTGTTTGGATGGAATTTGGAGGAAGGAATGCACATATATTCTTTTTGTTATGTTGCCAAATGCTCTGTTCATAGTCTAGTCAAGAAGTGCTTTTTAGGTCATAATTTTTGCGTATTCTCCGAAAATTACGATTGAGGTGTCATTCGATTGGGAATTGCATGTGGATAGTTTTTGAGAAAATACTAAGGCCGCCCGCAAAAATTGCAATAGTAATAAACAATTAAGTGGAGACAAAAGAAGGGGGTTGGGTTTTTCTCCGATATCTCAAAAATTATCTAAAATAATTCATATTTCAAAAAGATTCACGAAGAAGTAGAAATTTCCTAAAAAAGTGACACAACTATCGCAACTAGGACCAATATCTATAATTTTCCCAGAGGTTTGAAAATACTGCCGTAAACGGGTAATCCGGCTTAATTAAGCCTCACCCCCTTCGGACCTTTCATGAATAAATATTATTTAAACTAATTAAATATGAAAAAATTAAGGCACCTGCAGGATATTGAAAGGTTTTTTTCTGGGTTTTCTCTCCCAAACTTTGAAAAATATCTATAAAATAAAAATTAATTATTTTGTGATTTGCTTCTGCGTAAGAAATACAAGATACTTGTCAGAAGCAATCAATTGAACAATGTTGCCTAACAAACAACAACGAAACAACATCAACAAAAAAACAACCATATCGTAACGTTTCGGAGTCTATATCAGACTCCTTCGTCAGACGCTTAATGAAAATCTTTAGAATTATTTTGTTGATAGTTATTTTGTGAAATTCAAGAATTGTCACATTGACAGTATTTAAAAATCATAGCTAACATAGTTTTACTTCGCATAGAAATTTCCAAGTTCCAACTCCTTTTTCAATGAATTTAGCCAAATATGGTCAATACCAATTGAGCAATTTGCAAAATTGCATTCTCTAATAAAAGAGAGTCAAATTCATTTCAGCTATCGTAGAATTATGAGGACTATAATATGATATTATACTTTTTGGTGATATTTTAATGGCCGTGGATGGTAGGTTTATCAGAATGGGTTCAGAATAGCCCCAGTAAAAACAAAGCTCAAATATTGGCTAGGTTTCAATTGATATAATATAATTTTTCAGAGTGGATTTTAGGAATGAATATCTCGGGTAAGTTCGTGGTTTTTGGCGCTCTTGTTTGAATTTAATTTCTTTCATGATGCAGTTCTATAATATTTGTTTATGATATTATAAGAATCCAATGATATTATTCCCAACTCTGAGAAACCAATAATTTCGGAGATGATTTGTCAAAGTTTGAACAAGAGCGCCAAAGCTCCTGTCCACCGGGCTTTCCCACTTTTTGCGCGTATGATCTGGGGAACATCGCGTTATCATTTTGCCCAAATGTCTGTAACATTCGAATTTTTTTACGAAAATGGTCGTAAACGATTCGGTTCGACTCCCCAATGAAGAATTCGAGGTCAAATTTGATTCTGTCCGGCCGTCCGGCCGTTGCCACGATAACTTGAGAACGGAAAGAGTTATCGACCTGAAATTTTCAGGGTAGGTTGCGCATCTCAATACGACGGAAAAGTTCGTTAATGGGCATAATCGGCCCAATGGTTTTCGAGTGATAATTTTGTTTTCAACCAATATACATCCGATCGAATTGAAACTTGGTGAATAGTTGTAGAATATAAACCTTAGCACATTTGTGAAATTTTGTGAGAATCGTATCGCTAGAAAATTATTAAAAAATTATTAAAAAATATTTTTGTTGTCACGATAACCTGAGAACGGAAAGAGATAGCGGCTTGGAGATTTCTGGTTAGGTTGTGCATCTGAACGCGACATTTGCCTTCGTTTATGAGCATAATCGGCCAAACGGTTTTAGAGTTATAGCCATCTGAAATTTGGTTGTTTTTTGTTCCTCATTAACTCGAAAAATACTAAACCGATTCAATTCAAACATGGTTATTAGTTGTAGAATGCCAACGCAAAAATTCTCACGAAATTTCGTGAGGATAGTATTTGTAGAAAATTTTCAAAAAATTATTGAAAATTGAAAAAAAAATTCTATATATCAGTAACTATTCGTCTGAAATTGCTGAAATTTTGCAAGAGCCTCTAGAACGTAACTCTACTTCCAAGTTTCAAGTTTTAACGCCATCGGTTAAATATTGTTGTTCATTCGAGCAGCCTTGTGTGAGTTCAGTAGATGGGTGACCGTTGCCTCGATAACTCACGAACGAGAGGAGATAGGGACTTGCAATTTTCATTGTAGGTTGCGTATCCGAATGGGAGAGTTAAGTTCGTTTTTGGGCATAATCGGTCAAACGGTTTCCGAGTTATACTCACCTGGAATATTATTTCCTTGATAACTCAAAAAATAAAGATTCGCTCGAATTGAAGCTTGGTGACTAGTAGTAGAAAATCAGCATAAAGAAGTGTTTAAAATTTTGTAAGAACCGTATCCCTAGAAAATTTGAAAAGAATTACGAAAAAAAATTTTTGTAAGAACCGTACCCCTAGAAAATTACAAAAACTCTCGAAAAAAAAATTGGTTCAAGCACTGACGTGAAGTCAGGAGCATTTGCGCGTATATTCTATTGTCCATTCTTCTGTATTGGACACCCTTAATCGAATTTACCATGTGGTAAATTATGTTGTCCATTCTCCTGTATTGGACACAACACAACATACGCGCAAAAGCTCCTGACTTCACGTCAGTGCTTGAACAAATTTTTTTGTTGAATCAATGATAAAATACATAAGTGGAGAAATTTCGCCGATATCTTCAACCAAGAAAAAGTTCCTGACTATTAAGAGCTAGGGTCAGTCCGTCCCTGGCTCTCTGTACTGTTGGAGACCATTTTTGGCCCGAAATTTGAAAATTATACAAATTTCCGCAAAATGATACAAAGTACAATTGTACGGTCGTACAAAAAAGATTAATTTCCAATGAAAATATTATAGGTTTCAAATTCAATTTCCATGTATGCCTCCATGAATTTCGAACATATATGGAAATGTTACTAATTCGAATTATACATTTTCCGCACTGGTCGTGGTAACGTAAATAAACCCCTGGTCGTCCATAATGGATGGAATTCAATAGGAAAATATGGATCGACCCCTCAGATTGCTATACCGATAATGTGATAATATGTTTTGTGTGCACTCACTAATAGATTCCATAGTAGATATTATTAAAATTGAAATAATGTTTCACCCTTACACCGTGTTGACAGTATCGCGATTAAAATCGATTTTAGGAAAATCCAATTGAGGTTGTTCGACGATTTTATATTGCTAGAACATAAAATTATTTAATGAACTAATTGTGATAACGAACATTCATAGAACAAGTGGAAAAAGCTCTGTGGCCAGAGGGTTTGGCACGCTGTTCGAATATATAGCTAGAGCGGTCACCCATTCAGGTACTGAACTCACCGAAAGCTGCTCACCTCCAGGAAAAAATAATGTTCTCAATTTTTCCAAGAATATAAATGCGACAGTAAAAACAAGCGTCAAAAAAAACTAGTATACTTTTGGCCGAAAATGATCTCAAACTATTAGTTTCGACTCATATACACACATTCACTGTTGGGTCAAAAATAATAAGTGCTGTGTTTGTGGTGGCGTAAGGACCCATTCGAATACATACATTTACTTTTGGGCCTGAAATAAATAGTGCTTCGTTTGTGGCGGCGTAATGTATAGTAATGGTTTTATTTTCCATAATTTATTCCCAGAATTATTCATATGATACAAATCAGTCGAAGCATACGATTGCGCCATCACGACATTTTATCAAAAAGCAGTATAGCAGTAATTTTCTGATAATATACGAAAATACTGACGTAGTTTTATGAAAATATCGATTTAATTCCGTCATAACCCTTTTCACAAAGTTACAATTCTGATATATTTGATAAAATTGGTTCAAGCCCTGCAACAGGAGCTTTCTGGCGCTCTAGTTCAAACAGACAAATTATATATCCAAAAGTATTGGTTTCTCAGAGTTGGGAATTATATCAATGTATTCTTATGATAGAACTGCATCATAAGGGAAATTCAATTCAAATAATAGTTTATTTATCAAGATTAAATGAGCAATCTGAGAATGAGAACTGCACCATTGAAGAAATCAAATTTAAGTAGCTGAAATGAATTTGACTCTCTCTTATAGAATAGGATGACATGTACGAGTATGAACACAGATCATATAATAAAGCTTAGATAGAATAATTATAACATTATGTGAAAACATAGAAGTACGATTCATTATTGAAATTTCGAAAAATCATATCTCCGAAAGTATATGTTGTTGGAGTTGAAAATGATATCAATGGATTTTTATGGTGAAACTGCATCTTAAATAAAAATTTAATTTGAAATTTGTTGCTTCAAAAAAAAATTTTTTTTTCGTTACTCCGAAACCATCTGGCCTATTTTGCCCAATAACGAACTTAACTGAGATATTCATCTCCCTAACCTACTCTGAAAATGTCAAACGCCTACCTCATTCCGGTCGAGAGTTAATGTAGAAATTTTTTTTTTTAAATTTCAAAATTTGTTTTTGTCAATTTGCGGTTACCTGGTCAATACAAAACTTCACATGCGTATAAAGGTAATGACTCTACAATTTGATGCTAAATTTCAGATAGATCGAGTGATCGGTTTCGGAAATATTCATAAAAAATGTTTTTACTAAAATTGGCCATAACTCCGAAACCGCTTTATGGATTTCGCCCATTAACGAACTTGTCCGAGGTATTTACGCTCCAAACCCACCTTGCAAATTTCAATCCTCTAACTCCTTTCGTTCGAGAGTTATCGTGCCTACGGCCGGCCGGACCGGCCGGACATAATCGATTTCGACCTCGGATTCTTGATCAGTGAGTCGAACCAAATCGTTTGAGACCATTTTCAGCCTAAAATTCGAAAATTACAGACATTTGGGCAAATTGATAAGCACTCTGTTCCGAGGAACTAGAGCGCCAAAAATTAAAAAAAAAATCGGCTTGTCAAGAAGACGAATGCCTATGACTGGGCCCCAGAAGCAATAAAAAATTAATGTGAATTCCGTAACTTGAACATATGTGATTACTGACCTTTGATACCTTGTTTTCAAATTTCTAATTTCGGAAAGATATTATCATGATACATATTATTCGATCGCGTTCAAATGGAGAACTTCGCCGTAAAACAAGTTACATATCATGGACAAGATATACCAATTCTCACTTCGATCTAAATCATTGAATCTTCTCCAAAACGTCAAAAATCGAAACCTGTTAACCACTTCGCTGGTCGAGTGTAAAAGCAGTGGACCAGTACATCTCGATCGTTGGAATATTTCGATATTTCGGCCATATCTGCACCACTATAGATCCGATCGAGTTCAAATTTAGAACTTTAGTGTAAAATAAGATTTTGAAGGCTCTCGCAGAATTTCAACGATTTCTGACGGATAGTTTCTGAGATACAATTTTTTTTTCAAATTTCCTGTCTTGCGATCTTCACTAAATATTGCATATTTTCTTCGTTTGTACTTTTCAACAAACTACCGCGCTTCATTTCGATCAAATCAGTATTTTTCCAGTTATTGCGAGAACAAAATTCGAGATGGGTATAACTCTGGAACCACTAGGTGGATTTTGCCCCCATTTCGACTCCAAACCTACTCTAAAAATTTCAACTCTCTAAACCAGGGGTCACCAAATGGCGGACCGCGGTCCGGATGCAGACCGCGAGCCTTTTTTTTGCGGACCCTTTTTCCAGAAAACATGTATTCTTAATGAAAAAAATTTAGATAACTTTTCGTTTTATTTACTAATTATTGATATTGGATTTAGATTAACTGCTAGTCAAATTTTTATGCAATCATAATGCTATCAAACGGACCGCGACAGATAAACAGATTTTGTGAACGGACCTACAATGAAATTAATTGGTGACCCCTGCTCTAAACCATTGCGTTTTGAGCGTAATTGTGCTTTTGGCCGGACGGTCGTCCAGAAAGAATCAATCTTATTTTGTTTAATTTAATTTAATTAATTTTTGGGCGCATGTTCTAGGGGAACATCGTCCTATCATTTCGTCCAAATGTCTGTAATTTTCGAATTTCGAGCTGAAAATTGGCTAATAGACTAATTCGGACTCCCTGATCACGAATCCGGTGTCAGATTTTTGGGTGCCGTATCGCCGGCCGGCCGGCCGGCCGTACTTCCGGCCGTAGGCACGATAACAGGAGCACCAAAGGTCCTATCAACTTCAAACTTTCAGGGTAGGTTTCTGATCAAAATGCGACGGTTAAGTTCGTTAACGGGCAAAATCGGCCAGACGGTTTAGGAGTTATAGACATTTAAAATTTTGAGGTTATTTCCCTGATATTTCAGGAACTAAAGAAGATGTTGAATCGAAACTTGGTAGTCAGTTCGAGGATATAAACGCGCAACTTTTGGCAAAATTCTGTTATGATCGAAATGTTGGTAATTTTTAAAAAAATATTTATTTTAATTTTTTCGAAAAAAAAAATTTTTTTTCGTGAACTATTCATCAGATTGCAACAAGAACTTGTACTAACGTCAATTGTAGTATTTTGCAACATTGTGAAAAATTTTGGCTCTATACGATTTCAATTTCTGGAGATATAAGACAAAATGTGTCAAATTTCCTGGGTCTCTCTCAGTATTTTCATCGATTATTCTATGAACTCTTTGAATTCCACCGAAAACAAATTCAAAGACATAAACATAAAGAATCAAGTCATAGTTTAGACGTCGAAAGAAGGACGATGTTGATCGACTTGAAAAGGTACCTATTTCAAGAAATGCAATAATGAAATGCTTAATTTATGGATATAATATTATCTAAGTATTGTTGGGAACGGGCAGTTGGAAAATTTTTTAATAAAAAAATTTGTACCGACGTTAAATCAAGCATTCTACACGAGTGTGCAAAATTTCAGTTCGATACGATCTCAATTCCAGAAGATATTGCTTAAAATTCACATTCCAGCGTGTTTTGACGTTCTATGGTCACAGAAAATCGTCACAAAAATCTATTTACCTCATTTGACGGCTGTTTGTCAAATCAATTAATTCCAATAATTGATGTCAGATTTCCTACATACCAAGTTCAAACACATTTTATTATATGGAAAACACTTATTATGATCATGTTCTACAGGAATTGATACTAAATAGAAGCTAGATGAAGATTATTGTAATGGAAAATTTGTGTTCCAGAATAATATTAAGGTATTCAACATGATACTGCTTTTTTTCTTTACTGGTCAGTACGGGCCACAAGGAAGATGAACATGCGCCCAATAGCTCCTGTCCACAGGGCTTGAACCAATTTTTTACTGAAAATTCGAAAATATTAGACATTTGGACGAAATGATATGTTCCGGAACAAGCACATTCCGAGGAAATGGAATAGACGAACCAAATATCCACCACAAGCTCAAATATTTCTTCTGAATTTACAGCGAGGCTAGACACTAATTAAAAATTTTTCCTCGAAAGCGAAGATACGAGGTACGGGTCTAATCTACGCCCATCTCTCTCGCTTTCCACGTTGTTCAAGTGTTACCGGAAAAGATGGGACCGAGATAATTAAAATATAATATGGGGGGACAGCGCAAAGGCATAACTGCTGGGAATTAAAACATAACTTAATGAGGACGAGAGGGTTAGCGACATGTATGTGCAGAATTTAATTTTTACAATTTCTCGCTACGGCACATGAATTATGTTGAGGTATATTTTATCGCTGATTAGGGACAGTCGAGGGGTTAATTTCATACGAAATGTTCAGTTTCGTGGAAAATCATGAAAAATCGTGGAAAAACACAGGGGGAATCATTGGAAGTCGCCAGAATTCATGGGTAATAAATTGGGGTGAAATAACAATGTCTCCCCATATTCCCCCAAAATTTCCTGCAATATTTGTCAGATCATCAAAACGACGTCAAATTTAGATTCTACAGTGTCAATAACATACAGAAATGCGAGTTTCGGACGAATTGGTGACCAAATAATTTTTCAAAAAAAATATATTTCCAAAAGTTCTTGGATGGAAAGAAAATTTGGTTCAAGCACGGAAGTAAAGTCAGGAGCTTTTGCGCGTATGTTTTATTGCTCCTGACTTCACGTCAGTGCTTGAACCAATTTTTTCCTTTTCTTTGTTGCTATATATTTCTATCACCACTCCATATACTATGTACATATTCTGTGTATTTAGTGTGTAATATAAGTGTTTTTCTGTACATATTCCTGATTATACAAATAAATTAATTTGTTGTAATTTCAACTTTACAAAGTTTTCAAGTTAAATAACGATAATTTTTTATGATGAATGAATTTTTTGATATCTTCAACATTCTTGTAGATTCTTTTATCGCAACGAAAATCTCTGCAAAATTTAGTCCAAATTATTATTTATTTATTACTTATTATTATTTTATATTAAAGAAGCACCAATTCTATTCTTGAATTCGAATTTCAGAATAACCAACAAAAAATAATTCTGAAGATTTTCGTTAAGTGTCGGACGAAGGAGTCTGATATAGACTCCGAAACGTTACGATATAGTTGGTTCATCGTTGATGTTGTTTCGTTAGTGTTTGTTAGGAAAAATTGTTCGATTGATTGCTTCTGACAAATATATTGTGTTTCTTACGCAGACGCAAATCACAAAGTAATATTTTTTTTATTACTTATATAGATATTTTTCAGAGTTTGGCCGAGACAACCCAAAAATAAACCATTTAATAATGAGTTATACAGGGTGAGTCTTTGACCACTGCATTAATTTTAACCAATGATTATTCTCATCAAATGAAAGCCTTTTTTCATTTACCATTTTTCCAGATCCGGCTCAGGTAAAAAGTTACAAGCGTTTAAAGATTTCACAATGTGCTAATACACGCCCGCATATAAATTATCTATGACATTGTTGGCGGACGAGAATAAGCCATGGTAACCTGGTTTACAGCTTGATTCGGGATTCCAACGCTCAGGGACGGATCCATAAAGGTAGTGAAATTTCTGGAGTTTTCCTTTTTAAAACATTCAATGAATAATATCTCCAAAACGGTGCGTTTAAGGAGAAATGATGAAGAATAATATAATGTTCTAAAACGATGGAGTATTCTTGAAATGACTCACGAAAAACTTTATATGCTTTCTTTATGCTAATTTCGTTTAATTTTATGAATCCACGAGTCCATAACTAGAAAACCAGTAGAAGTAGAAAATAACTAATATTTGGAAAATATGTATCATAGTTATAGGAAACTTTACGCCAACATTCATTTTATTCGAAAAAAGGATGTCAAAGCTACAAAATAAAAACTGATTTTTTTTCAAAATTTCAACAGTCTGTATCTTTTTACCTGAGCTGAATTCGGAAAAATGTTAAATGAAAAAAGTGTTTCATTTGATGAGAGGAATCTTTGGTTGAAATTAATGCAGTGGTCAAAGACTCTCCCTGTATAGATATTTTTCAGAGTTTGGGAGAGAAAACCCAAAAATAAACCATTTAATAATCAGTTATATATTCAAGATTAATTTGCACGGTATTTATGTAAGTTCTTCGATACACATTCAATGTTCGGAAAAAGAAGGTACCTACTTATATTTCATTCTTCTCAGCACACTACGCTCTTTGTGCCTTTCCGTATCTATTTTGAATAATTTATTATTTAGATCGGAATCTCTGACCTGCCCTGAAACGTCTGACGGAAATCTCTTGTGTTGTTTTGGAATATAGCTTAGCTTTTCACAAGAAGTTTAACTGTTTGATGTCAGACGGCCGATCGTTTTTCAGAACATAGATTTAATGGAGGTTGAAGAACTCCCTTTCAGTTTGAAAGGAATTGGATCGGATTAACAGAGCGATTGATATTATATGCAGAAGAGAGGTTATTGGTTAGCCTCTGGCAAGTTATCAAATATTCATAATGCTATCAATTCTCAGCATTTCGTCATTTATTACGTGTTTACACTAATCCGAACAGGTTTTTACCATTTTTATGATAATTTACTTCTATTAGGAGATTCGTTCCATTTAAACGTTCTTGTATTAGATCTAGATTAAAATTCAACCAAGACTAATGAATTTGTTTGAATTTCGATATTTCCATTAGCAGTTTTAATGTTTTCTATCGGTTTCATACGAAATTTGGGGCTGATTGAGAGATATAAATATCACAACAATAGTGTCAGAATGACATAAGCTGTCAGCATCCATGTTACTGGAAATTCACATAAATGTTGTTAATACGGAGGGGTATTTTACACAGAGGGTTAAGAAACTTCCCCTCTAGGAATCAATATTTAACACGATAGATATATTTGGGGTGATAATATAGAACTGAAATACTATAAAATAATTTCAAAATACAATAATACAAATAAATTGTTACTCTAGATCTTTTGGCGCTCTAGTTCCTCGGAACTGAGTGCTTATCAATTTGCCCAAATGTCTGTAATTTTCAAATTTTTCAATAAAAATGGTCTCAAACGATTTGGTTCGACTCACTGATCAAGAATCCGCGGTCGAAATTCATTCTGTCCGGCCGGTCCGGCCGTAGGCACGATAACTCTCGAACGGAATGAGCTAGACAGTTGAAATTTTCAGAGTAGGTTTGGGAGATATTTATCTCGGCTAAGTTCGTTATTGGGCGAACTCGGACAGATGGTTTCGGAGTAACAAAAAAAAATTTTTTTGAATTCGAAATTGATATCAATAATAATAGTATTATTTTAAATACAATATGTAGTAAACTGTATCGGTATCAGCTTTGTTGATACTATTAAGGTACCTAATATATGACTGCACTACTTTCAATGACATAAATATAAACAGGAAACGAAAACTGATTGACTTAATGAACTTGGGGAAGTCAAATTAAATAAATGTTATGCTTGCTACTTACAGTTAGAGAAAATTTTGATAGATATTTACGTACAAAATTCTATCTGAAATATTACAAATAATTATTTTGAATTTATTGATGTCATCAAATCATCGTCGTCAAAAATTCAAAAATTTCGAATAGTGGATAGTGGAGAGAAAATATTCTCTCCTTTCAGGAATATCGAAAAATTTGACAAGTCAAAGTAATTTTGTTTATGGAAACCATAATTTTTATAATTATTATTTTTCTGTACCGAGCAGTGAAGTTATCGATATTTTTTTTAAATTGCTAACATGGATAGACAATAAGAATCTGAATACTGAATGCACATGTAACACCATTAGGGTCAATAATTCTCGAGATATTAATTTTCCAAATTTTAAAAACATTTGAAAATTTTTAAATTAACTTCATGATATAAACACATTTTCATTACAAAAATGGGTTCAAGCCCTGTGGACAGGAGCTTTCTGGCGCTCTAGTTCAAACAGACAAATTATATCTGGTATTGGTTTCTCAGAGTTGGGAATTATATCAATGTATTCATATGATATCACTGCATCATAAAGGAAATTCAATTCAAATAATAGTTTATTAGATAAGTTATAATAAATTACCTTGTAATCGATCAAAAATTTCCTGATCTACGTTCACCAAACTACAGAATTATGCTTTCAATATTTACATAATATTTTCAAACATTTTCGGGTGAGGTCCCCGTTGCATCGCTAAAATACGAGTATTTCAACCCCAATATTTTTGAAGTTACAATATTCCCTTCTGTCAAGTTGACATGAGAATTCATACATAGAATAATAATTATATCAATCTGTGAAATACGATTTACATTGAAATTTTAAAAAATCATATCTCCGAAAGTATTAGCTTGTTAGAGTTGAAAATGATATGAATGGATTCTTATGATAAAACTGCTTATTAAAAAAAATTTGATTTGGAATTTGTTTCGTAAAAAAAATTTTTTTTTTTTGTTACTCCGAAACCATCTTTCCGATTTTGCCCAATAACGAACTTAGCCGAGATATTCATCCCCCAAACCTACTCTGAAAATTTCAACTCTTTAGCTCATTCCGTTCGAGAGTTATCGTGCTTACGGCCGGCCGGCCGGACCGGCCGGACAGAATGAATTCCGACCACGGATTCTTGATCAGTGAGTCGAACCAAATCGTTTAAGACCATTTTCATCGAAATATTCCAAAATTACAGACATTTGGGCAAATTGATAAGCACTCAGTTCCGAGGAACTAGAGCGCCAAAACATGAATATCCACTTCAATAATTCTCAAGATATTAATTTTTTAATTTGAAAAACATGTGGAACTTCTTCAATTAAGTGTTCGTCAAATAAAAACTCTTCTATTACAAAAACGATACCAGTATTGATATACTGAAGGTCACAAAAAATTGAACATTTTACAGTTGGAGGAAAATCCATTATTGGTCTCTGGGAATGATATAAATGGATTCTTACGTTACAACTGCATCATGAAGGAAATTCAATTCAAACAGAGCGATTCTCCTCAATAACGAACTTATCCGAGATATTCATTCATCAAATCCACTCTGAAAATCTACATTTATAAAAGAAAGTCGTGTTAGTTACACCACTTATAACTCAAGAACGGCTATACCGATTTGGCTGAAAATTGGTGGGGAGGTAGCTTAGAACCAGGAGACGGACATAGGATACTTTTTTGTGTTATACAGGGTGTTTTTCTTTTAACGTCAATTACTACTTGCTGTTTTTCCTGGCATAATCGTACAATTTTAGTCATGTGTGTTTAAAAATAAACTCTTGAGGCATACATCATTGAAAATAAACCATTACTATACAGGGTGTCTTTTTTCTCATGGCACAATTGTACGTGATTGAAGTGATTTGTGTCACAAACAAAGCATTAACTAAATAGGTACCTTGGATGGATTCTCAAAATGTATTTGTCCGAAATCTCCATACAGGGTGTTCTTCTTTTAACGTCAATTGCAACTTGCTGTTTTCCATGCCACAATCGTACAATTTCATTCATTTGTGTTAAAAAATAAACTTTAGAGGGATACATCATTGGAAATAAATAATTAGTATACAGGATGTTCTTTTTATCGTTGCACAATTGTACGCGATTGAAGTGATTTTTGTCACAAACAGAGCATTAACTAAATAGATACCTTGGATGGATTCTCATAATGTATTTGTTCAAAATCTTCATACAGGGTGTTTTTCTGACGTCAATTTCAACTTGCTATTTTTCACGTCATCATCGTACAATTTCATTCATTTGTGTTAAAGAATATATTTTCGAGACGTACATCGTTGAAAATAAACCATTACTGTACAGGGTGCAGTACAACATGCATTTAAGGCGGAACAGAGTTCGCTGGGTCAGCTAGTTATATTATAGATATCAATTGAAATTTAGCCAATATTGCAGTTTTGTTTTTACTGGAGATATTCTGAACCCAATTTGATTATGTAATTTACCAAAGTATATATTTCCATCATCATAATTATGGATTATCCACGAGCATTATATTATCCGAGATATTATCCCCTTAAAAGTATAATATAATACGAGATATAATATCATCCTCATATTTCTACGATAGCAGAGGTGACTTCATTGGTCATTTTGCATTCAATCATACTCTGTTTTCTAGAACAGGAGGGGTATTTTATATCAAGAATAACGAACCGGTAATAAATTTGAAATATCTCTCATGGGAAAATAAAGATGACATGTAAGAACACAGATCATATAATAATTCATAGATAGAATAGTACAGCAGTCTGTTGAAACATAGAAGTACGATTCATTATTGAAATTTTGAAAAATCTTATCTCCGAAAGTATAAGCTTGTTCGAGTTGAAGATGATATCACTGGATTCGTATGGTGAATCTGCATCTAAAAAAAATTTAATTTAATTTAATTTTTTTTCGTTACTCTGAAACCATCCGGCCGATTTGGCCCAATAAAGAACTGAACCGAGATATTTACCTCGTAAACCTACTTTGAGAACTACAGCTGTCTAACTCATTCCGTTCGAGAGTTATCAGGTTAACGGAGAGCCGGCCGGACATAATCGATTTTGACCACGGATTCTTGATCAGTGAGTCGAACCAAATCTTTTAAGACCATTCCATCCAAAAATTCGAAAATAACATACATTTGGGCAAATCGATAAGCACTCTGTTCCGAGGATCACGAGCGCCAAAAATGAATTAATTCGACCTATCAATCCATTTTTTGGTGTTTCTGAAGGGGTAGAAAATACATTAATTTTTTCATACTTTGACGCTCATCACTGTATGTATGTATGTATGAACTTCAGTTCGTACTTTGACTCTCTGTTGCATAATTCCGCTATGAGTAGATTGTGGTCTGCAGTTAACTCCAATGAATCGATGACAGTTATGCCATCAAATGACAAATACTGCTCGGATGTTTTCGTTGAATCATTCTTCACGCATTCAATAAAATTAGCATGAAACTTGAATGGGTGAATCACAGATATTCTCTGTGCGAACATGTTTTCGTCTGGTTGTACATATCAGCAGTGTTTCATCATTTATTTTCAAAACACAAAATTCATATTCACCTTTTTTCCATCCCTGAATTTGACAGATCCCTCGATAACACAACTGTTGTCCACCATTATGAGCGAATAGTTGATTCCTTCACAATAAACACACTAAAAATTCCAAGTGATCAAAGTATAGCACAAAATTCACATATATCACATAGTCAATGAATAATCAACCCTGTAGATAACAATTCGTAATCCGCGAACAAACACGCTAACACTTCGGGTAAATAGACAGTATCCAGGAAAATCCACTGTACACACGGCACGCGAGCGCTGAAAAAGCAACGTGAACTCTACGCCGAACCCGAAAGCGAATCCTTTTTGAACGGATCCCGGAAGTTACGTGTTTTTGCGCGCTTTCCGGGAACGAAGCATACTCACTACCTCACGACTGAGAGCCCGGAACGCGACTGATTTAGGTTTTCTGCGGATTCTCTGTGCGCTCCGTCAGTTGCCGCTGGTATTCGGTGCTGGTTGAGCACAGACTAGGGATTGAGTAGGTGGCAGTTCGATCCTCGATGGAACTCATAATTTATCCGATTTAGGGATTGGACCTGGCAACATAGATGCATAGAATACATGTGCTGACTCTTTGACAAATTTTCGACCGAAATACGGTCCAACTACTGTCAAAATACCAGAATATTGTTCTTATTCAGTTTTGACAGGCACTGGAGAAATTACCGACATTTCAAATTAAATACGAAGCTCTGTTTATTGATGTTTCTCATTGAAAGTCGTACAATTTGCAGAAATTTCATATTTTGAGTATTGTGATTGTTTAGTTTGATTTTTTTTAGTTATTAATGTTCTTTCTGTTTTATTCTTGGTTTGTGTCAACAAGAATGGCAACTTGATTGTGGTTATTGAAAATTGCAACATTTTGTTGTGCAAAACATTTGTCTACAAAATATATATTGAAGATGAGATTGTAATATGGGCACTACCCTCTATTTGGCTAGTGTATCAATTTAATGAATCATTTTTGTTATTTCATCAATATACGTAGTTCTAAAGGATAAAATCAAATAAATTCTGAAATCTGGCATCCTCAATCATTGAGGAGATAACTAGTTTTCTACCAGAATTGGGTAAGTTTGAAAAAAATACTATTTATACATGAAAATATTTTGATGAAGTTCCAAATAATTATACATCGATAATAATAAATTGAATACTCAATTCAAATGAGCCTTACATGATAATAGTGATTTATACATCTGAATAGTGTTATAATACTGTTTAGTTCCCATGTATAATCTCATCTGAGTAGGGCAAAAAACAGGTAGTTTCAATGTTTTGTAAAACGCCCCCTACTTAGGAGGGTGAGAAATGAAAGTCGTCCTGTTCAAACTAAGACGTCTACGAGTACAGTTGTGAGTTGTGAAATATAAGTAGTAAATTTTAGTCACCGTGTATCTTTCCAACCTTAAATTTACAGTCCATTGAATTCAACCAGTGATAACAATTCTACATAAAATCTATCGGTCAGTGTACAGTTATCCACCGCGCAGATCCCCACAAATACAGAAAGATATGTGATGTTTTATAATATAGAAAAATAATTAATTTAAAAATTTTGCCATTACAGTTCCTATCCTTCACCGATAAATCCCTTATTTGACATCATTATGTCGGCGCAAGATAAAATTGATGTTCCTAACATATGGGGCTTTCTTAGAGTGGGGAAAAGGCAAATGGAATAAATTCATTATCTTGGTACTGTCAATGGTTACGAAAGATCACGAAACACATCAAATTCAAATTTTAAATTGTCATTCTTCTCCGTAAAAATGCGAACCCTACCTTCAACTCCATTCGAAAGACGGATACAACCCCCAATTGTTCAAATAGGAAGTATGGGGTTGTAATACATCGTTTGAAAGGTTGCGTCATTTTCTATTCAGAAAAGTTATCATTTTCATGTATATTGAGAAACTCAAAATAGAAAATCATGTGATTGCTGAAATTCATCATAATATTACCTGGAATATTCTCAAATCGTATTACAATAATGGTAACTTTATTTGCCTTCCAGATCTGATAGAAAGGTGATACAAAGCCCTGTGGACAGGAGCTTTGGTGCTCTTGTTCAAACTTTAACAAGATTTGTTGTTATTTATCAAAATTAAATGAGCAATCTGAGAATGAGGGCAATAAAAGAAATCAAATTAAAATTAGCTTGTTGGAGTTGAAAATGATATCAATGGATTTTTATGGTAAAACTGCATCTTAAAAAAAAATTAATTTGCAATTTGTAAGTTAAAAAAAAATTTGTTTTCGTTACTTCGAAACCATCGATATTTGCCCAATAGCGAACTCAGCCGAGATATTTATCTGCCTAATCTACTCTGAAAATTTGAACTGCCTAGCTGATTCCGTTCGAGAGTTATTGTAGAAACAAAAGTAAAAACTTTTTTTTTGACATTTTACGGAACTTGATCAATACAAAACTTCACATGCGTCTAAAGATCATGATACCACAATTTGATGCTTAATTTCATATAGATCGAGTGATCAGTTTCGGAAATATTCATAAACAATATTTTTACTAAAAACGGCCATAACTCCGAAACCGCTTGATGGATTCCGCCTGCTAACGAACATGTTCCAGATATTTACGCTCCAAACCTACCCTGCAAATTTAAATCCTCTTACTCCTTTCGTTCGAAAGTTATAATAATAATAATAATAATAAGCCTTTATTTTCCAACAGGTGAAAATACCCAATTACAGGAAAATTTATCACAAAAATAAACATCTAACATTAAGAGAAATATATACCAAAAACAAAGTAAAGATGAACTTAATCTAAGACAGGTCGGACATACCAGATTCTTCCAAATAGGCAGCTACTACAGAGCGGGGAGAATCATTATGTATTTCACATCTGTTGGCTACAGAATTGAATAATCTGCACATTAAATTAACCGGTGATCTAAAACTGGCGTTCGTTCTACCCGCCCTGCAGTAGAACACGGTATTACTCCTCAAGCCGTCTCGAGGAACCACAAATGAGACACGCTCAAGTAATTCAGGACAATCGATTAAGTCATGCACAATTTTATAAAGAAACATCAGAGCTTTAACATTGACCCTATGTTCTATGGGCTCAGCACCAAATCTACTGAGTAACGTAATATTGTTACAGCCCAAATGAGGATAAACCCCATCTTCCCTCCAAACCAAATACTTATAGAACTTTCTCTGTACAGATTCAATCCTTTTTTTATGGCAATTATAAATTGGCCTCCAAATGATGTTACAATATTCTAATTTACTTCTAATAAAACTATTGAATAACACAATTAAGGTACAAAAATTTTGAAATCGCCTACCATTACGAATAATGAAACCATAGGTTTTACTGGCAGAAGAAATAAGCTGATTCAAGTGTGGTACAAAGGAACATTGACTGTCACACAACACTCCCAAATCCCTATATTCCGTTACACGTGATAAAACATGACTATCGATACGATAATCATTATAAATCATATTCTTTTTCCTTGTATAAGACATTGAATAGCATTTAGACACGTTCAATGACAGCCTATTAATTTCACACCATCTTAAGAGAGTGTCAAGTGCCTCCTGCAATCGAAGACAATCAGCAATAGAAAATACCCTACAGAAAAGCTTCAAGTCGTCAGGGAACATCAAATTGGGCGAATTGATAAGCACTCTGTTCCGAGGAACAATAGCGCCAAAAATGCTGTTATCGAATTTTAAACTGAAATAAATCCAAGAATACTGATTCAATCGAACTTATTGATTAGTGCGGAATTTTAGTGGAATTGGACATTTAGCTTCTGATGCAATATAATATAATTCCACACATTTTATACCAATTTATTCATTTTGCACCGTAGTTACCCATCCATATTTAAATTCGTTGCCTTGTACATATTCTTGCGATCGCAACAGTCAGATAAAACACGGGTAGGAACCAGAGTAAACCAGAGTAAACAGAAAGTGATTCATGTGGAAAAGAACTGAAATAATTTGCCCGAGTTCTAAATGATAAATTTCTTCTTGAGGTTCCTAGTGATCTGTTCTCAATGAAATTTTGCGAGCTCCAAGAGGTCATTATTGGTACCCGAAGAACCAAATTTAAACTCAATCCGATTTTTGATTTCCGAATTTAAATAGAAACATTCTGTGAAATAGGTGAACATTTTTTAATTTTTTTCTAGTTATGCGATCCACACGAAATTCTGCTCAATTATCTACGTCGATCCTTTGCATCTAACTGTCAAGTGAAAATCAAATCAAGCTAGTATTTTCCGAGTTATTATCAAAACAAAATATTCAAATTTTTTAATTTATTTGTAGCTATCGGATCAATACCAAACTTTGCATGCATATAAAGGTCGAGATTCTACAATTTGGTGCTCAATTCCATAAATAACTGTGAATGTTCCTCGCGTATCCAGCGCGCAAAAATGATAGCGTAGATCCTCGTTAGACTTGGATTAATTTCCTCATTTAAGTAACATCATGTTCGTAGAAATCGTAGAATAATTTCGAAGAACATATTCTAGAAAATTGTGAATATCCTCAGAGGCAATTCCGCCTGTTCATTATCACGTCTGTCAAATTTTTCCATTACCAGAGACGTATAGATTAACGAGATTTTTATGACATCCCAGATATCTCTATTCTTCCCCATTTCTGTGATCAGCAAATCAATATTCGTTTTCGTACCATTTTTACTCTCTTTATTTTCATTTCCATTCACTATCTCGACTTGAGTGCAATGCTGACAAGCTAAAACTATCAACCTCCGCATTTCATTCTCGAAATTACCGTCGTAAAGTGATCTTCAAAATGCATTTTCGCGAATTAGTGTCGGCGGAATAGTCGAAGCGCAATCAGTTTTGGCATTTAAATGAAAATTCGTTCAAGAACAATAAAAGGTACAAAATGACTTCAGAACATCGTGAAATATAGCTTAAGGAGGTTGTTCCGTCTATTGGAGTTAAGGCCGGCAGTTGGCGGATTCTTTTCGGTATTACCTGCCGTTTTCTAAGTGCATACTCTCGCTATTGTTGGCCTGTTGGTAATTTGCCAATGGGGAAATTGAGTGTCCGAGATGCAATGCAACGATGCCGCATTCTGATTAAAAGAGCTCATTCACGGATTTCTGCAACTTGTGACTGATTCCCCATCAGACCTACAACGCTTTAGACAGAGCGCTAGGGCTTCACGCGAGAGCGAGATTTTTCTCGTCTCCTCTCGTTCTCATCTCGTAAAAGCGAGACGAGACGAGACGAGACGTTTTCAAAAATATTATAGGCGATACCGAGACCACATACAGCGTTTTTGGTCTCGTTAAATTTTTTGAATTTTTTATGAAGTTTTATATACGACTCGACTTTTTTCAACACCCACAGAAAATAATTGAATATGAAGAGTTTCCACTATAATTACCAATATATTTTGTCTATATTATGCATCGATCGTTCTAGAAATACACGATTGTTTAGAAGATTATTAATTCGTTATGACCTTGCGGTAATTGAGATTATTTTTCAAGAAAAAATAGAATTCACAAACATAAAAACAGATGCCATTATGAATTCAATACTTAACTTTTATTGCCCCTAAATCCCAACGCTTTGAAAATTTCGTCTCGGTCTAAACATCTGGAGAAATTTATTATCTTGTGCTCCTTGTAGTGAAGATGTGAACAATTATTGTATACATCTGGGGAACTACCCATAATAAAATGGTAAAGAAATGAAGCTATTCAATGTTTCGAAAAGTGTTATGAGGAATACGCCAAGAACACCCTCAATGATCTACCCACTGGGAAGGTATTCTTTGAAAATTATACCAAATTGTTAAATTCTATTAAAAAATATATCGACAACTATAGCCTATTTAAAACATGAACAAAACTTTCGAAATATCGGAAAGCTGAGTTTGAAGAATATTTGTTTTTAGAAAGAGCAAATAGGAATCAAAATATTTTACAGTGGTGGAGAGTGATGAAAAAGTTCTTCCTACACTTTCCAAGATGGCCGATGATTTGTTAATGGCTACATCCGTACCTGTTGAAAGATTATTTTCGACAGCAGGTATGATCATGGCAAAAACACGCACTTCATTGAAAGTTGAAGTGATGCAAGCTAGATTATGTTTGAATTCTTGGTCATCGAGTAATTCAAAAGTTGAAATTATCAGTGTTTAAAATTAAAAATAATATCTACATGTACAAATATTTTTGTATTAGAGCGTAATAAATATAGCTTTACAAAATTATTCATTATTGTATACCATTTCGTTTATATATTATAATATTTATTATCGTTATTCAGAATTAAGCGAGACGAGACGAGACAACTGATAACGAGACGGGAACGAGACTAAAACGAGACTTAATTTTTTGGGAATTGGCGAGAGTGAGACGCTCTCGCTTACTCTCGTCTCCTGCGAAGCCCTAAAAATTTCACAATAGTCACTGTGTCAGTATACTACAAGTAGCTACCAGGTTTCAATTCGATCGGATCTGTATTGGTTGATGACAAAATTATTACTCGGAAACCGTTGGGCCGATTATACCCATTATCAAACTTATGCGTCGTATTTGGACGCGCCACCTACCCTCAAAATTTCTAGTCTCTATGTTTATCCGTTCTCAAATTATCGTGGCCACATATGGGCGGAGAGAATCAAATTTAACATCGAGAACTCGAAAATTTCAGACATTTGGACAAATTGGATAAGCGCTCTGTTCCCAGGAACAAGAGCGCCAAAAAGATTAGATCCTAGACTTATACCCTCTGGAATACCAATGGTAATGTCCAACCCAATTTCCAAGTAGGAGTTTTTCATTTGGAGATATTTTTATTGCATCTTTTTGGCTCCACCTCTTTATATTGGCATGCAGAGGAGGTAAATCCAGTAAGACCTCCAAAGGTGCTGGAAAGGTTGGGAATCCAAGCCCTGTCGCACCACTGACACTGGCTGCGTGTTGTAACTTCTTCTGTTTTTGTACACCATGGTAGTGAGTTTACTATGTCTTATTTTCTTTCAATTGAAATCCCTTTCACAGGGAGCTTTTTGCATGCCTACATAGCTGCTGTAGCTTTAAGAATAACCTTGTCTATGACCTTGCTGTCGGGGACAATACCAAGATACTTAAGCTGACTGGAAAGATTCGAACCTTGACCTTTGAAGATTGTAGCTTTTAAATGGAGAAATATTCTTCGTGTGAGAGAATAAGGGTGGTTTTGATCGCTTTTTGCTTCTGGTCGCTTATAGAGCCATCATGCTTGCCTCTGGTAGTTATCACTAAACTATCGGCGTAACCTTGCACATTGAAGCCGTTAACGTTAAGCCTCTCCAGGAGAACATCCATGAATAGCTCCACAGCAGGAGTTGTAAAATTCCACTTTGGTGGCAGTCTCTGTCTGTTAGAACTCTCATCCTGTTTCCTCCCATAAAAGATGTAATGGTATTCCCTTCAAGCATTGTGGGTAACCACTTGACAGTGGTGGTTTATGTTTCCTTGCGTGCTGCTGAATTTCACATGGATGCATGTAGGGGGTTGTCAAACGCACACTCAATATTGCACAACATGGCAAACAGTATGACCGGTTGAATATGGTGTTCTCCGTCTTCTCAACAAGAAGATGAAGGATATCCACTGCAGATTTACCAGGTCTATATGCAAACTACCTTCTATTTCCACTCAGCAGTACGCAATCATGTTATAGTTATGTGGGTGCCAGCTCAAGAGGAAATACGTGGCAATGAGGAGACTGATATCCTTGCCAAAGTGGAAGCGGCATCTCCTCTAATAGGCCTTGAACCAACTTGTGGACTCTCCTTCAGGAAAGTCTGGGAATATATTGAAGAATGGATTCAGAGCCATCATCTCTCAACCTGGGAGATACCTCACGCAATGATCATGCCAAGTGGTTGGTGGCAGAACCATCTAAACTGCTCGATACAAGGTTGTTACGATTGAGCAGAACTTCACTCAGAAGAATGGATGGTCTCCCTACCGGTTACTGTAGTCTGGGAAAGCACATTAAGGTTATGAGAAGACATCGGGTCTTCTCTCAATGCAGATTATGTGACATGGAGGATGAACAGCCAGAAAACCCTTCCAGTAATCAATCAGTCAATCCTTGTGCCTACCTTTGGTAAAAAGACTATCATTGGCTCTCACCACGATTCTAGAATGTACCTTAACGTGGTGCTAGCCCTTAAGATTTATCCTAGTCGGGCAACAATGAAATCAACTCCTTTTTGCAGCATTCACCCAAATATTTCATCCATATCTTGGGTGACGTAGGTACGTGTTTGAATGTAGCCAAAGTTGCCAATACCGTTTTGAAATGCAAGCTCCCGTCTTCGGTCCAGAATCCCAACAAATAATGCAACTAATGTTAATTTTCCGAATATCCTTGGCAACAATGCACCCGACATTCTTCTCAACAACACCTCGAAACGGTTGTAACGACGACATTTATTGTGCTTTATCTGTGAACTTTAACGCAAACGAACAATCGCCTCATTATGCGAAAATGGTTGAATAGGTCGAGGTGCGCGTTGCATTTGAAATTGAAATTTTAGATGGTCCTAAAATGATAATCTACGGCCTTATCATTTTTTCCCAGCATTGTAGCCTACTTCGACAACGGAACAATGGATGAATCAGTGCATAATTGACTGTAGGCTTTATTTTCTATGATATTCATCTTTCCTTTCGTATTTTCTCTCTGGATCCGATGTTCTAGATTATGAGGAATACTTTATGGATATTGAGTGCTCGTATTGAATGCTTGTGGCTTTTACTTGTTGCAAATCGATATTATTAAATTAAATGAAAAAGTATATACGATTTACATTAATCTAATTAATATTTTGGTGCGTTTCGTCGACACAGGACTTAATCAGACTACATCATACTGAATTCTTAAAACATAATTATCTCTCTATACCCCACAATCGATGACCTGTTCATAAAGTCTTTCTATTCTTTTTCCTTCTTGCTCTTATTCCCATGACTTATTTAAAACTATTTACATCATTCTACATTTCTAATACTTTGTATCTTTATTTGAATAGACTGAATAACGCAGAATTTATTTAAATTATTATTAATATTATTATTGAATTTTTTCAATATTTCTCTATATACTTGTTAAGAATTTATTATGATATTGTCTAATGAATTCGGTCCGTCGACGACAGGCGACATAATATTAAATAAATTAATGGAAATCGTGTATAATTTTGTTATTGAGTTCGCTTGGTGAAACGTTGTGAATAATTAAAAAATCGAGAAAAGCACTGACGTGAAAGGCACGTGACGGGTAGAATCTGACAAATAGTTTCTGAAATATAAAAATTCAGGAGAAAATGTTTATTTTTGTTTGTAGTGATACGATCCTCTCAAAATGTTGCCCAATTCTGGTAGTCAGCATTCTCAGCTAACAACCAAGTTTCAATTCGATCGGAACTGTATTTTTTGAGTTTTTGAGGAAATCAAAACACAAAATCAAGTCCGAAACAGTTTGGTCGATTATGCTCATTACAGAATTTAACCATCGCATTCAGATGTTCAACCTAACCGGAGAATGTCTGAATATACAATTTGGCTATGACATTAAGTTATGAAGGCTATCGCATAATTTCAGCTACATCTGACGGGTAGTTTCTCGTATACAGAACTTCTCTTGGTAGTTATTTTAAAATTTGCTAGTCTTACGAACCCTACGACATTGTGCATAAGTTTTAATTCGATCAAATCAGTGTTTTTCGAGTTATTGGGAAAATAATATTTCAGATAGCAATAACTCCGAAACCGCTAGGCAGATTTTGCCCATTAACGTCTTAGCTCATTTGCCTATTGTCGGATAGGCGGCCGGACAGAATTGAGTTCGACTCCGTTCTTAAATTTTACTCTTCCGCCCAATACATTAAAACAAATAATATTCTCTAAAATTTGTAACCTCAATATACCGGGTGACCCACCACAGACGCGTCTGTGGTGGGCCACCCGGTATATTGGTCGGAATTGTTTAATTTGGAGATTATTATGAACGGTATTGTAGGAGCATTTAGAAGAAATTTTTCACTTCTTCTCACCCTTGTTTCCCTCTGTCTAGTTGGCCCATTGGGAAAATCAGACATTCGGTAGGTAACTATACAGTGTGGTCCAGATCTTAACCAAGAAGTTTTAACCACGTATTCTACGTCAAAAATAAGCCCTAGTTTGTCATATAAACATATGTCGAGAAATGCATCCTCTTTGAGATACAGGGTGTTAAAATTATTAGAAAAAAAATGTTTTTTTTTTTCTTTTACTTCAAACATCTTCTTTAAATTCGTATTTGAGTGTGGCTTTTAACGATTAATTTTTTTGTAATTTCACGTTTCGTTTACAAATATAGTCCTACTATCATTATGTACCTACCATATAAAATTTTAGCGATTTCCTCATATGAGAATGAGTTTAATTTTTTTACTCGGAAACGGTGTCTCGTGCGTCAAAGAGTCAAGAGAATGAATTTGCTTCAAATTGAATAAGGATTCCAACTGTAATTTTTATTGTTGGAAAATCCAGTGGCGCATCATTTTTTTGTCTAAAAATATTCCATCTCGACGCAGAACGGAAGCCACTGGTAAAATAAAAAAAATATAATTTTATTCAAAAAGTGCTCCTTGATCCTTAAAACCTATGTTCCAAATTTCATAGAAATATTTCAAGGAGTGTAAAAGTTATTAATAAAAAAAAAATTCTTTCTTTAATTTTAACACCCTGTAACTCGGAGAGGAAGCATTTCTAGAATACGAGTTTAAAATTTCTTGGTTAGATCTGGACCACCCTGTATTATCGGATATTTGTATAGATCAACAATATGCCTTAATCTGAATAATTCTAACTGAATTAATCATATGGGAACGTTACAATAATATTGCACCTGGTATGCTAAACGAGCACAGAATTCCCGAATGTGGAGCGAAATGAGTCCATCTTGTTCAACTTCTATGATTGAGGTCGTTCGTGCTCGCAGGATGCAGAATTACAGCTGTGCAATCGTCATGACACCTCTTATCTATGCCAGAGTTCGTTGCGCAAACACGCATATTTGAAAGTATTTATGGGATCCCTTTATTTTTCGCCGAAACACATCATATGTGCAAATATTTGACTGGATTCGCGAAGTGGTGGTTATCTTTTTACAGCGTGCATATAAATGTAAGTGCAGTCCAACATAATATAGCCATTCAGAATTTTAATGTTCAGTGGAAATACCGGAAAAAGAAAATTGAGGGGAAACTATTTGGAGTACGAAGTTGTGACCTAGATTTCCGCTAAAGGAAACAAAATACACTGGCCAGTTGTTGCGAATCTAAGCTACACTAGTGCTTAGATTATGGTTTTAATAATACAAAGAGTTTGGTATTACCTCTGGAAATGGGTTCCCATTGAGGGTTTCAAGGTGTACGATCCTAGTTCGGTTAGGGACAATTGGTATTCGTAGCGACAGTGCCTTATCAGTCCCACCATTACCCGTAGCTCATCTTATGGCTGCTGCAGGAAATACCTGGTACCGGATTGTGAGAAATCCACGAATCTTCTTGCCCGTGCAAGTTTAGGAGCGTTCCAAATCTATTCTGTTATCAAGCTCTTTGAGGAATTGTAGTGGCGTTGGTCATGACGCAATATCAGCCAGAATTTTGAAATCAATTTCCCCGCTCATTGCCGAACATTTAGCTGATCTCGTGAACGAATCGGTTTCCACTGGCCATTTTCCATCTGTACTCAAGTTAGCTAGGATCTTACCTATTCGCAAGAAAGACGATACCGATAATATGGCGAATTACCGTCCAATATCCATTTTAAGTCAGCTGTCCAAGGTGTTCGAAAGGATTGTATACAAGGTGAGTCTTTTACCACTGCATTAATTTTAACCAAAGATTCCTCTCATCAAATGAAACACTTTTTTCATTTACCATTTCTCCAGATTCGGCTCAAGTAAAAAGTTACAAGCGTTTAAAGATTTCACAATGTGCTAATACACTGCCGCATATAAATTATCTATGACATTGTTGGCGGACGAGAATAAGGCATGGTAACGTGGTTTACAGCTAGATTCGGGATTCCAACGCTCAGGGACGGATCCATAAAAGTAGTTAAATTTCTGGAGTTTTCCATTTTAAAACATTCAATGAAGAATATCTCGAAAACGGTGCATATGGGGGAAATGATGAAGAAAAATATAATGTTCTAAAACGATGGAATATTCTTGAAATGACTCAAGAAAAACTTTATATGCTTTCTTTATGCTAATTTCGTTTAGTTTTATGAATCCACGAGTTCATAACTAGAAAACCAGTAGAAGTAGAAAATAACTAATATTTGGAAAATATGTATCATAGTTATAGGAAACTTTACGCCAACATTCATTTTATTCGAAAAAAGGATGTCAAAGCTACAAAATAAAAACTGATTTTTTTTTCAAAATTTTAACAGCCTGTATCTTTTTACCTGAGCTGAATTTGGAAAAATGTTAAATGAAAAAAGTGTTTCATTTGATGAGAAGAATCTTTGGTTAAAATTAATGCAGTAGTCAAAGACTCACCCTGTATAAGCGAATGTATGATTACATATCACACTTTTCCATAATAAGTTGTAGACAGCACGGATTCAGAATTGGTCGATCCACTCAGACTGCCAGCTGCGAATTTGTTGAGTTCATCTACAACTGTTTAGATGGTGGGTCATATGTTGCTGGTTTATTCTTCGACCTTTCTCGGGCTTTCGACTGCCTCGACCGCAGTTTCATCCCGGAGAAGTTGTATCAGATGGGTTTCCGGGGTATATTTCTGGATTGGATCGATAGTTATCTCACCAACAGAAAAATGTTTGTTCGACTCAACTCCTGTGAATCTCATGAATATGTGACCAATCTGGTGGTACCTCAGGGTACCTTTTTATTAATGAGTTGCCTGATCATATTGAAGCCTCTGTCATAACTCTTTTCGATGACGATACTTCAGTTGCAATCAGAGCAAGTAGTTTACTTGAACTTAAATCACTCTGTGAAACTGTAATCCAGAGCTTTATTAATTGGTGTCATAAAAATTCAACGATCGCAAACTTAAAAAAGACCGAAATCATGAAATTTCAAATTCGTGATCAAGCTACCAAACCTTTTGTTATTCAACATCAGAGTGGTCATTTACAGTCGACTGAATATGTGAAGTTCCTGGGCTTGTTTTTGGACCCAAATTGGAGATGGCAATATCATGTCAACCATGTTTGCAAAAAAATTAATAGTTCATACTATGCATTATTGCGTCTCAAGAGTGCACCTCCTGCTGATGCTCTGCTAGGGATTTACTATGGTACGGTTTGCAGCCATTTAAGCTATTATGTGATTTTATGGAGTAACTTAACTACAAGCATTCGTGCTTTTAGAGCCCAGAAAAAACCATTCGGCTAATTTAAAACTTAAGACCTCGAAATTCATGTAAACCAGTTGTCAAGGAACATAAGAATTTTTCATTTCCCTCTATATATATTTTACAGTGTCTCCTTTATATACGTCTAAATATTTATTCGCAAAATAAGTGTTCAGATTTCCACAAATATGAGACGGGACATAATAATATACTGTGCATACCAAGACATAATACTGCCAAATATGAATTGTCACCTTCTTTCGCAGGTATAAAACTTTATAATAACTTGCCAAACGAATACAAAATTATGAATGATAGGCAGTTCAAAAAGGAAATGAAATTGTTATTGCTAAGACACTGCTTCTATAGTGTGGGTGAGTATTTTTTTGTACATTTTGATTTTCTATTGTTCACACTCTATTTTTTCTTGCTTTTTGAATTTTATTTAATATTGAGTTATCTATATCCTCAACATGTCCTATACATTGTTAAAGTGTCTGAAAGGATGAAATAAATATTATTATTATTATTATTATTATCCCATTGTTGAACCTTTGCCCTAAATTGGACACAGAAGGGTTCTGATCCAGCAGGTATTATCTTGCTGGCCCTTTTTGCAAGTTCATCAGCCTTGTCATTTTTTTTAAATATCACAGTGCTCTGGCACCCACCGAGAAGTTATCTTATTACCTCTAGCCAGTTGCTACCAGTACCAGCCCAATAAATACCGTTACTACATCTCGTTTAGCCAAATCAGACAACAGATAACCTTTATCGTCATTCACTCTTAAATCAAAAATAAACATTGCTGGTCTTATTTGGAGGAAGAATACAGTTACAAAGCCTACATAGAACACAACTGATTATCCTACTCGCACAAGCTCCTAGGAGCCTCTGAGGGTTCTCCTTGAGGAATATCTAAAAGGGTCAGTATAATTTGCTTGAGTTTGTTCAATATGTCCTTGAACCTTTGGAAAATCGTCAGCAGTTCGAAGTTCCAAAGCATTCGACACCGTATCTCATTCCATTCTGGTGAAGAAACTCAGAGACTTTGGTTTTCATGGTCAGCTTTACAGATAGCTGTTCTCTTACCTTGCAGACAGGGTTCAATTCCTTAAGATTAATGGCACACTATCATGTCCTGTATTTGTTACATCGGGCGTACCTCAAGGAAGCCATCTAGGACCGATGCTGTTCTTAATTTTCATCAATGATATAGGTTCTGTCATCCGATTTTCGAAGTTTTCATCATTCGATTACGATCTGAAACTTTTCACTTCGATAAAAACTATTTCTGACATTACTAGCTTACAGTTGGACCTAAAGGCATTGGATGATTGGTGTGTTGCGAACAGTTTATCGTTGAATATAGAAAAATGTAAATCTATGTCAATTTCTCGAGTTGAGGATCCGATGATTGCGACTTTTTTTCCTTGGAGATGAAGCCTTAGAGCGAATAAGTGTTGTTAAGGATCTGGGTGTTTCATATGATGGTGAATTATCGATCAAGCCACACTTTCAGGCGATTTCTACTAGAGCTCTCAGAACTGTTGGTTTCATTATCAGAAACACGAGGGACTTTCACAATGTCGAAACGCTACGATATCTACAGGGTGTCCCAAAAATACCACGCGAAAGTGACACTGGAGATAGATTGGCATTAGGTCTATCAGATAGCATCAACATGACCTCAGTAAAAGTCCGCTGGTTTTCGAGATATCACCACTGTTGCGTCCCATGACTTCACATGTTGGGAAGCGCTCATTTGTATTTCTAAACAAAGCAGCTCGCTTGTAAAACTTAAATGTTTTGGGTTAACTGGTTTATTTTTGCATGGGTGGTCTCACCCTTGAAATTAATATTTTCCACGGAAAGATAATTGCAAGTAAAATATCTTGTAATACTTCAACCCTTGTAGAAGCATTTATGACCTATTTCCTGTGAACTATTGATAAAATGCATACAACAACTAACACATTGCCAGAGCTGTGAGTCCTTTGTCTAGATTCTAACCCATACAAAAATCTAGAATTTTCCGATTAGATCGCCACGGCTTTGGCTATTCTCTAAATCGAGGGCGTAGATTCCGAATCTGTAATTAGTTTTTCCGTATCTCGATTAATTTTGGTAATATGGCGAAAAATCCGACTGATTAGTCCATTTTCCGGAGGTAGAGCCAGAAATTGCGACTTTCTTCGTCATTGCTCCGAAACTAATCGAGATACGGAAAATCTAATTACAGATTCGTGATCTGCGTACCCGATTTAGTGAATAACCAAAGCCGCGTCGACCTAATCGGAAAATTGTAGATTTTTGTATGTGTTGGATACTAGAGAAAACTTTTTGGCGTTTGACGGATTCGCTCATTACCTAATATTTTCCGAACGTATAGAGATACAGAAAAAATAGATACATAAATCTAAACGTCGTCCACCGACCAATCATCGGGGAAAATTTGGATATCGAGATGTGAAAATCATAGATTTCGGACGAGAAAGAAGAATTTTCCTTCGATTCCGGGTCAAAAATATTGCCGACCCAAAAAATTTTTTTCATGATATATCGATACGGAGCTCGTGTCTAATTAAATCGAGGTCGCTGATCACGAATATGTAATTATTTTTTCCCTAAGTGGCGTACTTTGGGAAAATTTTCACTTAAAGTGAAAAAATTGACGAAAATGGGTCAATTTTGGAACTTTCCACCGCCCAAAAAAATCGGAGTAGGGTGTTGCTGATTTTTTACGTGTTATTTGGATCCTTTATCTATCGAATCATCCGAACAATAAATGTCCAGGTCGTACGCTTCGGAAATTATGATTTTTTTTCCGAGGGTCTATTTTTCGGAAAATTCTTTCCGCGATATTTCCTCGGAAAATTTTTGTAGTAAATATCTGATCGTAGATTCGGAATCTACGGCCCCGAATCTATAAGAATAAGTACCCGTTTCATAGTTTTGCGTCAAAAAATTTTTCTCGAAAAATGGGATTTTTTTAAGGCTAATGTATTAAAAAATTGACAAAATTCGACCGGTCTCCGATTTCGATGCAAATTACGTCATTTACTAATTCGGGACCGTAGATTACGAATATATGATCGGATTTTTCATTAGAGAATTTTCCGCGGAAATACCGCGCAATGAATTTTCCGAAAAACAGACCCTTGGGAAAAAAATCATAATTTCCGATTAGTACGGCCTGGACATTTTCTGTTTGGATTATTCAGTAGATAAAGGATCCATATATGAGGGCAAAAATCAACAACACCTTACTCAGATTTTTTTGAGCGGTGTGAACTTCCAAAATTGACCTATTTTCGTCCATTTTTTCACTTTAAGTGAAAATTTTCCCAAAGTACGCCACTTAGGGAAAAACTAATTGCATATTCGTGATCAGCGACCTCGATTTAACTAGACACGAGCTCAGTATCGATATACCATGAAAAAAATTTTTTGGGTCGGCACTTAGAAATATTTTTGACCCGGAATCGAAGGAAAATTCTTCTTTCCAGTCCGAAATCTATGATTTTCACATCTCGATATCCAAATTTTCCCTTATGATTGTTCGGTGGACGACGTTTAGATTTATGTATCTATTTCCTCTGTATCTCTATCCGTTCGGAAAATATTAGGAAATGAGTAAATCCGTCAAACGCCAAAAAGTTTTCTCTAGTATCTAACCCAGGGGTCACCAATTAGTTTCATTGGAGGTCCGTCCACAAAATCTGTATATCTGTCGCTTGATCTGTCGTTGATAGCATTATGATGGCATAAGAATTTGACTAGCAGTTAATCTAAATCCAATATCTATAATTAGTAAATAAAACGAATTTTATTAATCAAGAATACATGTTTTCTGGAAAAATGGTCCGCAAAAAAAAGGTTCGCGATCCGCATCCGGACCGCGGTCCGCCATTTGGTGACCCCTGGTCTAGACTATTCGAAGACCCCTAGTCTGTGAAAGTCGGACCGGTTTCCATGTTACAAAACAATGAATGTGGGAGCGAGATAGCCGATAAGGGTTTTGTTTTTTTTTAATAAGTAGCAATTCTGGTTCTGATTAAAAAAAAATTGGTAGTGTTGTATCATTTTGAAAAGGGCATGAAATGGACCAGTTTTTGCGATTATTTGTCAATTCAGTCTGATATAATTTTTTTTCACAGCAGTCAGTCAAACTTAAGTTAACGTTTTAACTTCGGCATAAAATACAACAAGTTAGACATTTTTTGAAGGATTTTGTTCTAGTTGTCGGTGATGTTATTACTTCATTGTTTAAAGCAACTATTCAGGATAGCCTAGGTAAAAAAAAACATGAGTTTGAAGTAATTTCTAGCAATGCTAGGCGATAAAAGACCGAAAACTGGAGATTTTTAAAAAATACACAAAAGTGGTGATATCTCGAAAACCAGCGGACTTTTACTGAGGTCATGTTGATGCTATCTGATAGACCTAATGCCAATCTATCTCCAGTGTCACTTTCGCGTGGTATTTTTGGGACACCCTGTATATGTAGCGCTCGTGAGACCATCACTCGAATTTTCATCGGTTGTTTGGTCCCCTTGCACTTTGGTTGACGGTTTCTTCCTTGGGAGGGTCCAGAATAAGTTCCTCAAACATGTTGCATTCAGGTTGGGCATCACTTCCCAATCTTATCCTGCAATTCATATGCGGGATAGGCTGAAACTGTCCTCGTTGAAATTCAGAAGATTTTTTGCGGAAGTTCTTTTTGTAGCCAAAATTTATCGAGTTCTTATATTTGCTCCTGAGTTGTTGTCACAATTTAACTTGAACATTCCTCCTGAACTCATGAGACGAGCCGATTTATTGAGACCTGGTTTGTCGAGGACAAATTAGGGTTTTCATTCCCCAATTCAGGGAATGAGGAAAAACACGAATTTGGTTGATAATCTAGGAGTTGATATATTTGGAGATTCGTTATCGAGGTTGAGAAGAGATTTGTCGACGATGATCAGATTGTAGTAGACTTATCTGGTTCCATGTGCAAAAATTTTTTTGATTTATAAAATCTTAGAACTTCACTATTTTTTGTTTTGAATATGATATATTACATGTATACGTTAGTAATTTAATCTAAGATTTTTTTCTAAAAATGTCTGTACCGTTAAATACATAAATATATAATCATAATCATTTAATTTGCGAGCGCGCCAAAGTATACTGAACTAACGTTAGAGCACGAGCAGAGCTTTACCGCATTCTTCTACTAGATAGGAGTAGTTGATCTTGACATCAGAAAGGTATTTATTGTTTCCTAAGTGTCACAGCATATATGGAAATGTTTGCCAGATATCCCCTAGGAATATTCTCTAGCTTGAAGAACAGCATAATAGTTCTGCCTGCACTATATAGCAGCCCTTCCCAAGAGGAATGGACTTATTGGTGCGAGGAAGGGGCACGGGCACCCGTGGCCAACGCAGAGCCATGTGTATACTAGGAGGGGGCCCTCTGGTATAAGAAGCCCAAATGGTGTACACTATTGAACTCGATCCAGATCATCTACCCTGTAGGGTTCGTCAAAGAGGAATTGTTTGCTTGCGTCCACCACCATTTAATAGCCCTTGCTTACCCCTGAACGCCAATATCCCTGCGTGACGTGGTAGTGAACTTATCTTGATTCCTTCCCTTAAAGAGAACTTGGTATCCACCAGAATAAAGCTGCATCAAAAATAGCAGTTCAGTCTTATCTGCCCTGAATGACATTTTGCTCATCGGGTGATGGAGTGGCTAGTTCAGACCAAGAGGGAATGTTTGGTGATGATTAAAATCAACGAATATTTCACCATGTAACTTTGAATTACAAGATATTCCGCCGTATTCACAAAGCCATCAGTCTCCGTTAAGTCCTAACTGAGGATTAATATGAATCGCAACCTCAGCTTACGTATTTAACGTGAAACAGGCCTGTTCCACTTTAATTTTCACGTTAGCTGAGGTTGCGATTCCAATTTATCCTTAACTGAGGACCTCAGTAAGAACTTCACGGAGATTAAATGCTTTGTGAATACGGCGGTTTGTTAAACAAGTTTTAAATTAATGAGTGTTACGTGCTCAACTGTGAATATTAAATCATCATGTTACAACGAAATGGACTGCGAATATATATGAATGCTATCTAAAAAAATGTTTAAGCTAAAAGCAATTGAGTATCACTAGATAGTAATGTTAATCTTCTTGAGGCTTCGAATAAGATAGAGTTCATGAAAGATAAAGATACAACAATAATATCATTTCATGGCTGAAAGATAAAGACAAAGATACAACAATAATATCATTTCATGGCTGATGAAATGGGCTCTATAGAAAGGCAGAATAGAAAATTAAATTCAATTGCTGAGAGTCCACACACTTATTTACCATTTAACTGGGGGTAGGACAGTCTTGCGGAAGTGGTGATGTATTTTTTCAGAATAAAAAGGCAATTATACTTGTACGAAAATATTTGAAGATTTCTGTGGCGTGACAACTGATGAACTGAATAAAATTTTATTCTATGGAATATGTAGGTATATAATTTAGAGCGATCTAAAATGCACATCCAATTGTTTTTTATCCAGTGCCAACTGGATCAGATAACGAAATTTATTATAAATTACTTGGTGAACATAAAAGTGTTACAACTCGAAGGGAAAATTTATATGTGGATTGTATGAGGATTGAAGAGTGCACTAAGCAACGAGGTCACCAAGCACATCATTAATTTTGTTGCGGAATACAATATGTTAGGTAACTTTCTTTGAAATGTTATAATTTCATTTGATTGATGTAAGAAGACCTCATTCCAAAAAATGAGTTAAAGAAATTATTCCTTCTGTGTGTAACATATCTGATGTCTCTAAGCAAAACATTGTTTCAGCGATCTGAAATGCACCAATAACTAGTGGATCAGGTGAGTGTTATTTGTTGTGGTTTTTTGTTATTTTTCACTTATATCACAGTTCACATATCGCTGAAATTTTGCGATTATGCCAGATCCTTAAAAACCTTAATTTATAGCCAAGTTCCAGATTTAAACTCGATCAGATCTACCTTATTAGAAATATTGGGAACATATATTTTTCTTCCTGGCTCCAAGCAGCCTTGGGCGAGTTGAGTACCTGAAAGGGTAAACGTTCTGGCTATAAATTTGAACAAGCACGCTTAAGCAGACGGACCTCACGTCCTTGCTTCTCCAAATTTGTTCCCTCAAAAACTAACAATGACGGCTTTCGGTCAATGATTGCATCTAACCCAAACAAGCAACTTCGAAAAATAGGTGTTTTATTGACGTCATGCAATAATTATTGACTTGTTTTTCGAAACCGATTTCGAACGGATATGAGTAATTTTCTATCGAGGCAAGAAAACTAATGGGATATTTGTTTTTAGACCGTTCAAACACCACTGGATGGACTAACTCAAAGTAGAGCACGTTCAATTGAAAGCGTTAAATTTAACCGATATCAACGCTAGGTATAATCACGATAGTTATCTGATAATGGTTAGCGATAATGAAATAGATTGGGAACATTAACACTTCGTTATCCTCAACATCAGAAATTCACGATGATACATAGTGAATTTAATGATACCTTGACCAATAGAGCAGCAGAATAATGATGTAGATTCATTGTGGAAGGCGTAACCATTGAAATATTTATGGTAAATATACGTGTATCATTCATATTCATAACGGTCTTACTTTATTTTCTTGGATTTTCATTATTTTTCGTAATTAAATATAGCGATCAAGTAGAAATAAGAAGCCTAGAAATTTTAGGTAAAAGTTTAATATTCTCTTTTCAATATGTTTTCAATTATGTTTTATACCGGGTGACCTAAGAGTGCGTATTTTCTCGATATATAGATATTGCTGGTATACAGAGTGTTTATAAATCGATGAAAAAGTACTTAGGAGGTAAAACTTCGACGAAAATTAAAGGGAGGGTTTCATATAAATCTTGTTCTAAACCCTTTTCCTTCCGAGAGAATAGGGAAAAACCCCTAGATATAATAAAGATTTGAACAATAAAAATATTTATCATTAAGACTCTATTTGAACCCAGCATTCTTGATTCTTGACATTAATATGATTATATTTGACACCAACCTATATGTAGTATGAATAATATTTCTGTTTTTTGTAGTCAAACTAACAATTTCAGGGGAAAATTTTATGACGAAAAAAAGGTTTCATATTTAATTTGTCTTCGATGTTTCAATTTGAAAAATGTTGAAGTATCAAACATTTCTGATGCCTACTATAGTAGGTGTTGATTTTTCTATCTCTTCAAGATTGAATGTAGGAAGCAGTGGCGTAGATAGCTGTTTGTGATGGGGAGGTATGACTCAATATCATTTCAATTTTTCTTGTCAACAATACGAAGCTTACTAAGATTCATGGGGAGGGGGTTGATGCCTAGAATTCCCTCCCTATCTATTCCGGTGGAGAGAAGATATTCAATAAAAAGAAAAAAAATTCCCTGAATTTCAAAGGGCAGTAACTTGAAGTATAAGAAACAATAAAAAATTGGTTCAAGCACTGACGTGAAGTCAGGAGCTTTTGCGCGTATGGTCTATTGTCCATTCTCCTGTATTGGACACTTTTAATCGAATTTACCATGGTGAATTCCATTGTCTATTCTCCTGTATTGGACAGCCTTAATCGAATTCACCATGGTAAATTCGATTAAGAGTGTCCAATACAGCTTAATACATACACTACATCCTAAATCATATGAGGTGAGTCATCGACCTACGTTTTGAATTTTTGTTGATGCAGATTCCCTACTCTGAGAAACCAATACTTTGGGAGATATGATTGGTCAAAGTTTTAATAATTACTCGATAGTAATTTGACAAGAGCGCCAATGTCCCTGTGCACAGAGTCTTTCTAAATGAAACAACCAATTATTTTCCTGGCATTGAAATGGTTCCTTCGTTTCCTAATCAGCACTGTTTTTTTTTTCTGCCACAACACACCATTGCCAAGTTAGTAATATTTTCGCAAAAATGGAACCTCTCAGTGGACAACCCTGGATTTCAACCCGTTTTAGTTTTAATTTCGAATGTCAATTGATCGATTAGACGAATTTCTTCCAAATCTTTCAAACTTCAGTATTGGAAACAAGTTTTCCATTATACATTCAGACAGTCAATTCGTTTAAATAGATGTTTTCATTTTATTTCCTGATAATTTGATGGAAACTTTATTTTATTGGATATGTTATTTGTGGAGACTGTCATGATATTTTACGGTATATTTCGAAACTCAAAGAATATACGACCCCAACACTTGGAGTGTGATATATTAAGTGGATATTTCTAGGACGGGAGATCTATTTATGAATATCCTTCGGTTTCCTGTTGGAGGTCACGAAGAATACCGTTCATTCATATATTACGCATATTTTAATCACTATTTCTGATTGATCTTTGTCCACTGCCATTACGACTGACTCTCTTTATTATTTATGATGTTTCGAGATGATGTTGAAAACAATATAAAATTTTGATTACAAATAAATTGAATACCAGCTATTCTCTTCAAGTGTTTTTATCCCTGGGGAATCATTTATTTTTCATATTTATTCATAAGGAACCCTTATAAGGGAATCCCAACTACAAGGGTTCACTATTCACAATATTATTATGAACATTTTATCTGTGGTTAAGTATTAACATAAACAAAATTCGATTACATATTTAATTACCAATAAGACCAGGTACATTCCAAAACTATGAAAATAAAATATAGAGAAAATAGTTAAAAAGAAAAAATAGTTTATAACATGAACAAACCAGGCATTCTGCACTCAAATGAAAAACACTAAAACATTCTGTTTCAGTACGGCTTAATCCATAAAACGAAATCCGAAAATAACGTTAAAGAGAAGAACACCAAATAACAACCAACAAAAATTTTACACAAAAAATAAGAACCATTACCTTTGATGTCTCCAGATCAGATTCCCAACAAATAGTTGTGCACAATCTTATACCTACGCATGTGCAAAAATAAATTTTTATCTAATTCAACGAAGGATACTGGGGGAGGTGCATTCATTAATAAATGGTTTATTTCACAAAATAATAAATTTTCATTTAAAAGATATTTTTCAGTGTTGGGAGAGAAAACCCATAAAGAAACCATTTAATTATTCAACGAGGTTTACCAATTCAATGAATGTTCCATAGTCTCGCAATAAATTCTACATACAGAATCAAGATACCACTTATTTCGGGATAAAATTATTCATGATATTTTTTAATTGAATTGGCCTTCGATACAAGTCATTTCGATGATTTCTTCGCGAAATTGAATCTACAGGGTGTCCCTGCACCACGTGGCTCTTTCTCAGTTGTGAATAAAGTATGTAAAGACGAGTCAGGAATGCTTTAATTTTTTTTCCGACCATGCTCCCCTGCGAAGATATGTACCTCCAAATGGTACTCCCATAATTTATTTATTTATTATGGGATTATGATGATATGGTTACTAAGACTTCTCTTTCTGTGATTGTTTATTCATCTGAAACTTCCACCAAATATTTTGATATTCAATAGTTTTTTTTTAATTTTCTAGGGGTACAGTTCTCACAAAATTTTAAACACGTCTTAATGTCGATATTCTACATCTACTTACCAAGCTTCAATTCGATCGAGTCTATATTTTTTGAGTTATCGAGGAAATAATATTGCAGAAGGGTATAACTCCGAAACTGATGGACCTATTATGCCCAAAAACGTTATCGAGGCAACGGTCACCCATCCACCTACTGAACTCACACAAGGCTGATCGGATCTCCAACAATATAGATCCGATCGTTTTCAACTTGGAACTTGGCAGTAGAGTTAAGTTCTGAAGGCTCTCGCAAAATCCGATGTCGAAGGAATAGTTACTGATATATAGAATTTTTTTCAATGATTTTCAATAATTTATTAAAAATTTCTGGTGAAACGATCCTCACGAAATTTCGCAAGAGTTCTCGCGTTGGCATTCTACAACTGATAACCATGTTTGCATTGGATCGGTTTCGTATTTTTCGACTTATTGTGGAAATAACAACCCAATTTCAGAAGGGTATAACTCCAAAACCGTTTGACTCGTTATGCCTATAAACAAACTAAAATGTCGCATTCATATGCACGACCTAACCTAAAAATTTCAAGATGCCATCTCTTTCCGTTCTCAGGTTATCGTGACATAATAATATTTCTAATAATGTTTTTAAAATTTTCTAGCGATACGATTCTGTCAAAATTTCACGTCCTCAGTTTTGTATTCTACAACTACTCGCCCAGTTTCAATTCGATCGGATTTGTATTGGTTGAAAACAAAATTATTACTCGGAAACCATTAGGCCGATTAGGTATGCTCATTAACGAATTTCTCCGTCGTAGTAGGATGAGCCACCTACCCTGAAAATTTCAAGTCGCTATCTCTTTCCCCCCACAAGTTATTGTGGCAACGGACGGCCGGATAGCCTGACAGAATAAAATTTGACCTCAAATTCTTCATCAGGGAGTCGAACCCATTCGTTTGAGACCATTTTCAGCAGAACATTCGAAAATAAAAGTCATTTGGGCAAAATGATAACGCGTGGTGTAGGATACAATCCCGGTATCCCAGCCGTTTTCTGATAATAATAATAATATGAAGAAAAGTATGCGGGAAACATTCAGGGGATATTATATCATGATATGATTCGAATTATTAATTAAGTAGTCAAAACTCCAACGAATAGGACAGGAGCTTTCTGGCGCTCTTGTTCAAACAGACAAATTATATCTCCGAAAGTATTGGTTTCTCAAAGTTGAGAATTATATCGATGTATTCTTATGAAAGAACTGCATCATAAAAGAAATTCAATTCAAATAATAATTTATTTATCAATATTAAATGAGCAATCTGAGAATGAGCACTGCACCATGGAAGAAATCAAATTGAAAAAGCTAAAATGAATTTGACTCTTTCTTATAGAACAGGATGACATGTACGAGTATGAACACAGATCATATAATAAATCATAGATATAATAATTATAGCATTGTGTGAAAACATAGAAGTACGATTCATTATTGAAATTTCGAAAAATTAGCTTGTTGGAGTTGAAAATGATATCGATGGATTTTTATGGTGAAACTGCATCTTAAAAAAAAATTATTTTGAAATTTGTAAAAAATGTTTTTTCGTTACTCCGAAACCATCTGGCCTATTTTGCCCAATAGCGAACTTAACTGAGATATTTATCTCCCTAACACAGTAGAAACTAGGGGGGTGATCAGGTACAGTTTCTCTCACAGTTTCTTGAACCCAAACTTGTAAAAATCAGGCAACATTAAAGAAATATCGATCGCTTGAGCAGAAGCTCGAGAAAAAAAATTTTTTTTTATTCTAGCTTGTCTTCAAAAATTTCAGAAACTATCTGTCACATTCCACTGAAATTCCACACAAACCTTCAGGCAATTATTCTAAAATAGTTTTCCGGATTTCAACTCGATCAGCTTCGTATTGTTGGATTGTTCCATTCAAAAATTCGAATTATAAAATCGGACTTCTTGCAATCAACTAATTCATTTAAAAATGTTTCCAACAATATATATCTTCGAGATAACAGTTCAACAAATTCCATCCGATTTCACACAGCCCCATTCAAAATCTCCAACAGCTCAAACACTTAAAAACCTGTCGTTAAATCGAAACCGGATATCTCTCCCCATCCTCAGTATTCACATAAAATCTAATCCGAAATCGGATCCCAATACATCTTTCATCCTTCTAATCTTAACCGCGTTCATCGGACCAACCTGCAACGCGGTATTAAAAATCCTGAAAAAAAACCGAAGCAATCTCTCAATCACAAAAACGCCCAAAACGAGGTCTTAGCCACGGCCCGCTTGCCTCGAAAATGCGAAAGCCTGGCCGACAATGGAGATGTCATTGTGACCGGAATATCCTGAAGATGGCTTGTACACACTCGAACACATGTATCAATATCGGTTTCTATTCAGGGTATGGTTTCGGCCCCAAAGTCCTAAAGACCTGAAGAGAAGAGGATCAGCTGCCTTGACCGAAGTGAATCTTTTACTTAATCCCCCCCGGGGCGCTCTATTAAATTTATGGCGTCGAGAAGGGTGAAGGGGGGCGAGCGGACGTTGCCGAATTCGCATGTACATCTGTCAGGTTTATCGAATTGTCTGGTAAAATGGGTCGGTGTCGAAAAGTTACAGATTCGCAGACAGGGCGATGTGTATGGTGCGATTAAGGTGCGGAGGATTTCGTGTGGAAATGATGGGTTTATTTTGAATGGTGGTGAGATGATGGAAGGGAATTATCCCAGAACAATGCAGGTTGCAGAGGTGGTCCTGATGGGGACGTTGTTCGAGAATTATAATTATATAAACGAATGTCCAAATAAAGTCTTGTGTTCGTGTGAACAATTTTGAAGGATAATTTACTAATTATAGTTTTATATTGAGGGACGAGAATATTTTTCCGGATTATATGCGGGTGCCCGACAAATGGTGGTAACATCTACGATAAAAATACTTTCAGTTTACGATATTTTTAGCTCTCTTGTTCCTCGGAACAGAATGCTTAACGATTTGGTTCGAACCCGTGGTCAGAATCGATTCTGTCCTCCCGGTTCGGCCGTAGACATGATAACTCTCGAACGGAATGAGCTAGAGAGTTAAAATTTTCAGAGTATGTTTGGGAGATAAATATCTCGGTTAAGTTCGTTACAGGGCAAAATGGTTTCGGTGTAAGGAGAAAAAAAAATTGTTTTACATTACAACTTTTGAATTAAATTTTTTTTAAGATGCAGATTCATCATTAGAATGCATTGATATCATTTTTAACTCTAACAAATTAATACTTTCTGTGGTATGATTTTTCAAAATTTCAATATTAAAACGTAAATCTATGATTTCACAGAATGCTGTATCGAAAATTAATGGCCGTATCTATGAATGTCATCTGTGTTCATACATTTCTTTATTGTCATCTCATCTACAGACAAGGGATGTCAAACAAAGTATGATTGAATGCAAAATGACCAACGGACTCTTAATTCGAATTTACCATGGTAAATTCTAATTAAGTGTCCACTACAGGAGAATGGACAACATAATTTACCATGGTAGATTCGATTGAGGGTATCCAATACAGAAGAATGGACAATAGAACATACGCGCAAAAGCTTCTGACTTCACGTCAGTGCTTGAACCAATTTTTTTTTTCGTAATTTTTTTCGAATTTCCTAGGGGTACGGCTCTTAAAAAATGTTGAACTCGTCTTTATGTTGATTTTCTACTACTAGTTACCAAGCTTCAATTCGATCGAATATTTATTTTTTGAGTTGTCAAGGAAATTATATTCCAGGTGGGTATAACTCGGAAACCGTTAGTCCGATTATGCCCAAAAACGAACTCAACTCTCCCATTCGGCTATGCAACCTACCCTGAAACTTGCAAGTCCCTAACTCCTTTCGTTCGAAAGTTATCGAGGCAACGGTCACCCACCTACTGAACTCACACAAGGCTGCTCGAATCTCCAACAATATTTAACCGATCGTGTTGAAACTTGACAGTAGAGTTAGGTTATAAAGGCTCTTGCAAAATTTCAGCAATTTCAAACGAATAGTTACTGATATTTAGAATTTTATTTTTCAATTTTCAATGATTTTTTAAAAATTTTCTACTAATACTATCCTCACGAAATTTTGCGAGTATTTTCGCGTTGGCATTCTACAACTAACAACCATGTTTGAATTCAATTGGTTTAGCATTTTTCGAGTTAATGAGGAACAAAAAACAACCAAATTTCAGATGGCTATAACTCTAAAACCGTTTGGCCGATTATGCTCATAAACCAACTGAAATGTCGCGTTCTGATGCACATCCTAACCTGAAAACTTCAAGCCGCTATCTCTTTTCGTTCTCAAGTTATCGTGACAACAAAAATATTTTTTAATAATTTTTTAATAATTTTGTAGCCATACGATTGGCACAAAATTTCACAAACGTGCTTAGGTTCATGTTCTACAACTACTCACCAAGTTTCAATTATATCGGATTTATATTGGTTGAAAACAAAATTATTACTCAGAAACCACTGGGCCGATTATGCCCATTAACGAACTTGTCCGTCGTATTGGGATACGCCACCTACCCTGAAACTTTTAAGTCGCTAGCTCTTTTCGTTCTCAAGTTATCGTGGCAACGGCCGGACGGCCGGCCGGACAGAATCAAATTTTACCTCGAATTCTTCATTGCGGAGTCGAACTAAATCGTTTGTTACCATTTTCGTAAAAAAATTCGAAAGTTACAGACATTTGGGCGAAACGATAACGCGATGTTCTCCAGAACATACGCGCAAAAAGGCATAGTGTAATAAGGGTATTGCCCTTATTTCTTTCACTAGCTGTCTTCCATGTCATAAGATCACAAGTTATTCGACATTTGAGGGTAAATTTTGATGAGGAAATAATAAAATTTCATGGAATATTCGCATCGTTTTTGTGCATCTACCCATGACCGCACCTCAGTCACGAAACCTGTTCCGCTTTCAAATACACTCCGACTATAACTTTAACCAACCATACTCCATAAATCTCTTCCGCATAATCGCGGCTTCACGGAAAAAGGTTATTTTGTAAAATTAACGCGATAACGCTCCATATCTGAGGGCCACCGATTCTATCAGCGGATGTGAAAAACAAGCGCGACCTTCCTGCTACCCCTGATTTATACAGTAACACGTTGGTATACACGTCATAATCCCGTTTTTTGCGATAATACCGATTGGGGTAAGTGTATGCGACTCTGTCACGCCATTGTTCGCAAAAAGGACCCCTTTTGAAATGGCCCCTTGTTCCGATTTCCGAAAATCGTAAAAAGCGAGACAGGTCGTGCGTTCGCAGATTTACTGGAGAGCGTGCTGCGCGCGAATTCGGGTCCCCCTCTATCTAGTTTTTGTATCTAATTAATGAGGGAGATCGGGCAGGACGCCGGTGATAGATAATTTCGCATTTACTCAGCAAGTTCGAAGTGTCCGATGATTCAGACGCTTATGGAGATTTCCGGATCAGCAAATATCCGGTATTGAGCGTATCGTTCATAAGGTGGAGTAGATGCATAAGAAAAATGGGTTCAAGCCCTGTGGACAGAAGCTTTCTGGCGCTCTAGTTCAAACAGTTAAATTATATCTCCGAAAGTATTGGTTTCTCAGAGTTGAGAATTATATCAATATATTCTTATGATAGAACTGTATCATAAAGGAAATTCAATTCAAATAATAGTTTATTTATCAAGATTAAATGAGCAATCTGAGAATGAGAACTGCACCATGGAAGGAATCAAATCAAAATAGCTGAAATGAATTTGACTCTTTCTTATAGAACAGGATGAAATGTACGAGTTTGAACACAGATCATATATTGAAGCTTAGATAGAATAATTAAAGCATTCTGTGAAAACATAGAAGTACGTACGATTCATTATTGAGATTTAGAAAAATCATATTTCCGAAAGTATTAGCTTGTTGGAGTTGAAAATGATATCCATAGATTTTAATGGTGAAACTGCATCTTAAATAAAAATTACAGACATTTGGGCAAATTGATAAGCACTCAGTTCCGAGGAACTAGAGCGCCAAAAAGTGTAATTTTCTTTCCGGAATTTGAGCCCGCCTTCTCTCGTTCCGAAACCGAAGCGTAGACCAACCCGCTATCAGGCTCCTCGTACGATCTTGTCGATCTCCGATATTAGAATAAAACGTCGATACTTACCTGGGATATATATTCTTAATTTTCACTTTTCGACATAAAATCGCCACATGGGGGTTTATTTGACGGTTTTTTACCCTTGTCTCTCTAAGCCGATTTTGACGTTTCTCGAACCAACTAAGAGCAAGGAATTAGACAATGTCATGTCTCAGGAAAATAAGTTGACATTATGACAATTCATACATAGAATAATTATATAATTCTGTGAAAACGTAAAAATACGATTTTTTATTGAAATTTTGAAAAATCATATCTCCGAAAGTATTAGCTTGTTAGAGTTAAAAATTATATCATTGGATTCTTATGGTAAAACTGCTTATTGAAAAAAATTTAATTTGGAATTTGTTATGTAAAAAAAACATTTTTTTTTGTTACTCCGAAACCATCTGTCCGATTTTGCCCAATAACGAACTTGGCCGAGATATTTATCTGCCAAACCTACTCTGAAAATTTCAACTCTCTAGCTCATTCCGTTCGAGAGTTATCGTGCCTACGGCCGGCTGGCCGGCCGGACGGCTGGAATGGCCGGACAGAATGAATTTCGACCACGGATTCTTGATCAGTGAGTCGAACCAAAACGTTTAAGACCATTTTCATCGAAAAATTCGAAAACTACAGACATTTGGGCAAATTGATAAGGACTCAGTTCCGAGGAACTAGAGCGCCAAACATTGGTTTAAGCACTGACGTGAAGTCAGAAGCTTTTGCGCGTATGCTCTCTTGTCCATTCTCCTTTATTGGACACTCTTAATCGAATTTACCATGGTGAATTCTATTCTCTGTTCTCCTGTATTGGACACTTTCCAACACAGAAGAACAAACAATATAATTAATTAGCAAGTCGCTATTCCTTTCCGTTCTCAAGGAATCATGAGATACATTTTATTTTTCATGAGTTTTTCAAAATTTACTAGTGGTACGATCCTCACAAAATATTCCACACGTCTTCTTCTCGATACTCTACAACTAGTTACCAAGCTTCAATTCGATCGAATCTATATTTTTTGAGTTATCGAGGAAATAATATTCCAGAAGGGTATAACTCCGAAACCGTTGGGCCGATTACGGCCAACAGCGAACTTAACTCTCCCACTCAGATGTGCAACCTATCCTGAAAATTGCAAGTCCCTATCTCTATTCGTTCGAGTGATGTCGAGGCAACGATCACCCATCCAGCTACTGAACTCAAACAAGGCTGCTCGGATATCCAATAATTTAGATCCGATCATGTTCAAACTTGGAACCTGGTAGATTTGAAGGCTCTCGCAAAATTTCAGCGATGTCGGACGAATGGTTTCTGATATATAGAATTTTTTTCAATAATTTTCTATGATTTTTTAAAAATTTTCTAGTAATACGATCCTCACGAAATTTCACAAGAATTTTCGCGTTGCCATTCTACAACTAATAACCATGTTTGAATCGGATCGCTTACGTATCTTTCGAGTTTTTGAGGAAATAACAACCAAATTTCAGATGAGTATAACTCCAAATCCGATTCGACGATATTGCCTATAACCAAACTCAAATGGCGCATTTAGATTCTCAACATAACCTGAAAATTTCAAGTCGTTATCTTTTTCCGTTCTAAGGTTATCGTGACGCAAATAATATTTTTTAATCATTTTTTTTTTAAATTATTAAACACAAACGTCCTTAAGTTCATATTCTACAACTACTCACCAAGTTTCAATTCGATCGGATTAGTATTGGTTTTAGACGAAATTATTACTCGGAAACCATTGGGCTGATTATACCCATTAACGAGCTTGTCCGTCGTATTGGGATTCGCCACCTATCCTGAAAATTTCTAGTCGCTATCTCTTGCCGTTCTCAAGTTATCGTGGCAACGGGCGGCCAGACGGCCGGACAGCCGGCCGACCGGACAGAATTAAATTTGTCCCCGAATTCTTCATCAGGGGGTTGAAGCCAATCGTTTGAGACCATTTTCGGCGAAAAATTCGAAAATTACAGACATTTGGGCAAAATGATAACGCGATGTTCCCTAGAACATACGCGCAAAAATTGGCTCAAGCCCTGTTGACAGCAGCTTTGGCGCTCTATTTCAAACTTTGACAAATCATTATTGACCTAGCATTATATTATCAAATCAACAAGTCCAGAGCGTTCCTGCCAATAGGGTCCTTCATAAATGGCTTCGTATAATCAATATACTTATGCATATATTTCACAAGTCAAATAGACCACAGGGGGTTCATTGATTTGCCGAGAAAGCAAGAGCAGACGCGTTTCTGGCTTCTTGGCGTTCATCAGTACTCTGTAGCTTCTCCACAAATTCAACTTATCTGACCCGGGTTAAGCTTCTCAGAGCCGGCTTGGTCGATCATACCTAATCGCCCACGCCACCTATGAGACAAAACACGGAAATCAGCCTTTCCCCACCAAGAAAGGTTGATTTCAACTTAAGGAAGTCAAAATCAAGATTACACAAAATATCGTAGCCTGTACTGCAATTCTTTCAAATTGAAATATCAATTGACGTTTTCTCCATCAAATCAAATGTAAAATACAGAGTGTAATACATATTTCTGAAGGTAATTTTGAGTAGAATTAAGAAATTGCAAAAAATATATAGGTTGCTATTTCAGATAAAAAGGTAAGAGTCACTTCCGGTCAAACCGGAAGCGACTTTCATTTTTTGTTTTTCTCAGTTGAAGGTTCCTTGAACGAATAGAAAATCATAAAATTTTCAAATGTTCATTTTTTGAAATGGCTGAGATAACCCATTGGAATATGGTATATTGTCATCTGCCGGAGTATTACAGCCAGAGAAAACATGTGCCGAGGTTACAACTAACAAAATCGTCTGCCATTAATTTTTCGATCACATTTATTATACTCTTTGCGGTGACCAAACGGTAGCTTTGGTGAAATACTTCCGAACTTGTTCTGATTTAAGTATCTGTCTTACCTGAGTGACAGTTACCTTCGCAGGGCTTAGTGGTTCTCCATCTCATGTCACCGGAGTGTCACTGAGCAAAATATCACCTTTGGTAAAAGACATTCGCTCTGCCACTGGCTCTTAGAACACAAGTACTTTTGCCCGAGAGAGCTTTTATATATTTACTAGCTGCCCGCCCCGGCTTCGCACGGTTGAAATGCTGATACTAAATATTATACTCACAGCATTTTTGTCGTTAGAAAATACAAAAATGTTTTCTTTAGAGGTTACTCTTGAAAGAGCGACATATAATTGGCCATGTGAAAAACACTTTGGACCCTGCGATTTATTAATGGTCATTGCAAAATATATCCACCGGAAATTATAGGCGTTTAAATTGGAGCAGTAAATCCTATGGTATCAGAGGAATTTGGGAAATCAATACATATATCCTGGCTGAGGCGAGCCTCACGCTATACAGATGATTCTCTGGCTCTCTGTATTCGATTTATATCCCTATTCTGGCTGTGCCGGCCTCCCGGTCGGTACCACCGCAACCGCTATGTCCCTGAATTTTAAATCTGCGATATCTTCGAAAATATTAATTTAAATTACATGCTAAAAGGTCCATATTGATCAATATTAAATACACAATAGACTTAAGGACTTAATTGGATAAGGATCGATGCTGTATTGTTTAAAATAGCTTCGTAATCAAGCCATTATTTCTCGTAGAATGTAAAGGATAAAAAATGGTTATTGTGGGTTATCCTTAAGAGATAGACATATACTATCGCGGACTTTTTTGTAGACCGTTTTAAGGTGTACCATACTGTACCACATTATTTTGATCTATCTCGTAGGGTTCAGCCAGTGTTTGCAATGTAAGCGCAAAAAAATGTGTTAATTTACTATATCACATTAGAAACCTCTAAAATTATCAGTGTTTCTCTGATATCTTATGCATGTAAACCTTCCTATTGAATCACTCTATCTATTAAAAAAAACCGCATCAAAATCCTTCACCTAGTTTCAAAGATCTAAGCATAGGTACATAGGAAAAAACAGACAGCAGGAAGCGACTTTGTTTTATACTATGTAAGGATATATCATTGTCAGTTTCAGAGGATGTTGAGATTAGAGATTCTGAAGTACATTTTTTTGTTCTCCACCGAATGAAGGTTACTTTTTTTAAATTGATTCGAAATCGATATATAAACTCAATACTGGCTGGAAGTAAGTAATATAGGGTACCTATATTGAACGTATTCTAATGAATCGAACTTGATCGGATCTATATTATAGAGGAAATTGTGGAAATACAGAAAATCGTAAAAACTGAAATCATAGTATAGGGATCATAGACAGAAATATAATTTCACTATAATTATAATATTAATATCTGAGGAATGGCAATTAAATTGGCGTAAATGGTGAGTCATAGGAGATCATTTCAATTTCCCATATCGTCTACCACATCACGCTAATCTACTACTGGATCGAGTGTTTCAAGAAAATATTAATACGAGCCTTGTCCAATACTGGTATTACATATTGGACGAGGCCCGATGCCCTTAATGATGGCGGCCATGTGTTTAGAACTGTTAATGCTAGTTTAACGCGCGAACCGGCCTCGTGGTAATTATTTAATGTATGTAATATTACATTAGGGATAACTGCCGCATCTTGAAGTCTTGCTTTTAGGATCCGTGCGAAGTTTATTCGAATGTACGATTCGGTTGGCACACTTTGCGGTTCGATTATCAAGATTCGGCTTAATGGGGTCTATGTTGGGGTTTCCATGATTTAAGTTTGATGATTTGAGATGACCATGGTGGTAATTACACTAATTGCGAGGAACAATTATTAAATGTAGGTACACAATTATTCAATGTAGAACACATACGAAATCACTAACTATCTCTAATTTCTAAACAGATAACTAGTATGAAAAATGTCATACAAGAGAAAAAGTCGATATAAATTAAAGGCTGTGTCCATAAGGCATGGGTTGAATGAAGAGTAGATTAATGAATGCCTGGAAACCAAAGAAACGTCAGTCAGACCTTTCCAGAGCAGCGTATTCAACGTATTATCCTCATATCATTATTTTGATTTCGATCTTCGAGTTATACTGAAACGAAAAAAAATATTTGAGAAATCAAATTCAATTCTGAAGTGAGTTGATTGCCTAGTGAAGATATGGAAAACTGTATTCAATATACTGAAAATATTTATGAAGTAAGTTTATCTTCAACATATCCGCAGACGAGTATATCAAATAATTTGAAGAATAGATGTAAACAGTTCTCCAGTCTACAAAGCACAATAATTGTAGGTGACTTAATTGATAGAGTTTTGATTAACTTTAAGATTTCTTCTTGTTCATTAAATTAATACTTTGCTGAAAATCATTAGAAGCAGTCTCGCCTTGGGTCAAATACCTTGTAAATGTGAACGTAAATTGAGAAGGGCAAGAGTAACCTTCATATAGACAAAAAATAGTGGAAGAACGACGGGATTGATCCTCGATCTTTTAGACCCATTTGTTCTACTTAAAACGTTTCTACTGCTTAAAGGGCGGGCCGATCTAGAGATACTGCTCTGTATCAGCTGACCAAAGTCATCCAGAGAACTCTGGACAACAAAGAAATCACAATGACCGCATTCCTGAATATATCTGGGGCATTTGACAACACAACACATGTGTCTGTTGAAGAAGCACTTGAAAGGCGATGATTGAATAAAACCATTATAAAATGGGTGTATGAGCTGTTGACGACGAGGATAGCCGAGACATAGGTGGGTAATGAGACCACTTCTATCAAAGCCACTCGTGGAATAACTCAAGGGTGAGTAACAGCATCCCCTACGGAGCCTAGTACTAGATGAGCTCCTCCCCGGCTAACGGAGCTCGTATTCGGGTGTATAGGCTATGGCGATGACATAGTTCTAATAGCCAGAGGTAAAATCAAGGGGACCTTGTGGGACTTACTACAGGAGGGCCTTAGAATTATCGAGCAGTGGTGCGTGTCAGTAGGGCTGAGCATAAACCCCAACAAGACCACAGTGATTCCGTTTACTCAGAGAAGGAAACTTCCACCAGTGAGATCCCTCTTTTTTAACGAATATATTATAGAATGGAAGACTGAAGTTGAATATCTGGCAGTAACACTAGATTGTGAACTTCTGTGGAATGAGCATGTCGAAATCACTACTAGATAAGCAATTAAGGATTCAATGGCATGTAGAAATCTAGCCGGTAAGACTTGAGGCTCCAAACCCAAGATACTGCGATGGATGTACGCCATTATTGTAAGACCAATAATCATGTATAGGGAAGTAGTCTGGTATACAAAAATAAGCCAGAATAGTACGAGAAAAACCCTCGAAAAAATACAAAGGCTTGTCTGTGTGTGTATCACTGGAACTATGGATACTTATCCTACCAGTGCACTTGAGATTATCACCAATCTCACAGCCCTTCATCTGGTGACAGGAAAAATAGCCCATCCAGCCATTCTCAGAATATCCAGGAATGGAAGGTAATGAGAGTATTAAAAACCAGAAAGGATGGACCTATCTGACCAGGTACATTTCATCAGCCATTCTTCCTAGAGACGACATGATTAAGAAAGGCAAGAACAATATGAACTGCTTGGTTTGGATTGCTGGCCACTCGGGAATTGAAGGAAATGAGGAGGCCAACACTCTTGCCAGGAAAGGATTGCAAACCTCTTTAATTGGCCCGGAACCCTACTTTGGGGTAGGTAGATACACCTACAAAGATTAATTTCGGATGACAGAAGAATCTGAAAGAGGTATACTCAGTAGATCCCGCTCAGGAATGTATCACTCAATGTTAGATCCAAGAAGTAAATGGATCTCAATCAAAATACGGTGCACCTCTTCACTGATGGTTTCCTCACAGGGCACTGCTGTCTTAGGAAGCATATGATAAGATTAGGGACAGCAGAAACTAACGCGTGCTGATTCTGTGGAGAGGAGGATGAAAGTCCTGATCACCTGATTACATAATGTCCCGTCATCTCAAACCAACGCAAGGAACGCTTTGTGCATTGACCTTGAAGCCATGAAGCCTTGAAGCCATCCCAGATACTGGAGTTCATCAGAACTCTGGAACTGAAAACTGTTGATGGTGGTAAAATCGACAGCTCTGATGGGGGGATACAATATACCTTAAGGTCGCAGTACAATATATACAAATTATGACTTTATTCCAATAGAAAGTCTCAATTGAATAAAATTTTAAACTGAATTCATCCGATGTCAGCCCTTCCTCTTATTCATTGTTTGTGGATACATAAATCACGTAGGTCATGCGTAGACAATATAAATGCTTCTTTATTCTATAACTGATACCTTTTTCCTTCCTTCCTTTATTCAATGGATATACTCTTACTTCGGAAGTATTAAACAAACATTAAGGAGTTGGCTAAAAGTAAACCTCCCAACTATACTAATACTGGCCACTATTATCAACAGTTTCTAGCACATGGCCGTCATTAGGAACATAAGGCATTAGATGAGGGTCGAATTCATACTCTTGATTCACTCCCAATGTTCAATATCAGACACAGAAGATTTAATTAAATGGAGAATTTATGGGAATGTCCCTCCCCTAAGAACTTATGGATTCTGCATAGCAATATTTCCTGAAATTTGACGTTGCAGTATTAGGGGATAAAGTGGGACTAATAGTGCATTAAGAGTGCGTGTAAGTCTGGCATTAGGGATATTTCAGAGTGCTCTTGGGGATCCTGAGTGGATTAATATCAGAATTTGAGAGTTACCTTTATGGATCTGAGGAAATTAATCGGTATGAACATAAGATTGTTTCGGTCGGTTCCGTGGATGGTCATATTCTGCTCAATGGTTTTGGAAATTTTCCCGTTTGAAATTTTGCTTTCCCAATATTTCCAAAAATAAAGAAACGATTGTTATAAAAATTTTTTATCATATTTTACTATGTATATATTGAAGAGAATAACAATAATCATGAAAGGATACTCTGAGAAATCACTATTGCTTATGCGTAAGAAACACAAGATATTTGTCAGAATCCATCAATCGAACAATGTTGCCTAGCAAACAAAAACAAATCGGCATCAACGATGAAACAACTATTTCTTAACGCTCCCTGATGAAAAATTCGAGGTCAAATTTGATTATGTCCGTCCGGCCGTTGCTACGATAACTTGAGAACGGAAAGAGCTAGCGACTTGAAATTTCCAGGGTAGGTGGCGCATCCCAATACAACAAACAAGTTCGTTAATGGGCATAATCGGCCCAATGGTTCCGAGTTATAATTTTGTTCTCACCCAATATAAATCAGATCGAATTGAAACTTGATGAATAGTTGTAGAATGTATACCTAAAAATTTTGTGCGAATTGTATCACAAGAAAATTAAAAAAGAATTATTTATGACTTGATAACCTAAGAACGGAAAGAGATAGTGGCTTGAAATTTTCAGGTTAGGTTGTGCATCTGAACGTGACATTTGAATTTGTCTATAGGTATAATCGGCCAAACGGTTTTGGAGTTATACCCATCGGAAATTTAGTTGTTATTTCCTCAATAACTCGAAAAATACAAAACCGATATAATTCAAACAAAGTTATTAGATGTAGAATGGCAACGAGAAAATTCTTGCGGAATTTCGTGAGGATGGTATAACTAGAAAATTTCAAAAAAATCATTGAAAATAATTGAAAAAAATTCTATATATCATAAACTATTCGTCCGACATCATTGAAATTTTGCAAGAGCCTTCAGAACCTAACTCTTCTGCAAAGTTCCAAGTTTGAACACAATCTGATCCATATTGTTGGAGAACCGAGCAGCCTTTTGTGAGTACGGTAGCTGGATGGGAATCGTTGTATTTTTGCGAGAACCTTCAAAACCATGAATGTCATGATGACATATTTTTCATCACAAATCTATGGGAAATGATAGCCCTACATTAGGGTCCTGTAGCGGTCAAACCTGGTTTTGAAAGAGATCCTCCTCAGGAGGAGGCAACTAAATATGAATGGATTTCTAGGAACAAGAGTGAATATCTTTGGAAAATAGAGAAGGCGATTCTTCTTCAAGAGATCCATGCGCCTGCAGAGGAGTATATTTGTGAAAGAGGACCTTTGAAAGGTTATGTATTATTTTTAATATGATATCTCTGAAATTTTGCTGAAGGCTTCAAAACTTAACTTTAAATTAACCACACTTTCTGATCTTGTGAGGTGAGAGGCTCATTTGTCGATATTAAATATCATGATGGGTAGAGAGGCATTTTAGGCCAGTTTTTCTATCACTAATGATAATATATCTTTATGTTTCACCTCAACACTTTTAGAACTATCAATGGGCATTAATTGGTTAAGAATAAGTAATTGAATATTACTGGAACTCAATTGAATTTCATCCAATATGTTAGTAACTAAACTTATAATTTTCTTTTCTTTGATTTTTGATGATACTTTTTCTGTAAATTACTAAAACTAAAATGGTACCGGAAACTTTTATAGAGTACCTATAGGATTTTTTCCGTAGTGTTCTAATCTCAGCTCATATTTTTGATAGATATTATACAGGGTGAGTTTTTCTTCTACGAACTTAACATGGAAAAAATTATTCATTTAACAAATTTGAACCAAATTGGCAGATCGCTGTATTCAATATGACGGATTGAATTTTTGTCGAAATTGACAAATCTCTCTGTATGTCAATAACAAAGTGGATTTGGACTTTTATATGTCATTTTGTAGTCGCTATAACCACATTAGTTATGTCGGTTGCATCTCCGGATACCCTGTATATATTTATAGAAAGACCTTCCTATATTCGATATTTTCGAACTCTGGGGAAAAACAGTTAAATAAGTTCTCTGCCATATTCCAAATCTTGTTATTTTCTTGGCAAGTAATATTTTCAGGTTGCTGCGAAAACAAAATGGATAGCAAGACTCCTATAAAAATGATGGATCACATTACGCAAAATCGATGATCGGAATAGCAATATTTCGAATTTGCCGTGGAAGCAATATACATTCCACGGCAATTTCGCTATTTTCAAACAGAATAGTAGGTGCTGATTGTACATCGAAATGCGATGCGCTATATACAAGTTTTCGAATATATCCGTTCAAATTATTTTTGCGCGTATGTTCTGGGGAACATCGCGTTATAGTTTTGCCCAAATGTCTGAAACTTTCGAATTTTTTGAAAAAAATGGTCTCAAACGATTAAGTTCGACTCCCCAATGAAGAATTCGAGGTCAAATTTGATTCTGTCCGGCCGTTGCCACGATAACTTGAGAACGAAAAGAGCTAGCGACTTGAAATTTTCAGGGTAGGTGGCGCATCCCAATACGACGGACAAGTTCGTTAATGGGCATAATCGGCCCAGCGGTTTCCGAGTAATAATTTTGTTTTAAACCAATATAAATTTGATCGAATTGAAACTTGGTGAGTAGTTGTAGAATATGAGCCTAAGCACGTTTGTGAAATTTTGTGCGAATCATATGGCTAGAAAATTTTAAAAAAATTATTAAAAAATATTTTTGTTGTCAAGATAACTTGATAACGGAATGAGATAGCGGCTTGAAATTTTCAGGTTAGGATGAGCACCAGAACGCGACATTTCAGTTTGTTTATGAGCATAATCGGCCAAACGGTTTTAGAGTTATAGCCATCTGAAATTTTCTGAAATTTCGTGGTTTTTGTTCCTCATTAACTCGAAAAGTACAGAACCGATTGAATTCAAACATGGTTATTAGTTGTAGAATGCCAACGCGGAAATGTTTGCAAAATTTGGTGAGGATAGCATTTGTAGAAAATTTTTATAAATCATTGAAAATAAAAAAAAAATTCTATATATCAGTAACTAATCGTTAGAAATTGATGAAATTTTGCAAGAGCCTTCATAACCTAACTCTACCGCTAAGTTTCAAGTTTTAATACGATCGGTTGAATATTGTTGGAGATTGGAGCATTCTTGTGTGAATTCAGTAGATGGGTGACCGTTGCCTCGATAACTTTCGAACGAAAGGAGATAGGGACTTGCAATTTTCAGGGTAGGTTGCGTATCCGAAAGGGAGAGTTGAGTTCGTTTTTGGGCATAATCGGTCTAACGGTTTCCGAGTTATACCCACCTGGAATATTATTTTCTTGATAACTGAAAAAATAAATATTCGATCGAATTGAAGCTTGGTAACTAGTAGTAGAAAATCAACATGAAGACGTGTTCAAAATTTTGTAAGAACCGTACCACTAGAAAATTCGAAAAAAATGACGACCAAAAAAATTTTAATAACCGTACCCCTAGAAAATTTCAAAAAAAATCACGAAAAAAAAAATTGGTTCAAGCACTGACGTGAAGTCAGAAGCTTTTGCGCGTATGTTCTATTGTCCATTCTTCTGTATTGGACACCCTTAATCGAATTTACCATGGTAAATTATGTTGTCCATTCTCCTGTATCCTGTATGCTTTTGCGCGTATGTTCTATTGTCCATTCTTCTGTATTGGACACCCTTAATCGAATATACCATGGTAAATTATGTTGTCCATTCTCCCGTATTGGACACTTAATTCGAATTTACCATGGTAAATTCGAATTAAGAGTGTCCAATACAGGAGAATGGACAACATAATTTACCATGGTAAATTCGATTAAGGGTGTCCAATACAGAAGAATGGACAATAGAACATACGCGCAAAAGCTTCTGTTTCTTTTATTAAGTTGATTTTTTTTCAGTCTCAGAGATCCAAACAAACTATACGATAATAATCATTCTCATTAAATAGAGTTGGGAACATCCGTCTGCCGATGGTCCCATTTTCATCATTCAACATTCTAACCCCTGCCGCCGCCAAACCCACCCCAAATATGACGGACGGCCATATCGCACTTCCGCAGGCGATTATTTTTAGGAATGCGAATCTACAATAGACATCTGTTTATCGAGGCGAAATCGAATGGAAAATGTATCTTATTGCGCCCCCCGCGACGGCATCCACGGCAGGCGGTTGTAGGGTTTCGCGATCATGTGTTGCCCACCTAGTGCGGCTTCTTTCACTAATGGACATACGCAGGATTCTTGGCGTATCGTTATCGGAAATGGACCTGATGATTTGTATATTGGTGGATATGAGGGTCATGAACCTTCATATAGTTTTTTCGGCAAGTTTAAGGGTGTAGTTTTTATGTTCCACTGACCTGGATGTAAGATGGGTTGGTTCGAATGAGGGTGATGAAGTTGGGGCAGATATTTCGTTTGGTGTGATGTCGCGATTTGTTTAAATGTCGAAGTGTTACCTGAATTAACTTACCTGAAGTCTGTATTACTAGCTCCTTTCAAAATCCTTTCGTTTCTTATGTATTTTTATCTGCCACTCACCTGGAATCAAACAAAAATAGGAATGAGTTTTACGTTACAAAGTACCATGAAATCGTATATTCTAAAGCAAGTTGCAGAATGCACTCCTACTCAAACACGAATTCGAACGAAGGAGCGAGTTTTAGAACGCATTTCGAGTGTTGGAATGGCCTTCTGCAACGAGTATTTCTCTATTTCAGTCAAGTTTTGTAAAATACTGTATAAAAATTCGGATTAAACATCCTAGTGCCTTTTGTAATGTATCTTGGCAGTTGGTGTGACTGTTGCGAAAGTTGAAAGATTACGGAATTTGAATTTGAATCGTACGTAGGGCATGGAGATCTTGATTTAAAACAGTTTCCTACTAGCATGAATAATTTCAAAAGAAATCTCAAGAAGGTAGGTACAATATTTTTTTATGGAAATAAATCTTTTCCTCTCAATAATTATTTCACTATATCCAGATTATATTATATTGACAATTGACGTGTGTTGAAATTTGATAGGTTCGAATGTCAGTGCTGACTACCCTAAAAACGAAAAAGATATCTAGAAACAATGCGGGAATGAGTTCATTACTGCACCCTTTTTAGTGGTGTAATGAACTCATGATGATACTGAAATAGAGAAATAATATTACAGATCGGGGAATAATATGAGGAAAAATGCACGGACTCCTTATGTTTCATACTCACAAAATATATAAAGACGACTCATATAGGTATCACTGGTTCGTATCAATTTAAATTTGGTAATTAGTTGTATAATGCCAACGCCCAAATTTGTACGAAATATCGTGAGGATTGTACAACTACAAAATAAAAAAATTGGTTCAAGCACTGACGTGAAGTCCGGAGCTTTTGCGCTTATGTTCTATTGTCCATTCTCCTGCATTGGACACCCTTTATCGAATTTACCATGGTAAATCATGATGTCCATTATCCTGTATTGGACACTCTTAATTCGTATTTACCATGGTAAATTCGAATTAATTAATTAATTCATTATTAAAAAAAATAAAAATTAGTACTCTGAAACGGTTGGGATGATTATGCCCATTAACGAACTTGTCCGTCGCATATGGACGCGCCAGCTACCCTAAAAATTTCAAGTCGCCATCTCTTGATCAAAAGTTATCGTGGCAACGGCCGGCCAGAGGGCTGGACGGCCCCACAGCATCATATTTGACTTCGATTTCTTCATAAGTGACTCGAACCTAATAGTTTGTGCCATTTTCAGCAAAAAATTCGAAAATTACTCATATTTGGGCAAAATGATTTTTTCGGAAATATAGACATATATTTCAGCCGGGAAGTATGGATTGACAGATTAGCCCATGGAGAATGATACTTCAATTCTTGAAACCTTTCGAGAAATGACGTTTCGATTGTAGAGATAATTCCATTCTGCCCATAACCCTAATAAGAGGTACACAAAAGTCATAATAAGGCGTAAACCCGCCTTATTATATATATACAGTAAACAAAATAAAATAAGAAAGTTGAACATGAACATTTCAATGATAGTGTTTATACACGAAACAAGATAAAGTAAGTAGTAAGAATAAGAACTGAAGATAGCCAACTTTCATTTTTAGTTCTCATTTTATTTTATTATGTTTGGACCATGACAATGCGTATGCTCAAAGGGTGAAATTCACAGAACTTGCATAAAATGGTCAAAAAGCTGCGATTTAATTGCGTCATTATAATTTCTTATCCTATCACTAGAAAATTTAAAAAAATTATTGAAAAATATTATTTATGTCACGATAACCTAAGAACGGGAGTGATAGCGACTTGAAATTTTCAGGTTAAGTTTTGCAACTGAATGCGACATTTGAGTTTGTTTATAAGCATAATCGGCCGAACGGTTTTGGAGTTATACCCATCTGAAATTTGGTTGTTATTTCCTGATTCCTGTACGTTTTTCTCCTCTTATCTTTTCGGAGTTGTACCCACCTGGAATATTATTTCCAAGATAACTGTGAGAACCGTAACCCTAGTAAATTAAAAAATATTTAGGAAAAAAAATTGGTTCAAGAACTGATGTGAGGTCAGGAGCTTTTGCGCGTATGTTCTATTGTTCATTCTTCTGTATTGGATACTCTTAATCTTAATTTATCATGGTAAATTCGATTAAGAGTGTCCGATACGGAAGAATGGACAATAGAACATACGTGCTCCTGACTTCACGTCAGGGCTTGAACCAATTTTTTATTTTAATTTGTTTCTTATTTTATTTACTGTATAAACCCGTCTATAGATAGTGATGTTGCAGATTTGCTTGGCTCGTAAATGTGATATGTAACGTGCAAATTTTTGGAAAAATTACGCAATTACCGAATACCGTAACCATCCGCGTATGAACTAACTCATAAACCAACATATTTCATTTGAATTCAATCGAATCAGCAAATATGAATAACCCTATCACCTAAAATCGAAAAACTGACCGAGCAATAATAACGAAACTATTCGACCCGAATGATATTTTCGCCCCGCTTCTGTCAGGAGCGTACAACTCCCCTTTTTCTCCTTTTATTTTTATTCGGTGCAGACAGTCGGGCATCGGGCGTCATCTGCACACTAATTAGAAACATTATGCCGCACATATCTGGGATTAATGGTTCGCTGAAATATCCTCCAGAATTCCGAAGTGTCGCCTGGAAATATTCCAGTGGCGGTGATTTATTGCAGTGGGCTATCGATTCGGATGAAATTGTGGCCGTTTGTTTTCTGTGGTTGGTAATGTGATATTCTGTGGATAGCGGGAGGTGTGTCGTAGGTTTGGGACGATTGGCAGGATGTTCAGTCGATTGGGATTGTTGCATATTAGGCATAGTGTGAAATATCCTATTTCTTCTGGAGTGAAGAAAAATAAAAGGTTACTGTGGGAGGTTCATTCATTATTAAATGGTTCCTTTCTGGGTTTTCTCTCCCAAACTCTGAAAAATATATTAAAAAATTTATTATTTTGTGAATTGCTTCTGTGTAAGAAACACAAGATATTTGTCAGAAGCAATAAATCGAACAACGTGGCCTAACAAACAATAACGATACACATCAACGATGAAACAACTAAATTTCGCAACGTTTCGGAGTCTAAATCAGACTCCTGCGTCAAATAATAAATGAAAATTATTTTTCTCTATCCATTCCAGCACTGAAAACAGTGCTGGAATGAACTCATTCCCGCATTGTTTCTAGTTATATTTTTCGTTTTGTGGTAGTCAGCACTGACAATCGATCCTAACAAATTTCCACACACGTCAATTGACAATACAATATAAAAGCTTTATTTTCATTAAAAAAATATGGTACTAGAGATTCACTTCTTGCTAATTTTGAATCATTCATGCTATTAGGAAACTATTTTAAATCTAATCTCCGTGCCCTACGTACGATTCAAATTCAAATTCCGTAATCTGTCAACTTTCGTAACAGTCACACCAACTACCAAGATACAATACAAAAGTCACTAGGATGTATAATTTCATTAAATTTCAACAGAATTTTACAAAACTTGCCTGAAATACAGAGAAAATATCGTCTAATACTCGTTGCAGAAGGCAATTCCAACACTAATGCGTACGAAAACTCGCTCCTTCGTCACTCGTTTTCGAATTTCGCATTCGTGTTTTAACGGGAGCCCATTCTGCAACTTGTTTTAGAATATACTATTAGTTCATATAGCTAGCTATTCTTCAACCAATTGTCACTTTGACAGTAGGTACATATTTGGAAATCGAAATTGAGGATGGGTGCCTGAACTACAAATTTGCGGTTGTGGTGGAAATATGAATTAACTCAGATATATGACATTTTTTTAAGTACCTACTATAGTAACTAGTCATCTAGGTATAGGGAGATAATAGCTTGTTAAGAATTTAGTATGACGTAGTCTGATGAAGTCGCTGTGTCGACGAAACGCGTCACAATATTGAATAAATAAGTGTAAATCGTATATAATTTATCATTGAGAAAAAAATTTACACGTTAATAGCAAACAGCTTCAAGCATCAGAATAAATAAGAAACATTGAAGAAATAAGATCCTCGAAATATTTATACCATAAAAACCGCCATAACTTTTTAGAGTGATGAAATCTTCAACAACCACGACGTTTCGAAGACAATAAACCGAATTCCCAAACCTTCTGCAGGCAACAAAAAAAACCATGCAGATAATCCATTAACGACCAAACGCAATATAACGAGCTCTCCTTTCCGAGCCTTCGAAATCATTTATTTGGGACGTTATTATCAATTAACAGCAACCCTTTTCATTAGTCGGTACATTTTGAAAAGTTTTCCTAATTTTTTTTTCAACTGACGCCTGCAGACGACCATAAATCAATTAGGACCGTCAAATATAATGAACTCTCCACCGGATGAAGCGAGAACGATATCTACGGAACCTGGAGGACTTTTGCTGACGCTAGCTGAGCGAGCGCTTCTACGTCTATTCCGAATCCGGACAAGTGTCAACTGGCCCGGCCCGATTTGGCTGGTTTCGCAGCAATTAGGACCAGGCCACCTGCGTCTTAAACGACAGGCTCGTGGCAAAGTGTCATGTTGTTTGTGCCCGGAATTCTGCCTGCTCCATTGTGTTCAAGGAAATAGGCGCGATGTCGGTCTCGATCATTATCTACACTGTATAACGTCATTTTTATGGGTTTCTAATGGGCCATATGTGTGTAGCACATTGCTTGTAATCTATTTTTCTCATACTGGATTAGTATATATGGATTATAAATTAATTTCAACCATAGACTCCACTCATCAAATGAAACACTTTTTTTTTTTTTTTTTACTTAGAAAAAGAAACCGCATCAACCACGAAGGTTATTAACGGCTTTTTTCATTTAACATTTAATCCAGATTAGGCTCAGGTGAAAAGATACAGGCTGTTGAAATTGCAAAAAAAATCAGTTTTCATTTGTAGCTTTGACATAACTATGACAATTTTTTTCCAATCATCATTTTTCTCTTACTTCCACTGGTTTCGTTGTTATAGACTCGCTGATTGATAAAATTCACGAGAATCTTCACCCAGCTTAAAATTGAATTATTCCTCATTATTTCTCATGAAACCCACCGGATTTGATATACATATATATTTTATTAATAAACTTATGTTTTGTTTTGAAAAATCCGAGTTTACATTGAAAATTTTTTTCGAAATAAATTGAAAAAGACTAAAACGTTTTTTAGCGTAGGGTCCCGGAAATTGTTTATCCGCCAGTGTTTATTCCCTTACCTGGATCGCACTTATGTGAACGGAGACATGGATTGACCACCGAGATCGTGCCTTTTTACACCATCATATTCATTTCTTGAGGGCTTCAAAGTCAGCGCATCAACGATCCAAGCACTTTGAGCTTAAAAAAATTGGTTCAAGCCCTGTGGACAGGAGCTTTCTGTCGCTCTAGTTCGAACAGACAAATTATACTTATCTCCGAAAGTATTGGTTTCTCAGAGTTAAGAATTATATCAATGTATTATTATGATAGAACTGCATCATAAAGGAAATTCAATTCAAATGATAGAGATCAAGATAAATGAGCAATCTGAGAATGAGAACTACACCATGGAAGAAATCAAATTAAAATAGCTGAAATGAATCTGACTCTCTCTTATAGAACTGGATGACATGTACGAATATGAACACAGAGCATATAATAAAGCTTAGATAGAATAATTATAGCATTCTGTGAAAACATAGAAGTACGATTCATTATTGAAATTTCGAAAAATCATATCTCCGAAAGTATAAGCTTGTTGGAGTTAAAAACAGACAAATTATTCTCGTATCTCCGACAGTATTAGTTTCTCAGAGTTGGGAATTATATCAATGGGTTCTTATGAAAGAACTTCATCTTAGCAGAAATTGCATTCAAACATCATAGAAGAATTTAAATTCAACAAGGTGCCAAAAATTATCAATCCAAAATAGACGAATTCTACCCAACAACGAACTCATCCGAGATATTCGTTCCTCAATTCTATGATGAACGATAATATTAATCTTTCCTCAAATCTACTCCAATACACCAATATTCCAGTTTTGTTTTTAGTGGAGATATTCTGAACTCAATATTATTAACTTACCATTACCCTTCCCATCATCATATGGATTGACCATCGGCATGAAAATATCAACCAACAAAAAGTATGATATTATATTATAATTCTCATATTTCTACGATTGCTGGAGTGAATGAATTAGAATACGTCATGTCTCAGGAAAATAAGTTGACATTATAACAATTCATAGAATACCCACAGAATAATTATAGCATTCTTTGAAAACATAGAAATACGATTTATATTGAAATTTTGAAAAATCATATCTCCGAAAGTATTACCTTGATAGAGTTAAAAATGATGTCAATGGATTCTTATGCTAAAACTGCATATTGAAAAAATTTAATTTGGAATTTGTTATGTAAAAAGAAATTTTTTTTTTGTTACTCCGAAACCATATGTCCGATTTCGCCCAATAACGAAATTAGCAGAGATATTTATCGCCCAAACCTACTCTGAAAATTTCAACGGTCTAGCTCATTCCGTTCGAGAGTAATCGTGCCTACGACCGGCCGGACAGAATGAATTTTAACCACGGATTCTTGATCAGTGAGTCGAACCAAATCGTTTAAGACCATTTTCATCGAAAAATTCGAAAATTACAGACATTTGGACAAATTGATAAGCACTCAGTTCCGAGGAACCTGAGCGCCAAAAACATTATTTATCTCACGATAGCTGAAAGAGATAGCGACACTCAATCTTTAGGGTAGATTGCGCATCTGAATGTGACATTTTATTTTGTAAGTGGGCATAATTGAATAATGACATAAATAAATAAATTAATAAATAAATAAATAAAATTATTAAATAAATAAATAAATAATTGGCCAAACGCTTTTGGAGTTATACCCATCTGAAACTTTATTGTTAATTGGTTTTAGAATGCCGACGCACAAATTTTTGTGAAATTTCGTGAGGATTGTATCAAAAAATCATCATAAAAATACAATAAAATTCTCCAGATTTTGAATGCAAGTTTGATTTCGGAGGAAACTTACGACTTGTAGTAGATAATTATTCAACGACATATAATAGAACACCACTGCTTCCTCCATTTCAATTCCTCAGAATAATCATCACGTCACGTTGACTGCAGATGTAGACAAGTACATCGCGATATTTTCATCGTGCTACAGCAATAAAAATCTTCGCCCGCTAGCGTGGCCCCAGCAGAACGCAGAAGAAATTCACAAAATATTAATTTTGTTACTTTATAGATATTTTTCAGAGTTTGGGGGAGAAAACCAGAAACGAACAATTTAATAATGAATGTACAATGTACATACATCCCAAAGTATCCTTTAATGCTTACTTGATTTCAATTCATAAGTCAATTGAAACGAGGTAAAATGAAAGTTTCTTCTAAGTTAATTTTCATTTAATTAATCACTCTCAACCCACTTATATTATGAAACGTGAATGAGAAAATTAATTTGAGTTGCCTTGAAATAGGTAAGACAAGCCTCGAAAAAAACAAACTCTAGCAATTATTACGGGATAAAAGTAATTGCATATTTACGACGTTCCAATACAACTAGTATCTTCTAAATATGGTAAATTCACTTTATATTCAATTAATTTATAGGCATCTTGAAATTCCTTCCTTATACTGTAAGGTTTACATTAATTACGTAGACCACAAGTCAACAAATTCAAAACGTAGCCACTTGACAATAAACTCATTCTCACCAGCCAATCCTTCGAAGGAAGCGAAGAAATGCAAATCGGTAATAATAAAAGAGAAGTCGTGATTTTCAGCTAATGAACTCTGCCCATTTCCCAGCCTAATCAAGCCGAAAGGCCGAAGAAGACAAGGAAGACGCTCTCGGAACAGCATGTGGTTCAAACGGAAACAAATCGCAGTAGGCCCGGCAAACAATAGACAAATGACGTTGACAACCGAGAAACATTAATTCAACAAGGCACACTTCGTTCTTGCGTGATTCCCGACGAACGCGAGCGTCGTCTCAGATAGTTGAATAATGATCCCAGTCACCGATGGAACGAACGTCTTGCTCGTTTGTTAACTTTTTGTTTTATTCCGTTGTTGGATTGAACGAAATCGAACAGGGAAACGCAGTCTAATATTTATGTACTTTGTGTTTTTGGTGACTGTTATTGTATTGTGCGGTCGGAATGATTAATATGAGTTATGTTGCGAAGTTACGTTGTTTGTTTAGTTTTGTTATTGGAGTTTATTGTTGTTTCTTATCAACGTGGAATGATGAGGTCGGATTATGCCGGCTTTGAAAATTATTTGGCGATTTTCACAGAAACTAGGGTCATATATACTGCTCCACAAAAGTTAAGGAAATCTTAGGACTGTTTCAAAAGTTTTCATTCTTTAATTTTTTTTTGAATTGAAAATTTTAAATGGTTACTCACATATCTAACTCATTCTTTCGCCCATTTCCTCATGAGTTTCACGGTTTCAGGTGATTTTTTTTTAGTATTTGCAGTGCAAAATCAGTTCACACAAAAATCTGGAAAAATAAAGTTCAGTAAAGAGTATGGCCACCTCGAACATCAACATGGCTACGCTTTTGCGTATTTTCGATCAGGTTGTTGAAGTAGCCTTGATCAATTGAAGCGTTTAGAGCAGAAGTGGCCTAAGCCACATTTTTTCTGAAATTGAGTAAATGGCAAGAACGACCCACAAGTAAATCAAATTTTATGATGCAATACCGATCCAAGGCTATTTCGACCATTCAGCACAAGGATGTCGTACATAAATCCACTTTTGCACCCATAGTCGGTTCAAACTTGCTTATGCAAGACTGGCAAAACCCTCTTCTGCATTGTGACATGTACAATATCCTATGAGTCACGTGAAACCAAATAAAATTAAAAAAATTGGTACAAGCCCTGTGGACAGGAGCTTTCTGGCGCTCTAGTTCAAACAGACAAATTATATCTCCTAAAGTATTGGTTTCTCAGAGTTGAGAATTATATCAATGTATTCTTATGATAGAACTGCATCATAAATGAAATTCAATTCAAATAATAGTTTTTTTATCAATATTAAATGAGCAATCTGAGAATGAGAACTGCACCATGGAAGAAATCAAATTAAAATAGCTGGAATGAATTGGACTCTCTCTTAAAGAACAGGAGGACATGTACGAGTATGAACACAGATCATATAATAAAGCTTAGATAGAATAATTATAGCATTCTGTGAAAACATAGTACGATTCATTATTGAAATTTAGAAAAATCATATCTCCGAAAGTGTTTCAACTGCCTAGCTCATTCCGTTCGAGAGTTATTGTAGAAATTTTTTTTTTAAATTTTCAAAATTTTTCTTATACACTTTGCAGTAACCTGGTCAATACAAAACTTCACATGCGTATAAAGGTCATGATTCTACAGTTTGATGCTAAATTCCAGATAGATCGAGTGATCGGTTTCGGAAATATTCATAAAAAATGTTTTAACTAAAATCGGCCATAACTCCGAAACCGCTTGATGGATGTTGCTGGTTAACGAACTCTTCTGAGATATTTATGCTCCATACCTACTCTGCAAATTTCAATCATCTATCTCTTTTCGTTCGAGAGTTATCGTGCCTACGGCCGGCCGGACCGACTGGACTGGCCGGACAGAATTGATTTCGACCTCGGATTCTTGATCAGTGAGTCGAACCAAATCGTTTGAGACCATTTTCAGCCAAAAATTCGAAAATTACAGACATTTGGGCAAATTGATAAGCACTCTGTTCCGAGGAACTAGAGCGCCAATAACTTATAAAGTCGCCTCTAATAATTACGCGATCAAGCTTCAAAAATGTGTAAAATTTTCTTTTGCTATTTTCTCTATGATGGATGTTTAGGGCTTAGGCCACTTTTGCACTGAGTGCCTTAATTTATCTGCAGAGTTGCGTTAAAAGCTGAGTCTGAGTCCTTGAAGTGTATGTGGAGGTGGTTGATGAGAATCAAAAGCTCTTTGCAAATGATCCCAAGCATGTTCAATGGGATTTAGGTCTGATGACCGAGGGGGCAGGGTTAAATATGGAGTACCCTGGGTGTCCAGAATTTCATTGACAATTGTCGCACCATCAGGTGGCGTATTATCGTCCAAAATAAGAAATTTTACCTAATAGCAGCATGAAACAAAGGAATAATATTCTCAATGACTTATATGAAAATTTGCGCATTCATGGCAGCATCAAGCACCAGCAATTATCCAGGTTCATTGAAACAAATGCCTTTATAAACAGTAACTCTACCACCTCTAAACAGATAAACTTCCTGAACCGGTCTGGGATTTCTCGGGCACCAGAGGATGGGGGTGCATACCTCAACACGACGACTATACGAAAACCGTCCATACCTCAACTCATCTGTGAACAATACAAACCTCCATTCATCATTCCAATTCACCTACTCATTGGTCCATTTCAGTCGAAGTCGAATATGATTTGTCCCGATAAGCTGGCGCAAGGTTAAGGTTATAACCATCCCTAAAGTGGCCAACAACTGCTCACAACTTAACTTATACAGGCCGATAACTCTCACGTCTTTCGTTCTGAAAACCTTCGAGAAGATAATGGATCGCTAGGTCAGAGTTCAGTGCCCTATTACTGAATCCACTGTGTGTACATCAGTACGCCTTTCAGCTTGGTAAATCAACTGACCTGATCCTGAATAACTTGGTGGGAAGGCTGAAGTATTCTCTGGACCACAAGGACACTACTCTGGTAGCCTTCCTGGCTATTGAGAGCAGTTTTAATGCACCGCTCACGAACTGGATCTGTGGAGCAGCCAGAGCCTGGGGATTACTAGATCTCATTGTGGAATGGATAAGATCCATGTTGAATAACAAACTCATCTCCCTGACCCCACGTGGTGATGTAGTGAGATTCGTGGCCAGCAAGGGCTTTCCACAGGGAGGAGTGCTCTCCCATCTGCTGTGATCTTTCCTGGTGAACTATCTTTAGGCCATAATATAGGCACGCTGGATATACATACAGGGAGATTCGAATTCAGACGTGAACCTTGGAGGAGGTGTTAGTATGAATCATTTACTGTGGTTTGAGCTATATTTATTGATAACCGAAAATCAACAGTTTCCGAGATATTTGAGTTCTGGTAATTTTTAAAAGCCTTACCCAGGTAGCACACCGATATTGGTCCAATATTGGGCCAATATGGTACATTTATTGGTCCGATATTGTTTCTCTACATTGGGCCAATAACAACATGTTGACATTTTACTATGAAGTACCAATATTGGATATCAATATTGGCCCAATATAGTTTCTATATATTGGCCAGATATAGTTTATCTATATTAGGCCAATAACAAAATGTTGATATTTTACACTGAAACGCCAATATTGTATATCAATATCAGCCCAATATAGTTTTTATGTATTGGTCCAATATAGTTTACATGTATTGGCCCAATATAGTTTCTCTACATTGGACCAATGACAAAATGTTGCTGATATTGATATCCAATATTGGCACTTCATTGTAAAATGTCAACATTTCGTTATTGGCCCAATATAGCGAAACTATATTGGGTCAATATATAGAAACTATATTGGGCCAATATAGGTATACAATATTGGTGCTTCATTGTAAAATGTCAACATGTTGTTATTGGGCCAATGTAGAAAAACTAAATTGGGCCAATACATAGAAACTATATTGGGCGGATATTGATATCCAATATTGGTACTTCATTGTAAAATGTCTACATGTTGTTATTGGCCCAATGTAGAGAAACTATATTGGGCCGATATTGATAATCAATATTGGTGCTTCATTGTAAAATGTCAACATGTTGTTATTGGGCCAATGTAGAAAAACTATATTGGGCCAATACATAGAAACTATATTGGGCCGATATTGATATCCAATATTGGTACTTCATTGTGAAATGTCAACATGTTGTTATTGGCCCAATGTAGAGAAACTATATTGGGCCGATATTGATAATCAATATTGGTGCTTCATTGTAAAATGTCAACATGTTGTTATTGGGCCAATGTAGAAAAACTATATTGGGCCAATACATAGAAACTATATTGGGCCGATATTGATATCCAATATTGGTACGTCATTGTAAAATGTCAACATGTTGTTATTGGCTCAATGTAGAGAAACTATATTGGGCCGATATTGATAATCAATATTGGTGCTTAATTGTAAAATGTTAACATGTTGTTATTGGGCCAATGTAGAAAAACTATATTGGGCCAATACATAGAAACTATATTGGGCCGATATTGATATTCAATATTGGCGTTTCATTGTAAAATGTCAACATGTTGTTATTGGCCCAATGTAGAGAAACTATATTGGGCCGATATTGATAAACAATATTGGCGCTTCATTGTAAAATGTCAACATGTTGTTATTGGCCCAATGTAGGGAAACTATATTGGGCCAATATATAGAAACTATATTGTGCTAATATTGATATCCAATATTGGTACTTCATTGTAAAATGTCAACATGTTGTGATTGGCCCAATGTAGAGAAACTATATTGGGCCGATATTGATATTCAATATTGGCGATTCATTGTAAAATGTCAACATGTTGTTATTGGCCCAATGTAGAGAAACTATATTGGGCCGATATTGATAAACAATATTGGCGCTTCATTGTAAAATGTCAACATGTTGTTATTGGCCCAATGTAGAGAAACTATATTGGGCCGATATTGATAAACAATATTGGCGCTTCATTGTAAAATGTCAACATGTTGTTATTGGCCCAATGTAGGGAAACTATATTGGGCCAATATATAGAAACTATATTGTGCTAATATTGATATCCAATATTGGTACTTCATTGTAAAATGTCAACATGTTGTGATTGGCCCAATGTAGAGAAACTATATTGGGCCGATATTGATATTCAATATTGGCGATTCATTGTAAAATGTCAACATGTTGTTATTGGCCCAATGTAGAGAAACTATATTGGGCCGATATTGATATTCAATATTGGCGATTCATTGTAACATGTCAACATTTTGTTCCTGGCCCAATGTAGAGAAACTATGTTGGGCCAATATTGATATCCAATATTGGTGCTTCATTGTAAAATGTCAACATGTTGTTATTGGCCCAATGTAGAGAAACTATATTGGGCCGATATTGATAAACACTATTGGCGCTTCATTGTAAAATGTCAACATGTTGTTATTGGCCCAATGTAGATAAACTATATTGGAACAATATATAGAAACTATAGTGGGCCAGTATTGATATCCAATATTGGTGGTTCATTGTAAAATGTCAACATGTTGTTATTGTCCCAATGTAAACTATATTGGGCCGATATAGATAAACAATATTGGCGCTTCATTGTAAAATGTCAACATGTTTTTATTGCCCCAATGTAGAAAAACTATATTGGGCCAATATTTATATCCAATATTGGTACTTCATTGAATCTTGTCAACACTTTATTATTGGCCCAATGTAGAGAATCTATATTGGGCCAATACATAGAAACTATATTGGGTTAATATTGATAACCAATATTGGGCCAATAACAAAATGTTGACATTATAGAATAAAGCACCAATATTGGAAATGAATATCAACCCAATATCGTTATTATATATTGGCCCAGTATAGTTTTTCTACATTGGACCAATAACAAAATGTTAACATCTTACAATGAAGCGCCAATATAGGTTATCAATATCGGCCTAATATAGTTTCTATATATTGGCAAAATATAGTTTCTATGTACTCGCCCAATATAGTATCTACATATTAGCCCAATATCAAAATGTTGACATTTTGCGATACAAGATATTAATATCGGCTCAATATAGTTCATACATATTCGCCAAATATAATTTCCATATAATAGCCCAGTATAATTTCTATATACTGGCCCAATAATAAAAGGTTGAACACTCACACATTATTTGAAGAGATGTGTTTCTCTCGTATAAACTATACTCGCTGCAATTATTCCAGTGGAGATATCGACATAGTGATTGAATAATTAAGAAGAAGTATCCAAAAAACATATATATTTCATTCGGCCATACATTTATTTTACAAAATATTTCTTTTATTCGTTTTTGATTTCCTCGACTGGTACCTGCAAAGTAGATTATGTTAGAGTAAGGAAAGAAAAACAAAAGAAGCAATAAACTTACTTGGTCTACATTAGCCTCCCACCATCCCTATCTCCAGCAGTCGCTAAGGGAAATCCAATAATTTGCATCATTTCAAGGTCGGTTGTGTCATGAATATTCCTTCTCACAGATTCTATAATCGAAATGTGAATTATCTTTATGAGCTAATAATATTAGAATTAGTATTTCAGCATAATGTTGTAATTTTCACTCATTACAAAATATACTGTATCAATTCACATTGGACAATGTAGGTACATCACAATCCAAAAGTTTAGTAGGTATACCTACACCTTTTTTTCGATGAACCTATACCTATTATCGAAATATTTGTAATTAATCCACACTTCAGTAGAAATATAGGCAAAATGTATAATTTCAAATAATGGTCTAAATACAATAATTAATAAGTCATTCAATAACTTCACTTACTCGAACTTGCCAAAATTAGATTGGTTTATTCTCCGATCTTTTGTTTCCTATCTGGCCATTCCACGGAGATTTAATTCCTAAGCTGTTAGACATTCTTTTTCTTGAAACGCTTATGATTAGGGCTAGATCACATACATTTTCTGAAAAAAAGTGGACATGAAACAAATTATGATATTAAATAACATCATCAATGATTAAATTCAAGGCAAATATACAAAGAGTTTGAATTATAGGAACATATATGCATTGAAAAAGTAATAAATAAAGGAATGAACTAACCTGCAGTGTAACGAATCACTGAACAAATATCCTCTGAAACACTTCGACCGGACGCCACGAATGAAATGACTAAAACTAAAACCGCCAGAATCTCGCCTCTGCTCTGGGCTCTGGGGCACATTCTCTTTCCTTTTTCTACAGTTATGCTTTAAAAATCGATAAAAACTATTCAAAATGGATATATTCCTTCAACCCTCTGTAGAACGAATAGCAACAATACAACAGATGTTTTCTAAGATACTCGCTGGTTTTATTGCAAACACATCTGTTTGAAGCAATTTGAATCCTACCAGTCAACCAATCTCACTATATTTCCGAGGATGTAAATAAACAGGCCGAAGTGGCTGAACTGAAAATTAAACTCTTTTGATTTTTAGAATATACGTTTCAATTTAACATTGATAGAATGAAAACGAAAAAATACTATTATTATATGCAATATTATTAAATTTAAAAAATCTCTTTATAATCTATTTTTGGAGATTACAGTTCGCCCAGTTATCATCATAACAAGCAAATCAAATTCATTAAATGATTTAGAATGTACTTCGTAGTTTCGAACTGTCAAAGCAAAACAAATTATACTTGACCTGGGATGTGACTTATTTTTATTGCATTTTTTTGTTGATTAGCATTTTAAAGCACTCACTTACTGAAATCTATTTCTTCATCGGAGTGGAATTCTGATTAATTTGGACCATGTCACGGTAGATGAAAATAAAAAATTGGTTCAAGCCCTGAGGACCGGAGTTTTCTGGCGCTCTTGTTCAAACAGACAAATTATATCTCCGAAAGTATTGCTTTCTCAGAGTTGGGAATGATATCAATGGATTCTTATGATATAAATGCATCATAAAGGAATTTCTATTCAAATAATAGTTTATTTATCAAAATTAAATGAGCAATCTGAGAATGAGAACTGCACCATGGAAGAAATCAAATTAAAATAGCTGAAATTGACACTCTCTTATAGAACAGGATGACATGTACGAGTATGAACATAGATCATATAATAATTCATAGATAGAATAATTATAGCATACTGTGAAAACATTCATTATTGAAATTTTGAAAAAATCATCTCCGGAAGTATTAGCATGTTAGAGTTGAAAGTTATATCAATGGATTTTTATGGTGTAACTGCACCTTGAAAAAAAATTGAATTTGAAATATGTAAGTTAAAAAAATTCTTTTTTTCGTTACTCCAAAATCATCTGGCATATTTTACCCACTAATTCAACCGAGATATTTATCTCTCAAATCTACTATGAAAATTTCAACTGCGTAGCTCATTATGTTCGAGAGTTATTGTAGAACCAAAATTTAAAAATTTCAAAAAATTTTTTTTGACACTTTACGGCCGCCGTTCAATACAAAACTTTGCATGCGTATAAAGGTAATTATTCTACAATTTGATGCTAAATTTCAGATAGATCGAGTTATCGGTTTCGGAAATATTCATAAAAAATGTTTTTACTAAAAACGGCCATAACTCCGAAACCGCTTGGTGGATTTCACCCGTTAACGAACTCGTCTGAGATATTTACGCTCCTAACCTACCCTGAGAATTTCAATCCTCTTACTCCTTTCGTTCGAAAGTTATCGTGTTAACGGACGGTCGGACAGAATCGATTTCGACCACGGATTCTTGATCAGTGAGTCGAAGCAAATCATTTGAGAACATTTTCAGCCAAAAATTCGAAAATTACAGACATTTGGGCAATTAAATTGATAAGCACTCTGTTCCGACGAACAAGAACGCCAAAAACGCACCCCAATATTAGATATTATATCATCATGTTGAATTGTATATGTTTATTGAGGTTTAATTGAAATTTCAAGGATTGTGTCAGTTCCTTTTGGAGGTATTGCTTTTATGAGGTCATCCACGATTTTTTTTTAGTAGGTTAACTTAAATGGTAATTTTGATATGCATGTTTCTAACTGAGAATCCATTACATAAAGTGATAGTATTGGACTTAGTTTTGATCCCATGTGCAGCCGAATAGTTGAATGTAGTATTTCCCCTCAAATACGAAGTTTTCTGACTACAGTAGGAATAAGAAGAACTAACTTCATAGTTAAGTTCAAATTTGTTAATAGCTCTTATTGCGATTTCAAAAGTATCATTGACATAGTACTCATTGTTAGCATCATAAGCATTTGTTAAAATTTCGGTTATAAATGACGCCAATTTTGTTGTTCGTCGTTTCCATAATTTGGAAAATCAAGTAAGTAGTATATGATATAGTAATCCCAAGATTGGACATTGGATGCAGTGCTACTTCGCAATATAAAATTCTCAATATTGGGCCATTATTGGAAGCAGTACTGATTTACAATATTGTCCCGATAAAGTTAGAAAATTCTCAGATTTGAAATTTCAATATTGGCCTAACATCGATTGCAGTACTAATTCACAATATTAGCCCAATATATAAATCCCAATATTTAACCACTATTTGATGCAGCTCAAATCCGCAAAATTCACCGGCTATTGAAATCCCGATATTGGAGGCAGTACTCATATACATTAAATGTAGGCGGATTTAGTTTTGTCCATATGGATCCAATATTGGCGGCCTCAAACAGGCAAATTATTGGCTAGATCTTGAAATTTCAATATTGGTCTAATACTACAGGACGTACTAGTTCAAAATAGGGGCCCAATATAGAAATCCCAATATATTAGGCCAATATTGGATGCAGCACTAATTCATAATATTGGCCGGATATAGATATCCCAATATTTGGCCAATATTGGAGGAGGTACTTATATACAATATAGTTTTGTCAATTCGGAGCCAATATAAACTTGGATTGAATTCATAATATTATTACAAACGGTTTTCCTAGCAACATCGTGCCAACCCAATATATTATCGGAAACAACAAGTCACAATTCAAAGAGGTGAACTGTGGCTTACTGCCAATAACTAAAGAAGACACACGGTGAAATATTCATTGATTTTGAACATCAACGAATATTCTAGCTCGACCAAGCGGAATATTTGTTGATGGTTAAAATCAATCAATATTTCACCATGTGGCTTCTTTAACAAGTCACCATATTGAAAAGATCTTGAAACACTAATATTGAGGCAATATTGGAGGAAATAATAATTCACGATATTGGCCCAATATGAAAATCTCAATATTCGACCAATATTGGATGCAGAATTTATTCATAATATTGGCCGTATATAGAAATCCCAATATTGGGAAAACACGAAGCAGTACTCATATTCAATATTGGCCAATATTGCTTTGCCAATTCGGGGCCAATATTGGCGGTAGCAAGAAGTCACAATATTGGCTAGATCTCGAAACTCTAATATTGGGCCAATATTGGAGGCAATACTAATTCACAATATTGGCCCAATATGGAAATCGCAATATTCGACCAATATTAGATGCACCATTAATTCATAATATTGGCCGGATATAGAAATACCAATATTGGGGTAATATTGGAGGTAGTACTCATATTCAATATTGGGCAATATGGTTTTGCCAATTCGGTCCCAATGTTGGCGGTAACAACAAGTTACAATATTGGCTAGATCATGAAACTGTAATATTGGGCCAATGTTGGAGGCAATACTAATTCACAATATTGGCCCAATATGGAAATGTCAATATTCGACCAATATTGAATGCAGCATTAATTCATAATATTGGTCGGATATAGAAATCCCAATATTGGAGTAATATTGGAGGCAGTACCCACATTCAATATTGGCCAATATGGATTTGCCATTTCGGTGCCAATATTGGCGGTAACAAAAAGTTACAATGTTGGCTAGATCATGAAACTGTAATATTGGGCCAATGTTGGAGGCAATACTTATTTACATTATTGGCCCAATATAGAAATCTCAATATTCGACCAATATTGGATGCAGCATTAATTCATAATATTGGCCGGATATAGAAATACCAATATTGGGGTAATATTGGAGGTAGTACTCATATTCAATATTGGCCAATATGGTTTTGCCAATTCGGTGCCAATGTTGGCGGTAACAACAAGTTACAATATTGGGTAGATGATGAAACTGTAATATCGGGCCAATGTTGGAGGCAATACTAATTCACAATATCGGCCCAATATGGAAATCTCAATATTCGACCAATATTGGATGCAGCATTAATTCATAATAATGGCTGGATATAGAAATCCAAATATTGGGATAATATTGGGGGCAGTACTCATATTCAATATTGGCCAATATAGTTTTGCCAATTTGGGGCCAATATTGGCGGTAGGAAGAAGTCACAATGTTGGCTAGATCTTGAAAATGTAATATTGGGCCAATGTTGGAGGCAATACTAATTCACAATATTGACCCAATATGGAAATCTCAATATTCGACCAATATTGGATGCAGCATTAATTCATTATATTGCCCGGATATAGAAACCCCAATATTGGGGTAATATATATTGGGGCAGTACTCATATTCAATATTGGCCAATATAGTTTTGCCAATTTGGGGCCAATATTGGCGGTAGGAAGAAGTCACAATGACGGCTAGATCTTGGAAATGTAATATTGGGCCAATGTTCGAGGAAATACTAATTCACAATATTGGCCCAATATCTAAATCACAATATTTGACCCATATTGGATGCAGCACTAATTCACAATATTGGCTAGATCTTGAAACTGTAATATTGGGCCAATATTGGAGGCACTACTAATTCCCAATATTGGTCCAATATAGAAATACCAATATTCGACCAATACTGGAAGCAGCCCTAATTCATAATATTGGCCAGATATAGAAATCCCAATATTGGGGTAATATTGGAGGTAGTACTCATATTCAATATTGGCCAATATGATTTTGCCAATTCGGTGCCAATGTTGGCGGTAACAACAAGTTACAATATTGGCTAGATCCTGAATTTGTAATATCTGGCCAATGTTGGAGGTAATACTAATTCACAATATTGGCCCAACATGGAAATATCAATATTCGACCAATATTGGATGCAGTATAAATTCATAATATTGGCCGGATATAGAAATCCCGATATTGAGGTAATATTGGAGGCAGTACCCGCATTCAATATTGGCCAATATAGTTTTGCCAATTTGGTGCCAATAATGGCGGTAACAACAAGTTAAAATGTTGGCTAGATCATGAAACTGTAATATTGGGACAATGTTGGAGGCAATTCTAATTCACATTATTTGCCCAATATAGAAATCTCAACATTCGACCAATATTGAATGCAGCATTAATTCATAATATTGGTCGGATATAGAAATCCCAATATTGGGGTAATATTGGAGGCAGTACCCACATTCAATATTGGCTAATATGGTTTTGCGAATTCGGTGCCAATATTGGCGGTAACAAAAAGTTACAATGTTGGCTAGATCATGAAACTGTAATATCGGGCCAATGTTGGAGGCAATACTAATTCACAATATTGGCCCAATATGGAAATCACAATATTCGACCAATATTGGATGCAGCATTAATTCATAATATTGGCTGGATATAGAAATCCCAATATTGGGGTAATATTGGAGGCAGTACCCGCATTCAATATTGGCCAATATAGTTTAGCCAATTCGGTGCCAATATTGGCGGTAACAACAAGTTACAATATTGGCTAGATCATGAAACTGTAATATCGGGCCAATGTTGGAGGCAATACTAATTCACAATATTGGCCCAATATGGAAATCTCAATATTCGACCAATATTGGATGCAGCATTAATTCATAATATTGGCTGGATATAGAAATCCCAATATTGGGGTAATATTGGAGGCAGTACCCGCATTCAATATTGGCCAATATAAATTAGCCAATTCGGTGCCAATATTGGCGGTAACAACAAGTTACAATATTGGCTAGATCATGAAACTGTAATATTGGGCCAATGTTGGAGGCAATACTAATTCACAATGTCGGCCCAATATGGAAATCTCAATATTCGACCAATATTGGATGCAGCATTAATTCATAATAATGGCTGAATATAGAAATCCCAATATTGGGGTAATATTGAGGGCAGTACTCATATTCAATATTGGCCAATATAGTTTTGCCAATTTGGGGCCAATATTGCCGGTAGGAAGAAGTCACAATTTTGGCTAGATCTTGAAAATGTAATATTGGGCCAATGTTGGAGGCAATACTAATTCACAATATTGGCCCAATATGGAAATCTCAATATTTGACCAATATTGGATGCAGCATTTATTCATTATATTGCCCGGATATAGAAACCCCAATATTGGGGTAATATTGGGGGCAGTACTCATATTCAATATTGGCCAATATAGTTTTGCCAATTTGAGGCCAATATTGGCGGTAGGAAGAAGTCACAATGTTGGCTAGATCTTGAAAATTTAATGTTGGGCCAATGTGCGAGGCAATACTAATTCACAATATTGGCCCAATATCTAAATGACAATATTTGACCCATATTGGATGCAGCACTAATTCACAATATTGGCTAGATCTTGAAACTGTAATATTGGGCCAATATTGGAGGCACTACTAATTCCCAATATTGGTCCAATATAGAAATACCAATATTTGACCAATACTAGAAGCAGCCCTAATTCATTATATTGGCCAGATATAGAAATCACAATATTGGGGTAATATTGGAGGTAGTACTCATATTTAATATTGGCCAATATGATTTTGCCAATTCGGTGCCAATGTTGGCGGTAACAACAAGTTACAATATTGGCTAGATCATGAAACTGTAATATCGGGCCAATGTTGGAGGTAAGACTAATTCACAATATTGGCCCAATATGGAAATATCAATATTCGACCAATATTGGATGCAGTATAAATTCATAATATTGGTCGGATATAGAAATCCCAATATTGAGGTAATATTGGAGGCAGTACCCACATTCAATATTGGCCAATATAGTTTTGCCAATTCGGTGCCAATAATGGCGGTAACAACAAGTTAAAATGTTGGCTAGATCATGAAACTGTAATATTGGGACAATGTTGGAGGCAATACTAATTCACAATATTGGCCCAATATGAAAATCTCAATATTCGACCAATATTGGATGCAGCATTAATTCATAATAATGGCTGGATATAGAAATCCCAATATTGGGTTAATATTGGAGGTAGTACTCATAGTCAATATTGGCCAATATGGTTTTGCCGTTCGGTGCCAATGTTGGCGGTAACTACAAGTAACAATATTGGCTAGATCATGAAACTGTAATATTGGGCCAATGTAGGAGGCAATACTAATTCACAATATTGGCCCAATATGGAAATCTTAAAATTCGACCAATATTGGATGCAGCATTAATTCATAATATTGGCTGGATATAGAAATCCCAATATTGGGGTAATATTGGAGGCAGTACCCCACATTCAATATTGGCCAATATAGTTTAGCCAATTCGGTGCCAATATTGGCGGTAACAACAAGTTACAATATTGGCTAGATCATGAAACTGTAATATTGGGCCAATGTTGGAGGCACTACTAATTCACAATATTGGCCCAATATGAAAATCTCAATATTCGACCAATATTGGATGCAGCATTAATTCATAATAATGGCTGGATATAGAAATCCCAATATTGGGGTAATATTGGGGGCAGTACTCATATTCAATATTGGCCAATATAGTTTTGCCAATTTGGGGCCAATATTGGCGGTAGGAAGAAGTCACAGTGTTGGCTAGATCCTGAAAATGTAATATTGGGCCAATGTTCGAGTCAATACTAATTCACAATATTGGCCCAATATCTAAATCACAATATTTGACCAATATTGGATGCAGCACTAATTCCCAATATTGGCTATCTCTTGAAACTGTAATATTGGGCCAATATTGGAGGCAGTACTATTTCTCAATATTGGTCCAATATAGAAATACCAATATTTGACCAATATTGGAAGCAGCCCTAATTCATAATATTGGCCAGATATAGAAATCCCAATATTTGGCCAATATTGGAGGTCGTCCTCATTTACAATATTGACAAATTTTTTATCGCCAATATAGGGCCAATATTGGCGGTAGCAACAAGTCACAATATTGGATATATATTGAAATTCCAATATAGGGCCAATATTGGGGATATATAGATTTACTATGAATCTATGTATCTATATTGGGCCAATATAAAATCGATACTCCGCCAATATAGTGTGCTACCTGGGTAGTTCATTTTTCGTAAATTTTTTCTACGTTGCGCAAATTTGATTATAATTTTGGGTTACTTTTATCAGAAACGGATATGATATGTATGAGAAATGCAAAACCATGCTATATAAGATGTTGAAACAGAAATAGTAGGATTTGAAAATTGGTATGTGAATAAAAGAAAAAAAAATTTCTTATATCAATTTGCCTGCAACTTTCGAATTCCACAATTTATGTATGCCTAAATTATTTTAAAAACTTTCGAAATTCCTTCGTTATTCTCTAAAAAAAATTTCGTTAGAATGAATTCATTAGTTTCGTTTCAGCAGATATTTTATAAGCTACCTTCTGAATGTCTGGCATAAAATAGTATGTGTAATCAAAAGGCTGCCAGAGTAAATTTCAAGTAATAACTGAAGAAAGTATAAGGAGGTCACGTGCTCGTGTAAAGAAAGGTGGAGGTCATTTCGAACATAATTTATTAATACATTTTTGGCACTCTTGTTCCTCGGAACAGAGTGCTTATCAATTTCCCCAAATGTCTGTAATTTGAGAATTTTTGGCTGAAAATGGTCTTGAACGATTTGGTTCATAATACAGAAAAGAATGTGTTAGTGGTATGAACTATTAAATTTCAAATTATGAAAAGAGGATAGTATTTACTAATATATATTTAGAACTATTAAAATAATTTGTTCGTAATCCTCTACCTACTCAAATATCAGGAATAAATGGACAATCTGCTATGATCGTCTCCAGCCTTGCTCTAGACATTTCGATGATACTTTCCTTAGGTATTTCGAGTTGTGCATGAAAACTATATGCACCGAGTCTAAGTTGCAACATCCCATTCCACGAGGTTGAATCATTGCACATTGCTCATTTAATATTGATAAATAAATTTAATGACAATTTTTGAAGCATTAAGGCATTTAAGCATTGTAGATTGCTCTTTTTTTTATAAGATAATTTTTGAAGCATTTTTTTAAACGGCACTTTTTTAAAATTAAATTTCTTTCATGATGCATTTCTATCATAGGAAAATTAGCGGACCAGCAAGGTGCAGAGGTGATTCTTCTCCAAGAGACCCATACAGCAACAGAGGAAAATCTTCGAGAGAGGGGACTTTTGAAAGGTTATGTATTAGTTGATTTTCTTCTAAGTCGAATTTACGGTCTAGCTTGTTATGTCAAGAATTCCTCTGTTCAAAATGTTGAGTTAATTAGGAAAGGTGAGATTGAAGGAGTTTTCTTCATTTCCTTCAAATTTTGTGACATTTCTGTCATCAACATTTATAAACCTCCAAATAGTTTTTGGCCAAGAAATTTCAATATAAATGTTAATCATCCATCAATTTACTGCGGAGATTTCAATTCGCATCATGTTACATGGGGTTATGATGTTAATGATAGAAATGGTATAGCTTTGACCGATTGGATGGAAGACAATGATTATTTTTTGATTTTCGATGCAAAAGATACACCTTCTTTCCATTCTTCAAGATGGAATAGAGGCTATAACCCTGACTTATGCATGGTTTCCTGTGATGCTTCTTCTAAACCTATTTCAGTAAAACGTAAAATTTTAGGTGTTTTTCCACGTAGCCAGCATAAGCCCATGTTATTAACTATAGGAAATGTGGTTCATTTTGCTCCCTGTTTGAATAAACCCCGTTGGAATTTCCAGAAGGCTAATTGGGTTCAATTCGCGAAAAAAGTGGATAGTGACATAAGATGGATTCGACCAACTTATGACAATTACTATAGATTTGTTGGTGTAGTAAAAGCTTCAGCTAAGAAATTCATTCCGAGGGGTTTCCGTCAAGAGTATATTCCTGGTTGGTCAGTTGAAACAGAAAATTTATATAAGGATTATCAAAATTCGCCAACTACTGAAAAATGCGAGAAGCTAATGAATTCTATAAATGCAAGTCGTAAGGAAAAGTGGAATAGTGTAGTTTCCGATATGAATTTCACACATTCGAGTAGGAGTACATGGGATGTTTTGAGAAAATTAGGGGAAGCTACTCCTCTAACATTGTCATCTTCTAAAATTGACCCTGAATTGATTGCTCGTCGGCTAGTTGATGTTTCCAATTCGGTTGGAATTTCAAAATCAAAAATCAAGAATATGAAGTATAATTTGCACAAATTTAGGACATCATCTTCATCTATAGACAGTATCTCGAATATATTCAACTTGGATGAATTAAAAGCAGCACTTAAATGCACTAAATCTCGGAAAGCAGCCGGATTTGACGGAATTTATCCTGAATTCATCAAACACATGGGCAAAAAAGCCATGTCCTGGCTATTATCATTCTATAATAATATTCTGAATACTGGAAATATTCCAAAAGAATTCCGCAAAGCTAAAGTCATAGGAATTTTAAAACGTGGAAAGGATTCTTCCGATCCTAGCAGTTATCGACCCATTAGTCTGTTGAGTGTTCCTTTTAAAATTTTAGAAAGATTGATTCTTTTTAGGATTGAATCGTCTGTAGAAGACGTTCTACAGAATTGCCAGGGGGGCTTCAGGAAAAATAGAAATTGTTGTGATCAGGTTCTTAGTCTAACTACTTATATCGAAACAGGTTTCAATAGTAAAATGAAAACAGGAACAGCATTTGTGGATTTGTCGGCAGCATATGACACGGTATGGAAAGATGGTTTGATTTCCAAACTTTATACTCATTTAAAGTGTGGAAAAATGGTTCGTTTACTCGAAAATATGCTCTCGGATAGAAGGTTTCGTGTTTTTATTGATAATAATAGTAGTAAATTCAAGAATTTGAATAATGGTCTCCCACAAGGTTCAGTTTTAGCACCTCTTCTTTTCAATTTATATCTGTGTGATATTCCTGCTACTTCGTCTGAGAAATTCATCTACGCTGATGACATTGCCCTTGCATTTCGTCATTCTGATTTCCAAAGTATAGAAAAAAATCTATCTGCAGATTTAGATATTCTGAAAAAGTACCTATTTCAGTGGCGTTTGTGTCCGAATCCGAATAAAACTGAGGTTTCTTGCTTTCATTTGAACAATCACCAAAAATATAGAACATTGAGTGTGTCTTTCGGTGATTCTTTCTTGAGACATAATTTTTATCCTAAATATCTAGGAGTGAAACTAGATTCATCTTTGAATTTCAAAGCTCATTTGGATGATTTGCGTCTGAAGTTGAAAACGAGAAATAATATTCTGCAGAAATTAGCTGGTACTTCATGGGGTGCTGATGCAGCTACTCTTCGAACGGCTGCCTTAGCCTTGGTTTTTTCTGCCGCTGAATATTGTTGCCCCGTCTGGTTTAATAGTGCTCATACTCAAAAAATTGATGCACAGTTGAATTCATCTATGCGAATCATCACTGGAACTATTAGATCTACACCTATTCATTGGTTGCCAGTTCTTTCAAACATTGTCCCGCCCCACATTCGCAGGCAGACTGCTGTTTCAAATTCTTGGAATAAATTTCATTCTTTTCCGAATTCATTTCCGATTATCTCCTACATTCCAGACAATAAGATTCCCAGATTGAAGTCACGAAACCCTTTATGGTCCAACTGTTTTCTTAATTCGAATAAAAGTGACAAGGAAGTTTGGCGGTCTGAATGGATTTCTTGCAATTTATTCAACAAAGATTTAATTTCTGATCCTTCAAATAGAGTTCCGGGGTTTGATCTTCCAAGGAGAATATGGTCTATTCTGAATCGTCTAAGAACCGGTCATGGTCGTTGCAACAGCATGCTTTTCAGGTGGAACTCAGTTGAGAGCCCTAGTTGTGAATGCGGGGAAGCAGAGGAAACCATAGATCATTTAGTTAATAATTGTCGCATATATAGATTCAAAGATGGTTTTAGGGCTATTCATAATGTTTCTGAATCTTTTTTAGAATGGGTAGCGAGTTTTAAATCTATTTAATAAAATATAGAATATTCCATTTTTAATTTGTTCGTTTTCTCCCTTTGCCTTTTCCAGATTGGGTTTCGGGTACCTTGGAGAAACTTCTCTGATTGTTGAAGGAAGAAGCGATAATGAAGAAAAAGATGCCCTTCAATATTTAATATTTCAGCATATTTTGTTAACAATTTCAATTTTCATAAATCACAACACTAACGGGGAGATAGGGTTTTTTTGCTGAGGTTTTTTCCCTAAGCTCTAGTATCATATATCAAATTATATGGTACCCCGTTACACTAACCTCTGCTAACACTTTTTTCATACACATGCTTTATTGTTAGATGAAAAATTAATTGTAATGCTCAAGTTCAAAAGAATATATATATATCATAGGAATTCATTGATATAATTCCCGAATCTGAGAAACCAATACTTTCGGAGATATAATTTGTCTGTTTGAACAAGAGCGCCAAAAAGCTCCTGTCCACAGGGCTCGAACCAATTTTTAATGAAATTTCGAGTTTAGTTACGATAAAAAAATATTCAATTCGTTATGTTTCCTTCTTTGCTTCGTATATCCCTTTTAAAATCGTAGTAATTCTTTTTCTACATCTGATAAAGCACAGTTTTGCTTTTTTCACACATTTGATGTCCTGATGTCAATGTAGATCCGATCCAATTAAAACTTGGCAATTATTTTTAGAATGCCAGCGAGCTAATTTTCGCGAAATTTCATGTATCACTGACAAAAATAAAGATTTTTGCCCTCGAAAAATTTTATACTTCAGAAACTATTCGTCAGAATCTGCCCAAATTCCGCACATAACTTCGAGCCACCATTATACAATCGAGTACCGAATTACAGCTTGATTGACTTCGTATGTGACATGAATAGCAAAAGGAATATGCGCGCAAAAGCTCCTGAATTCACGTCAGTGCTTTTTAAGAATTTTCGTTGTCTACACATCCAGTTTTCGTTCAGTATGAGCTCTTGTTAACATCCTCCCAAATTTTTGTAGCTGCACATTGTTTTCGCGGAAGCGAACACCAAACTTTATATTTCTCGAGAAAACCAACGGCTTTAGGAATAAATATAACGAAAATATACTTCACGTAGTATAAATATTGCACTCAAACTTGAAAAGCGGATTTTCCGCGGCTTAAAGTCGACGAAGCATATACAGCCTGCACCCCTATCAGATCAAAACGCTTCCCGATATCTTAGTCTCCCTTTCCGATAGATCAGAAGTATAGGGTAGCTGTCTTCGGTGCATATAATTTTATTATACCAGAAAGTCTTGGCACCCTCGCTATAAATCCAAGCTTATATCAATTTCGCATCGAAATCAAGCCTTCCGTGATTCAGAACGGGGGTTGCATAACGATGTGTTTCCTTTTAAAGAATAATATGAAAGATAATGCCTCAATCAATTCGATATCTCTCTTTTTACGAGATAGGGGGTGAAAAAGGGAGTGTTCGTTGACGTATATGTTCCGTCGCCATCTTGGACGCGTCAAGAATATTGAATTTTTTATCTTTACCACACAGTGTTTATTATATTGAATTATTTCTGATCGAAATGAATCACGTGTATTTTATGGGCCTTTCATTCTTTATGACCAAGATATAGGGTGATTCATTAATTTTCCCCATTGTTTCAATTATTAATAATTTATGAACCGTCGTTTACAGTTTTGGAATATTTGGTTCGTAAATATTTTTTGTTAGCAATGGTGTCGATGATGAAAAGTCTTATTCCAGGTCCAGATCTGGAATATTGTTTTCTCGATAACTCAATGAATATAGATCTGATCGAATTGAAACTTGGTGACTAGTTGTGGAATACCCACATAAAAACGTATGTGAAATTTTGTGACTATCGTATCGATAAATTTTTTTTAAAAAATGATGAAATAATATTATTTATCTCGCGATAACTTAGCAGCAGAAAGTTCTGAGAAAATGATGAAAAAATATTATGTTTCTCAGGACCACTTGAGAACGGAAGCAGATAGCGAGTTTTAGGTTAGGTTGAGACATTTGGGTTCGTTATTAGGCATAGTCGGCCAAACGGTAACTAGCTATAGAATATCGACATAACCACGTGTATAAAATATTGTGAGAACCGTACCCCTAGAAATTTTTAACAAATTATGAGAAAAAAAATTGGTTCAAGCACTGACGTGAAGTCATGAGCTTTTGCGCGAATGTTCTATTCTCCTGTATTGGACACTCTTAATCGAATTTACCATGGCAAATTAAATTGAATTTACCAAGGTTAATTGGATTGAAAGTGTCCAATACAGGAGAATGGACAATAGAACATGTGCGTAAAAGCTCCTGGTTTCACGTCAGTGCTTAAACCTATTTTTGGCGCTCTTGTCCCTCGGAACAGAGTGCTTATCAATTTGCCCAAATATCTGTAATTTTGGAACTTTTGGCTGAAAATGGTCTTGAACGATTTGGTTTGACCCAAAGAAGCCGTGGAGCCGTGAAACCCAAGAATCCGTGGTCGAAATCGATTCTGTCCGGCCGTTAACACTATAACTCACGAACGGAATGAGCTTGACACTTAAAATTTTCAAGTAGGTGTGAGGGATAAATATCTCGGTTAAGTTCGTTATTGAGCAAAATCGGTCTAATAGTTTCGGAGTAACGAAAAAATATATTTTATTTTACATTACAACTTTTGAATTCAAATTTTTTTAAGCTGCAGTTTTATCATAAGAATCCACTGTTGGGACTTTCAACTCTAACAAGCTAATACTTTCGGAGATATGATGTTTCAAAATTTTAATAATACATACACATCTAAGTTCTATGTATTCACAGAATATGAACACAGAATCTGTCTTTGTTCACTGTACATAAATGTCGTCTTTTCTAGCTATTAGATATTGTCAATTCGTAGTTTGAAAATATTTTCTCTTCGAAAACAAGTATCCAATTCTTGAATTTGTGAATATATACAAGATTATTCTGAAACCGAAAATAATATTGACTGATTACATAAGCATAAGAATAATTGATGTATAAATATTGGGGATGATGTTTCAGAAGATTTAGAATTGGATCATTTGAATGATGTAGTTTATGAAAGCAATTGGAAAGAAGAACATAATGGAGTCATCAAAAGAAAATACTGTTCGTTGACCACTGAGGTTAATATTAACTTTTACTTCCTTAAGTAGTGAGACATGTTGCTATATACAGTATTTTCATAATGTTGCTAGCAAAAAAATACTGAAATATGGATCTACATTTGCGTATCAAACATTTTTCTTGAGTTAAGGTTCATAATACAGAATAGAATGTGTTAGTGGTATGAACTATTACATTTTAAATTATGAAAAAAGGATAGTATTTTATTAATATATTTTGAACTATTAAAATAGTTTGTTCGTAATCCTCTACCTTCTCAAATATCAGGAATAAATGGACAATCTTTTATGATTGTCTCCAGCCTTGCTCTAGAAAATTCGATGATACTTTCCTTAGGTATTTCGAGTTGTGAAAACTATGCACCGAGTGTAAGTTACAACAAGTTGTCTGTTTGAACAAGAGGGCCAAGAAGCTCCTATCCACAGGGCTTGAACCAATTATTATTTTAACTATTGACGCTGTTCCCGACAATGGTTCTGTTTCGGTTTTAGTTGTCCATCCTGTACACGAGATCATACCAACATCAGTACGAAACAAATTCACACGAAACATCCATAATCATCCCCAGTTCAATCTCCTCAAAGGATCTGCTCTCCGATTCCTCCGAACGAATCAGTTCAGAAGCCCCCAAAACAATCCAACTTCATTACTGAGGGCACAATGTCCAAAAATTACTTTCAACAAATGCAATTTCGCTTTGTGGATCGAACGGACCCGTTCGGACGCGGCTCTATCATCCGATAACGAGACCGTAGAAACTGCAGGAAGGGATTTCACACAAGAACGGTCAAAGGACGTGGCCGCCTAAATAATTTCCCCGCCAAATTAGGAACCGTCATCGTCCTGCGGACTTTATATTTCGAAAAAACGCTGTTATTTTGCCCATCAAGCGACCCCTTCGGTGTTTGAAGCTGTTAGAATCAATTCCTGCGGCAGTTTACGATGAATTACTTGATGAATGGATCTGACTGGGCGGAAGGGAAGAGTGAAATTGCGTGCACAATGGAACGCATCGCCGTCAACTTTGATTTTTTTTTCTCTGAGACAATTTCCAAATTATATTACGCACATCCGCAATGTCTAGGGATTTTTCGAATTTTTTTCTTCAGAAATTATTTATACAGAGGAAGTCTTCGAGTTGTGCAATAATTTTAACCATAAATTGCTCTCATCGATGAAATGGTTCTGAAATAAGTTGCAGAATGGACTCCTATTCAAAGACGAATGGGAAATTCGAAAACGAGCGACGAAGGAGCGAGTGTTGGAATTAGTGTTGGATTTGCCTTCTGCAACGAGTATTTAGCGGCCCATACACGCTCAATATTATTGTGCAATGTGGGTTGCACAATATATTGAGTGTGGCCCCAAGACGGTCAATATTATTGTACAATATGTTGGTAGGTGCAAACATTTGGATCTAAATGGGGACGATATCGATGGTTGTGCAATATATTGGGCTATTGCGCAACCTTTCAATATTGCCCACACACGATCAATTATATTGCACAATCAAAATATTGTACAATAATATTGAGCGTGTATGGGCTGCATTAGACGATATTTTCTATATTTCAGTCAAGTTTTGTAAAATACTGTTGAAATTTAATGAAAAAACGGATTATACATCCTAGTGACTTTTGTATTGTATCTTGGCAGTTGGTGTGACTTTTACGAAAGTTGACAGATTACGGAATTTGAATTTGAATCGTACGTAGGGCCTGGAGATCAGATTTAAAACAGTTTCCTAATAGAATTGATGATTCAAAATTAGGAAATCTGTAGTAGCTTATTTTTTAATGAAAATAAAACTTCTCCTCTCAACAATTATGTCATTGTATCCAGATTATATTATATTGACAATTGACGTGTGTTGAAATTTGATACGATCAAATGTCTGTGCTGACTACCACAAAACGAAAAATATAAGTAGAAACAATGCGGGAATGAGTTCATTACATCACTTTTTTTATTGCTGCAATGAACTCACTACGATTCTGAAACAGTGAAACACCTTTTGCGCGCATGATCTGGGGAACAGCGTGATATCATTTCGTCCAAATGTAATGTTCGAAGTTTTTGCAGAAAATGCTCTCAAACGATTAGGTTCGACCCTCTGATGAAGAATTCGAGGATAAATTTGATTCTGTTCCGGCCGTTGTCACGATAACTTTTGAATGGACATTTCAGGGTAGGTGGCGCGCCCCAATATGACGGACAAGTTCGTTTATGGGCTTAATCGGCGCAAGGGTTTCCGAGTAATAATTTTGTTTTCAATCAATACAGATCCGATCGAATAGAGACTTGGTAAGTGGTTGTAGAATACAGACTCAAAGAAATCAGTAAAGTATAGGTACTGTGGGAGGTATATTCATCATTGAATGATTTCTTTCTGGGATTTCTCTCCCAAACTCTGAAAAATATCTATAAAATAAAAAATTAATTATTTTGTGATTTGCTTCTGCGTAAGAAACACAAAATATTTGTCAGAAGCAATCAATTGAACAATGTTGCCTAACAAATAACAACGAAACAACATCAACGAATAAACAACTATATCGTAACGTTTCGGAGTCTATATCAGACTCCTTCTTCAGACGCTTAACGAAAAAACCTTCAGAACTATTTTGTTGATTATTATTCTTGAATCTCAGAATAACAATCAACAAAATAGTTCTGAAAAAAGCTGCAAGAAAAAGTTCCAAAAACTGCGAATGATTCCATCGATGCGGCAGCCCCTTTGATGTTTCGCGTTATCAAAATCAATTCCGAAGGAAGGCCATGATGGGTTTCATTCGCTGCTTAGTGATATCGTGGACAAATTCAATTTATCTATGACTGAGGGGGACATTGGTTGGGGGATGTAGATCTGAACTAGTCACCCTGTGATCTGTTCCTATCTTGGGTTGCAGGGTCGGGGATTAGAGAGATAACTGCGTTTGATGATGTATATTATGTTATCGCAGTCTGTCGATTTATATTGATGTAGTTTCATTATTTGATTATTTTTTGTGTAGAGGACGTAATTTCTCATTTCGGTACAAATGGTACAAGGGGGTTTTACTATGATGATAAATAACGATATTCCGAAATCGAAAAGGGATATGATGACATTTAATAGTGAGTGCGAAATTAATTTTTACACGATAAAAAATTCACAAGAATTCTGAATAATACATGTATATTTATTTATCATAAGAAGTTACATGGCTTGTTAATGAAAGATAAAGTGTGTCCCAAAATTAAGGAAATATTTGAATTAAATACGGAACACAGTTTTTACGTGCATGTTCTAGGGAACGTCATTTTAATGAAATGTCTGTAGTTTTGGGAATTTTGGCTGAAAATGGTCTCAAACGTTTATTTTCGCCTCACTGTTGGAGATTCCCAGGTCTAGGTTTAAATGGAAATTTTATCCAGATATAGGATAACCAAGCTACGAGGCTATACCGGAATCGGATAAAACACAATAAACTTTTTGCGCGTATGTTCTGGGGAATATCGCGTTATCATTTTGCCCAAATGTCTGTAACTTTCGAATTTTTTGACGAAAATGGTCTCAAATGATTTAGTTCGACTCCCCAATGAAGAATTCGAGGTCAAATTTGATTCTGTCCGGCCGGACGTCCGGCCGTTGCCACGATAACTTGAGAACGAAAAGAGCTAGCGACTTGAAATTTTCAGGGTGGGTGGCGCATCCCAATACGACGGACAAGTTCGTTAATGGGCACAGCCTAGTGATTTCCGAGTAATAATTTTGTTTTCAACCAATATAAAACAGATCGAATTGAAACTTGGTGAGTAGTTGTAGAATATAAACCTAAGCACGTTCGTGAAATTTTGTGCGAATCGTATGGCTTGAAAATTATTAAAAAATTATTAAAAAATATTTTTGTTTTCACGATAACTTGAGAACGGAAAGAGATAACGGCTTGAAGTTTTCAGGTTAGGATGTGCATCAGAACGCGACATTTCAGATTGTTTATGAGCATAATCGGCCAAACAGTTTCAGAGTTATAGCCATCTGAAATTTGGTTGTTTTTTGTTCCTCTTTAACTCGAAAAATACTCAACCGATTGAATTCAAACATGGTTATAAGTTGTAGAATGCCAACGCGAAAATTCTTGTGAAATTTCGTGAGGATAGTATTTGTAGAAAATTTTTAAAAAATCATTGAAAATTAAAAAAAAATTCTATATATCAGTAACTATTCGTTTGAAATTGCTGAAATTTTGCAAGAGCCTTCATAACCTAACTCTTCTGCCAAGTTTCAAGTTTTAACACGATCGGTTAAATATTGTTGCAGATTCGATCATTCTTGTGTGAGTTCAGTAGATGGGTGACCGTTGCCTCGATAATTTTCGAACGAAAGGAGATAGGGACTTGCAATTTTCAGGGTAGGTTGCCTATCCGAAACGGAGAGTTGAGTTCGTTTTTGGGCATAATCAATCTGACGGTTTGGGAGTTATACCCACCTGGAATATTATTTCCTTGATCACTCAAAAAATAAATATTCGATCGAATTGAAGCTTGGTAACTAGTAGTAGAAAATCAACATAAAGACGTGTTTAAAATTTTGTAACGACCGACCCCTAGAAAATATGAAAAAAATCACGAAAAAAAAAATTTTAAGAACCGTACCCCTAGAAAATTTCAAAAAAATCACGAAAAAAAAATTGGTTCAAGCACTGCCGTGAAGTCAGAAGCTTTTGCGCGTACGTTCTATTGGCCATTCTTCTATATTGGACACCCTTAATCGAATTTACCATGGTAAATTCGATTAAGGGTGTCCAATACAGAAGAATGGATAATAGAACATACGCGCAAAAGCTTCTGACTTCACGTCAGTGCTTGAACCAACTTTTTAAAACGAATTTTCTCAATATTTTGTTACTACTTAAGTCACAATTCAGATATCCCTAAAATTTTGGAAAAGCGCTCAAACGCCTTATTTTACAGCCAAATTCTAAATTTACACTAGATCAGATCTATATTTTGAAATTATTATTATTTTTTTTGGAAGCCAAGCAATTTTTTGGCGAGTCGATGACTGGATGGGTGATCACAGTGGGTACGAATTTGAGTAAGCACGCCGAAGCACCCTGTTGACACGACAGTGCTTTTCCCTATTTTTGGCGCGGTAGTTCATCTGAACAGAGTGACTATCAATTTTCCCAAATGTCTGTAATTTTCGAATTTTTGGACAAGAATGGTCTCAAACGATTAGTTTCAACTCACTGATGAAGAATCCGAGGTACAACTTGATTATGTCCGTCCAGCCGTCCGTCATCATGATGATGACTCTCGAACGCCATAAGTTAGAGAGTTGATATTCTCAGGGTGAGTTTGGAGTCCAAATGCCCAGCTAAGTTCGTTACTGGGCGAAATCCATGGAGTAGTTTCTGAATTATACCCATCTGAAATTTTGTATTCCCAATAACTCGAAAAATACGGATTTTATCGAATTTAGCTGAAAAATACTGCTTCAAAAACTTATGAAAAATTTCGTGAGAATAGCATGATTATTAAATTTGAAGAAAATATCTGACAGATATCGTTGGAATTCTGCGAGAGCCTTCAAATCCTTATTTTACTGCAAATTTCTAGATTGGATCCGATCAGATTTATATTGCTGAGGATATTGGCGAAATATCGAAATATTACAACGATCAAAGTGTACTGGCCCATTTTTACACTCCACCAACAAACTTGTCATCAATGAAGGAAATTCAATTCAAATAATAGTTTATTTATCAAGACTAAATGAGCTATCTGAGAATGAGAACTGCACCATGGAAGGAATCAAGTTAAAATAGCTGAAATGAATTTGACTCTCTCTTATAAAACAGGATGACATGTACGAATATGAACACAGAGCATATAATGAAGCTTAGATAGAATAATTATAGCATTCTGTGAAAACATAGAAGTACGATTCAATATTGAAATTTCGAAAAATTATATCTCCGAAAGTATTAGCTTGTTGGAGTTAAAAATGATTTAATGGATTTTTATGGTGAAACTGCATCTTAAATAATTATTGAATTTGAAATTTGTTACTTAAAAAAAATTTTTTTCGTTACTCCGAAACCATCTGGCCTAGTTTGCCCAATACGAACTTAACCGAGATATTCATTCCCTAACCTACTCTGAAAATTTCAACTGCCTAGCTCATTCCATTCGAGAGTTATTGTAGAAAAAAATTTTAAAAATTTTCAAAAATTTTTTTTGTAACTTTGCGGTAACCTGGTCAATACGAAACTTCACATGCGTATATAGGTCATGTTTCTACAATTTGATGCTAAATTTCAGATAGATCGAGTGATCAGTTTCGGAAATATTCATGAAAAATGTTTTCACTAAAATCGGCCATAACTCCGAAACCGCTTGATGGATTTGGTCATTTAAATATCTCTTTCGAGATATTTACGCTCAAAATCTACCCTGCAAATTTAAATCCTCTAACTCCTTTCGTTCGAGAGTTATCGTGCCTCTGGCCTGCCGGTCGGACAGAATCGATTAAGACCTCGGATTCTTGATCAGTGATTCGAACCTAATCGTTTGAGACCATTTTCAGCCAAAAATTCGAAAATTACTGACATTTGGGCAAATTGATAAGCACTCTGTTCCGAGGAACTAGAGCGCCAAAAAGTCATTGATTTTATAAATTTTCTTATACATGATTTCCTGAACATTTTGGATTAAATTTCCAGCATCAACCTCAGCCATATCTGGATACACCACCGCATGAACACACATACAATAGAACACGAGAAATACAATTTTAATTGCCCCTCATGTAAAGACAAAAGGAACAAAATCCACGGATCATCTAGAACACAAAGTGCGCCTTTCCATTATCAACGACTTTCATCGAAATTGTTGTCGCTGTCGGGGCTGCATGAATCGAAATAATGGACTTCGATTCAGGTGCATCCACTGCACAAATTGCACGTTTTGTCGGGTTCATTTGCCTAATGAAGAAAACGTGCACGTAATTTGTCGGGTAAGGTGACGGCCCCTGCTGACGGCGAGAGGTTTTTATCAAAACGTCGGCCCGGACAATGGGCCCTGGGTGGTGCCCCGGCCTTAGCGAACAAAGCCTCGGAGTTTCACGGCCGACTGAGTGTCCCATTGTGCCAGAATCATAAATGAAAATCTCCAACAAATGAGTGCTGATCGACGCCTGGCGTAGTCCCGGATGACGTCAGGGACGCTGGCTAATAAGAGATAGTGGTAAGATTGGTGGCGACTACGGTAGGTACAGGGGTGAAACTGGGAGAGTTGAGGGGTGAGGTGGTGTTGACAGATGATGGATTAATGGACCAGCCATATGGATAGGTGTTGACTGGGTCGGGTATCAACAAAAACGTATTTTACGTCGTGCTAAATACGCCCAGGGCTTATCAATGATCCATAACCTCTTATCTTGAGAGGATACGGATGAGTAATTGTAATAATTTAAATAAGCACACCTCACAGAAGATTTTTTCAGCCTCGTCTGAAATTATCTTCGAGGAGTTTTGAATTAATGTTTATTTTTGGCGCTCTTGTTCAGCGGAACAGAGTGCTTATCAATTTGCCCAAATTTCTGTAATTTTATAATTTTTGGCTGAAAATGGTCTCAAATAGAGAATACAATCCCGGGCCTCATTTTCGATCCCGGGATTACGGAAGTTTTTATGCACAATCCAGGGATCCCTGGACTATCCCGGGATTAGACTATGTGGTTTCTAAATGAGCTCAAATGAAAAAAAACGTGTGTAATTTCTTTAAGAATGTTTATAATGTAAGAAAGACGAAAAGAAGTACCACTCAAACAAAAAACTATAATTTCAGAAAAAAATTAATTCATGTAAAAATACTTAGAATTTCTTAAATTTAAAGGCAGTGGGGCCGCAGGAATGATACAAAGAAGAAACAAAAAAGTTTTCCTTGTATCATGGGCCATAGATACATACGAATTGAAGCTATAGAATTAAAATGAAAAACCAGTTCTTTTTCTAGGGCTTTTGTTCAAGCGATCAATATTTTTTTTATTTTTACAAGTTTGGGTTCAAGAAACTGTGAGAGAAACTTTATCAGATCATCGCTATAGTTTCCACTGTTCTGCGAGCATTATTTATTGAAACAATTTTTTCATATTCGTTTGAGTTTTGACTACTTATTTAATAATTCGAATCATATCATGAAATAATATCCCCCGGAATATTACGCGTATTCTTTTATTCGTATCACCAATTGCTCATAATTATTCCGTTATGAGATCGCGTTCATTAATGTGCCGAAAATCTCGGGATTATCCAAGTACAATCCCGGGATTTAGGGGTCAGAAAGCGACCGGGATCCCAGAATCCCGAGATTCGGGATCCCGGGATTGTATTCTCTAGTCTCAAATGATTTGGTTCGACTCACTGATCAAGAATCCGTGGTCGAAGTCGATTCTGTCCGGCCAGTCCTCCGTTAACAAGATAACTCTCGAACGAAAGGAGTTAGAGCATTGAAATTTGCGGGGTAGGTTTGTAGCGTAAATATCTCAAACGATTTCGTTAACGGGCGAAATCCACCAAGCAGATTCGGAGTGATGGCTTTTTTTAGTGAAAACTTTTTTCATGAATATTTCCGAAACCGATTACTGGATCTATCCGAAATTTGGCGTCAAATTGTAGAATAATGAACTTTATACGCATGCGAAGTTTTGTATTGATCAGATTGCCATAAAGTGTCAATTTTTTTTTTAATTTTTAAATTTAGTTTTTACAATAACTCTCGAAAAGAATGAGCTAGGCAGTTGAAATTTTCAGGGTAGGTTTGAGAGATAAATTACTCTGTTAAGTTCGTTATTGGGCAAAATAGGCCGGATGGTTTTAGAGTACCGAAAAAAAAATTTTTTTCAATTTTTCGAAATTTCAATAATGAATCGTACTTCTATGTTTTCACAGAATGCTATAATTATTCTATCTATGAATTATTATATGATCTGTGTTCATACTCGTTCATGTCATCTTGCTCTATAAGTGAGAGTCAAACTCATTTCAGCTATTTTAATTTCATTTCTTCCATGGTGCAGTTCTCAATCTCATATTGCTCATTTAATCTTGATAAATAAACTAGGTTTTGAATTGAATTGCCTTTATGATGCAGTTCTATTATAAGAAGTCATTGATATCATTAACAACACTGAGAAACCAATACTTTCGGAGATATGATGTGTCAAAGTTTGAACAAGAGCGCCAAAGCTCCTGTCCACAGGGCTTGAACCAATATTTTCTATGATTGTTGGAGGTTCGAAATTTCAATGAATGAATGTGATAGTATATTTTTGTTTCTGCTTATAAACATGGTAATAGTCAATATTATATATATTGATTGGAAAATGACCAGTAATCATTCAAATGAACGGAATAGTAGAGATCCACGTAATGGCAGACCGTTTTCGTCCTATAAATCAACATGAAACCTTTGGAAGGAAAATCATCATTTTTCCATTTTCATCACATGATTTCATTCATTTTTCTTTTTTGGCGCGCTTGCCCACCTGAACACCTATCGTTTTTAAGTTCAACTAACCCCTGGAGAAACTTGGTTTCATCTGAACTCCGATCAAAATCACTCTTCTGAAATCAAGTTTTACAATTCATCCGTCTTTTATTCTCTCGAATATAAATCATTGAACCAAATCTTCCTGGAAAGGTGAAGCCATTGTCCTAACGACCGCAATTTTCCTCCATCGTTACTCTAGAAGGTCGCTGTCACTCACGAAGGCGGAACTTTCCTGATATTTGCGAAATTATTCTTGGATATAATGAAATGAGGAAACTTATAGAACTGTCAAGAAGATTTCCAATTCTTCATCAACGAAAAGCAATTTCTTCGCGAACATTGGGAGATCCATTCCATATAATTTATTTGTAGGATTAATAAATATTCCTATGCACCAGATATTTCATTCCATGCGGCAGCTTTAGTCTTGCTTTATTCTGCAGCTGTATATTGTTTTCCGACTGTTTTCAGAGTATTCTTGCGCAAAAAATTATTTACAGCTGAATTCATCCATGAGGATCATCACTGAAGCTATTATATCTGTAGGAACTACATTCTTCCTTCCGATCATTTTGCCTCTTCGCCGTCCTGCTAGTAGATGTCGCCTCTGTCTTTACGAACACCTGTCCTCCTATGTGTGACTCCATTAAAACCGAAACGCTGCACTGGAGACATTACTTCGACACATTCGTGCTGAAGTCGAAAGCGTTTACGGCAGGCTCTCACTGAACAAGCAGTATTAAGAAGTTCATCAGTGAGTGCCGGAACGAAACGCCGAACAACCCAGAGGTCGTGGATCCTCATAAAGCTGCATGCATCGAAAACCACAATTGGTGACTCCGACGTGATGGTGAGCATGTGACCTCCAGCTAGGTGCGCTACTTTCTCGCACCTTCTATGCTACACGTCCACTCGACGAGGTTTGGTCTCTCTTAGCTCCCGGCATGGCTGCATGTGAAAGTACATATCACACCTAACTAGCAGGGGGGTATTGAAGGAAACTACATTCTTCCCTCCGATCCTTCTGCCTCCTCGTCGTTTTAGCCAGTAGATGTCACCTCTTCTTGACGAACACCTGTCACCTCTGTGCGTGATGCAGTTAAATCGAAGCCCCGCAGTGGAAACATTACTTCAGCACCTTCGTGCTGAAGTCAAAAGCGTCTTCGGCAGGCTCGCACTGAACAAGCCGTATTCATAAGTTCATCAGTGAGGAAGTGGAATGTTTGTGGGATGTGGATCCTCATATCGCATCACGCCTCGAAACCCGCATATCTACATATCTTATTCATCGGTTATCAGTTCTTTCAAACATTGTCCTGACCCACATGCACAGCAGACTACTGGTTTGAGATCTAGGAAATTGAATACATTTCATTCTTTTCCAAATTAATTTCCGATTCTCTCCTATATTCCAGACAATAAGCTTTCCAAATTAGAGTCCTGTGAACCTTGCTGTTCCAACTTTTTCCTCAATATGAATAAAAGCGACAAGGAAATTTGGTAGTTTGATTAGATTTCTTGCGATATTTCCAAGAAATCCAAGAGCTGATCCTTCGAATAGAGTTCCGGGTTTGATCTTCCTAGGAAAATACGGCCTATTCGGAATCGTTTAAGAACAGGTCATGGTCATGCAATAGCAACGATGCTTTTCAGATGGAGCTCGGTTGAGAGCTTTAATTATGAATGCGGAAGCAGAGGAAACATTAGATCATTTGGATAATAATTGTATCATATATATATAAATATATATATATATATAAAATTCAGGTTGGTTATAGGATGATCCAAAAATGTTCTGAATATTTTTAAGAATGGGTACTATAAAAGTAACTACACTTTTGTCCACTAAAGTTTTTTTTTCGTCGCGTTACTTAGCGTAGGAACGCTTCGTCTTTGAAGATGGAAACTTTGTTTGTTAAAAATATGTCAGACGACAGAAGTGGACAAGAATGTAGTTACTTTTATAGTGTTCATAATAAGTCCATAGTGAACACAAAATAGAATATTTAAGAATGAGTATTGAATTTTAAATCTGTTTTTTTATGTCTTGCGCGCAAATGTCTGTAATTTTCGAAATTTTTGCTGAAAATGGTCTCAAACGATTATGTTCGACTCACTGATGCAGAATTTGAGTTCAAATTCGAATATACCGTTGCCATGATAACTTACGAACTGAAAGAGAAGTGATTTGAAATTTTTAAGGCAGGTATTTTAAAAAATATATTAGAAAATATTATGTCTTTCATGATAACTTGAGAACGGAACGAGCTGACGACTTGCAATATTCAGGGTAGGTTGCACATACGAATGTGACCTTAAGGTTCGTTAAAATACGTAATTAGCGAAACTGTTTTGAAGTAACACCCATCTTAAATTTAGTTGTTATTTCCTCAATAACTCAAAAAATTTGTCTGATCCAATTCAAGCATGGTAATTAGTTATAGAATGCTGACGCACACATTTTCACGAAACATCGTAGGTCTAAAATATCGTATAACTAGAAATATAATAAATGTAATTAAAAAAAATTTATATATCAGAAAATATTCGTCAGAATCCCCTAAAATTCCGCACATACCTTCGAGCTACCATTTTACAATCGATTACCGCATTTCAGTTCGATCGACTTCGTGTGAAGCGTGAATAGACAACGGAATATGCACGCAAACGCCCCTGATGTCACATCGGGCTTTTTAAGATTTTTTTCATTCTCGGATTGAGGTTTCTAACTATTTTAATTTTCACAAATCACGACATTAACGGTGAAACAAGGATTTTTGCCGAGATTTTTTTCAGAAGCTCTAGTATGATATTGCATTGAATTCTATGGTATCCTGTTACACTAACTTGTGCTAACACTTTCTTATTTTCATACACATGCTTTATTGTTAGAAGCACAAAATGTAAACCTTCAAAAGAGTATACAGGGTGAGTCTTTGACCACTGTATTAATTTTAACCAAAGATTCCTCTCATCAAATGAAACAATTTTTTCCTTTTACATTTTTCCAAATTCAGCTCAGGTAAAAAGATACAGGCTGTTGAAATTTTGAAAAAAAAATCAGTTTTTATTTTGTAGCTTTGACATCCTTTTTTCGAATAAAATGAATGTTGGCGTAAAGTTTCCTATATCTATGATACATATTTTCCAAACATTAGTTATTTTCTACCTCTACTGGTTTTCTAGTTATGGACTCGTGGATTCATCAAACTAAACGAAATTAGCATAAAGAAAGTATATAAAGTTTTTCTTGAGTCATTTCAAGAATATTCCATCGTTTTAGAACATTATATTATTCTTCATCATTTCTCCTAGAACACACCGTTTTCGAGATATTCTTCATTGATTGTATTAAAATGGAAAACTCCAGAAATTTCACTACTTTTATGGATCCTTCCCTGAGCGTTGGAATCCCGAATCAAGATGTAAACCACGTTACCATGCCTTATTCTCGTCCGCCAAAAATGTCATAGATAATTTATATGCGGGAGTGTATTAGCACATTGTGAAATCTTTAAACGCTTGTAACTTTTTACCTGACCCGAATCTGGAAAAATGGTAAATGAAAAAAGTGTTTCATTTGATGAGAGGAATCTTTGGTTAAAATTAATGCAGTGGTCAAAGACTCACCCTGTATATAAATATTTATATAGTATAGATAATTCGAGGCTCGCTTCACATATAAATGAAAATATTCATAGGGATGCAGTCAGAACCTAGCAATCCCACGTGTTACTGACGATTTCAAAATTTCAACAATATCGACGCAGCTCTTCTGCACATGGGTACAAACCGCCCCATATCAAAGCCTATACAGAACACAGTACTCGGCAGAACTTGCGTCCGTATAATCATAGTAATAATATGGAATATAATACGATTGGCCAACTAAACAATATACTAAACAATAATCATAACAGTAAACAACTTAATCTCAATCTTCTTAGGTCCCCCTTATGTCCCACGCTGGTCTCCTTAAACTGTAAAGTCCTTCCCTTCACATAAAATACTTTTTCTCTCCTCTATCCAACAAATAAGACCACCTGTAATTTGAAGCTATAAACCATTCATAACTTCAAGAAGATTTCCATCTATTTCCAATTTTATACACTGACCTGACAAATAAAATTAAAATAAATTCATATGGGGCATACATGATTTTATCGCTAACTAAGTGAACAGCGGCGGAACAATTAGCTTATTTGCATTTCCGCAATGAGTATAGGGACATCGCAAATGCCAGAGAGGCGACATCCTTCTAATAAGCTACGCCGATTACTGCTTGCTTGACCTATGGCGAACGTTTGGTGTGGTCGTTAACTTCAGACGTTTACCACTTCAAACTCACCACTTTGCAATTTGAAGACTCGGAATATTTTACTATAATTTCCCGCCTTAGGCAATGAAGATCGGTTTGTGTGATGGTCAGAGCAAGCGTCAATTGTACTGATAGGGCCCATGGGTTAGTGATATGTTTTTTATGGTTAAGATTATGGTCAAGAATTGTGACAATTCTTGAATTTCACAATAACTATCAACAAAATTATTCTAAAGATTTTCATTAAGCTTCTTACGAAGGAGTCTGATATAGACTCCGAAACGTTACGATATAGTTGTTTCTTCGTTGATGTTGTTTCGTTGTTGTTTTCGTAGGCAACATTGTTCAATTGATTGTTTCTGACAAATTAATTAATTTTTATTTTATAGATATTTTTCAGAGTTTGGGAGAGAAAACCCAGAAAAAACCTTTTAATAATGGGTATACCTCCCACAGTATCCTTTAATGAGCACTTTAATCTTGGTGAAAAGGAAAGATATTTTTTTTGGTACTCTTGTTCCTCGTAGCAGAGTGCTTATCAGTTTGCCCAAATGTCTGTAATTTTCAAATTTTTGGCTGAAAGTGGTCAACGGTTTGGTTCGATTCACTGAACCGTGGTCAAAATCGATTCTGTTATAATTTGCTGATGTATGTGAATCCAACATATGAGGTGATTCATAGACCTACCTTTTGTCACTTTTGAATTGATTCGTTTGTTGTAGCTTTAGTCTATTGTTATAGTGTACCCAGCTTTGTTATACTGTACCCCTGTACTCATAGGTCATGCTATAACAAATCTGCTGAAAAAACTAGACAAACTTTAATTTTATTATTAATTTAATTTTATTTTATTTTATTTCACTCCGTATATAAGGCCATAAGAAGACGATATAATGAACTGTTTTTTTTTTCTGAAAACAGAAATGACTTTTTGTTTCATTGTCCCCCACTTGATCTCACAGATATTTGTCTACGATTGTATAATGTGTAAATATATTCATTCATTACCTATGAAAAATCATTCTGTCCCATAATTAATTTAACAAAATTTAATGATATATTCTACGTAAAAAACTAAAACAAGAACTGTACATCATGTGTTCATGGTATCTTTTTTGTGCAGAAATTCAACTTTTAATAGATTTCGTATTCAAAATAACGAAAATGTTCACATACTTGACCTGAGCCATTTATTGTTGGTCTTTTTATAGAGGCCCAAAAGTTTAAGGAATATACATAAATTTTCACTCATCAGTTTCGGAAAAAATAAAAACTTTCTTCACTTCATCACATGCAGATTCATAATAAGAATACATTGATGTCATTTCCAACTCTAACAAGCTAATACTTTCGGAGATATGATTTTTCAAAATTTCAATAATACCTCGTACTTCTATGTTTTCACAGAACGCGAATTATATCTGTCTGTGTTCTATCTGTGTTCACTCTTCATTCATGTCATCTTATTTGTTCAAATAATTCGTACTTTGAAAATATTTTGTGCTGGAGAACAAGGTTCCGCATCTTGAATTTGTGAAAATATACAAGACTGTTTTGATACCGAAAATAATATTGTTGCATATTGAATAATTTATGTGCAAATATTGGTTATGATGTTTCAGAAGATTTAGAATTGGATCATTTTAATGATGCACTTTGTGAAGGCAATAGGAAAGAACAACATCATGAAATCATCAAAGAAATTACAGTTCGTTGACCACCGAGGTTAATATCACCTTTTCATAATATTGCTAACAAAAAAATGTTGAAATATTTATCTACATTTGTGTATCAAATATTCTTTCTAGAGTTAAGGTTGATAATACAGAAAGAATGTGTTACTGGTATGAACTATTAAATTATGAATAAAGGATTGTATTTCATTAATATACTTTGAACTATTGAATTAACTTATTCGTCTGCCCTTACCTATTCAAATATCTGGAATAAATGGATAATCTGCAATGATTGGCTCCAACCTTGCTCTAGACATTTCGATGATACTTTCCTTAAGTATTTCAAGTCGTGAAAACTATGCACCTAGTGTAAGTTGCAAAAACCTATTCTTCGGGGTTAAATCATTGCAGATTGCTCATTCAATCTTGATTGAAATATTATTGGAAATTAATTTCTTTCATGGCGTAGTTCTATTACAAGAATCCATTGAGAACATTCCCAACTCAGAGAAACCAATACTTTCGGAGATACAGTTTGTCAAAAATTGGACAAGAGCGCCAAACCTCCTGCCACAGGGCTTTCCCCCTTTTTGACGCTCTAGTTCCTCGGAACTGAGTGCTTATCAATTTGCCCAAATGTCTGTAATTGTGAAATATTTCGATGAAAATGGTCTTAAACGATTTGGTTCGACTCACTGATCAAGAATCCGTGGTCGAAATTTATTCTGTCCGGCCGGCCGATCCGGCTGCCGGCCGTAAGCACGATAACTCTCGAACGGAATGAGCTAGAGAGTTGAAATTTTCAGAGTAGGTTTGGAGGATGAATATCTCGGCTAAGTTCGTTATTGGGCAAAATCGGACAGATGGTTTCGGAGTAACAAAAAAAAAAATTTTTTTTTACGAAACAAATTCCAAATCAAATTTTTTTTAATAAGCAGTTTTATCATAAGAATCCATTCAAATCATTTTCAACTCTAACAAGCTAATAATTTCGGAGATATGATTTTTTAAAATTTCAATGTAAATCGTATTTCACAGATTGATATCATTATTATTCTATGTATGAATTCTCATAATATCAACTTGACAGAAGGGAATATTGTAACTTCAAAAATATTGGGGTTGAAATGCTCGTATTTTAGCGAAGCAACGGGGACCTCACCCGAAAATGTTTGAAAATATTACGTAAATATTGAAAGCATAATTCTGTAGTTTGGTGAACGTAGATCAGGAAATTTTTGATCGATTACAAGGTAATTTTATATTAATACTTATCTTCTTTCATATTTGTTTTATGGAATACCTACTATTTGTAGGTACTTTAAACCTGTTTTGGGCAATTGTCATACGAAACTTGTTTTTTTGGCGCTCTAGTTCCTCGGAACAGTGTGCTTATCAATTTGCCCAAGTGTCTGTAATTTTGAAATTTTTGGCTGAAAATGGTCTCAAACGATTTGGTTTGACTCACTGATCAAGAATCCGAGTGTGAAATCGATTCTGTCCGGCCGGCCGACCGGCCGTAGACACGATAACTCTCGAACGAAAGGAGTTAGCGGATTGAAAATTGCAAGGTGGTTTTGGAGCGTAAATATCTCGGACAAGTTCGTTCGATCTATCTGAAATTTAGCATCAAATTGTAGAATCATGACCTTTATACGCATGTGAAGTTTTGTATTGACCAGATTACCGCAAAGTGTAAAAAAAAAATTTGAAAATTTAAAAAAAGTTTTTCCACAATAACTCTCGAACGGAATGAGCTAAGTAGTTGAAATTTTCAGAGTAGGTTAGGGAGATGAATATCTCGGTTAAGTTCGTTATTGGGCAAAATTGGCCAGATTTAATTCGATTTCTTCCATGGTGCAGTTCTCATTTTCATGATTGCTCATTTAATCTTGATAAACAAACTATTATTTGAATTGAATTTCCTTTATGATGCAGCTCTATCATATGTATACATTGATATAATTCCCAACTCAGAGAAACCAATACTTTCGGAGATATAATTTGTCTGTTTGAACTAGAGCGCCAGAAAGCTCCTGTCCACAGGGCTTGAACCCATTTATTATATATGTAATTTAAAAATGTTGTAGTTATACGCTCCTCTCGAAATTTAGCAAAAATTTGCGCGTCGGTATTTTACAACTAATTACCATGTCTGAATTGGATCGGATTAGCATTTTTTGAGTTATGAGGAAATAGCAACATATTTTCAGATGTGTATAACTCCAAAACCACTCGAACTATTACGCATATGTCGTATATTTCATATCGCTATCTCCTTCCGTTCTCGAGTTATCGTGCCAAAGGCCGGCCGGACAGAATCAAAGTTCACCTCGAATTCTTCATCAGTGAGTCGAACCTAATCGTTCGATACCATTTTCGCCAAAAAATTCGATAACTACATATATCTGGCCAAAAATCTAACTAGAATAAACGGACTCGAAAATGATTGGAATATCTCCCAAATTCTTTTTTCACTTGAGAATTTCAAAAATTCCAGTGGTACATCTTCCATCGACTGCAAAAACATGACCAACAAAACGCTACTCGCGTCCCATCGCTAATTGGAATTCTTGTATCTCACATACGCCAATAATTAACGCAACATGAATGGCGTGAATGATAAAATTCGAAATCTGCAATTGACTTCAACGACGCCGCCGATTCATTTAGTGAGATGTCATAACGTAAGAACACGTTTCGGAATTTGCCATTCCTTTTCGCCGCGTATCAATCAAGCTGAAAGCGAAGCGCCCTGCATAATATATGCGCGCAGGAATGATGCATCATCTGTATCTGTTCCTTTGATATTCGGCCGCATCTTCCCCTCCCGATATTAATGACAGTCGCATGTGAAATACGTACTGAAAATCGCTGAAGGTGATAGTTACAAATAACTGCTCTTTTCTGAGGTTGGAATGTGAGGCGGGGTGTAGGGTTCTCTGGAGCTACGCCGTTCATCATTAAAAAAAATCCATGTTATACGACTGAAATAAGAATATTTGCACTTACAAGGTTCAGAACGCTCAAGTGCGGTATATTAATATGTGTGTGGCGTCAGCGTCTATCGCCTGAATCATTCGTCCCTTTACCACAAGACCCTTGGAGGAAAGACGCCACTATATCTCAGGTCTGTCCACTCGCTCTCTTTCACTATACAGTATCGGAAAGAATATTTCTTGGATATTGTAGCGTAATGACAGAGTTAAGTATAGTTTGCTAAATAATGAAAGAACATTACAATTTCTCCTCGAATAGCGCGAAGAAGGGATATCGAATAGTTCAGCAGAATGACACATAATGAATAGCGTAGTAACGTACTCAGTTGAAGAGTAGAGTGGGGTAACAGGAGGGGAGGACAGCATTTTCTATCTCTCTTGATTATGTAGTATCACATTATGATAGCGTTTCTTGTTACTCTTATAGTTTTCTATCTATACCCAAGATATATTAGTTCCGATGCTGTATTATTCACCATTCACAGGTCCATGTAGCACCCTAAGGAATCCTTTTCAATGTTCCGTACCTACTAAGAGCGAGCACTTTCTTTATAAATTACGATTAACGTTTTCCTATGCATGGACCAAGCGGGCCAATCTGATATCAATCCGGCATCAATCTGACATCAATCTTGCCATCAACCCGGATCATAAATCCATCAGTATACGCGTATAAAATCAATCCATGATTGTTCCATTGATCACTCCATGATTGATGTCAGACTGAACTGATGTTAGGCTGAACTGATGTCAGACTGAACCGATGTCAGACTGACCTGATGTCAGACTGAACTGATGTCACACTTAACTGATGTCAGATTGAACTGATGCCAGATATACCGTGTAACCTCCGTCTAATACATGGATTAAATAGTTTCCGGACTAGGTTAGTTAAACACAAGATTATTTTCCATTCAACAAAAATATATCCATCTAACTAAGGCCATACAATCGGTTCAACGTCTCCCGAACTTTTCGATACCATGTTTAAAGAATGCTTCATATTTGCTTGTAGAATAGCCCCCTAGTTCTGGTAATGACTTCCACGTTTGTGCTATTTTTTTCCCTGGAGAATCTGTTGCTGGTTTCCAGCAGCCAATAGGCACTGGGAGCCAAATCTGGCGAATAAGGGTAATATGTGGGGCAGCATTTTGACCATCGTAGCCATTGACTTAAGACATGGTGTATTGTCTTGCTGGGACAGTGGTTTTTTTCTTTGCTATGTGGAGCCCTTTTTGCGCGTATGTTCTGGGGAACATCGCGTTATAGTTTTGCCAAATGTCTGTAACTTTCGAATTTTTTGACGAAATTGGTCTCAAACGATTTAGTTCGACTCCCCAATGAAGAATTCGAGGTCAAATTTGATTCTGTCCGGCCGTTGCCACGATAACCTGAGAACGAAAAGAGCTAGCGACTTGAAATTTTCAGGGTGGGTGGCGTATCCCAATACGACGGACAAGTTTGTTAATGGGCATAATCGGCCCAGTGGTTTCCGAGTAATAATTTTGTTTTCAACCAATATGAATCCGATCAAATTGAAACTTGGTGAGTTGTTGTAGAATATAAACCTAAGCTCGTTCGTGAAATTTTGTGTGAATCGTATGGCTAGAAAATTTTAAAAAAATTATTGAAAAATATTTTTGTTGTCACGATAACTTGAGAACGGAAAGAGATAGCGGCTTGAAATTTTCAGGTTAGGATGTGCACCAGAACGCGACATTTCAGTTCGATTATGAGCATAATCGGCCAAATCGTTTTAGAGTTTAGCCATCTGAAATTTGGTTGTTTTTTGTTCCTCATTAACTCAAAAAATACTGAACCGATTGAATTCAAACATAGTAATTAGTTGTAGAATGCCAACGCAAAAATTATTGCAAAATTCCGTGAGGATAGTATTTGTAAAAAATTTTAAAAAAATCATTGAAAATTGAAAAAAAAAATTCTATATATCAGTAACTATTCGTTTAAAATTGCTGAAATTTTGCAAGAGCCTTCATAACCTAACTCTACTGCCAAGTTTCAAGTTTTAACATGATCGGTTGAATATTGTTGGAGATTCGAGCATTCTTGTGTGAGTTCAGTAGATGGGTGACCGTTGTCTCGATAACTTTCGAACAAAAGGAGACAGGGACTTGCAATTTTCAGGGTAGGTTGCGTATTCGAAATGGAGAGTTGAGTTCGTTTTTTGGGCATAATCGGTCAAACGGTTTCCGAGTTATACCCACCTGGAATATTATTTCCTTGATAACTCAAAAAATAAATCTTCGATCGAATTGAAGCTTGGTAACTAGTAGTAGAAATTCATCATAAAGACGTGTTTAAAATTTTGTAAGAACCGTACCCCTAGAAAATTTGAAAAAAATGACGAAAAAAAAATTTTTAAGAAGCGCACTCCTAGAAAATTTCAAAAAAATCACGAAAAAAAAAATTGGTTCAAGCACTGACGTGAAGTCATACACCCTTAATCGAATTCATCATGGTAAATTATGTTGTCCAATCTCCTGTATTGGACACTTAATTCGAATTTACCATGTAAATTCGAATTAAGAGTGTCCGTGGTAAATTCGAATTAAGAGTGTCCAATACAGGAGAATGGACAACATAATTTACCATGGTAAATTCGATTAAGGGTGTCCAATACAGAAGAATGGACAATAGAACATACGCGCAAAAGCTTCTGACTTCACGTCAGTGCTTGAACCAATTTTTTTCTTTATTTCTTCGCAAAATCGATGCAATACTGTTGTGTAGTATTCAGAGTTGATCCGTTTTCCTTTCTCAAGATAGTTAATGAACAGAATACCATGCGCATCCCAGGAATCTAACGAGATAACCTTCCAGCCAACTGTTGTCTTTGGTTGCTTTGGAATGCTTCCACCCGCCTCAACCCACACAGCTGACTAACACTTTGATTCTGGAGTGTAATGGTGTATCCAAGTTTAATCTATGGTCAAATACCATCGCAAAAAACCCTCTTTGTTATAGTTTAAAGCTCCACCTAGACCACCAAATCGTTGCTTCGTTATTGTTTTTGATCTGGCGTTAACTAACCTACTTTGCGTTGAGTTTTGTCTTGTTTAAATTGTCGTATAAAATAGTAAGCATACTGTCATATTATGATCACTTTGAAATCTTAATTCTGCGGTCAGTAAAACAATTTACCGGCTTTTTTTTATTTTTCTTCGTTACTAGCCGTATTTGGGCGACCACTACGTTGAGCATTATTGAGGTCGCTACGACCTCGTTTAAATTTATTAAACCATTCACCGACGGTTGATTTCCCTGGAGCAGAGTACGAATAATGCTTATCAAGCTACTCTTTCACTAAGTACGCATTTTTTTCACATGGTCCAATTGATATGAAATTCTGACACATATCTTTCAAACAGATGGCGCTATCGAAAAGCGTATTTTGGCGCCATCTACTTGCTAGTCCGGAAAATTTTTGATCAATATAGTAGCTTGCTCCTCCATAAACTATGAAAAAGCTATAGTGTGTTTCTGAATTAAGCATAAAGGTCACAAGAACTACGTCATAAGGCAAAGTTTTATTATTAAAACAACAACCACCCCGCAAAAGGAATTTCTTATTCTCGTTAATCTTACGATGACTTGAATAACATTCGCGGAATGTCTTATTCTCAACAATTAACTTCTGAGCCAAGTTGTACCAAACACTTTTCAAACATTCAGGTACAGGGATTTCTACAGATAATACAGTGGAGATGTTGGAAACTCCAATTCTCCATGAAAACTACCTACTTTGTCAGTCATGCGTGGAGTCAATCCCGAACATCAACAATTTCAGGACCTATAATTAACCAACAACATCCGATATATCTTGTACTTCGACTTGGTAATAGCTTCCAAAAAGCCACTATGCTATATATCAAAATAAATAATGGATGTCGCAAGAACTTACCTAATGAATCTGAATAATTTGTACAAAAAGCATTATTACTTTTTTGTGCTCGAGAGGAAAAACCTTGTATATGCTTACCCTGCGAGGGTCCGCTTCTTTAAGGAGTGTGAGAGTTGAGTCTTAATTGGTTACTCACTAAAAAACCTTTCGCACGTTCCTTGGAGTAGTTCTTCATCCTGCCTTTACAGTGTCCCTTAACAAAAGAGATGAGCTGCAAGTGGTCTTCACAGTTGATGGTACGTGATGACTAGATGTGATCCGAACAACACCGCTTTCTGCATTATGTGCGCTAAATCCTGGGCTAAGGCTTTACAGGCCTGAATAATCTTCATTATTGTTACTTTATTATTTCGAAATGACCCAAAGTTCCTAAATATAAACATGGACTAAAGCAACTATATCTGACTCCGAGCGTGTACCAAACCATATGACCAAGTCATTTTTAAAGCCATTGACACTGTGAGTTTCAAGAACGACATCAGGGACACTGTTCCACTGCTGAAAGTCAATATTGGTGAGGAAAGTTTGCCTCAGAGTGCTTCTGAATTTCGTTTGAGTATCAGTTTGAGGCGGGAACCCCTGAGGTGTTGTGTGGAAGTCAACTCAAAGAGAAACTTCAAGTCAGTTCCAAATTTACCATTCAGAGCCATGTAGATAAAGATAAGATCGCACCGATTGCGTCTAACTTGGAAGGTTGGGACGCTAAGGATAGACCGATGCTCCAGGTATGATGGTCGTTATCTCCCATATGGTATCCTTGTCCAACTTCTCTGGATGGACTCCAATATTTCCCTGTACCACACCAGGTTGGGGCACCACAATGGGTCAGCGTATTCCAATATTAGTGTGATATAATTTTTATAGAGCTCAGAACAAACACCAACGTCACAGAAACGAAATGATCCCTCGAGAAGACCAAGCATTCTTCGAGCCTCTGAGGTGATGTGCAATATGAGCTCTCACCAAGAAAGATCTTCCGTTATGACCACTCCCAAATCCAGGTGTGTACTCGTAGCGTTGAGTGGACACTGATCAAAATAGTAGCGTTTTCTTGGATTATGTTTTCCCAGGTGGAGGACCGCGCACTTGTCGAGGTTCAGATCGAGCAGCCAACTATTGCACCAGGAACACGATGCATCCAAATCAGCCTTGGGAAGTGATGAATCATCGAGGGGTTAGTTACAGATGTTCGTATCGTCAGCAAACATGTGGATTGACGATTTTGGTGGCATGTCAGATACATATACATAGAAAATGAGAAGACCAAGGACAGACCCCTGTGGCACTCCGCTAATAACTCGTTTCAGTGGGGAACTGGAGGCACCCGTGCCAACAAAGAAGGTTTCGCCGGTCAGAAAGCCCTGAATCCACCCCAGCAAGTCACCCCGAATTGCAAAATGTTCCAACTTGTAGACTAGCCGACGTATAGGAACCTGGGCAAAAGCTTTGGCAACGTCAATGGGTATATTCGCGTTGAGCTTCTTAGTGATCATTTAGGTATCCATGCAGCTTTGTGATGGTTGAGCGTCCCGGTATAAAGCTATGCTATTCGTCTGGTACGATGCTGTTGGAAAGGAAGAACTCCAGTATTTCCTCGGAAAACCTAATAAAAGAAGAATGATTTACAGGGAGACAAAACGGAACGTAACACATGCAGTATAGACTGTATACAAATAGTTAATGAAAAAACAAGTAAACAACAGAACGTGCTGTACGTTTGTCTTCGGTTAATCCGCATGTTCTACTCAGAAAGGACTTTGTACGGTTACCTATCTTTTCCAGAAAAAAAGTGGGTCAATTCGAGCAACGAACAGTTCGGTAGCTCGAACTAAATGTATGTTCGAATCCAATGTTCGTGCTGGAGAACCGTGTTCGACCTACCAGATGATAATTAATGGAACACAATTAACCCAAGATTCGGCGGAACTGTTGAAACAAAGTTGATTGGTTAAATTTCCAGATGGTCTGTATTTGCGTTTTCCTATCAATTAATAGTTTCGCAGTAATAGGCCGCGGGGCATCAGACGGAAAATCGGAAATTTGTTTATTTTCCGCTCAATTACATCCGGAATATTGGTAATGGGTCTTGCCAGTTGGTGCGATTGGGCGGAAAATTTTCATGGCGATGATGAGGTGCATCGTTCAGCCATTCAGGTGAAATGGCAATTGTGATAGAGAAGAATCGTCACACATTTTGGTCGATTGGAATTTTTGACGATGAAAAAATTGGCAGTTTTCCATAGAAACAAACCTCATAAATATATCTTGATTGAAATTAATTCGGAAAATGGTTTCAAATATTCGTGACTATAGAAATTGGGTTCTCGCTAATCATATTTTAAACTAGTGGGTAAATCACTGTAGCCAAGAGCTTTGACAAGCTTGTTCAAATATATTTCCAGAGCGGTCACCCATTCAGGTACTGAACTCGCCCTAATATCTTCTACAATATAGATCCAATTGAGTTTAAATCTAGAACTTCACTGCGAAATAAGATTGTGAACGCTCTCACAAAATTTCAATGATATTAGACTGACAGTTTCTGAGACGGAATCAAGTTTGACCTCGGATTCTTCATTAGTGAGCCGAAACTGATCTTTTGAGACCATTTCCGCCGAAAAATTCGTAAATTATAGACATTTAAACAAATTGATAGGCACTCTTTTCAGGTGAAAAATCGTGCTAAAAATCAATAATGGCATGCAATACAATATAGTCATGATTAAAGGAGGTGAATGCATCACTAAATGGTTCCTTTCTGTGGTTTCTCTCCAAACTCTGATAAATATTTATGAAATAAAAAAATTAATTAATTTGACATTGCTTCTGCGTTAGAAAAACTAGATATTTTTAGAAATATATGGAATAATATTGCCTAATAACCAGTAACGAAACAACATCAAATGTGTAACAACTATTCTGTAACGTTTCAGAGACTATATCAGTGACCAAGCGAAAATCTTTAGAATTAATTTTTTGTTGACAGTTTTCTGATATTAGTCAAACTGACTGACAGTCATTGTAACATATTATCGCCATGTTTCATTGTCTATTCACGCATCATACGAAGTCGATAGAGCTGAAATTCGGTACTCAATTGTAAAATGGTGGCTCGAAGTTATGTGCGGAATTTCAACTGATTCTAACGCATACTTCCTGAAATATAAAATTATTTAAGAAATGTTGTTTTCCAGTTTCTGTATCCACGACATTTTGCAAAAATTAGCGCGTATGCATTCCACAGGTAATTACTGAGTTTTAATTAGAACGGATTTGTATATTTTGCGTTATAGATGAAATAACAAGAAAATTTCAGATGTATATAAATAAATAAACAAATAAAGAAATGAATAAATAAATAAATAAATGAATGAATGAATAAATAAATAAATGAATATTTAATAATAAAAATTGATGATTGCCAACCTCCGAAGCGGAAAGGGCAGCTGAAGAAGAAGAATAATAAAATCACAATTGGATGCGCAACCCCGAAAATCGGAAGTCACTTTTTGTTCTCATGTTATATATAATATATAATGAGATATATAATATTTTTGCGCATATATTCTAGGGAACATCGCTTCATCATTTTGGCCAAATGTCTGTTATTTGCGAATATTTTTCCGAAAATGGTCTCAAACCATTGGGTTCGACTTTCTGATGAAAAATTTGAGGTCCAATTTGATTTTGTCCGGCGGGCCGTCCGTTGGCACGGTAACTTGAGAACAGAAAGAGATAGCGACTTGAAATTATCGGGATAGGTGGCGTATTCCAATACGACGGAAAAGTTCGTTAATGTTATAATCGGCCCAATTGTTTCCGAGTAATATATTGTTTAAATCAATACACATCCGTTTGAATTGAAACTTGGTGAGTAGTTGTAGAATACAAACATAAGGACGTTTGTGTAATTTTGTGAGAACCTCTAGACAATTTTTGAAAAAATTATTAAATAATATTCTTTATGTCACAATAACCTGAGAACAAGAAGAGATAGGGACTTGACATTTTCAGGTTAGGTTGCGCATCTCAATGGGACATTTGAGTTTGTTATTGGCATAATCGGCTTAAGGGTTTTGGAGTTATACCCATCTGAAATTTGGTTGTTATTTACTCAATAACTCGAAAAATACAAAACCGATCTAATTCAAACATAGTTATCTGTTGTAGAATGCCACAATTTCGTGAGGATCGTATCACCAGAAAATTTTTAAAAAATCATTGAAAATGATTGAAAAAAAATCTTTATATCAGAAACTATTCTTCCGATATCGCTGAAATTTTGCGAGAGCCTTAGATTCTAACTCAACTGCCATATCCCAAGTTCCGAGTTCAGTAGCTGGAAGGGTTACCGTTGCCTCGATAACTTTCGAACGAAAGGAGATAGGGACTTGCAATTTTCAGGGTAGTTTGCGCATCCGAATGGGAGAGTTGAGTTCGGTTTTGGGCATAATCGGTCCAACGGTTTCGGAGTTATACCCATCTGGAATATTATTTCCTCGGTAACTCAAAAAATAAAGACTCGATCGAAATAAAGCTTGGTAACTACCTGTAGAATATTGACATAAGGACGTGTGTGACATTTTGTGAGAACCATACCTTAGAAAATTTAAAAAAAATTTGGAAAAAATTTACCATGTTAAATTTGATTAAGAGTGCTCAATACAGGAGAATGGAGAACAGAACATGTGCGCAAAAGCTCCTGTTTTCACGTCCGTGCTTGATCCAGTATTTTCATAATTTTTTTAAATTTTCCAGTGACATGATTCTCACAAAATTTCACATTCGTCTGTTCCCCAGAACATACGCGAGAAAATTAAATGCAACGATCTATTCAACAAATGATTAGTAACGTTCAATCTTGAACATTTAACGAATAATGGTTGAAAATTTCCCGCCGTGCGACCACTTGTAATAATTAATTACCATAACCTATTCAGAAACCGAAAATGAGACAATGGAAGAACACACACTATTTATGATCGCTAAAAATAATCCTCGTACTTGCAGTGAACGATCTTTCTCGACCTCGAACTTGATCATGAGTAGATTCATTGTTGGTCATCAAGAATTGGCCTGAACTCAATAATGTTGTCACCATAAGACCACACTTATCAGTTTAGTGCCAATTATTAGGTAATTGCCTCGAATCATATGGCTTTAAATTATTATTATACTAGCTGCCCGCCCCGGCTTCACACGGTTGAAATGCTGATACTAAATATACTACAGAATTTCTTTTTATACAACGTTCACAGCATTTTTGTCGTTAGACAATACAAACATGTTTTCTTTAGAGGTTACTCTTGAAAGAGCGACATATAATTGGCCATGTGAAAAACAATCAACGCTCAAATATAAGCCTGTAGCTTTGAAAGCTGGACCCTGCGATTTATTAATGGTCATTGCAAAATATATGTTTACCGGAAATTGTAGGCGTTTAAATTGGATCAGTAAATCCGATGGTATCAGAAGAATTTAGGGAATCAATACATCTATCCTGGCTGAGGCGAGCCTCACGCTCAACAGATTATTCTCTGGTTCTCTGTATTCGAATTCTATCCCTATCCTGGCCGTGCCGGCCCTCCGGTCGTTACCACCGCAACCGCTATGTCCCTGCATTTTGAATCTGCAATATCTTCGAAAATATTCATTTAAATTACATGCTGTGAAGGGCCATATTGATCAATATTAAGTGCACAATGTATTTAAGGTACTTAATTGGTTAAGGATCAATGCTGTATGGCTTAAAATAGCTTCGTAATCAAGCCATTATTTCTCGCAGAATGTTAAGGATAAAAAAATGGTTATTGTGGGTTATCCTGGGTAAACTAAATTTTCGGGTACCTCGTCCGAATGCCAGATCTAGGTGCCTGTTTTATGTTAATGCTCCTAGAACTAATTTGCTCTTGCAGTCACCGCTGAGATTTGCCTGTTCCGTTGTTAATTCTATAGCGGATAGATGCGATCTGCATTCTCATTCTCTGAACTATGTCTGTGATTTATATTTGAGTGAAAACATTTGAACTTTTTGTGATTGGCTATGATGTTATTCTACTGTTTTTTCGGTTATCTCATAGTTCTCTTATTATTATTATTTTATCTTATTATTATTATTTTTTTATTTCAAGGCCAGGAACACTGTCTGTTGAGGTTATATGGTCCGGCTATCTTTCGGGTTTTTATTGTACTGTAGGATTGCGTTCATGATGTAATATATTGTTACTTTTCAATGTTAATTATTTTTAGTTTATTTTTGAATATTAATTTCCTGTAATTGGGTATCACACCTGTTGGAAATAAAGGCTTATTATTATTATTATTATAAAGGATTATTATCCTTAAGAGATAGACATATACCATCGCGGACTTTTTTGTTGACCTTTTTAAGGTGTACCATACCGTCCTACATAGTTTGATCTATCTCGTAGGGTTAAGCCAGCGTTTGCAATTTAAGCGCAAAAAAAAGTGTTTTTATTTACGACATCACAATAGAAACCTCTAAAATGATCAGTGTTTCTCAACATATTGTGCATGTATTATACATACATATAAACCTTCCTATTGAATCATTCTATCTACGAAAAAACCGCATCAAAATCCTTCACGTAGTTTTAAAGAACTTAACATACATAGGGACAGACAGACAGCAGGAATCGACTTTGTTTTATACTATGTAATAGATGCAACATCGATCTGTTCTTGAACAACGTACTTTGAACGTTTGGATTCTTTAAAATTGAGAACATAAATTAATTGGAGGATGTCGAAATATTGATTAGTATTTCGAATATAATATCGAAAATAGATTTTATACTAAACATTTCTCAATTTTTTCTCCAATTCTTTGACTGTATAATTTTTTCCATCATTTGAATATTTGGCGCTCTAGTTCCTCGGAACAGAGGGCTTATCCATTTACCCAAATGTCTGTTATTTTCGAATCTTTGGATGAAAATGGTCTTAAACGATTTGATTCGACTCACTGATCAAGAATCAGCGGTCAAAATCGATTCTGTACGGCCGGCCGTAGACACGATAACTCTCGACTGGAATGGGCAAGACAGTTGAAATTTCCAGAGTAAGTTTGGGAGATAAATATCCCATTTAAGTTCGTTATTCGGTAAAATCAGCAAGATGGTTTCGGAGTAACGAAAACAATTTTTTTTTACATTACAAATTTCAAATCAAATTTTTCTTAATATGCAGTTTCATCATAAAAATCCACTGATATTATTTTCAACTCTCACAGACTGATACTTTCGGAGATATGATTTTTCAAAATTCCAATACTAAATCATAATTCTATGATTTCACAGAATGTTGTAATCGAAAATGAACGTCCTTATTTGTATCCATGATCTGTGTTCATACATATCATCTTATCTACCGATAAGATGCATGTCATATTTATTTCTGGTTCTATTCAAAATTCGTTACTCTAATATAAAATATCTCCTGCTAAAGAATATAAAGTATGATTGGATGCAAAATGACCACTGAAATAACCTCAGCTATCGTACAACTATGAGGATTATATGATATTATAATTTTTGGGTGATAATGCCCTTGGATAATCCATATCATGATGGAAATATATAATTTGATAGGTTAATCAAATTAGGTTCAGAATATCTCCAGTAAAAACAAAACAGGAATATTGGCTAAGCTTCAATTGATTTAATATAATTTTCAGAGTAGATTTGAGGATTGAATATCTCGGATAAGTTCGTTATTGGGTAGAATTAGTTTGATGGTATGGGATTAATAGTTTATGGCACTCTTGTTGTTTTTTTTTAATGACACTTTTTTTAATTTATTATTAATTAGTTCCTAAGATTTTGCAAAGATATTCACTTTTCTCAAATGAAATCGAAGGAAAACAGGTTCATGTAATAGTGTAGTATTTTGCTTTGAAAATTCGGTATTAAATAGGTTGGAAATAAATCAAATATTAACAATAATTGTTAGTTATACTAATAACACAATGCTCCTTCCGAAGATTTTATGATAGAGTTCTATCATAAGAATCCATTGATATCATTCCTAACTCTGAGAATCCAATACTTTCGGCGCTATGATCCGTCAAAGTTTGAACATGAGCGCCAAAGCGCCGGTCCACAGGTCTTTCCCCCTTTTCGTATGCTTTTATCGATTTAATTCAAGTGTACTAATCTATTTTTGAATAAATCTTTCTCTCCAACATGAATATAGCACATGAAGTAAAAATCAATATCCATAAAATATTCATGAAATATGACATGAGTATTTTCAAGTTGACAAAGCGTATAAAGCACTATATGATTGGCTCATAATCGCATGTTAATTTTCAAATTAGTTTCAAATTTCCATTATCCATATCAGATATTTTGTTAATTATATATTAGAGTTTAATGAAATAACAGCTAATATCGAACCAATTCAATCATCAATAGTTAACGGATATTCTGAATACATCCATGAATGAAACATAATCGGTTTAATTTCCACATAATAATCTCACATAAGCATGTGACCTGAAAATATTATTCCTATTATAAAATATTAAAAACTATGGGTAATAACAAACAATACTTTGAAAATGAATTGAAGTCATGTGAGCAACGAAACCTGTGTTTCGATTCTCATGAAATTCTTGAAAAATATAAAAATTATCTAGGTGATTTATACAAATTCAAATGAGTCCCACTTGATTGACCATTAGTCAACAAAGTCCAAAATATTCAAAGGCTTTGGTTAGGTTGATTTTCACCTAAATCCAACAATAAATTCAACTTTACATATATGTTATGCATGCCAGTCTCACAAAAAAAAGTAGCACCGAGTTTCTTTCCTCAGCCAAAAACTACGAACGATGAAACCAGTGTTGCACGTACTACTTTGCAAAATACATTATTTCTCTGTACGAATCTGGGGATATAAGTTAACACCACTCAAACTGTATTCATCGTAATTCATTAAGACCTAGAAAAACACGAGGCACACAATACCTCGAAAATTAAAGAAACTTCCCACAGATTTGTTCAGAACGACAATATTGAATTCACATATACCAGAAAATTTAGCAGAAACCAAAAATATCAAATACAAAGTACTCTACATTACTTTCTAACAAAAATGGCGTGCAGAACTATTTTATCTAATTCCAATCTGAAATCATCATGTAAGTTAATTCACCAGAACCAACTTCAACATCTCAAAAACCTATTTGAATATTACTCGCCGTCGAACTTGACGTATATCTTTACAAATAATCACACAAATGTTGAGGGATATTCAGACCACCATTTCTTTCATCTCAACTATTGAGAACAAAGGAATCTTACGAGAAACGTTTCAGAGATGTATCTATCTTTAGCACTAAGATCGTAAAGAACGAATAAATCCCCAAGAAATCAATCGTATGACCACAGAAAATTCTGATCGCACAGAATTGAATCGGTTTCCGGACATACTTTTATAATTCGTTGCTTTCCAAATCTGTCAGTCAATTTGAGAAACCCTAGGAGTGGATTGTGTCGTCCTAAGGCCAATAAAGTGTTTTGAGTGTTTCCTATAATTAATTATATAATTATAATTAGTGGTCTTTCTGAAACTGGTCAATGCCTCGTATCTATGCCATTTTGTATCCCCTTTATTTTCTCATATGTTGCACTTTTTCCGAGTAAGTTGCACTAAGTTTTTAACGTTTCGAGAACCTTTTCTATACAAATATGATACCTGTTTTCATTTTTGCGCGCGTGTTCCGCAAGGAACAGCGTGCTATCATTTCGTCACAATGTCTGTATTTTTCGAATTTTTTTTCGAAAATGGTCTCAAACGATTAGGTTCGACTTCCTGATGAAGAATTCGAGGTCAAATTCAATTCTGTCCGTCCGGTCCGGCCGGCCGTTAGCACGATAACTCTCGAACGGAACGACTTAGAGCGTTGAAATTTGCAGGGTAGTTTTGTAGTGTAAATATCTCGGACAAGTTCGTTAACGGGCGAAATCCACCGAGCGGTTTCGGAGTTAAGGCCGTTTTTAGTCAAAACGTTTTTAATGAATATTTCCGGAACCAATCACTCGATCTTTCTGAAATTTGGCAGCAAATTGTAGAATCATGACCTTTATATGCCTGCGAAGTTTTGTTTTGATCGGACGGCCCTAAAGTGGCAAAAAAAAATTTCAAAAATTTTTAAATTTTGTTTTCAGGATAACTCGAAAAATACTGATCTGATTAAATTGAAACTCAGTAGTTAGATGCAAAAGACCAATGCAAACACTTTTGCAAAATTTCGTGAAGATCACGTGACAGGAAAAAAATAAAAAAATTACTACTATTTTGCGAAATACTTTGCTTAAAATGCCGAAACCTATTTTTTTGAGGTTCATGCTGCCCTTTCCGGACATTTTTCGTTGTGCGCATGCGCAGATGAGAAGTCATTTAACTGCTGTAGTTTTCGTCAGAGAGGATTGGGGTTTTGGGGTGGCGGATGCTATTCCTCCATAGAATCCAGATCCCTGATGAGGGTCTGCGCATGCGTAGATTAAAGATGCGATATCTTCCGAACCACTAGTGTTGGAGAATCGGAGTTTTTTGTAAGGTGTGTTATTTTGAAAGGACTTTTAGCCGCGAGTAGATTGCGCATGCGCAGAAGATAAGTGTCCGTTTTTGGATTGGATGGGTAATGTTGGGAGTGCTGAGTCGATATTGTGAGGTTTTAAAAGAATATTCATAGCAATTCAGTGCTCGGACACTAGTCAGTTTGGGGGAAATACCGTTGTTTCCGAGTTGAAGTGTGCATACCGTGGCCCTGGGGTCAATTATGAAATTGATGTTACCCCTTACGGGCATTTTTCGTTATGCGCATGAGCAGACCATCAGTGATTTAACTGCTGAAGTTTTCGTCAGAGAGGATTGGGGTTTTGGGGTGGCGGATGCTATTCCTCTACAGAATCCCCTGGTGAGGGTCTGCGCATGCGTGGATTCAAGAGGCGATATCTCCTGAACCACAAGTGTTGGAGAATCGGAGTTTTCTGTATGGTGTGTGATTTTGGGAGGACTTTCAGCCGCAAGTAGATTGCGCATGCGCAGAAGAGAAGTGACTGTTTTTGGGTTGTATGGGTTATGTTGGGAGTGCTGACCCGATATTGTGAGGTTTTAAAAGAATATTCATGGCAATTCAGTGCAAGGACAAGTCAGATTGGGGGATGTAGCGTTGTTTCCGAGTTAAAGTGTCCGTATCGTGGCCCTGGGGCTAATTTCGAAATTGATGTTACCCCTTACGGGCATTTTTCGTTATGCGCATGAGCAGACCATCAGTGATTTAACTGCTGGTGCTTTCGTCAGAGAGGATTGGGATTTTGGGGTGGCGGATGCTATTCCTCTATAGAATCCCCTGGTGAGGGTCTGCGCATGCGTGGATTCAAGAAGCGATATCTCCTGAACCACTAGTGTTGGAGAAACGGAGTTTTTTGTGAGGTGTGTAATTTTGGGAGGACTTGCAGGCACGAGTATATTGCGCTTGCGCAGATGAGAAGTGAATGTTTTTGGGTTGTTTGGGTTATGTTGGAAGCAATGAGCCGATATTGTGAGGTTTTAAAAGAATATTAATGTCAATTCAGTGCACGGACACAAGTCAGTTTGGGGGAAATAGCGTTGTTTCCGAGTTGAAATGTCTGTATGGTGGCCCTGAGGCGAATTTATAAATAACTATATTCGGTAGATCTATATTAAAATACGTTCGGATTTGGAGAAGAGGCAATTGCGCTCCAAACGGAGGTCCCACAACCGCATTTTTTTTCGATCTACGGTAAAGCTAACAGCCCAACTGTATTGATAGCTATATTTGTTAAAGGAACTTGAAAAAAAAAAAAGCACTGACGTGTAGTCAGTACTCTTTGGCGCGCGTGTTCACGGTGGCTAATTTGAATTGAATGACGAGTACTTCAAGCTCAGTAGATAGAGCGAGCCGAAGATCTACCCAAAGGATAGTGGACACCATTCACTGTCGGTTCAAAAATTAACAGTGCTGTATCTAAGCTGCCATCAGGATAGATTAACAAAGTTGGAAAAGAACACAAGTGACTCTCCTTAGTCGCACAAGCTCCTAGAAGATCTGGGAGGGTCAGTATAATCCTAATCATGTTAATCGCACGCGCGCAAAAGCAGATTGACTTAACAATGAAAGAAAAAGTGTAAAAAGTCAATCTGCTTTGGCGCGCGTGCGATTAACATGATTAGGATTATACTGACCCTCCCAGATCTTCTAGGAGCTTGTGCGACTAAGGAGAGTCACTTGTGTTCTTTTCCAACTTTGTTAATCTATCCTGATGGCAGCTTAGATACAGCACTGTTAATTTTTGAACCGACAGTGAATGGTGTCCACTATCCTTTGGGTAGATCTTCGGCTCGCTCTATCTACTGAGCTTGAAGTACTCGTCATTCAATTCAAATTAGCCACCGTGAACACGCGCGCCAAAGAGTACTGACTACACGTCAGTGCTTTTTCAAGTTGTGACATTATTTCATGAATTGTATACCTGTTGACAATCAACAAATTGTGTTGCCATGTAACTTTGGCCGTAGCCGACTATCTGCACAACCTATTCTATACATTACTTTTGTCTTTGAATGTTACAAAAAAGAAATATACTAAATTAATGAGAAATAATAAATTCCGGATACTTTCTAGACGGACTTTAGTTCCGGTACCTGGATATCATACCTTGAAGAGTTATTCTATCACGAGCTGTTATACTGCTTTTCAATCAAGGCGTCAGAGAAATATTTAATAACAGAAGCATCAGTTTCACATAGCATCAGAATTTCCGAAAGATCGTTCGATTTTTTCTACCGGAAAAACCTACGCCCAACCGAAATTCCGACCCTTATTAAATTCCGGCGTGCTCCTAATTGAAATCGAAACGAAATTACATTAATATGCCATTCAATTCAAAATTATTAATTATTTCTCCCCTCCACCCTGCACAGTAATTTTCCAAGATGTCGACATAATCAGAAGCTGCGTGCAAAACCGGCAAACTTTTTCGCCGGCCGCTTAATTAAAAGTTTCCAGTTTCGAAAATTAGTAACAACACTCTTCAATTAAATACTTCGCTCCATTCATCGCCCATGGATATGTTAGCGGGGATTTGAAAACTAAAATTCGCTGCGAATTTCGGGCAGCGTCGAAATGAAAAAGGATATCTCGCCGGAAAATGCGGTATCGGGAAAATTGAATTTCCGAAGTGTTACTTTCAACCGACGCGCCGAGCGTCCTACTCGCAATGTCGATGAAAAGTTGTCTAAATTACCTGATGGTCCTATTTATACCTGGAAACGGATATTCGAGTTGTTGATTTTAGATTGTCAGAGTCACTAGGGGGTTGAGACTTCCACTCCAACCTATGATTATTATTTGAGAGCTGAACAGACTAGTAGAGACCATAGTTCAGAGAGAGTTCAGAGAGTAGCTTGGTTGATTCACAGCCCACTATAGAGATAGCCTGGAACACAGTCTGACAACGCCGCAATTAATCTTCTCTTAGAGGCATACTCCTTCAATGCGGTAGCGCTGGATTTTGATGAAATTTCGACTATTTCATCATTTTTCAAATGATTTACTGTCGAAAAATGATGAGGACAACAATAAGATCTTATTTATGATGAATATTTACCGATAAAACAGTTTAAAACAATGTAATTACGAGATGAAGTGTTGTGATTTTGGACACTTTGGGATTTAAAAAAAAAAACTAGAAGAGAGCACGGATTTTCAACTTCAGATTCGTTATCTACAACCCAAAATTAGCAAGTGAGTAAATTTTCAGGACGATTAGACAGTTATGGGATGTTCTAGACAAAAAATTGTTCTAGACCAAAAAATTATAAACTTGAATGAAATACTCAAAATAAAAATATATTCCCAAACATAACTATTATATAAGACTATAATAAGGTAGGCTAATGAAAATTGTGATATTCATCTAAGAGTTTGTCTTGTTTTGGTTCTCACTATAATGGTAAGTTTCTGCTATCTACAAATGTTTCTGTTTATTTTCCATTCGGTGGACAATATCATTGTAATTCGTATTTTCTACAAAATTTTTCAAAAGTTAATTTGCGAAATCATAACAAGGTGAATTAAGAATGATTTATGAATGTAAACCACAACTACAAGTCTATGTGAATTCAGAATATCAATTCAATGCTACAAAGAGTAAATTCACATAAAATTATTTTTTGATCTGAACTGTGTAACAATGTTGATAAAACAAATTGATAAATTCCGAATCTGAATCCCTATTAATTATATTTCTGTAGCGGGAAATGTTTACTTATTGATCTGAGGTTGAGACCATCTGCTCGGGTAAAGGTAAGATCGAAAGGAAGAATCCATTTCAAATCACTGCAGAAAATCTGAACATTTTTAATGAATAATTTAAGATGAATAATAAGGTCCTTATTGATTTCAACTGAAGCATCTACAGATGCAGACTTTTGGAAATTGAATACATATATATAAAAATAAATAGATTCTTTGAGCTTCTTGATCTCCTATTCAGATGTATCAAATTTTGGTGAAAAATTATTAGAAAGGTCATCAAAATGTTTTATAAAATCGGAAGAAATTGGAAGTTCTATTTCACTCATATTTCTAGTCCATCTTGTTGTCTATAGTCTCAACTGAAATCATATATATATCATATATCCCTTGTCTATGACTGAAATGTACTCATCTCCAATAAGTAGAAATAATCCAAAGGAAATTTCACTATTTACACACTGCAGTTTAATCACAGAACATATAAATATCCGACCATATTTATCACTACATTGCATTAATTCACATTTGACACAGTTATACACAAAAAATACCACGAAATGCCCGCGAAAAACAATAATGGTTAACTCCAGAATCAGAAGTAATCGTCCATTTTTACAATAACAATAACAAACTAACAAACGTTGGACTGACGTACGTCTCCGAGCCATTTTATCATCTTCCAGGCTAGTAGATATAGTGGGTTGTGGTTGATTGAGCGCCAGGTGTCACTTCTGTGTACTTTGAACTCAGAGGTGACTGGATTTTGATAAACCGGTTCATTCGGAGTGTTTTTTCATCGGCGTTGAATTATGCTTCACTGATGATTCCAAATAAGGATGAAACCGCGGTATTAGCTATTCAACTTCGATGAAATCACACTCTGTGGATTGATCTAAACTATTGTCTCTACTAGTCCGTTCATCTCTCATCTACTAGTGGTAGCTTTACCTTAAAGCGATAATCCCTTTGTATATAATTTTTATTATTGTGTGGTAATCTGTTATATGTAAAGGTAGCCTTAAAGAGATCTAATAGCCCTTTTACTAGGTTCTCCTTGGAGGCTCTTTGATCACTATAGGTAAGTCCTGATGGGATTTTTCTTCGCCACTCAATCTATTTAAATGAAGAATAAAATGATAAAAGCAGTAGTAATTGATTATTTGAAATGTTTGCGAGGTACTAGCAGTGTAAGATTATCTAACTAACGGGTTTTTCATCAAGAGAGCCCCATTTTTGGCGCTCTAGTTCCTCGGAACTGAGTGCTTATCAATTTGCCCAAATGTCTGTAATTTTCGAATTTTTCGATGAAAATGGTCTTAAACGATTTGGTTCGACTCACTGATCAAGAATCCTTGGTCGAAATTCATTCTGTCCGGCCGGCCGGCCGTAGGCACGATAACTCTCGAACGGAATGAGCTAGACAGTTGAAATTTTCAGAGTAGGTTTGAGAGATGAATATCTCGGCTAAGCTCGTTATTGGGCAAAATCGGACAGATGGTTTCGGAGTAAAAAAAAATATTTATTTTTTACAAAGCAAATTCCAAATTAATTTTTTTTCCATAAGCAGTTTTACCATAAGAATCCAATGATATCATTTTTAACTCTAACAAGCTAATACTTTCGGAGATATGATTTTTCAAAATTTCAATAATATATCGTATTTCAACGTTGTCACAGAATGATATGATTATTCTATGTATGAATTGTCATAATGTCAACTTATTTTCCTGAGACATGACATTATCTAATCAATCGAAGAATTGTGAGCGAAGTGAGAAAAATCTCAGTTGTTTGCTCCGAAATTAGTTTTCCTCAGAAAAGTCTTACATTTCGGAACGGAACATGAAGTAAGAGATCTGAGAGTAGTGAGACTGCTTTCCATCCATAGACATAGATATAACTCTCGAACGGAATGAGGTAGGTAGTTGAAATTTTCAGAGTAGGTTAGGGAGATGAATATCTCAGTTAAGTTCGTTATTGGGCAAAATTGGCCAGATTTAATTTGATTTCTTCCATGGTGCAGTTCTCATTCTCATGATTGCTCATTTAATCTTGATAAATAAACTTTTATCTGAATTGAATTTCCTTTATGATGCAGTTCTATCATATGAATACATTGATATAATTCCCAACTCTGAGAAACCAATTATTTCGGAGATATAATTTGTCTGTTTGAACTAGAGCGCCAGAAAGCTCCTGTCCACAGGGCTTGAACCCATTTTTTTGTGAATAAAAGACATTATTTATTTGAAAATTATTGAAATTTTTTGTTTTGCATTTTGAGGCAATGCAAGAATATTCGATCATTTTAGAAAATTATATTTTTATTTCGTCATTTCTCCTTAAAGTACCGTTTTCGAAATATTCCTCGTTGAATATTAAAAAATCTGCAATTCCAATAATTTGTTACAATGAGAAGCAATTTGTGGAATCTTTATTACAACAAATAGGAATATATTTTAGAAACATAGCTGAAAAGAAATTGAGCAAAACAATTTAATTTAAGAAATCTCCCCTAAAATTCATGTCTGGGGTGCAACTGCACCCCGATCGGGTTTATGAAGGTTTAAATTAATGTACAACTCAAATACTCATTCTGTAGTGTCGACAAAATTATCATTATCCCAAGCAGCATTCTTGGATGCATGCTTATTATGAAGTGTAAATTTGTAGTTATCGTTAAATATCGCAATATTTATTGAGTCCTTAATCGTTCCGAAACTAGCAGGCTAATCCAGCTCTGCTGGAACGCAGGACTCTAATTACTTTAAAACCCTTCGTCCGCTTGTAGAAGTACATAATTTCTATTTTAGTGTCAGTTAATTCGCTTTGTTCGCATGATGAAGATTTAAGGATAAATATATCACAACTATTCATTACTGCCTCAGGAGAGTAATTAATGTCTTTTTTCCCGGCTTCTTTGAAGTTCCAATGAGGCGGGCAAGGAGAACCAGAATGGCCAATTTTCATTCCATTGAAGATATGAACAATTGTTTGAGGAGGTCCATTCATTTTTGAATTAGTATTTGCACGTTTTAACGAGGGCCGTTCCATATAATTAAACACAGTATAGCAGTGTGCAAGTTTGTTTCAGCCGAAGCGTTTGTGCTATTATTTCTTTAGAAAGTTACATGAATGCTCTAAAATCAATTTTATTATTTTCTCGTAACAGTACGTATATTTTGCCGTTGCCACGATAACTTGAGAACTAAAAGAGCTGGCGACTTGAAATTTTCGGGGTGGGTGGCGCATCCCAATACGACGAACAGGTTTCCGAATAATAATTTTGTGTTCAACCAATATGAATCCGATCGAATTGAAACTTGGTGAGTAGTTGTAGAATATGAACCTAAGCTTGTTCGTGAAATTTTGTGCGAATCGTATGGCTAGTAAATTTTAAAAAAATTATTAAAAAATATTTTTGTGGTCACGATAACTTGAGAACGGAAAGAGATAGCGCCTTGAAGTTTTCAGGTTAGGATGTGCACCAGCACGCGACATTTTAGTTTGTTTATGAGCATAATCCGTCGAACGGTTTTAGAGTTATAGCCATCTGTAATTTGTTTGTTTTTTGTTCCTCATTAACTCGAAAAATACTAAACCGATTGAATTCAAACATGGTAATTGGTTGTAGAATGCCAACGCGAAAATTCTTGCAAAATTTCGTGAGGATAGTATTCGTGAAAAATTTTAAAAAAATCATTGAATATTGAAAAAAAAATACTATATATCAGACACTATTCGTTTGAAATTGCTGAAATATTGCAAGAGCCTTCATAACCTAACTCTTCTGCCAAGTTTCAAGTTTTAACACGATCGGTTGAATATTGTTGGAGATTCGAGCATTCTTGTGTGAGTTCAGTAGATGGGTGACCGTTGCCTCGATAACTTTCGAACGAAAGGAGATAGGGACTTGCAATTTTCAGGGTAGGTTGCGTATCCGAAAGCGAAAGTAGAGTTCGTTTTTGGGCATAATCGGTCAAACGGTTTCCGAGTTATACCCACCTGGAATATTATTTCCTTGATAACTCAAAAAATTAATATTCGATCGAATTGAAGCTAGTAGTAAAAAATCATCATAAAGACGTGTTTAAAATTTTGTAAGAACCGTACCCCAAGAAAATTTGAAAAAAATGACGAGTAAAAAATTTTAAGAACCGCACCCCTAGAAAATTTCAAAAAAATCACGAAAAAAAAAATTGGTTCAAGCACTGACGTGCGCGTATGTTCTATTGTCCATTCTTCTGTATTGGACACCCAATTTAGCATGGTAAATTCAATATAATTTACCATGGTAAATTCGAATTAAGAGTGTCTAATACAGGAGAATGGCCAACATGATTTACCATGGTAAATTCGATTAAGGGTGTCCAATACAGAAGAATGGACAATAGAACATACGCGCAAAAGCTTCTGACTTCACGTCAGTGCTTGAACAAATTTTTTTACATTACAAATTTGAAATTTAATTTTTCTTAAGATGCAGTTTCATACAAATCCATTGATATTATTTTCAACTCTAACAAGCTAATACTTTCGGAAATATGATTTTTCGAAATTTCAGTAATAAATCGTACTTCTATGTTTTCACAGAATGCCGTACTTAATTAGTCTATCTATGAATTATCATATGATCTGTGTTCTTCGAGGTGTTCTTACATATCATCTTATTTTCCTATGAGAGATAAATGTCAAACTTATTTCTGGTTCGTTATTCTTGATATAAAATACACCTCCTGTTCTGGAAAACAGAGTATGATTGAATGCAAAATGACCAATGAAATAACCTCATTTACCGTAGAATTATGAGGATGATATTATAGTTTTAAGGTGATAATATAATGCCCGTGGATAATCCATATGATGATGGAAATATATTCTTTGTTAAGATGCAGATTCAAATTGGGTTCAGAATATCTCCGATAAAAACAAAACTGCAATATTGTCTAATTTTAATTGATGTAATGTAATTTTCAGAGTAAATTTGAGGAATGAATATCTCGGATGAGTGAGTTATTGGGGAGAATCGGTGGGTTTGAATTTAATTTCTTTTTTCAAGCATAATTGAACGCAATCAACTGAATTCAAACTCAAGTTATTTTAAATAATTGATAACAAACTTTAATAATTTCATGTAGGTATTCATTCTCTTGTTCCTTAGAACAGGGTGTTTATCAAATTGTCCAAATATCTGTAATTTTCGAATTTCTGGCTGAAAATGGTCTCAAACGATTTGACTCGACTCACTGATCAAGAATCCGTGGTCAAAATCGATTCTGTCCGGCCGTCCGTTAACACGATAACTCTCCAACGGAATGAGCTAGACAGCTGAAATTTTCAGAGTAGGTTTGGGACATAAATATCTCGGCTAAGTTCGTTATTGGACAAAATTGACTAGTTGGTTTCGGAGTAACAAAAACATTTTGAATTCAATTTTTTTAAGATGTCTCAGCATAAGAATCCATTGATATTATTCTCAACTCTAACAAGCTAATACTTTGTAGATATGATTTTTCAAAATTTCAATAATACACCGTACTTCTTTGTTTCCACAGAATGCGAATTCTATCAGTCTGTGTTCTATATGTTTGCGGTAGCTGTCGTTTGGTCCAGTTGGAAAGATAAACGTCATTAATGTCAAACGAAACTGAAAGTGTATTTTATTTTTATATTTGGTTGATGTAAGGATGTGAACATTTTGAAATTTGGATTCGATAAGTTGAAAGGCAGATATTTTTGGTTAGTGAGTCGAAAACGAATGATGCTAGGATGTCGATCATAATTCTCTAATTATGGAAGATTTAGAACGAGATTTTCAACTAATGTACAGGTAGTTATTTCTTAGTAACACTTTTTAAGATTTCCTTCATAAGTATTTTGGTTTGAATTCTCTCTGGACTGATTACATTAGATTTGTTTTATAAATAAAAGTGGCTATTTCATTTACTCAATTTTTCAAAATGACTCCTGATAGTTTTGAAACAATTGTAGCCAAAATTGAACCTTCATACAAAGATAAGGTGCAAAAGTATTTTAATTTCTTTCATGATGTAGTTATATGATAGTAATACATTAACGCCATTCCCAACTCTGAGAATCCAATACTTTCGGAGAAATGATTTGTCAAAGATTGGAGAAGAGCGCCGAAAGTTCTGTCCACAGGGCTTTCTGACTTTTTGCATTGATATTATTACTTATCAATATTTTGATAACTGACTTACTAGTCAGTTTCAAGACACCATATACAGGGTGAGTCTTTGACCACTGCATTAATTTAACTAAAGACTCTTCTCATCAAATGAAACACTTTTTCCATTTACCATTTTTCCAGATTCGGCTCAGGTAAAAAGTTACAAGCGTTTAAAGATTTCACAATGTGCTAATACACTCCCGCATATAAATTATCTATGACATTGTTGGCGGACGAGAATAAGGCATGGTAACGAGGTTTAGAGGTTGATTCGGGATTCCAACGCTCAGGGACGGATCCATAAAAGTAGTGAAATTTCTGGAGTTTTCCATTTTAAAACATTCAATGAAGAATATCTCGAAAACGGTAATAATATAATGTTCTAAAACGATGGAATATTCTTTAAATGACTCAAGAAAAACTTTATATGCTTTCTTTATGCTAATTTCGTTTAATTTTATGAATCCACGTGTCCATAACTAGAAAACCAGTAGAAGTAGAAGATAACTAATATTTGGAAAATATGTAGTTATAGGAAACTTTACGCCAACATTCATTTCAGTCGAAAAAAGGATGTCAAAGCTACAAAATAAAAACTGTTTTTTTTTTCAAAATTTCAACAGCTTGTATCTTTTTACCTGAGCCGAATCTGGAAAAATGGTAAATGAAAAAAGTGTTTCATTTGATGAGAGGAATCTTTGGTTAAAATTAATGCAGTGGTCAAAGACTCACCCTGTATAAATATCTACTCCTCTACTGATCTTGAGCATGGAAAACTATTTCCAGCAAGCCGAATTCCTCACACTCTGACCTCAGCTTCAACTACACACCCCCGCTGTTTCAAGTCTTACCCTATTGTAAAACGTACCCCTCTGGAATAGGAAATATGCGTCATATAATGTGTGTGGGTTGGAATCACCCCCGGTTTAAGAATGCTCGTCTAATGGCCACATGTATCATTCTCAACCATTACCGTCTCCGTTTTAAAATGTTGCTTTTTTGATTCGCAAAATTGGCCCTACTGGGGCGCCAACCTCAAGACATCAGGTTAACGAGTAGCAGTGATTTCACAAATTAAATTGTCATGACCATTTATCTGATAGTCGAACCCTCGCAAGTGGGAGAATGTAGTTCTCTATGGTAGACAGGACGAGCGTCTCTTGGTTAGCATCAAGGGTTGAATAAGGTAAATTTGAGAGAAAATGTATATGTAGGGTTATGGAATCTGAATGAATTGGGCGCAAATTGATATGAAATTTTAATAATTTTGGTAGGTGTCCTAGACTGTATTCTATTTTGTATGAAATACTAAAATTCCTAAATTTTTGTATTAATTTTAACAGAAAAACTATTTATTTAACAAAACTTAATAATACTCTAAATATATATATTTACGGGATAAAGTTACAATACAATAAAATATATAACAAAATACAGTCTATTGCTGTCTTCCCGTCACCCTCCTCCACACCTCTCTGTTCAGGACGTCCTCAGCAATTAAATCCCTGGCTTCCATTGCCTCTCTAATCGTACCATTCCAGGATTTCCTTGGTCGGCCCCGTTTCCTTCTACCAGTAGGAGTCCATTGAAAAATCTGTTTAGGTAACCTATTCTTTTGCATTCGAAGTACATGTCCGAACCATTTCAGACTTCTCTTTTCTATCCGCTGCAGTACCGTCTCCTCTGCCTTCATGATCTGTCTTATTTCGGCATTTGTCCTTCGTTCCATTCTTGAAATTCCGGCACTCCTTCTGAGATAGTCCATCTCCACTGCCTGAATCTTCCTTCTAGAGTCTGCGTTGAGTGTCCACAGCTCTGAACCATAACACAGCACTGATTCCACGAGTGCAAGGCCAAGTCGCTTTTTGGTTTTGGAGGATATGTGCCGATCCCACCAGAGACTATTGAGGCATCCAATTACTTTTTTGCTGTTCTGAACTCTTGTTCTTATCTTCTCCACACCAATGCCGTCTTTATTGATTGTGGCTCCGAAGTACTTGAACTTGTCAACTTGTTGTATTTGTGCATCATTATTGATGAGCACCTCGAAGCGAGCGTTGGAGTTAATGACCAGGTACTACGTTTTCTTCAGACTAACTTGCAGTCCCCATCCCTTATATTCATCATACAGTCTCCTGATCATAAACTCCAGATCATAGGCGTCTTGAGCTATCACAACCTGGTCATCAGCGAAACTGAGAGAGAAGAGAGTTCCATTTCCAATCGGTACTCCCATTCCTTCGCATCTTCTTTTCCACTCTCGAAGTGCCACTTCGATATAGGCATTGAAAAGTAGGGGAGACAAGCTACATCCCTGCCTTAAACCCTTTGTGGTTTTAATAGGGTCCGAGAGTCTATGTCCGATTTTCACATAAGATTGATTTTCATACTCTAAATAATAACTAATATCTTCTCTCTTCCAAAATCCTGAAATACCTTTTCGGTTTCTTCTTTTCTACCTTTCCTATTATTTTCTTTCCCCTTTCAAAAACTTGAGATACCTCTTCCTATTATTTCGTGTTTCCTCTTCTATTATTTTCTTTAGGACAATCTTCTTTTTATCTTGATTCAAATTTCAATCCTATTTTTCTTCAGGAGCCTGATATCATTTTTGTTGACTGGTAGAATACCGACACAATGACGTATGAGAAAATATTTGAGGATCATATATCACATATCACTAGAAAATTTTGAAAAAGTTATATACAGGGTGTCCCAAAAATACCACGCGAAAGTGACACTGGAGATAGATTGGCATTAGGTCTATCAGATAGCATCAACATGACCTTAGTAAAAGTCCGCTGGTTTTCGAGATATCACCACTGTTGCGTCCCATGACTTCACATGTTGGGAAGCGCTCATTTGTATTTCTAAACAAAGCAGCTCGCTTGTAAAAATTAAATGTTTTGGGTCAACTGGTTTATTTTTGCATGGCTGGTCTCACACTTGAAATTAATATTTTCCACGGAAAGATAATTGCAAGTAAAATATCTTGTAATACTTCAACCCTTGTAGAAGTATTTATGACCTATTTCCTGTGAAATATTGATAAAATGCATACAACAACTAACACATTGCCAGAGCTGTGAGTCCTTTGTCTAGATTCTAACCCATACAAAAATCTAGAATTTTCCGATTAGATCGCCACGGCTTTGGCTATTCACTAAATCGACGGCGTAGATTCCGAATCTGTAATTAGTTTTTCCGTATCTCGATTAATTTTGGTAATATGGCGAAAAATCCGACTGATTAGTCCATTTTCCGGAGGTAGAGCCAGAAATTGCGACTTTCTTCGTCATTGCTACGAAACTAATCGAGATACGTAAAATCTAGTTACAGATTCGTGATCTGCGTACCCGATTTAGTGAATAACCAAAGCCGCGTCGACCTAATTGGAAAATTGTAGATTTTTGTATGTGTTGGATACTAGAGAAAACTTTTGGGCGTTTGACGGATTCGCTCATTACCTAATATTTTCCGAACGGATAGAGATACAGAAAAAATAGATACATGAATCTAAACGTCGTCCACCGACCAATCATCGGGGAAAATGAAAACTAATTGGTGATCCCTGGGTTAGATACTAGAGAAAACTTTTTGGCGTTTGACGGATTTACTCATTTCCTAATATTTTCTGAACGGATAGAGATACAGAGGAAATAGATACATAAATCTAAACGTCGTCCACCGACCAATCATCAGGGAAAATTTGGATATCGAGATGTGAAAATCATAGAATTCGGACGGGAAAGAAGAATTTTCCTTCGATTCCGGGTCAAAAATATTTCTAAGTGCCGACCCAAAAAATTTTTTTCATGGTATATCGATACGGAGCTCCTGTCTAATTAAATCGAGGTCGCTGATCACGAATATGTAATTAGTTTTTCCCTAAGTGGCGTACTTTGGGAAATTTTTCACTTAATGTGAAAAAATTGACGAAAATAGGTCAATTTTGGAACTTTCCACCGCCCAAAAAAATCGGAGTAGGGTGTTGCTGATTTTTTACGTCATATTTGGATCCTTTATCTATCGAATCATCCGAACAATAAATGTCCAGGTCGTACGCTTCGGAAATTATGATTTTTTTTCCCGAGGGTCTATTTTTCGGAAAATTCTTTCCGCGATATTTCCTCGGAAAATTTTTGTAATAAATATCTGATGGTAGATTCGGAATCTACGGCCCCGAATCTATAAGAATAAGTACCCGTTTCATAGTTTTGCGTCAAAAAATTTTTCTCGAAAAATGGGATTTTTTTAAGGCTAATGTATTAAAAAATTGCCAAAATTTGACCGGTCTCCGATTTTGATGCAAATTACGTCATTTACTAATTCGGGACCGTAGATTACGAATATATGATCGGATTTTTCATTAGAGAATTTTCCGCGGAAATACCGCGAAATGAATTTTCCGAAAAACAGACCCTTGGGAAAAAAATCATAATTTCCGAATAGTACGGTCTGGACATTTTCTGTTTGGATTATTCAGTAGATAAAGGATCCATATATGAGGGCAAAAATCAACAACACCTTACTCCGATTTTTTTGGGCGGTGTGAACTTCCAAAATTGACCTATTTTCGTCCATTTTTTCACTCTAAGTGAAAATTTTCCCAAAGTACGCCACTTAGGGAAAAACTAATTACATATTCGTGATCAGCGAACTCGATTCAATTAGACACGAGCTCCGTATCGATATACCATGAAAAAAATTTTTTGGGTCGGCACTTAAAAATATTTTTGACCCGGAATCGAAAGAAAATTCTTCTTTCCCGTCCGAAATCTATGATTTTCATATCTCGATATCCAAATTGATCCCGATGATTGCTCGGTGGACGACGTTTAGATTTATGTATCTATTTCCTCTGTATCTCTATCCGTTCGGAAAATATTAGGAAATGAGTAAATCCGTCAAACGCCAAAAAGTTTTCTCTAGTATCTAACCCAGTGGTCACCAATTAGTTTCATTGGAGGTCCGTTCACAAAATCTGTATATCTGTCGCGAGTCGTTGATAGCATTATGATGGCATAAGAATTTGACTAGCAGTTAATCTAAATCCACTATCTATAATTAGTAAATAAAACGAAAAGTTATCTGAATTTTTTTAATCAAGAATACATGTTTTCTGGAAAAATGGTCCGCAAAAAAAAGGTTCGCGATCCGCATCCGGACCGCGGTCCGCCATTTGGTGACCCCTGGTCTAGACTATTCGAAGACCCCTAGTCTGTGAAAGTCGGACCGGTTTCCATGTTACAAAACAATGAATGTGGGAGCGAGATAGCCGATAAGGGTTTTGGTTTTTTTTAATAAGTAGCAATTCTGGTTCTGATTAAAAAAAATTGGTAGTGTTGTATCATTTTGAAAAGGGCATGAAATGGACCAGTTTTTGCGATTATTTGTCAATTCTGTCTGATATAATTTTTTTTCACAGCAGTCAGTCAAACTTAAGTTAACGTTTTAACTTCGGCATAAAATACAACAAGTTAGACATTTTTTGAAGGATTTTGTTCTAGTTGTCGGTGAAGTTATTACTTCATTGTTTAAAGCAACTATTCAGGATAGCCTAGGTAAAAAAAAAACATGAGTTTGAAGTAATTTCTAGCAATGCTAGGCGATAAAATACCGAAAACTGGAGATTTTTAAAAAATACACAAAAGTGGTGATATCTCGAAAACCAGCGGACTTTTACTGGGGTCATGTTGATGCTATCTGATAGACCTAATGCCAATCTATCTCCAGTGTCACTTTCGCGTGGTATTTTTGGGACACCCTGTATATCACGATAACTTGAGAACGGAAAGAGACGCTGGACTTGCAATTTTCAGGGTAAGTTGCGCATACGAATGGGGTATTTAATTTAATAGGCATAATCGGCTAAATGGATTTGGAGTTATACCCATCTGAAATTTTGTTGTTATTTCGTCTATAACTCAAAATATACAATTTTAATTTGCGAAAAATGATAGAACGCTTTTCCCTAGCACATGTCCACAAGAAGTTCTAGTTTTGGTACACTATAGGTAGTTCATAGAGTAGTAAAATTTGGCACTATCGTATAGAAAATGGGTTCAAGCCCTGTGGACAGGAACTTTCTGGCGCTCCAGTTCAAACAGACAAATTATATCTCCGAAAGTATTGGTTTCTCAGAGTTGGGAATTATATCAATGTATTCATATGATAGAACTGCATCCTAAAGGAAATTCAATTCAAATAATAGTTTACTTATCAAGATTAAATGAGCAATCATGAGAATGAGAACTGCACCATGGAAGAAATCAAATTAAATCTGGCCAATTTGGCCCAATAACGAACTTAACCGAGATATTCATCTCCCTAAACTACTCTGAAAATTTCAACTACCTACCTCATTCCGTTCGAGAGTTATATCTATGTCTATGGATGAAAAGCAGTCTCACTACTCTCAGATCTCTTACTTCATGTTCCGTTCCGAAATGTAAGACTTTTCTGAGAAAAACTAATTTCGGAGCAAACATCTGAGATTTGTCTCACTTCGCTCACAATTCTTCGATTGATTAGATAATGTCATGTCTCAGGAAAATAAGTTGACATTATGACAATTCATACATAGAATAATCATATCATTCTGTGACAACGTTGAAATATGATTTATTATTGAAATTTTGAAAAATCATATCTCCGAAAGAATTAGCTTGTTAGAGTTAAAATGATATCATTGGATTCTTATGGTAAAACTGCTGATTGAAAAAAAATTTATTTGGAATTTGCTTTCTAAAAAAAAAAAATTTTTCTGTTACTCCGAAACCATCTGTCCGATTTTGCCCATTAACGAACTAAGCCGAGATATTTATCTCCCAAACCTACTCTGAAAATTTCAACTATCTAGCTCATTCCGTTCGAGAGTTATCGTGCCTACGGCTGGCCGGACCGGCCGGACAGAATGAATTTCGACCACGGATTCTTGATCAGTGAGTCGAAACAAATCGTTTAAGACCATTTTCATCGAAAAATTCGAAAATTACAGACATTTGGGCAAATTGATAAGCACTCAGTTCCGAGGAACTAGAGCGCCAAAAATGAACCCTCAAGTGTGAGCATTTAGCGTTAACGTGAAAAAATGCATTGGACATCCACTGAATTAAAATATCAAAATTGTTTACGGGTAACATTGAACACGAAAACATAATTTTATTTCGGGGAGACCTATTTGGGTTACAAACGGTAACTAAACAAATTGTTACTGACGGGTGATCCTCCTTTATACCTATCAATGGGCTCATTGATCTGCGCCTGCTAAGGTTTCTACCTGTAGGGGAATGTTATTCTCCCTGTTTCCAATTCCGGGAATTAGATAGTTGAGGGTCGAGTCCATGAAATGCCATTGTTACAAATGTGCAGATATCTTTGGTCTGAGTCATACGATGACAAACTCGGTTCGACCCAGGTACTATGTCGAATCGCTCTTGGCACCAGAAAATAAATAAAATAGTGAACTTGCGGAGATTTGAACACGAATCTCCCGCGCGGCAGGCAACTAAACTAACCTTGGGGCTGTCGCAGCGTTCCAAGTAAACTCAGATTTACATCATTTGAACTTTCAGAAGCAAATCAAAATTTTATTTTCATAATGATTGCTAAACTACAGATCCGCTCTTCTCTGAAATGCGGTACTCACTTGGAAAATGGCAGCTTGAAGATTCGTGCAGAATTTCACCGGAATCTGACATATACATTCTGAAATATAGCATTATTGTAGAACTTTTTTTTTATAGTTATATGATCCCCAAGAAATTTTGCAGAAATTTGCTCGTCGGTATTCTACATGTAATTACCTAAAATTTGATCGGATCTGTATTTGTGAGTTATTCAGGAAATAATATTTTAGATGGGTATAACTCCGGAAACATTTGGCTGATTATGCCCATCAACGAACTTAACCGTCACATTTGGATACGCAACCTACCCTGGCAATTGCGAGTTACTAACTCTTTTCTTTCAAAAGTTATCGTGACAATGGCCTGAACTCAAATTCTTCATCAATGAGTCGAACCTAATCGTTTGAGGCCATTTTTGACAAATTATTAGGAAATTATAGATATTTTAGCAAGATGATAGCACGCAGAATAATTTTTTTTCGCAAATCTTGTTAATTTCTTGCAATTATTATCGTTTTATGCTTGATGTAATACTACCACACTCACTGCCAAAGAATCAGGTCAAATAAATTATTCCTTCTGAGTGTATCGCCCCATATACAGGGTGAGTCTTTGACCACTGCATTAATTTTAACCAAATGAAACACTTCTGTCATTTACCATTTTTCCAGATTCGGCTCAGGTAAAAAGTTACAAGCGTTTAAAGATTTCAATATGCTAATACACCCCCGCATATAAATTATCTATGGCATTGTTGGCGGACGAGAATAAGGCAGGGTAACGTGGTTTTCAGCTTGATTCGGGATTCCAACGCTCAGGGACGGATCCATAAAAGTAGTGAAATTTCTGGAGTTTTCCATTTTAAAACATTCAATGGAGAATATCTCGAAAACGGTGCGTTTAAGGAGGAATGATGAAGAATAAAACCATAAAACGATGGAATATTCTTGAAATGACTCAAGAAAAACTTTATATGCTTTCTTTATGCTAATTTCGTTTAGTTTTATGAATCCACGAGTCCATAACTAGAAAATCAGTAGAAGTAGGAAATAACTAATATTTGGAAAATATTTATCGTAGTTATAGGAAACTTTACGCCAACATTCATTTTATTCGAAAAAAGGATGTCAAAGCTACAAAATAAAAACTGATTTTTTTTCAAAATTTCAACAGCCTGTATATTTTTACCTGAGCCGAATCTGGAAAAATGGTAAATGAAAAAAGTTTTTCATTTGATGAGAGGAATCTTTGGTTAAAATTAATGCAGTGGTCAAAGACTCACCCTGTATGCCACTGATTACTCTTGTTGTCGGTCCTCAATTTCCTTGAAACTACGAACAACGAAATGAGCCGACATAAATTCTCCCCAACTTTTTAAAACCTTCAGTGCATCCCAGTAAAGTGGAAACTCTCGTCGCCAACAATTTATTCAAGCAACCGTTTTATTATTTCAGACGTACATAGATAAACGGAAAAGTAAAATGTAGGCAAAATGTATCTATCACACAGTGGAGCGAATAACAACAGGAAATATAAATTAAAATGTGTGTCTCCAGATTCTTCGTCGCCGCCATATTTTATTCTCGTTTTGCCACGGACCATTCGCTCGCGTTGTAGGAATGGCTATTTCTCCTTTATTAGCCGTTTTATTTGTGGGGTCATAATAAATTTACGGTAGTTGGGTGTTGATGGAATATGCTGGCAAATTCGTATTTTTCGTTGGCTGGATTCGATCCAAGAGACACAGGAACGAAGCTCCGATATGATTACCATGTACTGAATGTTAATTACCTTGATCCTGAAGATCTATGTTGACAGAAGTCCAAGATCACAGAAAATTCATTAATTTTAATCTGAAATGTATGTATTCCATTGGAATCAAATAAAAAATATTTAAATATCTAATAATATTCGAAAAAAGTTACGTCTCAAGCAATTTCAGAAAACGATATTCACGAAATTTCTCGATAATTAGCATGCCGGCATTCTGCCGTTAATTACCGAGTTTTAATTATTAGCAATCTTCTGCAGTGTGTGAACGACTGGTCCAAATGTCTTGGTGCCAAGGTTGACGTCCTCTATTTGGATTTTTCACGAGCGTTCGATCGTGTGCCTCACAAACGGCTTTTATACGTACTGGACCATCTCGGTCTTCGTGGTAAACTTCTGGACTGGATAGCGGCATTTCTTTCTGATCGCTCATTTCAAGTACGAGTCAGTCGGTCGCTCTCATCGCCTAGACCAGTTTATAGTGGCGTGCCCCAGGGCTCTGTCCTTGGACCCTTAATTTTTTTTCTTTACATTCTCAATTTTCCGATGACGCAAAATTGTATGGTATCCCCGGTCGAACTGATCACACGATTCAACGGACCTGGAGTCAATTGCTCGATGGTGCAAGGATTGGCAGCTACCTCTCAATCTGGAAAAGTGTGCCGCTTTACATATGGGTGCCAATAACCCTCGACTTCAATATTGAATCGGCGGACAGAGGATCCCTGATGTATCCAGTCACTACGATCTGGGTGTCATAATAACAGAAAACTTGACCTGGTCTGATCACATATTAGCCATTGTAAAACGAGCCAGAAAGTCACTGTTTTTAGTGCAGATAGCTTTTCGAAAGTGTGATCCGGTCACCATCAGTGTTCTCTTCCAGACGTACGTATGCCCTATTTTGGAATTCGCTGGTCCGGTTTGGAGCCCGGTTTTGAGTCGGGATGCTGTGATGTTGGAAAACGTGCAGAGGCAAGCTACTCGATTGCCTTATGGAATTTTCCGGCCAACCTATGATGAGAGGCTCTCAATTATGAACATTAAATCGTTCGCGGCCCGTAGAGCTCGTGGTGATCTAATATTTACATTTCGTGCACTTCGCGGTATTTTTGGCGTCGATGGGCGAGGTCTGTTCGAGATGAACCGTGACGTTCGTCTGCGAGGTATACTCTTAAGCCTAAAAAAGAGAAATTCTCAACAGTGACTAGACAGCATTTTCTTTCAAACCGCGTGTTTGATTTGTGGAATGTTGTGAGTTCGGTTTCTGTGAATGCATTTAAGAACTCATATGATAGCTGGCTCCGTGATCACTAATTTTCGACTCTTATTATCTTTCTTCACCACTTAGTTGTTTTCTGTTATTTTTTTTTTCAATGTAATGTAATGTTCTTGAAATACTTGTTTTGTTGAATTTTGTTATTGTGCGTTTATAGGCCTGTGCCTCAACTCTTTTCATCCTTTAATAATAATAATAATAGAAAAAAACAAATAAATAATAATAAAAAATAAACAAAAAAAAATAATAATTTACTCCTATGTTTTACTGAAAAAAATTTAAATTTAAACACCTCCTTCTGGGTGTTGTCAGTTGTAAGTTAGTCTGTATACAGGGTGAGTCTTTGACCACTGCATTAATTTTAACCAAAGATTCCTCTCATCAAATGAAACACTTTTTTCATTTACCATTTTTCCAGATTCGGCTCAGGTAAAAAGTTACAAGCGTTTAAAGATTTCACAATGTGCTAATACACTCCCGCATATAAATTATCTTTGACATTGTTGGCGGACGAGAATAAGGCATGGTAACGTGGTTTACAGCTTGATTCGGGATTCCAACGCTCAGGGACGGATCCATAAAAGTAGTGAAATTTCAGGAGTTTTCCATTTTAAAACATTCAATGAAGGGTATCTCGAAAACGGTGCGTTTAAGGAGAAATGATGAAGAATAATATAATGTTCTAAAACGATGGAATATTCTTGAAATGACTGAAGAAAAACTTTATATGCTTTCTTTATGCTAATTTCGTTTAGTTTTATGAATCCACGAGTCCATAACTAGAAAACCAGTAGAAGTAGAAAATAACTAATATTTGGAAAATATGTATCATAGTTATAGGAAACTTAACGCCAACATTCATTTTATTCGAAAAAAGGATGTCAAAGCTACAAAATAAAAACTGATTTTTTTTCAAAGTTTCAACAGCCTGTATCTTTTTACCTGAGCTGAATTTGGAAAAATGTTAAATGAAAAAAGTGTTTCATTTAATGAAAGGAATCTTTGGTTGAAATTAATGCAGTGGTCAAAGACTCACCCTGTATAATATTTTATATGGCGCGATGCATCGGAATTAAAGTTTCAACAGTCACCTTCCGCGAAAGACGTAAAAACTAGTCGATCACCCGACAATTCAACGATTTTTTAAACCAGTTCCCACAGATTACATTCACGCGATCCTACCAAAAAAATCTATTCCATCTCCACCGATGATCCTCGATACGTTTCGAAATATTCAGCAGTAATGGCATTCCGAAAATCAAATAAAATCCGTCCGCATTGCTCAGCAAACTTTTATCATTTTCGAAGTGGAGTGGCGCTTATCCCAGAAATGTAATATCAAAAAATGCACTTCTGTATTGCTGTTGGGAAAATGGAATTGGTGGCAGTTTATTCTGAGTGGAAACTTGTTTAAGAACTTTCGAATCGATTGTAGTTCATGAAATTCTCCGGATTTTCCAAGGAGCGAGAGGACGGCTTCTCCATCCGAGAAAGAAAATGGTCAGTAACAATACGGAGGAAGCATTTGTTTCAATAGAATCGGCGAGAGATTTTCCCAGAGGAAATTCGCGTTGTCAATTTGTAAATAACGGAGATTGTGGATGTTTTCGATGTTCTTTCAATCTGTCGAAGTGCTGTTCAGGTGTTCGACAAATACGTAGGAGTCACAGATATCTTTATATTTCATTTTCCGTTGGGAAGCTGGGGAAATAGAGGATAAGTTTAACTATTAGTAATTATTATTATCATCATCATTAGAACGGGGTCATTTGGTTTGGTTTATAGTTTATAAACATCTTTGGACCACGAATTATTTTTCATTGATCTATTCGGCAAACGCCTGAATTTTTTCAATTTTTATTTTCATATTTAATAAGTTTAAATAATATTCATTCATCAAAGGTCCGAAGGGGGCGAGGCTTACGCAAGCCGGAGACCCGTTTTCTGGAGTATTTTCAACTCTCTGGGAAAATTATAAATGTTGGTCCTAGATATGGGAGTTATTGGGACTTATTTTTAGAAAAGTTCCTCCTCTTCTTGAATCTTTGTTCAAATTTGAATTATCTCATATAGTTTTTGAGATATTGGTGAAAACCAAACCCCTTCTTTTTTTTCACTTAGTTGTTTATAACTATTGCAATTTTTGCGAGTGGCCTTAGCATTTTCTCGAAAACTATATACATGCCATTTCGAATCGAATGAGGATGGATTTTCCTGAGAAGTATCATTCGTTGAATATTAAGGTTCATTCCGAATATTACCACAAACTACAACTCTACTGTAAACTACTCACCAAGGTAAACAAAAACAATTGGCAGTTGTGGTTACCTGAAAAAGAAATTCATGTATTAGTTAAATATATTATTGAAGTCATTGGATATTAGGTTATTGGCATAAAAAACATATTTTGACTTAACTGGAAGAAGTAACATCTAAGCAGGGAAAAGCAGAAATTTCAAATCTCTGAGTTCATTTTCTAGAAATTTTGTGTCCACGTTTATCCAATGCATATAGGGGTATCCAAAAGTGTTACAAATTCGAAATGTTGAATGATAATACTGAAACAAGTATGTACTATCATGAGTTGGCGTGCCCGATACTGAAATTCTTCTGAGTTGTCCGATTAGGCATTTTATGTCACTCTACTATAAAATGATGATCCTAGGCGGCTTTGACATCGACAACATTGTATGTACGAAGTAAACAACGCTTTTTCCTTGAACAAAGAAGAAGGTTGATAATTGCTATTAACTGAAAGACACAGGGTTAAATATGCATCGATCAACCATCAAATTCCCTTGTTTTCCCAGTTAGCTACGTCATCGCTCAACGTTTCCCCAAAGAGGAAAGTGTAATTCAGGGCAGATACGTTCCGGCTTCATGATTGTTACCAATAATCATCGTAACTTAGCCACTGAATGACAAACGAAGGAGCTATAAGAAACTTAAATCCTATAAAGGCAAAGTACCAGAAAGGCAACATTTCCAGCGCCACCTAGGAAGATCCTTACGAACTCTAACCCTCTGCGATGCTCCAACATAGCGATATTCATTAAGTTTATTCTTATGATTTTATATTGACTACAAACACTGAACCGGAATTCGATTGGCCAAGAGGCAGAGTATTGGCAAGCCCCAAGCACTCCGATGCCAATAAATATTGATGCATTCAAGGGCCATAATTGCCCCTATAACGGTTCAATTCCTAAATGCAAGTGTAACATATATGTTATCTCGGTGGTGACATGTCTTATCAACATTTAACAAAACATGAATACAGAACGTTAGTCTTTCAGTCCTCAATAGATGGCGCCACTGGAGTGCGCTATTTTCCGCGATTACCGATGTTACGTCATTGGCAGAAAGAAAATTAACGCGAAGGAACTCAACAAAGCTTACGTTAATGAAATTATATTCTTTATTTCTGCATTTGGTTAGAATAATAGGATTCGAAGGAACAATGCGTTCTTTCTTCGGATGATTAATCAAATGGAAATACCGACGGTAGGCAATACACATCATGAAAAATATCCATTATGATCAGGCAACTTTCTTCGCAGAAGGAAAGTATAGGCCTGGCCCCGCGACACGCAAACGCACCATTATATAACAATTAAAGGGAAACAAAATTCGTGGTGATCTGGCACAAGATAGATTAGATTTGAGAAAAAAAGGATTCGCTGTGCAAGAAGTTGCGGGACGCTGGGATAAAGTTTCTTCTTTATCGTCTTGTCGCGTTCACCACTTACCGATAACTTTTGGAAGAGCAGAACCCGAGTGAGGATGTTGTCAGAGACGGTTTGGCCGAATATGATGAAGGATATTACAATGCGCTATATATAAATATGGTAACTGATAATGTGTTCTTGATGAGTAATGACTTCGGAATGTTCATAGGCAGAATCAATTATACAGGGTGTCCCGGCACTACGTGATTCCTCAGATGTAAATGAAGCATATAAAGAAGAGTCAGGAATGCTACAAATTTTATTCCTACGACACCCCCTTGCAAAGATATGTGCCTCCGAATGGTACTCCCATAATTAAGTTTTTTGTGATAACTTCTGAATGACTCAACTGATTCTGGTAATTTTTCGAATTTGAATCAATGAAAATATCAGTAAGGATTTGTTTCCAACACCTTCCCCATAAGTCTTCAAGACAGCCAGGGACGGACTGACCATTGCACTTAATCGTCAGAAACTTTTGTTGGTTGAAGATATTGGCAAAATGTATTTTATCGTTAATTCTGCAAAAACCGTTTTCACGTTACAACCATTTTTATGATTGAATATTAAAATATTCCAGATGAATGGACTGGATGAGTTATGTTGTCCATTGTACTGTATTGGACACTCTTAATTCGAATTTACCATGGTAAATTCGAATTGAGTGTCCAATACAGAAGAATGGACAGCATAATTTACCATGGTAAATTCGATTGAGGGTGTCCAATACAGAAGAATGGACAATAGAACATACGCGCAAAAGCTTCTGACTTCACGTCATTGCTTGAACCAATTTTTTTTTTCGTGATTTTTTTGAAATTTTCTAGGGGTCTGGTTCTTTAAATTTTTTTTTCCGTCATTTTTTTCAGATTTTCTAGGGGTACGGTTCTTACAAAATTTTAAACACGTCTTTATGTTGATTTTCTACTACTAGTCACCAAGCTTCAATTCGATCGAATATTTATTTTTTGAGTTATCAAGGAAATGATATTCCAGGTGAGTATAACTCGGAAACCATTCAACCTATTTTGCCCAAAAACGAACTCAACTCTCCCTTTCGAATACGCAACCTACCCTGAAAATTGCAAGACCCTATCTCCTATCGTTCGAAAGTTATCGAGGCAACGGTCACCCATCTACTGAACTCACACAAGAATGCTCGAATCTCCAACAATGTTTAACCGATCGTGTTAAAACTTGAAACTTGGCAGTAGAGATAGGTTATGAAGGCTCTTGCAAAATTTCAGCAATTTCAAATGAATAGTGACTGATATATAGAATTTTGTTTTTCAATTTTCAATGATTTTTTTAAAATTTTCTACAAATACTATCCTCAAAAATTTTGCAAGAATTTTCGCGTTGGCAATCTACAACTAACTACCATGTTTGAATTCAATCGGTTCAGTATTTTTCGAGTTAATGAGCAACAAAAAACAACCAAATTTCAGATGGCTATAACTCTAAAACCGATTGGCCGATTATGCTCATAAACAAACTGAAATGTCACGTTCTGATGCACATCCTAACCTGAAAACTTCAAGCCGCTATTTATTTCCGTTCTCAAGTAATCGTGACAACAAAAATATTTTTTAATAATTTTTTAATAATTTTCTAGTCATACGATTCGCACAAAATTCAACAAACGTGCTTAGGTTCATATTCTACATCTACTCACCAAGTTTCAATTCGATCGGATTTATATTGGTTGAAAACAAAATTATTACTCGGAAAACACTGATACGATTATGCCCATTAACGAACTTGTCCGTCGTATTGGGATGCGCCACCCACCCTGAAAATTTCAAGTCGCTAGCTCTCTTCGTTCTCAAGTTATCGTGACAACGGCCGGACGGCCGGCAAAACAGAATCAAATTTGAACTCGAATTCTTCATTGGGGAGTCGAACTAAATCGTGTGAGACCATTTTCGTCAAAAAATTCGAAAGTTACAGACATTTGGGCAAAACTATAACGAGATGTTTCCCAGAACATACGCGCAAAAAAAATTTTTAAAGTAAAAATTTTTCTTCTGAAATTTTATATTTCAGAATCTATCCGCCAGATTCCACTGAAATTCCGCAAAAACCTTCAGAAGCGATATACAATAGATAATCGGATTTAGGCTCTATCGCCGTTGTATTTTCTGGAATTATTTCATTTTAGAAATTCAGTTGATTTTTTTCACGTGTTCAGGCTTCCTTCATTTATACTCAACTTCATGCAGTATTCCGAAAGGGCGTGTGAGGCATGAATAGACTATAAAATATGCGCGCATAAGCTCCTGACTTCACTTCAGTGCTTTTTTACAATTTCTTTCAACTAATTTCGGGTCACCCTGTATACATGCAGAAAACTGAACAGAGTTTTGGAAGTTGAATTATCTGAAATACAGGCAGTGTCATCTTCATATTATTAAATCATTCAAAATGTCGAAATCTTTGTACCTATAGCATTTCTAGTGATGATTAAAATTTTCATCAAACCAATGCAATTTTGCATAAATATTGGTTGTGTATATAATATGTTGAAGTTTGAAAAGAAATTTCATAGCAAAATCATCAGTTTCTTGACTTCTTTTCCATCCTATTATAATTTTCTAGGATTCCTCCCTGTTTTCTTTGCTTCAAGGCAAGATCCTGAGCAAAGCGTATTTATCTCAATTTTTTTGGTGCCGGATGATTTATTTCGACTCAACCATTAGTGGATTTCCAGAAGTTGGCCCGTTAAATGTTTCTGCCTTGCTTGCCTCGAATCCAGGGCTTCCCGGAATTGTCGTCGCTGTCTTCGAGGAATAATCGATTACCAACCTCAGCAATGTCCTTGAGTCTCCAAACATAACATACGATAGATCTGTTTCATCATCTTTCTCTTTTCTTATAAACACCTCTTCAAGTGGATTGATCTCAAGACTCAGTATCGAAGATCATTAATTACTGAAGTGAATGAATTGAATAAAGAATCTCCTGCAACGTTAACACAAGTTACATTGCTCCACAAAAATTAAGCAAGCTCAGAATTTTTGTGACCGTTTCAAATGTTCATTTATGAGAAATCAAATGTTTACTCTCTTATAACTGAATAGTCTGTAATTTTCGAATATTTGGCTGAACATGGTCTTAAACGATTTGGTTTGACTCTAACAAGCTAATACTTTCGGAGATATGATGTTTCAAAGTTTCAATAATACATCGTAAGTTCTATGTATTCACAGAATGTGAATACAGAATCTGTCTGTGTTCACTATTCATAAATTTCATCTTTTTTAACTATTAGAGATTGTCAATTCGTAGGAAATATGCCGTCTTGGAAAGCAAGTATTCGATTCTTGAGTTTGTGAATATATACAAGACTGTTTTGAAACCGAAAATAATATTGACTGATTACATATTGAATAATTTATGTATAAATATCGGGGATGATGTTTCAGAAGATTTAGAATTGGATCATTTTAATGATGTTGTTTATGGAGGCAATAGGAAAGAAGAACATAATGGAATCATCAAAAGAAATTACTGTTCGTTGACCAATCAGGTTAATATTACCTTCTACTTCCTTAAGTAGTGAGGCATGTTCCTATATACAGTATTTTTATAATGTTGCTGGCAAAAACATACTGAAATATGGATATACATTTTTGTATCAATCATTTTTTCTTGAGTGAAGTTTCATAATACAGAATAGAACGTGTTAGTGGTATGAACTATTGAATTTTAAATTATGAAAAGAGGATAGTATTTTATTAATATATTTTGAAATATTAAAATAATTTGTTGGTAATCCACTACGTACTCAAATATCAGGAATAAATGGACAATCTGCTATGATTGTCTCCAGCTTTGCTCTAGACATATCAATGATACTTTCCATAGGTATTTCGAGTTGTGAAAACTATGCACCGAGTGGCAGTTGCAACAACCCATTCTACGAGGTTGAATCAATGCAGATTGCTCATTTAATCTTGATAAATAAATTTAATGACAATTTTTGAAGCATTAAGGCATTGATGCATTGTAGATTGCTCTTTTTTTAAAGATAATTTTTGAAGCATTTTTTTAAACGACACTGTTTTTGAATTTAATTTCTTTCATGATGCATTTTTATCATAGGAATCCATTGATATAATTCCCAACTCTGAGAAACCAATACTTTCGGAGATATAATTTGTCTGTTTGAACAAGAGCGTTAAAAAGCTCCTGTCCACAGGGCTTGAACCAATTTTTTCAGTGCATATTTTGTGTATATTTTCCTCTTTTTAGTGCATATTTGCATGCACATTTTGCCACTTTGCTAATGCATATAATCCGATGTCTATTTATTACTATCAAATTCTAGTTTGAACTCCTACATTCCAGAACGGATTGGATTCTTAGTAAGTGTTGTTTTTACCCGAATTCATCGATTCCAAGTCTTGCCGAATAAATCAACGTCCCCACTACAACACATCACTTAACCCCGCGTACAAAAGCATCGAGATCCCATATATTATGATCCCGGTAAACAATCTAGCGGCTCCATTGACATCGATTGAGCAAGTTGTGCCGATGGTGCCGGCTATGAAGGTGGCGACAGCAGAACCAGAGACGATAAATCCAATTAAAGGCGTCCCATGATATCGCGCTTTCAGGTATGTATTTGTTGACTGTGGTGCTGGCGGGATAAGCAGTTTATTCATGGAAGTTGGGACAATTGTTTTCAAGTGAGGCACCGCTTCTTAGCATTATAAAGGGTGTCCCCCAGCAACATGAATTTTGAATCTCGCGATATTTCCTTTTGTCAATTTAAATATATTCTTCCGAAATTACGGATTCTTGCCTGGCGAAATCAAGATTAATTATACAAAGTAAAATGAGCCCAATTTTGCTAACATTTACCTACAGGGTATTTTCGTAAAATAGAACTCCGAGGTTTCTCACAGCAATTACGGATCTAAGTCAACCATATTAGTCAGCGGAAGAAACATACAGGCTATGTGGATCGAAAAAGATAACCACCGAATATACAGGATGAGTCTTTGACCACTGCATTAATTTTAACCAAAGATTCTTCTCATCAAATGAAACACTTTTTTCATTTAACATTTTTCCAAATTCAACTCAGGTAAAAAGATACAGGCTGTTGAATTTTTGAAAAAAAATCAGTTTTTATTTTGTAGCTTTGACATCCTTTTTTTGAATGAAATGAGTGTTGGCGTAAAGTTTCCTATAACTATGATACATATTTTCCAAATATTAGTTATTTTCTACTTCTACTGGTTTTCTAGTTATGGACTCGTGGATTCATAAAACTAAACGAAATTAGCATAAAGAAAGCATATAAAGTTTTTCTTGAGTCATTTCAAGAATATTCCATCGTTTTAGAACATTATATTATTCTTCATCATTTCTCCTTAAACGCGCCGTTTTCGAGATATTCTTCATTGAATGTTTTAAAATGGAAAACTCCAGAAATTTATGGATCCGCCCCTGAGCGTTGGAATCCCGAATCAAGCTGTAAACCACGTTACCATGCCTTATTCTCGTCCGCCAACAATGCCATAGATAATTTATATGCGGGAGTGTATTAGCACATTGTGAAATCTTTAAACGCTTGTAACTTTTTACCTGAGCTGAATCTGGAAAAATGGTAAATGAAAAAAGTATTTCATTTGATGAGAGGAATCTTTGGTTAAAATTAATGCAGTGGTCAAAGACTGTATAGTTTACAAATGCCTAGAGCTCGTCAGTATGAGAATTTCACATGAACCAGTTCTAAATCATCAAGACGTGATATTATTATTGAATAAGCAGGGCAGTAGCAAAACATTGTATCGGTCGCAGTTATGAAGAGCTGGACCAAGCCTCATTCAAATAATAATAAATAATAGTCAGCCATATTCGAGATATGTTAAATTAACCAGAGATGCCCACACCTGATACCATCAGGACCAATAAAAATGACTTGATAGTTTGAGAGGCCCATGTTCGGGCTGGACCCGCAGAGCCCAAGTGGATCTCCACAAGCCCTTTGAAGACCGAGGCCCCCTACCTTACTTGCCGTTTGGCTGGGCATAAGCCCTTTGCTGGCCACGCCACGCCGACTAGAGTGCTGGTTGTGATAAATGGATATAGATCGGCTCCATTAGTGATGAATTCGGCAGTTCGACAGGGCTCTAATCTGGGACCATTGTTGTTTCTCATTTTTATTAATGACTTGGAATCATTATTAAAGGACCTATTCCTTTCTGGGTTTTCTCTCCCAAACTCTGAAAAATATCTATAAAATAAAAAAATGGTGAATATTGTGAATTGCTTCTGCGTTATAAACACAAGATATTTATCATTTAATAATAAATATACCTCCCAAGTTATCCTTTAATAATTACTAGGAATCCTGCTTCAAATTATGTCGAATTCTTTTGTACGCAGATGATTTGAAACATTTTTTGAGAGTGAAGTCAATCCGTGACTGCATGAATATACAACAAGATTAATGTGAGAGATTTGGGCGTAATTCTCGATTCTAAGATGTCGTTCAATTTACATTGGTTGATTATTTGGTAGACTCATTTAATAGAGTGCTGGGTTTTTTCTGCAGAACATACAAAAATTTTGATGATGAGTTTGCAATTAAATCTACTATTCCTTAGTGTATAGTAAATTGAACTTTGCCAGTGTTGTTTAGTGTCGACAGTATAATGTCGAATGAAGATTAATCAGATACGTACCTACATTATAAAATGACAAGATGTTATGTTTTTGAATTAATTGATGACATGCGGAGAAAATACAAGATGCAGCCATTGGAAACGAAAGGACTCGGTTGTGACCACAGAACACAAATAATAGGAAGTGCAAACTCCCTACCAATCATTGGCAACAAATATTGGCGGCCATGTTAGGTGCCAGAGTAGTGGGGAAAAGGCGGGAATATTCAAATCTGATGTTAATCTTTATTTCCACTGACAGATAAATACATAGTTTACTTTTATTATTACTGGTCTTTGCTTTTGACTATGAATTGAAATCAAAATAAGCCAAAAACTAATAAATTCTGAAAATAAAAATATTGAAGGTTAAGGATTGCAAAGAACAACGAGTTTTCTTGGATATCTATTTCACTTTTCGATGTATATCTACGAAAACTTCACGAAACAGTCACTCACGAACGACAGATGGAAGAATACTGATTGAATGACAGGTGAATGTCATTCACATGTCATCGGCACTTCAATTTATGCGCTTGCCTGGCGGCCATGTTAGGTGCCGGCGGTTTCCAAATTTTGGTCGAAGTTTCATCCCCCTGGTTGTGACTTAATATTCATCTTTAAAATGTTGAGGGGTTGTTATGATTCAGCTGAGTTGACATCGATGATTTCATATCTCGTACCTAAAAGGAATAGGTTACTTTCGGTACCTGCTTACTATACAAATCGCGGTAAGAACTCACCTGTTATAAGGTTGAGTATTATATTCAATAAGTTTTTTGGGAATTTGGATGTTCAACATGAATTTGATTGAATTTAAAAGAGCATTAAACATCCTTTCGTCAATTAATTTAATTTAATTTTCTTAATGTTATAGGTGGTAAATTGTTTAGTATGTTTTTGTAATGGAAAATATTTTCATTGACCATATATAGCTTATGTTAGAAATTTAGAGTTTTATTTTATATAAGTACTTTTAATCGAATACCACTTTTTTATCTGAGTTTTTGATTATAATTTATTATAGGCTACTATTTTGGTTAGTATACTGTTTGTATCCCAAATCTGAAATAAATAAATGATGTCCGACGATGCAAGTGCCACAAAAAAATATTTATTTTATACTATTTTTTTTTTAAACTATTCGAATTTTGGAATGGCCACAAAAACATATTTATTTCATTATTAATTTTTTTAAGAACTGGCCAAAATCCCTATAAGGGTTTCGGAGATATACTAATTCAAAATATTAATTTTTCTAATATTTTCAAAATGAAGAATTCATGCTCATGAAATTTTTCATGGGAATGGTATCAGGAGCAAAAATAATATTTTTCAGAAGAACTCCAGAATCTCACAAGATTTTGCTGAAAATTCGTATGAACATAATGGCATCGATAGAATAAGATATCTGAAGAAACATCGTAGGTGACAGATACTATGATTTGTTTGGATTCGCTACAACTCAACCAGGGTATCTCAGTAAACGATTTATTCGTGACTATGAATGGAATTACTATTAATATTATTCTCGTAGTTCCGGGATGAAAATGGCATATTATCTCCATTGTGGCAAATATGAATGAGTCACGCTTTGTACCTACGAAAACGTTTTAAATTGAAAAGCAAGGATTTAAGAAGTATAATATTACCATAGAAACCTATTGCAAAGCGCGGCTGTAAACAATTCTATGTATAATTTTGCGCGCAAATTTCTGTATTTTTCGAATATTTTGCAGAAAACGATTAGGTTCGACTCACTGATAAATAATTCAACATCAAATTCAATTCACTCCGGACGGCTTGCTGTTGCCATGATAACTTTCTAACGGAAAAAGATGGTGACTTGCAATTCTCAGAGTAGGTTGCGCATCCAAATGCAATGGTTAGTTTCTTTAATGGGCATAATCATTCAAACAGTTCCGGAGCTATTCCCATCTGAAATCCTCAAAATATACAGATGTAAGCGAATTGAAGATTACTCAATTTTTTTTTAAATTTGGTGAGCACCGTAGGTCTATGACTATCCTCATATGTTGGATTTACATACATCAGTAAATTATAATTAGAGCATTCTATGGCGGAGGTTACACGGCCAATCTGGTATCAATCTGACATCAATCTTGCCATCAATCCGGACCATCAATCCATCGCATGAAGAATCGAGTTCCTGTCAATCGGATATGAATCTATGATTGATGTCCGACTGAACTGATGCCAGATGTGTCACCGCCGTCCAAGAAATCAGAAAATTAAGATTAATTGTTGAAATTTTGAAAAATTATATCTCCGAAAGCATTAGTTTGGTAGAAATGAGAATGATAACAGTGGATTCTTATGATGAAACTGTATCTTAACAAAAAATTTGAAATTGGTAATGTAAACATTTGTTATTCCGAAACCACCGATGTGCCCAATAACTATTAAACCGAGATATTTATTCTTTGATCAGCGATTCGAACCAAATCGTTGGAAATCATTTTCAGCTAAAACTTCGAAAATTACAGACATTTTGGGCAAATTGATAACTTTCGAGGAACAAGAGCGCCAAAAATAATAATAATTAATAATAATAAGTTTATAAAAACGGGATTAATCATTTATTTATTTATTCATTCTTTCAGCAGTAAATTACAAACCATGTTGCTGCATTCAAGTGTATAAAATTCTATTACTGAACGTTCCTTTGGATGATATAAGAAGGTCCTGAAAGAATTTTTCGAGAATATAAATTGCTTCTAGTCGTACGCTTTGCTAGTCTTTGCGTTAAGAATTTTCATGAATACATCGTTTTTATACACATCCTCGAGTAAAACGCATTCCAGCAGAATTATATTTCATATACATCCTTTTTGATAATTCATAACCACAAGGAACAATTTCAATTCCACCTCCAACCTGTAATTTTTTTTTTCGGAATTTCCGCTTCCAAAATGGCGAAATCAAGATTGATTATGCACAGTGAAACGAGCTTAATCTCGCTAACATTAGGATATTTTCGTAGAATAGATCTCCGGGGTGTTCTCAGAGCAATTACCGAACTTCGTTAATCTTTCAGAGCATCAACTTCATGAACTGCTCGTTTCAATCCAGGTGCCGGGTAAGTAGTTTTTCAATTAGGAACATACTTAGTCTCATTATTATATCAATTACTCCCGAACAAAGATGGGATTTCCACTCCGGCCATTTGAAGTTGGGAAATGGAACGGAATTGTTTTAGTCGTGAGTAATGACGATGCTATGCAGGTATTGGAAAGTTAGTTGTTGAAACTTTGTACTAAATTCGATTTTTTGCGTTGATTTTCTGTTTTTTTTGGGAAGAACAATACGTGTTATATATGGAGAGAATGATTTCTAATATAAATATATTATATTCTGTTGAACTTCGAGCATTACATTTTCTCATCTAACAATAAAGCATGTGTATAAAAATGGGTTCAAGCCCTGTGGGCAGGAGCTTTCTGGCGCTCTAGTTCAAACAGACAAATTATATCTCCGAAAGTATTGGTTTCTCAGAGTTGGGAATTAAATCAATGTATTCTTATGAAAGAACTGCACCATAAAGGAAATTAAATTCAAATAATAGTTTATTTATCAAGATTAAATGAGCAATCTGAGAATGAGAACTGCACCATGGAAGAAATCAAATTAAAATAGCTGAAATGAATTTGACTCTTTCTTATAAAACAGGATGAAATGTACGAGTATGAACACAGATCATATAATAAAGCTCAGTTAGAATAATTATAGCATTCTTTGAAAACATAGAAGTACGTACGATACATTATTGAAATTTAGAAAAATCATAGTTCCCAAAGTATTAGCTTGTTGGAGTTGAAAATGATATCGATGGATTTTAATGGTGAAACTGCATCTTAAATAAAAATTACAGACATTTGGGCAAATTGATAAGCACTCAGGTCCGAGGAACTAGAGCGCCCCAAAGTGCAATTCCCTTTCCTGGATTTGAGCCAGCCTTCTCTCGTTCCGAAACCGAAAACCCGACTGACTAGAGGAAACGGCTTTCGGGCTCCTCGTACGATCTTGTCGATCTCCGGTATTAGAATACAACATCGGTACTTACCTGGGATTAATATCAATTCACCGTCGTTCTCAAGAAGTAAACATTTCGGAGACATCATTGAGACGAATTGTACATAAAGACCTTGGTATGACGCCATACAAAATCCAATTGGTTCAGGAGTTGAAGCCAACTGACCATCCAATGCGTATTCGCTTCACTAAGTGGGCCTGCGATCGACTTACAGAAGATGCCGATTTTGCCAAAAAAATCATCTTTTCAGATGAAGCTCAATTTGATCTTGGCGGGTATGTAAACAAGCAGAATTGTCGCATTTGGGACACAGAAAACCCGCACGCATAAATTGAAAAGTCGATACACCCAAAACTAGTCACTGTTTGGTGCGGATTTTGGTCAAGAGGCATAATTAGGCCATTTTTCTTTGAAAATGAGCAAGGAGTGGCCGTTACAGTCAATGGCGTTCGTTATCGGGCCATGTTGAACGAATTTTTGTTCACAAAAATTGAAGAGGAGGATATTGCCAACATTTGGTTTCAACAGGACGGCGCTACGTGCCACACAGCCGAAGCTACACTCGATGTTTTGAGCCCTGTTTTTGAAGATCGCATTATCAGCCGCAGAGCTGATGTCGTTTGGCCACCTCGGAGCTGCGATTTGACACCGTTGGACCATTATTTGTGGGGTGCCGTCAAAGATAAGTGTTACGCCAACAAGCCAGAGACAATTGACGCTTTAAAGGACAATAGTCGTGAAGCCATTGGTGAGATACAGCTGCACACAATCGATAATGTGTTTAAAAATTGGAACGATCGTGTAGGCTACTGCGTGGCCTGCCGAAGCAGCCATTTGAATGAAATTATTTTCCATTATTAACCGGAAGGATTGTACTTTCAAATAAAAAAAAAAATTTGAGAAAATATTCATTACTTTTCTTTTATTGCATTTTCAAAAAAAAAAGTTATTTGGCGGACCCGTTATAATGGCACTGAATAACGATTTTAAATTCTCTTCATTTTTGAATCACCCTTTGTTCCGCGGCATATGAATTTTCTCAATTATTATCAAGCCGTAAACCTGCACTCGTTCGTTATATAATGAAGGCTAGAAATCACAAGTACGCACTCGTCCTTCTCGAAAATGAGGACCGAATGCAGCGCCATTCGTCCAATTTTCCCCGGCTTTATCTCTGCGATGAACAATTTCGAACACGCGAAACTTCCGAAACGACACACTCGACTCGGAATTATCAGGACGTTTATGTCATGCCCGAATGACTGTGCTAACAACCAGTTTTTTCTAGCCATTAAATTTTGAATATTGTGTTACCGAAGGAAGAATTTATAATGGAAGAACAATCCGCTTATTGGAACAGTCGTAAAATAAAAAGCGTTTAGATAATTTCCAGATGAATGTGTTGGTTCAAGAGTATATTATGGAAGTATGTTAATTCCATGGAGGTAGAAGGAAGTGGAGGGGGCACAAAGATCGAAACTTGTCACATACTCCGCCATATTGGTGTGTCCCAATTTTCTATAGGAATCCGGAATTCCAACCATAGAAAACTCACAATTTCATGTTCATAACAAAGGATTTGCCCATACCAATATGGCCGATTTTTTGTGACACTTTCGTTACAAGGGAAATATAGCACATGCTCCCTCCACTTCCTCCTACCTCCATGGTTAATTCCATTGTGAAGGGGAATTTAAATTCTGAAGGTTCACAAATATTGACATAGAGTGTCCCTATCAGAAGTACCTAGCGAAAAACGCTATGATAGGTCACATTAATTTATTTTTGGAGCTCTTGTTCCTCGGAACAGAGTGCTTATCAATTTGCCCAAATGTCCGTAATTTTCGAATTTTTCGATGAAAATGATCTTAAACGATTTGGTTTGACTCACTGAACAAGAATCCGTGGTCGACATTCATTCTGTCCGGCCGGACCGGCCGGCCGGCCGTAGGCACGATAACTCTCGAACGGAATGAGCTAGACAGTTGAAATTTTCAGAGTAGGTTTGGGAGACAACCCAAAGCTAAGTTCGTTATTGGGCGAAATCGGACAGATGGTTTCAGAGTAACAAAAAACAATTTTTTTACATAACAAATTCCAAATTAATTTTTTTTCAATATGCAGTTTCACCATAAGAATCCATTGATATCATTTTTAACTCTAACAAGCTGATACTTTCAGAGATATGATTTATCAAGATTTCAATATAAATCGTATTTCTATGTTTTCACAGAATGATATAATTATTCTGTGTGTATTCTATGAATTGTTATAATGTCAACTTATTTTCCTAAGACATGACGTTGTCTAATTCATTCCAGCAATCGCAGAATTATGAGAATAATATAATATCATACTTTTTGTTGGTTGATATTTTCATGACGATGGTCAATCCATATAATGATGGGAATGGTAATGGTAAGTTAATAATATTGAGTTCAGAATATCTCAACTAAAAACAAAACTGAAATATTGGAGTATTGGAGTGGATTTTAGGAAAGATATATATTATCGTTCATCATAGAATTGAGGAATGAATATCTCGGATGAGTGCGTTGTTGGGTAGAATTCGTCTATTGGTTTTGGATTGATAATTTTTGTCACTCTTGTTGAATTTAAATTCTTGTATGATGTTTGAATTCAATTTCTGCTAAGATGAAGTTCTTTCATAAGAATCCATTGATATAATTCCCAACTCCTAGAAACCAATACTGTCGGAGATATAATTTGTCTGTTTGAACAAGAGCGCCAGAAACCTACTGTCCACAGGGCTTGAACCCATTTTTTTTTAAATTTTCTAGTGATACGATCCTAACAAAATTTCATACACGTCTTCATGTATGATAGCTCGTTGTTCCAAAGAACATGCGCGCAAAAATGTTGCCTCACATTCTCGAGATGTAAGCTCTATTTGAATTTGTTTACCTTCTAGATGTTCCAACGACAACAGCTTCTGCCACAACCCTTTTATAATGTTTCAATAAAAGTTAAAAAAAAATCTTTCGTCATTATACAGGATTCTTGGTTGAAGCAGCAACATAAATTATTAATTCGAATACTTTCATGATTTCTTTATAGCCCAAGTTTTTCAGTCGGTTCCTGCAGAACACTCTAGTCCTCCAGTATACCCGGGGTCTCAAAGAAATCACTAATTAAATTCTGGAGAAGGCAAACTTCATCACCGTCATTATACTGATGGTCTTCCTTGAGGCGTAAACATCCAAGATAAGCAACGTAATGAAATTACTTTAATGAGTTGTCATAAACGTTGCCGAAATTGAGGGGGTAGTTTTAATTTCGGGAAGAAGGGGAATTTCCAATTTTTTATGGGCGACTTTGAGTGAGAGTCCCATTAATCTCGAACCGCTGCATAAAAAATTCAGAACTTCTGTGAGGTTTCCACAGAGTTCATGAAGCGGAAGCACCTGATATGATTCGTTTTGAGAATATTTAAAAGCGTGCCATGAAAGAACGAATGGGTACAGTTTCGATGGTCTTGCTGTTTTCAACTCCGTAAGATTGTTTTAATTTTCGAAAACCATACAGGATTGATATTTTCAGCAGAGTATTTTGCCACCGAAATAACGAAAACATTGCTAGGTAAACTATGTCATGAATATGCTTATACAGGGTGTATCTGAATAACACCGAAAACATGTAAGAGGTGATTCTGTGATGAAAATTCAGGTGAGTATTTGGTATTATATTTTTTGAAAAATCTCCTACTGGAAAAGTTACACCCCTTCGTTGAATGACAAAGAAAATGGTTCTCTTTAATATTTTCTCTGTATATGAAAAGTCTTCAAGCAATGTAATAGAATGGGCAATATATATATATATATTCTTTTGAACTTGAGCATTACAATTTGTTTTTTATCTAACAATAAATGTGTATGAAAAAAGTGTTAGCAGAGGTTAGTGTAACGGGGTACCATATAATTTGATAAATGATACTAGAGCTTAGGGAAAAATCCTCAGCAAAAAAACCCTATCTCCCCGTTAGTGTTGTGATTTATGAAAATTGAAATTGTTAACAAAATATGCTGAAATATTAAATATTGAAGGGCATCTTTTTCTTTATTATCGCTTCTTCCTTCAACAAGCAGAGAAGATTCTCCAAGGTACCCGAAACCCAATCTGAAAAAGGAAAAGACTACGGGAGAAAACGAACAAATTAAAAATGGAATATTCTATATTTCATTAAATAGATTTGAAACTTGCTACCCATTCTAAAAAAGATTCAGAAACATTATGAATAGCCCTAAAACCATCTTTGAATCTATATATGCGACAATTATTAACTAAATGATTTATGGTTTCCTCTGCTTCCCCGCATTCACAACTAGGGCTCTCAACTGAGTTCCACCTGAAAAGCATGCTGTTGCAACGATCATGACCGATTCTTCGACGATTCAGAATAGACCATATTCTCCTTGGAAGATCAAACCCCGGAACTCTATTTGAAGGATCAGAAATTAAATCTTTGTTGAATAAATTGCAAGAAATCCATTCAGACCGCCAAACTTCCATGTCACTTTTATTCGAATTAAGAAAACAGTTGGACCATAAAGGGTTTCGTGACTTCAATCTGGGAATCTTATTGCCTGGAATGTAAGAGATAATCGGAAATGAATTCGGACAGGAATGAAATTTATTCCAAGAATTTGAAACATGCAGTCTGCCTGCGAATATGGGGCGGGACAATGTTTGAAAGAACTGGCAACCAATGAATAGGTGTAGATCTAATAGTTCCAGTGATGATTCGCATAGATGAATTCAACTGTGCATCAATTTTTTGAGTATGAGCACTATTAAACCAGACAGGGCAACAATATTCAGCGGCAGAAAAAACCAAGGCTAAGGCTGCCGTTCGAGGAGTAGCTGCATCAGCACCCCATGAAGTACCAGCTAATTTCTGCAGAATATTATTTCTCGTTTTCAACTTCAGACGCAAGTCATCCAAATGAGCTTTGAAATTCAAAGATGAATCTAGTTTCACTCCTAGATATTTAGTATAAAAATTATGTCTCAAGAAAGAATCACCGAAAGTTACACTCAATGTTCTATATTTTTGGTGATTGTTCAAATGAAAGCAAGAAACCTCAGTTTTATTCGGATTCGGACACAAACGCCACTGAAATAGGTACTTCTTCAGAATATCTAAATCTGCAGATAGATTATTTTCTATACTTTCGAAATCAGAATGACGAAATGCAAGGGCAATGTCATCAGCGTATGTGAATTTCTCAGACGAAGTAGCAGGAATATCACACAGATATAAATTGAAAAGAAGAGGTGCTAAAACTGAACCTTGTGGGAGACCATTATTCAAATTCTTGAATTTACTACTATTATTATCAATAAAAACACGAAACCTTCTATCCGAGAGCATATTTTCGAGTAAACGAACCATTTTGCCACACTTTAAATGAGTATAAAGTTAAAAAATCAAACCATCTTTCCATACCGTGTCATATGCTGCCGACAAATCCACAAATGCTGTTCCTGTTTTCATTTTACTATGGGGCAATGAAGAAAATAAAGCAATACTCGTAAAATATACGAACTATAAACTAATAAATTAGGTTAGGGAAATTTCACCTCTGTGCATTTTGAAAATGCTTAGCATATTTATCTCGTAAATGCTCAAGTTTCCAAAAAACTTGTAGAGATGAAAGGTTAGTAAATGAATTGGGCTATGCAGCCATGGTTTTGTTAAAGGAAAATGTTTATCCAAAAAAAAGTTGTAAGTGAAAATATCTTAGTGGTTCACTATTTCAACCCTTTATAAGCCTACTTCAGGGTTAAAAAATTCACAAATGTGTTGTTTTAGTCACAAGTAATATTTACCAAGCTTCGTGTATTCAGCTTGATATACAGGGAAGATAAAAAAGAGAAACAATTTTTTTTTGATAATCTTCGGGAGGATGTAACTCTTCCGGGGGAATGATTTTTCAAAAAATTGTAAACCAAATACTCACCTAAATTTTCATCACTCCCTGTATAGTCTCATATGTGTTAACAGAGGTTGGTCTAACAGGGTACCATACAATTTGACGTATGATACAAGAGCTTAGGGAAAAACCTCAGCTAAAATCCCTGTCTCCCCGTGAGTGGTGTGATTTGTAACTATTGTTCACAAAATTTGCTGAAATTGAAAAATATTGATAGGCATTTATTTCTTCAGTATGGACTCCTTCAGCAAAAAAACGGAGAGGTTTCTCCAAGGTACCCGAAACTCAACCTGAAAAATGAAAAGACAAGAGTAGCAGAACGAACATACTAAAAATAATACATAACCTTTCAAAAGTCTCCTCTCACAAATATACTTATCTGTAGGCGCATGGGATTTCTTGAAGAAGAATCGCCTCCACTAGTTCTCTTCAATATTTGAATTCAAAAAGGAAAATGTTGCTCGTAAAGCCAGGAAGGTCTCTTAAAAACCAGGTCTGACCAGTCCAAGCCATGATTATTCAGATCTTCAGATGTTCGAAGACCGCTACAGGGCCCTTATGTAGGGCTATCATCTCCCATAGATTCTTGTTTTACTTTGTATTGTGTAGAAGAATGAAAAAATGAGCCGGAAAAATTAAATTCTTCATAATTCTACGATAGCGGAGGTTATTTCAGTGGACTTTTGCATTGAAAACTTTGTTTTCTAGAAGAAGAGATATTCTATATCATGAGTAACGAATTATGAATAGGACCAGAATTAAATATGACATGTCTCTTATCGGTAGAAAAGATGAACACAGATCATGAAATTCATAGATACAAATATGGACGATAATTTTCGATTACAGCATTCTGTGAATTCAAATAGTTACGATTTGATATTGAGATAATGACAAATCCAATCTCCGAAAGTATTGGCTGGTTAAAATTGAGAATGATAAGAAAGGAATTTAGTCGAAATTTTTAATTGAAAAAAAAATAATTTTCGTTACTCCGAAACTAATTTTGCCCAATTACGAGATATTTATCTCCCAAACCTACTCTGAAAATTTCAACTATCTAGCTCATTCCGTTCGAGAGTTAGCGTGTTAACAGCAAACAGGACAGAATTGATTCTGACGGATTATTGATCAGTAAGTCACCAAATCGTTTGAGACAATTTTCATCAAAAAATTCGAAAATTATGGACATTTGGGCAAATTGATAAGTATTCTATTCCGAGGAACAAGAGCGCTAAAAATGCTGAAGAAAATACAATTTTTCAAAAGAATAACTTCAGTATTTCCATTGAATTGATCATAAATTCAACAGCTTAACATATTTATTTTGACGAAATAAGTCACCAAATTGAAAAGTTTATTCAAAACCAAAAGGTACCCAAATATTTTATTCCGTATACAAACAATATCCTGGCAAAACTAACTAAGAATAAAGAATCAAAGAGCAATAAAGAAGATAAATCATGTGTTTACAAGTAAAATTGTGGTAGTTGAGATAAATGTTAATTCTGGAGCAAGTAACGTGCGTTCAAAAAAATTCGTGGTCAAGTAGGCTATGGAATTTTGAACGTCAATATTCTGCGTCTGAACGTAGTTCAGATATTGCAAGTTTTAAAATTCCATTCGTGGTCAAGTAGGACCACGATTTTTTTTTAACGCAAGTTATTAACGAACTAAACAAAATTGATCTTTTTCGAATCATTTATTGGCGTTCTTATTCCTCGGAACAGAGTGCTTATCAATTTGCCCAAATGTCTGTAATTTTCGAATTTTCGGCTGAAAATGGTCTTAAACGATTTAGTTCGACTCACTGATAAAGAATCCATGGTCAAAATTGATTCTGTCCGGCCGTCCGTCCAGCCGTTAACACGTTAATTCTCGAACGGAATGATCTAGACAGTTGAAATTTTCAGAGTAGGTTTAGGAGATAAATATCTCGGTTAAGTTCGTTAGTGGGCAAAATCGGCTATTTGGTTTCGGAGTAACAAAACAAATTTGTTTTACAATACAAATTTTCAGTTGTATTTTTTTAAGATGCAGTTTCATAATAAGAATCAACTGATGTCATTCTCAACTCTAACAAACCAATACTTTCGGAGATATGATTTTTCAAAATTTCAATAATTATTCTCAATTCTAATATGATTTCATAGAATACTCTCATTATAATTTCCTGATGTATATAAATCCAACATGAGATGAGTCATAGACCTACGGTTTGAATTTAATTAAGAAAAATCTTGAGAGTTGATGCAGGCCAAATTGAAAAAGTGGGAAAGCCCTGCAGACAGAAGCTTTGGCGCTCTTATATTGGTATTGGTTATTTTGTGATTTGCTTCTGCGTAAGAAACACAAGATATTTGTCAGAAGCAATCAATTGAACAATGTTGCCTAACAAATAACAACGAAACAACATCAATGAAGAAACAACTATATTGTAACGTTTCGGATAGTCTATATCAGACTCCTTCTTCAGACGCTTAACGAAAAAATCTTCAGAACTATTTTGTTGATTGTTATTCTGAGATTCGAGAATTGTCACATTGACAGTATTTGAAAATCATAGCTAACATAGTTTTACTTTGTATAGACATTTCCAAGTTTCTATACAAAGATAAACTATGTTAGCTATGGTTTTCAAATACTGTCAATGTGACAATTCTCAAATCTCAGAATAACAATCAAAAAAATAGTACATATCATAAGATTCCATTGATATCATTCCCAACTCTGAGAAATACTTTCGGAGATATAATTTGACAAAGTTTGAACAAGAGCGCAAACAGGGCTTGAACCAATTTTTAGACAGAATGTTTTTTGTGAATAGTCAACTCATTATTTCCCATTTGAAGAAAGGATCGATGTTGAAGAAAGAAATGCCCCTCAATATTTCAGCTTATTTTACAGCCAAGTTCTAGATATAAACTCTATCGAATCAATATACCGGAAATATTTGTATTAGATATTACATTCTTTTCTGTCCATTCTATCCATAGAGCTTTCCACTTCCTTCTTCATATCATCCAACACCACTGTACTTCCCCCCAAATTCCAGTGGTGATTAATGCCAAGTTTTGTTGGCATTTCAAATATCCCTTTTTTTAAACAAAAACAAGGCTAAAAACCCTCTTTCGGTAATAAAACGGATAATTTGGAATATACCCCAGTTGAAACAAGACCCTCGAAGAAATTCAATCGGCATCCATTTCCGCATATCACCCCACCATCGGACAACAATCTCGACAGTTCCAAATATAAACACAAAATTTCAGGCGTCATTAACAAAACGGAAGAAAAATACCTAACTACCATTTTGACGGTTCGGAATGAGTGAAATCATTAAAGGAACGCGCAGAGAGCAAATTAATCGACACCGTCTTCGGCATCAAACGTGTGCGAAACATGTGCGGGACCGAAATGGCTGTAATTGGACCATGAAGGTGTGGAAGAGAAGGCTCGTGTCCCCCGGGACTTCATTTCCGGTGGAAGGAAAGTTGTTAGGATGTCTCCGAAGACTTTGACGGGACTGGATTTGGGGACGTGGAAATGTCTAGTTGGGAGGGTTGTAATCGGACGATTGTTGGAGTAGAAGGATCGTTCAGAGTAAATATAATGGACAGTTCGGGACCTGTTTGGTCTGTTTCCAGTCGGAGGCACTATTCTTGACCGTTCGTATTGTTAATTTCTGATCCTTCTAATAGAGTTCCGGGGGTTGATCTTCCAAGGAGAATATGGTCTATTCTGAATCGTCGAAGAATCGGTCATGATCGTTGCAACAGCATGCTTTTCAGGTGGAACTCAGTTGAGAGCCCTAGTTGTGAATGCGGGGAAGCAGAGGAAACCATAAATCATTTAGTTAATAATTGTCGCATATATAGATTAAAAGATGGTTTTAGGGCTATTCATAATGTTTCTGAATCTTTTTTAGAATGGGTAGCGAGTTTCAAATCTATTTAATAAAATATAGATTATTCTATTCTTAATTTGTTTGTTTTCTCCCTTTGTCTTTTCCTTTTCCAGATTGGGTTTCGGGTACCTTGGAGAAACTTCTCTTCTTGTTGAAGGAAGAAGCGATAATGAAGAAAAATATGTCCTTCGATATTTAATATTTCAGCATATTTTGTTAACAATTTCCTTTTTCATAAATCACAACACTAACGGGGAGATAGGGTTTTTTTGCTGAGGTTTTCTCCCTAAGCTCTAGTATCATATCAAATTATATGGTACCCCGTTACACTAACCTTTGCTAACACTTTTTTCATACACATGCTTTATTGTTAGATAAAAAACAAATTGTAATGCTCAAGTTCAAAAGAATATATATGTATGTGGTAATACGCATTTCATGACTTTCCGTATGGTATGGTTGGCCGTTTTATATCAAGAGCTAGGGCTTCACACGAGACGAGAGTAGGCGTGAGTATAAAAAATCTCGTCTCGCTCTCGCCAATCACCAAAAAATTAAGTCTGGTTTAAGTCTCGTTCTCGTCTCGTTATCAGTGGTCTCGTCTCGTCTCGTCTCGCTTAACTCTGAATAACGATAATCTTAATATATATATTTCTTGGTGCGTGTGTATGTGACTGAACTCCTCCTAAACGACTGGACCGATTTTGATGAAATTTTTTGTGTGTGTTCGTGGAGATTCGAGAATGGTTTAGATTTACAATTTGGTCTACTGGAAAATGTTTTTTCAATTAATTTCTTATTTATAAGGAGTTGTTGATTTTGGAATGTTTTACATTAGATCCGGCAGACGGCGCTATCATCGCATTCAATTTTAGTTTGTCCCGACAGATGGTGCTACGATTAATTTGTTATTCAATTCATGTGCTGATTAAAATATTAAATGTAATTATTTTTTAAAGAGTTTTGAAGTGTGTATAAATAATTTTGTGAATTCAGATGTTTTTTTTTTGTAAGGAGTTTTTGATTTTAGAATGTTTTACATCAGATTCGACGGATGGCGCTATCATCGCATTCAATATTATTCTATTTTAATTTTAGTTTGTCCCGACAGATAGTGCTACGATCAATTTGAATTGGAGTTGGCGTTAGGGTTGGAGTTGTCGTTGGCGTTGAGGTTTGCATTGACGTTGGAGTTGGAGTTCGAGTTGGAGTTGGAGTTGGAGTTGGAGTTGGAGTTGGAGTTGGAGTTGGAGTTGGAGTTGGAGTTGGAGTTGGAGTTGGAGTTGGAGTTGGAGTTGGAGTTGGAGTTGGAGTTGGAGTTGGAGTTGGAGTTGGAGTTGGAGTTGGAGTTGGAGTTGGAGTTGGAGTTGGAGTTGGAGTTGGAGTTGGAGTTGGAGTTGGAGTTGGAGTTGGAGTTGGAGTTGGAGTTGGAGTTGGAGTTGGAGTTGGAGTTGGAGTTGGAGTTGGAGTTGGAGTTGGAGTTGGAGTTGGAGTTGGAGTTGGAGTTGGAGTTGGAGTTGGAGTTGGAGTTGGAGTTGGAGTTGGAGTTGGAGTTGGAGTTGGAGTTGGAGTTGGAGTTGGAGTTGGAGTTGGAGTTGGAGTTGGAGTTGGAGTTGGAGTTGGAGTTGGAGTTGGAGTTGGAGTTGGAGTTGGAGTTGGAGTTGGAGTTGGAGTTGGAGTTGGAGTTGGAGTTGGAGTTGGAGTTGGAGTTGGAGTTGGAGTTGGAGTTGGAGTTGGAGTTGGAGTTGGAGTTGGAGTTGGAGTTGGAGTTGGAGTTGGAGGGCAGTACGAAGTCTGCCGGGCCAGCTAGTAAATATTATAATATATAAACGAAAAGGTATACAATAATGCATAATTTTGTAAAGCTATATTTATACGCTCTTATACAAAACTATTGGAACTTGCACATATTATTTTTAATTTTAAACACTGATAATTTCAAATTTTAAATTACTCGATGACAAATAAATCAAACATAATCACGCTTGCATCACATCATTTTTCAATGATGTACGTATTTTTGCCATGATCATACCTGCTGTGGAAAATAATCTTTCAACAGGTACGGATGTAGCCATTAATAAATCATCGGCCATCTTGGAAAGTGTAGGAAGAACTTTTTGATCACTCTCCACCACTGTAAAATATTTTGATTCCTATTTGCAAATATTCTTCAAACTCAGCTTTCCAATATTTCGAAAGTTTTGTTGATGTTTTAAATAGGCTATCGATGTCGATACATTTGAACAATTTGGTATAGTTTTCAAAGAATACCTTCCCAGTGGGTAGATCAAATCTTCACTACAAGGAGCACAAGAGAATAAATTTCTCCAGATGTTCAGATAGAGACGAAGTTTTCAAAGCATTGGGATTGAATTAATAATGGCATCCGTTTTTATGGTTGTGAATTCTATTTTTTCTTGAAAAATAATCTCAATTATCGCAAGGTCATAACGAATTAATAATCTTCTAAAAAATCGTGTATTTCTAGAATGATCGATGCAGAATAGAGACAAAATATATTAGTAATTATAGTGGAAACTCTTCATATTCAATTGTTCGCTGTGGGTGTTGAAAAAAGTCGAGTCGTATATGAAACTTCATATAAAAAAATTAACGAGACCAAAAACGAGACTCTCGTGTTGCACTGTATGTGGTCTCGGAATCGCCTATAATATTTTTGAAAATGTCTCGTCTCGTCTGGTCTCGCTTTTACGAGACGAGAACGAGACGAGACGAGAAAAATCTCGCTCTCGCGTGAAGCCCTATCAAGAGCAGTAGTTCACAAACTCATTTGACCCGCTCCCCCTTTCTAAACAAAAACGAGCGCCCCCTTGATATCAATGAGACAGAAAGTTATATGCTTTAATATTTCTACCTTTTTCTTAGATATAGTGAGGAAAGGTATGAATCAGAAGCATTTTGAAATTTAAAATTATGAACCCATTTATCGAATAGAATGTTGATACAGAAAAAACTAAAAAGGTCAAATTCTTAATGTGAAGGATGAGCCTTTTTGCGCGTATGTACTAGGAAACATCGCGTTATCATTTTGCCCAAATGTCTGTAATTTACGAATTTTCGGCCGAAAATGGTCGCAAACTTTGGCTTCGACTCCCTGATCAAGAATTCGTGGTCAAATTTCAATCTGTCCGGCCGGCCGGCCAGCCGTCCGTTGCCACGATAACTTGAGAATGGAAAGAGATTGCGACTTGAAATTTTAAGGGTAGGTGGCGCATCCCAATACGACGGACAAGTTCGTTAATGGGCATAATCGGCCCAATGGTTTCCGAGTAGTAATTTTGATTTTCAACCAATACAAGTCCGATAGAATTGAAACTTGGTGAGTAGTTGTAGAATGCAAAACTTAGTACGTTTGTGAAATTTTGTGAGAATCGTATGACTAGAAAATTTTAAAATAATTATCAAAAAATATTATTTATGTCACGATAACCCGAGAACGGAAATAGATAGCGAGTTGAAATTTTCGGGTCAGGTTGTGCATCTGAATGGGACATTTGAGTTTGTTTATGGGCATAATCGGCGAAACGGTTTTGGAGTTATACCCATCTGGACTTAGGTTGATATTTCCTCAATAACTCGAAAAATACAAAACCAAGCCAATTCAAACATGGTTATCAGTTTTATAATGCCAACGCGAAAATTCCTGCAAAATTTCGTGAAGATCATAGGATCGAAATTCTTTTAAAAAACGTTGAAAAAAATTCTATATCTGAAAGTATTCATGGCATCGCTGAAATTTGGGAGAGCCTTCAAAACCTAACTCTTCCACAAAGTTCCAAGTTTGAACACGATCGGATCTATATTGTTGGAGATCCGAGCAGCCCTGTGTGAGTTCAGTAGCTGGATAGGTGACCGTTGCCTCGATAACTTTTGAACGAAAGGAGATAGGGACTTGCAATTTTCAGGGTAGGTAGCACATCCCAATGGGAGGTCAAGTTCGTTTTTTGTGCATAATCGGTCCATGGGTTTCGGAGTTATACCCACCTGGAATATAATTTCCTCGATATATTAATAAATATAGACTCGATCGAATTGAAAATCTTGGTAACCAGTTGTAGAATATTGACGTAAGGCCGTGTGTAAAATTTTGTGTGAACCGTACCCCTTGAAAATAAAAAAAAAATTACGAAAAAAAAATTGGCTCTGAAGTCAGGAACTTTTGCGCGTATGTTCTATTGTCCTTCTTCCTGTAATGGAAAAACTTAATCGAATTTATCATGTTGAATTCTATTGTCCGTTCTCCTGTATTGGACACTCTTAATCGAATATACCATGGTGAATTATTATTAGACTTATTAGACCAAATATCTCGGGAAATAAGCGCTTTAGAGCAGTAGTATGTATTACACTTGTACAATATTTTTTAACGTAGATTCCAACTGAGCAATAAAATAAATGGTTTCTCATTTGAAAAAAAAATCAGTTTTGAGGTTTTTGTCGTGACTGACTTTGACATTGAAATAGACACCCTGTATGTTTAATAAAATTTTCAATTAACGAAGGAGAAGCTTTGGTATGTTTTCTGATAGAAGCTAGAAAATTAGGAATTTTCATGAAAAAATCTACAATTTATTAACATTGAAGTGAAATCCTAATTGAGGAAATTTTTATGGTTCTTTCAGATTTCACACGAATTTTCTAAGAATAATATCTAAGTGACACATTAAACAATGTAGAATTCAATGGGTAATCTGATTATCAAGGAAAAAACTGGTTAATGCATTTAAAAAACGAAAGTTGAATGAATCTGAAATTCTTTCCAATAATTCATCTCGCCTGACAAACCTTAACTATAAAATTTCAAATGTTTATCTCGAGTCTTTCTTTGAAATATTCCAACGATCGGTCTTCGTGAATCACCCTGTATATGCAAGATTCATCATCCCATCCCCTCCATTATTTCAATCACCCGCTCTCCCCCACTGTTCATCCGAATATAAAGTGTATACCGAAAGCTGTTCTCAAAGCGCACACATTTTCGTTCCGTGTCCTCAGTTCGGATATCTCCAAATTGAAAATTCCTCACAACAGCAAAGCATCGATTCTGCTCATTAGGCGGGAATAAGTCATATCTTTTCACGTCCCTCGCAGGAGCCCAATTCGGGGCACGATTGATTGTCATCTGCTCTTTGTTCGGTCCTTTTTTTGCATATCCTGAACTTATCCGCGCTGGAAATATCAGAAACGGGAATGTTTTTTTGATGACCTATATCGGGGTGGTTGGGGTGCTGGCGCGGGAGGGTCGCGTGAATTTTATTGCAGTTCGATGTGGTTTGGGAGGGATTGGCGAAAGAAATATGTGTTAGCGGAGTGAGATGCAAATTTGGAGGAGATAATATTCGGTGTAGTGCAATGTGGGTTTTGCGGAATGGAAGAATTGGGTGTTCTTTCAGATATGTCCCGGAGGCATGTCCTTCTCGTAACCCGGTAATGTCTATAACGGAAATGACAAGCTACAGAGAAATATTATGTTCAAATATCCATTATAAAGTGGTAGCTGAAAGTTTGGACAAAATTCTCATTAAGTATAACGTCCGATACATTTAAATGCTCAGACGAGCTAGAATTCTTCCAAATGTCAGAATGATCAAAGTTTAAGTCGCAAATACTTCAACATAGCTTCATTTGTAGCCCAATATGACTAACCTTGGATTTCCTCTCTGGCGGAGTTGCGCTTAAGTGGTGGGGGTGCAAACGTACTACACAAGGGAATGGTTTTAAGTTTGTATTGGGCTCACAATCTCGAAAACAAAGTCTTGATAAAAATTCAAGGACATTAAAATGTGCATTCATTCCCATATTCCGGCGCATTTTTTCAATCTTTTATACAATATAAAGTAAAATATATACCTATGGGTGATGATAGCCCTTCTTAAGGGCCCTGTAGCGGGCTTCGAACATCTTAAGTTCTGAATAATCATCGCTTGGACTTGGACCGGTCAGACCTGGTTTTGAAAGAGACCCTCCTGGCCTTACGAGCAACATTTTCATTTTTGAATTCAAATATTGAAGGGATATCAGGAGTGAATATCTTCGAAAACTAGCGGAGGCGATTCTTCCCCACGAGATCCCATTCGCCTACAGAGAAGTATTTTTGAGAGAGGAGACTTTTGAAAGGTTATGTATTATTTTTAATTTGTTCGTTTCCTCCTCTTGTCTTTTCATTTTTCAGGTTGAGTTTCGGGTACCTTGGAGAAACCTATCCGTTTTTTGACGAGGGAATCCACATTGAAGAAATATATCCCCATCAATATTTTTGAATTTCAGCAAATTTTGTAAACAATAGTTACAAATCACCACACTCACGGGGAGAAAGGGTTTTTTGCTGAGGTTTTTCCCTAAGCTCTTATATCATACGTCGAATTGTATGGTACCCCGCTACACCAACCTCTGCTAACACATATACAGCTCTCAGTCAAAAGAATATATATATATATATATATATATATGAACACTACACTATAGTAACTACACTATTGTCCACTACAAATTTTGTCGTCTGACATGTCGGACATATGAACAAGATTGTAAGCTTCCAGCTATTGGCCCCAACTAATATCGGTTCTGGTTTAAGTAGTGCATATGTGGAAAATATCCGTAAGCATAACGAAATGGCATTAAAAAGCCTTTACATCCTGTCAATAATTATCGAAATTCTAAAGTTGTGTGGTGAATGCAATCTTGCACTTCGTGGTCATATCATAATGAGTCAGAAGACTTGATTTATATCACAAGAAAACGAGAACGTGACCGGTTGCTTAAGTAAGTAAATTTAATATAGTGTCGTATGGCTTGGATTCCACGTTTTGTGAAATATTTAAAGTTTTGGATCTCTTAATATCGATGGCAATGACAACTGCAGAAAGTGAAAGATATTTATCTAATTTAAAATTGATCAAGCCGTTTCTAAGTAATACAATGTTGGAAGAAAGGCTAACGGCACTCGCAATGTTGTCCATCGAACAAAATTAAGTTAAAGACATTCCTGACTACAACGAAAAGGTGATCAAGAAGTTTATCTGCGACAAAAACATAAGGATTGAGATTAGTTTTTGGGAAGTAGGCATTCGGTAATTAACTTCTAAAATATATATACTTTTTTTGTGTTCTTGAATCGGCACCCCCCTGAACAAAATTATCACCAGCTGCCACTGGAAGTAGTCTCATTTATTAGTGGTTCCAAAGATTGTGGCTCAGTAAAAAGTGTCTTATGGGGGTACATCACCAAAATATAACAGTAATAGTATTAGTAATTCATCAATTCCAAAAAATTACACCAAAGTATAAAAATGAAACAAGTCAAACGAACAGAAATTAATCAAACATGATTTCTACAAAATGTTCAGAATTCTTCAATGGTATAAGGTTCACAGTTTGAGATCAGGTCATACAACCTCCCTTTGAACTGGACTAAGCCAAAGAGTTTTCTCAATTTTGAAGGTACAACATTAAACAAACTAATGGCTACATACTCTACACTCTTTTCCCTGAAAGCTATTATATGAGCTGGTACATTATAAGGAAAGATTCTCCTTGTATTATTGGCATTTTTATACAATTCACAATAGTCATTATGCTTATAGAAAAAAATTAACACTCTGTAGATATATGAACATGTTTGTAATCCATAATTAAACCACAGACGGTAAGAATGTTATTAGCCCTGAAATTTCCTCAACATGATTCCCTGAAACCCATGTGAAGTATAGTTCTTGTTCCTTTTTTTTTGAATAACAAAAACTGACTCTGCATGTGAAGAACCCCCCCAGAAAATGATATATATAACAGAATCGAATGGAAGTTTGCAAAGTAGAGTATCCTAAGTATGTTCAAACTTATTTGATTCCTCAGCATAAACAGAGTGTAACAAGCAGTATTAAGTTTGATCTTTAGATATTCGATTATGTGGACCCCATTTTAGATGTTTATCAAGCCTGAGTCCCTAGAATTTCATACAATCTCCAATTTCAATATCATCATCATTATCTACACCTACATCTACACATACATTGGGGATGGTTCATTTTCAATTTATCACTATAGAAGATGACACATTCTGTCTTTTGAACATTCAAAACTAAGTTGTGGTTCCCAAACCATTGTCTCACAAATATGAGTAAATTGCCAACATGTTCTCTCATCTCTGAGATGCAAGGTAACTTTACGAGAAAGTTCTTGTCATCTGCGAACATCACCAATTTACAATTAAGCTTTCATGTACCATGTATAGAGTACGAAGATAAACAATGAATAGCAATGGTCCCAATATACGTCCCTGTGGTAAGCCGATGTTAGTGCCTTTTTCATTTGATGTGAAAGTTTGCTTTCTAGGCGGATTAAATTCAACTGGTCGTCTCTAATTTCGCAATTCTTTAATATCTTCTACAATTTTTCATGTTCCACGCAATCAAACGCCTTAGATAAATCCAAAAAAATACCCATGGGGATCTCCCCACCTTCCAGGGCCGTGACTATTTCATTGGTGAGCTCGAAAATATATATAGAGCAACTATGAGATTCCGCATATCATGAAACTCCCGTGTACCAAATTTGTCGTCATTTGTATGACCAGATTTTGAGACAAAAAGAAAAGACTAATCTAAGGGGCGAAATTCAGTGGGTTGTAACTATCAAAGAGAAAGCCTCCTGGCAAAAATAGGGGTAACCTAATTTCGTCTCGAGAATCGGTTACCGTATTCAGCTGCATTCATTTTGGGACATCCTGTATATATAAACCAAATAACCGAATATACCCTTCTCGATCTCATAGTCCTCAGGTTAATCTCACAAATGTTTCCAATTCGTTCACAATAATCGAAGATGCCCACACATACAGAAATTCTAAACCTAATCCACTTAGGTCCCGTTCCGTCCAGAATAGGGCTTTTCGTCTGGCGAATACGTTCTGGATCGTAACTCGATTTGTTTTTGGGCTCCATACGAACAAACTGGCTTCCGTAAGCCCACGTAAGCCGATTAATAATCTCGTCTCATATGTAGAGACGAGATTAGTATAGGTTGACAAGATTGTATTATCGTTACATGTAGACGTTACGCTGCAATGAGGCAAAAGGCAGGTCCGGAATATGGAATGAGGAGATAAATACTTAATCAGATATCAAATTAAGTTAGGTACAAAAGGCCGATTTGTCATGTGAGAGTGTTCCGACTGCAGAGAGCTCGGGATAAATTGGAAAATTGGAGTCGAAAGTTACCAGCGACGTGAGCTGGAGGTGTCTCAGTAGCAGATGTATTGATTTTGTCATATTCGATGTTTTCTTTTGGTTGAAACGCTAGAGAATAGGGGCGTAGGTATGAGCTAAAGCATGTTTGAACGATTTCGAAACTACAGGGTGTCAACTCGTTTAGGACATTAACACCACGTTAGATGATAATTTTCACATTGTCACATACGCATCCTGAGCATGGTGAACACAAACTGTTGAGTCCACCAAACGCAGCCGGTTGCAAAAACTGCAACAGCTTGCTTGTGTTGGTGTCACAGGAGCCAGCTTTACTACTCCCACAGCAGCGCTTGAGATCATATACATAATCTGAATACTTACATGAAAAGAATTGTAGCCTGTTGGAAGCGATAAGAACTCTTAGTGGGATACTCCTACCTGGTAACTCGTTAGGACATCAAAATCAGATCAGATTGGGCTATATGGATCGAAACTGTGGATGTTCGCGTCCCTGGAACATGAACCCCCTATCTTACAGACAGAGACACTAGCTGTCTATATTTGTGCTTAAGATTTTCGGAGATAAATCCTCAAAGGGGCTCTCATCTACATTATCTTCTCGACTGTAGTTAATATATCCTTGTTAACGACATAAGCTGGCTCTTGACCAGCAGAAGGTACCGAAGAACATCAGATCTCAATAAACCTAATAAATCTGGAAACTTCAGATGAACTTATGTGTTCTTGGAAACGATTTATTATATTCATATGAGACTTTCCAGAAAAAATGGCTCAAATTGAACTTTCCTTATAAAATCAATGATTATACAAAATCAAGCCTAAATTCGAAGAATGAAATACTTTGACGAGTTTTTCATCACTAGGCAGGCCTATGCTACTGTTTTTCGGATGAAAATTTGCCTAAGAAATACATTAACAAATAGGAGCACGTAAAAATTATGCATCTTTATTGCCTCCATCGGAAACTATAGACATGGGAAGTAATCATTTCAGTACGCAATTAAAATGTATATCTGGCTCAATTGTGAAAGGATTGCGGTATGAACCAATCCACCGTGAAATATGATCACTCATCCATGTCTAAGTTTTTGAGGAGTGTGCTGTTATCTACTGGTAATACTTCGATAAAGTTAATATCAAAGATATTTTCGATTAAAATCAATCTTACGGGTTCACATTATGACACCTTGACTGAAATGAAAAGGTTCATTTTGTGAAATACGTATTCTTGTAATATAAGAAGATTGCCACATTAAACGGAAACGAGAGAAATCCTCTGCCTCCATTTTATATCAGATTAACTGTAAACACGAACAATAAAGATCAAAAATAAAGAGATTGTTGGACAAAGTAGATTCCAAATAACTTTTATTTGAAATGTAAAGGATCTTAATAAACTATACCTACTGTGTTAGTTAAACAATTATTCAGTGTGGAAAAGCCAAATGGAATAAATTCATTATCTTGGTTACTGTACCTATTAATGGGAAATGCCGCTTCACATTTTAAATTGTCATTCTTTTTCGTAAAATTGCGAATCCTTCCTTCAACCCCTTCGAAAGACATGCACAACCCCCAATTTTTCAAATAGGAAGTATGGGCTTGTGATACATCGTTTGAAAGGTCTCGTCATTCTCTATTCAGAAATGTTATCACTTTCATGTTTATTACAAAAATCAAAAAAACAAAAAAAAATGAAATCATGTGATTACTTACAAAATGTTATTATTTGGGCAGAAAATGTTCTAAACCATATCATAGGCCCCTTTTTCACTGAGGGAAATTGGGATGGCGGTAAATATTTTGCACTGGTTCAAAATTGGTCCTTCCCACTTTGGCATATTTATATCCTGATCAAGGAAATCCTCAAGTTCCACGGAATACGATTTGGCTCCAACAGGAAGGAGCACCACCACAATAACAAAGCAATGACCGGCATTATCTCGAAGCAATATTTCCAAATCGGTGGAAGGGAAGGCGAGGAACGATTGAATAGCCAGTGCGATCCCCTGATCTCAACTCATTAGGTTTTTGTTTATGGGAATATGTGAAGAGCATTGTGTACAAAACTAAACCCCTTGATTTGAATGTCCCAAAAGATCGAATAACGCTTGCGATTAGGTCAATCACTCCTGAGATGCAGAATAATGTTGGAAGACGAATTTTTGGCAATTTCCCAACCTCATATTTTTATATGAGATTAGGATGTTGTCAAAATTTCGTCTTTCATTTAAAAATATGAGGTTAGGATGTTGCCAAAATTTTGATAATCACTTGATATTATTGTTTGCTAGTTTGATTTTTTCAATGAACATGAAAATTATAACATTTCAGGAAAGAGAATGACTTTAACTTCAAAACGCTGTATCATAAGCCCATACTTCATATTTGAATTATTGGGTATTGTACCTATCTTTCGAAGGGGGTTGAAGGTAGGATTCGCATTTTACGAAGACGACCCTTTATTCGAATGTACCATGGTAAATTCGAATTAAGTGTCCAATACAGGAGAATGGACAACATAATTTACCATGGTAAATTCGATTAAGGGTGTCCAATACAGAAGGATGGACAATAGAACATACGCGCAAAAGCTTCTGACTTCACGTCAGTGCTTGAACCATTTTTTTTTTTCGTGATTTTTTTGAAATTTTCTACGGGTGCGGTTCTTAAAATTTTTTTTTTGACTTTTTTTTCAAATTTTCTAGGGGTACGGTTCTTACAAAATTTTAAACACGTCTTTATGATGATTTTCTACTACTAGTTACCAAGCTTCAATTCGATCGAATATTTATTTTTTGAGTTGTCAAGGAAATAATGTTTCAGGAGGGTATAACTCGGAAACCGTTTGACCGATTATGCCCAAAAACGAACTCAACTCTCCCTTTTGGATACGCAACCTACCCTGAAAATTGCAAGTCCCTATCTCCTTTCGTTCGAAAGTTATCGAGGCAACGGTCACCCATCTACTGAACTCACACAAGAATGCTCGAATCTCCAACAATATTCAACCGATCGTGTTAAAACTTGAAACTTGGCAGTGCAGTTAGGTTATGAAGGCTCTTGCAAAATTTCAGCAATTTCAAACGAACAGTTACTGATATATAGAATTTTTTTTTTTCAATTTTCAATGATTTTTTAAAAATTTTTTACAAATACTAGCCTCACGAAATTTTGCAAGAATTTTCGCGTTGGCATTCTACAACTAATTACCATGTTTGAATTCAATCGGTTCAGTATTTTTTGAGTTAATGAGGAACAAAAAACAACCAAATTTCAGATGGCTATAACTCTAAAACCGTTTGGCCGATTATGTTCATAAACAAACTGAAATGTCGCGTTCTGATGCACATCCTAACCTGAAAATTTCAAGTCGCTGTCTCTTTCCGTTCTCAAGTTATCGTGACAACAAACATATTTTTTAATGATTTTTTTTTTATTTTCTAGCCGTACGATTCACACAAAATTTCACAAACGTGCGCAGGTTCCCATTCTACAACTACTCACCAAGTTTCAATTCAATCCGATTTATATTGGTGGAAAACAAAATTATTACTCGGAACCACTGGGCCGATTATGCCCATTAACTAACTCGTCCGTCGTATTGGGATACGCCACCCACCCTGAAAATTTCAAGTCGCTAGCTCTTTCCGTTCTCAAGTTATCGTGGCAACGGCCGGCCGGCCGGCCAGAATCAAATTTGACCTCGAATTCTTCATTGGGGAGTCGAACTAAATCGTTAGAGACCATTTTTGTCTAAAAATTCGAAAGTTACAGACATTTGGGCAAAACTATAACGCGATGTTCCCCAGAACATACGCGCAAAAAGTAGTCGGTATTTCCTACGAGTACAAAGGAAATGCATCCCTCTCGTACTAATCACCCAAATTGACAAATTGGTCCTAGCCTCACGATCTCACCCAGCCAAAGTTCCCCCCATCATCGACATGCGTCATGTATGCAAATCGGTCCAATAACATTATTGCGAATGCAAATCGACGCCAATCCTTTCCTCGTGCCGGAAAATCGGGGGTGGCCGTGACTATTCTGCCGAAGGCGCGGAGTTCCAGATTGCCGTACGAAATATAACTGATCCCAGGTCGTCGCGGTGCGATAAGCTGGGAGGATGCGACCGCACATCTGTCGCCCCGTTGCTAATGCCGTCGTGTCCACTGGCCTTGCTGATTGAATTATGGGGCAAGAGACAGGGATGGAATAGGTTTTCGGGCAGCCCAAGGGCGTATTCAGATGCCTGCTTTTTCTTGGGGTGGCCATTAGGGAATCCAATCCCGCAAAGGTGGGATCCCGCTGAAATTCTGCGGGATCAACATTGCGGGATTTTCCGTGCGGGATTTGCGGGACTCAATATTAAAATTCCGTATTCGACAATGAAAGCGCAAACGTCCCAGAAAAAGAAAAAGTACTCTTTCGTCCGCTGTGGTCACTATGAATAACGGCATGATACGATTCAATATAAACATAAGTGCCTATAAGAATAACTGTCAGTCGCTGTGGTCACTATGAATATGGCATGATACTGTTCAATACAAACATAAATGTATATGAGAATAACTGTCATCTGCTATTGTGAAATTATTTAAGAGGTCCGAAATTCATGAAAGTATGTAGAGGTTGACGAAAAACTATCTGTTTCCTCGCCAGCTTGCTATCCTCGGTTACTCCTCGGATAGCAATTTGCAGGCCCGACAACAATAGACAGTTTTTGGTCATTCGTACATAAAAAACCTCATATGCTACTACTAAAGTATGTTTTTAATTGCATGAGACCTTTTTGCGCGTATGTTCTGGGGAACATCACGTTATCATTTTGCCCAAATGTCTGTAATTTTCGATTTTTTGCCGAAAATGGTCTCAAACGATTGGGTTCGACTCCTCGATGAAGAATTCGAGGTCAAATTTGATTCTGCCCGGCCGGCCTTTGCAACGATATCTTGAGAAAGGAAAGAGCTGGCGCATTGGAATTTTCAGGGTAGGTGGCGCATCCCAATGAGACGGACAAGTTCGTTAGTGGATATAATCGACCCGATTGGTTCCGAGTAATAATATTGTTTTCAACCAATACAAATCCGATCGAATTGAAACTTGGTGAATAGTTGTAGAATATAAACCTAAGCACGTTCGTGAAATTTCGTGAGAATTGAATTACTAGCAAATTTAAAACAAATTATAAAGAAGTATTTTTTATGTCACGATAAACTGGGATTTAAAAGAGATCAGCCAAAAGGTTTTGTAGTTATATCCACCTGATTTTTTACGTTTACATACGTCAAGTTAAAAGTAAAAATGGGTTCAAGCCCTGTGGACAGGAGCTTTCTGGCGCTCTAGTTCAAACAGACAAATTATATCTGGTATTGGTTTCTCAGAGTTGGGAATTATATCAATGTATTCATATGATAGAACTGCACCATAAAGGAAATTCAATTCAAATAATAGTTTATTTATCAAGATTAAATGAGCAATCAAGAGAATGAGAACTGCACCACATTTTAAAATTTTTTTTTTACACTTTGCGGTAATCTGGTCAATACAAAACTTCACATGCGTATAAAGGTCATGATTCTACAATTTGGTGCTAAATTTCAGATAGATCGAGTGATCGGTTTCGGAAATATTCATAAAAAATATTTTTACTAAAATCGGCCATAACTCCGAAACCCCTTGATGGTTTTCGCCCATTAACGAACTTGTCCGAGATATTTACGCTCCAAAACCACCTTGCAATTTTCAATCCGCTAACTCCTTTCGTTCGAGAGTTATCGGCCGGTCGGCTGGCCGGACAGAATCGATTTCGCACTCGGATTCTTGATCAGTGAGTCGAACCAAATCATTTGAGACCATTTTCAGCCAAAAATTCCAAAATTACAGACACTTGGGCAAATTGATAAGCACTCTGTTCCGAGGAACTAGAGCGCCAAAAAAACAAGTTTCGTATGAAAATTGCCCAAAACAGGTTTAAAGTACCTACAAATAGTAGGTATTCCATAAAACATGTATAAAAGAAGATAAGTAATAATAAATTACCTTGTAACCGATCAAAAATTTCCTGATCTACGTTCACAAAATTTTCTCCTCTCTCGAACTACAGAATTATGCTACAATATTTACGTAATATTTTCAAACATTTTCGGGTGAGGTCCCTGTTGCATCGCTAAAATACGAGTATTTCAACCCCAATATTCTTGAAGTTACAATATTCCCGTCTGTCAAGTTGACTTTATGACAATTCATACATAGAATATACATAGAATAATTATATCAATCTGTGAAATATGATATGAATGGATTCTTATGATAAAACTACTTATTAAAAAAAATTTAATTTGGAATTTGTTTTGTAAAAAAAAAATTTTTTTTTATTACTCCGAAACCTTCTGTCCGATTTTGCCCAGTAACGAACTTAGCCGAGATATTCATCCCCCAAACCTACTCTGAAAATTTCAACTCTCTAGCTCATTCCGTTCGAGAGTTATCGTGCCTACGGCCAGCCGGCCAGCCGGACCGGCCGGACAGAATGAATTTCGACCACGGATTCTTGATTAGTGAGTCGAACCAAATCGTTTAAGACCATTTTCATCTAAATATTCGAAAATTACAGACATTCGGGCAAATTGATAAGCACTCAGTTCCGAGGAACTAGAGCGCCAAAAAGAGCAAACGTTAACAAATTTCGTTACATATCGTTACAATAACTTCTAGAGTAATCAGCTCTTAAAAGCAGATTTTTCCCTAAAACAACTGGAAAAATACAAAACCGATCAAATACAAACATAGCTATTAGTTGTATAATGGCAATGCAAACATTCTTGCAAATTTTTGTGAGGATCGTATAACTAGAATATTTTTCAAAAATCATAGAAAATTATTGAAAAAAATTCTATATCAGAAACTATTCGTCCGATATCGCTGAAATTTTGCGGGAGCCTTCAGAACCTAACTCTAGTACCATGTTCCAAGTTTGAGCATGGTAGGATCTATATTGTTGGAGATCCGAGCAGCCTTGTGCGAGTTCAATAACTGGATGGGTGAGCGTTGCCTCGACAACTCTCGAACGAAAGGGAATTGCAATTTTCAGGATAGGGTGCACATCTGAATGGAAGAGTTAAGTTCGCTGTTAGCCATAATCGGCCCAGCGGTTTCTGAGTTAAACCCATCTGGAATATTATTTCCTCGATAACTCAAAAAATATAGACTCAAAATAATAAGTGTTGAAATAGTCAAAAGGTTGTTTTGATGAAATTCGAATAATCGAGAGTTCGATCAAAATTCGTGATTCATGTGTTTTTTGAAATATTTGTCCATCCTCCACAGCTTCAATCACACGCTTTTTTTCACCCTTCAACTTCAAATTACCGATTATTGATTTTTTTCAATTTATCGAGTATTATTCGAGGGACCACAAAAAAATTTCAACTTATCGAGAGATTCAAATTAACGAGTTTCAATTTATCGAGAGCCGACTGTAGTTAATAATATTTATGAACATGACATTTCTGGATCACATTTATTTACTGTTAATAAACCAGTTTGATTATTAATAAATCTTTCCCAAATAAATGGAACATTTCTGAGAAATAAGGTTTATATCAAGTTGTTCTAACTATTAATAATACTTATTAATAATTAATAAAATTTATTTATGACAAATAAAACTGTCCCAGTGTGAATGGTGCCCACTTGCGTATGACAAATCAATCAAATCTCTTGTGTATTAATTCGAGCTGTGAACTCTATATAGGTATCGATTTACGAACCCATTTCATGAGACCCTATTGGCAGAACGTTCAGATCTTGTTGATTACATTTGCAATATTATTTGAAGTACCACAGTGTGAAATATTCCACCACGACTTCCTTACCTTCTGTCACCTCCGCATATACGACAATAATTCCAATTAATATCACCCTTTACCAAATCCACTTCTCATTACCTCAACCAATTTCCTAGCAGTCCATAAAAAGTCAACGGCTGTCAACTTCACAATACCTCTCTTATTGGGGCAGGCACCACTTCCTGCCCGTACCCTTAAAATCATCGCGCCCAAATATTCAAATTTCCTCTTTACCCCATCTGCGTTATGACAAGGGGTTGATGACACCCACACTCCACTTACCCCAGCGGCAGGCTGTCCGTCATAAAGCGCGTAAAAATAGTTTTAAAAATGCCACTTCCGCCGTTTCTCCCCGTCTGATTCACGTTGCCGACCGAAACAAAAGCAAAAACGGCATCGTGTGAAGTGTAAGTGCGATGGTGCGTAGCCGAAAATTCGCCCGCCGCATACCCTGAATTGGGGGAGTTCTTTAACTTGTCGCATGAAGTGGTATACAGCGCGTGGTCAATTTGCTGACAGCTGTTCGACTATGTGCAGGCACGTTTTTAATCAACTGTAGGTACGGGACTTATTTAAGAGCGGATATACATACCTACTTAGAGTAGGTATGTGTTGTGTGAGGCGGAGGAACCCCGCCCCGACTCTACGACCAATATATACCGTGAGCGTCAAAAGTAATGAATAACGGATTTATTTTCTCCCCTTTCAGCAATATCGAAAATTTTTGATAGGTCAAAGTTATTCATTTTTGCGCGTATGTTCTGGGGAACATCGCGTTATCATTTTGCCCAAATGTCTGTAACTTTCGAATTTTTTTACGAAAATGGTCTCAAACGATTTAGTTCGACTCCCCAATGAAGAATTCGATGTCAAATTTGATTCTGTGCGGCCGGCCGTCCGGCCGTTGCCACGATAACTTGAGAACGAAAAGAGCTAGCGGCTTGAAATTTTCAGGGTGGGTGGCGCATCCCAATACAACGGACAAGTTCGTTAAAGGGCATAATCGGCCCAGTGGCTTCCGAGTAATAATTTTGTTTTCAACCAATATAAATCCGATGGAATTGAAACTTGGTGAGTAGTTGTAGAATATGAACATAAGCACGTTTGTGTAATTTTGTGCGAATCGTATGGCTAGAAAATTATTGAAAAATTATTAAAAAATATTTCTGTTGTCACGATAACTTGAGATCGGAAAGAGATATCGGCTTGAAGGTTTCAGGATAGGATGTGCATCAGAAAGCGACGTTTCAGTTTGCTTATGAGCATAATCGGCCAAACGGTTTCAGAGTTATAGCCATGTGAAATTTGGTTGTTTTTTATTCCTCATTAACTCAAGAAATACTGAACCGATTGAATTCAAACATGGTTATTAGTTGTAGAATGCCAACGCGAAAATTCTTGCAGAATTTCGTGAGGATAGTATTCGTAGAAAATTTTAAAAAAATTATTGAAAATTAAAAAAACAAAATTCTATATATCAGTAACTATTCGTTTGAAATTGCTGAAATTTTGCGAGAGCCTTCATAACCTAACTCTACTGCCAAGTTTCAAGTTTTAACACGATCGGTTAAATATTGTTGGAGATTCGAGCATTCTTGAGTGAGTTCAGTAGATGGGTGACCGTTGCCTCGATAACTTTCTAACGAAAGGAGATAGGGACTTGCAATTCTCAGGGTAGGTTAGGTGTCCGAAAGGGAGAGTTGAGTTTGTTTTTGTACATAATGGGTCTAACGGTTTCCGAGTATTACCCACCTGGAATATTATTTCCTTGATAACTCAAAAAATAAATAGTCGATCGAATTGAAGCTTGGTAACTAGTAGTAGAAAATCAACATAAAGACGTGTTTAAAATTTTGTAAGAACCGTACCCCGAGAAATTTTGAAAAAAATCACGAAAAAAAAATTTTAAGAACCGTACCCATAGAAAATTTCGAAAATATCACGAAAAAAAAATTGGTTCAAGCACTGACGTAAAGTCAGAAGCTTTTGCGCGTATGTTCTATTGGGAGTCAAGGGGAACGAAGAGGCCGATACACTTGCCAGAAAGGCAGCACGAACTCCTTTTATCGGCCCAGAACCTTTCTGCGGTATAGGAAAATGCACCTACAAGAAAGAGTTTCTGGAGAAGGAGGAAACCAAAAGAGAGACACTCTGGCGGAATCTTCCAGGTTTGGTTCATTCCAAAAAGTTCCTTAGGAACTTTAAAGAAGTGAGATCCAAAAGGTATCTGGATCTCTGCAAGAATAAGTTACACCTGGTCACTGGCTTCCTCACAGGACACTGTCGCCTCAGGAAGCATTTGATGAGAATAGGTTTATCAGATACTGACGAGTGCAGATTCTGTGGGGAGGAGGAAGAAACTCCTCTTCACCTTGTTACAGAATGCCTCGCCATTGCAAGTCAGCGAAAGGAATGCTTTGGACAGGAAACTTGTAGGAGTGAAGACATAATATCCTTGAAGCCTTCCCAGATATTGAGGTTCATTTATACTCTGGAACTGGAGGGCGAGCTGTAGATGGCGTAATGGTGAGAACAGCTCTGTTGGGGGGCACAATAGATCTCAAGGTCGCGGTGCAACGTAACCCCCTTATCAATAATAATAATAATAATGTTCTATTGTCCATTCTTCTGTATTGGACACCCTTGATCGAATTTACCATGGTAAATTATGTTGTCCATTCTCCTGTGTTGGACACTTAATTCGAATTTACCATGGTAAATTCGAATTAAGAGTGTCCAATACAGGAGAACGGAAAGACATAGGACTTGCAATATTTAAAGTAGGTTGCGCATCCAAATGAGCTCGTTAATAGGCATAATTGGATAAATGGTTTTGGAGCTATTCACATCTGAATTTTTGTTGTTAATTTCTCTATAACTCAAATAAAGTTGATTAAAACATTACTAACAGTAAATTTGTAGGTTTAAGGTTAAATTTCAATTTTTTTTTCAGGTATTTCGAAAAATTATTAAAAGGTTTTTCTCTGGGTTTTCTCTCGCGAACTCTGAAAAATATCTTTTTAATAAAAAATTGTTATTTTGTGCATTTCTTCTGCGTAAGAAACACCAGATATTTGTCAGATACAATAAATCGAACAATGTTGTATAACAAACAATAACGAAAGAACATCAACGTTGAAACAACTATTTCGTAAGGTTTCGGAGTCTAAACCAGATACGCAACGAAAATCTTCAGAATTATTTTTTGTTGATATAGCTATTCCCAAAAATAAGTTCTATCGAAAACGTCTTCCAAGGGCTCCTGATTAGGTAACATTTTATACGGATGCAGTTTATTTCATTTAAATATGTTCAGAATAGATGTATGGCTGATATTTAATGTTATGGAGGCACCTCTGTCCAATTTATGTGGATTTTCTTCAAAGTCAAGCATCACATCTAATTTCACATCCTAACACAGTGTATTAGCAGCTGCCTTTTTAATCTGCCTTGTATGTCCAAACTAGCGAAACTGCTTCTCTATTTTACTTATTGCCCCTTGGGTTATAAGTGGCAAATTCGGAAATTTCTCATGAAACAAGCTACTTGTGTTCGGGTGTTATCCCCGTAATCAATCATTTGTAACATTGTTATTTTGTGCATTGCCGTTAATCGAAGCATTATTCAAAATTGAAGTTAATGAAATTCAAACACAATTTAGATCATTTATAAACTACAATCACAGCACAAAACGATTTGCGAAGGCGTTCTAAAGATACTAACATTGTCACAGTAAGTGTTTTACGTTGTTTTCATGGTATCATCTGGAAAACACAATGTTATAGTATCTTTTATTTTCTTTCTATCGGATCTTGAAGGCAAATAAGTTTAGTGTTATTGTAATACGATTTGGGAATATTCGATGGAATATTGTAATTAATTTCGGTAATAACATGATTTCATTTTTTCTATTTTGGGTTTTGTAATAAATAACGTAATAATATGTTTTAATAGAGAATGACGCAACCTTTCAACGATGTAACACAAACCCATATCTCCTATTTGAAAAACTGAGGGTTGTACCTGTCTTTCGAAGGGGGTTGAAGGTAGGGTTTGCATTTTCACGAAGAAGAATGACAAGTTAAGATTTGAATTCGATGTGTTTCGGCATGTTCCATGAATATATACAGTACCCAAGTTAATGAATTTATTCCATTATGCTTTTCCATCCTGTATATTATGACAATGATGTTAATAGCCGCTTCTGAATCTGTTGAAAAAGGATTCTAGATTGAAAATGATTCAATCATTCTTCATTGCGAATCTAGCAAATTCCACCCCCGCCTCTTTGTAAGAACGACTGAAAGGGGAGCTTTTTCTAGCCTTCTTCGCCAGTCAATTTGGACGACAAAGCGAAATATAACCTAAACAATCAAGAGACGAATGTGTAACCCTATACGTCATGAAAATTAAGTATATATCCGCTCCGTTTTATTCGGATATGAGGAATATATCGAATTTCAAAGGGAATGTGGCAAAAAGTGCTTTATGAATACCTCTTTAAAACACAAGGAGGGTTCTTTCACGTGAACTGAAGCAGACGACGGTCTTTCATTCAACTTCAAACGGATGACAGCAGTTTTATAAATTCATATTGTTTCGATAAGAACCTTGGAGGAAGGAAGAAAAATAATGTAATCCTCTGGTTCCCCGGATAGCTATCTTTGGAGTCCATATTCTGGTTACTACCGAATGGTCTTATAGCTTGAGAGGAGATAGCAAGGAACGACAGTGTAAATACAAATTTTAAAATATCCTAAATGACTGCAGGAGTTTGGCATTTTCGTTTATTTAATGATCAATTCATTTCACTGATTTGCGTTCACTGCTGAAATGTATGGATTATATCAAGAAACAATAGTTGACAAGGCATTCTGAAAAATTGAGTAAATGAAATAGCCAGTTTTATTTATGAAATAAATCTAACCGGCCGGACAGATAGATTTCGACCACGGATTCTTGATCAGTGTGTCGAACCAAATCGTTTAAGACAATTTTCAACCAAAAATTGGTTCAAGCACTGACGTGAAGCTTTTGAGCGCATATTCTGTTGTCCATTCTCCTGTATTGGACACTCTCAATCGAATTTACTGTGGTAAATTCGATTAAAGACAGTGGACAACAGAACATGCGCACAAAAACTCTTGACTTCACGTCAGTGCTTGAACCATTTTTTTTTCGTAATTTTTTAATAATTCACTAAGTCTACGGTTCCAACAAATTTTACACACGTTTTTATGTCAAATTCTACAACTAGTTACCAAACTTCAATTCAATCGAGTCAATATATCTTTTGAGTTATCGAGGAAATAATATCCCAGGTGGGTTTATAACTCCGGAACCGTTGGGCTGATTGTGCCCAAAAACGAACTTAACCCTGCCATTCAGATACGCAACCTACCCTATCTCCTTTCGTTCGAAAGTTATAGAGGCAACAGTCACCCATCCAGCTACTGAACTCACACAAGGCTGCTCCGATCTCCAACAATTCAGATCCGATCGTGTTCAAACTTGGAACTTGGCAGTAGAGTTAGGTTTTGAAGGCTCTAGCGATGTCGGACGAATAGTTTATGATATGCAGGGTCTTCCGAAATATATACAACAGAATTCAACAGTAGGTTCTTGATAAAAAATTAAGGGAAACCCTATTTTTGCGCGTATGTTCTGGGGAACATCGCGTTATAGTTTTGCCCAAATGTCTGTAACTTTCGAATTTTTTGACGAAAATGGTCTCGAACGATTAAGTTCGACTCCGCAATGAAGAATTCGATGTCAAATTTGATTCTGTCCGTCCGGCCGTCCGGCCGTCCGGCCGTCCGGCCGTTGCCACGATAACTTGAGAACGAAAAGAGCTAGCGACTTGAAATTTTCAGGGTGGGTGGCGCATCCCAATACGACGGACAAGTTCGTTAATGGGCATAATCGGCCCAGTGGTTTCCGAGTAATAATTTTGTTTTCAACCAATATGAATCCGATCGAATTGAAACTTGGTGAGTAGTTGTAGAATATGAACCTAAGCACGTTTGTGAAATTTTGTGCGAATCGTATGGCTACAAAATTATTAAACAATTATTAAAAAATATTTTTGTTGTCACGATAACTTGAGAACTGAGAGAGATAGCGGCCTCAAGTTTTCAGGTTGGGATGTACACCACAACACGACATTTCAGTTTGATTATGAGCCTAATCGGCCAAACGGTTTCAGAGTTATAGCCATCTGAAATTTTATGAAATTTTGTGGTTTTTGTTCCTCATTTACTCGGAAAATACTAAACCGATTGAATTCAAACATGGTTATTAGTTGTAGAATGCCAATGCGGAAACGTTTGCAAAATTTGGTGAGGATAGCATTTGTAGAAAATTTTAAATAAATCTTTGAAAATAAAAAAAAAAAGTTCTATATATCAGTAACTAATCGTTCGAAATTGCTGAAATTTTGCAAGAACCTTCATAACCTAACTATACTGACAATTTTCAAGTTTTAATACGATCGGTTAAATAATGTTGGAGATTCGAGCATTCTTGTGTGAGTTCAGTAGATGGGTGAACGTTGCCTCGATAACTTTCGAACGAAAGGAGATAGGGACTTGCAATTTTCAGGGAAGGTTGCGTATGCGAAAGGGAGAGTTGAGTTCAATTTTGGGCAAAATCGGTCTAACGGTTTCCGAGTTATACCCATCTGGAATATTGTTTCCTTGATAACTCAAAAAATAAATATTCGATCGAATTGAAGTTTGGTAATTAGTAGTAGAAAATCAACATAAAGACGTGTTTAAAATTTTGTGAGAACCGTACCCCTAGAAAATTTGAAAAAAACGACGAGAAAAAAAATTTTAAGAACCGTACCCCTAGAAAATTTCAAAAAAATTACGAAAAAAAAATTGGTTCAAGCACTGACGTGAAGTCAGAAGCTTTGGCGCGTATGTTCTATTGTCCATTCTTCTGTATTGGACACCCTTAATCGAATTTACCATGGTAAATTCGATTAAGGGTGTCCAATACAGAAGAATGGACAATAGAACATACGCGCCAAAGCTTCTGACTTCACGTCAGTGCTTGAACCAATTTTTTAATTTTGTGAAATGGGTCCCCATGTAGGAGTTACAGACCTCTGAATTAGGCTTCTCAGAAAAGTTTTATGTGTTTATTGAGAACATTGTTGCATATTACATATCAAATTTTATACACGGAGGTTCTGAAATATTATAAATCTGACAGTGTTACCTATTTTGGCATGGTGTCCTCTTAAGACACTTTTCCTTGGGCCCCATTGTCGTTGAAGCCCGAAAACTCTGTTAGCGTATATTTATTTCTCCAAATTTATTATTGCATAGGAAAGCCCGGGATGTCTGTAAATATTTTTGTCTCTTGCTTTTTTGGCATGCTGCCCCCTTAAGACACTTTTCCTTTGGTCCCCTTTTCTTTGGAGGCCGAAAACTTTGTTAGCGTATCTTTATTTCTCCAAATTTCTTATTTCATAGGAAAGCCCGGGTTGTTTGTAATTTTTTTTTTCTCTTGCATTTTTTCGTGAACTGAGGATTCTAATCCAACACATAATAATCATGCAATCGCAGGACATAATATTACAGGGTTGGATATTCGGCTCCTACAATTGACTTCAAATCCCGTTATGCATGATGACGTTTTACTTGAAACTGAATCATTTTACGAAAATAATGCAAGAGACAAAAAAACTCACAAACAACCCGTGCTTTCCTATGAAATGATAAATTTGGAGAAAAAAAGATACGCTAACAAAGTTTTCGGGCTCCAAAGACAAAGGGGGCCAAAGGAAAAGTGTCTTAAGGGGACACCATGCCAAAAAAGGTAACACTGTCAGATTCTTCATATTTCAGAACCCCCGTGTATAAAATTTGGTATGTAATATACAACAGTATTCTGAGAAGTTGACATAAAACATAAAACGATTCTGGGCTGGCCAAATTCAGAGGTTTGTAACTCCGAAATGGGAGCCCATTTAACAAAATTTAAAAATAGTGGTCCCCTAAATTTTCTTCAAGAATCTACAGCTGAATTTTGATGCATATATTTCGGGACACCCTGTATAGAATTTTATTCAATTATTTTTCAAAAATTTTCTGGCGATACGATCTAAAACGACCACCCATGTTTGAATTGGATCGGTTCTATATCTTCCGAGTTATTGAGGAAATGACAACCAAAATTTCAAATGGGTATAACTCCAAAACCGGTTGGCCGATTATGCTTATCAACAAATTCAAATGTCGCACTCAACTATACAACTAGCTGTTTCAATTCGATCGGATCTGTATTGGTTGATTAATTAAAAGTCAAAAATATTACTTAGAAACCGCAGGGCTGATTATGGCCATCAACGAACTTGTCTGTCGAATTTGGATACGCCACCTACCCTGAGAATTTCAAGTCACTATTGTTTTCCGTTCCCAAGTTATCGTGGTAACGGCCGACCGGACAGAATCAAATTAGAAAATTAAAAACATTTGGGCAAAATGATAACGCGATGTGCCCCAGAACTTACGCACACAAAATTGGTTCAAGCCCTGTGGACAGGAGCTTTGGCGCTCTTGTTCAAACTTTGACAAATTATATCTCCGAAAGTATTGTTTTCTCAGAGTTGGGAATGATATCAATGGAAACTTATGATAGAGCTGCATCATAAAATAAAATGAATTAATTACGAATCCATCGATATCATACCTAACTCGGAGATACCAATACTTTCGGAGTTATGATTTTTCAAAGTTTGAACAAGAGCGCCAAACGTCCTGTCCACAGGGCCTTCCCACTTCTTCAGTTTGGCTTCTGTGAGTCAATTCTCAAGAATTTTCGTAATTAAATTCAAAACGTAGGTCTATGACTCATCTCGTGTTGGATTTATATACATCAGGAAATTATAATTAGAGTATTCTTTGAAATCATATAGAATTGAGAATAATTATTGAAATGTTGAAAAATCATAACTCCGAAATTATTAGTTCGTGAGAGTTGACAATCACATCAATGGATTCTCATGATGAAACTGCATCTAATAAAGAATTGAATTTGAAAAATGTAATGTAAAAATTTTTTTTTTGTTACTCCGAAACCACCTGGCCGCATTTGCCCAATAACAAACTTAGCCGAGATATTTATCTCCTAAACCTACTCCGAAAATTTCAAGTGTCCAGCTCATTTGCCTCGAGAGTTATCGTGTTAACGGACGGACGGCCGGCCGGACATAATCAATTATGACCATGGTATCTTGATCAGTGAGTCAAACCAAACCATTTAAGTTTTCAGCCAAAAATTCCAAAATACAGTCATTTGGGCATATTGATAAGCACTCTGTTCCGAGGAATAAGAACGTCAAAAATGACTAGAATGAGGAACTATCGTCATCTTGTCAAATTGACAACTTCCTAGTGGGTGCCTTCTCCTCTACACAAGCCGCCACAGAGTCGAATTTCGAACCTTCTGTTATCCTGAGTGTTGTATTAATAATGTCCCCAATTGATGACCAGCAAGGGAATCGGATAATCCGACATCCCCGCAATAATAAATTCAACATTTTAGCCTCCACGGTAATTCGTCCAAAACATTATGACACTCTTCTTCCACATATGACAATCCCTAATTCTTCCTAATCTACTGAAAACCCACTAATAATTCAACCCTTTTCAGACACAAGCGGGAGAGACCTTCTGCATTATGCATATGACTCAGCCACTTGATGGAACCCGTCCCTTTATACATTATCGGAACGTAGATTGCTTTTGACACACGACCTGTCACAGAGAACCGTAACGAGTGTAGTCGTGCCACGGGACTGCGAACACAGAACTCGGTTACACGGGAGTAGCAGCACAGTTTCAATAATCGTCCCGCATAATCGGCTGCATTAACTACACTCCTGATTACCATAATCCCCGCTATTAATTACCGTCGCGCTGCTATCGCCGTCGTTATCTGTTCGCCCTCCACGGCCTACCCCGATCGGCGAAGGCGCGCTGGCTAGTTGGAGGGTTTTCTCTGACGTTTGTACGTTATCGGTTTCGTTATCGGGGTGTGTATGTGATTCTTTGTTGTGGGACATGTTTTCCCTCCGCTGTCTTTTCAATTTGTCGCGCTGGGTAAGATAAGTATGATGTCGGAAGAGGATTGCGATAAAGAAATCGGGAAATGACATCGTCAACACAAGGACTACATGGAAGAGGTCGTTTCTGGACGATATCGTGATTTAGAAGGTGAGACTGCGTTGACAGAATGTTGAAGTCCAATTCACGAAATATTATCCATACAATATACTTCTTGCATATTCAATCAAGTAGCCAAGAACAATAGGGTCTCCTTGGTCTGGGTATCTGGTCATGTGGCCACGTGGGAATTAAAGGAAACGAGCAGGCTAACACACTTGCCACGAAAAGAGCACAAACCCCCTTGATTGGCCCGTAACCCTACTGTGGGGTTGGTAGATACACCTACAGAAGTGAATTTCGGATGAAACAAGAAACTGAAAGAGGTATTTTCTTTCTGGAGATCACTCCAAACAATTCCTACAGAACTTTGACACTGTCAGATCCAAGAAATATATGGACCTCAGTAAGAAGACGCTGCACCTCCTCACTGGTTTCCTCACAGGACACTGCGGCCTTAGAAAGCATATGATGAGGTTAGGGCTAGCAGAAACCCACACAGCACACAATATTCAGGAAATATTGCCACAATATTGCAATATTGCAATTGCAGTTGCAATATTCCAGAAATATTGCTGGAATATTGTGTTTCAATATTACAGTTGCAATATTGAGAAATATTGCTGGAATATTGTATTTCAATATTACAGTTGCAATATTCAGAAATATAACAGAAATGTTACAAACTATAACAGTTTTCTACAAAGTTAAAATCTATAGTTTTGCGTGTATTCCTATGAATATATGCATAGACATATTTATTACAAATCACGACAGAAATAATTCAACATTACATGCAATATATAATATGTTTGTGTGCTTTCTTTCTCTAGTTCGAGGCTTTACGCATCCTCTCTTTTCTTTTAGTCAGGCCACCATTTTTTCTGTTTACCAGTGTTGTTGTATCGTGTCGTGAAGCAGTCTGTTGTTACTTTACTTTGTTAGTTCAGTTAGTTGTGAGTTTAATGTTTATTAAAGACTAATTGGCTCTAAATAATATAAATGCAGTGATGATAAGCTGATTTGATCATCTAAGGTATAATAGCTACAAGTTTATAGATATCATTGTTACAAAATTTTATATTTTTAGGTTATACCAACATCTTATCACAGCCCTATAAAGAGTAGGTTGTGATCTCATCCGTCTGATTATTGAGACGTTATATTGACGTGCTTTTTATATACGTACAAAGGTAGAGTTGAACAGATCTAATGATTTGATTATCTATGTTTGATTATTGAACCCATATCGAAATGGTTAGCTCAAGCCAAATTGCGAGCCTCCAGGGAAGTGGAAAAAGTAAAAAAAAAAAAGAAATGTTGAATGTCCAGTAGAGAGCGAATAAAGATATTAATTGTGCCTACTATTTTTTTATGTGAGTTAAACCTATACCACATCTCATGAAATAACAGAAATATTTCTGCAAGAATCCTAAAATATTGCATATATATTTTGCAATATAACAAAAATATTCCATATATATTACAAAATAATTCTACAATATTGTAGGAATATTTCAAAAAATAAGTCTGCAATATTGTGACGTTATAGGATAGAGAGCATATATTTGAATATTTCTGCAACAATCCTGAAATATTTCATATATATTTTCCAATATAATAAAAAATTGCATAAACATTACAGAATAATTCTACAATATTGCAGAAATATATCGAAAAATGTTTCTGCAATATTCCTGAAATATTTCATATATCTTTCGCAACATAACCGAAATATCTCAAATAATTCCGAAACATATTACTGCAATATTTCAGAAATGAGTCTGTGCTGTGTGGGAACTGACGAGTGTAGATTCTGTTGCGAGGAGGATGAAACTCCTGATCACCTGATAATGGAATGCCTTGCCATCTCAAACCAACGCAAGGAATGCTTTGGGCAAGAAATCTGCAGAAGCGAAGACGTAGCCACCTTGAAGCCATTCCAGATACTGGAGTTCATCAGAACTCTGGAGCTGGAAGGCGAACTGTAGATGGTGACGACATCGACAGCTCTGACAGGGGGCACAATAGACCTTAAGGTCGCAGTGCAACGTATAACAATATACAATATACAGGGTGTTCCTGAATTGGAGGTACATAGGAAGAGGGGAGATTCCTTAAGTAATTTCAAGAAAACAAAGTACCAAAACGTGGGACCGCGAACGTATCTTTTTCGAGATACAGGATATTAAGGTTTGAATTATTTTCAGTTTTTTTTTCTCATAGTATCTACACTTCACAAGATATTCAACACTTCACAAGATATTCAAATTTGGCTTAGATATTTAGAGTTTACACCATGTGACATGCCAATTTCAGTAGCAAATCTACAGGGTGATATTTTTTCTGGAGCACTGTCCCCTGTTTTCCTCCAGAACTTTTTTAGGTGAGCCTCTGTTAATTTGAAAAAATGTAAAAAGAAGCTCGGTTGTTGTACTAAACTTTATGGTCTCGTGAAGTTTCGTCGTATTTGCTACAGATTTCGTTAAAAAAAATTTGAACGATTTTCTCGAAATCCTCAGAAAAATCCAAGTTGTCATGAAAATTCAGATAGTAACCTGCGGAGAATGAATTCATTGTTAGTTTTGATACATCATAATGGTTTCCCAGTACTGATTTTGTCTGCGACCAATATACAGGTCCAATCGAATTGAAACTAGGTTTCTAGTTGATGGATACTGTCACAAAGACGCTTGCGAAATTTTGATCTAACCGTATCAGTAGAAAATTTAATAAGAATCATTAGAAATTTCTATTTATCCTGAGAACGGAAAGAGAGAGCTACTTGTACTTTGGTGTAGGTTGCGCATCTGAATTTGACATTTGATTTGTTAATAGGCATAATCGTCCAAACGGTTTTGGAGTTATACTTATCTGAAATTTGGTTGTTATTTCCTCAATAAGGCAAAGAATACGAATCCGATCCAATTTAAACATGGTAATCTGTTGTAGAGTGTCGACGGAAAAATTTGCTCAAAATCTCGTGAGGATCGAATCACTAGAGAATTTTTCAAAAAAATCTCTGAAAATCATGGAAACTATTCGTCCGACATCTTTGAAACTTTCCAATAGCCTTCAAAATCTAACTCTACAGCCAAGTTAGATCCGAGCAGGCCTGAGCTAGTTCAGTATAGTTGGATGGGTGACCTTTGCCTCGATAACATTTGAACGGAAAGAGATAGGAACTTGCAATTTTCAGGGCATGGTCCGTATCCGAATACGAGAGCTAAGTTCCCATCTGGGAATATAATTTTCTCGATAACTCATACACACAAACCAACTCATACAGAGAAACATACAGATCCGAAGGAATTGAAATTTAGTTACTAGTTGTAGAATATATTTTGTGAGGATATTACCACTATATAGTTTTAAAAAAATCATGAAATCATGAAATATTATTATCTTATGATAACTTGAGAATGGAAAGAGATAGCGACTTGCAATTTTCAAGGTAGGTTGCGTATCCGAATGTGATATCTAGGTTCGTTAATTGGCATAATCGGCCAAACGGTTTTTGAGTTATAATTATCTGAAAATTTGTTTCTATTTCGACTATAACACAAAATGTGCAAATCTGATCCAACTAAAACTCTATAAACGCGCAAATTTTCGAGGAGTTTCGTGAATATCGTAATCTGAATACATTTATCCCAGATTAATAATTCTGTGATCTACGATCATCAGACGATTGATTATCTCATTACTGTCTGTCTTTTAAATGGTACGAAATTTATTCATATCTAATAAAAGCTGAGAAAACGGTATATATCGATGGTTGATTCGATTAGGAGGTGAATAGACAATAGACGTATGCGAAAAAGCTCCTGACTTCACGTCAGTGCTTGAACCAATTTTTATGAACGTATCTTACTAAAAACGATTTTTTAATTTTTGCTGCTTGTTTCCGGAAGTTAATCATTAGGAAATATTACAGCAATATAGAGGATGAATTCACATCAATAATTAACAGTGCACACTCTGTCAAAGATGGTTTCTAATAAATACCCCTATCGAAAAAAAAAACGCCCAAACTCAATTTAGTGCCCTTCGTTTATTTTCTTCACAGACTGCATTTCCATTAACATCAGCTTGATTGGTACAAATTGACTGACAATGGATTCGATATAACCACAAATATAATTGAATCAATATACACAAAGCCCGAAGGGTTAGCGTGTTCTATGTTGCGCACGTCTGTCTGCACGTCCTGCTGCGGGTGTTATGTGGGAAAATATTATGACTCAATCAAGAGGAACGAATACTTTCCAAATAATGCAATTAGGCATCCCCTATTGCGGTTAGTGGAAATGAAGTCATCATTTTGACATAAAAATTAGAGAAAGGTAGTCACGTGAATTCTGGAGGTCTTTCAGTGTTGTAACGAGTGATTTTTTAACAACTTTCTTTTTGGCAACCCTGTTTTTTACAGCTGACGGGGGTTTCGTGCCTTTTGTGACTGTCTAACTTGTTCAGTGTGGTCTATAATTTAACTATGAATCGACTTACAAACGAAACCGCTTGCAAATTATTGAATTTTATTATCAAAATTTATGATCGGTTAAAAAAGTGTATTGTGCATTTCTTCCATTTTATGGTCAGTTTGGTCGACCTTCTCAGGTGGCTATTCGGAATCTTGTTACTGAATTTCGCACCAAATTTACATTATTGGATATTAAACCACCAACACGCATACGTAGAGTGCGGACAGAGGATTTATCGCAGCTGTATCCGCCAGTGTTAGTGATGACAGTGAATTGTCGATTCGGCACCATTCGCAGCAATTGGGCCTTTGTTACTCCACTACGTGGAAAATTTTGCGGAAGGATTCAGCTGCGAAACCTTTTCAGATACAGCTGGGGCAAGAACTGAAGCAGCATGACCTACCACAACGGATAACTTTTAATGAATGAGCGCTGGCAACGTTAGATGAAGATCCACTTTTTTATCGCTAAATTATGGCACGGTCTAGATCGTGTGATTCAACACCTCTAAATTATTTTTTGTGGGGCTATGTTAAGGCTCATGTCTATAGCGAGAAGCCCGCAAGGATTGACGTACTGGAAGACAATATTGAAGAATTTAATCGTGAGATACCGGCTGATATGTTGGAGAGAGCATGCCAAAATTGGACCCGGCGTATGGACCATTTGATGCGCAGCCGCGGCCAACATTTACATGAAATTATCTTCAAGCATTAAGTTATATGAATTGTTCTATCGACTCAAATAAAGATTTCATACATTTTTCTTAATTTTATGTGTTTATTTCTCAAATCTAATCCGAAAGCTCCGTTATATTTGAAGAAGACATACATAATACTGCTGTTTTTTACAATTGCAAGAATTGGGAATTGGAATTGTGGGTCAGAGCAAAAACACATACACGAGCATAAAAAAGTATCACAACTCAAATATAGAAAACAGTTAGCAAACCTCGCAACATAAGCAATTCGAATACCCGTAAAAATATTATTATTTTAAATGTATAAGTAAATTATAACATCCAAAACTGTAGAGATAAAAATATCATCTAATAATATTGAACACCTAGTTGTAGCGTCCACCATTTAGTTCTGGGTAAAATGTTAACAGTGCTGTACCTAAGGTGGCGTGAGAACACCAGTAACAAATCCTACACAGAACAACACAATCCAAACTCGCACAAGCTCTTCAGAGCCTCTGAGGGTACCACTTGGTAGCCCTAGTAGTCTCAATATAATCAATCAATAAACACTCAAAACATCATATTGTTTATACAAGGTGATTCCAAATTAGATGGGAACCTAGGAGGAGGTGTTAGTATAACTTTTTTACTGTTGTTCATTGATAACCGAAAATCAACAGTTTCCGAGATATTTGAGTTCCGGTGATTTTCAAAAGATTTCTCACCTTTTTCTGCGTTGACCAAATTTGAATATAATTTTTGTGACTTTTATCAGAAAAAGATATGATAGATATGTATGAAGAAAAGAAAACTATGCTGTATAAGATGTTGAAAAAGAATTAGTATGATTTAAAATATCAATTTCTACTATAAATTTTCCTACAACTTTCGAATCCTACAATGTATGCCAAAATTATTTTAAAAACTTGCAAAATTCCTCCCTCATTCCATGGAAAAAAATTCGATAGCATGCATTCACTGGTTTCGTTTCAGCAGATTTGTTATTAGCAATCATTTAAATGTCTGGCATAGAAAAAAGTGAATGTACAGGATCTTTCTCATTAAGTGCGGCAAACTTTAAGGGATGAATTCTGTGATGAAAATTAAGGTGAAGATTAACAAACAAAAATGTTTTTCTTCAAATGTTCCCTGTATATTGAGCTAAGGACACGAAACTTGGTAAACATTATTTGTCAATGAAACTACACATTTTTTCAACCCTGAAGTATGTTTAAAAGGAGTTGAAATAGCCAACCCCTAAGATATTTTTCTTGAAACATTTTTTTTGGATACAAATTTTCCTTTTAATTCAAAAAATTTTATACCAAATATCCCTTTTAATTTTCATAACAGAATCATCCCTTAAAGTTTGTCACACTTATTAAGACAAACCTGGTATAATCAAAAGGCAACGAGAGTAAATTTCAGGCCATTATAACGATTTTTTTTTGCATAACAAATTCAATTTTCTGTATGATGCATTTTCATCATAAGAATCCATTTATATCATTTTTAACTCTAATAAATTAATATTTTAGGAGATATGATTTTTCACATTTCATTAAATTAATTCATTATATCGTAACTCTATGATTTCACAGAATGCTGTAATCGAAAATTAACGTGAGTATTTGTATCTATGAATATATATATCTATGAATAATCTGTGTTCATACCATGTCATCTTATCTGCCGATAAGAGAAATGTCATATTTATTTCTGGTTCTATTCAAAATTCGTTACTCATGATATAAAATAACTCCTGTTCTAGAAAACAAAGTACGATTGAATGCAAAATGACAAATGAAATAACTTCAGAAGAACCTCAGTAGAATTATGAGGTTTATAGGATATTATAATTTTTGGTTGATAATATAATGCCCTTGGATAATGCATATGATAATGGAAATATATACTTTTGTAAGTTAATCAAACGTGACTAATTTCGTATTTTATTAGTTAATTTACAATTTTGTTACAATTCCGGGTGTTTTTCATCTGATAGCACAATTGTATGATTGGGTGATCCGTATGATGATGGAAATATATACTCTGGTTGTTCAAATTGGGTTCAGAATATCTCCAGTAAACACAAAACTGGAATATTGGCTAAGATTCAATTATATAACAAAATATAACAGAGTAGATTTGAGGAATGAATATCTCGGATAAGTTCGTTATTGGGTAGAATCGGTCTGGTGGTTTCGGTTTAGAATTTGATTTCTTTTATGATGTAGTTCTATCATAAGGATCCATTGATATCATTCCCAACTCTGAGAAACCAATACTTTCGGTGATACGATTTGTCAAAGTTTGAACAAGATTGCCAAAGCTCCTGTCCACGGGGCTCCTGTCCACAGGGCTTTCCCACAATTTTGAAAAATCGTTGATATTTCTAGATAGTTTATTAATATTCATATTTGAAACACGGACCTGATATTCGTGAGGGAAGTTTCGAATTGTTGTTGAAGAAGGAGAGAATGGCATGTTCACATGATGGATGAGTACAATTTGTCATCAGGATAAACTTGGGAACATAATAAAAATAGGACCATATCTCGTGACGAAAGCGACAGAAAAATATGAACTGTGCGATGTGCACTCAGGAGAAAGAAGTGGAAACGAACAGAAATATTTCGATATATCCTCTCTGAGAATAGCTGTAGAAGAGGAAGAACATAACTCTTGGAATAACTATTTTCACTTCTTGAAATATGAGACTATCCCTGACAAAAAAACATTCAGAAAAAAAACAGGAGAAGTTTGGAAGAGATCATAAAATGACACTTTGGGAGCTAAGTTCATTACTAAATGTTCCCTTTCTGGGTTTTCTCTCCAAAACTCTGAAAAATATCTATAAAATAAAAATTAATTATTTTGTGATTTGCTTCTGCGTAAGAAACACAAGATATTTGTCAGAAGCAATCAATTGAACAATGTTGCCTAACAAACAACAACGAAACAACATTAACGAAGAAACAAATATATCGTAACGTATCGGAGTCTATATCAGAGTCCTTCGTCAGACGCTTAATGAAAATCTTTAGAATTATAAATAAAAAAATAATTCTAAAGATTTTCATTAAGCGTCTGACGAAGGAGTCTGATTTAGACCCCGAAACGTTACGATATATTTGTTTCTTCGTTAATGTTGTTTGTTAGGCAACATTGTTCAATTGATTACTTCTGACATATATCTTTTGTTTCTTACGCAGAAGCATATCACAAAATAATTAATTTTTATTTTATAGATATTTTTGTTTGGGAGAGAAAACCCAGAAAAAAACTTTTATTAATGAGTATACCTCCCAAAGTATCCTTTAATGATTACTTAAAAAATTTATTATTTCGAAAATTGATTCTACGGTAGGAACACAAGATATCTAGAACAAGATTGCCTAACAAGCAATAAAGAAACAACATCAACGATAAAACACCTATTTACTAACGTTTTAGAGACTATGTTAGACTCCTTCATCAGACATCAAGTGATCAGAAATATTTTTTGCTGGCAGTTATTCTGATTTTCGTCACATTAAAGGTCTTTGAAAAACATAGCAATATAGTTTCACTTCCATGGAATTTCCAATTTCTATGATTTTCGAAAGGAACCATTTTGTAAGTTTCGATGATACTACAAAAGTTGTAAACAAATTATTTGCATGTATCCCCAAGACGCTTTCGTTCTGCAGAATATAGAAGCTATTTATGTAGGTTAACTATAATAGTATAAATAATAACTAGCTGACTCTGCTGACTGGACAGACGTTGTCCAGCACGACCGTTGGATTGTCTGTTATCAGCAGGATCAACAATATAGTATCACTTCTTTAAGCTAATAACTATGTGAAATACTCACTTCAAAACTGCAGCTAACAACTCCCACAACTTATATTGTTTAAATTTATTTCAAACCCCTTCACACATTAATTACACTTTAATATCGGATGTCATAATTTTTTTTTCACATACAGCGTAATGCTGACTGAATTTAAAATCAATAACGAATTCCAAACTAACAATCAGTTCTCTGAGACCTAAACAAAGTCGACGTTCTTTCAAGCCAGTAATGGGATCCGCCATTTATTAATTAAACAAAACAATTATTCTATCTAATCTAATTGCGGCGCCTCCTACTGGGTTTGATCGCAAATCTAAACTAGCGACCCACTCAAAGTCACACATAAAATTTCATTAAAATCGGTCTCGTTTAGGACCAGAAGAATTATATTTATAAAGATATTGAATTTTCAAAGGGAAAAATATTCAGCGATTAAATATGAACAAATATTCCAAAGTTATCAGAGTTAGTCACGTCACCACCCAAAGCTTCTCCAAACAGGAAAGTGCCACTCAGTACAGGTACATACCGGTTATTTTTTGTTATATTTCGCAACAAAAAATTCAACGGAGTTTGATCATATGAGCTCGAGAATACACGGTCTCTAAACTTCCCCTTCATTAGATAATTTTCAACCGGTACCTTCTTGTTGGAACCACATATCACTGATGTGAAATCACATTCTAAGTAATAACAATTTTGTTTGTTACGTGATGGTGTATATACAAAATGTCTTTGCATTATTGCAGCCACTCTTGAAGAAGGGAAAATATTTTCTGGAAAGCAAGAGTTTCTTTTCTGACTGCTTTCCCAAATAATGCTTCTTATAATATTTCGAGTCAGTCAAGCTCCTCTAATTCTATATATTAATATTCATTCCCCTATGTATATACAGATGAATATTTTTGGCGAATTTTTGGCCTTTAAATATTGAAAATATTTAACGACGGAAAAATTTGTTTTTATTTCGAAGTTTTTATTGTGTCATAATATAAATTCTCAGAATTATCCCAGATGGTTGTCATTTATATTATATACATCCATTCCCAGATAATATTATCCTTACGGATCTGCGGTGGATATTCTCTTGCCGTGCCAATTGCCAGAAACAGAATGTACAGGAAGCTGCAGAAAGCCTGTCGGTGCCACCTTGCGGGAGTAGACTGTACTATTTTCCCTTGCGAGAAGTTGAGGGCGGGAACAAAATAACAGGAACCGATGCTTCCTCCGGAAGAGCTCTATCAATATCCGCTAGCCGTTTTCCCTCGGGCAGGGAGACGTAGTGCTCTCGTTCATAGATGGAGCCACCAGTCACTACCGTCTGAACATATCTAGATAACTTTGTATACTTCAGATAAGTTAAATAAGTATCTCTTGTTCTGTTTGTGGTAAATCTGCTTAAGATTTATCCAGAATACGTATAGAATAAAATTTGCATTTGCAGTTTTCTTCGCAATAGAATGAGAGTATGGATAGCTTTCTTTATTCCAATTCCACCACTTTTCCAATGAAAATCAGCAGATGGCACAGTTTAGACTCTATAACGATTTCAGTTTGGTTCATATTATCCAGATAATCCTACCACCTTAGGAACGGGAACACGTGATGAGGAAATAATGAACGTTTGGTTAAAATCTTAAGAACTTTTTCTTTATGCGAAATTTCCCCTCCCTGAAATTTACCTGTTTAAGTTTTGAACTACATAGGCGTACAATTCAGAAATCCACTAAAATACGCTGACATATTTCTGTGCCTAACACAGGGGCAATTTCAAAATAATACATTTTTTATTTCATAGATTTTTTCCCAGTTTGGGACAGAGAACCCAGAAAGGAACTTTAATTTTTTTAATGACCTCCATAAATATTCTTTGTTATTTTAATACTTTTCACTTCGTGAGAATTTCCTGCCATCTTGCATCAAATCAATCATGTCATGGAGAATGGTTTTGACAAAGTTACATAGAACAAATGGTGAGGAGACTTTTTTACATATTTTCGATCGAAATGCTGTCCATATATGTAATGTCAAAATACAAGGATACTGTTCTACTTCAGTTTTCGCCGATAGATGCCGGCACTAGAATATTTACTGACATTTCAAATTAAATTCGAAGCTTCTTATTGAAAGCCGTACAATTTGCTGAAATTTCGTATTTTGAGTATTGTTATTGCTTAGTTTGATTTTTTCTTAATTATTGGTATTCTTTTTGTGTTGTTCTTGGTTTTTGTCGACTAGAATGGCAACTTGCTTAGGGTATTGAAAATTGGAACATATGTTTGTGCAAAAAATGTTCCCACTGAATATAATATATCGAAGAATAGATTGAAAAGTAGAGCACTACCCTCTAGTTGCTTAGTGTATCAATTTAAGAATCATTTTTGTTATTTCATCAATATACCTAGTTCTGAATGATTAAATCGAATATCTTTTGAAATCTATCATCATTTACTTAACCATTTAGAATATATCCAGTTATCAACCTGAGTTGCGTAAGTTTGAAAAAATTCTGTATTACATGAGTATGTTTTCATGAGGTTTAAAATTATACCTTACATGATTAACGTAATGTATACATTCAATTTAATAATAATATAATACCGAAAGAAATTATGCAGAGGTATTACAGTAAAATCTGTATTATTTAATGTATTCGAAAAATAGCTTAAATGCTCCTTTTCTTCTGACGTAGAATGTGATCCTTTGTAATATAGAAACATAATTAATTTACAGGTTCTATCATTTACAGTTCCTCTCAAACTGATATCCTTTCGGTTCCAATAAAGCTACTTTACCGATAAATTCCTTATTCGACCTCATTATGTCTGGACAAGATATAGTTGCGGTTTCCAACATATGGGGTTTATATATTACCTATAAACAGATTAATCAAAAAGTTATGTGTGATGATGCAGGAAATTTCATTATAGAACGCTCTGTACCTTGTGCTTACTTTGTTGAAGTAAAGATGGAAAATAAATCAGTTAAGCTGGAGAATATAACCACTCTGGTTAATTTACAACAATATAAAATTGGTTCAAGCACTGACATGAAGTCAGGAGCTTTTGCGTGCATGTTCTATTGTCTACTCACCTCTATTGGATACTCTACTACGATATTAGTGTCGATATATGAGGGGTCTCCTTGTGGAAGACCTAGGAGGATTAGTATAATTATATACAATACAATAATAATATACCGTTTTCTTAGCTTTTAAAATATATGAATACATTTTATATCATTTTAATAAATGGCTTCAGTAGAGAATCGTCTATGATCGCTGAATTTTTGATTCTTACATATGTATTCTATTGGAATTGAAATACGAAAAAACCTAAGACTCAAGTAACTCGGCATTGTACAAGTAATCGCCGAGTTTTAATTGGATCAGATTTGTATATTTCGAGTTATAGAGGAAATAACAACCATATTCCAGATGAGTATAACTCTAGAACAATTTGGCCGATTATGCCAATTGACGAACTTAAATGTCACATTCGGATGCGCAACCAACTCTGAAAATTGCAATATACATAATATTTTTTGTAATTTTTTCAATATTTTGTAGTGGTTTGGTTCTCACAAAATTTTATATACGTCTTTATGTCGATGTTCTACCAAGCTACTACTACTACTACTACAGCTACCAAGCTTCAATTCGATCGGGTCTCTATTTTTTGAGTTAACCGTTGCACCGATTATGCCCAAAAACGAACTATATTTTCGTTCCAAAGTTATCAAGGCAACGGTCACCCCTCCAGCTACTGGAACTCACACAAGGCTGCTATATAAATCCGATCGTGATCAAACTTGGAACTTGGCACTACAGTTAGGGTTTGAAGGCTCCCGCAAAATTTCAGCAACGTCGGACGAATATAATCTGATGTATAGAATTGTTTTTAATAATTGATTTTTTCAAACTTTCTATTAATACGATCCTCACAAAATTTTGCAAGAATTTTTGCTTCGGCATTTCACAACTAATTATCATGTTTGGATTGGATCGGTTTCGTATTTTCGAGTTATTGAGGAAATAACAACCAAAGTTCAGATGGGTATAACGCATTAAGATGCACAAGGGAACCTTGCAAGCCGCTACCTCTTTCCGTTCTCAGGTTATCGTGACATATAATATTTTCAAAATTTTCTAGTAAAACGATTCTGACAAAATTTCCAAACGTCTTTGGGTTTGTATTCTACAACTACTCACCAAGTTTCAATTTGATCGGATTTGTGGTGGAAAACAAAATCATTACTCGGAAACCATTTGGCTGATTATGCCCAGTAACAAACTTGTCCGTCGTATTGGAGCGCGCCACCTAACCTGAAAATGTCAAGTCGCTATCTCTTTCGGTTCTCAAGTTATCGTGGCAACGACCGGCCGGACAGAATCAAATTTGTCCTCAAATTCTTGATCAGGGAGTCAAACCCAATCGTTTGAGACCAATATCGGCAAAAAATTCGAAAATTACACACATTGGACACAATTATAACGCTATGTTCCCCAGCACATGCGCGCAATAGCAACTCCATAATTTTTTATTATGATTAGGTATATTCTTTTAATTTCGATTTTCGAACTAGTAACAATTGAATTATACTTTGCCGTGTATCGCGTGTCAGAATCTGACAAATCGACATCGTTTACAGAGTGAAGAAGAACAAGGTTTCACAATTCTAGTTTCTTCGGGCGAAAATTTTGATGGGTATTTATGCACCTTGGTTTTGACTATATCGTAAAACGTAGTATCTATCAACTTTCTTCTAATCATGGAAATTAATGGCGAAAATATTGTAAAATTGATTACCTAATAGATTAGAAAAATTTAATTCTTCAAACGAAAATTAATCGCCTAAAAAATATTCAATTTAAATTCAAAACCCCAATCTCCAGTGAATTCCCAGCGTGTTTTAATCGAAAGAATAGATATTATCGGGCCTACGACACGCGACTTAAACATCTCTCGTTAAAAGTTAATATTGTTTGTACCCTCGACGAATTTGCATTCTTAACACGACTGTCAGTCACGGATGTAACGAATGCATCACACAGTCAGACGCAATTGCATTTCAGATGTCACTTTCCCCGAGGAGATCGGGGCCACCCCCATGACAGCCGGTCGGATTATAGACCTATGTTCACATGATGGTGGTTTTGAACAGCCCTTGGCTTCTGACAACAGCGGTGGGATAAAAATAACAAAACAGAGGGACACCTGATGCAATGGAATCAATTCATTCTGGTTCTTCGGAGGAAATAGAAGAATCCAAGAGGTGTTAATTCCATGACTAAACAGGGTGAGTCTTTGACCACTGCATTAATTTTAACCAAAGATTCCTCTCATCAAATGAAACACTTTTTTCATTTGCCATTTTTCCAGATTCGGCTCAGGTAAAAAGTTACAAGCGTTTAAAGATTTCACAATGTGCTAATACACTCCCGCATACAAATTATCTATGAAATTGTTGGCGGACGAGAATAAGGCATGGTAACGTGGTTTACAGCTTGATTCGGGATTCCAACGCTCAGGGACGGATCCATAAAAGTAGTGAAATTTCTGGTGTTTTCCATTTTAAAACATTCAATGAAGAATATCTCGAAAACGGTGCGTTTAAGGAATAAATTATGAAGAATAATATAATGTTCTAAAACGATGGAATATTTTTGAAATGACTCAAGAAAAACTTTATATGCTTTCTTTTGCTAATTTCGTTTAGTTTTATGAATCCACGAGTTCATAACTAGAAAACCAGTAGAAGTAGAAAATAACTAATATTTGGAAAATATGTATCATAGTTATAGGAAACTTTACGCCAACATTCATTTTATTCGAAAAAAGGATGTCAAAGCTACAGAATAAAAACTGATTTTTTTTCATTTTTTTTTTATTTTCATGTTAAATGAAAAAAGTGTTTCATTTGCTGAGAGGAATCTTTGGTTAAAATTAATGCAGTGGTCAAAGACTCACCCTGTATGTTACCTAACCATTGGATATGCTCTCTATCTGTTAAATTCTAATAATGGTAACAGTAGTTTATTATTTTTGGGGGAAGATCTGATTCTTTTTCCACTTATGTTTTCTACTGTTTGGCGCTCTTGTTCCGCGGAACAGAGTGCTTATGAATTTGCCCAAATGTCTGTAATTTTCGAATTTAAAGCTGAAAATGGTCTTAAACGATTTGGTTAGTCTCACTGATCAAGAATCCGTGGTCGAAATCGATTCTGTCCGGCCGGTCCGGCTAGCCCTGCGTTAACACGATAACTCTCGAATGGAAGGAGTTAGAGGATTGAAATCTGCAGGGTAGGTTTAGAGCGTAAATATCTCGGACGAGTTCGTTAACGGGCCAAATCCACCTAGCGGTTTCAGAGTTATGGCCGTTTTTAGAACAAACATTTTTTATGAATATTTCCGAAACCGATCACTCGATCTACTTGAAATTTAGCATTGAATTGTAGAATAATGACCTTTATATGCATGCGAATCCTTGTATTGATAGAGTTGGCGTAAAATTAAAAAAAAAATTTAAATTGTTTTAATATTGTTTCTACAATAACTCTGGAACAGATAGAGCTAAGCAGTTGAAATTTCTAGAGTAGGTTTGGGTGATAAATATCTCAGTTGAATTCGTTATTGGGTAGAATCAGCATGATGGTTTCGGAGAAACGAAAAAAAAAATTTTTTTACATTACAAATTTCAAATTCAATTTTTTTTAAGATGCAGTTTCATCATAAGAATCCATTGTTATCATTCTCAACTCTAACAACCTAATACTTTCGGAGATGATTTTTCAAAATTTCAATGATACATCGTAGTTCTATGTATTAACAGAATGTGAACACAGAATCTGTCTGTGTTCACTGTTCATAAATGTCATCTTATCTAGCTATTAGAGACTTCGCCAATTCGTAGTTTGAACATATTTTCTGGTGGAAAACAAGTATCTGACTGATTACATATTGAATAATTTATGTATAAATATTGGGGATGATGTTTCAGAAGATTTAGAATTGGATCATTTTAATGATGTTATAGTTTATGAAGGCAATAGGAAAGAAGAACATAATGGAATCATCAAAAGAAATTACTGTTCGTTGACCACTGAGGTTAATATTACCTTTTACTTCCTTAAGTTGTGAGACATGTTCCTATATACAGTATTTTCATAACGTTGCTAGCAAAAAAATGCTGAAATATGGATCTACATTTCGGCTGCTCCATTCCAAAACACAGTATGTGAAAATAATGGAATTGTGTGGGAAACGAGATTTAGTGTTTTTGTTTGGCCCTGAGACGTTTTTAATGCAATTTTTTTTATTTTACGGTTACGTGTTACAGTTCGTCGTATAATTTTTTCTACATAATCAAATTGTACATATCTTCAGTTGTTACTATAGATTTGGCACATGCTTGGTTTTGGTATTGAATATGAAACATTTTTGCTGGTTTCAAATCCGAGTATCTGCATCAAAATTTGAATAAATAACAGTTTATTATATTTCACCGAATTCAAGATAACAAACAGTTTAATTATGTCTAACGTTTATTAGTTTAGAAACACTACAATAGTTTAGAAATACTACAACCAAAGAATCTACTACATACTATCCTCTAAATTGCTGTTGTCATACTCCTCGACTAAATCTGGAGCAGAATCGCAGAATCTGATCATGTCTTTCAAATTGCCAAAACAGAGTATCTGGTATATACTGTGTTTTGCTCTGGAAAAAGCAGATGCTGTGTTTTGAAATGTGAAGATGAGAAAATTTGTGCAGATACTGGGTTGTGGTTATGTCATATCTCTAAATCTATTGAAATTATCAGCAAAGGGGCTAGGTTGAAAGATGCGTCCAAACACAGTATATCCAAATATTAAGAAATATCATTTTCTGAAAAAATGTTAGTTACTGTGTTTTGGAATGGAGCAGCCGATTTGTGTATCATACATTTTTCTTGAGCTAAGGTCCACAATGAGTAAGTGGTATGAACTATTAAATTTTATATTATGAAAAGAGGATAGTATTTTATTATTGGCTCAGTGGTAGAGTAATTGACTTGGGAGCGGAAGCCCCAAGTTCAATTCCGAGGCTAGGAAAGAAATTTTCTAGTCACGGTAATCGCCACCATTCGCTGTTGGGTCAAAAATTAACAGTGCTGTGCCTAAGGTGGCGTAAGGACACAGTAACAAAGCCTACACAGAACACAACTGGTTCTCCTAACTCAGGGCAAGCTCTTAGAGCTTATGAGGGGTCTCCTTGTGGAAGACCCAGGAGGATCAGAATAATAATAATAATAATAATACTAATAATATATTTTGAAATATTAAAATAATTTGTTCGTCAGCCTCTACCTACTCAAATATCAGGAATGAATGGACAATCTGCTATGATTACCTCCAGCCTCGCAGTTGACATTTCAATGATATTTTATTTCGAGTTTTTCGAGTATTTCGAGTTGTGAAAACTATGCACTGAGCGTAAGTTTCGTGAGGATCATATCACACTAGAAAATAGGATATCCACTTGAAGAAGCTAACTCTACTGCCAAGTTCCAAGTTTGAACACGATCGGGTTAATATTGTCGGCGATCCGATCAGCTTTGTGCGAGTTCAGTAGCTAGGTCGGCGACCGTTGCCTCGATATCTTTCGGACTAAAGGAGATAGGTACTAGCAATTTTCAGGGTATTTTATTTTAATTTTTCGCCTCAAGGTTTGAATCACCCTGTTTATCTGAGAAAAAAACATTGAACAATGAATGTTCAATTTTCAGGGTAGGTTGCGCATCTGAATGGGAGAATTAAGTTCGTTTTTGGGCATAATCGGCCCAACGGTTTTGGAGTTAAACCCCCATGGAATATTATTTCCCCGATAACTCAAACAATATAGACTCGATCCAATTGAAGCTTGGTAACCAGTTGTAGAATCTCGACACAAAGAGGTGTATATAGTTTTGCGAGAACCGTACCCCTAGAAAATTCTAAAAATATTACAAAAAAAATTGGTTCAAGCACTGACGTGAAGTCAGGAGCTTTTGCGCGAATGTTCTATTGCCCATTCTCCTGTATTAGACACTCTTAGTCAAACATACGCGCAAAAGCTCTTGACTTCACGTCAGTGCTTGAAAAAATTTTTCTATTAAATTTATATGTAGTTACATCAAGTAAAATCCACCATAATTCAATTTTTTACACTTTATAGACGTCACGAATCAATCAGAATATAATATATCACGATATATTCCACTGAAATGAATTGGCGGGCGGTTTTTGTCCATTTATTCCGAAACCAAAACATCCCCGCTCTTCAGCGCCCCAGTATTAATTATACGCGTCCATCATTTCGGCATTCAGGAACTTTCCTCAACTGAAAGCGCGTATTTTCGTATTGATATTCATTTCCGCCGTCTGACAAGTTTCATTGGAGCCGCTCCATTGTACATTCCATGTCAGGAAACCAATTTTAATCAACATTTTCTATATGACTGCGAATTCAGACAAAACCGCGCAATGCGCTCAGATTCTTCCTCATCCGTCGCGGCTCCAGACTCCGGGACTCATTTGCAAATGAACCGTTCCCGGGTATCGAAAATTAAAGTTAGAAATCAGCATATTTCGCCGATCGTTGAGGATGAAAGTAATTTGGAAAATTGCCAGTTAAAACTCGACGCTAAACGGGAGGAAGGCCGTTGTTGGAATTTCGAATTATTGTTTCAATCAGAGTATCAGGATATATTTTCTGAGAACGGGACTGAAAATTACTTAGGGGATGTTTCTCGAGGAAAACCAATGGGTTCAAATCATTGTTGGAGGTATCATTTTTAGCGCGCTGTTAAAGTGAACAGAGTTCTCTATCAATTCGTCCAAATGTCTGTATATTTCGAATATTAATTGGGTTCGACTGAGTAATGAACAAGAGCGCCAAAAATTGGTTCAAGTACTGACGTGAAGTCAGGAGCTTTTGCGCTTAAGAGTGTCCAATACAGGAGAATGGACAATAGAACATACCCGCAAAAGCTCCTGACTTCACGTCAGTGCTTGAACCCATTATTTTTCAAATTTACTAGGGGTTCGGTTCTTACAACATTTCAAACACGTCTTTATGTCGATATGCTACTACTAGTTACCAAGCTTCAATTCGAACGAGTCTATATTTTTTGAGTTATCGAGGAAATAATATTCCAGGTGGATATAACTGTGAAACCGTTGGACCGATTATGCCCGTAAACGTCCTTAACTCTCCCATTCGGATAAGCAGCATACCCTGAAAATTGCAAGTCCCTATCTCCTTTCATTCGAAAGTTAACGAGACAACGGTCACCCATCCATATACTGAACTCACAGAAGGTTGCTCGAACCTCCAATAATATATGAGGAGCAACTTATCAAAACGCATTAAGTCCAAAAACCATTTTATTGGGAATCAACGAAAAACGATTTTTTCTTCCACCCTGGCTTATAATTTGAGTATGTCGAGTTTGTTTGATAGAAATTTATATCTAAAGGTAATAACTAATCTCATTCAAATCAATATTGATCAGATATACACAGAAAATGTAAAAAACGTTTGGACTTAATGCGTTTTGATTCATCTCATTGTATATAATGCGTTTTGATGTGGTTGAAATTGAAAATAATGCTGTTTGTTGCGATTTTTCATACATTTAGAGAAAACAGTCTGTACAGTAAGTGTTGGCCTGTAACCTAATTAACATGAGCAAATCGATAAAAAATGTTTTTTGTTATATTTTATTTGTTTTAAAAATGCAAACGTAAACATAATTCATTGCGATGCGGCTTACAAACTTTGGATTTCAATTACAGAGGGACATAATGCCATTTGGAAGATTTTGTTTACATAGGGCTATAGAGCAACAGAAAACATTTCTGAGTCCGCTTCAAACTCAATTTCGCCCTAATTGGACATAATGCGTTTTGAAAAGTTACTCCTTATACATTCGATCGTGTTCAAACTTGGAACTTGGCAGAAGAGTTAGGTTCGGAAGGCTCTAGCAAAATTTCAGCGATGTCGGGCGATTAGATACTGATATATATATAATGTTTTTGAATAATTTTCAATGATATTATAAGAATTTTCTAGTGCTGATCTTCACGAAATTTTGCAAGAATTTTCACGTTGGCATTATACAACTAATAAAATAATGTTTGATTTCAATCAGTTATGTATTTTTCAAGTTATTGAGGAAATAATAACCAAATTTCAGATGGTTATAACTCCAAAACTGTGGTCGAAATCGATTTTGTCCGGCGTTCCGTCTGGCCATTAACACGATAACTCTCGAACAAAAAGAGTTAGAGGATTGAAATTTGCAGGGTAGATTTAATCGTAAATATCTCGGACATTTTCGTTAACGGGCGAAAACAACCAAGCGGTTTCGGAGTTATGGCCGTATTGAGTGAAAACATTTTTTATGAATATTTCCGAAACCGATCACTCGATCTATCTGAAATTTAGCATCAAATTGTAGAATATTGACCTTTATAGTATGAAAAGTTTTGTATTGATCAGGTTGCCGTAAAGTGTCAGATAAATATCTTTAAAAATTTTTGTTTCTACAATAACTCTCGAACAGAATGAGCTATGCAGTTGAAATTTTCGGAGTAGGTTTGGGAGATAAATATCTTGTTATGAGGTAAAATCGGCCTGATGGTCTCGGAGTAACGAAAAAAAAAATCTATTTTTTACATTACAAATTTCATATTCAAATTTTCTAACATGCAGTTTAATCATAGAAATCAATTGATATAATTTTCAACTCCAACAAAATAATACTTTCGGAGATATGATTTTTCCAAATTTCAATAATGAATCGTATTTCTATGTTTTCACAGAATGCTGTACTTAATTATTCTATCCATGAACTATAATATGATCTCTGTTCTTACATGTCATCTTATTGTCCTATGAGAGATAAATGTAAATTCTTTCTGGTTCGTTATTGTTGATATAAAATACACCTCCTGTTCTAGAAAACGAAGTATGATTGAATGCAAAATGACCAATGAAATAACCTCAGCTATCGTAGAATAATGAGGAAGATATTATGATATTATACTTTTAAGGTGATAATATAATGCCCGTGGATAATCCATATAATGATGGAAATATATTCTTTGGTGAGATACATAATCAATTTGGGTTCAGAATATCCAGTAAAAACAAAACTGCAATATTGGCTAAGTTTCAATTGATATAATATAATTTTCAGAGTAGATTTGATGAATGAATATCTCGGATAAGTTCGTTATTGGGCAGAATCAATCTGGTGGTTTCGGATTAAAAATTTTTGGCACTCTTGTTTGTTTTTTGAAGTACACTTTTTTTAATTTAATTTTTATCAAGAATATCAGCCAGTACATACGTTCCTCAATTTTTCGCCTCGAGGTTTGGATCACCCTGTTTATCTGAGAAAAACCCAGAAAAAATAAGTGAATGATGAGTGTACCTCCCAAAATATCCTATAATGATTACTACATTTTATCATTGAACAATCTCGCATGCGCCGGGAAAGCACTATCTTCCTTACAGACATTCCTCACTTCGTAATATCCTCATCCCCAAACCCTATATTGGTAGTTATATTAATCGTAAGAAACCGTAACAAGAAGGGACACCCCTCGCCCTCCTCGCACCCTCGGATCCACCCCCCATTTCCCTATTACGAGCCGTTGATGGAACGTTCAGGAAATTAAAGTCGGTCCGGCCAGAAGAAACAGTCATTTATTTCCATTGCAATCGGGATTTATTTTAAAGTAGGCCAGGTCTGATACCGTCGTCTCGAAGGGGCCATAATCTGAATCCGATGGATCGACAGCGGGAACCGGGCTTTAGCCGTCATGAGAAAGCGACATGTGGCGGGATAAGTGAAATCGGCTCACGGGGAGTTTTTTGCCCGGAAAAGAAGTTACATGAAAGATTCTGCCGAGTATTCGGGCGTAGAAGTGCTACGTGACCCAACTGAAAAAACAGTTTTCGATACCCGGAAGATATTTTTGCTATTTGTGTCGCCGGCAAGATACATATTTATGAGTCTTACGTAGTGACACATCACAATTCATCTGAACTACGCTTGGATTAACTTTAATGCTATTTACACGTTCGTACTAACAAAAAAGTACAAGAAAAAGTAAGGATGAGTAAGGTTGTGGAGATAAAACCAACGCTTGTCAAGACAGGAGGTCAATCTATTCAGATTTTACGCCTTGAAATTTCCACATGAATTTCCACTGGAATTCATACGTTTTGGAATTGACAGGAACCAAGAATTGAATCAAAATAAAGAAAAATTGGTTCAAGCTCTGACGTGGAGTCATCAGTTTTCGCAGCTTTTATAAGATACTAGCTGACCCAGCGAACTCTGTTCTGCCTTAGAGGCAATAAATATGCAGATTTTAGATTTTATTATACACGTTTGTCATAAATATGGATAGTTTTATATATAATCATATATTTCTGCTTAACTGCGTCCAATTAATCATATGTCAATTTGCAACATTCGAAGATAATCGACGCCGCTTCTGCGGTCGCATAAGGTCCCTATTCAAATACATTATGAGAATCTATCTGAAGTACCTATTAAGTTAATGTTTTGTTTGTGGTACAAATCACTTCAATCGCGTACAATTGTGCAATTAGAAAAAAAAAACACCCTGTACAGTAATGATTTATTTTCAATGATGTATCCCTCTAAAGTTTATTTTTTAACACAAATGAATGAAATTGTACGATTGTGGCATGGAAAACAGCAAGTTGCAATTGACGTTAAAAGAAGAACTCCCTGTATGGAGATTTCGGACGAATACATTATGAGAATCCATCCAAGGTACCTATTTAGTTAATGCTTTGTTTGTGACACAAATCACTTCAATCACGTACAATTGTGCCATGAGAAAAAGGACACCCTGTATAGTAATGCTTTATTTTCAATGGTGTATGCCTCGAAAGTTTATTTTTAAACACACATGACTAAAATTGTACGATTATGGCAGGAAAAACAGCAAGTTTTAATTGACGTTAAAAGAAATACACCCTGTATAACAAAAAAAAGTATCCTATGTCCGTCTCCTGGTTCTAAGCTACCTCCCCACCAATTTTGAGCCAAATCGGTATAGCCGTTCTTGAGTTATAAGTGAAGTAACTAACACGACTTTCTTTTATAAATATAGATGAATACATTTAATACCATTTTGAATGACATACCTACTTGAGTAATGAGATAATCGTTCAAGATCCCAGAATTTTTAATTCTGACATATGAAGCCTGCTGGGAAAAAACGAATTCCGTCCACTTTGCCCTTGAAATGAGCTTAAGATGCACCTACTTAGTAGCGGTTTGGGAGTACTATCATGTAGTCGATTCTCTGCAGCTCAGTTTTACTAAACCGCATAGCATTCAATCTCCGTTAAGTCCTAACTGAGGTCCTCAGTTAAGATAAATTTGAATCATTACCTCAGTTAACGTATTTAACAGTTGTGTAACAGACCTGTTTCACGTTCAAATTCAAGTTAACTGAGGTTGCGATTCATATTTATCATTAACTGAAGACGTCAGTTAGGACTTAAACGAGATTGAATGAATTGTGAATACGGCGGTATATGAGTCTCATGTAACATCCCCACTGCCTTGTCGGTATATTACCTACATAAGGTCCATTTTCCTAGCAAGTAGGATTAGGCCTTTGACTCAGGGTCGTGTAATCGACCCCATAGTGAAGTCTCCATGGTGTGTGGGCTTGACAGTCAAATATGACATGCGGGGCAATTTTGTCTGCCTCCTAACATTTCCTACAAATAGCGTTTTCTCGGAGAATCCCCATGATGTTCAGGTGCTTTCTCGGGGTACAGTGGCCTGTTAGTTGGTCAGTTACTGGACTGGGCTTACTCCACCTCAGTAATAAAACTTCTTTAGTTAGTGAGGGGCAAGGCTGCCCCATCATTATCTTACTCTGCCTCTCGACCAAAGTTTTGTTCCAGTGCCGAGTGTGCTGTGCAAGGGTCCATTTTTCATTGACGCCGATTTTGTCACCCCTACTCCCGACTCTGGCTCGAAGAGGGGAATAGCTGAGCCCTCTCTAGCGAGTGCATCAGCTCTTTCATCCCCTTCAACCACTGTGTGTACCGGCACCCACTCAAGCTTAACTCGGTTTCTAGCAGCCAAGATCTCCAGCTGCTGTCGATATTCCAGCAAAAGCCTGTAGTTAATTCTCCAGCTGGCTATTGCCTTAAGTGGTGCCTGACTGCCCGAGATAATTCGTATGTTCCTAATGGAATAGCCCATACGAATATTCTACACGACAAATGTCGTTATGGCTGGAATATAGTTGTGCATTGCCCAATAAGCAGGGAGTCCCACGAGAACCTCCAGATGCTCTTGTCTATAAGTAAGTGGTCCTTGCAGCCCTGTGCTCATTTCCTTACTCCTCTTTGTTCAAAGACGTGGTTCCACAATGGTCTTATAATCTTCAGAATCCGATTTTGAAGAACACCTGTAGGAATCATATACATCGTGTTGAGACACGTGATTGGGCAATAGTTGTTTGGCTGTCTTAGATCACCTGACTTCGGTATCAGGACAGTTCTGCCCTCTACCAACGATGAAGGAATTGGCCCAAGGTGAATTATTATACCGCTGAGTATCCTATCTATGTGTTGATGAGTAGCTGGAAAGTTCTTCCACCAGTAGTTCCGAATGTCATCCAGTCCGGTGTCCTGAAATGATGTTTGTTCTTCGGAGCATGTCTTATATCTTCGGTTGTTATTTCAGTTAGTTATTTGGTCTGTTGCAGGTTTTGATCGCATAGCGCCTGGAATTTGTGAAGTGATGGAGTATCCCTGGTTTCCACTGGTCACTCCTACAATTTTCCAGTACTTTCTCAAGGTGATGGTGGGTTCTTTGCCTCTACTTGTTTAGGTAGTATGGTACACTGCGCAAAAAAATTAACGCACATTATGGAAATCTCAAATTTATTCTACAACTGAAGGTGTTCTCAATGATAATTATTTTTATCAGAATTATGCCTGCATTTGTTATCCACTTTCAACGTTTTTCTTCAATACAGATGTTTTTTCCCAGCAGGAATAAAAAAAGATGAGATTATCAGATTTTGAATGTATTGGCTCCATTCTGAAATCAGTTGTTCTCGATCAATTCTAGTGATCAATAGTTTTTCTTTCGTTTGATTTTCTACACTCGATAGCTATGCAATGCGAAACACGCAATTTGACCCAAGAGGAATGTGCCCCAGCGGTAGTTTTGCGAGAAGAAGGGTGGACATACACAAGAATTGCAGAAAGGTTTGGAGTTTCCCATACAAGTGTGCCCAGAATGTTGCAGCGACTCAGGGAGACAGGTATGAATGTCCGAAGACCAGGACAGGGTAGACCACGGGTAACAACTGCCATTCAAGAACGTTACTTGAGAGTTTCTTCGTTGAGACAACGGTTTGAACCGCTCGCCTCCTTCAAAATCAGCTTGAGCAAACTCATGGGGTGCAAATTAGCACCCAGACAATAAGAAATCGCCTCAGAGAATATGATTTAAGACCTCGTGTCGCGGCAAGAGGCCCAGCTCTTACCCCAGCCCATCAAAGGGCGCGTTTGGATTTTGCGAGAGACCATATCCATTGGGAAGAGGCTGATTGGGAAAGATTTCTCTTCACAGATGAGTCTAGATTCTGCCTCTACTATTGTGATCAACGTTCCCTTGTATACAGACGTCCACATGAAAGATATGCTCAGTGCAATTTCCTGAATACTACTGGTTTCGAGGAAGGATCGATTATGGTATGGGGTGGAATATCTTTGACTGCTCGCACAGACCTAGTGGTCGTTGATAATGGAGCTATGAATGCTGATAGGTATATAAGGAACAATCTTGAAGAGCATGTAGTGCCATTTGCCCCATACATTGATGAAAATTTCATTTTTATGGACGATAATGCCAGATCCATCGTGCGCGCATCGTTCAGGAGTACCTTGAAGAGGTTGAAGTCTCTCGAATGGAATGGCCAGCAAGAAGTCCAGATCTCAATCCGATTGAGCAGGTTTGGGACAACCTCAATAGAAGGCTGAGAAGTTCAGAAAATCATCCAGCTACTCTTAATGACTTAGGAATCCAACTCAGAGATATCTGGGAAGGATTAGATCAGAACATTTTAAGATCACTCATTTTGAGTATGAGCAGTCGTTGCCGAGCTGAAATTAACGCAAGGGGTGGAAATACCCAGTATTAAATCACTTATCAGCATTCCAGTATTTTGAAAATTGTTTATTTCTCTTCTTTCACATAAGATTCGGTGAAATCCTGAATTTTTCTTCCATTTAATGTGTCTTGTTTCGTTCAAAACCTTCCCGAGAGAAGATAAAAAATAAGTTATAAAGTCAATGTAGAGTTAACTTTCATTAAAATTGAGATTTTCAGAATGTGCTTTAATTTTTTTGCGCAGTGTATTATTATATATTATTATTATTTTGCTAACATGATGACCACGTAGATCGTGGAGACTGGCGACGCTGGAATTACAATTGTATTGACAGGGGCTCAGGAGATTGCAATATCATTAATTCAGTATGCCCGTGTGTGGACGCTCTAATGGGTAAACCCTGTATAAAAGCGAGATTCTGTTGAATATTCATTAATGTGGAAGACAATCCAAATTCCAGAAAAATTACGCACAATCGAAACGAAAATATATTTTGATCTTTTCACTTTCCCCGGATCCGATAAGTGGCCGAACATGTTTTCATTCTCTACGCGCTCAGGACCCAGGCATTCATACCTAATTGCGTATTCCTGTAAACGGACCTTCACAGAAACGAACTTACTGATTCGCAATAAATTCATTGGCCGGTATATGCAAAGCGCGAAAAAAAAACTCCTTCCGGAGTTCGGAATCGATGGAAAGTCTCGAAACGGTTGACGATTTCAACGGTGTCGCAGCTGGAAAATGGAAATCGACGTTACGGACCAATGGCCATGACCCATTTCCACGATTTCAGCGATACAAATGGGAATTGAAATCCGTTTTTCTATTATTTACGTCCATGATGAGCGTGATATACGTTGTGAAAGTGTTGAATGTTCAACTATACAGGGTGAGTCTTTGACCACTGCATTAATTTTAACCAAAGATTCCTCTCAGCAAATGAAACACTTTTTCATTTAACATCTTTCCAAATTCAGCTCAGGTAAAAAGATACAGGCTGTTGAAATTTTGAAAAAAAATCAGTTTTTATTTTGTAGCTTTGACATCCTTTTTTCGAATAAAATGAATGTTGGCGTAAAGTTTCCTATAACTATGATACATATTTTCCAAATATTAGTTATTTTCTACTTCTATTGGTTTTCTAGTTATGGACTCGTGGATTCATAAAACTAAACGAAATTAGCATAAAGAAAGCATATAAGTTTTTCTTGAGTCATTTCAAGAATATTCCATCGTTTTAGAACATTATATTATTCTTCATCATTTCTCCTTAAACGCACCGTTTTCGAAATATTCTTCATTGAATGTTTTAAAATGGAAATTTCGGCCTAAAATTCACAGTGACTATAAGTGGAGCATTCTTCAACGTTCAAAGAATAATCGAATCATCAACAATCCACTACGACAGATTCGCAACAACATGCATAACAAGACCATGTTGAATTATTCTCTCCCGGAAAGACGTACAACACCCATAAATCATCGTACAGATCCGCATATCGAACCTGGTACGTCTGGATAGAACCGGCCACCGGCAGAAGACGCGTGTTGCCCCCTCCGCACGGCGAGATGGATCGTCCAGGTCCTTCCGCTGACATCTCGGCCAGTAAATGTGACCTCTGACCGTTGCACCCTCGCATACCCTAATCGCGTAATTAATAGGCCGCATAAATCACTATGGTAATATCGCCGGCCGATCGGGCCCACTGAGCGATGTAAATAACAAGCTATAACGTTGTTGTGGCCGAGACCACTGAAAGGGGGTCATTTTTGGGTCGCTGTCAAGTTCGCTTGGATTTCGTGATCGATGTCGAGTAACAGAGCGGGTGGAGTGAATTGATTTTGATATAATGGGGAAAATTGGGGGTTTTTGTCGTTCGGTGTGTTATGCCGATGGAAAGGGTACAGTAATTCAGTTTTTCATTGACATGAGGCTGAATTTAGTCTGTACTAGCTGACGAAACAGAGGTTGTCTCGCTCGAACATTGTCATCTTTCCTATTAGCGGGCTCAGCAAACGTGTTTTCATAATTAAAATTGTCTTGCCATTATGTACTGACATATACGAGGATAGTTCACGAATTATTGTCCCCAACATGAAAGCAAACTATAACGAATAACCACTGTTCCCAAGCCGCAGCGGTTAAATTCGGAGCTACTAGAACTCGGGGATCCGCGGTCTAGCTCTAGTGGAGATGGAAGTGGATTTCAAAAAGGGAACCTAATAAATGGGCGCCCAGATACCCCAGCGTAATATAATAATTCCTAAATTCACCAAAAGAAATTTCACGCTAAAAACAAACAATTTGGTAAATTTGAATTAAGAGTGTCCAATACAGGAGAATGGACGACATAATTAACCATGGTAAATTCGATTAAGGGTGTCCAATACAGAAGAATGGACAATAGAACATACGCGCAAAAGCTTCTGACTTCACGTCAGTGCTTGAACCAATTTTTTTTTCGTGATTTTTTTTTAATTTTCTGGAGGCGCGGTTCTTAAAATTTTTTTTTTCGTCATTTTTTCAAATTTTCTAGGAGTACGGTTCTTACAGAAGTTTAAACACGTCTTTGTGTTGATTTTCTACTACTAGTTACCAAGCTTCAATTCAATCGAATATTTATTTTTTGAGTTATCAAGGAAACAATATTCCAGGTGAATATAACTCGGAAACCGTTAAACCGATTATGCCCAAAAACGAACTCAACTCTCCCTTTCGGATACGCAACCTACCCTGAAAACTGCAAGTCCCTATCTCCTTTGGTTCGAAAGTTATCGAGGCAACGGTCACCCATCTACTGAACTCACACAAGAATGCTCGAATCTTCAACAATATTCAACCGATCGTGTTAAAACTTGAAACTTGGCAGTAGAGTTAGGTAATGAACGCTCTTGCAAAATTTCAGCAATTTCAAACGTATAGTTACTGATATATAGAATTTTTTTTTTATTTTCAATGATTTATTAAAAATTTTCTACAAATGCTATCCTCACCAAATTTCGCAAACATTTTCGCGTTGGCATTCTACAACTAATAACCATGTTTGAGTTCAATCGGTCCAGTATTTTTCGAGTTAATGAGGAACAAAAACCACCAAATTTCAGATGGCTATAACTCTGAAACCGTTTGGTCGATTATGCTCATAAACAAACTCAAATGTGGCATTCATATGCACAACATATCGTGACAAAAAAAATATTTTTTAATAATTTTTTTAAAATTTTCTAGCCATACGATTCGCCCAAAATTTCACAAACGTGCTTAGGTTCATATTCTACAACTACTCACCAAGTTTCAATTCGATCGGATTTATATTGGTTGAAAACAGAATTATTACTCGGAAACCACTGGGCCGATTATGCCCATTAACGAACTTGTCCGTCGTATTGCGATGCGCCACCCACCCTGAAAATTTCAAGTCGCTAGCTCTTTTCGTTCTCAAATTATCGTGGCAACGGACGGCCGGACGGCCGGACGGACAGAATCAAATTTGACCTCGAATTCTTCATCGGGGAGTCGAACTAAATCGTTTGAGACCAATTTCGTCAAAAAATTCGAAAGTGATAGACATTTGGGCAAAACTATAACGCGATGTTCCCCAGAACATACGCGCAAAAACTACTGTGAAACCCTGAATAAGGGTGGCGGAAATTGTACGTAGATATTCTTCTTTGATTCAAATACGCGTCGCTTGAGCTCAGGCGCATCCACGTTTCTTATCTATGATCATATATGATTAACACAAATCTTTCCCCCAATTTCCGCTTTACAATAATAATAATTTATATAATCGATGATAATATTTGTTCAAGTCGCATATAACAGGTATAAAATATATTTCGAGATATGTTTCCAATAACTTGCGTGCTATTCCTATTCCTAAACGTAGTATTACGTCGATGGTCTCGCAATACTGTCTTCTTTCTCTTGGTGCTCGTAGTCTGCAACCCTCTGTTGGATGTCCCACAGCGCTGTTTCCTGACCACCTTGTATATACTCAGGATCTGCACCCTGCGTTGGCTGTCTCACAGCGTTACTTATGGATCACCTTGTATATACTCGAATGTCTCAGTTTTACTCTTCCTGACATAAAAACCCCTGGTAATCGGGGTTGTCCTGTATAAGTTTGCTTCAAAACTGAATCTGGTCGTGCCTCCACCAAATAATTCAAGCACACAGCAACGTTCTGTCAAAGTCGCCAAGATCATTCACGTGTTCAACTTGGATTTGCAAAAGGTCTTTAAATCCTCTTTCGAGACAAGCGAAAGTTACCTGTTATCTTTCCAAATCAAACCAATGTAACCCTGACTCCTAATTCGATTTTCGAAACTATATCCAACTAAGAAGATTTCAATAATTCTTACAAAGTTCCGAAAATGCGACTAACCTTTGCTTTCTTCGTCAAATTTCCACAAAATGGACGACCTTATCTGACCGACGCCGACTCTGACAAAACTAAACAATATTGCCAACTCATTTGGCTCCTAGAATACAATAATTCTTTATCCGTCGATTGGTACTATTGAGATCCAACCTCAAATTTGATGGCGATACAAACGACAACCTGATCGCAAGCAAAACATAAACAAACCCCTGCCCGGGTCAAAAAGGAATGTTACAAAACACATGAGAAGTTGAAACTAATTTATTTTGCAACATAGTCCCCACAACGGTTTTTTTTTCCGATCTAGAGTAAAAACCTTTTATAGGCTTTCATGAGAGCGTCCTATTCTCTCGGAAATGTGAAATTCCAGTTGTAGATTGGTTACTCACTTAAAAACCTCTCGCATGTTCCTTGGAGTAGATATTCTTCCTGCCCTTACAGCGTCCCTTAACAAAAGAGATGAGCTGCAAGCGGCATTCACAGTTGATGGGACCTGATGACTCGTAGTGATCCGAGCAACACAGCTTTCTGCATTCTGTGCGTTATAATCTTCAATTCAGTCACGTAGTTCGCTCTCATTCCATCTAGGTATCCTATGATCAGTATGACCATCCTAACCTTATGCCTTGGATACAAGATCCCCAGTTCGAACATGAAATCTTTGTATTTTTCTCTCTTCTGTTCTTCTTTCATCACCAAATTATTTTATGTGGGGAGGAAAATTCGACGACGAACAATTCCTTGAGTTCTTTGACTAGCAGGAGTATATCTGGCTTTATGGCGTGGATCTGCCGAGTTGTTGGAATCGCATAGTTCCAGTAGACTCGAGCTCTGTCATTTTTAACAACTGCTTCTATCTCCAGAGGCACATATGGTAGCACTGGTTCGTTGGCTATACCATAAACCTCTATCAGATGGAAGTAGAAAATTTGGAATGCCACATTGTGTCCACATATCCAAATGGAGCATGGACTCTGCAAGCAGACATAATGTGCATAGCAGTTTCCTGCTGACTGTGGCATGCCCTGCAAGTTGCTGGGGTGTCCACTTTCATCATGTTTTTTTTTATATCAACTGGTATTTATCACCCCATCTTGTCAAGCCATAACAAATCTCTCAGTTTCCTACTTGAGCCCAGCGGACTTCAAAAAAGGGAAGCTGAACCTAGCCGTTTGAGACCATTCTCGTCAAAAAATTCGAAAATTACAGAAACAAAACAAAATTCAGTGGTTTCTGAAAAATCGTTTCGAAGTGACAGAGAAGGCCAACAAGGAAGGATGCTATTGTTGGTTTCAAATTGAGTACTTAAAATGTATTAATAATATATTCTAAAACAAGTTGCAGAATGGGCTCCTATTCAAACACGAATGCGAAATTCGAAAACGAGTGAGTTTTCGAACGTATGAGTGTTGGAATTGCCTTCTGCAACGAGTATTAGAAGATATTTTCTCTATTTCAGGCAAGTTTCGTAAATTACTGTTGAAATTTAATGAAAAATTCGGATTATACATCCTAGTGACTTTTGTATTATATCTTGGCATTTGGTGTGACTGTTACTAAAGTTGACAGATTACGGAATTTGAATTTGAATCGTACGTAGGGCATGGATATCAGATTTGAAACAGTTTCCTAAAAGCAAGAATGAATCAAATTTAGCAAGAAGGAAATCTCTAGTACCTTATTTTTTAATGAAAATAAAACTTTTCCTCTGAACAATTCTTTCACTATATCCATATTATATTATATTGAAAATTGACGTGTGTTGAAATTTGATAGGATCGAATGTCAGTGCTGACTACCACAAAACGAACAATATAACTAGAAACAACGCGGAAATTAGTTCATTCCAGCACTGTTTTTAGTGCTGGAATGGACTCATTACGATACAGAAATAGAGAAAAGATTTTTTTCACAGCATCGTTTGAAAACTGAGATATCTTCTTGAAGGATGTAGCAATCTCCTGCTATTGTATCTTACGAAGCAATTTACAGTCATCTTCATTATAGCACGCTCTTCCCTAGAACATGCGTGCAAAAAAACGACCAACATTTTTCGTGGGACGTATTGTATCGCACATCAATCCAATCGTAAATGATTTGTTAATATTTCCCATTTCGAAATTCAACTATTGTACATTACCGCCAGTTCATCATGCCCGCCATTCCGGGAAAACAACCCGGAAAAGGGTGAAAACTGTCCCGACTGGGAATGAAATACAGATTTTGTTTTGACCACCCTATCCCGCCCTTTTCAAAACTTTGAACAAAACCAGCAGTCCGCCATTCGACGTGACCAAAGGCCGCCAACATAAATCAAGGCAGCAGCGAAAGACCCTGTTTATATTTATGCAGAGTGCGTAAACCGTTGAATAGATTATTCAGAGTTCGAGTGCGGACCAAATCGGATATGGAAGGCCGATGTGTGGTGAGGTACTTGATTTTCTACGTTCGTTTGAGGGATCAAGCCCCGTTTGCCTTGAACGAGATATGAAAATGGCGTTGCACTTTTACCGTTATGCTTTGTGAGCTGATTTTAATGCGGGATTGAGTGGTTCGGATTTATTCTTGTGTGGGATTACGAACGCGGTTACTAGAACTCGTTAGCGAACTGAAGGTGTGGAGGATTTGAGGAGATTTAGACGGTCTTTGACTGAATATGTGTGCTGTTTGAAACCGATATCAGATGTTTCCAAGGTATATGCTAAAATATATGGACTGTTGATTATCCGTTGGAAAAAAAAAATCAAAAGAAGTTGTACATTAAATTTAACCATAGATTCTTATCGTCGAAAGAAACACTTTTTTCATTTACCATTTTTCCAAATTCAGCTCAGGCAAAAAGATACAGGCTGTTGAAATTCCGAAAAAAAATCAGTTTTTATTTCGTAGCTTTGAGATCCGTTTACCGTTTAAAATGAATGTTGTAGTTTCCTATAACTATGATACATATTTTCCAAATATTAGGTTTTTCCTACTTCTACTGATTTCCTAGTTATGACTCTTGGATTCATAAAACTTAACGAAATTAGCATAAAGAAAGCCGATAAGATTTCTCTTGAGTCATTCCAAGAATATTCAATCATTTCACAACATTAAATTGTTCTTCATCATTTGTCCTTGAACGAACCGTTTTCGAGATATTCTTCTTTGAATGTTATAAAATGTTAACCTCCAGAAATTTCAATACTTTTATAGATCCGCTCCTGACCGTTGCAATCCCGAATCAAGCTGTAAATTACGTTACCCTACCTTTTTCTCGTCCACCAACAACTTCATAGATAATTTATATGCAGAAGTATATTAGCACATTGTGAAATCTTTAAACGCTTGTAACTTTTTAAGTGAGCCGAATCTGGAAAAATGATAAATGAAAATTGTCACATTGACAGTATAAATACTGTCAATGTGACAATTCTTGAATTTCACAAAATAACTATCAACAAAATTATTCTAACGATTTTCATTAAGCGTCTGACGAAGAAGTCTGATATAGACTCCGAAACGTTACGATATAGTTGTTTCTTCGTTGATGTTGTTTCGTTGTTGTTTGTTAGGCAACATTGTTCAATTGATTGCTTCTGACAAATAACCTGTGTTTCTTACGCAGAAGCAAATCACAAAATAATTAATTTTTATATTATAGATATTTTTCAGAGTTTGGGAGAGAAAACCCAGAAAAAACCTTTCAATAATGAGTATACCTCCCACAGTATCATTTAATGATTACTTATTACGAATTTTGAAAAATATTATTACCGAAAGTGATAGTTTGTTACAGTTGCGAATGATATCAATGGATCCTTATGATGAAACTGCATCTTAACAACATTGGATTTGAAATAGTATTGTAATTTTTTTTTTTATATCTCGCTGTGATTAATAAATATCAACGATTACCTTTATCAATTACTTCAATACATAAATCGAAAGTTGAATAAAAGGATCGAAAAAATAAGGTTAATGCTGAATTTGATATTCCGTACCTTGGTAGTGTAATAAAATAAGAATTAAAAGGATATTGTCCATACTAACCTCGCGTCCGTTCTTTCCCAGCTTGCTTGTCTTTTGAGTATTTTCAATCCATTAAGAGACAACGTGTATATGGACATTCTAATTGAACATTCATCGAAGTTTTCTTCTTCTACTGAAAATATCAATTTCGCAATGATATCAAACAATGTTTAATTTATGATCAATTTGAAATGTTTCACTTTGAGATAAATACAAATCCTCAATTCATTGTATTCACATAAAAAAATGGATTACAAGCAATTTAGGTTTCGTAGTGAATACCTCCGGATACCTCAAGAACTTGGAAACTTATTATGAAGCATCCGAAACTCCTCATTTATTGCTTACTCGTCGAAATCAGAACGAAGGGAGATGCCACAGTCGGGTTGGTAAAGCAGGGATCTGCTTCATTTGCAAAATCTCATTTCGCAGTTTGTTAGAGAATATAGAGACAAACATCGAATTTTCCGGACGAGCCGACGGAGAATTTTCCGTGAAAAGGGAAGGAGGTAAGGGTTGATTCAGACCCTTTTCTATGCATCTTTGGGGAAACGTAAAAGTTCCGTATTAATTTGATGGATTTGAGTTAATATTCATTTGCCGGAGTGGTCGTGGTCTGGCGATTTCGTTTGCGGTTGCGGAATTGAAAAATTCGGCATCTTTATGAATTTTCTTTTGGGGATTTCCTTTGAGATACGGGATGGGAAAAGGGGTTAGGATTACTGAGATTCGGTACGGACAACACGAAGTTTTGGGAATTCTTATTTCAAGCTGCAACAAAAATATAGCTGCTTCATAATCCGAGACGAAACTTTAGGACTTCTTTTAATGCAATTCGAATATTTTTGACACCATCGCTATAGGCACAGGTCTTGCCTAACCCTGAATGCAGCTCCCACTAGGGGTTCACGACCACTGTAGTAAGGTTTTGCATTTTCTCGAAGTATGATGTTTAAAAAAAATTCTCTGAAAATTTGAGTTAATCCGATGAACAGTTTCCGAGATATTATTAATAATTGTGAAAGAATAACAGTATTTGATATTCAGGGTTTGATATTATTCAAAATATAATTTTAATTGGCGACGTTTCGGGCAGTGCCCTTTTTCTAGCCTTCGAAATAACTTAAAATAAATTATTTCGAAGGCTAGAAAAAGGGCACTGCCCGAAACGTTGCCAATTACAATTATTTTTTGAATAATATTAAACCCTGAATATCAAATACTGTTATTCTTTCATAAGTCACACAGGGTAAATACTTTTCATTCGATTAATAATTGTGAACCCAATTTACACCGCTACACAAAAAAATCGATTCTCATCGCATAGAGCTGGCTGAGAAACGTCCAAACGATGATACCCCGGAAGGCAGAATGCTTCGAAGACGATATCAAATCAAAATGATTTAGGTCTATCACGTTTTTGTAACTGAAACTAAGGCAGATTGGCACTCCTGAAATATCGTCAATGTCAAAACAATTCTCTGAGACGTTGCCAATTTCTACTCTCAACAATCAACATAATGTTCGTTTAGAAGTTTTCCTGCTGATTATTCAGGTACTTTTATTCTTTTCACAAAGTAACGGACTACTGTATCCATTATTTTTCATTAAAATTTCAACACTTGATTCTTGATTTCCTTACAAGAAAATAGTATAACTGAATCTTCCAACCAGTTTATATACGTGCAATATTTCCATAGTAACAACAGATGAAAAATTTTCTTCAACAGTCGCCAGATCTTTGGAATTGTTGAATTCACATATCTTCTCAAATTAATTATTTTTCCCAAGAAAATTCACATTGTGAAAAATACGTCATTACTACGACTTCTATGTAAAGAGGACAACTTTGTGTAGTTATCTGAAAGGAAAATGAGCATAACCTAACATTTTCAAAATAAACACGTTGACATGTGTCAAAATGTCATGGCCAACCGGGAGACTTTATAAATGAGAATGGAGTACAAGTGATTATTTGATTTGTATTTCTACTGAAAATTGGGAGATTTGTTCAGAAATGTAACAACAAAACAAGGGGGAAAGCTCTGTGGACAGGGGCTTTGGCACGCTTTTCAAATGTTTAGCTGGAGTGGTCACCCATCCAGGCAATGAACTCGCCTAAAGCTGCTTAGCTCCAGAAAAAAACATACAATTTCTTCCCATTTTTTCCAAAAATGTAGGTCCGATCCAGTTTAAATCTAGAACTTAGCTGTGAAATAAGCTGAAATATTAAATATTGAGAAGCATTTTCGTCTTTAATATCGATCCTTTCTTCAAAATAAATACTCATTGTTTTGAAACCACATTCATTTATGAATTAAACATGTCATCTGCAATAAAAACATATTCTTCGTTTTTTAAAACTTTGGATGATAATTAATATTAAAACCCATATGTAGTACATCGCTTGAACAGTTTGAGTTGATCCTACCCAAAATATGCCATCTTATATGTTACTTAAGTCGAGCAATTTTCAATTGAACTGTATGCCACAATTCTTACCCTTAGACGGAGGTTACACGGTCAATCTGGCATCAGTTCAGTCTGACATCATTCATGGATTGATGTCATCTGACATCAATCATGGATTGATGTCAGATTGACGGGAAACTGATTGTATACGCGTAGACTGATGGAGTAATGATCCGGAATGATGACCAGATTGATACCAGATTGACCGTGTAACCTCCTTATTAGTTAGATCATTTTGATTGTGTAGTAGACAAAGGATTCTTCGTTGTGTATGTAATCTAAGATACTTTTTAGTTACCTAGAGTAAGAGAGATTGTTGGGAAATTCAGGAAGGAATGAAATAAAATCATAATATAACTTGAAGCGGTTAATCTTCGAATGGCATCATTTATCTAAGATTAGGGGAAAAGAACCCCTCTCTTTACGAATATTATATCATTAAAAGTTGATATTCATCGGTACATGTAAAATGGTTAACTCAATAGTACACAGGGTGAGTCTTTGACCACTGCATTGATTTTAACCAAAGATTCCTCTCATCAAATGAAACACTTTTTTCATTAACCATTTTTCAGATTCGGCTCAGGTGAAAAGTTACAAGCGTTTGAAGATTTCACAATGTGCTAATACACTCCCGTATATAAATTATCTATGACATTGTTGGCGGACGAGAATAAGGCATGGTAACGTGGTTTACAGCTTGATTCGGGATTCCAACGCTCAGGGACGGATCCATTAAAGTAGTGAAATTTCTGGAGTTTTCCATTTTAAAACATTCAATGAAGAATACCTCGAAAACGGTGCGTTGAAGGAGAAACGATGAAGAATAATATAATGTTCTAAAACGATGGCATATTCAAGAAATGACTCAAGAAATACTTTATATGCTTTCTTTATGCTAATTTCGTTTAGTTTTATGAATCAACAAGTCCATAACTAGAAAACCAGTAGAAGTAGAAAATAACTAATAGTTGGAAAATATGTATCATAGTTATAGGAAACTTTACGCCAACATTCATTTTATTCGAAAAAAGGATGTCAAAGCTACAAAATAAAAACTGCTTTTTATTCAAAATTTCAACAGACTGTATCTTTTTACCTGAGCTGAATTTAGAAAAATGTTGAATGAAAAAAGGGTTTATTTTGATGAGAGGAATCTTTGGTTGAAATTAATGCAGTGGTCAAAGACTCACCCTGTATAGTAGATGTATGCCGGATCAAAATAGGTACCTACTAATGACAATCTGAGATTTCTGATCCACTAGGTATGTTTTTTGGATATGATTATGGATCCATCACTCACCTGTGGTAATTGCATTTGCTATCTTCCAGCATAATTATTCAGTTATCACATGATATTTTTTTTACAAGATAGTATCAGAAAAGAGTATTTATCTCTTATTGCAACTCAATTAAGATCTTACCTTCTATCATGGAGCACCCGCCGCTCAGGGTTGGATAGACTGTTTCGAGTCCATTTAGGATCTTGATAACTGGAAATGAGACGATTGCAGTTTTTCATTTAAGAGGGTATCTTGACTCGACTAGGCCTTTTTCGTGTTGGCAACACGTATTCAGCTAAAATCCATGTTGTTTATTTATGAAGCGCTCTTTAGAATGAAATTTCAGCTGATGAGATATCAGACTATCCAGTAGCTTAGGTATAGGGTTAGCCTGGGCTCGTACTCCACGGTAGTTCTTTACATCCTGTTTATTCCTTGATTGAAAAATTGAACGATTGTTCATTCAATGTTCAAATTTTTTTCTATTTAAAATCAATATGCGTTGGATGGGTTGGAAAATGTTCAGACGACGAATGTCTAACAAGAAAGTGATAAACATTTTCTCTACTTAGTCACTATACTCATTTTCCTTGAAGTCAGTTGATTTGTTACTGCTGATATTGACATCTCTTCAAAAACCAAAAACTTATCGAAAAAAATATCAAAATATCGTTCCAAGTTGACTTAATTCTAGAGTTGATCACAAATGAATGAACGCGAATGAATAGGACACGACTTTCTGTTAGGTGCGTTTGGAGATTCGATCTTTTCAATCAAAAATAATGAATTCATCACATTAATGTAGTTGGAATATTCCGAAAGTGGGACCATTATTTCGGTCACGCGAATGGAGGCGTCATGATTTGGTTACATTTTTATTGCCTTCCTTAAGAGAACTCACGGCGAACAATTTTTGGAATACGGACTGGAAAAAACACCAGTACAAGGTGAATCACGAAGACCGTTAGTTAGAATATTTCAAAGAAAAACTCGGGATAAACACTTGAAATTCAAATTCCGGTTTCACCGGAAATGATACGTCTTTTAAATGTAATACCCAGTTTTTTCATTGATAATCAGATTCCCCATTGAATTATTCATTGTTTAAATGTGTCACTATCACTAACATATTATTCTCAAAAATTGGGAGTCTAAAAAAACCCTTCAAATTTTCTCAAATAGGGCATTCCAATGTTAATAACTTTTAGTATTTTGCATGAAAATTCCTATTTTCTAGCTTATATCCGAAGACAGCTACTCCGTCGTTAATCAAAAATTAAATTGAACATAAAAGGTGTTTCTATTCAAATGTCACTCAAAAAAACCTCCAAACTCATTATTTTTAATGAGAATCCATTTTTCTATTGGTCAGCTGGAGTCTACGTTAGAAAATAGTGTATTCTTGCGCGTACGTTCAGGGGAAGATCGCGTTATCATATCTCCCAAAAGTATGTAATTTTCAAATTTTTTGCCGAAAATGGAAAACGATTGGGTTCGACTCTCTGATGAATAATTCGAGGTCAAATTTGATTCTGTCCGGCCGGCCGTCCGTTGCCACGATAACTTGAGAACGGAAAGAGATAGACCGCCGTATTCACAAAGCATTCAATCTCCGTTAACTCCTAACTGAGGTCCTCAGTTAAGGATAAATAAGAATCGCAACCTCAGTTAACGTATGTAACGGTGTTGAAACAGGCCTGTTTCACGTTAATTTTCACGTTAAGTGAGGTTGCGATTCTTATTTATCCTTAACTGAGGAGCTCAGTTAAGACTCAACGGAGATTGAATGCTTTGTGAATACGGCGGTTAGATTTGAAATTTTCTGGGTAGCTGGCGCATCCCAATACGATGGACTTATTCGTTAATGAGCATAATCGGCCCAATCGTTTCCGAGTAATAATTCTGTTTTCAACCTATACAAATCCAATCGAATTGAAACTTGGTAAGTAGTGGTAGAATACAAACCTAAGGACGCTTGTGAAATTTTGTGAGAATCGTATCACTAGAAAATTAAAAAAAAAATATTAAAAAAATTATTTATGTCATGATAACCTGAGAAAGGAAAGAGAAAGTGATTTGGAATTTTCAGGTTAGGTTGTGCATCTGAATGCGACATTTGAGTTTGTCTGTAGGCATAATCGGTCAAACGGTTTTGGAGTTATACCCATTCGAATTTCGGATGTTATTTCCTCAATAACTCGCAAAATTCAAAACCGATCCAATTGAAACATGGTTATTAGTTGTAGACGGCCAACGCAAGAATTCTTGCAAAATTTTGTGGGAATCATGTCCCTAGAAAATGTTTAAAGAATCATTGAAAATAATTCTATATTCTACCAAAACTATTGGTACGATCTCGTTTTTGCGAGAGCCTTCAGAACCTAATTCTACTGCTAAGTTTCAAGTTTGAACACGATCAGATCTATATTGTTGGAGATCTGAGCAACCTTGTGTGAGTTGAGTAGATGGAAGGGTGACGGTTGCCTCGATAACTGTCGAATGAAAGGAGACAGGGACTTGCAATTTTGAGAGTAGGATGCGCATCCTAAATGGGAGAGGTTTTGGGCACAATCGGTCTAACGGTTTCGGAGTTATAACCACCAGGAATAATATTTCCTGGATAACTCAAAAAATAAAGACTCGATCGAATTGAAGCTAGCTGTAGAATATCGACATAAAGACGAGTGTAAATTTTTTATAGAACCGTACTCTTAGTAAAGTTAAAAAAAAACGCGTATGTTCTACTGTCCATTCTATTTTGTTGAACAGAGAATGCAATTTTGCAAATTACTGAATTGGTATTAACCATATTTGGCTGAATTTATTAAAAAAGGAGTTGGAACTTGGAAATTTCTATGCAAAGTAAAACTATAATACTATGATTTTAAAATATTTTCAAGGTGACAATTCTCAAATTTCCGAATAACTATAAACAGATTAATTCTGAGGATTTTCGTTAAGTGTCAGACGAAGGTGTCTGATATAGACTCCGAAACGTTACGATATAGTTGTTTCGTTGTTGTTTGTTAGGCAATATTGTTCCATTGATTGCTTCTGACAAATATCTTATGTTTCTTACGCAGAAGCAAATCACAAAATAATATTTTTTTTATTATATACAGGGTGTCCCAAAAATACCACGCGAAAGTGACACTGGAGATAGATTGGCATTAGGTCTATCAGATAGCATCAACATGAGCTCAGTAAAAGTCCGCTGGTTTTCGAGATATCACCACTTGTATATTTTTTAAAAATCTCCAGTTTTCGGTCCTTTATCGCCTAGCATTGCTAGAAATTACTTCAAACTCATGTTTTTTTTTTTACCTAGGCTATCCTGAATAGTTGCTTTAAACAATGAAGTAATAACTTCACCGACAACTAGAACAAAATCCTTCAAAAAATGTCTAACTTGTTGTATTTTATGCCGAAGTTAAAACGTTAACTTAAGTTTGACTGACTGCTGTGAAAAAAAATTATATCAGACTGAATTGACAAATAATCGCAAAAACTGGTCCATTTCATGCCCTTTTCAAAATGATACAACACTACCAATTTTTTTAATCAGAACCAGAATTGCTACTTATTAAAAAAAACCAAAACCCTTATCGGCTATCTCGCTCCCACATTCATTGTTTTGTAACATGGAAACCGGTCCGACTTTCACAGACTAGGGGTCTTCGAATAGTCTAGACCAGGGGTCACCAAATGGCGGACCGCGGTCCGGATGGGGATCGCGAACCTTTTTTTTGCGGACCATTTTTCCAGAAACCATGTATTCTTGATTAAAAAAATTCAGATAACTTTTCGTTTTATTTACTAATTATACATATTGGATTTAGATTAACTGCTAGTCAAATTCTTATGCCATCATTATGCTATCAACGACCCGCGACAGATATACAGATTTTGTGAACGGACCTCCAATGAAACTAATTGGTGACCCCTGGGTTAGATACTAGAGAAAACTTTTTGGCGTTTGACGGATTTACTCATTTCCTAATATTTTCCGAACGGATAGAGATACAGAGGAAATAGATACATATACTAAACGTCATCCACCGACCAATCATCGGGGAAAATTTGGATATCGAGATGTGAAAATCATAGATTTCGGACGGGAAAGAAGAATTTTCCTTCGATACCGGGTCAAAAATATTTCTAAGTGCCGACCCAAAAAATTTTTTTCATGGTATATCGATACGGAGCACGTGTCTAGTTAAATCGAGGTCGCTGATCACGAATATGCAATTAGTTTTTCCCTAAGTGGCGTACTTTGGGAAAATTTCCACTTAGAGTGAAAAAATGAACGAAAATAGGTCAATTTTGGAAGTTCACACCGCCCAAAAAAATCGGAGTAAGGTGTTGTTGATTTTTGCCCTCATATATGGATCCTTTATTTACTCAATAATCCAAACAGAAAATGTCCAGGCCGTACTATTCGGAAATTATGATTTCTTTCCCAAGGGTCTGTTTTTCGGAAAATTCATTTCGCGGTATTTCCGCGGAAAATTCTCTAATGAAAAATCCGATCATATATTCGTAATCTACGGCCCCGAATTAGTAAATGACGTAATTTGCATCGAAATCGGAGACCGGTCAAATTTTGGCAATTTTTTAATACATTAGCCTTAAAAAAATCCCATTTTTCGAGAAAAAATTTTTGACGCAAAACTATAAAACGGGTACTTATTCTTATAGATTCGGGGCCGTAGATTCCGAATCTACCATCAGATATTTATTACAAAAATTTTCCGAGGAAATATCGCGGAAAGAATTTTCCGAAAAATAGACCCTCGGGAAAAAAAATCATAATTTCCGAAGCGTACGACCTGGACATTTATTGTTCAGATGATTCGATAGATAAAGGATCCAAATATGACGTAAAAAATCAGCAACAACCTATTCCGATTTTTTTGGGCGGTGGAAAGTTCCAAAATTGACCTATTTTCGTCAATTTTTTCACTTTAAGTGGAAATTTTCTCAAAGTACGCCACTTAGGGAAAAACTGATTACATTTTCGTGATCAGCGACCTCGATTTAATAAGACACGAGCTCCGTATCGATATACCATGAAAAAAAATTTTTGGGTCGGCACTTTGAAATATTTTTGACCCGGAATCGAAGGAAAATTCTTCTTTCCCGTCCGAAATCTATGATTTTCACATCTCGATATCCAAATTTTCCCCGATGATTGGTCGGTGGACGACGTTTAGATTTATGTATCTATTTTTGCTGTATCTCTATCCGTTCGGAAAATATTAGGTAATGAGCGAGTCCGTCAAACGCCAAAAAGTTTTCTCTAGTATCCAACACATACAAAAATCTACACAAATCGATTAGTTTTGGAGCAATGACGAAGAAAGTCGCAATTTCTGGCTCTACCTCCGGAAAATGGACTAATCAGTCGGATTTTTCGCCATATTACCAAAATTAATCGAGATACGGAAAAACTAATTACAGATTCGGAATCTACGCCCTCGATTTAGAGAATAGCCAAAGCCGTGGCGATCTAATCGGAAAATTCTAGATTTTTGTATGGGTTAGAATCTAGACAAAGGACTCACAGCTCTGGCAATGTGTTAGTTGTTGTATGCATTTTATCAATATTTCACAGGAAATAGGTCATAAATACTTCTACAAGGGTTGAAGTATTACAAGATATTTTACTTGCAATTATCTTTTCGTGGAAAATATTAATTTCAAGGGTGAGACCACCCATGCAAAAATAAACCAGTTAACCCAAAACATTTAAGTTTTACAAGCGAGCTGCTTTGTTTAGAAATACAAATGAGCGCTTCCCAACATGTGAAGTCATGGGACGCAACAGTGGTGATATCTCGAAAACCAGCGGACTTTTACTGAGGTCATGTTGATGCTATCTGATAGACCTAATGCCAATCTATCTCCAGTGTCACTTTCGCGTGGTATTTTTGGGACACCCTGTGGATATTTTTCAGAGTTTGGGAGAGAAAACCCAGAAAGAAACCATTCAATAAAGAATATACCCCCCACTGTATCCTTTAATGATTATTTTTAACATTCTCTGAATATAAATTTGAAATTCTGATTTCTTGTTATATCAGATCTCTTTTAACCATGCATCTCAGTAGTTTATGGTGAAACAAATTAGCGTAATATATTTATCATTGAATAAACTAGAAGACTAAAGCTTCTGATGCCACTTCATTCTTTCTACGATACTTGTGATCCTCCAAAGGTTCCTGCCTGCCTGATCCGAGATTCAAGCACTAAAATCAATGTATCAATGTAGTGTAATGGATGAAATTGACACCACATGCTTCGTGAGTTCGATGTTAACACAAATATCCACTTAACCATTGTTCCTTGCGTAATAACACATTCGATCGATCGCAGTACACTTACCGACCAATAACAATCATTTCCAATTTGTACAGCAACCCAGCACATCACAGAGTGCAAGAGGCGATAATACGAGAAAGTAAAACCAATAAAACCGAACAATGAATGTTAACCGAAAAACGATATAACCTGCTTGGTGGAGTCCATTGTTTACAGCTAAAGCTACATAAGGCTGTAACTTTTACAATCGTATTACAAGGCGAATGTTTCATGAACTCCTATAGACCATATTAGTTAGGTTAGGCGGGAAATTTGAATTACGATCCATCCGTGGATCCGAGCACTGAATTTCCCATGCATTTCTTATGGACCTAAAATTTACGCGAATTTCTCGCCTGTTTTTAGATACTTCGGCTAATTTCTTAAGGTTTATTTTGGTTGAAATAGATTCTGTGAACCTTTCTCAACCATCTAGAATCAAGTTTTCATAACAAAATTGTATATTTCCAAAATAATTAATAAATATAAAAGTGTTCATAAATTCGATTGACGTATGTCTTAGCTCACTCGAAATCAGTCAAAAATAATAACATAACCCTAAATCGGCCTTGTAATGACGCACAACAGAAGTCATCAACGACATACGGAAATCTTTCGAACTAAACTGGTTTCAATTTTGATTTAAGAATAAATAGAAGTAGATTTTAATGTGGAAATAACATGAAAACATGCACTAATGATGAGGGTGCCCAATACTTGTTGTCTCTGTACTAAAATTCTCTTTTAAATAAGATGGTTTCATCTCAAAGTTGAAATTCCTTGTTAAAAAATTTGAATATGGATCTCCCGCCAAGCGAATGATTCTAACCTAACTAATATGGTCTATACTAGTGGTGATATATCACACACATGACTTGAGTGTCGTTCTACACGTATTGCAGTATGTAAACAGTGATGATAACACAGATATTTGACGGATTTATTCAGAACTTTCGGCAATTCATTCTGAAGCAGTTTTGGTTTATTACTTCTCGAATAAACTCATTGACTTGACAACTGATGTCCTATAGGAAAGACAATTTCCGCAAAATGATGTTTTGGCAGTGTGTTAGTATTATACAGAGTGTTTCATTGAGAAACGGAAATCTTTAAATGGGGAATAGAGGGCGCCGAGGTCGTTCTAGATATACCTCATTTATTGGCTCTAACTGACTTTGTAATCGGGATACAGGATCTTATGAATTTTGCTCATTTCTTTCTGGGGTTATAACAAGCGCACCACTCTGTTTATTTCGAATTATGTACCTATACTCCATTCACTTTTATAAAGTCTCCCGGTTGGCCTTGAAATTTTGGCACATTTCACCGTGTACTTTGTAAATGTTAGGTTATGCTCATTATCCTGTCAGATGACTACGCAACGTTGTCCTCTCTACATAGAAGTCGTAGTAATTACGTATTTTTCACAATGTGAATTCTCTTGGGAAAATAATGAATCTGATGAGATATGATGTAAATTCAACCAAAGACCTGGTGACTGTTGAAGACATTTTTTTTATCTGTTGTTACTATGGAAATATTTCCCGTATATGAACTGGTTGGAAGATTTAGTTATGATATTTTCTTGTACGGAAATCAATAATCAAGTGTTGAAATTTTAATGAAAAATAATGGATACAGTAGTCCTATTGCAGATTTCAGTTCTGTATAGCACTTCCTGATACTTAGTCTCTACTTCTTCAAAACTGCTTTCGGCATTTTCAATTTCAAAGCGAAGAGTTCTTTATTATTCAAAGATAATGATCTGTGATAATATCTTGTCTGAGATGGAACATTATGTTGATTGTTGAGAGTAGAAATTGGCAACGTCTCAGATAATTGTTTTGGCATCGACGATATTTCTGGAGTGTCAAAATGCCTTAGTTTTAGTTACAAAAACGTAATAGATCTAAATAATGGTCCGCGGGAGACTTTATAAAAGTGAATGGAGTATAGGAATAATTATTTCCTGAAAAGGATTTTTTGGTAATGTGGAAGTAATATACAGGATGCTTCATTGGGGAGCGGAAAAAAATTTGCAGATGCAGTTTCATCATCATAATCCATAGATATAATTTTCAACTCTAACATTTTAATACTTTCGGAGATATGATTGTCAATTCATCTACAGATAAGAGCTATTAGTGTTCTGTGGATAAGAGCAAAGTATGATTGAATGCAGAATGACCAACGGAATAACCTCAGCTATCGTAGATTGCTCATGTATAATCTATATGATGCTGATGGAAATATATACTTTGGTAAGTTAAACAAATTGGGTTCAGAATATCTCCAGTAGAAACAAAGCTAGAATATTGGCTAACTTCCAATTGTTATAATATAATTTTCATAGTAGATTTGAGGAATGACTATCTCGGATAAGTTCATTGTAGGGTAGAATTAGTCTGTTGGTTCTGGATTCATAAGTTTTGGCACTTTTTCTGAATTTAAATTATTGTTGTTTGAATTCAATTTCTTTCATAATGAAGTTCTATAATAATAATGAAATAATTTCGGAGATATGATTTGTCAAAGTTTGAACAAGAGTGCCAAATCTCCTATCCACAGGGCCCTCTCACTTTTTTCACACATATCATAACCTTTCCTTATAAAAATAATCCAGAATTATAATTGAATTTGATCAACGTAGAATTGAGTAATTGACGAAAACTGAACTAAGTTGTGAAATATTTTAAAAATCACAAGAACTCAAATATCTATTGATTTTCGGTTACCAATAAATATGAGTCAAACAAGAGCAAATGATCTATCTAACACCTCCTCCAAGGTTCACGTCTAATTTGGAATCAACCTGTATAATTAATTAATCATTATAAAATATAAATATAATTTTACAGAGAGGCAACAAATACATACCCGATAATAATATTTACACATATGCCTTACTAAAACTAACTAAAAGTTCTTCGATTTATCGTCTCATCATGAATAATGAAATCAAAAATTGAATGCATATAGCTTGCAGCCTCGAACTTGAACCAGACCGAAAGCAATCATACCTCACCAAATTTCTTCCCGGGGCTACCGACTTGTTTGCAAAACATAAAAAGGCGGGAGTGAGAGCATGCACACGGCATCAATAATGCAAAAAGCGACGCACTCCATCCGGATCGAGACAAGATCGAACCCCGCCGCAAATATTGGCCTAGCTGATTGGGCTTGATTCATAGCCGACTGCAAATAATCGTGCATTATTTAGGGAATTACGGACAAGTGGAGAAAGAGGCGAACTTTACGTCAAAACGATGCTCCGGCAGGGACGGTCAAAAGAGTACGGGGTAAAATCCGGCAGGAATTTCTTTGCATTCGTTCCTAAGGTCTTACCATTGTTAATCGGAGTTGGCAGGTACAAGATGAAATTTTATCCAAGAAGTGAGCACTTAATAGTGGCAGGACAATTTCAAATATTGGAATTATGCAACATACATTTGATGAACAGTTCAGAACTTGAATCAACACACACAGCACCCAGTGTTACGTCTCATGACGTCGCATATTAAGATACGTAGGTTTGGATTTCTCAACCAAGGAGCTCCATTGTAAAAGGTGAATATTTGTCCCTAGATATAACTGGGATTTAATTTACCATGTGGGGTCTAATACCTGAAAATAATACTGTTGAAGAAAACAACCTTGCTTTGTCTGAGAGTGTACACTTTCTTGTAAAACGTCTAGTACTCTCCACCAATTTATGGCTTATTTCCTGTAGAAGACTTACAAAAAAATGCCAAAATGCATTCTACTTCTGAAGTGCTAAGAAACTTATCACCGTCTTAACGCATTGCCCAATGCTGGTAGTCGTTTTCTCTAGAGGCTATTGAAACCCCTAAACTGTGGAATTCATGTAACTGTTCCTGACAGCTTTTATGAAGTAATCAGGTTAAGTCAGTTCAGATGAGTGGGACAAATTCCAGATTTCGAATGCCTAAGATTGAATATCCTAGAAGCGCACTCATTGGTGCTTGTATCCGTAATTTCGGAGATATTCCCACTCTATTCCAAAAACGACACATGAGAGTATTGTTGTAAGATATCAGGGCGGTTATAAGATTGAAACCCCAATCATTGTCAATATTTCCCCCGTTTTCACTCAGATGAAGGATCCTACCATTTTACTGGTCTTTTATGTACGTTTAAGACTGAAATAATTTACTACTACTTATCTTAGTGCAAGATACATCACTTCTATTTTGATCGGTCACGAAACTATTGCCTCTTTAGTTCTCCTACCACTTATGTAGTCACTTCTTCCTTGCTATACGGAAGATTTATTGTATTTATCAACGAGTCCAGAGCGTTCCTGCCAATAGGGTCCTTCATATTAGGAAGATACTGTGTCTGGGCTCTGCGGGACTCGTTTCTCGATTAATATCGAGCGAATGGTGGCATATGATTTCACGCTTCAAATATTGACTGGTGGGGAAAGGCTGATTTCCGTGTTTTGTCTCATAGGTGGCGTGGGCGATTAGGTATGATCGACCAAGCCGGCTCTGAGAGGCTTAACCCGGGTCAGTTTAGTTGAATTTGTTGAGAAGCTACAGAGTACTGATGATGGCCAAGAAGCCAGAAACGCGTCTGCTCTTGCTTTCTCGGCAAATCAGTGAACCCCTTGGGGTCTATTTGACTTGTGAAATATATGCATAAGTATATTTATTATACGAAGCCATTATGAAGGTCCCTATTGGCAGGAACGCTCTGGACTTGTTGATTTATTAACAACGGTATCGCCATTTTTCATTATTAATATTGTATTAATATTGCGTTGTACAGTTACTTCGTGCTTGTTATCGAAATATCGGTAACAAGAAAATACAGTTTGTTGTTTTGTTCAATGTGCGTTTGAATATTCCACCACTTCCTATCTTTGTAATTGATATCTTACTGTTCAATTGCTAATATGATATCTCCTAAAAATTACTTCGTAGAATAGAATCCTAACTAATGAATAATTCACTCTCGATATTATTAGCTTGATATTTTCTGAAAGAAAACTCCTTAAAAGGGAGTAATATTCCAGTCATGTATCATTCATCTTTCTTTCAATTAAATTACCATACGTCTGTCGTGAACCCAGAGGAGGAGTTAGGCTCAGCAATTATCCTATGTACCCAAAATCACGTGTAATGAAAACTTAAATCCAAAAGGCATCTCATAATTGATTTTCCTGTTAATTTTGGATAACGTCGGAAGGAAACAGCTAAAATCCCACATCGTAAGTCAGAGAGCATAGAGCTCAAATCGCTAATTTCCGCATACTACGCCACTGCACAAAGGCGAAGGAATTTACTGCTAGGGTCTGGGGGATTATCCAATATTATTTGACTTTCATTGAATTACCATATTTATCTTGCTGCAACTGAATGAAAAGGGATTTATATCTGCAATTTCCGTCCCCAACAACACACTACCGTTTTCGGGTGTTGTGTTGGCAGTGTTTTCATTCGTGTATTTTATGACGGCCCGGTCGGATTTTTGATAAGAACGACGTGATCCGGGTGTCAGAAATTGGGGTGTAGGGCAATGGTATGAATTGAGGGGTGGATGGATTTGTGAATGGTTGAATGTGATCGTATTTTGAAATGGAATTCCATGATTTATTCCTCAGATCTCATGATAATAACGCAAATCAAGCTTTAGGAATTCTGAAAGAGTATTTCACTCTATATTTTTGCGAATCTTTGGCCGAAAAGAGTCTTGAATTAGCAAAATGGCTGATAGGTTTGTTAATATTCATAGATTTGTTAATATTCATAGAATTCTTACAATCCGACGAGAAGTTATCATGAGCCCTCCAAACTTGAATTATACTGACCGACAAAGAAACTGCAATACCCAGAAAGAGCTGTTTGAATTTTAAATTTTTTTGTAAAACATAGATAGTATAGCAAGGAATAAATGATTGAACTTTGAAGAAAAAAAACGAAGAGTTTACAATTCTTTAATAATAATAATAATAAATTTATTAATGATGTGTTTGTCCACCGCGATTATCTATAAACTCCACAACTCGCCTTGGCATTGATGCAATAAGATGATCTATTTCTTCTGGAGGGATACTATCCCAAACTACCTGTAGTTTATGTCTCAGAGCCGCCAAAGTCCGTGGGGGCTGGGGTAAATTTCCAAGCCTTCTACTCATGATGTCCCAAACATGCTCTATGGGCGAAAGATCGGGGGATCTGGGCGGTCATGGCAAAAGATTCACATAAGTCGCTTCAAAAAAGTTCAAACTAACTCTGGCAACATGAGGTCGAGCATTATCTTGCTTAAATATTGGAATCTCGAGCCGGTTAAGGTAGGGGAGAACATATGGCTCCACCTTTTCTTGAAGGTAACGCAGCGCTGTCATGTTACCTAGAATAAAGACTAAAGGTGACTTACTTGCATGTGCAATAGCACCCCATACTATAACGCCTAGTGTCCAGTGTACATGACGATCAATATCAAACTGAGGTTCACGTCTTTCTCCCAGACGTCGTCTAACCCTTCTTCGGCCATCATGTGCACCCATGGAGCATCGAGATTCATCAGAAAAGACAATCTGATGACATTCCACATTCCAATGTTGACGTTATCTGCACCACTGTAATCGTTGCCGGCGATGCTCAACCGCCAGAGGTAATACAAGATGGGATCGATAATGCTGCAGTCCAAAAGACCTTATCTGGCAGTAAACCGTTCGGACAGTTACAGGATGGCCTTGTTCTCCTAACCACTCATCAGCTAAAGATCGAGTTGTCGCAAATCGGTATCTAATAGCAATAAGTCTTAGACGTCGATCTTGAACTTCATTTGTGCCCTTCCGACATCCAGTGCCTACTCTTCTTCGATTTTGGGCATTATCAAACCACGCTCGACAACATCTCATAACAGTACTTGGATTTCTGTTCGGACGGTTAGTCGATTTCTCGAAATGACAACCCCGTCTCCCGTAGACCATTAATTCGACCTCTTTCAAATTCGCTTAGCTGGCGATAAATTCCGCGTACACGTGCTCTAGGCATTTAACAACAACTAAACATAGATTTCGGATCTCCTCGAACTGCTGGTTTGTTGTAAAATTTGAAAAATTTGCAAAAAACGACTACAATATGTAAGTAACAAAAATTGTTTACATGAAAAAACCTTCACGATTTTTTTCTCTAAATTTTAATAATTTACTCCTTGCTATGTTTTACCAAAAACAAAATTTAAATTTAAACAGCTCCTTCTAGGTGTTGCAGTTTCTTTGTCAGTTAGTATATCTATACTGAGAAAAATTTTCGGGTTAATAATTAATTTATTTGGGAGAGTTTTATTTGTCTTAACTGAATTTTATAAATCATTCGAAGATATTATAAATAATAACGACATCTTGATTTTAACCTTACTAGTACTTATTAACAATTATTACAGGATTATTACCAGGAAATAAACGTAACACGAAAAATATTTTTAACTATAAACAATTTATTCATTTCCTCAAAAAAACTCATTTGAACTAAAAACTAGCATTATTTCTGTGAAACTAATTATTATTGAATTATGATTGAACAAAAATTTATTAATTAATAATATTATTAGACTTGAATAAGTGTCTATTTAAGACCGATCCTTGCTTTGAAGCGATACCAACAACGCGTATATAGAGGTGTAAGTCGAGGTACCCCCCCAACCCCATTGGTCATCACAACGAAATGCGAATATGAAAACTTCGTAATACAGGGTTCAGTCACATTATTAGTAATATGTGATTGGTCTATATTGTTGCAAATATAGAGCATTTGTTACTTCTGTGTAATTCACAGAATATAATAACTCAAATGCCAAAATCCTATTTTCGAAGTGTATTTGAAAGCCGAAACTTGATATATATTTATCTTAAGTCAATTTTTCTTCTATATCATCAGTTGAATTGAGAGTTCCGCCAATTCCTGGGATAATAATGTGCCAATCTAATTGTAGAATATTGAGAAAGCTCACCGATATGTATCCACTACATGATCCCTGAAGCTCCTCATCATGGAAGTCTGCAATTGTCTTGCGGAAGATAATGTGAAAGGGATGTCGAACTTACCTGAAAAAAAATTACAATTAGGATCACAAAATATCAAAGCATGTTGAATTGAAAATTCAGAACGATATGTACCGTGAAATTATTTTTTTCAGTGAGTACACCTGAATGTATCTTACGTTCATGTAGATTACGTTCTATATTTCCTTCAACTGCGGCAAAGATCATATAGTCGAGAGGAAAATGATATGATGGTATATAATTATGTTGTTTATATTATTGCAAGCTTATGCTAATTATTCTGAATGGGGTATATCAAAAGATACATGACAGAATTCTGAATATATCTGAACATTAAACATGCAGAGGTTATTAAATGGTTTATTTCTGAGTTTTCTCTACCAAACTCTGGAAAATATTTATAAAATAAAAAAAATATTATTTTGTGATCCAACAATGTTGCCTAACAAACAATAACGAAACAACGTCCACGATGAAACAACTATATCGTAACGTTTCAGAGTCCATATCAGACTCCTTCGTCAGACTCTTAACGGAAATCTACATAATTATTTTTTGTCGATTTCTATTCTGAAATTTCCCATTATCTTCAACGATGGATCAAATCTGAAAAGAGGCTTTAAAATAAGGTTGATATTTCAAATCGAAAGAATTGCAGTAGGATACGATATTTTGTGTAATCTTGATTTTGACTTCAATAATTGAGATCAATTAAAAAAACCTTCCTCAAGTTGAAATTAACTATGTATTTTACCGAATGACAAAGAATGAATAGTAAAAGAAACAAAAAATTACAAAAAAGGGGGGAAAATAGCTATAATAACTAAATCATATGTTCGAAATGTTGAACATCCTCTTGTACACATCTTTCAGCTCGGTGGATTATTTCACGCGAAGTAACACTTCTCAACACCTCAGCATTAAGGACTCTATATGCATTCCTTACTTTGGTTTTTAGATCTTCCAAATAAGTAGGAGGTGTCTGGTACACACGATCTTTCAAATATCCTCAACGGAAGAAATCTAGCGGTGTTAAATCTGGAGATCTTGCAGGCCATCTTATCAGTCCATTTGAAGATAGATGGATCGGCACACATGGGTGATAAGTCGAAATCAAGATTACACAAAATATCGTAGTCTACTGCAATTCTTTCAATTTGAAATTTCAATTAACGTTTTCTCTCACAAATCAAATGTGCAATACAAAGTGTGATACATCGTTAGAAAGGTAATTTTGAGTAGAATTTAAAAACGAGAAATATACAGGGTGAGTCTTTGACCACTGCATTAATTAAAACCAAAGATTCCTCTCATCAAATGAAACACTTTTTTCATTTACCATTTTTCCAGATTCGGCTCAGGTAAAAAGTTACAAGCGTTTAAAGATTTCACAATGTGCTAATACACTCCCGCATATAAATTATCTATGACATTGTTGGCGGACGAGAATAAGGCATGGTAACGTGGTTTACAGCTTGATTCGGGATTCCAACGCTCAGGGACGGATCCATAAAAGTAGTGAAATTTCTGGAGTTTTCCATTTTAAAACATTCAATGAAGAATATCTCGAAAACGGTGCGTTTAAGGAGAAATGATGAAGACTAATATAATGTTCTGAAACGATGGAATAATCTTGAAATGACTCAAGAAAAACTTTATATGCTTTCTTTATGCTAATTTCGTTTAGTTTTATGAATCCACGAGTCCATAACTAGAAAACCAGTAGGAGTAGAAAATAACTAATATTTGGAAAATATGTATCATAGTTATAGGAAACTTTACGCCAACATTCATTTTATTCGAAAAAAGGATGTCAAAGCTACAAAATAAAAACTGATTTTTTTTTAATTTCAACAGCCTGTATCTTTTTACCTGAGCTGAATTTGGAAGAATGTTAAATGACAAAAGGGTTTCATTTGATGAGAGGAATCTTTGGTTGAAATTAATGCAGTGGTCAAAGACATACCCTGTATAGAGTGCTATCTCAGAAAAAAAAAGTCAGTCACTTCCGGTCAAACCAAAAGTGACTTCAATTTTTTGTTTTTCTCAGTTGAAGGTTCCTTGTACGAATTGGAAATGATATTTATCTTTTGAAATGGATCAGATAATTCATTGGAACAAGTATACTTGCGACACTCGGTATTTTAATTTTTCACTAATATGTATTTATTTAGGACCCCCAAATATTCATTACACCATATATGTTTTCTCAGCGTACTCGTATACAAGTCGTCCATCCTAGGACACGTCAATTAAGGGATATCTCCCAGGATTCCATCAACAAACATCTCAACCACAACATAATCATTCCGCTGACGCACACTGTAACTCAATTTATTATCTCATCCTCGGACAATCTAACATCACGCCAACCAACAAGGTATCAACGGTGATAAGTGCCATAACACCATACGCACTCACCCCAGAGCACAGAACAGAATCCAATCTTATTGCGCTCCGGTTACACCTACGCAGTCGGACGCTTATCAAAGGGGGCTGTCAGCCGACAAGCTAATATCCAGGATGAACGGCTGAGGGAGCCCGAAGGCGAGAAGCCCCCCACACACGTCGCACATGTGGGAAAAGATGGAGGTACGCGTATCTTCCTTCTTTTACGGCAATAATGCCGATTGTTTCGGGGGCAATAAGCAGAATTCGATGTCGAAATTCAACCGTTTCGAATTTGCACCCGTAGATAGAGGGGCTTATGCGAATGAGGCATCAGTTGGCGTGCCAAGAATGCGGCTGGAGGGGTGACAACGATGAATTTTTTACGGTTTGGCGGGGTGAGCATGGAATATAAGTTGCTTCATATCAGTTGTCACTGAAGTTACAACATCCGGGTGATTTGAATGCGGAAGATTCCTTGGGGATACAGAACTCTTCAAACCCAAGCGAGAAGCTTCATTGGTTGAACGCCAGGTGTCACTTTCGTTTACTTAGTACTCGGAAGTGCCTGCTGGATTCTCATAACGGGTGATTTTTTAAGAGCTTTCGGATTTGATTTGAGAAAAAAACACATAAAATTAAGGAAAATGTATGAAATCTTTATTTGAGTCGATAGAACAATTCATATAATTTAATGTTTGAAGATAATTTCATGTAAATGTTGGCCGCGGCTGCGCTTCAAATGGTCCATACACCGGGTCCAATTTTGGCATGCTCTCTCCAACATATCGGCCGGTAAATTCTTCAATATTGGCTTCCAGTACGTCAATCGTTGCGGGCTTCTCGCTAAAAACATGAGCCTTAACACAGCCCTACAAAAAATAATTTTAAGACGTTAAATCACACGATCTAGACCGCGACATAATTCAGCGATAAAAAAGTGGATCTTCATCCAACTTTGCTAGCGCTCATTCATTAAAAGTTATCCGTTGTGGTAGGTCATGCTGCTTCAATTCTTATCCCAGCTGTATTCTAACAGATTTCACAGCTGAATCCTTCCGCAAAATTTTGGACGTAGTTGAGTAACAAAGGCCCAATTGCTGCGAATGGTGCCGAATCGACAATTTACTGTCATCACTTACACTGGCGGATACAACTGCGATATTTTCCTCTGTCCGCACTCTACGTATGCGTGTTGGTGGTTTAATATCCAATAATGTAAATTTGGTGCGAAATTTAGCCACAAGATTCCGAATAGCCGCCTGAGAAGGTGGAAGAAATGCACAATACACTTTTTTAACCGAGCATAAATTTTGATAATAATATTCAATGATTTGCAAGCGTTGTTCGTTTGTAAGTCAATTCATAGTTAAATTATAGACCACACTGAACAAGTTTGTCAGTCACACAAGGCACAAAACCCCCGTCAGCTGTAAAAAACAGGGTGGCCAAAAAGAAAGTTGTTAAAAAATCACTCGTTAAGTTTCCTAGTAGTGTTTTTGTATAATCGTTGAATTATGCCCCACTGTTGAGTCCAATAGTACGAAACCGGTCTGTTACCATTCAATTTTGATGACGATACGCTCTGTGTAATACTATAAACCATTTGTCTCTGCTAGTCCGTTCATCTTGAATGATTACTCGTAGATTTCCTTTGAAGAGTAATTCTCTTTGTGAACCCTTTAACCTAAAATTGTCTATTCGAGAGATTCGAAATAACGGCAGTGGTGGACTGTCCTATGAAGCAGTGCGTCACCAATAAATTAGGAAAAGTACACGTATCAATCAAATATTTTATATTATTATTTTATATTTCATTTTACATTATTTCATTTCATCACTTCCTCAGTCAGCAGTTGTACCAAAATTTCGGTTCATCTTACAACAATATAACATGGTAAAATACGGCCCTGGCTCTCAATTGAACTTCAAATATTCCCTGTGTAAACATGTCACTTCATCTTTGAGTAAATAAATGGTTAGAGGCTGGCCTAATGCGTTTCCTTGTTTAGCGCGTTATATTTCTCGTAGAGTAGGTGGTCAGTTTTGTCATATAGTAAAAGGCATAGCGCCTGAAATGTTGATTCTAAGTAATGCCTCCATGTTTTCACTTGCGTAATCGCCCATCGGATTGGAGAAACGCCCGATAAGGTCGTGAAATTATGTTTCAGTTAATCAATTACTATTAAGGCGGAACTGGATTTAGCGGGACCATGAGAATCACGAAATCACAAAATACCAAGGTCAACGTAAATATTCAAAGTACTTATGATTTTATAATATTCCTAATAAATAAGCAACATATTTTTATAAACGCCTCCAACAATCTCACAATAGAAAAACCTCTGTTGAGAATTACATAACATATATTCATTGGCCAAATTTCACTTTCAGATAAATACATTTTTTGACAATGTAGCCATAATATGGCGAGCAATTTTTGCGCCGATGTTCTAGGGTACAAAGTGCATTTGGACTGAATGTCTGTAACTTTTTTTTTTCTGCCGGAAAAATAATTTTTCTATTTCCAATGGATATATTGCCATATCTTGTTGATCGCTGAATGATCTCTGGAAATATAATTTCGAATGATTGATCAAATTGAGTAGAATTGTTTGGAAATAGCCAATCTTTTAAGGAGCACAACATTAACATTGAAAAATATCAACCGGTTCACAGAAACCCATAATATAGAACTTGAATATGTCGAACAGATGATTTATCTGATCTCAAAATATCTACTTGGTAGCCAATCTATTATGTTAGAGTCTTTCGGTAATTCTCTTTAAACAGGCAATCTTATATAAACATAAAGATATTCTCAATATCCAAAGTACCATTTTGCATGGAAGGATGGAGTTTTCTTCGCTATATGCGTTCTAGGACATCGTTATTTTACAAACTATTCTGATCAATTAGCGTTATGGCCTGTACAGTTGTTTATTAATCCCATGTTGAATATCTGCTTAATTGCCCAGAGGCCTAAGTCAGCTTAGAAGTTATGTAAGTTTCTACCCTTGAATCTACCCTAGGCTTACCAGATTCCATTTTATGTTTGCTCCTATTGACCTCAATAAATTTTGATTTAGTACTTTGGTTATACAGAATTGTTTCCACAGTTTTCGTTTTCCCAATACTGGGATCATTCACATGAAATATGTTAAATTTTCATAATATTGTTGGGGGGAAGTATGAAGGAGGGAAGGAAATAATTTTTTATCCCTGAATTGTACCTTACGCTAGTTGAATTGCAATATGCTATTAAATAGATAAAATATAATTCATTTTGAAAGAACTGATCAAGAGAAAAGTAGAATTTAATTAAGGAAATCAAATCTGATCCAATTTGGAATAAGTAATTACTTGTACAATGCGGGCGCACTAAATTTTAGTGAATTTCGTTAATATCGTATTACCAGAAAAAATATTGAAAAAAATTGAATTTAGCGCGAATCTTCGAACCACCATTTTACAATCGAGTAACGAATTTCAGCTCGGGTGATAATTTTGACCGAATGTCTGTAATTGTTAGCCGAAAATGATCTCAAACGATTAGGTTCGACTCCCTGATGAAGAATTTGAGGTCAAATTTGATTATGTTCAGCGGACAAGTTCGTTAATGGGCATAATTGGCCCAAAGGTTTCCTAGTAATAATTTTAGTTGCATCCAATAAAAATCCTAACGAATTGAAACTTAGTGAGTAGTTATATAATACAAACCTAAAGACGTTTGTAAAATTATGTGAGAATCGTATCACTAAACAATTTTTAAAAAATTATTTAAAAATATTATTTTAGTCACAATAACATGAGAATGGAAATAGATAGAGACCTTCAATTTGTAGGGTAGGTTGTACATCTCAATGTGACATTTGAGTTTAATGAAAGCCATAATCGGCCCGACGGTTTCATAGTTATACCCATCTGAAATTTCGTTGTAATTTCCTCAATAACTCGAAAAATACAATCCAATTCAAACATAGCTATTAGTTGTAGAATGCCGACGCAAAAATTCTTGTCGGATTTTGTGAGTATCGTATCACTATCAAATTTGAAAAAAAACATTGAAAATAATTTAAAAAAATTCTATATATGAAAAATTATTCGTCCTCAACAATGAAATTTTGCAAGATCCTTCAAAACCTAACTCCACTGCAATTTCCAATGTTGAACTCATTCGGATCTATGTTGTTGGAGATCCGAGTCGCCTTGAGTGAGTTCAGTAGCTGGATGGGTGACCGATGCCTATATAACATACGATCGAAAATAGATAGGGACTTTCAGTTTTTAGGGAAGATTGCACATCTGAATAGGAGAGTTATGTTCGTTGTTCGGCATAATCGACCCAACGGTTTCGGAGTTTACCTATCTGGAATATTATTTTCTCGACAACTCAAAAACTACAGATCCGATAGAATCAAAGCTTTGTAACTTGTAGAATATTGCATAATACGTGTGTGAAATTTTGTGAGGACCATACCATTAGGAAATTTTTAAAAGACTTCGAAAGAATATATTATGATAACTTGAGAATGGCAAGAGATAGCCACTTGCAATTTTGAGTAAAGGTTGGGCATCCGAATGTAACGTTTAAATTCGTTAATTGGAAAACTCGTCTAAATTGTTTTGGAGTCATACTCATACATATATGAAGATGTAGAATGATGACCCACTAATTTTCGCGGGATTTCTTGAATATAGTATCCTGGAGTGACCTGAAGCGTAAGCTTTTTCGTAGTTTAATTGCAATAGAATACATATATCAGCATTAAAAATTCTGTGATCATACTGATTCTCTACTGAGGTCTGTTATTAAAATGGTATGAAATGTATTCGTATATTATTGAAGCTGAGAAAACGGTATATCTATATCGATGATAAATTTATAGTAGAGTGTCCAATAGAGGTGAGTAGACAATAGGACCAATTTTTGGCGCTCTTGTTCCTCGGAACAGAGTGCTTATCAATTTGCCCAAATGTCTATAATTTTGGAGTTTTTGTCTGAAAATGGTCTTAAACGATTTCGTTCGACTCACTGATCAAGAATCCGTGTTCGAAATCGATTCTGTCCGGCCATCCGTCCTTCCGGCAGTCCGGCCGTTAACACGATAACTCTCGAACGGAATGAGCTAGACAGTTGAAATTTTCAGAGTAGGTTTGAGGGATAAATATCTCGGTTAAGTTCTTTATTGTGCAAAATCGGTCTAATAGAAAAAAAATTTTTTTTTAATATGCAGTTTCAACTCTAACAAGCTAATACTTTCGGAGATATGATGTTTCAAAGTTTCAATAATACATCGTAAGTTCTATGTATTCACAGAATGTGAACACAGAATCTGTCTGTGATCAGTATTCATAAATGTCATCTTTCTAGCTATAAGAGAATGTCAAATCATAGTTATTATTGTCTCTTGGAAAACAAATATTCGATTCTTGAATTTGTGAATATATACAAGACTGCTTTGATGTAGTTTATGGAGGCAATAGGAAAGATGATCATAACGGAATCATCAAAAGAATTTACTGTTCTTTGACCACCGAGGTTAATATTACCTTTTACTTCCGTAAGTTCTGAGACATGTTCCTATATATACAGTATTTTCATAATGCTGCTAGCAAAAAAATACTGAAATATGGATCTACATTTGTGTATCAATCATTTTTCTTGAGTTAAGGTTCATAATACAGAAAATAATGTGTTAGTGGTATGAACTATTAAATTTTAAATTATGAAAAGAGGATAGTATTTTATTAATATATTTTGAACTATTAAAATAATGCGTTCGTAATCCACCACCTACTCAAATATCAGGAATAAATGGACAACCTGCTATGATTGTTTCCAGCCTTGCTCTAGACATTTCGATGATACTTTCATTAGGTATTTAGGTATGCAGATTGCTCAGTTAATCTTGAGAAATAAATTTAATGACAATTTTTGAAGCATTAAGGCATTGAAGCATTGTAGATTGCTCTTTTTTTTATAAGATAATTTTTTTGAAGCATTTTTTTCAAACAACACTTTTTTTAAATTTAATTTCTTTCATGATGCATTTCTATCATAGGAATCCATTGATATAAATCCCAACTCTGAGAAACCGATACTTTCGGAGATATAATTTGTCTGTTTGAACTATAGAGCGCCAGAAAGCTCCTGTCCACAGGGCTTGAACCAATTTTTCATTTTAGTACTTTTGTTCAATCCAATAGTTTATTATGAGTTTCCACTAATTTTTCACCATTCCACGGAAATTCATATTCGAACGGTCAAAAAGGCGAATCGAAACCGGCAATTACGTCATTAGCGGAATTATCCGCAACCCATTAGCTCGTACGCAACTCGAAACGTCGATTAGCATGCCCCAAACGTCCCAACATTTACACGTTTGACCACACGACAACGTACACACCCACCCTCGCATACTGGGATCAACTTGATCCAATTAGCAATGGCGTTCACGTCCATCATATGCGCAATTCCGAACTTTTCAAACGTCTAATTAAAAAAAAGGGCCCACTGCCGTCTGGGGAGCCAGACGGATTAGCATCGCGCTCGAAGGGGGTAGAGAGAATCGGGATAAAATATGGCGGTGTCTTATTTCACAGGGGTGAACATAAAGATTTTATTAAGCAATTCGGTTGTGGGGATTTGAGTCAACTGAAACACTCTGGAAATTATGAGAGAATGAAACGACGTTTTAGCGTCTGTGTTGTGTGGAGAATTGTTGGCTGATACTGAAGGGAGTCGTTTAACCACTACATTAGAATCTGCTGGATTTTAACCCCATACTCCGCATAACCAGACTTCCTTCCTAATTTTGATACATTATGTCGATACAGTTCTATCTTTTCAGGAATCTATACTTTCGAGGAAACACAGTCGAGGTGATTGGTTGTTCAAACGCCAGGTGTCACTCCTGTCTACTTAGTACTCAGAACATCTTCCTCACGAGCTTTTATCATCTTTGAACTATGCGTAGTACTGATGAGACCAAACAAGGACGAGAATGGTTTGCCGGTACTGAACTTTGACGACGACACAATCTGTGGTTCACTTTAGAGCGTCCACACACGGACATACCGAATGGACGGGATTCCAATCTCCTGAGTTCCTTTCCTCTGTTTCCATTGGAATCATGCACAAGCGATTAATACAATTGGAATTTCAGCGTCGCATGATTGGAATGGAACCTAAACCTGCAAGCTCTTCCAAAATAATATTCAAAATTTCTAGTTAATGTGATTAATTCTGTGTCAGTTATCACTTTGTCTAAATTGATCAGATATTATTTATCTATAATAGTTGGGTAGTTTGGGTAATTTGAGTTTTACATTAATTTTAACCATATATTCCTTCGAGCCTGCGCAAACTTGTACTTTCCCGTACTCATTTGGGTGCCAAAGTAACAGTTTTCTGCATCGTACGGAAAAAATATTTTGCGGCACGGAAATTTCAAAGTGATCAAAATTTTTGTTCTAAGGAGAAATTTTCATGAATATTTCAGAAACGGGTGATTATTTTATGCAAAATGAGGTCCTTGCACTTGCAAGGACCTCATTTTGAATTAAAATTTTTTAAGATGCAGTTTCTTCATAAGAATCCATTGATATAATTTTCAACTCTAACAAGCTAATACTTCCGGAGATATGATGTTTCAATAATACGTCGTAAGTTCTATGTACTTATTCACAGAATGTCAACACAGAATCTGTCTGTGATCACTATTCATAAATGTCATCTTTTCTAGCTATCAGAGATTTTCAGTTCATAGTTGTTATTTTCTCTTGGAAAGTATTCGATTCTTGAATTTGTAAATATATACAAGACTGTTTTGATGTAGTTTATGGAGGCAATAGGAAAAATAACATAATGGATCATCAAAAGAAATTACTGTTCGTTGACCACTGAGGTTAATACCACCTTTTACTTCCATAAGTAGTGAGGCCTGTTCCTATATACAGTACTTTCATAATGTTGCTTGCAAAAAAATACTGAAATATGGATCCACTCTTGTGTTTCAATAGTTTTTCTTGAGTTAAGGTTCATTATACAGAAAAGAATGTGTTAATGGTATGGACTATTAAATTTTAAATTATGAAAAGAGGATAGTATTTTATTAATATATTTTGAACTATCAAAATAATTTCTTCTTAATCCACTACCTACTCAAATATCAGGAATTAATGGACAATCTGCTATGATTGTCTCCAGACTTGCTCTAGACATTTCGATGATATTTCGAGTTAGGAAAACTATGCACCGAGTCTAAGTTGCAACAACCCATTCCACGAGGTTGAATCATTGCAGATTGCTCATTTAATCTTGATGAATAAATTTATTGACAATATTTGAAGCATTAAGGCATTTAAGCATTGTAGATTGCTCTTTTTTTTATAAGATAATTTTTGAAGCATTTTTTTTAAACGACACTTTTTTTAAATTTAGTTTCTTTCACGATGCATTTCTATCATAGGAATCCATTGATATAATTCCCAACTCTGAGAAACCAATACTTTCGGAGATATAATTTGTCTATTTGAACAAGAGCGCCAAAAAGCTCCTGTCCACAAGGCTTGAACCAATTTTTTCTGATCAAACCGAATCCGTATCTCTTACCTTTTCTAGATCCTAATGCTATCCCATCCTTATCTTTAACACACTCCCCCTTAAATGTTTGTTCAAGCATTCAAGCAATCATTCAGACATGTTCTTATTATGAGGAAAAAACTACCTCTTAATTTTCCGCCCAGTGTACCCCAGAAATGTGAGATAAGGTATGTATATCAAGAACTCCGAATTAGTTCACTTTAAAAATGCTACAATTACATCGCTCTGAATTGTTCAAATACGACTGTCAAAGGAACTAATTATAACTACACAATAAACGTTTGCATTCCATCTCATGGTTACATCCGAAGAGAATCAGGTGCAGGCTAGTGCACTGAATAAATCACGATTTTACGAGGAATGTGTCAGACTTTTCGCTGAGGAGAGATCTGACCAGATGCTCGATAGGGAAATCATCTTTTTATAGATATTCATACCGCAAGGGAAATATGCTGCTGTAACAAATACAGAAGAATGGTAATCCTCATAACAAATAATTGGTTCAAGCACTGACGTGAAGTCAGAAGCTTTTGCGCGTATGTTCTATTGTCCATTCTTCTGTATTGGACACCCTTAATCGAATTTACCATGGTAAATTATGTTGTCCATTCTCCTGTATTGGACACTCTTAATCTGAATTTACCATGGTAAATTCGATTAAGGGTGTCCAATACAGAAGAATGGACAATAGAACATACGCGCAAAAGCTTCTGACTACGTACGGTACGGTTCTTACAAAATTTGAAACACTTCTTTATGTTGATTTTCTACTACTAGTTACCAAGCTTCAATTCGATCGAATATTTATTTTTTGAGTTATCAAGGAAGTCCCTATCTCCTTTCGTTCGAAAGTTATCGAGGCAACGGTCACCCATCTACTGAACTCACACAAGAATGCTCGAATCTCCAACAATATTTAACCGATCGTATTAAAACTTGAAACTTGGCAGTAGAGTTAGGTTATGAAGGCTCTTGCAAAATTTCAGCAATTTCAAACGATTAGTTACTGATATATAGATTTTTTTTTTTATTTTCAATGATTTATTAAAAATTTTCTACAAATGCTATCCTCACCATATTTCGCAAACATTTTCGCGTTGGCATTCTACAACTAATAACCATGTTTGAATTCAATCGGTTCAGTATTTTTCGAGTTCATGAGGAACAAATAACCACCAAATTTCAGAAAATTTCGGATGGCTATAACTCTAAAACCGTTCGGCCGATTATGCTCATAAACCAACTGAAATGTCGCGTTCTGGTGCACATCCTAACCTGAAAACTTGACCGCTATCTTTTTCCGTTCTCAAGTTATCGTGACAACAAAAATATTTTTTAATAATTTTTTAATGATTTTCTAGCCATACGATTCGCACAAAATTTCACAAACGTGCTTAGGTTCATATTCTACAACTACTCACCAAGTTTCAATCCGATCGGATTTATATTGGTTGAAAACAAATTTATTACTCGGAAACCACTGGGCCGATTATGCCCATTAACGAACTTGTCCGTCGTATTGGGATGCGCCACCCACCCTGAAAATTTCAAGTCGCTAGCTCTCTTCGTTCTCAAGTTATCGTGGCAACGGCCGGACAGAATCAAATTTGACCTCGAATTCTTCATTGGGGAGTCGAACTTAATCGTTTGTGACCATTTTCGTCAAAAAAATCGAAAGTTACAGACATTTGGGCAAAATGATAACGCGATGTTCCCCAGAACATACGCGCAAAAAATGATTTAACAGATAATGGATATTCGAATTATAAATGACATAAATAATATAAAACTGCTGCCTTGGCATCAATACTTTTGGCGCGCGCATTCGATGAATTATAATAGTATATTGTATAATTGGCCTAAGATAAGTTTGGATAAGTGGGCCCGTTCTTGAGTTATAAAATTACAACGAAAAGTGGCATTGATTTTTATATAATATTGATTTAATTTCGGTATTAGTGTTACTGAAATCCGCTGCTAGAATTATTGCAGAATGTCCGAACACAAGAAAAATCATGTCAAAGTATTTGGCGCTCTAGTTCCTCGGAACTGAGTGCTTATCAATTTGCCCAAATGTCTGTAATTTTCAAATTTTTCGATGAAAATGGTCTTTAACGATTTGGTTCGACTCATTGATCAAGAATCCGTGGTCGAAAATCATTCTGTCCGGCAGTCCGGCCGGTCCGGCATGCCGATCCGGCCGGCCGTAGGCACGATAACTCTCGAACGGAATGAGCTAGACAGTTGAAATTTTCAGAGTAGGTTTGGGAGATAAATATCTCGGTTAAGTTCGTTATTGGGCAAAATCGGACAGATGGTTTCGGAGTAACAAAAAAAATTTTTTTTTTACAGAACAAATTCAAAATTAAATGATATCATTTTTAACTCTAACAAGCTAATACTTTCGGAGATATGATTTTTCAAAATTTCAATAATAAATCGTATTTCAACGTTGTCACACAATGATATAATTTTTCTATGTATGAATTGTCATAATGTCAACTTATTTTCCTGAGACATGTCATTATCTAATCAATTGAAGAATTGTGAGCGAAGTGAGAAAAATCTCAGTTGTTTGCTCTGAAATTAGTTTTTCTCAGAAAAGTCTTACATTTCGGAACGGAACATGAAGTAAGAGATCTGAGAGTAGTGAGACTGCTTTTCATCCATAGACATAGATATAACTCTCGAACGGAATGAGCTAGGTAGTTGAAATTTTCAGATTAGGTTAGGAAGATGAATATCTCGGTTAAGTTCGTTATTGGGCAAAATGGGCCAGTTTTAATTTGATTTCTTCCATGGTGCAGTTCTCATTCTCATGATTGCTCATTTAATCTTGATAAATAAACTATCATTTGAATTGAACTTCCTTTATGATGCAGTTCTATCATATGAATACATTGATATAATTCCCAACTCTGAGAAACCAATACTTTCGGAGATATAATTTGTCTGTTTGAACTAGAGCGCCAGAAAGCTCCTGTCCACAGGGCTTGAACCCATTTTTCATTCACCATTTTTCCAGATATTGCTCATGTAAATTTTATAAGGGTTTTAAAATTCCACAAGGTGATAATAAGATCCTGCAATTTATCCACCTGTTTACTACACAATCTCTTAATGACATGTCCATTGCATAATTATCGAAAAGAATTATCATCTGATGCATGAAATTCAATGAAATTGTTTGAGAAAACCTATTTACTCACTCAAGTCTTATAAATTGGTTTTTGATAATCTTAAAGTAGCATTTGTGAGAAAAATGTTCTATACTTCCTGAATATTAATACACTGAACAGAATTTGGAAAAATGGCAGAAAGAAGTGTTTTATATGGTGAGAGGAATCTATGGTTAATATGAATGTACAACTTAAAGACTCACCCTGTATAACATACTTCTCCGAACATGTAAAGTGCCACCAAAAACGTGCATTCTTCAATTTTCCCATTGTAAACAGCAGAAAACATTTCCTTTAAATGTTCCTGACTCGAAACCATTTCTAACGAATTGTTATGCGACAAATTGCCGCCGAAATCGTTCCTACACCGTCAAAAATTACCTAAATAGACCCTAGATACCCCGAAATTCTACAACGTGCAATTCACACACCCTCATTTCTTGATCTCCACCGTGGCAGAACGTCGTTCGCATGTTGATGGCCCCTGAAACTATAGCTTATGTTTGTTCAAATCCGAAAGCAGCTAGTTATGTTTAGTGATTAGTGCGAGGGATTATGGTCGACTTACAGTTTCCGGGAACTGTTCCGGATCTGGAATAGAATCTAAACACGCAATGCCGCCTATCGTCGGTGAATTTTTATCGCCCCTAAATTATTCGTTGGACTGGAAGTGACACTCTAGGTATACAACTCTCGAAGGTAATTTTTGAGGTATAGGAATGCGTCTAGTAAGCTGATTTTTTCGTGGGTACCTACAGGGCGATTCAACTTCAGTAATTATAACACTCGAACGGAATGAGCTAGACAGTTGAAATTTTGAGAGTAGGTTTGGGACATAAACATATTGGTTAAGTTCGTTATGAGCAAAATCTTCTGGAAAAAATGGGTTCACGCCCTGTGGACAGGAGCTTTCTGGCGCTCTAGTTCAAACAGACAAATTATAACTCCGAAAGTATTGGTTTCAAAACAAAATGGGGTGCTGTTAATGAAAGACCTGTTATAACAATCGGAAATTGATTCAGAAAGAATTCTGATAAACGATGCCTCGTGAAATTCAATCGATCCAACTATCCTTGTACATTGACCTTCCCAAAACGTCAACGAGGAAATGGGAGAGATCCGCGTGGGAATCGCACTGACAGAAAACCGACTGGCGTGTTGTATAAATCGTATTATCGGTGCAGAACTAGCGGAGATGCTCCTATGGGATTACGATAAGCCGGTTTTTAATTGGACTTCCCGCATTGCGCTGGATTCCGGAGCTCCTGATTGTAACATTTTTTTTTGTGCAGTTTGCAGGGACGGGATAACAAGGTGCATGCAAAGCGCCAGGAATACGAAAGATATATGGATTGTTCACATACAGACTGGCCCATTACGGATTAACATACCCCCATAACCATTTAATTCGTTACTTATTTAAGTGAAAAATTGCTGGGAGTTGTGTCAGTTTCCAAAAATGATATCGAAAAATCATCTGTCCTCCTATCGTACCTGCAGGCTTCTTTTTGTTCTTAATTGCTGGAGGAAAATGTATGAACCAAATATTCTCTCGTGGTCCGGGATAGCCAGTTCATCGCTTAGTGTTCCCCCTAAGAGAGACAGGAGAGTGCATTCCATCAGCGTATATGCATTTCTGAGATGAAGTAGCAAGAATATCACAAGAACAAGAGGTGCAAATAATTTTGACTTTTATCTCTGATAGAAAAATGAGATGACATGTAAGAACACAGATCATATAATAATTCATAGATACAATAATTAAGTACAGCATTATATGAAAACATCAGGAGTACAGAAGTACGATTCATTATTGAAATTTTGAAAAATCATATCTCCGAAAGTATTAGCTTATTAGAGTTGAAAATGATATCAATGGATTTTTATGGTGAAACCGCATCTTAAAAGAAATTAAATTTGAAATTTGTGTTGTGAAAAAAAATTTGTTTGTTCGTTTCTCCGAAACCATCAGGCCAATTTTGCCCAGTAACGGACTAAACCGAGATAATTCTCTCTCAAACCTACTCTGACAATTTCAACTACCTAACTCATTCTGTTCGAGAGTTATTGTAGAAACGAAATTTAAAAATCAAAAAATTTTTTTTTGATACCTTATTGCAACCCGGTCAAAACCAAACTTCGGATGCATATATAAGTCATTATTCTACAATTTGATGCTAAATTTCAGATAGATCGAGTGATCGGTTTAGGATATATTCATAAAAAAAAAAAAGCACTGACGTGAAGTCAGTACTCTTTGGCGCGCGTGTTCACGGTGGCTAATTTGAATTGAATGATTCAAAAATTAACAGTGCTGTATCTAAGCTGCCATCAGGATAGAGTAACAAAGTTGGAAAAGAACACAAGTGACTCTCCTTAGTCGCACAAGCTCCTAGAAGATTTGGGAGGGTCAGTATAATCCTAATCATGTTTATAGCACGCGCGCCAAGGCAGATTGACTTTTTACACTTTTTCTTTCATTGTTAAGTCAATCTGCTTTTGCGCGCGTGCTATAAACATGATTAGGATTATACTGACCCTCCCAAATCTTCTAGGAGCTTGTGCGACTAAGGAGAGTCACTTGTGTTCTTTTCCAACTTTGTTACTCTATCCTGATGGCAGCTTAGATACAGCACTGTTAATTTTTGAATCATTCAATTCAAATTAGCCACCGTGAACACGCGCGCCAAAGAGTACTGACTTCACGTCAGTGCTTTTTTTTTTTTTTCAAGTTCCTTTAACAAATATAGCTATCAATACAGTTTGGCTGTTAGTTTTACCGTAGATCAGAAAAAAATTCGGTTGTGGGTCCTCCGTTAGGGACGAAATTGCATCTTCTCCAAATCCGAACGCATTTTAATATAGATCTACCGAATATAGTTATTTATAAATTCGCCTCAGGGCCACCATACAGACCATTCAAATCGGAAACAACGCTATTTCCCCCAAACTGACTTGTGTCCGTGCTCTGAATTGACATGAATATTCTTTTAAAACCTCACAATATCGGCTCAATACTCCCAACATAACCCAAACAACCCAAAACCATTCACTTCTCGTCTGCGCAAGCGCAGTATACTCGTGGCTGCAAGTCCTCCCAAAATTACACACCTCACAAAAAACTCCGATTCTCCAACACTAGTGGTTCAGGAGATATCGCTTCTTGAATCCACGCATGCGCAGACCCTCACCAGGGGATTCTATAGCGGAAAAGCACCCGCCACCCCAAAACCCCAATCCTCTCTGACGAAAGCACTACCAGTTAAATCACTGATGGTCTGCTCATGCGCATAACGAAAAATGCCCGTAAGGGGTTACATCCATTTCGAAATTAGCCCCAGGGCCACGGTACGGACACTTTGACTCTGAAACAACGCTACAGCCCCCAAACTGACTTGTCCTTGCACTGAATTGCTATGAATATTCTTTTAAAACCTCATAATATCGTCTCAGCACTCCCAACATAACCCATCCAACCCAAAAACAGTCACTTCTCTTCTGCGCATGCGCAATCTACTCGCGGCTAAAAGTCCTCTCAAAATAACACACCTTATAAAAAACTCCGATTCTCCAACACTAGTGGTTCAGGAGATATCACATCTTTAATCCACGCATGCGCAGACCCTCAACAGGGGATTCTATAGAGGAATAGCATCCGCCACCCCAAAACCCTAATCCTCTCTGACGAAAACACCACCAGTTAAATTACTGATGGTCTGCTCATGCGCATAACGAAAAATGCCTGTAAGGGGTAACATCAATTTCAAAATTAGCCCCAGGGCCACGGTACGGACACTTTAACTCGGAAACAACGCTACATCCCCCAAACTGACTTGTCCTTGCACTGAATTGCTATGAATATTCTTTTAAAACCTCATAATTTCGACTCAGCCCTCCCAACATAACCCATCCAACCCACAAACAGTCACTTCTCTTCTGCGCATGCGCAATCTACTCGCGGCTAAAAGTCCTTTCAAAATAACACACCTTACAAAAAACTCCGATTCTCCAACACTAGTGGTTCAGGAGATATCACATCTTTAATCCACGCATGCGCAGACCCTCAACGAGGGATTCTATAGAGGAATAGCATCCGCCACCCCAAAACCCTAATCCTCTCTGATGAAAACACCACCAGTTAAATCACTGATGGTCTGCTCATGCGCATAACGAAAAATGCCTGTAAGGGGTAACATCAATTTCAAAATTAGCCCCAGGGCCACGGTACGGACACTTTAACTCGGAAACAACGCTACATCCCCCAAACTGACTTGTCCTTGCACTGAATTGCTATGAATATTCTTTCAAAACCTCATAATATCGACTCAGCACTCCCAACATAACCCATCCAACCCAAAAATAGTCACTTCTCTTCTGCGCATGCGCAATCAACTGGCGGCTAAAAGTCCTCTCAAAATAACATACCTTACAAAAAACTCCGATTCTCCAACACTAGTGGTTCGGAAGATATCGCATCTTTAATCTACGCATGCGCAGACCCTCATCAGGGATCTGAATTCTATGGAGGAATAGCATCCGCCACCCCAAAACCCCAATCCTCTCTGACGAAAACTACAGCAGTTAAAGGACTTCTCATCTGCGCATGCGCAATACGGAAAATGCCCGGAAAGGGCAGCATGAACCTCAAAAACATATGTTTCGGCATTAAAAGCAAAGTATTCCGCAAAATATAAGTAATTTTTTTATTTTTTTCATGTCACGTGATCTTCACGAAATTTTGCAAAAGTGTTTGCTTTGGTCTTTTGCATCTAACTACTGAGTTTCAATTTAATCAAATCAGTATTTTTCGAGTTATCGTGAAAACAAAATTATCAAATTTTCAAAAATTTTTTTTGCCACTTTAGGGCCGTCCGTTCAACACAAAACTTCGCACGCATATAAAGGTCATGATTCTACAATCGGATGCCAAATTTCAAAAAGATCGAGTGATCGGTTCCGGAAATATTCATAAAAAACGTTTTTATTAAAAACGGCCTTAACTCCGAAACCGCTCGGTCGATTTCGCCCGTTAACGAACTTGTCCGAGATATTTACGCTACGAAACTACCCTGCAAATTTCAACGCTCTAAGTCGTTCCGTTCGAGAGTTATCGTGCTAACGGCCGGACCGGCCGGCCGGACGGACAGAATTGAATTTGACCTCGAATTCTTCATCAGGGAGTCGAACCCAATCGTTTGAGACCATTTTCGAAAAAAAATTCGAAAAATACAGACATTGTGACGAAATGATAGCACGCTGTTCCTTGCGGAACACGCGCGCAAAAATGATTTTAATAAAAAGGGTCATAACTCCGAAACTACTTCGTGGATCTTGCCCGTTAACGACCTCGTCCGAGATATTTACGCTACAAACCTACTCTGCAAATTTCAATCCTCTAACTTCTTTCTGTCGAGAATTATCATGCCGGACAGAATTGTTTTCGATAACTGAGTCTTGATCGGTGAGTCGAACCAAATCGTTTAAGACCATTTTCAGCCAAAAATTACAGACATTTGGGCAAATTGATAAGCACTCCGTTCCGAGGAACAGGAGCGCCAAAAAGAGGAAAGCCTCCTGTTCAGACTTCGACAGAAGAATTAAAAAAAGTGCCATTTGAAAATAAAAACAAGAGTGCCAATAATTATCAATCCGAAACCACGAACTTATCAGAGATATTCATTCCTCAAATCCTCCCAGAAAATTATATTATATCAATTGAAACTTAGCCAATTATCCAGTTTTGGTTTTACTGGAAATGTTCTGAAACCAATCTGATTAACTCACCAAAGTATCTATTTTCATCGTCATATGGATTATCCACTGGCATTAAAATATCGCCAAAAAGTATATTATCATATTATAATCCTCATAATTCTACGATAGCTGAAATGAAACTGACATATTTCTTACAGGAAAATAAGATGACATGTACGAGTATGAACACAGGTCACATAATAATTCATAGATAGAATCATTATAGCAACCAACATAGAAGTACGAATTATTATTTAAATTTCGAAAAATCCAAAAATATTAGATTGTTAGAGTTGAAAATGATATTAATGGATTTTTATGGTAGAAGTACATCTCAAAAAAATTAATTCCAAATCTGTAATGTAAAAGAAAATTTTTTTATTCGTTACTCCGAAACCGTCTGGCCGATTTTGCCCAATTACGAACTTAACCGAGATATTTATTTCCCAAACCTACTGTCTAGCCCATACCGTTCGAGAGTTATCGTGTATACGGCCGGCGAATTTTTTTACCATGATTTTAAAAAAAATTCTAGTTATACGATCCTGACGAAATTTCGCAAAAAGTTGTGAGCCAGTATTCTACAACGAATTACCATGTTCGAATTGGATCGGTTTCGTATTCTTTGAGTTATTAAGAAAATAAGACCAAAATTTCAGAAATTTATTACTCTAAAACCGTTTGGTTTATTATGTCTATTAACAAACTTCAAACGTCGCATTCTGAAATTCGACAATTCTCGAATTTCAGAATAACTATCGACAAAATAATTCTGAAGATTTTCGTTAAGTGTCTGAAAAAGGAGTCTAATACTCCGAAACGTTACGATATAGTTGTTTCTTCGTTGATGTTGTTTCGTTGTTTTTTTGTAAAGCAACATTGTTCGATTGACTGGTTCTGATCTTGTGTTTCTTACGCAGAAGCAAATCACAAAATAATAAATTTTTTATTTGATAGATATCCTTCAGAGTTTGGGAGAGAAACCCCAGAAAGAAATCATTTAGTAAAACCTATTTCGTTATTAAAAAAGTGGAAAAGCCCTGTGGACAGGAGCTTGGGCGCTCTTGTCCAATCTTTGACTAATCATATTTCCGGAAGTATTGGTTGCCCAGAGTTGGAAATTATATCAATTGATTATTATGATAGAACTACATCATGAAAAAAATTAAGATCCCTTTGCATCTTATCTTAATATGACGGTCCAATTTGACTACAAGTTTTTCAAAACTATCGGGAGTCATTCTGAAAAATTTTGTAAACGAAATAGGCAGTTTAATGTATGTAACAAATCTAATGTAATCAGTCCAGAGAGAACTCAAATCAGAATACGTATGCAGGAGATCTTAAATATTTTTACTAAGGAATAACTATCTGTAGATTAGTTGGAAATCCCATTCTAAATCTTCCATAATTAGAGAATGATTCGTAAATTATGCTCGACTCCCTTGCATCATTCCTTTTCGACTCACTAACTTGAAATCTCTGCGAACTTAGCGAATCCAAATTTCGAATTGTTTACAGGCTTACATCAACCAAACATATAGAACACAGACATATAGAATTCGCATTCTGTGAAAACTGTGAAGAACGATGTATTATTGAAATTTCGGAAAATCATATCACAGAAAATATAAGCTACCTGAAGTTGAAAATAATATCAATGGATTCTTATGATGAAAGTGCATATTGAAAAAAATTGAATTCAAAATTTGTAATGTGAAATTTTTTTTTTGTTACTCCGAAAGCATTCGGCCAATTTTTCCCAATAACGAACTCAGCCGAGATATTTTGGTCCCAAACCTACTCTGAAGATTTCAACTCTCTAATAAATTTCGACCACGGATTCTTGATCATTGAGTCGAACCAAATAGTTTAAGACCATTTTCAGCGAAAAATTCGAAAATTACTGACATTTGGGCAAATTTATAAGCACTCTGTTCCGAGGAACCATAGCGCCAAAAAGGTGTAATTATCCTCACTTCTGCTATCATAAAACGAATAAATCCATTAACAATTTCAATATTTCGTCCGAAGTAACAACATGCCGAAACAAATGACCCATAAATAAGGTCAGAGCCCTCGTAAACCTTTGTTCCACCTTCCTAAGCGCCGCAAAGATGCTGTCCCATTTAGAAACACCTGTTCGTTCTCAGAAACTGCAAAATAAATAACCCATCCGAACTTCCTCATCAATAATCGATGAATTATTTCTCAGGACGAGAACCCATTACAGTCCTTCCTTTTATTACAACATCCTCCAGGTTTATGTTCCAATAACGAAAAATTAAAATGGTACGGCGAAAGGATTTTATTGCTTTGCGCGGCAGTAATTTTTCGACGGTTTCATTTCGACTTTTAGTACCCCGTGACGCGAAACAATCATAGGTCCGCGGTGTTTTGGAGGCGTTGACGAGAGGACATTGTTGCGGATAGTGATCACATCATGTTTAGGGCGAGGATGAAAATGTGACTAGGTTGATGAAAGTGTCGGCGGTGGATTTGTGGAGAGATTTTATTCGTGCCGTGACAATGTGTCATATTTTGTGAAGCACCGTGCAACATTGAATTTCGTATAGATAAATTCCTTTCGAATTTTGTATGACAGCAAAGAATTATTATTATTATTAAATGATGAAAAGAGTTGAGGCACAGGCCTATAAACTCAAAATAAAAAAATTCAACAAAACAAGTATTTCAAGAAGAAGAAGGGGTTTGTTTATATTTTGCTTGCGATAAGGTTGTCGTTTGTGTTGACATTAAATTTGAGGTTGGGTCTCAGTGGTACCAATCGATGTATAAAGAATTATTGGATTCTAAGAGCCGAATGAGTTGGCAATATTGTTTCGTTTTGTCAGAGTCGGCGTCGGTCAGATGAGATCGTCCATTTTTTGAAGATTCGACGAAGGAAGCATAGGTTGAACGCATTTTCGGAACATTGTTAGAATTATTGTAATCGTCTTAGTTGGATATAGTTTCGAAAATCGAATTAAGAGTGAGGGTTATATTGGTTTGATTTGGAAGGATAACAGGTAACCTTCACTTGTCTCGAAAGAGGATTTAAAGACCTTTTGCAAATCCAAGTTGACCACGTGAACGATCTTGGCGACTTTGACAGGTATGTGTTAAATGTTCTAGTCTCGTCATTTCTGATAGGAAACAATTCAGGTTGTAATTATTTTTCTGTATCTAGAACGTTGCCATGTGTTTGAATTATTTGGTGGAGGCACGACCAGATTCAGTTTTGAAGCAAACTTATACAGGACAACCTCGAATATCAGTGTAGGTACTATAGCTATTATTACAACTAGGGAAATATGGATAGTATATTTCCCGAGGTTGTCAAAGTTACATCCCGAGGGCGGAGCCCGAGGGATGTATAGACAACCGAGGGAAATGTATTCATATTTCCCGTGGTGTAATCAATAGTTTTTTTCTGATTGAAACAATCTGATATGGAAAAATTATTATTAGATTGTATATTTTTGTAATAATTAAATTTTTAACGTTGCTATGGACCATGTTCCTGAGAATCTTGGTTGACTGGTTTCATTTTGACGTCTTGTCAAAAATAAAATTATTGAAAAAATGTCGAACTACGTCAAAACTCAAGCGGCAAAGGCCCGTGAATCTTTGGTTCCGGTCAAATCTCAAGCTGCCTACAGTAAAGAGTACGAATGCTTTCAGGAGTGGAAAAGAAAAAATTTGGTGGACGGTGTGAGCGATAATATTTTGTTAGCATATTTCCAAGATTTGGTATGTTGCTCTGATTCTTGTTATTCTTGATGTATGATTAATTCATTCGATCCCCAGTCGCAGAAATATTCTCCAAACACGTTATGGCCGAAACTATCGATGTTAAGATCTATGCTACATTTGAAGGAAAAAACTGATGTCAAATTATTCGATGAAGTCGAAGCATTTGTTAAGAATAAAAATAAAGGATACGTTCCTAAAAAATCAGCAGTGTTGTCCCGGGAGCAGCTCAAGACATTCTTGAGTGAAGCTCCTAATGACGTTTTTTTGATGTATAAGGTAAATGTTTCATTTTGATTTCCTCTGTTGATAAGATTTTTACATTCATAATTTTGAAGGTTGTTTTAATAATGGAAATCTTTGGCGCCTGCAGAACACAAGAGTTGGTGAATATGCTATCTTCAGATATCGAAGATCGTGGGTCGGTAATCATAATCAAAGTCTCAAAGACTAAGAATGATATAAACAGAATATTCACTATAATTGATGAAGAAGATCTGGGTGCTGCTCGTTTGGTGAGGGAGTATTCGGCGTTGCGTCCGCAAGGCGTTCTTAGGTTCTTCGTAGCTTATAGGAATAAGAAGTGTACTCTTCAGCCTGTCGGCAAAAATACCTTCGGAAAAATTCCGAGTAAGGTTGCTGAATGGTTGGGTTTAGATAATCCGAAAACGTATACAGGCCATTGTGGAAGACGAACATCCGCGACATTGGTTGCCGATGCGGGAGCCTCAATGACAACACTTAAGAGACATGGTGGTTGGAAAAGTTCGTCTGTTGCAGAAGGCTATCTGGCTGACAGTATGCTGCACAAAAATAAGGTAGCGAAGATGATAGCAGGTGTGGAGGGAGAGCCATCTGCAGCATCACAATCTTTGAAGACCGTTTTGGGAGAATCGTCCGAGAATGCTGTTGCACGGAATGTTCTCAAGAAAACTGTAGTCTCGTCGACCAATAATTATGAACAAGATATTTCTTCTTCATTTGTATCTGGTGGAAATACTTTTAGCGGAAATTTCAACAATTGCAGTTTCCATTTTGTTACTAAATAAAGAAATAAAATATGATTTGACGTTTTGAAAGAAATATGATTTGACGTTTCATATTTCCCTAGGGAAATATGAACAGACGTTTCATATTTCCCTTGGGAAATATGAGTGTGTTATGACACATGGTAACTAAGGCGATATAGCTCAATATTGGGTCGATCAGAAAAAAAGTATATAAATATTGAATAACAATGAATAACTGGTGTGTTTGATATTCTGATAACCGAAATTATTATGTGATGGGGAAATTAATTTACTTCCTATCTGGCAGGAGTCACTGATGGTTTCTTTTCTGTCATCAGGGTTTTTATGTCAAGAAGAGTAGAACTGAGGCATTCGAGTGTATACAAGGTGTTCCATAAGTAACGCTGTGAGACAGCCAACGCAGGGTTGCAGATCACGAGTGTATATACAAGGTGGCCAGTAAGCAACTGTGTGAGACATTCAATCGAGGGTTGCAGACTACTAGCACAGAGAGGAAGAGGACAGTATTGCGAGACCATCGGCGTAATACAACGTTCAGGAATAGGAATAGCACGCAAGTTATTGGAAACATATCTCGATATATATCTTATACCTGCTATAGGTGACCATATATTATCATCAATTATATAAATTATTATTATTGTAAAGCGGAAATTGTGGAAAGATTTGTGTTAGTCGTATATGATCATAGATAAGAAACGTGGATGCGCCTGAGGCTCAAGCGACGCGTATTTAAATCAAAGAGAAATATCTACGTTCAATTTCCGCCACCCTTATTCAGGATTTCACAGTAGCTTTATTTTATTGAATCTAAAGACCTGGGTTGTAAGCTACTGGAATAAATTATTTATTTTTAGCGTGAATATTCTTTTGGTGAATTTAGGAATTAGTACATTACGCTGGGGTATCTGGGAGACTTAAATTTACCTTTACTAGGTTTCCTTTTTGGAAACCCACTCCCATCTCCACTGGAGCTAGACCGCGGATCCCCGAGTTCTAGTAGCTCCGAATTTAACCGCTGCGACTTGGGAACAGTCGTTAGTCGTTATAAATTACATTGAAAAAAAATAACAGAAAACAACTGAGTGGTGAAGAAAGATAATAAGAGTCGAAAATTAGTGATCACGGAGCCAGTTATCATATGAGTTCTTAAATGCATTCGTAGAAACCGAACTCACAACACTTGCAGGCAATCCATTCCACAAATCAAACACGCGGTTTGAAAGAAAATGCTGTCTAGTCACTGTTGAAAATTTCTCTTTTTTAAGCTTAAGGGTATGGCTTCGCAGACGAACGTCACGGTTAATCTCGAACAGACCTCGCAAATCGACTCCAAAAATACCACGGAGTACACGAAATGTAAATATTAGATCACCACGAGCTCTACGTGCCGCGAACGGTGTGATGTTCATGATTGAGAGCCTCTCCTTATAGGTTGGCCAGAAAATTCCATAAGGCAATCGAGTAGCTTGCCTCTGCACGCTTTCCAACATCACAGCATCCCGACTCAAAACCGGGCTCCAAACTGGACCAGCGAATTCCAAAATAGGACGTACGTACGTCTGGAAGAGAACACTGATGGTGACACTTTTTCGAAAAGCTTTCTGCACTAAAACAGTGACTTTCTAGCTCGTTTTACAATGGTTAATATGTGATCAGACCAGGTCAAGTTTCCTGTTATGATTACACCCAGATCGCAGTGACTGGATACAGCAGGGATCCTCTGTCCGCCGATGCGATATTGAAGTCGAGGGTTATTGGCATCCATATGTATAACGGCACACTTTTCCAGATTGAGAGATAGCTGCCAATCCTTGCACCATCGAGCAATTGACTCCAGGTCTCGTTGAATCGTGTGATCAGTATGACCAGGGATACCATACAATTTTGTGTCCTCGGCAAATTGAGAACAACGTGATTTGATACATGCTAGTAGTTCAGAAATTTAGAGAACAAAAATTAAGGGTCCAAGGACAGAGCCCTGGGGCACGCCGCTAGAAACTGGTCTAGGCGATGAGAGCGACCGACCGACTCGTACTTGAAATGAGCGATCAGAAAGAAATGCCGCAATCCACAGTCCATAAGTTTACCACGGAGACCGAGATGGTCCAGTACGTATAAAAGCCGTTTGTGAGGCACTCGAACAAACGCGCGTGCTAAATTCAAATAGAGGACGTCAACAGGCACCTTGGCAAGAATATCAAGAATATCAGATTCCCTTGCCAGATATACAGAAGCCCAAACTTATAGGTAACTAGCTGCCCGCCTCGGCTTCACACGGTTGAAATGCTTATACTAAATATGCTACAGAATTTCTTTATATACAACGTTCACAGCATTTTTGTTGTCAGACAATACAAACAGGTTTTATTTAGAGGTTACTCTTGAAAGAGCGACATATAATTGGCCATGTGAAAAACACTCAACGCTCATATATAAGCCTGTAGAGTTGAAATTGGACCCTGCGATTAATTAATGGTCATTGCAAAATATATCATTAGCGGAAATTGTAGGCGTTTAAATTGGATCAGTAAATCCGATAGTATCAGAGGAACTCGGGGATTCAATACATCTACCCTGGCTGAGGCGAGCCTCACGCTCTAGAGATGATTTTCTGGCTCTCTGTATTCGATTCTATCTCTATCCTGGCTGTGCCGGCCCCCCGTTCGGTACCATCGCAAACCCCTAAGTCTCTGCATTTTAAATCTGCGATATCTTCGAAAATATTCATTTAAATTACATGCTGTAAAGGGCCATATTGATCAATATTAAATGCACAATGCATTTAGGGAACTTAATTGGATAAGGATCAACGCTGTATTGATCAAAATAGCTTCGTAATCAAGCCATTATTTCTGGTAGAATGTAAAGGATAAAAAATGGTTATTGTGAGTTATCCTTAAGAGATAGACATATACCATCGCGGACTTTTTTGTAGACCTTTTTAAGCTGTGCCATACTGTAGCACATTATTTTGATCTATCTCGTATGGTTCAGCCAGCGTTTGCAATGTAGGCGCAAAAAAATGTGTTTATTTACGACAGCACACTAGAAACCTCTAAAATTATCAGTGTTTCTCTAATATATTATGCATGTTTTATACATATAAACGTTCCTATTGCATCACTCTATCTATTAAAAACTGTAGGATTCGATATTTTAGACAGGGTGAATCATTTGATCACCAACAAGGTCCACTATATACTTCTCAAGAGCTTTTCAATTGTATTGAAAAGCTTGAAATCATTCATAATTAATATTTAAATGAGCTGCTCTATAGTAACCAAAGTGTGAAAGACTTGATGGAAATTGTATAGTTTAATCATGAGATCAATTTTGCACTTTCTTCTCCTGAATCTTCGGATAAATTTTCGCATTTATATTATGACTATCAGATGCCCTTGGAGTTCATAAAGCGATGTAAAGAGAACAAATTAGCAACAAGGAATCAAAAGTTTACAAATCTTTTAATGAATGAATATTATTCGTCTTTCTTTGCTGGATATTTTCAGAGGGGCTTATTCAATCTCTGAAACTAATACTAATAATAAATTTTATACTATATTTATTTTTTATATGTTACTTGTAGTTGTTTGTTCATTGATGTTTTATTCATAAGTCTGTGTTATGTTTACATTTTTGCATAGTATATTAGGGTTTTATCTGCATATTAGAGCAGCTAATTCAATGGAGATATCTATCTATCTTTTAAAATATTTGTATTATATAAATTCCTAATGAACATATTGTCAATCAAACGACAAATTTTATTGATATCTATTTATTCGAAACAATGTATTGCTAAGTAATAACATCCCAAACACAAAACAAAGCAACACTTGCAGGATATTTTTTCTGGGCTTGACAGAACCGATATTGAAAAGATGAATCCAATTTATACCAAATAATAATTTGAATTCCGCGCCCTTTCCAATTACAGTTTCCATTAATCCATGAAAATCTTCTTAATACAACAGCGCCATCTGCATTCTCGAATGTATATCACGTGGTCGGTTTTTAGTACTATGGATATAGGAGCGTTTCCTATCTTTCTACTCTATAACCTTTGATATTATTAAGAGTGATTTCTTTAATGGTAAAATGAACAAACGCGTACAAGCTCGCGACTTCACAATATCACCTGTCTCGATTTTTTTTAGTATCTCCCCGATTGATGCCTCAAATATCCAGCACGAAGGCAGCGTTTCTCTCCTCCATTCATCTCAGGACCTCCCTGGAAAAGCCTTGAGGTAGAACGTTTCGGTCTTAACGGGCGCTGAGAGGAGATTTATCGAATGCACTGAAAGGCGCCGAAATTGACTAGACGGCTGTTCAAGAACCACAAAGAAAGCAGTAAAAATCTGTTTTCCTTCAGTTCCGGTCGAGAATGGGGCCCCAATAATGAGCTTATTGAAAAATTCTTGCGGCAGATCAGTCAGGGCTGAAGTGATCGACGGAAACCTACGACGCGTAATATTTTCTAAACATCGTTCACTTATCGGTGTTTCCTGAAGGCTTAGAAGATTCTGAATTGGTTGGTAGAGAATATGAGAAGCATTTGATTATTTGGGAATGGAAAATATATACAGGGTGTTTCACGAATGATTGTACAGGTTTTCAGTGCAGGACATTTTGGTGAGTCTAAATCAGTGTTCGAAATATGTCCTAAGTAAAGGGTCCGCCATCTAACGTTTCTTTTTCAACTAGAGCTTATTTCGTGAATGGTAACACTTAGCTCATGTCTGATTTGACAAATAATTAGTTTTATCCTTCCACTGAACGAATATGGTTGTGTATAGGCTTGAAGAACGCTGGGAAATATTGCGACATTACTTTGAAAATCATGGTAATGTTGCAGAATGTGTGCGAAAATTACCGACATTTGGCAAATTGATAAGTACTTTGTTCCGAGGAATAAGAGCGCCAAAAATTGGTAAATGAAAGAAGTGAGAAAGTTCTGTGGACAGGGGCTTTGGCGCTCTTGTCAAACTACTAGCGAATACATATTTAAACTTTGACAAATCATATTTCCCAAGTGTTGGTTTCTCATGGTGTCTTTCACGAAGCTTCGATTAGCTTAATTGTGGATTTAATTCTGTGGTTGGATCAAAAACTAACTGGAAATTGACATAGAATCACACTGATTTGCCAATGATATCTATGGATTATTATGATAGAACTTCATCATCAATAAGAGTTAATAAGTTGTTGTTCAGGTTTCACCAATTTACCCACCCTGTCAAACCGTTAGAACCTGGCGAAAATATTTTAAGATTAAATATCTCATATTGAGGAGTATCGATTACGGTATCTATATCTTGTGAAAACAAATTCATAAGCATTCTGTTCTCAGGAACAAGAGCATCAAAAATTACTTTCAAAGCGAAGGTCTATGACTCACGTATTATGTTGGATATACATACATCAGCAAATTACAATTAAAGATTCTATGAAATCTTAAAATTAAGATTAATTATTGAAATTTTGAAAAATCATATCTACGAAAGTATTAGTTTGTAAGAGTTGAGAATGATTTCAGTGGATTCCTATGATGAAACTGCATTTTAAAAAAATAGAATATCAAAATTGTAATGTATACAGAAATTTCGTTTTTTGTTACTCTGAATAACGAACATAGCCGAGATATGTACCCTCCAAACCCACTCTAAAATTTTAACTGTCTAGCTCATTCCGTTCGAAAGTTATTGTGTTAACGGACAGAATCGATTTTGACTACTGATTCTTGATTAGTGAGAAGAACCAGAATGCTTAAGACCATTTCAGCCAAAAATTTAAAAATTACAAACATTTGGTCAGATTATTGAAAGGTTTTCTTCTGGGTTTTCTCTCCCAAACTCTGAAAAATATCTATAAAATAAAAATTAATAAAATAACTATTAATACCTATTAATAACTATTACAAAATAACTATCAACAAAATAATTCTAAAGATTTTCATTAAGCGTCTGACGAAGGAGTCTGATATAGACTCCGAAACGTTACGATATAGTTGTTTCTTCGTTGATGTTGTTTCGTTGTTGTTTGTTAGTCAACATTGTTCAATTGATTGCTTCTGACAAATATCTCGTGTTTCTTACGCAGAAGCAAATCACAAAATAATTAATTTTTATTTTATAGATATTTTTCAGAGTTTGGGAGTGAAAACCCAGATAAAAACCTTTCAATAATGAGTATACCTCCCACAGTATCCTTTAATGATTATTTGGTCAGATTGATAAGAACTCGGTTCCAAGGAAAAAGAGCTTATTTCATTTGATGAGGGAATTCCATGGTTTAAATAAATGTACAACCTAAATACTCACCCTGTATAAATATAATATTCTCGAGATAGAATTAGTTTTCCAAAATTGTATGTACCTGACGAAGAATCTGTCTAGGCGGACACATTAATATATCTCAAATAATAAAGAGAAAATTAAGCTTTAAAATTTTGGATTATTTTCAAACTCAATATCCTCATCTATAATTCGTTGAATGTTTTCTTGATACATCCCTATTTTCCACTTGTCAGCTTATCACATAAGGTATATAACATATTACCCTTTATTTTCATAAACGACCAAACCCAGTCCTCTATTCTCATCATACCCCGACCCTTATAAGAGCTCAGCTCGCTCCAGAACAATGAGCAGAGCCGCGAAAATGACCGTAGCTCAAATTAATGGTAAGAATGAAATTACGACTCCGGTCCAGAAGTTAGTGTGTTCGGCCGTAGAACCAGATAAAACTGATTTATCGTCGAATAACTCTCAAAACAGCCAAGTCCGCCTTTCAAGTGGTCATCGAGTTAATGCACCCGAAGACTTTAACGGCGCAATCCCGTAACACGAAAATATCGATATATTTGTTTTTATTTCGCCTGATACCATTCCAGGAGATCATTTGATGTGTTTCGGTGCTAACGCAGTGGAATGCTTTCTAATCTGGACGGTAAATTTACAGTGGGATAAGTGTATTTCTTCGGTAAATAAAGGCGGGCTCAGGAGCTTTCGGACCGGCTTAAAGAGGTTTATTGTCACTTGGACGTAAAATGCCGTGACTGCAATTTGAAGAAAGAGAAAAATATTATAAAAGCACTGATGTGGCTTCTGGATTTCGAGCACATGCTTGTTCATTGAATATTAAATAAATTTCATCGATTTGGAACACCATACAAGCTTTCAAGCGGTTTCAATGCCCAGGCATACGTTGATGACATAGTGCAGACTGTTATAGTCTACCATGAAGGCTTAAAGGGTGTTAGGAAGAATAAATTGGAATGTAGTGGCAAGAGATCCAATATGATCCGTGTCCAGAGGGGGGTTCGGCAGGAAGACCCAATTTCGAGTATTATATTCGCATTGGTGGTGGACAGAGTCCTGCGCCCAATTCCTCCCAAAGTGGGGTAAAGTGTAGGAGGCGACCCAATTAACGGGGTTGCCTATGCTGACGACATTTGCCTTATAACATCGTCTAAGGCTGGCATGACTATCGTGCTCGGGGCAGTTGAGACAGCAGCCTTGGCGCAGGGCCTGACTTTCAATCCATCAAAGAGTGTAGCCACCTCCTTGGTTCCGTCTGGGCGTGACAAGAAGATCAAAGTTCTCACCCAGACGCAGTTCCACCTCAATCAGGGAGACCCCATCCGTCGACTAGGTCCTTCAGTGGCTGTATTTGGGTGTGAATATCAGTCCAGGGGGCTGAGGAAAGCAAGCCCTACCTTAGAGGTGAAGTTGAAGCGCATTTCGAGCGCACATCTCAAGCCGCAGCAACGACTCAAGATCTTGCGTTGCTTTCTGGTTCCAAGGTGCTACAATTTTTTGGGGTTATCTGGTTTGACCATGAAGGTTCTCCGACAACTGGACCTTCAGACCTGAGCGGCAGTAAGGCGATGGATAGGATTGCCAAAGGATACCCCGCTGGGCTATTTTCATGCCTCGTGCAAAGATGGCGGCCTCGGGGTTCCTGCTTTTACCATTACCATACCTGATATACTCAGTGACAGATTGAGGCACCTCGAGAATTAATCCTCGAGGGCTATGAAGCTGTCTCGAGAAAATATTGGGCCTAAAATAAGATCCCTTGGACCGAAAAGGTACTGTCCTTGGATGAAGACAGACTTTTTATTGCAGAACACTGTAAAAAATACTGGACGTTGAGGTTATATAACTCCAGCGATGGCAATGAGTTGCGGGAAAGTGAGAAGTACTCAGCTTCCAGTAGGTGGATTGATGCTAAGAAGCACAGGCATACCCGGAAGCGATTATCGCCAATACCATCAAGTGCATGTCAACAGTCTGCCTACCCGAGTACGCACGACTAGAGGCCAGAGAACAGCCCTAACTAACATCTCATGTAGGGCTGGGTGTCAATGCATAGAGACAGCGACTCACGTGATCCAGTCTTGTTTCCGAACCCATGGGGGTAGAATCAAGCGGCACGATGCTGTGTGCAATACACTGTCTGGCTTCTTTAAGAACAAGGCCATCGCGCCTAAGAACTTCTGTAGGCCTGAGAAAGCCCGATATGGTTCTCGTCAGGGATCAGGACGTTTGGGTGATAGTCACTCAGGTCGTGTATGGGGTACAAACGCTAGACGACACGCTCATGAGGAAAGTGCATAAGTACAACATCGATCCGATCAAGGATGCAGTTGCCATTTTAACTAGCCACCCCGCTTCCTCTGTGGGTCTGAGGGTGGGTCCACATTTCTACTCAAAAGTGTATGAAAAGGAATCTCGATGAGGTGCTATATTCTTGGAAGAATTGCGATAAAGTTTAGAACTCGTATTGCTCAGTGCCACTCTCCTGTACCAACCCTTCCAGTGAGGTGAATATGAATCACCAAGGGTTGCTATTGGAAGGTTTATAACCTCTACGACTGTTCCCAAGTCGCAGCGGTTGAACTAGGAGCTACTGGAACTCGGGGATCCGTGGTCTAGCTTCAGTGGAGATGGGAGTGGATTCCAAAAAGGAACCTAGTAAATGGGCGCCAAGCAAACCTAATTCTCCCAGATACCCTAGCGTAATGTAATAATTCCTAAATTTACCAAAAGAATATTCATGCTAAAAACAAACAATTTATTCTAGTAGCTTACAACCCAGATATTTAGATTTAACGAAATAAACCACTGTGAAACCCCGAATAGGGTGCGGCGGAAATTGTACATAGATTGTTCCTTGATCCAAATACGCGTCGCTTGAGGCTCAGACGCATCCACGTTTTTATCTATGATCATATACGACTAACACAAATCTTTCCCCAATTTCCGCTTTACAACAACAATAATTTATATATTCTGAGGATTTTATGTTCAGGTAGTATATAGCATATATAAGTTATAGTTTGATATGTATTTCCAATAACTTGCGTGCTGGCTATTCCTACTCCTTCAATCCACTCTAGTATCCTGGTATCCTCCTCTATGCTTATTTCTGAACGTAGTATTAAGTCGATGGTCTCGCAATAGTGTCCTTTTTCCCTCGGTGCTCGTAGTCTGCAACCCTAAATTGGATGTCCCACAGCGTTGTTTACTGACCACCTTGTATTTACTCGGGATCTCCAACCCTGCGTTGGCTATCTCACAGCGTTACTTATGGACCACCTTGTATATACTCCAATGCCTCAGTTCTATTCTTCCTAACATAAAAACCCTGATGACAAAAAAGAAACCATCAGTGACTCCTCTCAGATAAAAAATAAATGAATCTCCCCAATGCATAATAATTTCGGTTATCAGAATATCAAACAGAGAAGTTATTCGTTGTTATTCAATATTTATATACTTCGTACATACCCTGATAGTCGGGGTTGTCCTGTATAAGTTGCTTCAAAACTAAATCTGGCCGTGCCTCCACCAAATAATTCTTCAAGCACACAGCAATGTTCTGGATACAGAAAGATAATTACAACATGAACTGTTTCCACTAGAAATGACGAGAATAGGACATTTAACACATACCTGGCAAAGTCGCCAAGATCATTCACGTCAACTTGGTCAACTTGGATTTGCAAAAGGTCTTTAAATCCTCTTTCGAGTTAAGTGAAGGTTACCAAAATCAAACCAATATAACCCTCACTATATCCAACTAAGAACATTCCAATAATTCTTACAAAGTTTCGAAAATGCGCACAACCAATTTCTTCCTTCGTTGAATCTCCACAAAATGGACGATCTTATCTCATCGATGCCGACTCTGACAAAATTTCATAACGTCACAACGGAACGATATTGCCAATTCATCCGGTCCCTTGAACACAATTCACTATACGTCGATTGGTACTATTGACCCAACCTCAAATTCAACGTCAATGCAAACGACAAACTTATCGCAAGCAAAAGATAAACAAACCTCTGTCTGGATCAAAAAGGAACGTTACAGGTTGAATAGTAGTTTGATTATCCCACATTACAATTGAATAAAAGAAGTATCCCCAGAAAGCTCTTGGTATGCAACCTCAAACATATCCAGACAGTATAAAAATTCTCTAAATCATTACAGAAATGGAAACATGAATAGTACGGTCCAACGGATTCAATACGGTCGCTGATACGAGATGGAATACCGAATTTGATGTTTCAGCAATGGCCTCGCTATTACAGTGCATGCCATCATATCGAGACAATCAGAATGCTATCCGCTTTGTTTTCGATAAATGATCCTTCATACGGTGGCATTCAGTAATCTATTACTACGTCACGAATGAAATGATGAAATTTCCAAGAATTCAATATGTCGTTCGTAATTGTTCGGTCGCAAACTCTTGATCAGAACGGATCGGTGAACGTCATTCACGTTATTAGGGTTTTGTTGAAAAGGGGCCGTACTGGAGTATTGGTGTTTTCATGCTCTGAATACGAGGTGAGGATCAATTAGGAAACTTAATGCTGCTTCATCGGCTAGTCATTTATAGACTGTCAGAGTCACTAAGAGAGGGAGACTTTTTTTTCGCTCGAGAGGAAAAACCTTTTATAGGCTTACCCTGAGAGGGTACGCTCACTCAGGGGTGTGAGACTCCCGTTTTTGATTACAGCATCCCTTAGCAACAGAGATTAGCTGCAAGCGGCCTTCAAAGTTGATGGGACCTGATGACCTAAAGTGATCAGAGCAACACGGCTTTCTACATTCCATGCGCCAAGTAATCGGCCAGGGATTATAGGGCGGAATACTCTTCATTTCAGTCACTTAGTTCGCTCTCATTTTGCCTAGATATCCTATGATCAGTATGACCTGAATTTATGCCTTGGATACAGGAGCCCTAGTTCGAACATTAAATCCTTGTATTATTCCCTCTTCTATTCTTCTTTCATCATCACATTATTTTCGGCGGGGAAGGAATATTCGACAAAAAACAATTCCTTGAGCTCTTTGTCCAGGAGAACTATATCTGGCTTCATGGCGTGGATCTGCCGAGTTGTTGGAATAGCATAGTTCCAGTAGATGCGATCTCTCTCATTTTCAACAACTGCTTCAATCTCCAGGGGTACAGATGGTAGCACTGACTTGTTGTCTATACCATAAATCTTTCTGAGGTGGAAGTAGATAATTCGTGTTTCTTTCTACATATCCTGATGGAGCATGGACTTTACAAGCAGACGGAATGAGCATAACATTTTCCTGCTGGCTGTGGCGTGCTCTGCACGTTGTAGGGGTGGCCACTCTCATCATGTTCATTTTATACCATCTTCTATTCATCACCCATTTATTAACCCATCCTCACATGTCATAATAAATTGGAGAGGAAGATTATTATTATTATTATTAAGATGGGGTCGTGCCGGATACAATATTTTGTTCTATAAGCTTACTTATTCAATCTCAAAGACATTGTCAATGGTGTTACCATACCGGATGGTATCCTTAGGATCGTTCACTATCACGTACTGAGGTTTAAGAACTGGCTAACCCATATGTAGAAATCGTAAGCTGGCCAGCTCTGGGCGAAAGAGTGCAGGTATTGGGTTCAAGGGCGTAGCCGGGGGGGATTTTGGTGGTTCAAACCCCCCCGAAATGTTATTTTTCTCTTAAAAAAAATGTTTGCTGCAGAAAGTGACACTTACACCCCCAAACCCCTCTCCCCCGAAATTAATTCCAATTTAACCCCCCACCCTCGAAATTTATTCCTGGCTACGCCCTTGATTGGGGTATATGGTTTGAAACTGGTGATCTCAGTGACCCTGGGACATGAGCTGCCTACATTTGTGCCCATGAGTGTCTAAAAAAGAAACTCAAGGGGGCACACATCTGTATTATAACTGCAGGATTGTATATCAATCGCCCCTATAATTTCGTCTTCCGCTTCTTTGGTTTTCAAAACACTGGTTCTGATATTTACACACTTTATTTAGAATATAACTCGATGAAACTCCGACAGAATTTACTTTCGCAATAACTGAAGTTCGACAACTACCGCAATATGCTCTAAGTTCGTCTCAATCAGAGTTTCTCGTGTTCAACAGAAAAGTCTCAGGGTAAAAACACTCAATTCTACCGTCTTCATCGTTTCCATAATCAGAACTGGAAATGCTGACAGGGCATTGTCGGACAAATACTAATTGAACCACATATGCAAGCCAGCAGACAAAACATGTAGGATCTGTGGATCTGAAAAGGGAACTGCTGAACATATAGTTTGCAATTGCCCAGAGCTGGTCAGATTAAGAATTTTACAGAGTGAGCCAGTTCTGAAACCTTAAGATGTGATAGCCGAGGCTCCTAAGGACGTCATCAGGTCATAAGATCTTATCGGTCGCGGTTCTGAAGGGCTGGATCACAATCGTTCATAATGGAAAACCTGGAACGTGATAAATTGGCAACAGGGTATGGAGTCGTACGCTTGACCAATATTTGTGATTGTATCATGGACGGTTACATCCTAATTCGGAATGAACCAGTATTATTGCGTCGGTTAGGATCACAATCGCCGGTATTTCGTCGTATTTTTGTGTATAGGTGAACGGCGTGAATTAGTGGAATACAGTGATATATGTATTGTGATTAAACATTGTGTAAATAGTGAATTTTCGTTTGGATTGTTGCTACTTGGGGGGAGAGTTCCGAGTTCATTTCAGCTGAGATTATAAACTGTTGTGTTCCGTCCTGCAACGGCAATTAAAATCATTCATTAAGAAATGGAAATTATGTTAGCTGTTTCACTTCTCCAAAAAATGAAGTGCTGAAGGATTTATGAGTAAAGGTAATCCTGTGACCAAATTTTCTGATAAACTAATGAATCATAATCACTTGCCGAACCTTTTTCAGCAAAATGCATCACATTCGATCGAAGTGAACCTCATTCGTATTAAAACTGCCCCATGAATGTAGGAAGGAAGTACAAACTGCATAAACATTCGGAAGTTGGAACCCGTGCAACATGGCGCAGTCTTAATAGTCGATTCACATGCAACTGTGGCATGTTGCGAAAAACAATTTCAGCATTGAATATTTTGATTGGTATGTCAGCATGAAAATGGCCGCAGCATAACTGACCCAATTAGAGGAATTTTGATTCGTAATATTGGTATTTTTTGCATGACCACTTTGTGGACTGTAATATGCTTGGATTTCATGTAATTTTGATAGCTTGAGATTCGTTTTTTGCCGCAGAAGTATGGAATCATTCTTATGCGGATAAAAACTAGCGCAATATAATATTAAATGCGGTTGATAATATGTGTAGGATTTCAATTATGATTGGATTTCTACTTGTATATAGTTAGAGTTAGTATTCTATTTTGAGGGTGTAAACGACGTGTTATCGATACAGCAGAGGTTCTCTGGAACCTCTGTCACCAGTAATCCATTAGAATACGGTTAGAGATACTTTGCAGATCCTAAAACGATCTAACACTAATGTAAAGAATTTAAGACTAAACCCCGAATCTCTGGCGCCTCCGAGGAGGTCTGTGTTGTAAAATTTCCTGGAGAGCGCTTGACGTGCAAAATCGACAACGGGTATAGATTCCAGGATTTGCCTCAAAACCGTGGGATATTTCCCAGGGAATCCTTTCGGTCTTAAGGGGGGCGGTTCAGTCAGAGAATCACCCATCATGACTACCCTCTAAGATTGAAGGCAAACCCAGTGCGTGGGGGTTAAAGATGGACGAGGTATCTAGAGTACGAGCAATAAAAGGAGAGTGTGTTCTGAGCAGGGAAAGACGGTAGATGGTTCGGGAGTACGAGTTTTTATCCCTGATACTTGAGATGTTTTAATCGAATTCTGACGAATTTAGTGTATAATGCAGTAGTTGACAAACTTCAGTAATTGCGGAAGTAAATACTGTCAAAGTTTTAAATATTTCTTCGAATTAAATCGTAAATAAAATGTGTAAATAGCAGAACAAGTGTTTTATTGAAAACCAGAGACGTTAAAGACAACTGTTAGGACAGTAACTCAATCAACCCCTAGACGATTGATATAAAAATCCTAAATATGTTATATCAACAATTTCACACACTAGTGAAAATCATTGGTTTATCAAATCTGTTATTTCCTTATAAACAAATGACGAGAATTCTCTACAATACAGGCTGGACCACGGTCGATGGTACCCTGGAATTTTACGAAGAACGGGACGTACGATTTTATTGAAAATTTGGTTCCTTGTCTAGGAACGACTGCTCCATCGATCTAGAATATTTTCAGTGCTGCGGTGTTCCCGCTTACATAAAAAAGGACTAACAATGTTGATATTTCAAATGGAACACACTGTATATTATTGCTTTTTCGATTCGCCGTAGCTTCCTAATTATTTCTGTATGAACTTCCTCATCCATATCTCTAGCAGTTTTCGAGTAATTTATTGATTTACTCGTGCAAAATATAGTTCCAACTAAACATTTACCTATTACTTGGAATCCTAGAGAGCTGAAAATTCCGGTATGGATAACCAATATCCCGTGTACCAATTGCGTTTAATTGAATACTTCTCTAATCATACGGGGTTGTTTAAAATCCGAGGCTTTTTCGAGAAATACTAAAACGAACAATGCGGAAGCGAAGATATCATTTCAAATGAATTAATTTATTCTATGGCAAATCTTCATACTTTCACCAGAAGTGCAGAATAACATTTAGGCCTAATCAGAACCTTCTGCATGATCTTGCTACAAATTGGTTGCATTGACCGTAAAGGATAAACAATTTTATCAAAACTTCATTTGTTATTGCCTTCCATTTGAATGTTCGAATGAAGCTTATACAAAATGTGGCTCAATGTATTCATTTTTATTGGCATGAAAACTTTTAATTTGAAAGCCTTACAATTTAGATATAGGAACATGTTAAATCGTTGGAAAGGAAATTTAATTTTCTTAGGATTCTCTGGATCACTACCGATATCATAATAGGTTTTGGGGCGCCTGAGAGTCCATAGAACGTCTGATGTGTCGCTAATGAACTTCAGTATGCGTCATTTGCACCCTTCGAATCTGATCTTAACTCTGAATATATACAAGTAGAAATTCAAATCCTTATTGAAATCGATTTTCTACAATATTTCTACAACTTTTGAACTGAAATTGATACATGTACAGAATTAAATGTGTACGCTCCCCGTACGTGAATAATATAGCTTATATCTTCCGATTCGACCAGAACACATGACCTCTGTTATAACAGTAAATATTACGAACTAATAAAAGCTGCACGTGTAAACGTCTCTCGAACTGCTAGTTGGGAATATGAGAAACTCTCCTCTCAAAAACTTCCTCCATCGGAAAATACGACACCAGAAACAGAATTAATTTCGACATCTGACCATTCATTCCTCCAAGGGTCATTCTTTCCGGAAGATCTTCCGTATCGTAGCGCCTCGAAAATAAAATAAGAATGCGTTAAATAATATTCCTGAGAGCCGGCTGGTGTTCATTTTTATATGTGTTTTATATCATGTCGTAAATTTTGGATATTAGTCCAATTTATAGTTTCTCGCTATAGACGGCAGCCCTAGATTAAAGTTATGAGTAAAGTAAAAATTTATTATATAAAGGAGATGGGGTGGGTGTTCTTCCGATTGGTAGATCAACTCTACGGTGAATTTTTATATTTTCGATTGGATCGTTAAGTTCAGAGGCTATCGGACGGAGTGAAATTTAATGTAGGGATTCGTCGGAAACGCGCAAATTTTAATGATTTCAACCCCATATCTGACGGATATTTTCCGAGATACAGAATTTTTTGAATATTTTTTTTAAATCGTTGTATCGGTATTTTTCAACTAATAACCGTGATTAGATCAGATTAATATTTTCCGAGTTATTGGGAAAATAAAATTTCAAATGGCTATAACTCTGAAACCACCCGGTGGGTTTTGCCCATTAACGAACTTAGGCGACGCATTTGGACTCCAAACCTACCCTGAAAATTTCAACTCTAACCAATTACGTTCGAGCGAAATCGTGCTGACGGCCGGATGGTCGGCCAGAATCAATTTTGACCTCGGATTCTCGATCAGTGAGTCGAAACTAATCGTTTGAGACCATTCTTGGCCAAATATTCGAAAATTACAGACAATTGGACGAACTGATAGGTACTCTGTGCACAGAACAACGCACCAAAAATTATTCGATATCTCACATTATCTTTGTTCAAAATTTACGTTCATTTTATTCATATTATGTGTATACAGGATGGGCCACGTTCTATGGTATCCTTTAAGGAGAACGGGATGTACGATTTTTTTTTGATCAGTTGGTTCCTTAGCTAGGAGCCACTGCTCCATGGATATAGATTATTTTCAGCGCTGCGGGGTTGCCGCTTATATCATGAAATACTAACAGTTTTGATTTTTAAATTGGAACACCCTATATATTATTACTTTATTCGATCCACCGTAGCCTCCTGATTAATTCAGTATCAACATCATCATCCCTACCTCTAGCAGTTTTCGAGTAATTAATTGATTCACTTGCTATTTTGTGCAGAACATAGCTTCAATTTAACATGCATTACTTTGTTGCTTGGAATCTAAGAAAGCCGAAATTTCGGGTATAGATTGACAATATTCCTTGTATCATTTACGTCTAATGACATACGTCCCTAATCGTACAGGGTTGTTCAAAATCCGAGGCTTTCCTGAGAAATACTTAAACGATAAAAAGTGCGTTTTTTCAAATGCATAGGTATAAGGCGAAATTTTTCAGCTCGAGAATTCACCAATTGGCGTTGGACACCACCTTGGGAGTAAAACCCTATGAGAACGAGGAAAGGCCTTGAGGAAAGAGATGGTTTGTCAAGTCAAAGTTTGAACAAGAGAGCCAATATTGCCCATATACAGGGTGGTCCGCGAGTAACTGTACAACGTTTAATGGTGAATAGCTGGTACCTTGGGGAGCCAGAAAACAACAATCAAATATGGGCTAAGTCTTTTCGTTTCTGAGATACAGGGTGATTTATTGATTTTGGCAAAACATTCAGATAGCTATAACTCCTGAACCGTTCTACGTATTCGCTTCAAATTTGGCACGTGTTGTCATCTCAGGCCATCAAATTGTTCATATACACCGCACCGAAATTGTACAGACCAGGACTAGGAAATTTTGATTTTTACTTCCAGGTCAAATAAAACACCCTGTACATGGAATGCCAAATTTTCGGATTCACCATCGGATTCTGCATAGATTTTCCTGCCAAATTCCGTTTTCCGCGTGAACGGCACACCTCCCGTTCATTTTTTTTTCTCGAAAATAAGATCACACCTCCGAATATTAAGTGGTGTTACGGACCTGCATTTTGCAATAGGAAGCTCATGACATTAAATTCGGTTATAAGAACATTTTCTATGTTGAGAATCGAACTGAAAATGAATAACAAACCACAAATTATGAAGAAAATGAAGAAATTCAATATTCATTTGAGTACCTGTCTATCTCTCGAAACAAAATATTTATTAAACTTTGTTTTCCGTACCAGCATCGCATAGACATTCTGCTACATGCAACCACAAATAAAATAATCCGTAATATTATGTCCAGACTACAGAAATATTCCATTTGACAGTCATTGTTATATCAATTGAATTTTGTTGCTAGTTGTTAGTTTTTAAATTTGTTTTTCAATTATGCCTCGTTTTGCGAATGTTGAGTATTGCGACTTGGTACTTGTTTATGGTTTCTGCAATTCGAATGGGCGAGCAGCGTCGAGAGAATATTGTAGAAGGTATCCTGGTAGAGCAGTTCCTAATCACCAAACTTTCGAAAATATCAGCCGTTCTTTGCGAGAAAGAGGAAAATTTCCTTCCCACCAAAAGGAGAGACCTTCAGATGGAAATGAAGAACAAATTTTGAATGTGGTCGAATCAAATAAAAGTATCAGTACTCGACGGATTAGTAGCAGGTTGAACATACCTAAAACAAGAATTATTCGTGTACTTAAAAAAGAAAAGATGCATGCATATCATTTGAGTAAAGTTCAAACCTTAGAACAAGGAGATGAAATTGCGAGACTACAATTCTGCAGATGGATAACCAGGAATGTTCGGCAGATCAATAGAATTTTATTCACTGACGAGGCCCAATTTACGAAAGATGGAATATTCAATTCTAAAAATGAACATTTATGGGCGAGACAAAATCCAAGAGGTATAAAGAGGCGCAACTCGCAGCACAAATTTTCTGTGAACGTTTGGTGTGGTGTTTATGACAACAAATTTGTAGGTCCCGCTTTTCTGCCCCCACGTTTGAACGGAGATATTTACCTTGACTTTTTGAGAAATAAACTTCCACAGTTACTGAACGATGCCAGCATAAATATTAGAGGAATGTACTTTCAGCAAGATGGCGCTCCAGCACACTCAACTAATAGCGTTATTCAGCATCTTAATAATGCATACCCGCTGCATTGGTTTGGCTGGAGAGGACCCTATAATTGGCCTCCTCGATCGCCAGATCTGACTTGCTTAGACTATTTCGTTTGGGGTTGCTTGAAGCAGAAAGTATATGCTGAGGAAATACGTAGCAGGGAACATCTTATTGAAAGAATAGAATTAAGTTGTAGCGAGATACGGAACCAGCCTAATACTATTAGAAAAGCTGTCAATCAACTTAGACTTAGAGCAAGAAAATGTATTGATGAAAACGGGGGAATCTTTGAAAATCAACTTTAATCAAAGTTTTGCTTCAAAAGTTATTCAAATGTGTTTTGAATTTCTTTTTTTTTCTTTTAATTTAATTTAATGTCATGAGCTTCCTATTGCAAAATGCAGGTCCGTAACACCACTTAATATACGGAGGTGTGATCTTATTTTCGAGAAAAAAAATGAACGGGAGGTGTGCCGTTCACGCGGAAAACGGAATTTGGCAGGAAAATCTATGCAGAATCCGATGGTGAATCCGAAAATTTGGCATTCCATGTACAGGGTGTTTTATTTGACCTGGAAGTAAAAATCAAAATTTCCTAGTCCTGGTCTGTACAATTTCGGTGCGGTGTATATGAACAATTTGATGGCCTGAGATGACAACACGTGCCAAATTTGAAGCGAATACGTAGAACGGTTCAGGAGTTATAGCTATCTGAATGTTTTGCCAAAATCAATAAATCACCCTGTATCTCAGAAACGAAAAGACTTAGTCCATATTTGATTGTTGTTTTCTGGCTCCCCAAGGTACCAGCTATTCACCATTAAACGTTGTACAGTTACTCGCGGACCACCCTGTATCTTTATGAAGTCGGTAATCGCCAGAAACTTTTGTTATTGATGATGTGCACTTTTACACATATTTATGGATGCCATGAAGAATCCAATGAGCTATCCCACGTATTTCCACTCGCTGTCGAACGAATAAACGGTTTTTCCAACTTTTAAACTGCACCAACTGTTAAGAAGACCCCACTTATCAAACTTTCATTCCTCTATTATCTTCATCAAAATTATCCTTTCCAAGCATAAAGGACGAATGTGAAACTCCAGTCTGGAAAACAAAACAAAAACTCGAGAAACTTCGAATTAGGTATGAATGAAAAAGGGTATGGTGGTAATTAAAAAGTTCCTCAAAAATGCGAACGCAGGAAATATTACTTCGTAAAAAAGGGGCCCGCGCCCGCATTAGGTTATCAGCTTACGGGAGATGAAAGAGATTATTCTGCTCCTGCCGAACTTTGAACTCTGTGCCGAAAAATGTTTTACACACCAGTATTTTTGTTCGAGACAGTGGGAATTGTAGAGTTCTTTATTAGGCGGGCTTCTATTGCGGATCAACCTGCAGAACTAATAGTTCCTCTGTTCTGGCTTATCTTGTTGGAAAAAGTCCATTAAAAGTTTGTAAAAGGTCTTGTGAATAGATGGCCGTTGGCGCCAATATCCTACGATGTGTAAACTACATTTGTACTCTGATGTACTCTGATTCCGAATAAAACTGAGGTTTCTTGCTTTCATTTGAACAATCACCAAAAATATAGAACATTGAGTGTAACTTTCGGTGATTCTTTCTTGAGACATAATTTTTATCCTAAATATCTAGGAGTGAAACTAGATTCATCTTTGAATTTCAAAGCTCATTTGGATGTCTTGCGTCTGAAGTTGAAAACGAGAAATCATATTCTGTAGAAATTAGCTGGTACTTCATGGGGTGCTGATGCAGCTACTCTTCGAACGGCAGCCTTAGCCTTGCTTTTTTATGCCGCTGAATATTGTTGCCCCGTCTGGTTTAATAATGCTCATACTCAAATTGATGCACAGTTAAATTCGTCTATGTGAATCATCACTGGAACTATTAGATCTACACCTATTCATTGGTTGCCAGTTCTTTCAAACATTGTCCCGCCCCACATTCGCAGGCAGACTGCTGTTTCAAATTCTTTGAATAAATTTCATTCTTTTCCGAATTCATTTCCGATAATCTCCTACATTCCAGACAATAAGATTCCCAGATTGAAGTCACGAAACCCTTTATGGTCCAACTGTTTTCTTAATTCGAATAAAAGTGACAAGGAAGTTTGGCGGTCTGAATGGATTTCTTGTAATTTATTCAACAAAGATTTAATTTCTGATCCTTCAAATAGAGTTCCGGGGTTTGATCTTCCAAGGAGAATATGGTCTATTCTGAATCGTCTAAGAACCGGTCATGGTCATTGCAATGCTTTTCAGGTGTAACTCAGTTGAGAGCCCTAGTTGTGAATGCGGGGAAGCAGAGGAAACCATAGATAATTTAGTTAATAATTGTCGCATATATAGATTCAAAGGTGGTTTTATGGCTATTCATAATGTTTCTGAATCTTCTTTAGAATGGGTAGCGAGTTTAAAATCTATTTAATAAAATATTCCATTTTTAATTTTTTCCTTTTCTCCATTTGTCATTTCCTTTTCCAGATTGGGTTTCGGGTACCTTGGAGAAATTTTTCTGCTTGTTGAAGGAAGAAATGATAATGAAGAGAAAGATGCCATTCAATATTTAATATTTCAGCATATTTTGTTCACAATTTCAATTTTCATGAATCACAACACTAACGGGGAGATAGAGTTTTTTTGCTGAGGTTTTTGCCCTATGCTCTAGTATCATATATCAAATTATATGGTACCCCGTTACACTAACCTCTGCTAACACTTTTTTCATACACATGCTTTATTGTTAGATAAAAAACAAATTGTGTGAATATAATAATAAAGATCTAATATCATTTTGTGTATAGAAAACGGTTCTTATATTGAACTTGGAACCGATTCTTCTGATTTTTTCAGAAAGGCCAAGAACATTATGGATAACATTCAACAACTTGTGTTGATTTTCTTATTGATTATTCTTTTGTACAAAAATAAAAATCTGTGTATATAATATTCCTTGTATTTGTGGTGAATCGTACACAGGAGAAACATCAAGACCACAAGAAGTATGAAAGTCGGAACATAAGAACAACTTGAGACATAGAGACATACAGAAATCAAAAATAGCAGAACATGTATGTACAATCCAAGGAGATCACATAATGGATTGGAGTAATACAAAGATTCTGATGACAGAATCTGATTATATTAAAAGGAAACTTAAGCAGTCAACTGGCTGAATTTATTAAAAAATGAGTTGCAACTTAGAAATTTATATGCAAAGAAAACTATGTTCCTATGATTCTCAAATACTGTCAATGTGACCATTCTCTAATATCAGAAAAGTAATCAACACAAAATAATTCTAAAGATTTTCGTTAAGTGTCTGACAAAGGAATCTGATATAGACTCCGAAACGTTCCGATATAGTTGTTTCATAGTTGATGTTGTTTCGTTATTGTTTGTAAGGCAACATTGTTCAATTGATTGCATCTGACAAAACTCTTGTATTTTTTACGCAGAATCAAATCACAAAATAATAATTTTTTTATTTTATAGATATTTTTTCAGAGTTTCGGATGGAAAACCAAGAAAGAAACCATTTGATAAATATATGTATCAGAAATATATAATACTATAAAATAAGGTATCCAATACATTTTGGTGCAACCATAAGACCACCTAAGTTCTTGGAATTGCGTTAAAACATCGGATCGTCCACGTGGAATCCTGTTAGCCTAAGGCGAATTATTTCAGCCAGTGAATTAACTAATCGGCATTGTACACCACTTTGGGAGTATAACCCTATGAGAGCGAGGAAAATCCGGAAGGGGTGGGGAGTATGGTCAGTTGGTGTAGAGGCCATTCCTGACGTTCCTAGATAGAGAGAGAGTTCGGGTACATTCGTTTTTATCTTCTTCTAATGAGGCAATTAGAGAAAGCTCTCACTAAGACGAAATCACAGTAAATTGCAGTAGTTGTCGTACTTCAGGCATTGTAAAGTGAATTATCTGAAGTTGTAAAGAGTTGGATCGATTGGTAATATTGTAAATAATGTGTACATATCAGAACCAGTGTTTTCAAAACCAAAGACGCGAAATACGAAATGTTAGGAACTTACTCAATCAACCCCTTAGGCAATTGATATAAAAATCCTACATACAGGCTCATCATTTTTCAAATTTCAATTCGAAAAATCCAATCCACCATTAACCAGGGAAAATAATAGCCTTCAGATATCCTCCCATATATTTCCTCTTCCTGCCTTCGCCACTGAAAAATGCACCCGGTTTTTATTCGCGAACAAATGCCCCGAACACGGGCGACTCGATAATTTGAATTATTCATCCGGACCGAACGTTGCGATAAATCGGGACGTGGGGTCACAGAGTCCGGGCGAAGAATAAATTTAACGCTCTCGCCGACTCGTGATTCCGAGAAATATCGCGCCGAACGGCAGCTTCCCATTAGAGATAATTCTCGTATCGGTTCATCGGTTGACACAGTCGGTATTCATGGTGGCGAAAGTTTTTTCGGCTACATCCATTGGAACTCTCGCTTTTGTATGACATATTTCGAGAATCTCACTGATATGGAATGAATATTGAAAGGTACGAGGCATTCGATTCTATGGATTGTAATGAAAACTCTTTCACAGAATTGTTTTAGGAATAATACTGTAGAAATTATAATATGGTAGGAGACTGTATGTTCAATGTTTCGGTTTTGGATCTGACATGTTCGTGGCGTCCTCAGGGTTCTATTTTAGGGCCACTCCTTTTCTTGATTTTCATTAACAATACTACTCTGTACCTGATGTGTTGTTTTCTTCTTTATGTTGATGATTTCAAATTGTTTCGTCGTGTTATGTCTACTGAGGATTGTTGGGACCTTCAGGGTGACATTGATAGGCTGGACCGTTGGTGCAAGGATAACTTACTCCCTCTGAATGTTCAAAAATGTGATGTTATGTCTTTCAGCCGCAAGAGAGCAACAATTGACTTCCCCTATAACATTGATGGCCACGTTCTCGGTAAGGTTGTTGAGTTTAAAGACCTGGGAATCTTGGTCGACCGCGGACTTAGTTTTGTTCCTCATATAAGATCTATCACCTTGGGATGCTTCAAGACACTTGGTTTCATCCTCAAAAACTCGAAATAGTTGCAGGACAGGAAAACGCTATTTATGTTGTTCAATGCGCTTGTGAGGTCAAGCCTCGAATATGGCTGCCTAGTATGGAACCCGGGGCATAATGTCCATATTAATAGTTTAGAGTATGTACAGAGGCGATTTTTTGAAGTATCTATGTTTTAGAATTGACGGTGTATATCTGGAGCGTGGTATACCGCTTGTAAATTTCTTGAACAGATTTCAGTTTAACTCTCTGGAACGACGACGCACCTATTTGGGTATTTTATTTCTGCGTAATATCTTGTGCTCATTGGTCGATTGTCCCCATTTGCTGGCCATGATTAATATATATGTTCCCAGATTGCCCGTACGAAGGTACTTTAAGAACATTTTATCTCTCTTGCCCATGTTCAAACGTTCTTCGTTTTTTGCCTCTGTACAGGATATGTCATGACTATATATTGTATGAGGGTGTTGTGTATATTTTTGCTTCCGAGCCATCAAGCTTAAGGAGGACTATTCTGGGTTCACAGATTATGTGATAAAACTGGGTGCCATCTTTTTTCTCACATTGAGTTTTTTTCAGCTCGCACTCGGTTTTAATTTTTTTTATTTCTTTTTTAGTATGCTCATTTCGTTTAGTTTTGTATTTTGTTAAAATATACTTTAATAATGTATATTGTTTGCAATTTTCCCATTCTTTAATAGGCTTCGGCTGTTGAATGGTGCATTTCTAATGAATAAAAATAAATGAATAAATAAACGAATAAATAAATGAATAAATAAATAAATAAATAAAAAAATAACTAAATATTTTTACCCTTGTAAGTAATAGACTTAAGATTAGTTTTACTGGTGCAGATGAAGTTGTACGACGTTTGAAGGAATCCTAAAACATCACCATTATATTGAATACTGGCTGTGCAGGCGCCTCGAAATTAATTAAGCAGTCTGGCCCTCCGAGTACTTTTCTCTGAAGAGGACCTAAATCTTGGAAGTGCCTTCGTGTGTGAGCGAGTTCTAAGAAGTCAGTAACGTACCAGATATCATTCCCATGGAACCCCATTGGTTTCAGCGATGTCTCGCAAAGTAGACGATCTACCAATCAGCTTTGACCGCTGCCGTGGTAGTACAGCCCTAGCTCACTGTAGGAGGGGGGTGAAGAACGTACTGAGGATTAACGCGAGATAGGAGGGAAAAAAAGATCGAGGTGGTGCAACCGAGCACTACAGACGTGAGAATATTTAAGGAAGTTGAATTTGCTTAGACGGAAAAACTGATTAGCTGTTTGGGTCTTGTAAAAGCTTTTCAAACGTGAGAGAAAAGCCGATTAAACGTACAACGTACAAGTTTATAGTTTCGAGACTGTTAGGAATCTTAGTAATCGACGGTATTTGATGTAACGATGAAGTTGAAGTTTGAAGAGCTGTTTAAATAAACTTGTACATATAAGCATACAGTGTTCTATTTATCCCAAAGTGTAGATGTAGAATCATTGTTCCCTACACAACGATAAAATTCCGACAATACTAGAATTTGATCCAGACAAAAAATTTACTTTGTTCATTCCATCCCTTAACTTCCAAGTCCATATTTACGCACTAAACAATTTGGGTACTGATGCCAAAGCCATCTTCATATACAAGCCTGGAACATTATAAATTGGCTCCTTGGTAGAGATGCACAGTTTACGTTAGTCCACCATTAAACAGTATTAAGTTTGATATTGCCGGCTGGATTACAATATATGTCGAATTTCAATGAGGATTGCAATTCTACTTGATATTGTAAGAATTAAGATTATATTTGGGGGGTGCAAGCGACGCATTATCGACACATTGGACTTTCTCTCGATTCTCTGGCGCCCTAAACCGATTAATATCGGTAATAATCTTAGACATATTCCAAAGACCATGTACCACCCGAAAGGAGATGAAGAATTAAATACCAAACCCCGACCCTCTGGCATCCCCAAGGAGGCCCGGAACCCTACAGTAGGGTAGGTAGACACACCTATAAAAATGAATTTCGGATGAAAGTTAGCAGAAACTGACGAGTGCAGATACTGTGGGGAGGAGGGTGAAACTCCTGATCACCTAATTACGGAATGCCTCACAATCTCTCACCAACGCAAGGAATGCTATGGGCAAGAAATCTGCTGGAGAATAGACTCCTTGAATACATTGAATGGTTTCTTTCTGGGTTTTCTCTCGCACAGTATCCTTTAATGATTACTTTTTTCCCTGAATACAGTTGCTAGAATGGAATATAGTATATGCTTGATGGAACTACGACAAAATTATTCACATAGTAACTTAGAACAAAGGTTTGGGGTAATGCATGTTACAGCGATTAAAATATGGTATAGATACATGTTCTGTATGGTATATGTGTAGGAATTATAATATTTTTACCCTTGTGAAAAATAGAATTAAGATTAGTTTCGCTGGTGCAGATGAAGTTGAAAGACGTTCGAACGGACATTTTAGACGCATTTCTGAATTATATCCCTCTCTGAAGAAATCCCAAGTCCTCTAGACTGACAGACTACTTTTCTCTGGAGAGGAAGTGCCTATTACCATTTCCATGTGTAGCTGTCACCTAAATCTTGGAAGGGCTTTCATGTGCTACCATTTCTTAGAAGTCAATAACGCTCTCGATATCGTTCCCACGCAATCGCATTAGTTGTACCAAAGTATCACAAGGTAGAGGATCTACGAATCAGCGTTGACCACTACAGTGGTAGTACCACCCATAGCTGATGGAAGGTGGCAGCACGGGTGGAAGACCGGGGTTGACATACGTTAGAATAGAGGTTCGAAGAGTTCGACGAGAGTTGTTAAGGAAGTTGATTCCTAGTTAGATGAAAACCTGATTAGGCTCGCTTCACATCAACACAACACGGTTTTAGGTACGGCAACGACACAAACGCTCGAGCTTTCCCATAGCCTCGCTTCACAGTCGTGTAAACGACTCCGGCATCCGAGTCTTGGGTGAAGGCTTGAATTATAGCATTCACAGCTATCCGGCAAGAGTCGTAGTCGTGTGAACGAAACACGGCTACCTGGCACGGCTCGAGGGGACTGCCAGACACCCTCGAGTCATACACGGCAGCCGTGTGTCGTTCTCACGACCACGACTCGGCCGGATAGCTGTGAAGGCTTCACCCAAGAATCGGATGCCGGTGTCGTTTACACGACTGTGGGAAAGCTCGAGCGTTTGTGTCATTGCCGTACATAAAACCGTGTCGTGTTGATGTGGAGAGAGCCTTAGAAGTGCGAGTGTTCTAAAAGCTCACTAAAAGTTAGAAACCTACAACGTACAAGTATAGAGTATCGAGACTGTTAGGAACCTCAGTAATCGATGGTATTTAATGTGACGGTGAAGTTGAAATTTGTAGAAGTTAATTCCAAAGTGTGAATTCAGAATCATTATCCTCTAGACAATGATAAAAATCCTATATTTGTATGATATCTTATTATAATTTTTAGAGAATAGTATGGCTAGGAGACTTTGAAAAGATTATCGAAAACAATTCTGTATCTCAGAAACTATTCGTCCGATATCGCTGATATTTTGTGAGACCCTTCAAATTCAAATTGTACAGCCAAGTTCTAGATTTAAAAGCGGTGGGATATACAGGTGCTCCAGATCTTAATCAAGAAATTTTAACCACGTACTCTACGTCAAAAATAAGACCTAGTTTATCATATAAACATATGTCGAGAAATGCTTCCTCTTTGAGATACAGGGTGTTAAAATTATCAGAAAAAAAAAATGTTTTTTTTTTCTTTTTCTTCAAACATCTCCTTCAAGTTCGTATTTGAGTGTGACTGTTAAGGCTTATTTTTTTGTAATTACACGTTTCGTTTACAAAGATAGTCTTATTATTATTATGTATCATAACAAATTTAAGCGATTTCGTCATGCATGAGAATGTGTCTAATTTTTTTACTCGGAAACGGTGCCTCGTACGTCAAAAAATTAAGATAATGAATTTGCTTCGAATTGAATAAGGATTTGAAGAGTAGTTTTTATTGTTGGAAAAACTAGTGGCGTATCATTTTTTTGTCTAAAAATATTAAGTCTCGATGCAGTACGGATGTCACTGGTAGAATTTAAAAAAAATATTTTATTCAAAAAGTGCTCCTAGATCCTTTAAACTTATGTCCCTAATTTCATAGAAATATTTCAATAAGTGTAGAAGTTATTAATAAAAAACATTTTTTTTCTATAATTTAACACCCTGTATCTCGGAGAGGGAGCATTTCTCGACATATGTTTGTATGACAAACTAGGGCTTATTTTTGACGTAGAATACGTGGTTAATATTCTTGGTTAATATCTGGACCACCCTGTATATTCTTGGAAATATATTATTTTTGGAAAAATATTATTTTATTTCCCGCCTGGCCACAGTGCTTTTTCAACTAGTTATTATCTTCAGTTCATTTTCTGAAGACAATTAACTGCTTGGATTTGGAGACGGATATAATACCAATGTAAATTCGTCTTCTCTTCTTTATATTTTCGTTCAGTTGTTTACTGAAGCTTTTTTGCTTGTTTTATGGATATTCTCATCGTCCATCATTCTGATTCCTGTTCCTTACTTCTTAGTTGCTTCGGCAAACAAGCCTATAAATTCCGTCCTCATTCTGGTGTCCTTCTCCAAAACAGTACAAACTCTCAGTCCTTGTGACTATTTGAGTTAAAATTGAAATAAACGAATGGTACAAACCTCGAGGTGTGCCACATAATTTCACGGAATCATCATTTTCGGGGCTCCATGCTCGATGAAAATCGATACCACCGAACCGCTGTTCAACCCTGTAGTCGACATGCATTGCATGAATGAGAACTAACGACGCCGCGGTCGGTCGCCTGTAATAAAGATGAATTATAGCGTGGGCCGATCGAGAGCAGCCTCCTCTGGAGGTGAAACATCGAAATGCACTCAGCGTGCCGCCCGGTTGACTTTCTCCAGCCCTTCCAACGTATATCTCCGTCTAATGATAGATGTGCCCGATTGATCGTTGTCGATTCGCCTAAATAGCCGAATGCGATAAACGTTCAGGAACGACCAATCGATGCCTCTCGAAGCGAACGTTGAATGCGTTTTGTCACTTGCCATAGAGTTGTTGCTATGAACTATCTATCCTGATGTGGACTGGCGGTTAATTTATTTATTAGAACGGGGTCGTGAGACTAGGACTAGCCCTTTGTAACTTCGACCGATAGATTTTTTGTTCTATTACCCTACTTATTCCCTACTAAGGACATTGGCAATGTTGTTAACCTACCTGATTTCTAGACCTGGCTATCACGTCAAGGGGTTTTAGAACTGGCCCACCTATATGTAGAATTATCAGGCTGGCAAGCTCTGGGCATTTGCAAACTATGTATATGTACAGCAGTTTCCTTTTCAGATCCAAAGAATCTGCATGTTTCGTCTGCTGACTTTTCCATGTGGTACAATTGGTATTTGTGCTGACAATGCCCTGTCCGCAGTCCCACCATTAGGCGTTGCTCAGCTCGTGGCAGGAGCTTTCTGGTATAGGATGGTGAGAAATCAACGGATCTTTTTGTACAAGACCTGTTCTGTTATTTTGCTCTCATTTTTGGACCAGTGTTCTGTAGTGGTGATTTACAGGCCCACAAAAGGGTTTTGCTCCAGCAGGTGTTACCCAGAAGGCCTTTTTCACAAATTCATCCGATTTCTCATTTCCTTCGATACCACAGTACTCTGCCCCGCATAGTAGAGTCACCTTATTGCCTCTAGCTAGTTATTTTATGGTATTCCGGCATTCTCAGGACAGTGGGGAACCTTGGCTGGATGATTCCAGGTGTCTCCATATGGCCTGGCTGTTCTCTCAATGTTAATTTTCAGATGCTCTTGAGCACTAATCTAGACAGCAAGTGTATCTGCCTTTTGGATAGAGTGCTCATGTCTCAGGGGCACAGAGATCCTCAGTTTCGGCCCATATACCCCAGTACCTGTATCCTTATCTGAATATCATGCATCCGTACCTATATAACATTGATGACTTCTTGTCCAATAAATTTACGATTATCCACTCGGTCTCTTGTGACCGTTGCAAATGATATGTTGACATCAAATTTTGTGTACATTACATCTCAGAGCTTTGCTAAGAGGTTGAAGTCGATATGTCCTACCCAGTTATCAGCTAGGTGTTTCCCACTACGAGAAATTCTTATTGCATCCAGCAAGATACTTCTCCTTACATCTAAGTGCAAGGGAGACAGGTCAAGTACGACCTCAAGCGCTGCTGTGGGAGTAATATAGCTATCTCCTTTGACACCAATACAGGCAAGCTGTTCTAGTTTCTGTATGTGGTGGCCTCATAAGTTTCTGTCCACCACGCTAAGGATGCGTTGGTGACAATGGAGCGTACTACTTCTGTGTATAACCACACTGCCATTTTCAATTTCAGCCCCCATGTCTTCCCAAATTGCCCATATAGCCACTGTGGCTTTGAAATAATTTTGTCTATGTGTTTTCCTCAGTCGAGTTTACTATCTAGTATTACTCCTAAATATTTGCTCCCACTGGAGAAGTTCAGAGTCTGGCCATTTAGGACCGGAGCTCTGAGATTCCTCCTTCTAGCGAAGGGAATCAAGTTGATCTTAAAGGGATTGACCTTAAGACCTTCTTCTTCATGACACTTTCCGCTGATACTGAGCAGCTTGAATCGGTCCTCTCAGTATGGGCTGGTGGCTACCGTTACCCACGAGGATGAAAATGTTCAAATATCATGGCATTCTGACACTGAAAGTTCGGTGGAGATTCTATATTAGGATCCCAATATATTAGCTAGCGATATTGTCTGTACTATATCTACTAATTGGACACTCTTAATCGAATGTACCATGGTAAATCCGATTAAGAGAGTGTCCAATACAGGAGAACAGACAATAGAATTCACTATGGTATATTTGATTAAGAGTGTCCAATACAGGAGAATGGACAATAGAACATACACGCAAAAGCTCCTGACTTCACGTCAGTGCTTGAAACAATTTTTTTCTAAGTAATTTTTTTAAAATTTTTCAGGTGTAGGGTTCTCATAAAATCTTACACACGTCTTCATGTCGATATTTTACAACTAGTTAGCAAGCTACAATTTGATCGGGTCTATATTTTTGAGCCATCGAGGAAATAATATTCCAGATGGGTATAACTCCGAAACCGTTGGGCCGATTATGGCCAACAGCGAACTTAACTCTCCCATTTAGATGCGCAACCTACCCTGAAAATTGCAGGATTGCATGATTTTCAATGATTTTTAAACTAATTTCTAGTGATACGATCCTCACAAGATTTTGCAAGAATTTCCGTGTTGGCATTCTTCAACTAATAACTATATTTAAATTGGATCAGTTTAGTATTGTCCGAATTATTAAGCAAATAACAACCAAATTTCAGATGGGGATAACTCCAAAACCGTTTGGCCGATTATGCTTATATACAAACTCAAATGTCACATTCAGAAGCATCACCTAACCTAAAAATTTCAAATCGCTATCTCTTTTCATTCTCAGGTTATCGAGACATAAATAATATTTCTTAATAATTTTTTTTAAATTTTCTAGTAATACGATTTTTACAAAATTTCGCAAACGTGCTTAGGTTTATATTCTACAACTGATCACCAAGTTTTAATTCGATCGGATTTATATTGGTTGAAAACAAAATCATTACTCGGAAACCATTGGGCCGATTATGCCCTTTAACAAACTTGTCCGTCGTATTGGGATGCACTACCTACCCTGAAAATTTTAAGTCGCTAGCTCTTTCTGTTCTCAAGTTATCGTGACAATGGCCGGACGGCCGGCCGGACTGCCGGCCGGACGGACAGAATCAAATTTGGCCTCGAATTCTTCATCAGGGAGTCGAACCCAATCGTTTGAGACCATTTTCGGCAAAAAATTTGAAAATTACAGACATTGGGGCAAAATGATAACGCGATGTTCCCCAGAACATACACGCAATGATGACATTGGCAGGCCATAGTTTAGATATCCCTGATGTATCCAACAAGAAACCAATATCTTTTCCCGTTTTTAAATCTGAGCACTTTCATATGTCGTCATCTTTGCCAGAATCTCCTGAGATTCGTATCACTAGCGAAAAAAATTTTCAAATTCAAAAATTTCATATTTCAGAAAATATCTGTCAGACTCCACTGAAATTCTGCTCAAGGTTTCAAACCCCCATTTCACGATCGATTACTGGATCTCAGTATGTCTTCATACTAAAGTTCATGCAGTTTTCGAGAGCGTGCATGAGGAGTAAATAGACAATGTCCGCAAAAGCTGCTTACTTTACATCAGTGCTCTTCGAAAATTTTTATAGTTATTTTCTTAATCATTCCAACTATCTTTGTCGGTCCTGCTTCCAAAACGCAATCATCCCGCTATCCAATAATTATATCACCCCTCGATTGAATTAGAACTGCCACCATCATCGCGTTATCGTTTCCCTTCATTCAATTTCCTCTTCTCAAACTTTCAAGCGAGAGGAAGAGGAGCTCCAGACAGTGCTCACGCATAGCCTACTATCTCAATATTAACTTTTCAGCCGAGCAAAAACTATGATTCCAATTAGGTTAAAACGGAGATAAGCATCGGTCTTCGGCTGTTTTTCCACCCCTTTTCAGTCTTTTCGGGTCGGAATTAATTCAGTGCAAGCCAGCTGGATACTCCCTCCGCTGACCACGACGCTCTCCGGAGATATCTCATTCATTAGGAGGAAAAGGGCCCGTCTAAATTTAATTATTTTGATTCGTTAACGGTAATTTTGCTGCGACGGTGGAACAGTTGCGATTTCAGAACATGATAAACAGGGGCGAATTTGATACATGGAAGAGTTAGGGATATTGGGGGGATGAAATAATGATTTCCTATTAGTTTCATACCATTGGCAACTTGACACTGTTGGAGTGTTTTATTCTGTATCTGGTTCATCCCACTAAAGTATTAGACTAAGGTAAAATTGCATAAGGTTATCAACATTTAATTCACGAAACTTACTGATTATCGACATGAAATTAATGTGATATCCTCCAAACTGAACAGTTATTTATGTCATATCAGATTGTTTCTTCATCCACAAATCCCAAATTTCAAATTATACTGCTCCACGAAAGAAAAGTTCAGAAATTTTTTTGAATTTGAGATATCTAAATATTTACTCACTTTTCTAACTCATTCTTTTGCCCACTTCTTTATAGGGTTGGTAGTTTTAGGTCAAAATTTATTTTTACTATTTATGGTTCAAAATCTGTTCACTCAAGTAAGTGGATGGCAGAACATTGTAGAGAATATACAGGGTGAGTCTTTGACCACTGCATTAATTTTAACCAAAGATTCCTCTCATCAAATGAAACACTTTTTTCATTCACCATTTTTCCAGATTCGGCTCAGGTAAAAAGTTACAAGCGTTTAAAGATTGCAGTGGTTAAAGAATGCAGTGGTCAAAGACTCACCCTGTATAGGAGATTTCACGTTTGGCGAATCAGGAGTAAGTGGGCGTCATTTTCGATGGAGGTAACCTTCGATGCAGTGAACTTTCGATGCAATGAGTCTTCGATGGAGTGAGGCGCACCGGGACACTGAAGCTCTTATCAGCTCAATCAGTCCGGTAAAATTGGGTGAGCTTGTATATTTTCACTCCATCTGAGATCCTGTCCTGCAAGAACCTTCGGCGACCCCCTTTTTCAACAACTCCAGTCATTCCTGCGGAAAGCGAGACGTATACGTATGCCGATTCCTTCATCCCGATCTGCGAATTTCGCCGGTTATACGGGCCAAACCGCATCGCACTCCCGCTAATTTACGACGAATCCCGTTCTGACAAATTAACACATTACACAAAATTGCGCCCGTATCGCCATTCGTTATCCCATCACGAAATAAATTATGCCGAATTGCGACGTATTTCACCGGAAAATTGGGAACGGATGCGCATATTTCGGCACGAGCCGATGGCAAGATCGATCCCGTAATATGTTCATTTATCGAATATTGGAACAATTGTTGTATACGCAATAACGATATGATATGCAAATATGCGAATTGAGCCAGAGTCGCGAACCGGAGCATTCGCCAATTTGTTCCGTTTGTGTATACCTTTAACGGCCAGTTTCTGAGGACAATTTCATGTGGTTTGTCTTCAATTTATCTGCCAGATTCCATAGAATTCATAATATAGCCTTAAGATTATTTGTTTTCCCGCTCGAGAGGAAAAACCTTTTATAGGTCCGCCCTGAGAGGGTTCGCTTCTCTCTGGAGTGTGAGATTCCAGATGTTGATTGGTTACTCACTAAAAAAACCTCTGGCACGTTCTTTGGAGTAGTTCTTGGTCCTGCCCTCACAGCCCTTAACAAAAGAGATGAGCTGCAAGCGGCCTCCATAGTTGATGAGACCTGATGACTCGAAGTGATCCGAGCAACACCGCTTTCTGCATTCTGTGCGCTAAATCCTCGGCCAGAGATTTGCAGACCCGAATAATCTTCAATTCGATCACGTAGTTCACTCTCATTCCGCTTAGGCATCCTATGATTAGTACGACCATTCTATCCCTATTCCTTGGATACAGGATCCCCAGTTCGAACATTAAGTCCTTGTATTTTTCCCTCTTCTATTCTTCTTTCATCACCACATTATTTTCTGCGGGGGAGGAAAATTCGACGACAAACAATTCCTTCAATTCTTTGTCAAGCAAGAGTATGTCTGGCTTTATAGCATGGATCTGCCATTTTCAAAAACTGTTTGAACCTCCAGAGGCACATATGGTTGCACTGGTTCGTTGTCTATACCATTAACCTCTCTGTGATGGAAGTGTAGAATTCAGGGTGCCGCATTGTGTCTTTCCACATATCCTGATTGAGCATGCACTCTGCAAGCAGACAGAATGATAATAATAGATTCTTGCTAGCTGTGGCATGCTCTGCACATTGTGGGGTTGTCCACTCTCATGATGTTCTTTTTATACCATCTGGTATTTATCACCCCTTCTTGGCAAGCCATAACAAATCCCTCCGTTTCCGACTTGAACCCTGCGGACTTAAAAAAGGTGGAGGATAGTTCTTCCGGCAGGCCCTGATCTTTCAACCTCCTGGAGTATATGGAGTGCAGGTGTTTACTCATGTGATCTTCAAATAGTTTCTACAGTTGTGCTTGCCTTTTCTCTTTCCCAACTCTTCTTTGGTCTCTTGGCGAGATAGGTGTTCCTGCTAGCTCATGCTCGATGGATATGCCAGTTATACTGAGCTTCTCCAAAGCTTCCTGACTAGCCCTAAATAGGAACTGGTTCCTGATTTCATGCTGAGTCACCATTCTCAGAAGCGGGTCGTCGCTTCTCAATATCCTTGTTGTCATTTCCAACGTTTGTTAATGGTGTTGGTATTCCAAACTTTGCGACGCTCTACCTCCCTGCGTTCGTGGCAGGTATATATCCTTTGAATTGAGCAGTTAGGATGCAGCCTACGATTCATGTTCATGACTTTACGAGTGGTTCTTTCCAGGTCAAGTGTTTCATTCACTGTCCAGTTAACTATTCCGAATAAGTAGTGATTATCGGTACTGCCAAGCTGTTCGTAGCAGATACTTTATTTTTCCCGGGCAGTTTTGATTTCCATATCTTGGATCTTCTTTTTGTAGTTAGCTCTTAATGCATCCTTGATTTGGGTTATCTTCAGTGTACCCCATTGTTTCATCACAAGGAATTTGTATGTTTCTTATTCTTCAAGGTGTCGAATGCTTATACCCCCTTCTAGGTCGCTCTGCTCAGATGAAAAACAGCATATTTGTCCAAACCGAATGACATTCCTATTGCTGAGGTGTATTCGGCAACAATATTCTGTAGTTGTTGTAGTGCTGCCTTGAAAGAAGCGTACAGTTTCAAGTCGTCCATGTAGAGTAGATTTGATATCAGATGTTCTCTTCTGCCTGGTGGCCCGGCCTTATACGCTATTCTGCTTGCCCTCAACTCAGATGTTAATGGTAGAAGAATCCAGAACAATAACGGGCTTAGCCAGTCTCCTCGAAATACGCCTCGCCTGTATCTCATCCATCCGGTATAGGTGGTCCGAACTTGGGATCGAATGACAAACTTATTTTTCCATAGCGCCATAATGTTTTCCTTTACATGGACGATGTTAGGATGGATTATCCAGCTGTGTGCCGATGTGTCAAATACTTTCGCGTGATCCAACCATGATGTGTGTAGGTGGTGCTTGTATTGTCTCGCATCTTGACATCTTGTCTATAAGGAGGTTGTCCTTGCAGCCCTTTACTCCTTTCCTCGCTCTTTGTTCGTGGATTTAATTCTATACTGGTCCAATGGACTCCAGAATCCGATGTTGAAGAAAACAAGCCAGGTGTTGGTGAGTAGCTGGAAAGTTCTTCCACCAGTAGTTCTGAATGTCATCCAGTCCCAGCCGTTAAGTCATTCTTGTTAATTATTACTATTATCATTATCATCATTGATACAATTAGAGTAGAGGCAGGAACGTATATGCACTCAATTTACATAAAGAAAAAAGTTACACAGGATAAACAAGCAAAGTGAAATAAAACATAAATGTAGTCGATCATAGGCATTCCTGAAGGCATTGGTACTAGTAGCGTCGACTATGTTAACGATGCAAACGATTCCAATGATGACACTCTATTGGGTAAATACCACTGGCGTTCAGATGTTCGAAAAGTCTCCCTACAAAGCTTGAACGAGTGGTCACAAAGGTGGTTCCAATTCAGCGTGAACAGACCCCTCATCTGCTCCCCAAAATGACCATGAATGGCCCAAAAAGTGAATATCAGATCTCCTCGCAATATCCTGTCCTCAAACGTTGGCAAGTTGAATATTCTTAGTCTCTCATCATAAGACGGTTGCACTGGACCATAGGGAAGTATGGTAACCCATCTTTGGAGCAGCTCCAATCTTTCCCGTCAGCCTGGAAGGAAGGCTACCATGCAGGGTCAGTATATTCTATGATTGGACGGACATAGTATCGGTAGAGTAGGTTAAAAGTTCTGGCATGACACCCCTTGAAGAACTTGAAGAGAATAAAGGCAAGTTGTCTCGATTTGGAGGATATGTTACTTATATGATTCGTCCAAGTTAGGTCATTTGGACTATATCCCTCTGGCTTGTAACCGTTCGTAAAGGCAAAGAATTGATACTTTCCAGAGTATAGAAAGAAAACGCAAATAGGAACCATGAAGTGATGAATAGAATTATTCACCTCCTATAGTATCCTTTAACGATTAATTATTATATTAACTCAGGAATGATATTGAATCACCTCTTCCCTATAGACCACATTAGTTAGGTTAGGCGGGAAATTTGAATTACGATCCATCCGTGGATCCGAGCACTGAATTCCCCATGCATTTCTTATGGACCTAAAATTTACGCGAATTTCTCGCCTATTTGTAGATACTTTGGCTAATTTCTTAAGGTTTATTTTGGTTGAAATAGATTCTGTGAACCTTTCTCAACCTTCTAGAATCAAGTTTTCATAACAAAATTGTATATTTCCAAAATCTATATTTATAAAAGGAAGTCGTGTTAGTTACTTCACTTATAACTCAAGAACGGCTGAACCGATTTAGCTGAAAATTGGCAGGGAGGTAGTTTAGAGCCAGGAGAAGGACATAGGATACTTTTTATCCCGTTCGACAGCATACTTTTTATCCCGTTCGACAGCATACTTTTTATCCCGTTCGACAGCATTCCCGTGTGACTTGACATGAAACGTCAGTCATTATAAAACGTGGTATAACAAAAAATAACCAGACTTGGAATAACAAAACGCAAATGACAGCTATGTAATTGACGTATAATGATTTGAGTTTTTAGATGAAGTGAAGTTTAATTAATAATGCCGCGACCAAGACGATCGAATCTTTCCCGACAAAGCCGTAATGCAAGAAGAATACGAAATACTTCAAATGAAAGGACTGAAGAAGAACAAGAAATTGGACGTGAACAGCGCCGCGATAGTATGGCTCGACTTCGTGCTTCTCAATCACGAGAGCAAAATGAAGCAGCCCGTGAAACAGCTCGGTTGGCAATGCAGAATCGTCGAGCGAACAACAGAGGTCAACAAATAGATAATTTGCGACGCAGAACAAGATATTTATCAAGTGCTGATTTGAATCGAGCAGCGTTTCAATACGATTGCAGCAATGATTACAGCTTGCATCCTAGCGTTTGCATTGGGCAAATGGACGTAGTTTGCGAGTATGTGGTGCATTAAAGTTTTCCGAAGAAACCAATGGATTATGCTGCCTTAATGGTAAAGTCAAATTGCCATTGGGGCTAGAGTTGGTGTTGGAGTTGGCGTTAGTGTTACAAAATACATACAACCCTAAATTTTCACCCTTCTGTCACCAACCCCTATTTTTTAATAGTCATTTTAGGAATTAATCAGAGTTGGAGTTCGCGTTGTAGTTGGCGTTGGGGTTAGAGTTGGCGTCGGAGTTGGAGTTGGAGTTCGAGTTGGAGGTGGAGTTGGAGTTGGAGTTGGAGTTGGAGTTGGAGTTGGAGTTGGAGTTGGAGTTGGAGTTGGAGTTGGAGTTGGAGTTGGAGTTGGAGTTGGAGTTGGAGTTGGAGTTGGAGTTGGAGTTGGAGTTGGAGTTAGAGTTGGAGTTGGATTTGGATTTGGACTTGGACTTGGACTTGGACTTGGAATTGGACTTGGACTTGGAGTTCGAGTTGGAGTTGGAGTTGGAGTTGAAGTTGGAGTTGGAGTTGGAGTTGGAGGTGGAGTTGGAGTTGGAGTTGGAGTTGGAGTTGGAGTTGGAGTTGGAGTTGGAGTTGGAGTTGAAGTTGGAGTTGGAGTTGGCGTTGACGTTGGGCAGGCGTTGAGGAGGCAGTGCGAAGTCTGCCGGGCCAGCTAGTAATTAATGAATATAAAAGTGTTCACCAAATTCGATTGACGTATGTCTTAGCTCACTCGAAATCAATCAAAAATAATAACATAACCCTAAATCGGCCTTGTAATGACGCACAACAGAAGTCATCTACGACATACGGAAATCTTTCGAACTAGAATGGTTTCAATTTTGATTTAAAAATAAATAGAAGTAGATTTTAATGTGGAAATAACATGAAAACATGCACTAATGATGAAGGTACCCAATACTTGTTGTCTCTGTACTAACATTATCTTTTAAGTAGGGTGGTTTCATCTCAAAGTTGAAAACCTTGTTAAAAAATTTGAATATGGATCTCCCGCCAAGCGAATGATTCTAACCTAACTAATGTGGTCTATACCACTTAAAGGTGTACACTCCCTCACAGAAAACCCTTTCCGTATACATATACCCCAAAGAATCCAATCAAAATTCAACAACTGATCAATCCCCGAATGAAACCATCTTAAAAGCGCCATCGGCGTGAGGTAATACTTCTTCCAAACTTCGGAACCGAAAACGAACGAAAATATTCAATTTCTATGCACCGTACAGAATACATTCCGCCAGGCATATGTCGAACTTCCAAAGTTTATCCAATCTCGTCCACGTCGCGACGCCCGATTCGGGCGACCTAGCGTCGAGATATTCGTACGAACTTTTCGCATCTCGCGTAATCTAAGTTGGAATCACTCCATCCGGAGAAAAAATCGCATCCGGAAGGATCCTCGAAGGTGCGATACCCGGAAACGACACTTCCCAATTGGCCGTTTATGACGGGAGTTAGTGAGAGTGTAAAAAATCGTTTCAACTTCTGTGTCACACATTATGCCGTTTTATTGTTCGTTTTAGTCGTTCCGGGGTCGATGTTTCCAGCGTTCAGTTGCGTTATTCCAGGATGGAATGCCGAAAAATACATGTTACATACAGGTAAGGGAGAGATGTGTCGATTGTAAAGGAGAGGCAGGTGTAACATTTGATTTTACGGGACTACTATTGGCAAGTAACTATTGATCTTGTTCGCAATATAGATGCATAGAAAACATGGTCGGACGCTCTTTGACATAATTTCGGCTGAATTTCGGTCCAAATAAGGTCAAAATAATGGATCTTTCAATGAGAATGCCCCATTTTCAAATTAACATTACTCACTCATGGCAGCCATTTTTGATGTGTGACATTTTCACTTGTATTTGTCAATGTGTACCATTTAATCATGGTAATACGCTTCAACAACGTTTATAAATAATCCAAATTTATTATTATATTATTATTTATTGTTTTTATTATTGTATGTTTCAATAGACTGTAACGTTACAAAACGCTCCACCATTGATTACCGTTTCAATCGCAAAAAACTGTCTACGGGTAGCTTCGATTCACACTCAAAAACGCCTTGCCTAGATTCTATGTATCGCCCAGCGCGTTGATAGAGTTTATGTTTCGCATGCGCACGATACGCTGCAATCTCAAGCGGACATCTTTGTCTTTCTTTCGAGTACTGAAAGTCAAAGTGTTAACATCTCACCAGAGAGTTTAGCAAATTAAAGTACTACCGTAATCCATTATAATCGTGTGAATTGGAAAATTATTTGTTTCTTACAAGACGTCTATTTAAAAGGCGGTAAGTACTACGTAGATTCGAACTGATATTTTCTGCTTTTGTGAATGCCAAGTTGTTATTTCCGTTTTACTTCATTTTCTGCAGGTTACACAGGTTAACACGTTTCCTTGTATAATGCTTGATTTCTAGTCTCATTCTTGCGATCGAATAACGTGCTCTTATTCCTGGATTCTAGATATTTTATCTCATATTTATTGCTCTGTAAATAATTTCAAGTTCGTCTAGAGTTACTGGGAATGAGATCACGTCTTACATGCACTATCTTATGGGTCTGAATTTTTGCAGTCTTAGTTCCGGAGTCAACATTCGGAGACGACTTTCTTAGTTCTGGATTACAACTTTCTTAGTTCCGGAGACGACTCTCTTAGTTCCGGAGTGAACATTTGGAGATAACTTTCTTAGTTCCGGAGTGAACCTTTGGATTACGACTTTCTTAGTTCTGGATTACAACTTTCTTAGTTCCGGATTGAACAATTGGAGAGGACTTTCTTGGTACCGGAGCATAAACTGGTGGAATATCTAATACCTGAGCATAATCTGGTGGAATATCTAATACCTGAGCATAATCTGGTGGAATATCTGATACCTGAGCATATATCTGGTGGAACATCTAATAGGAACAACTCAGTCCTGGAATAACAGTTGAAGACAGCTTCCTTACCACCGTACCACGTACTACTCAGGAGTAGTATACTTTTTACTTAGGCGCTCTATGAGGCATTTTACTTAGGTAAGGTGTTTCCTAGGCGGACGAACAAACTTGCTAGCATAAGTCACTGAGCTAGTAACGGGCAGGCTAGTAAGTTTGATTTCAAGACTCTCACTACTGTTACAATTGAACCCTTATTGTAACACTAGTACTTGATCTCGATAAGTGTCGTTTTCTCAAATATGACTTGAATATGTGTTCCATTTTATATTTTATTATGTAGATGAAAAATATCTTGACCAAAAAATAATTCTGGTGTGGTTATTCATCTCATAATAAAGCTTATATTTTTTGTTACTATTGACAAACCTTTCTTCTTCAGGAGGATTGTTTACATTTGAATTTTGTATGGAAGGTCATGTCTTCATTCTAACGAAACGAAATTCAACATATATTCTTCATTTATTCAATTGAATAGAATACATAACAGAACCAACCCGGAATAATTCATTCACAGATGGATTACAGTTATACAGAAGTCCTTGAAATTGAAAATAACAAGAATATTCATGTCAACATGAAACAATAATTCTGAAATCCACCGCGCATAATAAGTTTTCATTTAAATGATTTGTAAAGTTATTTGTCATTCACAATTTCTGAAGAAGCAAAATATTTGGAAGTGGTACCCAGGAGTCGAAGAAAAGAACTATACAAGACTGAGCGCCGTATTCACAAAGCATTAAACCTCCGTTGAGTTCTAACTGAGTTCCTCAGTTAAAGATAAATATGAATCGCAACCTCAGTTAACGTATTTAATGGAGGTGAAATAGGCCCGTTTCACGTTAATTATCACATTAACTGAGGTTGCGATTCATATTTATCTTTAACTGAGGACCTCAGTCAGAACATAACGGAAAATGAATGCTTTGTGAATACGGTGGAATATATATTATCTGCTCTCTCATTTTCACTAGCCTATTGTTAATCACATATTCCACAGTTATATTCTAAAGATGGAATAGTGATTTAGCCGAATACCGATTATTCGGCCAAGCTCTCTGGTCCGGTGTGGAGTGGCATTGTTGTCGATACATACGAAAGTTTCTGCAATGGCTCCAGCAACTAGTACAATTATTTACTATACTATCATGTCACGACATAATAAAGATGTCATCTATTGATTAATTAGGACCAGTAGACCAATGCAACCATTAACACATAGGTACACCGCCCCAGACATAAACGATGAAAAACAACAGAAATTAGTCCACACAATTAAGTGTGAACACCAAGTATACATTCAGATCATTCCACAACAGTGTCAGATTCAAATTCGATTAAATACAAATATTCCACTTCAAATGTTGAATATTGTATCTATCAATCAGTATAAACCATCTAAAATTCTCCATGCTAGAACATAAATACCTGCATCATATGTCGAAGCGTGCTTACCTTTTCATATACCCCCAGCGTTATGTTTTACGAATATCCAACTCACCTGAAAAAGAAAACAATGAATTAATTTGTGTTGTAACAATGAAATGCTTTTAGCGCGTGGTGGGGAAAATATACATGCCCGAAATTTCTATCGGAATATAATATTATTAGATGCTCCCCATATCTATAGTTTACTCAATTTTCGTCATGTTTTTCTGAGTGATTCCTGCAATTCGAGTAAATACAAAATTGCAGATTGAATGGCGCCCCACGCTTGGATCAAATATGTTCTTCCAATGAATGGTGTAGAAATATTAGAGAGGTGGACTAGACAAGTTATACATTTTTTGAAAACTACAAGCACTATAATTAATTGGTGAAAAGAAGGATAGCACACTACTAAACCCGAATTCAGCCGAAAATATTCAAAAGGTTCACATTGCTCTCGCTTCTCTGTTAGTAAGAATCGTTATCTTATCTTTAGTGTCCTGAAGGAGCACGTAAAAGAGAAGACAACACCGCCACAAATGAAGATGAATTCAACATCAACACGTTGGTATTGGTCGGTGAGGCAACCCACAATTACTATAGTATTATAGTGATCTGTTTATCAGAATATGTGTAAACTAAACCAGCTAACGTCACTAAGTATTGGTTTTCAGAGTTAGGAATTATATCAATGGTTTCTTATAGTAGAACTTCATCATAAAATAAATTAAATTCAAACATCATAAAAGAATTTATATTGAACAAAAATCATTAATCTAAAACCAACTGACCAATTTTACCCGATATCAACCCGAACTCATCTGAGATATTCATTCCTCAAATCTATTATGAAAACTATATTACATCAATTGAAACTTGGCCAATATTCGAGTTTTGTTCATACTGGAAATATTCTGAACCCAATTTACCTACCAAAGTATATATTTCATCATCATATGGATTATCCACGGGCATTATATTGTCATCTTAAAAGTATAATATCATATCATTCCCTTAATTATACGATACTGAGGTTATTTCATTGGTTATTTTGCATTTAATCACACTTTGTTCTCTATAACAGAAAGGATATTTTATATCAAGAATAACGAACCTGAAAGAAAATTTGAAATGTCACTTAAAGCAAAATAAGATGACATGAATGAGCACAGATTATATGATAATTGATAGATAGAATATATATATATGTACAGCCAATGAACTCTATACTAACGTAGTATAGAGTTCTATGAGTAGGTGCAGCATTCTGTGAAAACATAGAAGTACGATTTATGTTTGAGAATCTGAAAAATTATATCTCCGAAGGTATTAGCTTGTTCGGGATGAAAATGATATCGATAGATTCTTATGATGAAACTGCATTTTAAAAAAAATGTAATTTGAAATTTATAATGTAAAAAGAAATTTTCGAATTTACCATGGCAAATTCGAATTAAGTGTCCAATACAGGAGAATGGACAACATAATTTACCATGGTAAATTCGATACACAGACATTTGGGCAAATTGATAAGCACTCAGTTCCGAGGAACAAGAGCATCAAAAATATCGTATCGGTCGCAGTTTTGAATAATAATAATATTCCAAGAACTAAATTCTAATGAACAATAAAATTCCATGACAAACCCCTCGCTAGATGATTAATCAACAATTCCAATCCCGTAAAACGTCCCGTAAAACTCCGGAAACTGTCTCGGAAGGACTGAGCGCCTAATCACGGGATATCAGCTCGGAAACTGCTGTCTCCTTAATATTTAATTGGGAAGAAACATTGTGCGAAACACAAAAGCACCTGCCTAAGTAATTTTTCCTGTTCCCGGAATCGCACGCTGCCTCGTCCCGCACGGAACAATAGACTCTACTTTCGGAGTCTTTCACCAGCCCGGACCCTTGTCTCTGGACGCGTCCCTTGTCTCTGGAGATGACGAAGATGTCGCTTTATCCACGGCGACTAATTCGGGATGTAACAATACAGCAATTTCGGATTGTTCGCTGATGGAATTAGATGGCGTCGAGATTGGGAATAATTTCGCCAATATTCGCTTTGTTGGTTACTTCGAACCGGATTATGGGCGAATGCGGGGATTCGTTTCGATTATCCGCGCGGATTGGGGCTTGATAATCAATTGCGAATTGGATGTATATTTGAATTTTTTTTATGATTAGTTTTAATTTCTCGTAACTATAAATTTGATCAGAATGGCAACAAGTTTGGATATAATAAACTTCATTCGCCTAAAATCACCACAACAATATGTTTTTGGTGCTCTTGTTTCTCAGAACAACAGTACTTATCAATTTGACCAAATGTTTGGAATGTTCGAATATTTGGATGGAAATGGTCTTAAGCGATTTTGTTCGACTCACTGATCAAGAATCCGTGGTCAAAATCAATTCTGGTTGGCTGGCCGTAAACACAATATATCTCGAACGGAATGAGCAGTTGAAATTTTCAGAGTAGGTTTGATAGATATATATAGCGGCCAAGTTCGTTATTGGTTTCGGAGTAACGAAATAAAAATGATTTTTTTTTACATCACAAATTTCAAATTGAATTTTTTTAAGATGCAGTTTCATCATAAGAATCCATTGATGTCATTTTCAACTCTAACAAAGCAATACTTCCGGAGATACGATTTTTCAAAATTTCAATATCAAATCGTAATTCTATGATTCCACAGAATGCTTTAATCGAAAATAACGTCCATATCTATGAATTTCGAATTTCATGATCAGTGCTAATAAATGTTATCATTGTCAACTCATCTACAGATAAGAGACATGTCAAACAAAGTATGATTGAATGCAAAATGAACAATGGAGTAACCTCAGCTACTGCATATAGCTCTTGGATAATCCATGTGATGATGGAAATAAATACTTTGGTAAGTTAATCAAATTGGGTTCAGAATATCTCCAGTAAAGACAAAACTGGAATATATAGATTCAATCGATATAATATAATTATTTTCACGATAGATTGGAGGAATGAATATCTCGGATAAGTTTGTTAATGGGTAGAATCGGTCTGGTGGTCTCGGATTAATAATTTTTGGTAATCTCGTTGAATTTAATTTCTTTTAATATGTTGGAATCTAATTTCTTTCATGATGCAGTTCTATGATAAGAATCCATTGATATAATTCCCAACTCAGAGAAACCAATATTTTCAGAGATATGATTTGTCAAAGTTTGGACAAGAGCGCCAAAGTAGTCAGAATATAAAATAATTGAAAAAGCACTGACGTTAGGTCAATCTGCTTTGGTGTGCTTGTTCAAATTCACAGCCAGAGCTGTCAGCCAATATTTCCAACAATATGGATCCGATCGAGCTCAAATCTAGACCTTTGCTGAAAAATAAGCTTTTGATGACGGTCTTCAGGTCTGTAAAAAGTTTCAATTCGATCAGATCATTATTTTCCGAGTTATTGGGAAAAGAAAATTTCAGATTCAATGGTTTTTTCCCGGTCTTATTCCCTAAATTCTGAAAAATATCTATAAAAACAAATTTGAAAAGCTCTGTGGCCAGGAACTTTGGCGTCCTTGCTCAAAATTATAGCCAGAGCTGTCACCTATCCAGGTACTGAACTCGCTTAGAGCTGCTTAGCTCCAGGATAAAAATAGGGACAAACACTGTTCTTGACATCCGAAAAGTAAAGAGGATACCCCAAAAGGAAGTGTCCCACTCCCAAAAAGTAACGCTACATGGCCTAAAATACAAGATGCGGATCTGGTAGATGAAGCGCGATTTAACCGAGTGTTATACAGATATATTTTTTTTCCGTGTGAGAGGAAAATTCTTTTATATACCTCCTGGAGAGGGCCTGTACTCTCAGGAGTATGAGACTTCCGCTATTGCTGTTTACCCACCAAAAAACCTCTCATTCCTTACAGTACTTCTTCGATCAGCCCTTACATCGTCCCTTAACAAAAGAGATTAGCTACAGGAGGATTTCCTAGTTGATGGGACCTGTTGAGTAGAAGTGATCCGAGCAATACTGATTTCTGTATCATGTGCGCTAATACCTCAGCCAGAATAATCTCCAGTTCTGTCAAGTAGTTCGCTCCTATTCCCCCTAGATATCCCATGATTAGTAGGATCATCATCACATTATTGTCGACAGAGGAGAAAAATTCGACAACGAATAATTTTTTGACCTCTTTGTCCAGCAGGACTAAATTTGGCTTTATGGCTTGGATCTGCCGTGTTGTTGGAATAGCATAGTCACAGTAGCTGCGAGTTCTATCATTTTCAACATCCGTTTTGATCTCCAGAGGTACATATGGCAGCACTGGTTCGTTGTGTATACCATAAACTTCTCTCAGGTGAAGGTGGATTATTCGGAGTGTCACATTGTGTCTTTCTATATACCCTGATGGAGCATGGGCCCTGCAACCAGACAGCTTGTATGTAACAGTTACCTGCTCTCTGTGGGATGCCTTGCAAGTTGGGGTGTCCACTCTCATGGTGTTCTTTTTATTCCATCTCGTATTAATCACTCCATTTCGACAAGCCATAACAAATCCCTCCGTTCCCGACTTGTGCCCAGCTGAGTACAAAAAAGAAGAGGATTATTTTTCAGGCAGGCCCTGTTCTCCCAAACTCCTGAAATATATGGAGTACAGATGTTTAGTCATGTGATCTTCGAGTAGTGTCTTCAGTTTTGCCTTCCTGATATCTCTGCCTACTTTTATTTGGTCTGTTGGCGTGATAGGTGTTCTTTCTAGCCCTAAATAGGAACGCTCCTTGATTTCGAATTTCATGACGGGCTACCATGTTCAGGAGCAGGTCTTCACTTCTCAATATCCTTATCGCCATTTACAACATTTGTTCATGGTGTTGATATTCCAAACTTTGCAAACCTCTGCCTCCCTGCGTTCGTGGGAGGTACATTATGTTCATCGAGAAGTTGAGGTGTAGGCTACGATTCATGTTCATGACATTTCTTGTGGATCTGTCGAGCTCAAGAATTCCATTAACCGTCCAGTTCTCTACATCGAAGGAGTAGGTGACTATCGGGCCTGTTAAGCTGTTCGTAGCAAAAACTTTGTTTTTACTAGACAGCTGTACTTTCCACATATCTCGCAGCTTCTTTTTGTAGCAGGATGTTAAGGCATCCTTGATGTGGGTACGCTTCAGTGTTTCTCTTTGTTCTATTCCAAGAATGTTGTATGCTTCTTCATCTTTTAGGTGCTGAATGATTGAAAAATCGACTAGTCTTTTTGCCTTTGCAAGCCCTGGTGTATTCCTCCAAAGAGCTTTCCTGTTAGTTAGCTCCCATTATCGAAGAGATGTCAAATATGGCTGAGCCAGTGAGAGACGGAATTGGCCGGCTATTCTAACTTCAACTTTTCGCTAAGACCCGAATTAACCATGGTAAATTCGAATTAAGAGTGTCCAATACAGGAGAATGGACAACATAATTTACCATGGTAAATTCGATTAAGGGTATCCAATACAGAAGAATGGGCAATAGAACATATGCGCAAAAGCTTCTGACTTCACGTCAGTGCTTGAACCAATTGTTTTTTTCGTGATTTTTTAAAATTTTCCAGGGGTACGGTTCTTAAAATTTTTTTTTCATCATTTTTTTCAAATTTTCTAGGGGTACGGTTCTTACAAAATTTTAAACACGTCTTTATGTTGATTTTCTACTTCTAGTTACCAAGCTTCAATTCGATCTAATATTTATTTTTTGAGTTATCAAGGAAATAATATTCCAGGTGGGTATAGCTCGGAAACCGTAAGACCGATTATGCCCAAAAACGAACTCAACTGTACCTTTGGGATACGCAACCTATCCTGAAAATTGCAAGCCCATATCTGCTTTCGTTCGAAAGTTATCGAGGCAAAGGTCCCCCATCTACTGAACTCACACAAGAATGCTCGAATCTCCAACAATATTTAACCGATCGTATTAAAACTTGAAACTGGCAGTAGAGTTAGGTTATGAAGGCTCTTGCAAAATTTCAGTAATTTCAAACGAATAGTTACTGATATATAGAATTTTTTTTTTATTTTCAATGATTTATTAAAAATTTTCTACAAATGCTATCCTCACCAAATTTTGCAAACATTTTCGCGTTGGCATTTTACAACTAATAACCATTTTTGAATTAAATCGGTTCAGTATTTTTCGAGTTAATGAGGAACAAAACACCCCCAAAATTTCAGAAAATTTCAGATGGCTATAACTCTAAAACCGTTTGGCCGATTATGCTCATAGGTAAACTGAAATGTCGCGTTCTGGTGCACATCCTAACCTGAAAACTTCAAGCCGCTATCTCTTTCCGTTCTCAAGTTATCGTGACAACAAAAATATTTTTTAATAAATTTTTTAAAATTTTCTAGCCATACGATTCGCATAAAATTTCACGAACGTGCTTAGGTTCATATTCTACAACTTCTCACCAAGTTTCAATTCGATCAGATCTATATTGGTTGAAAACAAAATTATTACTCGGAAACCACTGGGCCGATTATGCCCATTAACGAACTTGTCCGTCGTATTGGGATGCGCCACCTACCCTGAAAATTTCAAGTTGCTAGCTATTTTCGTTCTCAAGTTATCGTGGCAACGGTCGGACAGAATCAAATTTGACCTCGAATTCTTCATTGGGGAGTCGAACTAAATCGTTTGAGACCATTTTCGTCAAAAAGTTCGAAAGTTACAGACATTTGGGCAAAACTATAACGCGATGTTCCCCAGAACATACGCGCAAAAATGTCCTTGTCGTCGATAAATAAATCACTTCTTTCTAACTCGGCGTGAAAACTCCAGCCGCAACTCTTACCATCCACATAACATTACGAGGGAAGGAAACTGTAGCGACAACTCCAAAAACCACGCAACTTTCTGATACCGTGGCAAGTCGTGTCCTCCCCCCAGAACTAAGCAACTCATAAACGTCATTTACACCGAGTAAACTTCCTCCCAATCTCCTGAAATAATGGGTACGTCTGTACTAGAGCCGCAACAGCCATAAATAAAAACGAAAGTTCGGGATTTATTGCCGATTTTATAGTTGATAATTACAGTTCCGGGTTTCGTGATGGAGGGGCCAGGCAAGTTTTTCGTTTCGGGCTGAATTGCTCTTATTATATTTGATTGAAAGTGGTATGATGGAAGTTTTACGCTGAGTTCGTACTTGGGGTAGCGGGAAAACTTTGTATATCGGCCGGTTGGTTCGCAATTTTATTGTTAGAATTATTTCTGTAGGGCACTCAACCAACCTGTTTTTTCGTTCACATGAAGACGAGTTGCCGGTATTTGATATACAGTGAGGGTCGAAAGTATGGAATAATGGATTTATTTTCTCCCATTTTAGGAATAGCGAAAAATGGAGTAATAGGTCGAATTGATTTATTTTTTAAGGAAAATTTTTCCCTGATTGTTATTGTTCAACCAACTGCCGTTAACAGTGATTTCATCGCTTTTTTCATTTGCAAGCCCCTTATTTTTTTCTTTGACATGGCTAGTTCATGAAATTCTGAATTCAGTGATGCACATTGGGTCAATAATTCTCAAGATATTATTTTATTAAATTATAAAAGTATGAGGAAATTTTAATTGCCTTCACCATATAAACATAGGTAAACATAGAACCAACTAGGATATTCACGGACATCACTGGCCATACATCCATTTCGAAAGTCGATTATATTTTGACTAATGCATCTATATCAAATTGTAAAGTTGAAGTATATGAGGCTCATATCGGTGATCATCGGGTGATTTCAGTAGAGCTTCCTTTCAAAGTAGACCTCAAAATCAAAATTTTGCCAAAGTTGGTCATCGATTTGAGCCAGCGTAATATCAATAATTTTTCTTCTCATATTACAAAATGTAATTTTCGGGATATGTATATGCACTCGCGAGTTGATGATTGTTTTGTAACATTTATGGACCTTATTCAGAACACCTTTGAAACTTGTTGTCCATACATAAGATGTACCAGTGGTGTTCAGCGGGGTAAAAGTTGGATTACTCCAGAGATTGTCACCGCTAAACTTAATTTAAAAAAACTCCATTGGTTATATACTAATATCAATAATCAATCGGCTTGTAAATTGTATAAGAAAGCCAAAGTTTCCTACAACTGCTTAGTTAGAAATACAAAATTAGCATTCTACAAAGAAATTATCGAAAAATCTGATAATAGAAATCAAACGGTTTGGAATTTAGTAAATACATTGACTGACCGAAAGAGTAGGGAACGGGAGTCCACTGTGCTTGTTAAAGACGGTATTTCGTATAAAGAACCCGGAGTCGTAGCGGAGATTTTTGCTGACCACTTCACCTCTGTTGCTGAGGTCACTCTGAGAAATTATTATAAGGACTCATTGTCATCTTCATGTACCACCTCATGTATTTCAAGTTGTAACTTCTTCTTTCATCCAGTGCTAGTACATGAGGTGGTGGATGTTCTAAGGTCGTTGAAGAATAAAAAGAGTTCAGGAGCTGATTTCATCTCTGCACGTATCCTGAAGATTATAGGTGGAGTGATTGGTCACCATTTCGCCCATGTCATAAATTTATCAATAAGTACAGGTGTGTTTCCTCATCGTCTCAAAAAGGCCATAGTTATTCCAATATATAAAAAGGGTGATGCACATGACATTTCAAATTATAGGCCGATCTCTCTTCTCAGTACTTTTTCATTAGTTTCCGAGAGAATTGTGTTCGAAAGAATGATGAAATATCTGGACAAATTCCGAATACTTGATAATGCACAACACGGGTTCAGATCTGGACACTCAACCCAAACCGGAACATTGAACTTTGTAGAGTTTGTCTATGAGTGTCTGGATCATATGTAGCTGGATTATTTTTTGATCTATCTCAAGCATTTGACAGTCTCACGCACCAATTCATTTTGGACAAATGCTACAATTTGGGCTTCAGGGGAATTTTTTTGGACTGGATTCGTAGTTACCTTGAGGGTAGAACTGCTTCTGTCAGAGTCCTGAATTCCTTATCCTGTGAACATAATCTGAAGTTAGGAGTGCCCCAAGGCTCCGTCTTGGGACCACTCCTATTTTTATTATTTATTAACGATCTACCCGTAAATTTGAGAAAGCTACTATTTAGAATATCAAATAACCCCAATATAAAAGCCAAACTAGTTTTGTTCGCTGACGACTCCTCGATAGCCATTTCTGCGGAAACCCTAGAGGAACTCCACAGATTATGTGAACTGCTGGTGAACTGCTTCGTTGAATGGTGTCACTTAAATGCTATCATGATCAATATTGGAAAAACAGAATGTATCCTCTTCTCACTTGTAAGTGATGATCATAATGAGCTAGACATACACCATTTGGATACTATTATTACATCCAAACACTCCACCAAATCTCTCGTTATCCATATCGATAGAGGTTTGAAATGGAATTCACATATCGATGCGGTATGTAAAAAGCTCAACACCTCCTACTACGCACTGAGTAGAGTCAAAGGTTCAGTTCCTTTTAGATCTCTCATGGATATCTATTATAGTTTAGTGTGCAGTCACCTTTCCTACAACATTTTACTGTGGGGAAATTGTTCTGACGTGAGTAGAGTTTTTATAATTCAAAAGAGAATACTGCGTATGATGTTCAATTCGGCTCCACGATCGTCCTGCAGACCTCTCTTTTCAGAAAATGCTATTCTTACACTGGCCTCCATTTTCATCCTCAAGTGTCTGATGTATGTGAAGGAGAATGAAAGTACCATCCCTAAACTGACCAGCTTTCATACTCATGACACAAGGAATAAGGAAACATTATCGTTTCCTAAGCATAGGACTTCTAGGTTTGAGATGTCCCCACTTTATAATAGTATCAAGCTTTTCAATCATCTTCCCCGAGATATTCGGTCTCTAAAGATTGATCAATTCAAGAAAGTTGTTAAGTTTTTACTTGTGAAGAAATGTTATTATACAATGAATGAATATTTAAGTGATAATTTAGTTTATGTCTAAATTATTTTACCACCTGACTTATCCTATACATAATTGTTATGTCTTAAAGGATCAATAAATTATTATTATTATTATTATATTTTTATTGCAGAAGCGATCTTAACAACAATGTGGGAAAGCCCTGTGGACAGGGGCTTTGGCGCTCTTGTAAAACTACTATCGATTAATTATTCAAATTCTGCCAAATAATATCTCCGAAAGTATTGGTTTCTCAGAGATGGGACCGATATAAGTGGGCTCCTATGATAGAACTTCACCATAAATATAACTGCAGAGATAGACGAAGAAATATTGTTTGCAATATATTGTTGTCACCTCTATTGGACACTCTACTACATATTTGGCATATATATAATTATACCGGTTTCTCTGATTTTATAAAATATATGAATATATTTCGTACCATTTTAATGAACGACTGAAAATCATATATGATCACAGAATTAAAAATTGTGACATATGTATTCTATTGGAATGGAAATATGGAAAAACTTACGCCTCAAGTACCTCTAGGATTCGATATTCACAAAATTCCGCGAAAATTAGTGGGTCAGCATTCTACAAGTTATCATGGAGTTTTGATTGAATCAGATTTGTATATTTTGAGATACAGAGGAAATAAAATCAAAATTTCAGATGAATACAACTCGAAAAAAATTAAGACGAATATGCCAATTAACAAACTCAAATGTGGCATTCGGATGCGCAACATATCCTTAAAATTGCAAGTCGCTATCACTTTCCGTTCTCAAGTTATCGTGAGATAATTAATATATTTCGGAGGCGCAACATACCCTGAGAATTGCAAGTCCTTTTGTCCTTTGTTCGAAAGTTATCGAGGCAAAGGTCACTCATCTAGCTACTGAACTCACCTTGGGCTACTCGGATCTCCAACAATATAGTTCCGATCGTGTTTATACTTGGAGCTCTCCAGTAGAGTTAGGTTCTGAAGGCTCTCGGAAAATTTCAGCGATGTCGGACGAATAGTTTTCTAGTGATATGATCCTCACGAAATTTTGCAAAAATTTTCGCGTTGGCATTCTATAACTAATAGCCACGTTTGAATTGGATCGGTTTCGTATTCTTCGAGTTATTGAGGAAATAACAACCAAAGTTCAGATGGCTATAACTCCGAAACCGTTCGGCCGCTTATACCTATTAACAAACTCAAATGTTGCATTCAGATACACAACCTACCCTAAAAATTGCAAGTCGCTATCTCTTTGCGTTCTCAGGTTATCGTGTGATGAATATAATTTTCAATAATTTTTTTTTAATTTTCTAGTGACTCGATTTTAACAAAATTTTCCAAAAATATTTGTGTCCGTATTCTTCAACTAGCTACAAAGTTTCAATTTGATCGGATCTGTATTGGTTGATGACAAAATCATTGCTCGGAAAACGTTGGGCTGATTATCTTCTTCTTCTTCTTCTTCTTCCGCGGTGCCGTCTCAGGCTGAACTGAGGCCTTCTGGCCCATTGTTCTTCCGCTTGACAGACTCGTGAGACTCATTCCAGAAAACACGCTGACAGGAATGCCGCGAGCTTAAAAGGAGAAGTCCCTCTCACCATAGGAATCGTAGGTGTTGGGTTGCCTAGGTGTATGACCCTCAATTCTTTAAGGTTGTTACAGTCGAACAGAATATGTTCAGCTGTTTCTTCCATGCTCTTGCACCAGCGACACAGAGTGCTATCGGCCAATCCCATCCTATTCAGATGTTTGTTGAACTGGTGACCAGTTAGTAATCCAGTCACCAGGCTCAGTTCTCTTCTTTCGAGTGAAAGAAGTTTCTTTACTTCAGACTTTGACGATGGTTTCTTAATGAGAAGCCTTGACTGCCTGAGTCCTACTCCCATGTTCCATAGACTGGAGAAATTCTTGTCCAAACGATTCTTGAAGAATGTTTTAACATAGGTACGACATACTGGAAGTGAAGGCTCAGGACCTATATATGGTATCCGAGCCCCCTGCTTCGCCAGCTTATCTGCCTTAACATTACCTGAAATCTCCGAGTGAGCCGGACACCAGATGAGTTTTACAACGTTACCAGCGCCCAGCCTTCGCAGAGCCTTCCTGCATTCGCCTACTAAGTAGGAGTTTATCTTCACATCAGATAGGGATTTTAACGTTCCTTGACTGTCACAACATATATATATGTACTTGCCAGAGTATCCTAGTCGGATGTTTTCCAGCGCGCAGACAAGAACAGCGTATAGTTCTGCCTGTATTATCGAGCAGTTCTTCCCGAGAGGGATGGACATGCTCACTCGAGGTCCCACAATGCCTGCACCTGTCCCTGTAGTCGTTACAGAGCCATCTGTGAACCATGTGGGCCCCTCTGGTTTAAGGAGATCACTCCTTGTATCCCATTGGTCTCTATCAGGAACAATCACTGATCAATCACTCAGGCTGATTATGCCCATTAACGAACTTGTCATATTGGGACTCGCCATCTACCCTAACAATTTCAATTTGCTATCTCTTTTCGTTCTCAAGTTATCGTAGCAACGGCCGGCCGGCAGGCTGGACAGAATCAAATTTGACCTCAAATTCATCAGGGAGTCGAACCCAATCGTTTGAGACTATTTTCTGCAGAAAATGTCCCCCAGAACATATGCGCAAAAAAACAAATTTAAAGCGTAGGTCTATGCCTCACCTCATATGTTAGATTTACATATATCAGCGAATTATAATTAGAGCATTCTATGTCAGAGGCTACACAATCCATCTGGTATCAATCTGGCATGAATCTGACATCAATCTTGCCATCAATCCAGAACATCAATCCATCAGTCTACGCTCATAGAATCGATTTCCCGTCAATCTGACATCAATCCGTGATCGATGTCAGATCGAACTGATGCCAGACTGACCGTGTCTATGAAATCATAAAATTACGATTAAGAATCCGTGGTCGAAATTCATTCTGTCCGGCCGGTCCGGCCGGCCGGCCGTCCGGCCGTAGGCACGATAACTCTCGAACGGAATGAGCTAGAGAGTTGAAATTTTCAGAGTAGGTTTAGGGGATGAATATCTCGGCTAAGTTCGTTACTGGGCAAAATCGTACAGAAGGTTTCGGAGAAATAAAAAAAAAATTTTTTTTTACAGAACAAATTCCAAATTAATTTTTTTTTAATAAGCAGTTTTATCATAAAAATCCATTCATATCATTTTTAACTCTAACAAGCTAATACTTTCGAAGATATGATTTTTCAAAATTTCAATGTAAATCGTATTTCACAGATTGATATAATTATTCTATGTATATTCTATGTATGAATTGCCATAAAGTCAACTTGACAGAAGGGAATATTGTAACTTCAAGGATATTGGGGTTGAAATACTCGTATTTTAGCGATGCAACGGGGACCTCACCCGAAAATGTTTGAAAATATTACGTAAATATTGAAAGCATAATTCCAAAGTTCGAGAGAGGAGAAAATTTTGTGAACGTAGATCAGGAAATTTTTGATCGATTACAAGGTAATTTATTATTTTATACATGTTTTATGGAATACCTACTATTTGTAGGTACTTTAAACCTGTTTTGGGCAATTGTCATACGAAACTTGTTTTTTTGGCGCTCTAGTTCCTCGGAACAGATTGCTTATCAATTTGCCCAAGTGTCTGTAATTTTGGAATTTTTGGCTGAAAATGGTCTCAAATGATTTGGTTCGACTCACTGATCAAGAATCCGAGTGCGAAATCGATTCTGTCCGGCCGGCCGACCGGCCGTAGTCACGATAACTCTCGAACGAAAGGAGTTAGCGGATTGAAAATTGCAAGGTGGTTTTGGAGCGTAAATATCTCGGACAAGTTCGTTAATGGGCGAAAACCATCAAGGGGTTTCGGAGTTATGGCCGATTTTAGTAAAAATATTTTTTATGGATATTTCGGAAAACGATCACTCGATCTATCTGAAATTTAGCACCAAATTGTAGAATCATGACCTTTATACGCATGTGAAGTTTTGTATTGACCAGATTACCGCAAAGTGTCAAAAAAAAAATTTGAAAATGTGGTGCAGTTCTCATTCTCATGATTGCTCATTTAATCTTGATAAATAAACTATTATTTGAATTGAATTTCCTTTTTGATGCAGTTCTATCATATGAATACATTGATATAATTCCCAACTCTGAGAAACCAATACCAGATATAATTTGTCTGTTTGAACTAGAGCGCCAGAAAGCTCCTGTCCACAGGGCTTGAACCAATTTTTAATCAAAGAAACTGAAATCCAAAGCTATCAATATAGGAATTATTAAATGTCTTCATTACCCTGTGGCATTTATGGAGCGAACCAATTAATCCTTAATATCCTCCAATTGTCCATCCCCTTTTTCCTCAAATTGCCCGATGGTGCATCCTCAATAGCAATCTATGAGGACAGTCTCCCATTTCCCCAGTTCGAACTTTGAACTGATGAAAATCGTACAATTCCAGCATCGGGAAAACGAATAATTCAGGTTCAAGGAGGAACTCTCCAGCGCCAACTTCGGACATTCGGATATTTCAATAAGCGGAAAGGCCTCATTAAAATGGGATTTGCGAACAGACGGGGCCAGGAGAAATAGTGCATTCGGTACTGTTAAGTGCGGAACTTTTTAAAGTTATGATTAACATCAAATTGAGGATAGAAAATTGACGGATAATTGCTACTGGAGTCGGAGTTTTCGGAGGGGTCTTGATTTTGGTAATAAAAGGATATGAGATAAATATAGCCTAACTTTATTTAATTAAATATATGAGTGAAGATGTTCGTTATTGAAATGTAAGTTTTTTTTTTGCACCTGAGTGACAGAAATATACTTCTGTAGGTTTACATATACAGGCTGGAATAATCTTCATATCTGTCACGTAGTTCGCTCTTATTCCGCCTAGATATCGTATGATTTGTACGACCATCCTAACTTTATGCCTTGGATGTAGGGTGCTCAGTTCAAACAATAAATCCTTGTATATTCCCCTCTTCTGTTCTTCTGAGGAGGAAAATTCGGCAATGAACAATTCCTTAAGCTCTTTATACAGCAGGACTATATCTGGCCTCATGGCGTGGATCTGCTGAGTTGCTGGAATAGCAGAGCGAGCTCATTTTCAACAACTGCTTCAAATTTTAGAGGTACATATGGCAGCTGTTGAATCCTGATTAGTTTATCAGGAAGTTATGATTCGAAGGATCATATGTTGAGTCCTGATGCTTTTATCAGGATATAATGTATTTTCGAAGGACCAGAATTATACACCCTGATTGTTTTATCAGGGGGTTGCTTGAGGGGTTATACTTAACTTTAAGCACCCAGTAGTAATCTCGTTGATTACTGCGTAAGTTGTTACTTGTAATAAAATAACAATTACGATGATAGGAAGTGGTGAAATATTTGAACGCACTTTCAACACAACAACAAAATGTATTTTCTTGTTACCGACAATGTGATAACAAGCACGAAGTATTGTACAATGCAATATTGATACAATATAAAATCTTCCTTTTATATGAAAAGGGAAGAAGTGACTACTAAGTTGCTAACGAAGACAAGGCAATGTTATTGTTTCGCGACAGATCGAGAATAGTAATGAAATGGAACAGTGTCATTGTATATAAAAGCCCAGTAAGAAGGAAATATAGGAGGTTCCTTCATCTAGGTAAAAAAGGGGAAATATTATTAATGATTGGGAGTTCGATCTTAAAACCGCCCCAGATATGTTACAACAATACTCTCATTTGTCGATTACGAAAAGCAGTAGAAATGCAAACTAGATGTACCAATCGGTGAACTTCTAGAGGGTTTAATCTTAGGAATTCGAAATCTCGAAATTCCCGCACTATCGGGACCAAAATTCCCTCGTTTTCTGGATATGATCTATCAGCGAAAGCTGATAAATAAGTTTTCACAGACTAGGGGTTCTCAAATCGTCTAGACAAAAAGAATAACACACTGGGCAATGTGTCTAGAAACTGATACGATTCTTAGCACTTCAGTTGTTAAAATGAATTTTAACATCATTCTTTCACAGGTAATAGGTAATAAATATCTACAAGGGTTGAAGTTTTACAAGATATTTTACTTGCAATTATCTTTTCGTGGAAAATATTCATTTCAAGGGTGAAACGACACATGCTAATCTAAACCAGTTAACCCAAAACATTTAACTTTTACAAACGAGTTCCTTTGTTGAGAAAATTGAATCTGCGGTTCCCAGAATGTGAAGTCATGGGACGCAACAGCAGCATTGGTTCGTTGTCTATACTATATACTTCTCTCAGATGGAAGTAGAGAATCCGGAGTGCCGCATTGTGTATTTCTATTTCTCATGATGGAGCATGGACTCCTTAATCGAATTTACCATGGTGAATTATATTGTCCGTTCTCCTGTAATGGACACTCTTAATCAAATTTATCATGGTAAAGTCGATTAAGAGTGTCCAATACAGGATAATGGACAATAGAACATACGCGCAAAAGCTTCTGACTTCACGTCAGTGCTTGAACCAATTTTTTTTTCGTGACTTTTTAAAAATTTTCTAGGGGTACGGTTCTTGAAATTTTTTTTTTCGTCATTTTTTTCAAATTTTCTAGGGATACGATTCTTACAAAATTTTAAACACGTCTTTAGGTTGATTTTCTACTACTAGTTACCAAGCACCAATTCGATCGAATATTTATTTTTTGAGTTATCAAGGAAATAATATTCCAGGTGGGTATAACTCGGAAACCCTTAGACCGATTATGCCCAAAATTGAACCCAACTCTCCCTTTCGGATACGCAACCTACCCTGAAAATTGCAAGTTTCTATCTCCTTTTGTTCGAAAGTTATCGAGGCAACGGTTACCCATCTACTGAACTCACACAAGAATGCTCGAATCTCCAACAATATTTAACCGATCGTATTAAAACTTGAAAATTGGCAGTAGAGTTAGGTTATGAAGGCTCTCGCAAAATTTCAGCAATTTCAAACGAATAGTTACTGATATATAAATTTTTTTTTTTTTATTTTCAATGATTTATTAAAAATTTTCTACAAATGCTATCCTCACCAAATTTTGCAAACATTTTTGCGTTGGCATTCTACAACTAATGACCATGTTTGAATTCAATCGGTTCAGTATTTTTCGAGTTAATGAGGTACAAAAACCACCAAATTTCAGAAAATTTCAGATGGCTATAACTCTAAAACCGTTAGGCCGATTATGCTCATAATCAAACTGAAATGTCGCGTTCTAGTGCACATCCTAACCTGAACATTTCAAGCCGCTATCTCATTCCGTTCTCAAGTTATCGTGACAACAAAAATATTTTTTAATAATTTTTTTAAAATTTTCTAGCCGTACGATTCGCACAAAATTTCACAAACGTGCTTAGGTTCATATTCTACAACTACCCACCAAGTTTTAAATTGATCGGATTTATAATGGTTGAAAACAAAATTATTACTCGGAAACCACTGGGCCGATTATGCCCATTAACGAACTTGTCCGTCGTATTGAGATGCGCCACCTACCCTGAAAATTTCAAGTCGCTAGCTCTTTTCGTTCTCAAGTTATCGTGGCAACGGCCGGACGGACGGACGGCCGGACGGCCGTACGGCCGGACGGACAGAATCAAATTTGACCTCGAATTCTTCATTGGGGAGTCGAACTTAATCGTTTGAGACCATTTTCGTCAAAAAATTCGAAAGTTACAGACATTTGGGCAAAACTATAACGCGATGTTCCCCAGAACATACGCGCAAAAATGGGTTCAAGCCCTGTGGACAGGAGCTTTCTGGCGCTCTAGTTCAAACGGACAAATTATATCTCCGAAAGTATTGGTTTCTCAGAGTTGAGAATTATATCAATGTATTCTTATGATAGAACTGCATCATAAAGGAAATTCAATTCAAATAATAGTTTATTTATCAAGATTAAATGAGCAATCTGAGAACTGCACCATGGAAGAAACCAAATTAAAATAGCTGAAATGAATTTGACTCTTTCTTATAGAACAGGAAGAAATGTACGAGTATGAACACAGATCATATAATAAAGCTTAGATAGAATAATTATAGCATTCTGTGAAAACAGAAGTACGATTCATTATTGAAATTTAGAACTTCATCTTAGCAGAAATTGAATTCAAACATCATAGAAGAATTTAAATTCAACAAGAGTGCCAAAAATTATCAATCCAAAACCAATAGACGAATTCTACCCAACAACGAACTCATCCGAGATATTCATTCCTCAATTCCAGTTTTGTTTTTAGTGGAGATATTCTGAACTCAATATTATTAACTTACCATTATACCATTCCCATCATCATATGGATTGACCATCGGCATGAAAATATCAACCAACAAAAGTATGATAATATTCTAATTCTCATATTGATACCATTACTGGAATGAATTACGATGAGACAACGTCAAAGTTAGCCACAGAATAATTCTATCATTGAAATTTTGAAAAATCATATCTCCGAAAGTATTAGTTTGTTAGAGTTAAAAATGATATGAATGGATTCTAATGGTGAAACTGCTTATTGAAAAAAAAGTAATTTGGAATTTGTTCTGTAAAAAAAAAAATTTTTTTTTGTTACTCCGAAACCATCTGTCCGATTTTGCCCAATAACGAACTTAGCCGAGATATTTATCCCTCAAACATACTCTGAAAATTTCAACTGTCTAGCTCATTCCGTCCGAGAGTTATCGTGCCTACGGACGGACCGGCCGGCCGGACGGCCGGACAGAATGAATCTCGACCACGGATTCTTGATCAGTGAGTCGAACCAAATCATAAAGGAGATTCAATTCAAATAATAGTTTATTTATCAAGATTAAATGAGCAATCTGAGAATGAGAACTGCACCATGGAAGAAATCAAATTAAAATAGCTGAAATGAATTTGAGTCTCTCTTATAGAACAGGATGACATGTACGAGTATGAACACAGAGCATATAATAAGGCTTAGATAGAATAATTATAGCATTCTGTGAAAACATAGAAGTACGATTCAATACTGAAATTTCGAAAAATCATATCTCTGAAAGTATTAGCTTGTTGGAGTTAAAAATGACATCATTGGATTTTTATGGTGAAACTGCATCTTAAATGAAAATTGAATTTGAAATTTGTTACTCAAAAAAAAATTATTTTTTTCGTTACTGCGAAACCATCTAGCCTATTTCGACCAATAACAAACTCAACCGAGATATTCATCTCCCTAACCTACTCTGAAAATTTCAATTGCCTTGCTGATTCCGTTCGAGAGTTATTGTAGAAATTTTTTTTTTTTATTTTCTAATTTTTTTTGACACTTTGCGGAAACCTGGTCAATACAAAACTTCACATGCGTATAAAGGTCATGATTCTACAATTTGATGCTAAATTCCAGATAGATCGAGTGATCGGTTTCGGAAATATTCATAAAAAATGTTTTTACTAAAATCGGCCATAACTCCGAAACCGCTTGATGGATTTTGCCCATTAACAAACTTGTCTGAGATATTTACGCTCCAAATCCACCCTGGAAATTTCAATCCTCTAGCTCCTTTCGTTCGAGAGTTATCGTGCCTACGGCCGGACCGGCCGGACAGAATCGATTTCGACCTCGGATTCATCATCAGTGGGTCGAACCAAGTCGTTTCAGACCATTTTCAGCCAAAAATTCAGAAATTACAGACATTTGGTCAAATTGATAAGCACTCAGTTCCAAGGAACTAGAGCGCCAAAAAGTGGGAATGCCCTGTGGACAGGAGCTTTGGCGCTCTTCTTCAAACTTTGACAAATCATACCTTCGAAAGTATTGGTGTCTCAGAGTTGGGAATGATCAATGGATTCTTATATAATAGAACTGCATCATAAGGTACATATAATAATTGCTGAGCCATAATTGCTCCTCCTCTACGTTTACAACAGACCTTGTGGTGACCAGAGTAGGGTAATTTGAATGAAAGAGTGATGAATGATACATGATTTTACACCTATTTAAGGAGTTTTCTTTCTGAAGATATAGAACTGATAAATCGAGAGTGAATTATTCATTAGTTGGGATTCTATTCTCCAAAGTTATTTTCAAGAGATATCATATTAGCTATTTCTCAGAGATCAATAATCGATACCCTTGTGTTTGAATGGAAGAATTTTTGAAATCCATTTCAGAATAATAATAATGAAAAATGGCGATACCGTTGTTAATAAATCAACAAGTCCAGAGCATTCCTGCCAATAGAATCATTCATAATGGCTTCGTATAATAAATATACTTATGCATATATTTCACAAGTCAAATAGACCCCAGGGGGTTCATTGATCTGCCGAGAAAGCAAGAGCAGACGCGTTTCTGGCTTTTTGGCCTTCATCAGTACTTTGTAGCTTCTCAACAAATTCAACTAAACTGACTCTCACAGCCGGCTTGGTCGATCATACCTAATCGCCCACGCCACCTATGAGACAAAACACGGAAATCTGCCTTTTCCCACCAGTGAATATTTGAAGCGTGAAATCATATGCCACCATTCGCTCGATATTAATCGAGAAACGAGTCCCGCAGATCTCAGACACAGTATCTTCCTAATGGCCATGAACACTGTTTAGCGTTTTCAAAAATAATAATGAAAAATGGCGATACCGTTGTTAATAAATCAACAAGTCCAGAGCGTTTCTGCCAATAGGGTCCTTCATAATGGCTTCGTATAATAAATATACTTATGCATATATTTCACAAGTCAAATAGACCCCAGGGGGTTCATTGATCTGCCGAGAACGTTCTGGACTTGTTGATTTATTAACAACGGTATCGCTATTATTTTTGAAAACGCAGTACCTACTCTAGGCGACTTGGAATATTTATTGGTGAGGGTTGCTTTACCTTCGTTTTTACAGTAAGTTAAGGGTACAGATGTACAGTAGTTAAGGGTACAGATTCAGTTCTTGTCAATCCTTTTTGGCAAGTACTCAAGGGACATGAGATTGTGAAGATGATTTATTCAGGGACATTTGATGATTATTTTCAATTCGTGTTATCAGTTCTTCAAGAACTTCTTAAGAAACTTGAGGTCTTCCAGTCGATTTTCCCTTGATAACGTTTCCTGTCTGCATGAATCTGTTTATAACAACTCTGATGTTGGTATTCAGAGAAGATTCTAGAATCGGAACATCAAGATCTTTCCTCCTTAAAATGACAACCGCTACTCAACATGTTCCACAGTGAGCGTACCGTTCAGCAGAAAAATCATAGAAATGTGACAACTGTTCCGCAACTGTTGGTTCTACCGAATGCGGCCATAAATTCAATATTGGCTGCCAGTTCAGATTATCTATGATGTAAACAGAACGCAAGAAATGAGAAGTGGAAAATAAAAATCCAAAGCCAACTGCGATTTTAAAATCATTTATTAAGGCCCTGTATTTGAATGATCTCAATCAATTGTAAACATTTCGTAGGTAAAATATCAATCAATTCACTATTACTGGTCTACGTAGAAAATATAACTGAAAAAAATAGTGACCTCTGATGAAGGAACACAAAATGTTTTGTGTTCTTCCGTGAAAGTAAAAACGCTAACAAACTTTTCGAATAACTTGGAAAAACTTAATGAATAAATGATTCTCCTTCAAGACATTTCTCTTGAACTCTCTGGAGAAAAGTTGAAAGCATTGATGAACACGATAAACTCATTTATTATTGAAAGTTTATCAACTCTGGAGGGTCTGATAGAAGTTTTTCTTCTAGGAAGTTCACGGAACCCAGATGAGAATGCCTTTTTAACTGGATCCGAATTAATATTTATTTTAATTCACTGGGAGATCTTCGACTTCAAAGTATTATTGGAACTTTAAGTTGATAATTGTGCTTCCTCTATCAATTTCTCGAGGGGATTTTCTCCAGAATCCTCTATTTATTCTTGGAAATGTCTGTAATTTTCGAATTTTTAGCCGAAAATGGTACAAACATTTTTTTAGGCTTACTGAGGAAGAATTGATGAAACAGCGTATAGGAATTTCTCAAAAAAAAAATAGTAGGGATGTTTTACAGATATGAATTGAAAAGAAGAGCTCCTGAAGCCGATCCATGGAGACCACTATTAAAATTTTTAAAATTCCTACTATTTTTATCAACAAAAACACGGAACCTTCTATCTGACAGCTGATTAATACAAAAATGGGTTCTCATTTGAAAAAAAATGAGTTTTGAGCTTTCTGGTCACATCTTAGTAGTCTTAGGTACACACCGCGAGTATGCCAGAAATTTCAGGAATCTTTTTTTCAAAATAACGGAAAACGTTCTGAGTTCCCGATTTTTTTTTTTCGATTGCCAAATTCCATTTCATCTTCTCAATGTACTTGATTCTCTGAAGTATACCGTGAAAATTTGTTTTCAAAAATAAAACAACTTTTTTTTATATGTCTACAGCGAAAAAAATTTCCTCCGAATTGGTTCAAATATTTCATGGTATACTAAACGTATTTTGATGAATGGGAACAGATATCTTCAGATCAAATGCTGAAGTAGATTTTTTTTGTTTCCTACTGAATGAAGATTTTATTTGTAAAATTGATTTGAAACCGATATCTATATGCATCAGTGACTCGAAATGCGTAAAATAGAGTATATTGGACTTATCCTTATGAACTGGAGAGAGTATTTATGGAATATGATAACTGATTATCAGTTCATAGATAAACTAACTAGAGATAGTTTGTCTATGGATTAGTTGTAGTCCTAGAACCGTTCTATGTTCTAAGTATGAATTAAATAATAACCTGCATCATTCATAGAAGATTCACGATTTCAATGGATCATAGAATTTTCTTGATATTTTTGTACTTATATCACAGTTGAGATATCGCTGAAAGACCCTTCATCATTATTTTATGGCCCAGTTCTAGATTCAAACTCGATCTAATCTATGTCTTTGGAAGTAATATGAAAATATAATTTTTTTCCTGGTAGTCAAGCTGCCTTGGGTGAGTTCAGTACCTGGATGGGTGACCGCTCTGGTACATTTGAACAAGCGCTCTAACGGTCCTGACCTCACTGCTTGTTCATCTTGTTGATTTCTGATCTTGAAATTTCGACCGAATTGAAACACCCGATAAAAGATGAAAATTATGTTCCTGTTTTCAAACATAACAAATAGTTATTTAAAAGAATTGGTTCAAGCCCTGTGGACAGGAGCATTGGCGCTCTTGTTCAAACTTTGACAAATCATATCTTCGAAGGTATTGGTAAGAGTTGGGAATTATATCAATGAATTTTTATGAAAGAACTTCATCTTAGCAGAAATTGAAATCAAACATCATAGAAGCTTTAAATTCAACAAGAATGCCAAAAATTATCAATCCAAAACCAATAGACAAATTCTACCCAACAACGAACTCATACGAGATATTCATTTCTCAATGATGAATAATAATATATAGTCTTTCCTCAAATCCACTCCAATACACCAATATTCCAGTTTGGTTTTTACTGGAGATATTCTGAACTCAATATTATTAACTTACCATAACCATTCCCATCATCATATGGATTGACCATCGGCATGAAAATATCAACCAATTAAAAGTATGATATCATATTATAATTCTCATAATTCTACGATTGCTGAAATGAATTAGACAATGTCATGTCTCAGGAAAAAACGTTGACATTATAACAATTCATAGATAGAATAATTATATCATTGTGAAAACACAGAAATTCGATTTATTATTGAAACTCTGAAAAAACATATCTCCGGAAGTATTAGCTTGTTAGATTTAAAAATGATATCAATGGATTATTACATATAATTATATAATATATTATGGTAAAACTGCATAATGAAAAAATGTATTTGGAATTTGTTATGTAAACTTTTTTTTTTTGTTACGAAACCATCTGTCCGATATTGCCTAATAACGAACTTAGCCGATATATTTATCTCCCAAACCTACTCTGAAAATTTCAACTTGTCTATCTCATTCCGTTCGGGAGTTATCGTGCCTACGGCCGGCCGGACAGAATGAATTTCGATCACGGATTCTTCATCAGTGAGTCGAACCAAATCGTTTAAGACCATTTTCATCCCAAAATTCGACAATTACAGACATTTGGGCAAATTGACAAGCACTCTGTTTCGAGAAACAAGAGCGCCAAAAATACTGCCGAATCAACTCACGTATCCACCGGAGTGCAAACAGCTGAGACATCATGGTACCTTATTCGCAATTGTGCACACGAAAAACGGCTAACAATGCAATATTCAACAACGATATATCCATATCAGATCAGAATGCACATTCACTTTTCCATTGTACCGTGAAAACCTCGCGCAACCCTTTCGGACGGAACGCAGCCCTATCTCCGCAACCATCTCTTATTTCGATTATGCACACAAGAATGGAACGTTTCATTTTTCGATTACGATAAGACCGTGGAGAATGGAGGACGAGAAGTCCTGAAAACATAAAGGAAATGGAAATTACATACCCCCCTTTTTTCTGAATTACGAACCGAAGTGCTTTTCCCCGGGAAAATAATATTTTCCATTGTAATATTTCGGAAGAGTATTCCTCCAATCAGAGCGGGGAGTCAGGTTGGACAATTCCATGTTGATTTTCTTTGCTTGATGCTGGTTGGGGCGTTCTGAAGTATAAAGCAATTGCTTTGTCTGTAGTCTAGAGTACATTGCGCTTAGTGCTTGTTTAAGCATATTTGTGTTTTCCAGAGGAATTCAAGCATTTATGAAACGGCTTAGTACTCAGAAAATAACCAGATAACATACAATTTTTCAATCAAGTGAATAAGCAGCTCATTTCTACTTCCATTTATTATTATTAGAATAGGGTCGTGAGGCTTGGTCCAGCCCTTTAGACCTACCACCGATACGATCATTTGTTCTATTACCCTACTTATTCAATCCTAAGGACATTGTCAGCGGTGTTGATATACCTGACGTCCTTAGGGGCCTTGGCTATCACGTCGTGAGGTTTTAAAACTGTCTCACCCATAAGTGGAACTCCTTGGCCGACCAGCTCTGTGTATTTGCAAACTGAAGGGTTTTCCAATAAGAGGTGTTATTTTGATATTCAAAGAAAATTGCCATTTTTCAATATAAATGATCGCATGTTCATTTCATTATAAAGAAGAAGCTATGCCGTTAATAGTGGAAAATAACATCAGGCAAATGACCACCACGACCACGCTTACAGGACCATATCCTTTTAATGAAATTTTCCATAACCAAATCGCAAAGTGGCTGCCCTATGTCCTCGATAGCCTCACGAATTCCATGTCTTCTCGTTCACGTGGCCCCAAAGGAAGAAGTCGCAAGGTGAAATGGGCCTCATCACTCAAGATGATTTTTCGATGGAATTCCGGATCAATTTCATGCATTTCAACGACCCAATCAGCAAAGACACGACGTTGTTGATGATCGGCTGGCTTGAGTTCTTGTGTTAACTGAACTTTATAAGCCTTAAGACCCAAATCTTTATGCAAAATACGGTGTAATGACGTTTGTGGAATGCCTTATTCCAAAGAACGACGAGGAATGGACAAACCTGGGTTTTCTTCAACACTTTCGGCTACATTCTAGGCTGTTCTTGAGCGACGTGCACGGGTTTTATTCTTCACATAACAACTTGTCCCAACAGCTCGAATTTTTCCACCAATTTCTTTATTGCGGTCCGACAAGGTGCTTCACGAATACCCAAAAATGTTCGAGTTTTACGAACCGTCTCTGCCAAATTTTCACCATTTTTATAGTGAATTTTAATCATTTCAATGCGTTCTTGAAGCGTTTATCGTTCCATTTCCAACAGCTTCAAAAGTGACATCTACAGAAATAGCGGACTATTCAAAATAACACCTCTTATTGGAAAACCCTTCAGTTATAATATAGATGTGCGCACTCTATACGAATTATTTAGGTTCTTGTGGTAGTTATGGCGGCATATTTTGGCGAAGCATCGAATACTTGAAACGGGCAAAATAATTCATTTTTCTCTCCTATTGATTTATCCGATAATATGGTTGAGCTTGACCTCTATTGTAAATGGCTTCCTGGAAAATTAATTTCTTATATTTCCACGATTATATCGCATAGCAGCTTCTTGAAAGATATACCGCCGTATTAACAAAGCATTCAATCTCCGATAAGTCCTGACAGAAGTCCTCAGTTAAGGATAAATAAGAATCTCAACCTCAGTTTAAGTGAAAATTAACGTGAAACAGACCTGTTTCAGCACCGTTACATACGTTAACTGAGGTTGCGATTCTTATTTATCCTTAACTAAGGACTTCAGTTAGTTCTTAACGGAGATTGAATGCTTTGTGAATACGGCGGATTATCAAGTCGAAGTAGGTACGAGATATCTAGTATATTGTGTTGGATTTTTGCTCCTAAAATTATTACTCACTAGAAACTGGACTTGGATGAGTTGGCGGACTCATTGGCGGCACAGGGGGCTTCCATGGGGTTCATTGGACCTGAACCGGCCTGCGGTATCTCTCTCAGAGCAGCGGCGAAGGAAAACAACAGATGGGTGGATCAAAAGGTCCAAGAAATCTGGAGCAGCATACCTGGACACAGACATGCTCGCTCAACAATTAATGGCCCATCAGCTGAAAGAGCCAGAAAATGGCTCAAATTCTCTAGGGTGGACCTGAGAATCCTTACAGCTGTATACACGGGCCATTGTGGCCTCAGGAAACACCTCAATACACAGGGGTTGACTGAAGACTCCGAGTGCAGACTTTGCCTGGAGGACGACGAGTCTATCGAACACATCATGTGTGACTGCCCCGCTGGGGACAGGATCAGATTGGAGGAACTAGGAGTCCACAAACTGACACTGAGGGAACTGGACAAGTTCTCACCCACCCTCATCAAGAGACTTGAGCTTGTGGGTCAAGTATATGTAGATTTCATACTACAGGTGTGCCACAATAGACCGATTGGTCGCAGTGTAGGGGCGGGTTTTGTCTGCCCAGCACAACCCATATAATAAATAATAAAAATAAATAATAACTGGACTTGGACGATAATTATCCACGTAAGGATTTTTTTCTTCAATGGCATTTCCCTGCATTAACTGCGTTGAATCCTGATCGTTGAATCTTGATCGTTGAATCCTGACAAATGTAAGATATTTCAGCGTCTCTTTTAGAACGGTGTCCTTTTAGAGTATCTAACAAATCGTCAAAACTCCCATCCCTGAGGCTATATCCCCTGAACTTTCTCAGAAAAGGTGGCACCCTTAATATAATATATCTCACGAGGTAGTCGGAGATAAAGTTAGTTTACAAGTCTTATTTTCTTCTCAAACGGTAGGTACAAACAAATCTTTCATCGATAAACCAAAAACTCATTCTCCACATGTCTGACCTCAAATCGAAGTTCATCGCCGCCCTCATTGCACCAGCACGCCCCCTAGATAGCGCGTCAAATCGCGCAAAGAAAGCAAAACCGTGTTCTTTATTACGCGTTCGCTCATTCGCATAAAACAGACCCCGCGAAAAATTGGTTTTTGCCGCAAATCACGAAAAGCACTTTTTGCGCGTATGTTCTGGGGAACATACGCGTTATAGTTTTGCCCAAATGTCTGTAACTTTCGAATTTTTTGAAAAAAATGGTCTCAAACGATTAAGTTCGACTCCCCAATGAAGAATTCGAGGTCAAATTTGATTCTGTCCGGCCGGCCGTCCGGCCGGCCGGCCGGCCGGCCGGCCGGCCGTTGCCACGATAACTTGAGAACGAAAAGAGCTAGCAACTTGAAATTTTCAGGGTAGGTGGCGCATCCCAATACGACGGACAAGTTCGTTAATGGGCATAATCGGCCCAGTGGTTTCCGAGTAATAATTTTGTTTTCAACCAATATGAATCCGATCAAATTAAAACTTGGTGGGTAGTTGTAGAATATGACCCTAAGCACGTTCGTGAAATTTTGTGCGAATCATATGGCTAGAAAATTTTAAAAAAATTATTAAAAAATATTTTTGTTGTCACGATAACTTGCGAACGGAATGAGATAGCGGCTTGAAATTTTCAGGTTAGGATGTGCACCAGAACGCAACATTCCAGTTCAATTATGAGCATAATCGGCCAAACGGTTTTAGAGTTATAGCAATCTGAAATTTTCTGAAATTTGGTGGTTTTTTGTTCCTCATTAACTCGAAAAATACTGAACCGATGGAATTCAAACATTGTTATTAGTTGTAGAATGCCAACGCGAAAATGTTTGCAAAATTTGGTGAGGATAGCATTAGTAAAAAATTTTTAATAAATCATTAAAAATAAAAAAAAATAATTCTATATATCAGTAACTATTCGTTTGAAATTCATGAAATTTTGCAAGAGCCTTCATAACCTAACTCTACTGCCAAGTTTCAAGTTTTAATACGATCGGTTAAATATTGTTGGAGATTCGAGCATTCTTGTGCGAGTTGAGTAGTACCGATTTGGTCTAGCGTAAGGCTCCGAAGAATCGATCCCTCGACCCGGACTTTTGCCGTCGAGTCGAAGAAGACGAATCGATTTGTGTTTTTCCCAAATTTCGTTCTTCTAGGTTGAGCCTAAATATACTAATTCAATACAAGTTTCGGAGATTTTGAGTCCGACGATTTTCCATTCAAAAAGTCAATCCGAGAAACGTCAGAATTAATTCGAGAGACGGGGTCGGAAATTTTCGAAAGCGAAACTGACGATTTAGGCCTTTTTGGGGCGTGAAACTTGAAGAAAATGGCGAAAAGGGCGAAAAACCCTCCTATAAACCGCCACGCGTCGATATACGATCTGGAAATGTGAAAAATGAGAAAATTCATGAGAGGTAGGTACCGAAGGCGAGGTGCCTACAAGGATTAGCCTAGAACTCGAAAAGAAAATAATCTCCGCTCGAAGAACGGGGCTCGAGATGGAGGAGAAATATCGAATCATCCGTTTCCTGCTTTTCCTTTACCTAAGGTAAGTCTAAATATACGAAAACGATACAAGTTCTGGAGGTTTTGAGTTGGGGAATTTTTCCTTTGTAAATTCGACCATAGAAACGTCACAAATTATACGTAATGAGAGACGAGGTTTGATATTTTTTTGGACCAAAAGGGCAGTCTTGGACCGTTTTGGGAGCTGAAACTTGAGGATAAGTGAAGATAAGAGTGAAAAATTGGTTCAAGCACTGACGTGAAGTCAGAAGCTTTTGCGCGTATGTTCTATTGTCCATTCTCCTGTATTGGACACTCTTCTTAATCGAATTAACCATGATGAATTCTATTGTCTATTCTCCTTTATTGGACACTCTCTTCTCAATCGAATTCACCATGATGAATTCTATTGTCCATTCTCCTGTATTCGAGACTCTTCTTAATCGAATTTGCCATGATGAATTCTATTGTCCAGAATGGACAATAGAATTCATCTTGGTAAATTCGATTAAGAAGAGTCTCGAATACAGGAGAATGGACAATAGAATTCATCATGGTGAATTCGATTGAGAAGAGTGTCCAATACAGGAGAATAGACAATAGAATTCATCATGGTTAATTCGATTAAGAAGAGTGTCCAATACAGGAGAATGGACAATAGAACATACGCGCAAAAGCTTCTGACTTCACGTCAGTGCTTGAACCAATTTTTCACTCTTATCTTCACTTATCCTCAAGTTTCAGCTCCCAAAACGGTCCAAGACTGCCCTTTTGGTCCAAAAAAATATCAAACCTCGTCTCTCATTACGTATAATTTGTGACGTTTCTATGGTCGAATTTACAAAGGAAAAATTCCCCAACTCAAAACCTCCAGAACTTGTTAATTTTATATTCGAGTGTATGACAGATAAGTTGAAATATGGCCGACCGTCGGAGTGCTGAATTCATTTTATGCGGAGAGTGAATCGTTCCGGCTCTCTTAAAAACCCATTTTTTCATCCCTCCGCTCCTGCGCTCGGATTTTAGCGCGAGTTCCGACGCGAAAAAAAAACGGGCGGAGAAAGTTCTGATGGGGATGTGAATGGAGTCCGGGTCTATTCTGGTCCGGAAATGATTAATTAATGCGAGGCAGGATGAATTATCGGGCATTTTTTCCGGGTGCGACAATTCACTTCATCGTTTGACGTTTGAGAACAATCGTTTAAGAAATTTTAAGCGGGTTGTTTTGGTAATTATAAAATTCTTCTCTTAGGGCGGTTAAGGTTTTCTGTACGAATTATTTATGTTCCGGCGGTGGTTCTAGTGGCATCTTGTGGAGAAGTTCCAAACTCTAGAAACGGAAGGAGGAAGTGTTTCTGTCATTATCCCGTGGTTGATTCTCCCATTCAATGGGTCAGTAAGGGATCCTGCGGTTGATGTGGATGTGTTGCGCACCTCACTGCAGACAGAGTGGCAGATAAGATGGGATGGTAGTACGACTGGCAGAGTCACCCATAGGTTCATTCCAAGGGTTGACTTTGTCAGCAAGAATGAGTGGTTTTCGCCTGGCCTGTATTTGGGTTTTCTACTTACGGGATCATGGCAGTTTGAATGAGTTCCTGTATAGAAGAGGTCTCAGTGAGAGTGACAGGTGCATATGTGGTGGAGTGGAAGACTGGAAGCATGTTCTGTTTGAGTGTGAGGTCTACCGGAACGAGCGTGGTACGTTCTTGGAGGGTATTATTGGGGGGATGGACTTAGGAGTGTATGATGTTAGTTGGTTGATTGAAACGAGTGAAAGGTGTGAGTGGATGGAGAGCTACTCCAGGGCGGTCTTCTCTAAGGGAAGAATGAATAGACTTGTGGAGTTGTCCCCTCCCGCGGCGATCTTTGGCTTAAGGCCTGGGATGGCTCGCGCGGGGGGAGAGGCAGAGTAAGGTAGAAGCTCATCTCCTTAAGGAGAAATAGACTCGTAGAGCTGTCCCTCCCCCGGCGATCTGTCGGTTGGGGGTGGGGGGGGGGTGTTGTCTTCTGGGAGGGGTCGGATATGCAGGGCGGTAACATCTGGTTGAAAGGGGCACGTTCAGGATGCCTTTGTATGGTGGGTCGGAGCACTGCCTGGGTATTCCTGACGTGTACCAATTCCAGAAGTGCCGACGGGAATGGCTAACCCGCATTACCCTAGCTGGCTTCAGCAAGGCCTGGACTCCAAGGTCCAAAATTTGCAAGGGAATACGTTCCCGAAGCATGTCCCAGCAATGACGCTATGATTGCTACCACGGAAGGGCGGTGCCCGCAGGGGAATCCCTGCCCGCCCTATCGGGATAGGTTTCGTGGTGGCAGTGGTTGAAAGCCCGCAAGCTGGGCTAGGAGGGTTCTGTCTCTTCGGCGTGTGAGTTGCGTACCCACAACTCGGGAACTAACCTGCAGAGTTAGTAGAGTTTGGATAGTGCCTCCTCCTGCCAGTGAGAGTGTAGGTCTTGGAAACCAAAGCCATACTGGAAGTAGCATCTTATGATGCTGCGCGCTGACTGGGCGTATCCCAATCCCTTGCCCATGGGGGCTGTGGCCATAGGTCTTAGGACGGGTAGGCCACATGAATCCCATTCCTTCCTTCCTTCCTTCCTTCCTTCTCTCATTCAATGGTTCAGTTTGACATTACTTCCTGTTCAATCATTGTCAACGGAGAACTTAGGTTTTTTCATTCCACAATTATAAGGACGAAAAACCAGAAGATAGCACAGACAATACAGTTTTCCGCCGAGGTAAATATTACATTTTTTCGTCGACCTCTACATATTTTTATGAATTTCGGACCCCTTGAATAATTTCACAATAGCAAATGACTGACACAAAGCAAATGACATATAAACTTATGTTTCTATTGAACCGTATCATGTCGTATCCATAGTGAACAAATTAGCCCGTAAAATATCAGGTCGACAACAAGAATATTTCTACGATTTATATTTCAAGAATGAAGAAAATATTAAACTTGCTTATATGTAGTTATGTCAGCTCAGAATAATTCGTCCACATAAACTTGATTATTTATTCAGATAAAAGCATTCAAAACTTCATTATTCATTGTTGATTCGTCAAGAACAGACATATGTCTAGCTTCTTGGCCTTCATCAGTGCTTTGTAGCTCTCAACAAATTCAACCGAACGGGGCCGTGTTAAGCCTCTCAAAGCCAGCCTGAGTGGATATTATATAAAAATTTTCAAAAATGGGTGACAAAAATTAGATCATAGAGTTCAATAGTAGAAGCCCCTGTGTTACTGAACGGTTATTAGAGTAATTAAAAACCGGAATCAGTACCTACACTATTCGCATTAATTCTACTCTAAGATGGGATAAAAGTAGTTCGAATTCATTCTTCTTTTTTGATACATCTAATTTATTCGATCATCTGCCATTTCGTTCTTATCTCCAACCATCAATAATTCGTCGTTGCCAACAAAAATTACATGTTATTGTATCATTGGTAGAGTATGGCTGAAGCCTTTGAATCTGGTGAAAAGTGAAAAAGAATAATAGTAGGATGAAACCTGCTGTAAGAGGAAGATAATGTAACAAAAATTAAAGGAAAAATAATTTACCGGCGATCTGAGTTAGGGAAATGGAAGGGGGTGAGTTTTTAAGGTTAAAAAACGGGTTATCTCGATTTCTGGCAAACCTAAAAGTTCTATGGAAATGAGTTGAATAGCAATGTTGTAGGTGAGTAATAAAAACATGAACTACATTGGTATTTACAATTTTTTCATATAACCTCAAACTTAATGGGAAAAATTCAAATATCAAAGTTTTTGCTATATTATTTTTATCTTTCAATAAGAATTTTTTTGTTCACGAATATTGATGGAGACTCAATTTTTTATGTCTCAAACACACTGTAATTTTTTTCATTTAATCTTTCATCTTATTTTAACTTATTATCGAAAAAGCAACCTAATTTTCAATCGAAAATTCTTCCGTCAAAATAGTTGTTTTTTTGAAAATGTCGGTGAGCTCTTTGTTTCTTAAAATCTCTACTTTCTGATGGTGTAAAAAAATACCTTACTATGATACATTTTCTCAGAAAATGCTAAGTTAATATTTAATATCACATCTTCAATATTTTGAGAAAGTTGTAGAATATTCTCTAAATTAAATCCCTATTTATTGCTATTTTGAGATAACTTATATACCTGAAAATGTTAGCCCATCAAAAGTTATTTCATAGAGAAGTGGGAAAGGGGCTAGGAGGGTCTGGGCCTTACCACCTGTTATTTCGTAGGATTTCCTTGAAAATTTACCATGGTAATGTATATTTTTTTACACCATCCGAAAGTAGAGATTTCAGTGAATAAAAAGCCCACCGACTTCTTGAAAAAAGCAGTCATTTTAACAGGAGAATTTCTGATCGAAAATTAGGCTGCTTTGTCGATGTTAAGTCGAAAAATTACAGAATGTTATGGATATGAAAAGGTATGTTTTGACCGAATTTCGTAAAAAAAAATTTTTTTGTGAAAGATAAAAATAAAAAACCAAATACTTGGATATTTGAATTTTTCACATAAATTTTGAGGTTATGTGAAAAAAGTACAAATACAAAGTTGTTTATACTTTCATTACGTACAACTTTGTCATTCAAACTGTTTCCATAGGACTTGTAGTTTTGTCGGAAATCGGGATAAACCGTTTTTACCCTCACCGCCATCCAGTTCCTGACCTCAGATCACCCGTAAATTATTAACCTTTCATTCATGTTATATTCTTCCCTTTTCCAATGGATCAAAATTGTCGACCCTGGTCTATCTAATAGTGCCTAAACGGAAGCCCAACTGATCGACAACCTCAACAAATACTCGAATAAATGTTTAATTCGCAATGTCTTAATATCCGCGGATAATTGAAATAAATCCCTGCCATAGATTAGAGTCTCTCATCTATGATCCCTGCCTTCGCCCACAATCCGGATCGAAGTAACCAATAAAACAGATATCCTTCATTCGTTAGTTTTCGTGTTTGCGGAAGTAAGGAGTTGAATTCGACTACGGATTTTTCCTCGCCTTACTCTTCTTCCTATAATCGATTGAGAGCATCAAATTATAATGCATTGAATATTTTGTTCACACATATTTTAAATCCGATTACATCCACTTCCACCTGTTCCCATTCTATACATGAAAACAAGAAGACGGGCTGTCACGACTGAGAAACTTTTTACGCGAGATACGCTCGCATCAAATGCCTCTCGAACCCTCACACACTTCCTGAATCCTACTCAATAGAAAGCCCGACATTACAGAGTCTATTCGCGTGTGATTCTCAGCTCGGCGGAGTCTCTGAAATCGCTTCCTGTGTATTGTTAGTGTACTGCGATACGCCCGATAGTGCGCGGTGAAGAGGCGATATATTGCGTTTTGTGGGATCGTTTCCGATACGCGGTCTTGCCTAGAACTTTACACCGTTACGGGGCTAATTTAGACGAACTTAGTACCAGAATTGGCTGATTAATGGAAGACCTCACATAATTGTTGTACAAGAGAATATTATCGAATTAAATTGTATGGGGAATTTCCAGTGAACCATACAGACCTATTAATTTGATTACTCTCAGGGTTATGTGGTATATTTCTTGTATGTTAATAGATCTCTCTTCGGAGGAGAGAATTTAAGTTTATTATATGCTTTACGAATCCTGAGGAGTTTTTCTAGTACACAAAAACGTGGTGTAGGATTTCAATAAGGATTGAACTTCTTCTTGTGTATAGATAGAATTAAGATTATATTTGAAAGGTGCAAACGACGCGTTATCGACACATCAGACGTTCTCTGGACTCCCGGGCGCCCCAAACCTGTTAGTATATCGTTAGTGATATTAGACAGAAGATGGAGTAGGTAATACCAATCCCCGACCCTCTGGCGTCTCCAAGAAGGTCGGAATTAACGGCATATCAGTATCTGCAGTTTCTGAGTTTTTAATACTCAGAGATAAAAACGACAGGGCTCTCATAAATTTTGGTACAACGTTAACAACGGTTATACACCTGGAATAGCCTTAAACCGTGGGATCGTTCCCGTGGAATCCTATTGGTCTAAGACGGGGTATTTTCAGCCAGGGAATTAGCAATCGTGGCACACCACCTTGGGCGTACTACCCTATGAGATCGTGGGAAAGCTGAAGTGCGGGTAAAGAGAGTAGGTACTTAGGGTATTGGGAGTCGGGGGACGACGAATTTTAATGAGGGAATGCGAGGAAGGAAGACTTCGGTAGAATATAGAGGTTGGGTGGAATACGAGGTTTTATCCCATATACTTTACGATTTTGTTGAAGACGAGAAACTCCGACTTAGACGAAGTTTGAGCATATTGTGGTAGTTGTCGAACTTCAGTAATTGTAATTTTCATCGAGTTTTATTGTAAATATATATTGATATTTGATTGAGAGCTTTAGATGTTTTAGCAGAGGTTAGTGTAACAGGTTACAATATAATTCGACGTATGATTCAAGAGCTTAGGGAAAAACCTAAGCTGAAAACCCTGTCTACCCGTGAGTGTTTTGATTTGTAATAATTCAATTTTGTTTACAAAAGTTGCTGAAATTTTAGATATTGATGGGCATTTCTTTCTTGAATATGGATTCCTTGGTCAAAAAACGGAAAGATTTCTCCAAGTCACCCGACATTCAACCTCAAAAATGAATAGACAAAAAGAGATAAACGAACAAATAAAAAATAATACATAACCTTTCAAAAGTCCCCTCTCACAAATTATTCCTCCGTAGCCGCATATTGTAAATAAAGTGTGAATATCAGAACCTGTGTTTTGAAAATCAAAGGAGCGAAATACTGTTAGGTGCGTAATTCAATCAAACGATTGATATGAAAATCCTACATTTGTATGAACATTTCAACATCATTTCATTTTGGTCAGTTCATTGATAACCCAGCTTCTCTATTTGTGCCCTTTGTTTGTACCTTTGAGGGTCTATTCCTTTTTCATTTTAATTGCTTGATGTGAGTTCCTTTGTTTTGACTTTAACTTCATTCCTTTATTCATGTCATGAATAATTTGCTTGATCTAGATGAGTTAAGATTCATAGTTGGGAAAAATGAAAAATTGTTTCTCCCATTTCACATACGAGACTTAAATGGGCTCACATTTCCGAAGTATTTGGTAATGGGAGCGAATGACTGTTTTTTGCAAAATCCCATATTTATGCGGAACGCACAGCTGAATTTCGGATCAGATTCTAAAATGGACGGGGTTTACGTTTCCATTCGAAAGTTATGCTAACAGGTACACATTTTGTTCATATCAATAATGTCCCTAAGAGGGCCACAATTCCCCTTGCTTGCCTAACAAATATTCAATTTACGTGCTATCCCGCATTTGTGAAATGTCAAAAATATCGTTTAGGATAGTCAATTAAATGAAATGGTATACGGTGTAGAAAGAAAATGACCGACAGTATAGTTATGGAAATTGTCGCAACAGGAGTGCACCAGGCGAATACGGAATAACCAACACTCAACTTCGACACCTTCCGATTGAATACCTGGAATTCATCGCGAATATTTCCAACGGCATCCTACGACCATTATACTTCCCTAAAGCATGGAAGAATACCACATTGATCATGATCCCGAAACTTGGAGAAAATCCACTATTCCCACAAAATCACCACCAATAAGCCTACTATGTACACTAGGAAAACTGGTAGAAAGACTAATTCTACGAAGACTAGAAGAGGAACTGGAAGAGAAGAAAGTGATCCCACCAGAACAATTTGGATTCAGAGCTGGACATTCAACAGAACTACAGACCCGAAGAATGACAGAAAATATAATCCACAACGTAAACAGGAAACACGTAAACGTGGCAGCCTTCTTGGATGTCTCGAAGGAATTTGACAAGATGTGGCATGAAGGTCTACTATACAAGATGAAGGAAGCTGATATAAGCCTACCGCTCATAAAGATAGTTGGAAATTACCTGAGGAAAAGATCCTTTCAAGTAAAAATTGTTAGACACAGAACCCGCAAAACTCCCATAACAGGCGGAGTTCCACAAGGAGGAGTATTATCGTCCAAGCTGTATACTTTATACACTACGGACACACCAAGTGACCTCCCCAACGATACAAAAGTGTTCACATACGCAGATGATACGGCAATCCTAGCACATTCAAGAAACGTGAACCTAGGAAAACGATACGCACAGACTGCAATAGACACCATCCTGGAATGGATGAGCAAATGGAAAATCAAAGAGGACTCAAGAAAGACGCAGGCAATAGTATTCAGCAAGAAAAGCACATTACCCTCAGAAGAAATAGAGATAAACGAAGAGAAGATTCCGTGGAAAGAGAAGATCAAATACCTGGGGGTAATATTTGATAGAAAAATTACGTGGAAAGACCACATTGAATACATACAGCATAAAATTGCCGTAAGGAAAATAGAACTACATCCACTAATTGCTAGAAAGCGTAAACTCAGCATTAGTAACAAACTGCGATTGTACAAATCCATCATAATTCCACGCATGTTGTACTGACTGAGACAGCCAAAAGCCACATGAAGAAACTGGAAATTGCCCAGAATAGACTGCTGCGACAAATAACCGAAGCGCCTTGGTTCATCAGGAATTAGAACATCCGGCAAGACTTAGGTATGACCACAATGGAAGACCAAATACGACAAAGGAACAAGAGGATCCACACTGTTCCATTCTCTTCGAGAGTGGTTTGTCCGTAAAGTATTTCTCCTGTATAAAAAAAAAATAGGAGGGACAACAGGGGATTCTTAACCCCCCTCGGTGCGCCATGTATACGCTTTTATTCATCACCGCTCCAGCGAAAACCGCCAACAATAAATTGCGCAATCCAGATCCGATCTATATCGAATAAGAGACGCAGGAAACTACCGATTCATCCATCCCGATGCCAATCAATATACCCAATAAATTCCGCGAAATAGACGACGTTATAGTCGCCCATCAATTAAAACGTGAAACGCGGAAACGGCAATCATTCACGCACTCCCAAACCAATAAATAGATTCATATCGGCCCCACCGAAAGCGTAATTAAAACCGGTCGCACTATACCGAAAAAAATTTATCCATTTCCGTCCGCCATATTTCTCGATAACGACGTGATCATGGTCTGCCGACCGGCAATCGAATATTTTTCGTGTAATACACAGTGATCTCGTTTGACTCGAGCCGTTTAATATAAATGCAAATAAAGCGCGGGGGGGAACCGGTGCCCCCCGGCCCCCCCGGCGTCAGGAGGAGATGGAGAGAGCCTCCGAAACAATAAACGGTGGCGGGACCCAATGGCGGAAGGTGGTCCGGACAATGTATACTAAATTCGGCGTGATATCGATATTGCCCGTTCTGTGCAACGCTAATAGGATTTGGTTACATTTTACGAGGGCATATTCGCAGATTAAACGGTCTATATTAACTGTTTTATACAGTGATTCGGCAATTTGGCAAGTTATGAAGCTGTCACGAGTGCGGTTTCGATTGGTGTTCCGGGCGGTTGATTCAGAGCGGGTTCGGCTTCCGTTTGAAGGCGGTTGGAGTTGGGTTTACGAGGGAAAGCAATTCGAGATTTATTTTCATTAATTTTTGTACGTGTCTGGCGGAAGTCGCTGGCCAATTGTGTCCTTGTGGACTAATATGGCTCACTCTTCATTAGTAGTAAAGGGTTTTCCAATATAAAAAAGTTTATTCAAACACCAATACATTACATATTACACGTCACAAATTATACAATATTCTATCCTCTATATGAAATCAGCCAAGAGAGCGAACCACCTAAGCAACTGAATATATATTGAATATATATTCAACAGTTATTGAATCGATAACTAACCGAGAAGAGAAATGTACCTCAGAAACCCACCGCTCGTTAACCACAGTAGTTTATCTATTCCATAAAGTTATCGAACCGATAACTAATTGGCCGATAACCATCAACTTCAGAAACCGGGGTGTTATTTTGAATAGCCCGCCATTTCGGTAGATGTCAATTTTGAAACTGTCATCTTTTGATATTTGAGAAGTAGAAACTAGGCCATTAATAAAAATGGAACGATACACGTTTCAAGAACGCATTGAAATAATTAAAATTCACTATAAAAATGGTGAAAATTTGGAAGAAACGGTTCGTAAAACTCGAACATTTTTGGGTCGTCGTGAAGCACCTTGTCGGACCGCAATACAGAAACTGGTGGAAAAATTCGAGCTATTGGGACAAGTTAGTTATGTGAAGAATAAAACCCGTGCATGTCGCTCAAGAACAGCAGAGAATATTGCTGCTGTAGCCAAAAGTGTTGAAGAAAACCCAGGATTGTCCATTCCTCGTCGTTCTTTGGAATTAGGCATTCCACAAACGTCATTACACCGGATTTTGCATAAAGATTTGGGTCTTAAGGCTTATAAAGTTCACACAAGAACTCAAGCCGGCCGATCATCAGCAAAGTCGTGTCTTTGCTGATTGGGTCGTTTAAATGCATGAAAATGATCCGGAGTTCCATCGAAAAATCATCTTGAGTGATGAGGCCCATTTCCACCTCGGTGGCTTCGTCAACAAGCAAAATTGTCACATCTGGGGCTCGGAAAACCCAAGAGTTATTGTTAAAAAGCCTCTCTATCCTCAACGTGTCACTGTTTGGTGCGGTTTATGGTCCGGCGGAGTCATTGGACCTTACTTTTTCGAAAATGAGTCTGGAGCAACAGTTACGGTGAATGGATTGCGCTATCGAGAGATGATTAATGATTTTTTATGGCCGGAATTGGATGGTATTGATCTGGAGAACGTTTACTTTCAACAAGACGGCGCCACGTGCCACACAAGCAACGAAACCATTGATCTTTTGCGGGAAAAGTTTCCGCACCGTGTTATCTCTCGAAGAGGTGATCTCAGTTGGCCACCCAGATCTTTTGATTTAACACCTTGCGACTTCTTCCTTTGGGGCCACGTGAAAGAGAAGGTCTACGCCAATAGCCCAGCGTCGATTCAAGACCTCAAAGATGGAATTCGTGAGGCTATCGAGGACATAGGGCAGCCAATTTGCGATTTGGTTATGGAAAATTTCGTGGTCGTCGTGGTCATTTGCCTGATGTTATTTTCCACTATTAATAGCGTAGCTTCTTCATTATAATGAAATAAAAATCCGATAATTTATTTTGAAAAGGTCACCTCAAAACTTTATGGATTTGTTGAAAAGTACTGAAATTGACGTGTTTGGTACGCAAAATTACGACGTCAAAAAGGCAACGCACTTGTTGATAAAAAATACCAGAAATCAACGTGTATATTACGTAGAATAATAGCGTACAATACCTTCCTAAAAACTACGTCATTCTGACGTCATATCTCTACCACAAGAGGTCCGATGGCGAAAAATCACCAATATTCGACGTCGTAAAAACGTCATCCCGTTATATGTCTGTATTTCCATTGAAACATCTCATTTATGAACGAAAAGTTGAAGAAATATATATCAAGATAGGAAACTCCTGCTTAATTCAGGGATCTTCTAATTATATCCATTCGTCTAAGACGATTCACCAGACCATCCAGATTCTCCGAATGCTAAATTCGTACCGAAAACTTCGTCATCCGGGAACAATCACAAACTTCAAAAACGTCCCAAAGTTCAGAGTTTACGGGAGATTCCCAACACGTGTCTCCTCGAAGACATTGTCCTACAGCCTCCTCACGTAATGGCGGCGACAGGAGACTCCAAAACCGCCAGAGACGAACGAAAACGATCCATTCTTCCTCGCGCCGCCGTCGGTACATTCACAATTTACATGACAAAAAGCGCATCCGCGGTAATAAGAACGTCGTTGAAAATAACTAGAAATATGACTTTATTACCGCATGAATAATACAGCAGGATGTGAAGCGCCTCTCGTTACGTGCGGATCTGGACCTATCGTTTTTCTTGGCCGTTATTCAGGCCGCAGACAGAGGAATTTACTGCAGATCCGCGGGAAATATGTATTCGGTCGAGGTTGCGCTTTGTTCCTGGCCGTTCTGGCGGTTTGTACGTTCGGATGGTTACAGGAACGTTTTATGGCTTCGACTTTATCAAAGTACAGATGAAATATGCCGTTTTCGAGCGGGTATATTGGGGATATGCATCCTGGGGGTGCGAAGCGTTTTGTTAGGTTCTTGCTGCGGAGAATCACGTTGTGATATTCCTCATCACGAATGTCAGTTGAATAATATCCCTATATGAGTTAGCATATTTTCAACAAATTGGGGGCAATGTATTGGAATATATTACTTCTTTTCTCAAGACTGGTAGCATATTTATACGAGATTTGTTTTCTGAATATCTACGACACGTCGCTTCATTCAAATGTACCAAATAAACAGCTCCACAAGAGTTAGGGATATCATATTAAGTTGTTCTAGGGGGCGTAACATTTTAAAGACAATATCAAAAACATGATCAACTGCAAATAAAAACTTATTAATTCAATTTGAATGCATATTTTCGCCATCTGGTCGTCTTTTTTCTTGAGTTTGGCAGTTTTTCACGTTATTCGTCAGATTTAGCATTTCAATATGCAGTTAATTTATTGTCAGTCTCTTAGCGATATCGAACTTGGTAAATTTCGCGAGCTTCCTGAGATGCCAAGACGTAAATTATCAAACGCCGAGGCTAATAGGGATGTCGGTATGCTACAGGGTGGCCTCACTCAAGTCGCCGTGGCAGAAACATTTCAAGTATCGCAAAGTGTAATATCGCGACTCTGGAATAGGTTCAAAGAGACAGGTTCGGTGCGGGAAAGACATAGGATTGGTGGACCAAGAAAAACAACAACCGCACAAGACCGTTTTGTCACCATTTCAGCGAGGAGATATCCTCTTTCTTCATGTAGAATGCTGAGAAATCGATTTTTAAATGCCAATGGTCCTTAAATTTCCATTGAAACCATCCGACGTTGTTTGAGGGAGATTAACCTGGCTTCTAGACGTCCATTGAGAGGTGTTCCGTTAACAAGTGAGCATAAACGAAAAGATTAGAATGGGCCAGGTAGCATGTTAATCTGAACGTCCAATGGCGTAGTGTATTTTTCACAGATGAATCCAGATACGGTCGATTTTCAGATTCTCGAAGAATAAGGGTATGGACTATGCCGCGTATACCTCGAAATCACCGTCATGTGCAAGAGGTTCATCCATTTCGATGAGGCTCTGTTATGGTATGGGTTGGGATATGTTACAACGGTCGCACAGACCTTCATATTTGTCCTGGCAATAGGACTGCTTTACATTATAGGGAACATGTCATTGGCAACGTAGTGCCAAATTTCCATGCTGCCATTGGTGAAGCTTTCCAATTTCTTGACGATAACGCAAGACCACATCGTGCAGCAATAGTAGAAAATGCGCGAGACGAGCATGGTATTCCACATTTACCAATACCTCCGCATTCGCCAGACTTAAACAGCATAGAACATGCATGGGATATGCTATAAAGAAGACTAGATGATCACCAACCTCCACCAGAAACATTGAATGACCTCAAAGCACTACTGCCTCGTTTATGGAATGAAATTCCTCAAGATATGCTCAACACCCTCGTTGACAGTATGCAACGAAGATGTCAGGCGGTCATTGATGCCCGTGGTGGCCATACCTTGTATTGAAGGCATAAAAAGACAAAAAAAAAACAATAAAATGTCCGCAAATAAAAGTCGTTAAATTTGACCCTATTCTGTTAATCACCCTGTAAATGTTGCAGACCAAAAAACTTACGTGCATTTATAGTTTTGAACCTAAAACTATATTAAATTACGTTTTCAGCGCAAACAAAGGTTTCAGAATGTCAGTTATTTTAGTTGAAACGATTATCCCTAACTCTTGTGTAGCGGTTTAAAACATTGTACAGGGTGTCCGGAGAAGGATACGGAGCAGCTGTATCTCGATAACGGTAGGACTTAGAGGTATCGAGGAAAAAAATTAATTAGTTCACAAGAGGTAGAACTGCGAATAGATTTTAAGTTCGTTAGCCGACCACTAGGGTGCGTAACTGATGTGGAAAATAAAAAAATTAGTTATATCTCGAAAAATTCGGCTTTAACCTATCAATTCGAAACTTTGGGCTGATCTACAGAGACTGCTCTGCATCATCTGACTGAAGTCATCCAGATAACTCTGGATAATAAAAAATAGTGTTGTGCACACAACACCTTCCTGGATATATCTGGGGCCTTTGACAACACAACACATGTGTCTGTTAAATATGCACTTGAAAGGTGAGGAGTGAATAAAACCATTATAAAATAGATGTATGAGCTGTTGTCGAGGAGAATAGCCGAGGCACAGATGGGTAATAAGACCACTTCTGTCAAAGCCAGTCATGGAACATCTCAAGGGTGAAAAACGTATCCCCTTCTGTGGAGCATAGTACCGGACGAGCTCTTCCACAGGCTAACGGAGCTGGGCTTCGGGTTAGGCTATGCCGATGACATAGTCCTCATGGTCAGAGGTTAATTCGAGGGCACCGTGTGTAACTTACTACAGGAGGGCCTTAGAATTATCGAGCAGTGGTGCTTATCAGTGGGGCTTAACATAAACCCGAACAAGACAACAGTGATTCTGTTTACTCAGAGAAGGCAATTTCCAGCAGTGAGATCCCTTTTTTTTAAACGGAGATATTATAGAATGGAAGTCTGAAGTTAAATATCTAGGGGTAACACTAGATAGTAAACTTCTGTGGAATAGAATGTTGAATGTTGAAATCACTGCTAGCAAAGCAACAAAGGCTTTAATGGCGTGAAGGAATCTAGCCGGTAAGAATTGAGGCTGTGACCCTAAGATACTGCGATGGATGTACGCCTTGATTGTGAGACCCATAATTACGTATGGGGCAGTAGTCTGGTACCCAAATTCAAGCCAGAATAGTACGAGGAAAATCTTCGACAATGTACAAAGGCTGGCCTGTGTGTGTATCACTAGAGCTATGGGAACCTGTCCTACCAGGGCCCTTGAGATTATCACAAACCTCACATCACTTCATCTAGTGATAGAGAAATTGGCCCATGAAGTAATTCTCAGAATATCTAGGAAAGGAGCAGGTAATGGGAGTATTAAAAACCAGAAAGCCTGGTCCTCTCTCACCAAGTACATGTAATCAGCCAATCTTCCTAGTGACGAAATGATCAAGAAAGTAAGCATCGATAAGAACATCACTACAGAGAAGCAATTGACAAAATAATAAATTTTATATATTAGATATTTTTCAGAATTTGGGAAAGAAAACCCATTTAAAAAGGCAGAATTAATCCACAAATTATAATAATTTATTTTTTTATAGATATTTTTGGCCTCCGAAATGTTACAAAATAGTTGTTTTATCATTTATATTGTTTCGATATTGTTTGTTAGGTAACATTGTTCCATATATTGCTGACGAAAATCTTGATTTCCTAATGCAAAAGCAATTCACAAAATGATAATTTTTTTATTTTACTTATATTTTTCAGAGTTTGGGATAGAACACTCTGAGAGAAACCATTTCATAATGAATATACCTGCCAAAGTATCCTTGTAGTAAGTAGTAGTAAGTAACCTAGAAATACTAGTTTCACAGTATTTTATACTTCAAAAATCCAAATATAATCCATGTTATTCCGGTTGGAACGAGATTTGTAGGATCCACCTCAGACTTTCGTATGGTTAGCACATCCCTACTATTATATTCCCCCCATTCAATAAATACAACATTATTCCAATTACTAGATGTCACTACAGTGGTGTATATAGATCAAGAAGTCTCGATAATAATCTCTGCGTCGTCAAAACTATCAGTAGGTTACACCATCAAGTTGGCAGATAGGTACCTACGTGGAAAAAATTAATCAAGGTATACATTCCATCTGAAGACGTGAGACGAATACGAAAGATCTAATCTCTCTCTAATGAAGCGGGAGAAAATCCAGCAAGATTTTGATGGAGAAACTTCTACAGAAGGGGAACTACATCATTTGACTGTATGAAGGAAGATGATTATCTCAGAGGTTGGACAGTGAATCAAAAAATATTTCTTTGGATATAGATAACGGTATTTAACTACATAATTTCCATGAAGGATACAATTCACATTCCGTTCATAATTATGTACAGAGACCAATTGATTCGGTTATACTTCAAAATTCATCAGGTGATGTCTAATGAAATACCACGATTTCCAGATATCCACCCATTCTGCGTTAGCATGGGAAATTACGCAATCATCCCAATCCTCTGCAGACCTTGACGTATTGTAGAATTTTTTTCCACTGTATTTTATACTTGTGGTTTTGGCGACTTATTTTCAAAGGAGGTCCTTGACACCGTTGACTTCATTGAGTCTTCCTAAAGAGGAAATAGGGGTCCTACCTACAAAGCACCCTTGGGTTTGAGAATGATCGTTGAATTGACCCCTAAAGTCATTGGATATAGAGAGTTTTAGCAAAGACATTGCTTCATTCGTAGCCAGGTAACCGAGGAATAAGCTTCGAGGAGAGGTAAGTCGACCCACTTCCCATCATCGTCATTAAACAGAAGAACTGTTGTATTGATTAAAGATTTTTTTATGAACTATAAACCTCAGAATACGGTGAACTATAGCTAATTCCCTCCAAGTAGAGTCTCTTGGGGGTCTGTTCTCAGCTTTTCCTGTTCAGAAATATTTATTCAGCGTCTCTAGACGGATTAAGGGGCTTCGAAGTGACTACAAAGTTATTCTTTACATGTCATGAGGATGGTTTTGATTTTCTTCGAACATGAATAGGTGCCAGAAATATATTGTGATATCGTACGAACCTCGGTACCTGTCATCTGCACCAATAAAACTATTCTTAACTATACTATTCACAAGGGTAAGTTTAAAATTTCTACGATAACGAAGACATCATAATATTCCATCTATTACCTAGTACTCCAAAGAAACATGATATGACAATTTTCAGTCGAGCCCATCAAAATGAAGAACCTCTCAACTGTTTTACTTGCTTGGAGTAGAAAGCAACTTTCTATTATTCTTGTATCAGAATGCAATACCACTATTTTAGTGATCTGAAGTGGCCGTAAAATCTGGATGGGGCATTAAATTCGTTGTACTCAAGGCAGGGATATAAAACCCTTGAACCGTAGTTTTCCGTTAAAGTAACTCTCCTGGAGTTTAATTATCATTGTCAGAGAAACAGAGTCCCCAAGGGAAGAATTCTGCTAATATCGCAGTTTATTGTACCTATGTGCTTGTATAAACGTGATTTTAAGAAGACTTTAAGGTGGGTTTACATGTATAGCTTATAAATTTCGTTATAGTAATGACGAGGAGCGTAGCGACGAGTCTGGTGACAGGAGTTTGGGAATATGCTTTTCCCTCGAATTATACATAGGTACTACTTTTAATTAATTTAATTAATTAAAAAATATTTCATTCAAGATGTAATCAAGTAAGTTTGAATAGGTTTCTCTATGTTCATATTGAAATATAGAAGTGGTAACCATGGAAAATACTTTATTATGACAAAAGTAAAATAATTTTCAAGCTGGTTTTGTTTGATTCGTTATATTTTATAAGGAATTCAAAAATAATAAATAAATATGAACACTGATAGTGATTAATTCTAAACTTGCACGCCTCCTGAACTAGTAGAAGTCGCAAACGCGGCTTCACTTAATTTACTTCCGGCGAAATCCAGAGAGAAGTATGAACTTGCGTACCAACGCTTGATGGATTTTTGCAGAAAAAGCAACAGTGTATCCTTTCATGAGAATTTACTGATAGCTGAATTGCTGAATTGGCTAAAACAATTAAATCTTCGACGTTGTGGGCACATTATTACATGCTTCGATCAACTTTGTCTGTTAAAAATAATATTAATATTTCCCAGTATCAAAAACTGAGAGCATTTTTAAAACGTCAAGCTATAGGATACAAACCGAAAAAATACAAAATTCATTTTAGAGGCCCCAGACATTTTTTTATCGACGAAAGTAAGTAGATATAGATAAAATAGTATTACTTAAAATGCATAAAATACGAAATATACAATTTTTGATTAAAATAATATAAAAATCAAAACCATACTTTGTTTTATTTTATTGTAATAATCCATTTGTAACATTACCGCACCCTACAGCAGTGCGGTAAGAATATTACCGCACTGTTATTTTCTAATTCCTTAGCAACTGCCCACTATTCTGGAATACTGAGCTTTGCGCATAGAAAACAGTTCAAAATAGTGTCACTTTTCCCACGATCAAAGAAAAATAATATTAATATTCTCTTACAAATGTTGGCAAATGTGAAGAAATGATCCAAGAATAGTCCAGCTTTCCAATCAATTATTTCAGATCCTACCAGTATAAGCAACCATTCCACGATCTCAGCAATTCCCAATTTTTGAGCCTCTTAAAAACGTTTTACTTTCAATTCATTTCTAGCCCCTCCGGCTTCTCCGCACTCTTTGATGTCGCGAATCGAACATCTTAACGATTTCATCTCTCGACTCTCTCCATGATTAAACGACTCCTCGAATTAGAAGTAATCAGAGTTGCCTGAGCGTAAGATGAACGATGACAGACGATAGGCCCTAATTGTTGACAATCAATAATGTTAATGGCTGCGGATGAGACGAGGGTTCCGTCCCTAGGACAATGTGTCTCGGGAAAAGAAGGATCATCCTCTTCCAGGGTCCATTCGTGGTCGAGTTAGATGTCTCTCGTGAACGCTTGATCAAGTTTGGTGGGAAGTGTCCGGCTGTAACGTCTTGCGAGCGATTCGATTTGGTCAATTAGACGAATTTGGGATGTGGGTCACCGATGATGATTATGGAGTCCGTATCTTGCACTTAGCGAGAAGAAAAGATGTTCGTCTGATGGGAGAGAGTATGGGAATGAAAAAATCTGGGAAAACTTTATAGTTTATCGTTGAGTTATATTATTTTTGCGCTTGTTCCGCGAGGAACTGCTTTTATAAATCTCGAAGTAAATGAGCTAGACTGTTGAAATTTGCAAAGTAGGTTGAAAGCATACATATCTCGGTTAAGCTTGTTAATGGGCGAAATCCGCCAGGGGCTTTCGGAGTTATGGCAGTTTTGAACTGGTGCTTTTTCGGCGGGCTGTTCTATGAACAGAGTGCCTATCAATTCATCCAAATGTCTGTAATTTTCGAATATTTAGCCGAGAATGGTCTTAAACGATCAGTTTCGACTCACTGATCAAGAATTCAAGGTCAAACTTGATTCTGTCCGTTAGGATCTATATTGGTGCAGATATTTCCAAAATTTTGATATATTCCAAAGATCGGGGTGAACTGGTCCACTGGTTTTACATTCAACCAAACAAATTATCAACAGTTTTCGAGTTTTGAAACAATATGAGTAATCATGACATGTTTGCATAGATGATTATCCTTAGTGTTCTGTGATGTCGTATTTCATAGCATTCTATGTTCGAGTTCATGTCATTCTCTGAAATGACAGGTAAAGGTTTACAGACACACCAGTTTGAAAATGATGAGAAATAAATAATAAAACTTGGTAATAGGATTAGCAATCAGTTTCGCCACTTACACACAAAGATTGGAAAATGGTTAGATATCTAAAAACATTGTTTCCATGCGAAAGAAGAAATATGTATTTCAAAGTGAAAATATCCGAAGGAAAATATATAAATACAAGTATTTGCTCAGAAAGAGCTTATTTGAGCAAGTTTTTTACTGAAATTGATATCTTTTCAATGGTTTAACAAAGCTTTGACAGCTCTTAATTGCCAAATCAGCGTAATTCCGATTTCCAGTTCATTAGGTGATATGATGTGTTTTGTGAGATTTTCCGTATTTTTATAGATATTTTTCATAGCTTGGGAGAGAAAACCCAGAAAGAAACCATTCAATAATGAATATTCCTCCCAGAGTATCCTTTAATAATATACCACATTGATTCCGATTTCCGTTCACTTGGAGGAGAAAACTTCCAGCTGTGAGATCAATCTTTTTGAACAGATAGGTTAAAAAATGTAAGTCTGAAGTTGAATATCTAAGAGTAACACTAGATAGTCAACTTTTGTGAAATAAGCATATTGAAATCACTGCTAATAAAACAATAAAGACTTTAATGGAGTGCAGAAATCTTGCTGGTAAGACTTATGAACTGCGACGGTTGTACGTCATGATTGTGAGACCTATAATCACGTATGAAGCAGTAGTCTTGAATAAAAAAATAAGTCAAAATTGTACGAGGAAATAACTCCAAAAAATACAACCTTAACAATAGACCTTAAGGTCGTAGTGCAAGTACAGAGATCTATACAGGAAAAAATGTCAACATGCTTCATGCACATATTATCCATAGCATTATTCTGCTATGTCATGTAATGCATGTACTCGAATAGGTCTTTATGCTACCACAAACGCAGCACTGTTTGTTTTTAACCCAACAGTTATATTATGTAATATCTGTAATTTTCAAATTTCTTATTTCGATGTTCCTTGAAATTCCAAGAAGGTTCTTATGATGGGAAAAATTGCCCGGAAAACAGAAGAAAACGGGCCCTTTTTGTCGCGCTGTTCAGGTAAACATAGTGCTTATCAGTTCGTCCAAATGTCTGTAATTTTCGAATATTTGGCCGAGAATGGTCTCAAACGATTAGTTCCGACTCACTGATAAAGAATCCGAGGTCAAAATTTATTTCGCTCGGCCTCCGCCAGCACGATTATGCTTGAACGCAATGAGTAAGAAAGTTGAAATTTTCACTAGTAATATCACGAGTGATTGAATTTTCGCGATGATTCTGAAGACTTATTTCTTATTGAAACAGAGTTGCTTGAAAACACCACAAGTCCTAAGGACGTGTGGTGTTTTTTCTGAGCAACTCAGTTGAGTTAAGAAATAAAAGTCAGACTTATGAGATATCTTCAGTCACGAGTGGTTTTTAATTAGACTATTTCTCGAACAAAGTGACTCGTTTTGACGTCTGTAATTTATATTTATCATTTGTCAAACAGTCCGTGTATATAGTTGAGTCTTTGAAAACACCCAATAGTCAGAGTAAGTTTGAGTCCAAATGTGTAAACGAGGAATAAATCTCGGTCAAGTATCCATCTACATAGTTTTTCCTTCCCATCCTCTCTCCCTGTCTCTATCTGTTTTTTTACCTTCCCCTTCATTTTCTTCACTATATTTTTCACAGCCTGAATCGCTCATCTTGTTTAAATATTCTGGGGCATTGGTGGAAGAACAGACCTGGGTTTACCTTGGTGTCTGAACCAATTGCCATTTGTTCATCTGAAATAACATTTGTACTAACTTTTGATGCACCTACATAATATGTGAATCTTTCAGATGGGCAATAAATTTGTTTATTATTATTATTATTAAATGTGCCGGAAAAGTTTGTTAACTACCACAACTTGCTTCAACTCCGTCTAAGTCACAGTTTCGCGTCTACAAAAAAATCGTATTATTATCAGGTATAAAACTAGTATCAATGATAATCGTCTAAATTGCCGCATTCTTAATTCAACCGAGGAACTGGTCTTCTCCCCGACGGCCGCTTCCCTCCTGTGCAAAGCAATACCTACACTCTTTATTACCTCCTCCACTTCGGCTTTGCCATCGATCTCATAGGGTAGTACACCCAAGGTGGGTGCAACAATTGGTGATTCCCTGGCTGAAAATACCCCGCCTTAGACTAATAGAAATCGATGGATCCGATGGTTTAAGTCAATTCCAGAAAAAAGCCGCAGTTGAGGGTCGAGATTTTAGATAGAACACTTTATCCCCTGTCGGGTAGTACATGCTGATTGGGATCTGCCTAGGATCACTACCGATATCCTAATGGGTTTTGGGCTGCCTGAGAGTCCAGACAACGTCTGATGTGTTGCCAAAGAATCATTTGCACCCTTCAAATCTATTATTAACTCTAAATATATACAAATAGAAATTCAACTCCTTGTTGACATTGAATTCCTACATATACGACAGATCCCATAAACCATAAATTACAGTAGTGTATGATAATATACTAACTGACAAATAAACTGCAAAATCCAGAAGGAGCTGTATAAATTTTATTTTTTTTTTGTAAAACATAGATAGTATAGCAAGGAGTAAATGATTAAAATTCGGAGAAAAATATTATGAAGGTTTTTTCATGTGAAAATTTTTTGTTATTACATATTGTAGTAATTTTTTGCAAAATTTTCAAATTTTTCAACAAACCAGCTGTTCGAGGAGCTCCAAAGTCGATGTTTAGTTGTTGTTAGAATTCCTAGAGCTGGTGTACTCGGAATTTATCGCCAGCTAAGTGAATTTGGAAGAGGTTGAATTATTGTTCTACGAGAGGCGGGGTTGTCATTTCGATAAATCGCTAACCGTGTGAACAGAAATCCAACTACTGTTATGAGATGTTGTCAAGCGTGGTTTGATAATGCCCAAAATCGAAGAAGAGTAGGCATCGGACGTCGAAGGGTCACAAATGAAGTTCAAGATCGACGTCTGAGACGTATGGCTATTAGAGACGGATTAGCAACATCTAGATCTTTGGCTGATGAGTGGTTAGGAGAACAAGGCCATCCTGTAACTGTCCGAATGGTTTACCGCCGGATCTTTTGGACTGCAACATTATCGACCCCATCGACCTCTGATGGCTGAGCATCGCCGGCAACGATTACAGTGGTGTAGAGAACGTCAACATTGAAATGTGGAATGGCATCAGGTCGTCTTTTCTGATGGATCTCGATTCTCCTTGGGTGCACATGATTGCCGAAGAAGGGTAAGACGACGTTGGGGAGAAAGACGTGAACCTCAGTTTGATATTGAGCGTCATGTACACCGGACATTAGGCGTTATGGTATGGGGTTCTATTGCACATGCAAGTAGGTCACCTTTATTAGTCTTACTTCGAGGTAACATGACAGCGCTGCGTTACCTTCAAGAAATAGTGGAGCCATATGTTCTCAAGGGAGAACCGAGCCGGTTAAGGTGAGGACCTTAACCGGCGCAAGAATCCAATATTCCAGCAAGATAATGCTCGACCTCATATTGCCAGAGTTAGTTTAAACTTTATTGAAGCGACTCATGTGCATGTTTGGGACATCATGGGTGGAAGGCTTGGAAAGTTACCCCAGCGCCAACGGACTTTGGCGGCTCTGAGACATGAACTACAGGTAGCTTCGGATAGTATCACCTCAAGAAGAAATAGACACTCTTATTGCATCAATGCTAAGACGTGTTGGGGAGTGTATAAATAATCGCGGTGAACAAACATATTATTCACAAATTTATTGAAAAAATTTGTAAACCCTTGTTGTTTTTCTTCAAATTTCAATCATTTACTCCTTGCTATACTATCTATGTTTTACCAAAAAAAATTTAAATATAAACAGCTCCTTCTGGGTGCTGCAGTTTTTTTGTCAGTCAGTATACAAATCATTGGAACATATGGATAAATCAAAGGACCAGGCAGCGCTCATAATAACCGCCTATTTTCACGTCAGCACTTTTCTCGAATTTTTGTACTACGCCACTCAGCTCTTTAACTATTTGCCCAGCCTTCAACCCCTCCTAGCCCAATGCCCGATCTTTCCATCATCATTCTCGACTCCATTCCACCAAAATAAGCGATTATAACGTCATGATACGCGTTCGTATCACGACCACTCACCATACAGGCAGAATCCATAGGAGCAGGCCGAGGCAAAAATTGAATCGAATATCTGAAAAGCCAAGGCTGAAATTGTTGACGGCTATACTTAGCGGTGACAAGAGACCAACTCACGCCTGACAGCTCAATTTCCCGGCACTGAATAGGCCCGCAACACACACGTTCGTGTGCTTGAAGCTTGAAGAGAGCGGAGTTGTCGAGCCGGATGGAGAAAAACAGAGAGAGGATGGAGGGTAGCAGGGCCATTTTGGACCCGTGTTTTTTCTTTTGTCGAATGAGCAATTTGTTCGTCAATTAAATGCTGGAGTAGTGAGACGGTTGGGAGGGGGATCGAATCGGATAATTGGGTTTTTTCGATTTTGACCCAGTTCAGGAGGAAGGAGACGGGAATGCTGTTTATGCATCTGACACATCAACGATATGTTTCACGAATCCGCAAAGCTTAAACTTGATGGACTTAATTTCGAATTTCGAATTTCAGTAGAGTTCGAATTTTTTGTCGAAAATCGTCTAAAACGATTGGGTTTGACTTTTTGATGGAGAATTCGAGGTCAAATTTGATTGTCGTTGCCAGGATAACTTGAGAAGGAGCAATTTCAAAATTTAAGGGTAGCTGGCGCTTCCAAATTCTACTGATAAGTATGTTAATGGAAAAAATTGGTTCAAGCACTGGCGTGAAGTCAGGAGCTTTTACGCATATGTGCTATTGTCCATTTTACTGTATTGGACACTGTAAATCGAATTTACCATAGTAAATTCGATTAAGAGTGTCCAATACAGTATAATGGACAATAGAACATACGCGCAAGAGCTCCTGACTTCACGTCAGTGCTTGAACCAATTTTTTTCCTAATTTTTCATCTCCTTTCATTCAAAGGTTATTGAGGCAACGGTCACCCATCCAGCTTCTGAACTCACACAAGGCTGCTCGGATCTCCAAAAATATAGATCCGATCGTGTTCATACGTGGAACATGGTTGTAGAGTTAGGTTTATAAGGCTCTCGCAAAATGTCAGCGATGTCAAACGAATAGTTTCAGATATATAGAGGTTTTTCAATGATTTTTAAAAAAAATTTGAGTCATACGATCCTCAAGAAATTTTGCAAGAATTTTCGCGTTGGCATTCTACAACTGATAACCATGTTTGAATTGGATCGGTTTTGTATTTTTCGAGTTTTGAGGAAATAAGAACCTAATTTCAGAATGGTGTTAACTTCAAAACCGTTTGGCTGATTATGCCTATAAACAAACTCAAACGTCTCATTAAGATGCACAACATTACCCGAAAATTTCAAGTCGCTATCTATTTCCGTTCTCAGGTTATCGTGGCACAAATAATATATTTTGATAATAATTTTTAAATTTTTTAGTGCTACGATTCTCACAAAATTTCACGAGCGTCCTCAGTTTAGCATTCTACAACTACTCACTAAGTTTCAATTCGATCAGACTTGTATTTGTTGAAAACAAAATTATTGCTCGGAAACCATTGGGTCGATTATGCCCATTAACGAACTTGTCCGTCCTATTGGGATGCGCCACCTACCCTGAAAATTTCAAGTCGCTATCTCTTTCCGTTCTCAAGTTATCATGGCAACGGACGGCGGACCGGCCGGACATAATGAATTTTGACCTCGAATTCTTGATCAGAGAGTGGAACCCAATCCTTTGAGACCATTTTCGCCGAAAAATTTTAAAATTACAGACATTTGGGCAAAATGATAACGCAATTTTTCCCAGAATACTACGCGCAAAAATATTATGTATCTCACGATAACACGGGAAGAGATGCCTTGCAATTTTCAGGGTAGGTTGTGTATCCGAATGCGAAATTTGAGTTCGTGAATAGGCCTAATCGGGCAAATGGTGTTGGAGTTATACACGTGTGAATTTTGGTTGTTTTTTCCTATATTACTCAAAATATACAAATCCAATCCAATCCAATTAAAACTCGTTAATTACTTGTAGAATGCCGACGTGCAAATTTTCTTGTAATTTCGTGAATATCGTATACTGAATTTACTTAGGAAGTAAGTTTTTTCGTATATTTGATGAAAATCAATTCGGATAGAATACATATCGATGGCTGAATTTGTAAACCTGCTAACCCCAAAAATGGAAAAACTTTTCAGTAAATAGAAATATCTATTTTGATCTAATTTAATTTATATTTCGAAATTTTGTTGGTAATTATTCTACAAAGATGAAATATTCCAGTTTTATTTTTACTGGAGATATTCTGAACCCAATTTGATTAACTTGCCAAAGTATATATTTCCATCATCATCATCATCAGCTTATCCAAGAGCTATTTACGATAGCTGAGGTTATTCCATTGGTCATTTTGTAGTCAATCATACTTTGTTTGATATGTCGCTCATCTGTAGATGAGATGACAATGATGAAATGTATGAACACAGATTAAATTCATAGATACGGACGTTAATTTTCGATACAGCACCTGTGAAATCATAGATTTCGATTTAATAATGAAATTTTGAAAAATCATATCTGCGAAAGTATTAATTTATTTGAGTTGAAAATTATTTCAATGAATTCTTATAATTATATATAAAATTATATCTCCGAAAGTATTGGTTTCTCAGAGTTGGGAATTATATCAATGTATTCATATGAACTACATCATAAGGGAAGTTCAATTCAAATGATAGTTTATTTATCAAGATTAAATGAGCAATCATGAGAATGAGAACTGCACCATGGAAGAAATCAAATTAAATCTGGCCAATTTTGCCCTATAACGAACTTAACCGAGATATTCATCTCCCTAACCTACTCTGAAAATTTCAACTACCTAGCTCATTCCGTTCGAGAGTTATATCTATGTCTATGGATGAAAAGCAGTCTCACTACTCTCAGATCTCTTACTTCATGTTCCGTTCCGAAATGTAAGACGTTTCTGAGAAAAACTAATTTCGGAGCAAACAACTGAGATTTTTCTCACTTCGCTCACAATTCTTCGATTGATTAGATAATGACATGTCTCAGGAAAATAAATTGACATTATGACAATTCATACATAGAATAATTATATCATTGTGTGACAACGTTGAAATACGATTTAATATTGAAATTTTGAAAAATCATATCTCCGAAAGTATTAGCTTGTTAGAGTTACAAATGATATCATTGGATTCTTATGGTGAAACTGCTTATTGAACTAAATTTAATTAGGAATTTGTTTCGTAAAAAAAAATTTTTTTTTGTTACTCCGAAACCATCTGTCCGATTTTGCCGAATAACGAATTTAGCCGAGATATTTATTACCCAAACCTACTCTGAAAATTTCAACTGTCTAGCTCATTCCGTTCGAGAGTTATCGTGCCTACGGCCGGCCGGACCGGCCGGACAGAATGAATTTCGACCACGGATTCTTGATCAGTGAGTCGAATCAAATCGTTTAAGACCATTTTCATCGAAAAATTCGAAAATTACAGACATTTGGGCAAATTGATAAGCACTCAGTTCCGAGGAACTAGAGCGCCAAAAATATTTCAATTTCTAAATCAACCTTATAATGGCTCATTCTTCAAAGCCAGACAATAGTTATCTGAATAGAAAATCATATTTATGTTCTCAGTATACTTCAACGGATTACGAAACCATAAAAAGCTCATCCGCTTTTGCGTTATAAAAATATTTTATGTCAATTTCGAACTTGTAATTCAACATTTGCATTCACGTTATTCTCGCGAATTAAGAGAGTATTTTTCGAGCAATTTTACGGTTCATGAAAATTCACCGAGTAAAAGTCGAGCTGTAATTTTTACGTTCAGAATTTAGGGGGTACTTGAGGAAATGATATTAAGTTAAACGCGTTAAGCAATAAGGGTAATGTCTTTCATGCTGACTTTGGAGTTTCCCGTTATGGCTTTCTGTTTAGGTGAATTTATTCAAATGTGATATATAAAATGGAAACAGCAGTTTCAGATGCACCATACTTTCAGGAATGATAGCTGAAGGATTGCGATGGAGATTCACGTTATAGTTTATCATTTTTTCGAATAATAAAGCTTGAGAATTGTGCATCAAAACAATTTTTATAATCGGCCTTAACTCTCAAATAGCACGCGATTCGTACCGTTTTAAACGTTTTTCAGGATAGATTTTCTAATTAAAAGTTTGCCTAAACTAAAAAACCATTCAATTATACACCAAAAAGTTACTCTTGCGTATGAAAAGTTTTTTTGTATCCCCTATATCTTGAATACGAATACCGTTACGAAATTCTTTCACTGACCAAACCTTAAATATTTTTCATTGTTTTACATCCCTTATTTCAATGGTATCATCTTGTTTTGAAACACCCTGTATATCTCTGATGAAGAATCCGAGGCAAATTGGATTCTGTTCGGCTGTTGTCACGATAACTTTCGAACGGAAAGAAACAGCGGCTTGCAGTTTTCAGGGTATGTTGCGCATCCGAATGGGACAGTGGATCTTTCAATAAAATTAGTTGAGAAGATTGTTTTTTCGTATACACGGTGTTCCTTAAGGACATGCCAGTATTTAAGGAGGTGATTTTTTAACTTATTTTAAGAAGAAACCTCCTTATCAACGTTTTTCCTAAACGTCTTAACTTTTGAGAATACTGTAGAAATTCTTATAAAATTTAGTACCTACATGTGTTCTATGCATGAAGGTGCATTTTTTGATGTACAAAAACTTTCATTTTCTCCACCTTTGGCTTCCATACGGGTTTTGTATTGAATATTTTCGGTAAAAAAAACAACAGCACTGCTTCCTTTTGGAATAAAATTTAATACTGAGATCCTTATTCATTTTTGAGCAAATTTGATCCAATGGGCTTTCTTTGTCGGACGCACGGTTTCCGCTTGAATTATAAAAATAGTTTTACTTCAGGATCAATTTCTCAAAGATCTGATGCGGTGTGGAAAGGTTTATGCATCGACTGAAAGCAAATTAAGAGATCAGATTTGTTCCAGAATGAATGAGAATCCAAAAAATATGTTTTCTTGTCAGATGCTCTTTTCTTGATTAAAATAATTAAATCACAGTACAAAAATATAACCCTGTATCTCAAAAGTTAAGACTTTTATGAGATACGTCCGTAAGAAGTTTTTTTCTTAAAATAAGTCAAAGAATCACCCCCTTATATATTAGCATATCTTAAAGGAACACCCTGTATATTTAGATATTTAACGAATTTCAATTCAGATAGAATACATAATTATTACGGACTTAAACATTCTGTAGTCTAAGTCGATTCTCTCATCATTCAATTCATTAACATGGTACGAAATGTTAATATTTTATAAAAGCTGTGCAAACGGTCTATATCGATGGTTAATTCGATTAAGAGTGTCCAATAGAGGTGAATAATCAACAGAACATGCGCGTAAAAGCTTCTGACTTCACGTCAGTGCTTGCACCAATTTTTTGTAAGACGCGGTGAAGTAACAGGAAACAATATTATTGTATATTAAAAGGAAGTTATGTTTTTCATTTTCCTTTATTCTTTTAATTTGGTAATAATATTCCGTATTCAAATTATCAATATCAGATCTTTTATTCACGTTCAATAGATATCATTTCGTGCAGAAATCGTCTCTTCAAATTTTATTCCTGACCCAATCTTCTAGTTGAATTTATATCAAAATCAAAGGAATATAAAGTGGTGTTCACATCCTCTGCTTGTATAAACGCCAAAATCGCTGAAATTTGCGAGAGCCTTCGAAACGTACCTGTACAGCCATATTCCAAATTTGAAGATCTATAGTGTTGGATCAGATATATTGGAAGCCCAGCAGCCTTGGACAAACCTGATCCAATAATAACTTAATTACTCGTAAATATCGTATCACTAGAAAAAGAAATTTTAGGCCCTCTTGTTCCTCGGAACATAGTGCTTATCAATTTGCCCAAATGTCTGTAATTTTCGAATTTTTGGCTGAAAATGGTCTCAAACGATTTGGTTCGACTCACTGATCAAGAATCCGTGGTCAAAATCGATTCTGTCCGGCCGGCCGGCCGGCAGGCCACCCGTTAACACGATAACTCTCGAACGAGAAGAGTTAGAGGAGTGAAATTTTCAGGGTAGGTTTGGAGCGTAAATATCTCGGACGAGTTCGTTAACGGATGAAATTCGCCAAGTGGTTTCGGAGTTATGGTCGTTTTAGGTAAAAATATTTTTTATGAATATTTCCGAAACCGATCACTTGATCTATCTTAAATTTATCATCAGATTGTAGAATAATATAACCTTCATACGCATGTGATGTTTTGAATTGATCGGGTAGCCGTAAAGTGTTAAAAAAAAAATTTTGAGTTTTGTTTCTACAATAACTCTCGAACAGAATGAGCTAGGTAGTTGAAATTTTCAGAGTAGATTTGAGAGATAAATATCTCGGTTGATTTCGTTAGTGGATTAAATAGGCCGGGTGGTTTCGGAGTAACGAAAAAAAGAATTTTTTTAACTCCTCATTCTCAGATTACTCATTTAATTTTGATAAATGAACTATTATTTGAATTGAATTTCCTTTATGATGCAGTTCTATCATAAGAATCCATTGATATAATTCCCAACTCTGAGGAACCAATACTTTCGGAGATATAATTTGTCTGTTTGAACTAGAGCACCAGAAAGCTCATGTCCACAGGGCTTGAACCAATTTTTTCTTAAAATATTTGATATTTCAGAAACTATCCATCAGAGCCCGCTGAAATTCCGCATATACCTTGCACCCACCATTCTACAGTCGAGTTCTACTTCAGCTCGATGAACTTGTTTTGAGGCGTGAACAGACAATGAAACATGCTCTCAAAAGCTGACTTCACCTGAACGTTCTTTAAGATCTTTTTTTATTCGTTCAAGAGAAGATACAGAATATTACAGGAACTAATTGACCAATTTGAAATCAAATTTCAATATGGTTGTGATGTTAATGATTATATTGTAGCATTGACGGTTATTTTTCTCTACACATATTATAGCCTCCCTTTCGATTGCAAACATTAGCTAACTGTTTACTTCTGTTAGCTTTTTGCATTACTTTCATTTGTGGTTGTTTGCTACCTGAAACAACCTGGTTGCGATCTGTTTACGTCAAACAAGCAAACATACTCGGATATATGTTTGCTGTCATTTGTACGTTTTGACTTGTGAGGGAATTGGGTGATGTTACCAATTTATTAAGTTTCCTTAATGTATTTATTTCTATCCGCTTTTTTTGCTCTAACGAGCGAATTGTCACCCCTTTGCCTCTTATCTTTTCATGACGGCCCAATTTTGTGTTTCAAAACTATCAGAAGTTATTCTGAAAAATTGAGTAAATGAAATGGCCAGTTTTATTTATGAAACAAATCTAATATAATCACTCCAGAGATAACTCAAACCATAATACTTATGTAGGAAATGTTAAATAGTGTTAAAAGGATAACTTTAGTGTTAAGGAATAACTACCTGTACACTGTACAGTAGTTGGAAATCCCGTTCTAAATAATTGGATAACCATTCTTCCATGAATGGAGACCAAAAGTGGGTCAATCTTTCTCCGCCCCACATCTGAAGTGAACATTTTTTTTTCGTTGGGGGTTCATTATTATTGTCCAAAATATTACTTAATAATATAAGTTCCTCCTCCATAATTAGAGAATGACTCGTAAATTATGCTCGACTTTTCACTATTCATTTCCGACTCAGTAACCATAAAACTCTGACAATGAACTTAGCGAATAGAAATTTTAAATTGTTTACATGCGTACATCAACCAAACTGTTCAGAATAGTATATTCTAAGACAAGTTGCAGAATGGGCTGATATTCAAACACGAATGCGAAATTCGAAAACGAGCGACGAAGGAGCGAGTTTTCGTACGCATGAGTGTTGGAATTGCCTTCTGCAACGAGTATTAGACGATATTTTCTCTATTTCAGGCAAGTTTTGTAAAATACTGTTGAAATTCAATTTAAAATTAGGATTAAACATCCTAGTGACTTTTGTATTGTATCTTTGCAGTTGGTGTGACTGTTACGAAAGTTGACAGATTACGGAAGTTGAATTTGAAACGTATCTAGGGCATGGAGATCAGATTCAACAGTTTCCTATAATATCATGAATGACTCAAAATTATCAAGAAGGAAATCTCTAGTACCTTAGTTTTTGATGAAAATAAAACCTTTCCTCTCAACAATTATTTCACCTTATCCAAATTATCTTATATTGACAATAATTGACGCGTTTTGAAATAGGATAGGATTGAATGTCAGTGCTGACTACCATAAAACGAAAAATATAACTAGAAACAATGCGGGAATGAGTTCATTCCAGCACTGTTTTTAGTGCTGGAATGAACTCATTACGATACTGAAATAGAGAATAGTATATTCTAAAACAAGTTGCAGAATGGGCTCTTATTAAAACACGAATGCAAAATTGGAGTGTTGGAATTGCCTTCTGCAACGAGTATTAGACGATATTTTCTCTATTTCAGGCAAATTTTGTAAAATACTGTTGAAATTCAATGAAAAATTAGGATTATACATCCTAGTGACTTTTGTATTGCATCTTAGCAGTTGGTGTGACTGTTACGAAAGTTGACAGATCATGGAATTTGAATTGTACGTAGAGCATGGAGATCAGATTTAACAGTTTCCCAATATCATGAATGATTCAAAATTATCAAGAAGGAAATCTCTAGTACCTTATTTTTTGATGAAAATAAAACCTTTCCTCTCAACAATTATTTCACCTTATCCAGATTATCTTATATTGACAATAATTGACGTGTGTTGAAATTGGATAGGATCGAATGTCAGTGCTGACTACCACAAAACGGAAAATATAACTAGAAACAATGCGGGAATGAGTTCATTCCAGCACTGTTTTTAGTGCTGGGATGAACTCATTACGATACTGAAATAGAGAATAGTATATTCTAAAACAAGTTGCAGAATGGTCTCCTATTAAAACACGAATGCAAAATTGGAGTGTTGGAATTGCCTTCTGCAACGAGTATTAGACGACATTTTCTCTATTTCAGGCAAACTTTGTAAAATACTATTGAAATTCAATTAAAAATTAGGATTATACATCCTAGTGACTTTTGTATTGTATCTTGGCAGTTGGTGTGACTGTTACGAAAGTTGACAGATCATGGAATTTGAATTGTACGTAGAGCATGGAGATCAGATTTAACAGTTTCTCAATATCATGAATGATTCAAAATTAGCAAGAAGGAAATCTCTAGTACCATATTTTTTTATGGAAATAAAACCTTTCCTCTCGACAATTATTTCACCTTATCCAGATTATCTTATATTGACAATAATTGACGTGTGTTGAAATTTGATAGGATCGAATGTCAGTGCTGACTACCACAAAACGAAAAATATAACTAGAAACAATGCGGGAATGAGTTCATTCCAGCACTGATTTTAGTGCTGGAATGAACTCATTACGATACTGAAATAGTGAAATACACTTTCAATTCCGTTTGACATTAATGACGTTTATCTTTCAAAATGGACCAAACGGCAGAAAACGCAAACAGTAACCAGTTATAGTTGAATGAAAGTAAGGCTTTTGTCAGAACTCACTAACTTATAAATTCCAACATTATTCTGACAATAATCAATCATCTACATCAAACGCATTCGCCCCAACAAGTCGATTATGTCCCCTTTTCATGTTAACTTCATGAATTATGACTACTACAATCTCTTACTTATTCCATGCGTCAAAACATATTCTTAGGGGATATTTCCATCAAAATTGATCGAGGGGTGACTTACCCGAAATTGTAGGAATAATCTTAGACGTATTGTAATTTTATGGCGAGTTAGACAGGGGATGTATAAGATTTGATGCATTATGGTTCAACGAGGTGGAATAATATTTTAACGGAACACGCCCCTAAGCATAGACTGAAACCATATGCGGACGCTCTATAGGCGTGTATGCTTCACAAGTAAGGAAATATGAAGATACGTTCTGTCATGACAGCTATTGAAAATGGGCAACCAATTAAAAATATGGAATTAATGAATTGAAGAACGTGCAATTTTCAAACAACTACAACAAGAAAAGAATTCAGTTCCCATTCAGTCCGAAAAATTTCTCAAACAATTTAAATACGAAACCTTCAAAGACCAAAATAGCGAACATCATAAAATAATTGGAAACCTCGAATGTAAACGTTGCTTAAGTTGAAATCGCCCATGGCTAGTTCGTTTATTCAGAATTCACAAATAGCCTAGTCAATACTAGTCAATACTTTTTAGCTCATTATTTTTGCGTATTCTCCGAAAATTATGATTGAAGTGTCAAGTACCAGCTAATTTCTGCAGAAAATTATTTCTTGTTCTCCCCTTCAGACTTAAGTCATCCAAATGGGCTCTGAAATTTAAAGAGGAATCTAGTTTCACTCCAAGGTATTTAGGATAAAAATTATGTCTCAAGAAAGAACCACCGAAAATTACACTGAATGTTCTATATTTTTTATGAATATTCAAAAGGAAGCCAGAGACAAGTTGAAGAAGGAAAATTTCAGGACTCAGCCGAGACAGTGCTTCCTTAGTAACAGAGTTTTCTGCACCTGGAACAGCCTGCCCTCTGACGTGGTCGGGAGCAGCTCTACCAATAGTTTTAAAAATGGGTTCGATGGATGGCGCAGCTCTCATTGATCATACGCATGCACTTTATTTAATTCTCTTTTCTCGTTTTACTTTTGTTGCGGTTTTTTTCATATGTGATGGTTTTGTACACATAAATTTTTTCTTTTGAGTTTATAGGAGCAAATACCTCTACTCTTGTTAATTTAAATAATAATAATAATAATAATAAACCTCAGTTTTATTTAGATTCAGACACAAACGCCACTGAAATAGGTAAGTTATCAGGATTTCGAAATCTGCAGATAGATTATTTTCTATACTTTGGAAATCAGAATGACGAAATGCAAGGGCAGCGTATATGAATTTCTCAGAGGAAGTAGCTGGAATATCACACATATACATGTGTATAAATTGAAAAGAAAAGGTGCTAAAACTGAACCTTGTGGGAGACCATTATTCAAATTTTTGAACTTACTACTATTATTAGCAACAAAAGCACAAAATCTTCTATCTGTCAGCATGTTTTCAAGTAAACGAACAATTTTTCCACACTTTAAACGAGTATAAAGTTTTAAATTTAAACCATCTTTCTTTCCTTGATAATCAGGAAATCAGGAACATTCGCTATAAAATCTTTTATGTGTTCCTTTTTGACCATTTTCGATTTTTTTGGGATATATCCCTCATTCTGTCACTTGATGAACATCACAAGTGATATTTGCTAATATCAATATTATTGTTTACCATATTGGCCATAAACTTACTATAAGCCCTTTTTCATCAATGCTCGTGAAGTGTGCTAAGAACACTGATTCAGAATAGAGTGAAAAGTTCTTCTCCTTGCACCACGCTATGTATCCTGAATGAGTTTTGTCACTCAAATTTCGTCATTTCCCAGGCAACAAACTCAGAGATGCTGCTTTAGCAGTTTCTGTCACATCTGTAAGTGTCAGATTCTAATGTTGAATTGAAAGCAGATAGATTTATTTGACAGTACGATGGCACCTCTATTTGAATTAATTTTTCTGTAGAATGACATAGTAATTTTATGGAGAGTAGATACACAGATCTTCAATGGAATATTTGAAAAATATTTCGTTGAAGTTATGACATAATTCAGATTGCTTGTGAATAACTTCTATGTGCGGTTTCACATGACAATCGTGCATTATTAGGAATGAAATTAAGCGTTAACAGGTGTCCTCAATGGATGATGTCGTCGGAAAAAAATTGATTTATGATTGCACCTCCCAAAGTATCCTTTAAAGATCACTGAATCGTGCTTTTCCCTGAAACAAACACCCGACCGAATAACTGGCATACGGTGCAAACGATTCTGAATAGAAAAGGACCCCAAAGCGGCAAAAAACCAACCACTTGTCTCTACGCTCAGCTAAGAAAGACCGCCTACAATATATTCCTCTATTTTCATTTGAATAGTGTCACATTTGTCAGATAAAAGAGTGCTAATTTTTCCGGCTTTGTTTTCGACTACATTCCCGTGGACCCGTATTTTATCCTAAACGACAGATCGTAGCAAGCCCGGTTCGGCGAGGCAATGCCTTCTAGGAGGACTATACGCCAGGAACAATCTTGCGGGATCGAAAAAAATAATTGGCTTTTCATCCCGGGGCTATTAATTCATACCCTCTGTAGCTGGGTGCGTTTTTACCCGAATAAAGGACACACGCCGTGCATGAAACGTGCTTACGTAGGGCCATTTCGCTAAGCAAATTGAGGGTGATATTTGTGGATTTTATGCCGATGAATCTATTCTGCTACCGTGGGGCAGATGCATGGTGCGCCTTTATTATAGGAATGTACGCCATGATTGCCTCAATATTTGTATATGGCGAATAAGGACACTTTTATTGATAACAATGAAAGGATGCTTTGGGAGGTGAACTAAGCACTCATATTTTTTTTGGCGCTCTAGTCCAAATGCAGCGGCAAAGTTAGCTAATGGCCAAAATCCACCGAGTGGTTCCAGAGTTTAGGGCTTCACGCGAGACGAGATGAGACGTTTTCAAAAATATTTTAGGCGATACGAGACCACATACAGCGCAACACGAGAGTCTCGTTTTTGGTCTCGTTAAATTTTTTGAATGAAGTTTTATATACAACTCGACTCTTTTGAACACCCACAGAAAACAATTGAATATGAAGAGTTTCCAATATAATTACCAATATCTTTTGTGTATATTATGCATCGATCGTTCTAGAAATACACGATTTTTTAGAAGATTATTAATTCGTTATGACCTTGCGATAATTGAGATTATTTTTCAAGAAAAAATAGAATTCACAACCATAAAAACGTTTGCCATTATGAATTCAATACTTAACGGACAACTTTTATTGCCCCTAAATCCCAATGCTTTGAAAATGTCGTCTCTATCTGAACATCTGGAAAAATTCATTCTCTTGTGTTCCTTGCAGTGAAGATGTGAACAATTATTGTATACATCTGTGGAACTACGTATGATAAAACTGGTAAAGAAATGAAGCTATTCAATGTTTCGAAAAGTGTTATGAGGAATAGGCCAAGAACACCCTCAATTATCTACCCACTGGGAAGGTATTCTTTGAAAACTATACCAAATTGTTCAATTCTATTAAAAAATGTGTCGACATCGATAGCCTATTCAAAACATCAACAAAGCTTTCGAAATATTGGAAAGCTCAGTTTGAAGAATATTTGCTGTTAGAAAGAGCAAATAGGAATCAAAATATTTAACAGTGGAGGAGAGTGATGAAAACGTTCTTCCTACACTTTCCAAGATGGTCGATGATTTATTAATGGCTACATCCGTACCTGTTGAAAGATTATTTTCCACAGCAGGTATGATGATGGCAAAAACACGTACATTATTGAAAAATGATGTGATGCAAGCGTGATTATGTTTGAATTCTTGGTCATCGAGTAATTTAACAGTTGAATTTATCAGTGTTTAAAATTAAAAATAATATGTACATGCACAAATATTTTTGTATAAGAGCGTAATAAATATAGCTTTACAAAATTATTCATTATTGTATACCATTCCGTTTATATATTATAATATTTATTATCGTTATTCAGAATTAAGCGAGACGAGACGAGACAACTGATAACGAGACGAGAACGAGACTTAAACGAGACTTAATTTTTTGGGAATTAGCGAGAGCGAGACGAGATTTTTTATTCTCTCGCCTACTCTCGTCTCGTGTGAAGCCCTACCAGAGTTATAGCCGTCTGAGATTTTGTTTTCCCAATAACTCGAAAAATACTGGTCGGATCGAATTTAAGCGCGGTACTTAGTTGGAAAATACCGACACGAATACTTATGCGAAATTTTGTGAGGATCGCACGACGAAAATAAAAAAAAAATTCTGTATCTCTGGAACTATCCTCCAGATATCATAGAAATTCTGCGAGAGCATTCAAAACCTTATTTCACAGTAAAATTCTAGACTTGAACTCGATCTGATGTATATCGATGAAGATATTGCCGAAATATCGAAATATTACAAACGATCGAGATGTACTGGTCCACTGGTTTTACACTCGACCAGCGAAGTTGTCAACAGTTTTTGCTTAATGACGAAGTCAAATGTGACAAGTCGATACGTCAGTAATAAAATTTATTCAACACCCTTTAGAATTGGTATGTCTTGTCTATGATATGTAACTTATTTTACAGCCAGGTTCTCGATTTCAACTCGTTCGAATAATATGTAACATGATAATATCTTTCAGAAATTAGGAATTTGAAAACAAGGTTCAGTAACAACATAAGTTGGTAAATTCGAACTTACCATGATAAATTCGAATCAAGTGTCCAATACAGGAGAATGGACAACATAATTTACCATGGTAGATTCGATTAAGGAGAATGGACAATAGAACATACGCGCAAAAGCTCCTGACTTCACATCAGTGCTTGAACCAATTTTTTTTCGTCATTTTTTTCAAAATTTTCTAGGGGTACCGTTCTTACAAAATTTTGAACACGTCTTTATGTTCTAATACTAGTTACCAAGCTTCAAATCGATCGAATCTTTATTTTTTGAGTTATCGAGGAAATAATATTCCAGTTGGGTATAACTCGGAAACCGTTAAGCCAATTATGCCCAAAAACGAACTTAACTCTCCAATTCGGATACGCAACCTACCCTGAAAATTGCAAGTCCCTATCCCATTTCGTTCGAAAGTTATCGGGGCAACAGTCACCCATCTACTGAACTCACACAAGACTGCTCGAATCTCCAACAATATTTAACCGATCGTGTTAAAACTAGTGTCCGACCGAAACTGCTTTTTCAGCCGAAACCGAAACCGAAACCGAACTTTCGGCCAGCGTCTCAGTTTCGGCCGAAACCGAAACCGAAACCGAAACTTTATATTTCATACTGAAATCTACTCTATTTTTTACAATTTTATTTGCATATACATAAAAACAGTTAAGCAGTGTTAAATAATATAAAAGAAAACTTTTTTGATATCTTTATTTATTATTTTGGTATTACCAAGTTAAAAAAATAATCAGTCGAAGTATTCAGGGTAATTCCAAATCAGACGTCAACCTTGGAGGAGGTGTTAGTATGGATAATTTGCTGTGGTTTGAGCCATTTTTATTGATGACGAAAAATCAACAGTTTCCGAGATATTTGAGTTCTGGTTCTGATGAAAAAGAATTAGTATGATTTGAAAGGGGATGTAAGAAGCAAATAGAGAAAAATAACGAATTCAATATTTTTTTGTTGCAATTGAGCTCGAAATTTCATTAGAAAATGTATTCATAAATTATGTTCCACCATTCCATATAGGCAAGCACATGCCGTCTTTCTGATATCTTCAGTTGTTATTTTCCGCCTGTCTTTTGATACACATTCACTATTTTATGTGCCGGACATTCAAAAGGTTGCTTGTAAAAAATCTGCTGAAACGAAACTAGTTATCTAACGAAATCTTCTATAGAATTAAGAAGTTTTTAAAATAATTTTGGCATACAAAATTGTGAAAGTCGAAAGTTGCAGACAATTTGATATTAGAAATTGATTTTTCATTTATTCATATAGCACATTTCAAATCATACTTAATCATGATCATACATTCTTTTTCAACCTCCCATACAGCATAGTTTCGATTTTTTCGTACATATCATATCCTTTTCTGATGAAAATAAACCAAAATTATCATCAAATTTGGTCAACGTAGAAAAAATTTACGAAATATGAACTAAGTTCAGAAATCTTTTAAAAATCACACGAACTCCAAAAACTGTTGATTTTCGGTTATTAATAAATATGTATGAAACAACAGCTAATGAGACATACTAACTCCTCCTCCAAGTTTCACGTCTTATTTGGAATCACCCTATGTAATCCAATTAATAATCATTAAAGTGAATTCTCATGAATTCTCAGTCTTAACAAAGATTGATTACAATAACTTGTACGACAATTATGTATACCTACTTTTAACTCCTGGCCAAATGACCAGGATAATTCACGAACAGTCAAGTTTCGGCCCGGCCGAAAGTTTCGGCCATTTTGGGCCGAAACCGAAACTAAGGCCGAAACTAGATTTCTTGGCCGAAACTGGCCGAAACCGAAACCGAAACCGAACTTTCGGTCGGTCACTAGTTAAAACTGAAAACTTGGCGTTAGAGCTAGGTTCTAAAGGCTCTTCCAAATTTCAGCAATTTCAGACCAATAGTTACTGATATATAGATTTGTTTTTTAATTTTCAATGATTTCTCAAAAATTTTTCACAAATACTAACCTCACGAAATTTTGCAAGAATTTTCGCGTTGGCCTTCTACGACTAATAAACATGTTTTAATTCAATCGGTTTAGTATTTTTCGAGTTAATGAGGAGAAAAAACAACCAAATTTCAGATGGCTATAACTCTAAAACCGTTTGGCCGATTATGCTTATAAACAAAATCAAATGTCGTGTTCAGATGCACAATCTAACCTGAAAACTTCCAGCCGCTATCTTTTTCCGTTCTCAAGTTATCGTGACAACAAAAATATTTTTTAATAATTTTTTAATAATTTTCTAGCGATACGATTCTGACAAAATTTCACAAACGTGCTTAGGTTCATATTCTACAACTACTCACCAAGTTTCAATTCGATCGTATTTATATATGTTGAAAACAAAATTATTTTTCGGATACCATTGGGCCGATTATGCCCATTAACAAACTTGTCCGTCGTATTGGGATGCGCCATCTACCCTGAAAATTTCAAGTCGCTAGCTCTTTCCGTTCTCAAGTTATCGTGGCAACGGCCTGACGGCCGGCCGGACAGAATCAAATTTGAACTCGAATTCTTCATTGTGGGGTCGAACCAAATCGTTTGAGACTATTTTCGTAAAAAAATTCGAAGGTTACAGACATTTGGGCAAAATTATAACGCGATGTTCCCCAGAACATATACGCGCAAAAATACGCTTTCGCATCAAATTCGCAATACTTTTCGTCGATACAGTGTCATTTTACGTTCGAATTTAGCATCACAAAATATTCACCGGAGAAATCGGATTATTCATCGCTATTATTTCATCGTTAACTCAAAAATTTGTATTGATTTTTCCCTCATTGTGCGTGCGAAGATTTTCCCTCCAATTAAATCGAAATCATGTTCTCGTTACAATTTTTTTCAAATAATGCGCTCACCTTCCCTACTGTGCAGTAACAGGTTTCAATTACAACACAGTCGGGGCAATAATCTAATTGGGCCATAACATCTCCCAACCAGGGACACAGATAACGATAATTGCCTTGATTAAAACGGGGTACTAGGGGTTGCTAATTACCAATCGGTTTGTCCGCGTTTTAAAATGGCGCAGTTATGAATTTTTCATACTTTATCACTGAAGAGTGATTCAATTAAAACGTAGAATTTTTCATGGAACTGTATTCAGCTCAAAGACTATGGTGGTAGGTATGTTTTATTCATGATATGAAGGGTTTTCCAATAAGAGGCGTTATTTTGATATTAAAAGAAAAATACCATTTTTCAATATAAATGATCGGATGTTTATTTAATTATAAAGAAGAAGCTATGCCGTTAATAGTGGAAAATAACATCAGGCAAATGACCGCCACGACCACGCTTACAGGACCATATCCTTTTAATGAAATTTTCCATAACCGAATCGCAAAGTGGCTGCCCTATGTCCTCGATAGCATCACGAATTCCATCTTTGAGGTCTTGAATCGACGCTGGGCTATAGGCGTAGACCTTCTCTTTCACGTGGCCCCAAAGGAAGAAGTCGCAAGGTGTTAAATCACAAGATCTCGGTGGCCTATTGTGATCACCTGTTCGAGAGATAACCCGGTCCGGAAACTTTTCCCGCAAAAGATACAAGTGAAGCTTTGTAGATATGGACGCTCAGTTAAGTTTGTAATGGATGAAATCCGTCGTATGGTTTCGACGTACGACGGATTTCATCCATTACCTACTTAACTGAGCGTCCATATCTACAAAGCTTCACTTGTAACGCTTCTTATAGTAGTACCGTAACGCTTCGTCTCAGAAGATGGAAACATCGTTTCCGAAAAATATGCCCGACGACATAATTTATAGAGGACAAGAGTGTAGTTACTAGTATAGTATAATAACTTGATTTAACCCCGAATTAGACCAATTCCGGAAAAAAAAATTAAAAAAATACGAACATTTGTACAAAACGATAGGCACTCCAATCCGGGGAACAGGCGTGCCAATAAAAATGTGGGAAAGCCCTGTGGACAGGGACTTTGGCGTTCTTGGTCAAACTTTGAAAAATCATATCTCCGAAAGTATTGGTTTCTCAGAGATGGGAATGATTTCAATGGATTCTTATGACAGAACTGCATCATAAGATAAATTGAATTAAAAACATCATCCAAAAAAATAAGAGCGCCAAAAATTATTAATCCGAAACCACCAGTCTGATTCTACCCAATAACGAACTTATCCGAGATACTCATTACTCGAATCTACTCTGAAAATTATATTATATCAATTGAAACTTCAGCCAATATTCCAGTTTTGTTTTCACTGCAGATATTCTGAACCCAATTTAATTAACTTACTTATAGTATATGCTACAATCCTCATAATTTTACGATAGCTGTGGTTATTTCATTGGTCATTTTGCATTCAATCATACTTTGTTTTCTGGAACAGGAGGTATTTTATATCATGAGTAACGAATTTTGAATAGAACCAGAAATAAATATGGCATGTCTCATATCGGTAGATAAGATGACACGTATCAACACAGATCATGAAATTCAAAGATACAAATACGGACATTAATTTTCGATCACAGCATTCTGGTCATAGAACCACGATTAATAATTGAAATTTTGAAAAATAATATCTCCGAAAGTATAAGCTTGCTAGATTTGAAAAAAATATCAATGGATTCCTATGATGAAACTGCATCTTCAAAAAAATTGAATATGAAATTGGTAATGCAAAAAAAAATTATAGATTTCGTTATTCCGACACCATTTTGCTCAAAAACGAACTCAACCGAGATATTTATCTCCTAAACCAACTCTGAAGATTTCAACTGTGTAGCTCATTCCATTCAAGAGTTATCGTGTTAACGGCAGGACAGAATCGATTTTGACCACGGATTCTTGATCATTGAGCCGAACCAATTTATTTGAGACCATTTTCATCCAAAAATTCGAAAATGACAGACATTCAGAAAAATTGATAAGCACTCTGTTTTGAGAAACAAGAGCGCAAAAATTAATCATCATCAATTCATAGAATAGAAAGTGCTATAACATATGTTATTTCATAGAATACAGACATTCAAACGGAATAAAACTCGAATACTAAAAATAAACCGGTGAATGCATTGGAAATTGAAGGAGCCAATCCGATTCCGTTCGTTTCATTAGACAGATGCATCGGATTTCTGACTCGCACTTAAGCTGAATAAAACCGAATTGAATCGCGAATAAACTGTCGGAGTTTGCAAAATTGAGTGAGTAGAAACGGTTATTTGTAATCGGATCACGATGCATGATCGATACACCGTGATACACGACACATTCGGGTGTAAGTAATTTAACACAATATTAGTTTTCACTGATCTCTATAGAGCTCATAGTTTGTTTACACACTGTTGGTCATTTGGACTATTATGCATGATTATAGGTAGACTGATTGACTCTCTGTCTGATGCGGATGTGCATCACATGATGCAGTAAATAGTAAACATACCGAATTTAAACATTAACATAATTAACTATTTTCTCTTTCAATGATTTTTATCTGTGTACCAAATTCTGAAAAATATCTATAAAATGAAAAATTTATATCTTCTACAATATAGATGTTCGGGTTGAGTTGAAATCCAAACTTCACTGTAAAATTAGGTTTTGAAAACTCTGAAAAATATCTATAAAATAAAAAAATCATTATTTTGTTAATTGCTTCTGCGTTAGATATTTGCCAGAAGCAATGTATATAACAATGTTGCATAACAAGCAATAACGAAACAACATCAGCGATAAAACAATTATTTCGTAACATTTCGGAGACTAGATCAGACCCCTTCGTCAGACACCAGGCGGAATTATTTTTCGACAGTTATTCTGAAATTCGAAAATTGTCGCATTGATAGTCTTTGAAAATCACAGCAACATAGTTCTATTTTGCATATAAATTTCCAAGTTCCAACTCCTTCTTGAACAAATTCAACCAGATATGGACAATTCCAATTGGGCAATTTGCAAGATTGCATTGTCTGTTCAACAATATACAAGTCGACTGCTGAAGTTTCTTTCCAATGTTGTCAAAATCTGTTTTACTCTAATCCATCATGTGATCTCCATGGATTGTACCTACATGTTCTGCTATTTTGCATTTTTGTATGTCTCTATTTCTTAAGTTGTTCTAATGGTCCGGTTTTCTTACTTCTAGTGATCTCGATGTTCGTTCAGTATACGATTTACCACAAATACAAGGAATATTATATACACAGTTTCAGGATTTTTGTGTTTTCATTAATGGGTTTTATCTTAGTTAATAAAGACCTAAGATCATTTTGCGTCTTGAAAAGGGTTATCAGATTGAGCTTAGAACCGATTGTCCTGATTTTTTCTGACTGACCACAAACATAAGGAATCACATTCAATAGATTGGGGATTTTACTAAATATTTCGCTTAATTAATTCGCAGTAAAGAGAAATCAATAGATATTCTGGTGAATTTTTCATTCTGTTTGCGTCTGTCTCTATGTTGGATAGTAAAAGTGATTCTCTTGTTGGCGCCCTTGTTACTGGTAACAGAGTGCCTATCAATTTGCACAGATGTCTATAATTTTCAATTTTTAACTGAAAATGATCTCAGACGATTTGGTTCGACTCACTGATCAAGGATCCGTGGTCGAAATCGTTCTGTCCGTCCGTGCGTCCGTCCGTTAACATGACAACTCTCGAACGGAATGAGCTAGACACTTGGAATTTTTAGAGTAGGCCTGGGCAAGTAATTAGTGGTGTACCACATGGTTCCGTTCTCGGGCTGCTGCTCTTTCTAGTTTACGTTGCTGATCTCCCGCAGGTGATATTGTCCACGTGTTCCTCAGATTACTTCAAAATTGAGGCTTGATATACTTGACTTTGAAGAGATTCGTATATTCATCATTCTAATTCTAACAATTCCTCCAATCAAGGCCTAACTGTTTTAACAAGAAGGGAACGCACCCTCACTCAGCTGACGCTCCCCATAGAACGTACAGAAATTATGACAGGGAGAATCTGTGATTGTTTACAAGAAAAGGATGGCAAGCAAGCGTAGTACTTGAAAACCGAGGCCTCTTAAGAATGAGAGATTATAAAAGGATAAGCTTGGATGGATTCTCTTAGCTCTTCGGTTCCTGAACGTTCAACATTCAACAATTCATTAAGTCCAAATATTATTAGTGTTCAACAAGTTACAAGTTAGTCAGTTATTAGTGTTATGTGCCAAGAGGTGAGAAAAAGCCTATAGGGTGTTTTACATTATTAGTACCTGATCATGGTGCCCTTACGACTTCGATCCAAGTTAACTGTATCCTTTTGAATGCATCTAATGGCGTACCTTATATTGTGTAATTAATCTACTGGTATTAGGATCTGAATTATTAATGAATCTCTGTATTTCATCTTGTGCATAATTATTGATGTGATTAATTTGATACCGTCGATATAAAGGGAAACCCCTGCCGCATTAAAGCTCACTAAGTTCAAGGATTATTATGTTATTTTGATTGCTTTTTGTATCTGAGCTTTGCGAATATATTTTAGAGCATTTATGGTGGGTTTGGTAACATATGAAAGGGTAACTTCTTAATAATGTTGGAATTGGAAGCTCCGTAGCATCAGTAAGCAGGAATGTTAATATGGTAGAGTATGAATGAGTAATATGGCTTCCCAGGTGTAACGAGAGTGAACCCAGAGTTAGATTTATAATGCCCGAACGTTTTCCTGCATTTTGATCAGCGTTGCCACACAGATGAAACAGGAACACGGTTTCATTATTCAGAGCTTAGATCTCTGAGAGTTTGTTCAAATTCATTGATTCCTTCTGGCGAAGCTAAACGACACCGACCACCTCTGCGGTTAGCGCATCCCCTGTACATATCCTGTGCCTTCCGATAGCTGTAGGTCAAGCACTGGCTTTAGGAAGAAAGGGGAGGTCAAGCACTGCTCTTTAATCCCCTCATGAGTGAATGAATAAGGTAGAAACAGTGAAGGTCAAGCACTGCTCTTTACTAACCTCCGGCGGAGGAATGTGGTATAAACACTAATGCTTACTGACCTCCGATCAGTGAATATTCCAATGTCATATAACAAAGAATGTACGATCCACCAGGTGCTCTCTTTATCGTTCTCAATTATTGTAGAAATATGAATGTACTAGTTGGTTGATATAACTTTGTCTGATCACGACGATCACAATACTGGGGGTTTTTCTAAGCGTTCTTTTCCCCCAGTTATACAAAATATACGTATCTGAACGCACAACCGTTGTTTGAATCTTTAAACTTCCCGCCCATTTTCCTTGTTTCATTGAGTGTAACTTGGGTTGACTACACAACGTGAGTAAGTTCTACCAATTCACTAGACGATCACAATACAGCCAAGGTTAGATAAATTAGGACATAGACTTCAATAGTAGAAGTCCCTGTGATACTGAAAGGTTATTAGAGGTATATTTAAAAAGCGGAATCAGTACAACTTCTAGTTTTTTTTAGGATGTGAATTACGTGTTTACATTTTAACATCTAATATCGAATATCGACCTTAATTTCAAGTTCGATCGCACCAACATCTCACTGATTCTACAAACTGCTATATTAATTCTAATTGAAGTACTACATGGTACCTACATCTGTTCTTATATTTCGATTAGCTACAATCGATTGATTTCGAGTTTGAAGGGTTTAACCGATATATCCACCTGAACCCTTGTACATAAATTGTGTACGGTCGTGTCGTCGTGCCAAAATGAAAAAAGAACCTGAACAATTCCGCAGAAATCGGATATCATAAATACAGAAGCGGATCTACCAGATCTGAATAAATAACCGAGTTAGCCGCGAACACTGCATATGGCTCTGTATTAGAGCTCGTATTGTTCCTCCCAAAATTGAATATGTAATCCCATTTCTGGAATCTTCTATTTCCGCAGCGGTAGACGTGCCGAGCAACCATCTGGAAATTATTTCATACTTGCTCATTGTGAATAATTGACGTTCCGCTAGATGGAGACACGAAAGAAGTCTCAGAAGTCATTTGGACGTGAGCTTCCGCCATTAGTGGGTATTATAGATCCCTGCCAAGAGGCGGCATAAGAAATGGCGTAATGTGTGCGAGTAATACGGGGAGTTATAAAGCCGTTAGATATAATGTCTTTCTGGTTGGCGCGATGCCGTTGCCCCTAAAAAATGATATGAAAATAATGCTCTAGTTCCTGCGGGAGAAGTGTTGACATAGTATGCATCACTGAAAGTAGATGTCTTCGCTTGATTATATGCATTGTACAATCATAATAACGTTACATCAAGGTCCCATTCATGCTTCATTATTGAGTATTCTTATTACGTGGTTTCCTAGTTATAGACTCGAGGGTTCATAAAAGGGAACGAAATTGGCATAGGGAAAGCAAATAAAGTTTATCTTGATTCATTGTAAGAGCTTTCAATCACTTTAGGAAATTAAATAATTCCCCATCAATTCTTCTAAAATACATCGTTTTTGAGATATTCAACGTTGAATGTTGTATATTATATATTGTTGTTGGGGGTAACGTTGCACTGCGACCTTAAGATCTATTGTACTCCCCCGTCAGAGCTGTTGATGTCATCACCATCTACAGCTCGCCTTGCAGTTCTAGAGTTCTGATGAACTCCAGTATCTGAGATGGCTTCAAGGAGGCTACATCTTCGCTCCTGCAGATTTCTTGCCCAAAGCATTCCTTGCGTTGGTTTGAGATGGCGAGGCATTCCGTAATCAGGTGATCAGGAGTTTTATACTCCCCCCCAACAGAATTTGCACTCGTCAATTTCGGCTAGCCCTAATCTCATCATATGCTTCCGAAGGCCGCAGTACCCTGTGAGGAAACCAGTGAGGAGGTGCAGCGTGTTCTTACTGAGGTCCATATATTTCATAGATCTAACAGTGTCAAAGTTCAGGAGGAACTTTTTAGAGTGGTCCCTGGGAGAGATCTCCAGAAAATACTTCTTTGAGATTATTAATTCATCCGATATCCACTTTCGCAGGTGTATCTACCAACTCCACAAGTAGGGTTCCAGGCCAATAAAGGGGGTTTGTGCTCCTTTCTTGGCAAGTATGTTGGCCACCACATTTCCCTTTATTCCCGCGTGTCCAGGCATACCCAGACCAAGGAGACCCTGTTGTTCTTGCCTACTTCATTGAGTTTTCTTCGGCATTCCCATATTGGTTTGGACTCGATAACATGGGAGCTCAGAGCTTTCAGAGCAGCTTGATTGTCAGAGAGGATTGCTATATCACATCTCTGATAGTCTCGGTTCATTTCCACGCATCTCAATATTGCATGTTGAATGTTATAAAATCTATAAAAATTTGAGAATTTACCTTGTTTTGGTTGATCCGCTTCCGACCTATGATGGCCTTTAATCGATGTATTTCTACCTTGCCACAGTTGGTTTTTCTTCTTAAGATATGAATAATCCATGCTCCTCGATTGAATAATATACCAACGTCTGGTACACAGTTTGACAATGTCGCATACTATCGGAGAACATAGATTTAAAGTCTATGATCCAATGACAATAAGTTTCTTTGAACGTAATCTACTAATTATTCCGCCGTATTCACAAAGCATTCAATCTCCGTTAAGTCCTAACTGAGGTCCTCAGTTAAGGATAAATAAGAATCGCAACCTCAGTTTAAGTGAAAATTAACGTGAAACAGGCCTATTTCAGCACCGTTACATACGTTAACTGACGTTGCGATTCTTATTTATCCTTAACTGAGGACCTCAGTTAGGACTTAACGAAGATTGAATGCTTTGTGAATACGGCGGATTATGTTTTTGGCGCTCTAGTTCCTCGGAACTGAGTGCTTATCAATTTGCCCAAATGTCTGTCCGGCCGATTCTGTCCGGCCGGCAGGCCGTAGGCACGATAACTTTCGAACGAAAAGAGCTAGTGGATTGAAATTTGCAAGGTGGGTTTGAAGCGTAAATATCTCGGACGAGCTCGGTAATGGGCGAAATCCATCAAGCGGTTTCGGAGTTATGGCCGATTTTAGTAAAAATATTTTTTATGAATATTTCCGAAACCGATCACTCGATCTATCTGAAATTTAGCATCAAATTGTAGAATCATGACCTCTACACGCATGTGAAGTTTTGTATTGACCAGATCACCGCAAAGTGTCAAAAAAAAATTTTGAAAATTTAAAAAAAGTTTTTCTAAAATAACTCTCGAACGGAATGAGCTAGGTAGTTGAAATTGGCAGAGTAGGTTAGGGAGATGAATATCTCGGTTAAGTTGGTTATTGGGCAAAATTGGCCAGATTTAATTCGATTTCTTCCATGGTGCAGTTCTCATTTTCAGATTGCTCATTTAATCTTGATAAATAAACTATTATTTGAATTGAATTTCCTTTATGATGCAATTTTATCATAAGAATACATTGATATAATTCCCAACTCTGAGAAACCAATACTTTCGGAGATATAATTTGTCTGTTTGAACTAGAGCGCCAGAAAGCTCCTGTCCACAGGGCTTGAACCAATTTTTTTAATTCTAACAGAACTATAATTTCTTTCGTTCCAATTAAAGTGTAAGAATTTCATTACAATCAATAACCTCTCACTGTGTATTCGGAGCTTCTCGGAAGTCGGCAAACGTGGTTTCCATTTAAATATTCGACCGGACAAACCGTCCAAATCTGCGTATACAAATAGCAGATATTCCGATAATTTCCGGCTGTCGGTGGTGCAAACGGCTCATTATTAGTCCATTATTTTAATCGAGTCGCTGGCTATTAAAGCATACAAAGAAGCACGATGTTAATAAGTTTAAGTGGGGGACAATGAGAAAAGTTAACGAAATTCGTTAATTGAGTCGAAACACGCGAAATGGATATTAAGATGCTCGTTAAGATTAAACCGCGGTGTCGGTTTGGCAACCCCCACAGTTTTTGGAGTGACGGCTACGGCGAGGCGGGGGTGAGACTGGGATCGGAAGAGGAAATGAGATTATTCTGATTAACAATCATATTTTCATTGATGCTGATTTTATTTTGTTTGTTTTAATGTTGTACAAATGACTATATTTCAGGACAATATTTTCGAGAGACTACGTTGGATGTTTGATGAAAAAATGGGTTCAAGCCCTGTGGACAGGAACTTTCTGGCGCTCTAGTTCAAAAAGACAAATTATATCTCCGAAAGTATTGGTTTCTCAGAGTTGGGAATTATATCAATGGATTCTTATGATAAAACTGCATCATAAAGGAAATTCTATTCAAATAATAGTTTATTTATCAAGATTAAATGAGCAATCTGAGAATGAGAACTGCACCATGGAAGAAATAAAATTAAATCTGGCCATTTTGCCCAATAACAAACTTAACCGAGATATTCATCTCCCTAACCTACTCTGTAAATTTCAACTACCTAGCTCATTCCGTTCGAGAGTTATTGTAGAAAAACTTTTTTTAAATTTTCAAATTTTTTTTTGACACTTTGCGGTAATCTGATCAATACAAAACTTCACACGCGCATAAAGGTCATGATTCTACAATTTGTTGCTAAATTTGAGATAGATCGAGTTGATGGATTTCGCCCATTAACGAGCTCGTCCGAGATATTTACGCTCCAAACCCACCTTGCAAATTTCAATCCGCTAACTTCTTTCGTTCGAGAGTTATCTTGCCTACGACCGGCCGGCCGGCGGGACAGAATCGATTTCGACCTCGGATTCTTGATCAGTGAGTGGAACCAAATCGTTTGAGACCATTTTCAGCCAAAAATTCCAAAATTACAGACACTTGGGCAAATTGATAAGCACTCTGTTCCGAGGAACTAGAGCGCCAAAAAAGAGGGAAAGCCCCGTGGACAGGAGCTTTGGCGCTCCTATCCACGGTAATCATATCTGTGAAAATATTGGTTTCTCAGAGTTGGGAATGATATCAATGGATTCTTATGATAGAACTTCATCATGAAAGAAATGTACCTGATGAACCTGATGGTACCTGATGAAATTTGTCACCGAATGGAAGTCGACCATTACAGTTTTGTTCGTGCACAACTTTCAACCCCTTAACGCCCCGCTCCTATTTTTTCTCCATTAAAGGGTTCGTAGGGGTTGAAAGTTGTGCGTGAAAAACCTGTAAGGGTCAACTTTCATTCGGTGACAAATTTCATCAGGTCCCATCGGCTCAAAGTAGATACAAAGACCTTGCCAAAAAAGTACCACATGACCCACTTTCCCTATTCAAAAAATTTAGAGGGTTGATGGGGATAGCACAGGGTGCAACAAAAATCCTTCCGAAATGCATAAAAATTTGGTAAAAGGGAAACAAAAATTGACCTGTTCCAGGAATTTGTTGCCAAATACTTTTCTTCTGAGAAAATGAATTAGTTCCATAATTTTGACGCGCACTGTATAGATATGTATTTCCATCATCATCGTCATCATCATAATTATTATGGATTATCCAAGAGCTTCAATCATACTTTATTTGACATGTCTCTCATCTGTAGATGAGATGACAATGATGAAATGTATGAACACAGATGAAATTCATAGATGCGGACGTTAATTTGCGATACAGCATTCTATGAAATCATAAAGTTACGATTTAATATTGAAATTTTTAAAAATCTTATCTTCGAAAATATTAATTTGTTAGAGTTGAAAATGACATCAATGGATTCTTATGATAAAACTGCATCTTAAAGTAAAATCAATTCGAAATTAGTAATGTATAAAAAAATTATTTTTCGTTACTCCGAGACCATCCGGCCGACTTTGCCCAATAACGAACTTGACTGAGATATATATCTCCCAAACCTACTCTGAAAATTGTCATTGTCTAGCTCATTCCGTTCGAGAGTTATCGTGTCAACGGCCGGCCAGACCGGCTGGACAGAATCGATTTCGATCACGGATTCTTGATCAATGAGTCGAACCAAATCGTTTAAGACCATTTTCAGCCAAAAATTCGAAAATTACAGATATGCGAGCAAATTGTTAAGCTCTCTGTTCCGAAGAACAAGAGCGCCAAAAATGCGCGGTAAGTAAAGTTGAGGTTTATCCTATTAGTGAGTTGATTTGAAGTAAAATAAAATACAAACATTGCTGCTACCCACATTTCCAAAAAACCAACTTATTACAAATATTATTAGATTTCGGACATCCCTTGGCTGATTTTTATAAGTACCTATATAAAAATCTAAAAAACAAAAATATTGTGATACAGGAACAATTATTATCAAACAATTAAAATAACAATAATAATATAATAATAAATGTTGTGTATTTCTTTTTATTATTTTTTCACATTTTTGTATGAAAATCCAGCAATGGTTCTCGCAGAATTTCACGATATCTGAGGGATAGTGTTCGAGGTAAATAATTTTTTTGAATATATTTTTTTAAATTTCCCAGTCATGCTATACAAAATTTTGCATAAGTCTTCGTGTTGGTATATTTTAACTAAATACCGCGCTTCAAATCGATCAGATCAGTCTTTTTCGAGTAATTGGAAAAAAAATTTGACCTCGAATTCTTCATCAGCGAGTCCAACCTAATCATTTCAGATCATTTTTGGCAAAGAATTAAAAAATTACTGACATTTGCGCAAAAAGATAACTCGCTATTCCCTAGAATACGAGCGCAAAATGTATCATTTTAACCCAGAGGTACCCAACTTTGTGCTTGTATAAAAAAACCGAGATAAGCGTGAAGTTAGGAGCTTTTACGCTCATGTTTTATTGTCTATTCACGTCTCACACAACCTCACCAAATACTGCATGATCCTCCTAGCCCTTCTTTTATCATTAACCCATAAAAAATGCATTGGGACACTAATTGCCAAGTTTAGATTTGATAGGATCTGTATTTTTCGAGTTATTTGGGATTTCGGAGTCACACCCATCTGAAATTATGATGTTATTTCCTCGATAACTCAAAAAATACAGTTCCGATTTGATTGAAAAATGATAACTAGGTTTAGAAAGCTGACATACAATTCCTTGTAGAGTTTCTTGAGGATCGTATCACTAGAAAAACATATAAAAATATTTCTTCAAAAAATAACAGAAATTTTCCTTAAAAAATGTTATATTCCAGAAACTATGTATCAGATTTCTCTGAAATTCGGCACAAACTTTCAGGTCAAATTTTATTTTCTGAATGAATATTAAAAAAAAATTTGGTTCAAGCCCTGTGGACAGGAGTTTTCTGGCGCTCTTGTTCAAACAGACAAATTATATCTCCGAAAGTATTGGTTTCTCAAAGTTGGGAATTATATCAATGTATTCTTATGATAGAACTGCATCATAAAGGAAATTCAGTTCAAATAATAGTTTATTTATCAAGATTAAATGAGCAATCTGAGAATGAGAACTGAACATTCGAATAAATCAAATTAAAATAGCTGAAATCAATTTGACTCTCTCTTATAGAACATGATGACATGTACGAGTATGAACACAGATCATATAATAAATCATAGATAGAATAATTATAGCATTCTGTGAAAACATAGAAGTACGATTCATTATTGAAATATCGAAAAATCATATCTCCGAAAGCATTAGCTTGTTGGAGTTGAAAATGATATCAGTGGATATTTATGGTGAAACTGGAACCTAAAAAAAATGAGTTTGAAATTTGTAAGTTAAAAAAAAATTTTTTTTCGTTACGCTGAAACCATCTGGCCTATTTTGCCTAATAACAAACTTAGCTGAGATATTCATCTCCCTAACCTACTCTGAAAATTTAAACTGCCTAGCTCATTCCGTTCGAGAGTTATTGTAGAAAAACAATTTGAAAATTTTCAAAATTATTTTTTTACACTTTACGGCATCCTGATCAATACAAAAATTCACGTGCGTATAAAGGCCATGATTCTACAATTTGGTGCCAACTTTCAGATAGATCGAGTGATCGGTTTCGGAAGTATTCATAACAAATGTTTTTACTAACAACGGCCATAACTCCGAAACCGCTTGATGGATTTCGCCCATTAACGAACTTGTCCGAGATATTTACGCTCCAAATGCACCTTGTAAATTTCAATCTTCTAACTCTTTTAGTTCGAGAGTTATCGTGTAAACGGCCGGCCGGACGGACGGACGGACGGACGGACGGCCGGACGACCAGCCGGACAGAATCGATTTCAACCTCGGATTCTTGATCAGTAAGTCGAACCAAATTGTCTGAGACCATTTTCAGCCAAAAATTCGAAAATTACAGACATTTGGGCAAATTGATAAGCACTCTGTATCGAGGAACAAGAGCGCCAAAAAATCAGATTCGATCGAATAGATATCTAGTACTCGGTTGAATAAAAATGGCTTTAGGTTTTATGCCGTATTTCGTGAGGGTGTGTGAGGAGGCAAGAAGCTCCTGACTTTCTGAGAATTTTGTATTGAACAGATGAGTGCACTGAAGACAGATATTTGTCGTATGATAAATCAAGAACTTTCAAGCCAATGAAGTACATCATCCGAAACGAAGCGAGATTTGTAGGAGATACCAATGTACCTTCGAAACCTCTATAACTGAATACATCTAGTCCTTACCTTTGGTCCTCGAAGTTTATAAAGCCGTTACTCGGAAAAACTTCCCCGTATTCTAAATTGAATACCGACCTACTGGCAACCCTCAGATCTAGTATTAAATCTCTCGGAAGCAACTCTTAACATACCAGTATTCAACGCTCCTTCACAGCAGTACATCATGGGGTCTTTAGGTGAGTAATTATAAAAGGGACCATAAGAACGAGATATGTGAGGTTAATTAGATGAAACTCCACATTCCAGGACGCAAGATGGAGAAGAGTTACCTCAAGTGTCTCGCCGGTTGTTTATCGGATTAGGAAAGTTCTAGGAAACTCAGAAATATTACAGGAACTACGCCGTCTTTCTTATGATTTACGTTCCGGGGTTCTTTCCAACAACCATTCACCGGAATTTGGGATGTTATCTTCATGAAATAATAAGTTTGTTTGGAGAATTATACCAATTAGGTTTCTCTGTTGAGTGAGATGACAGTACGTCTTATTTTTCATTTCTTAGGATGTTTCAATTGAAGATGCTGCAGTGATTCTCGTATTAACATGAAGGGAATTTTCATCCTCGTGTTAGCGTATACGTGTGATGAGGGTTGGTTATAATTAGGGGAAGAGTATCTGCACTTGACATGAATCGATGCAACTTCAGACATATATGGTGTTTGCTGAGTGCATTCCATGTATACATTCCGGGCATCATTTTGTCGGGAAATGAACTAAGGTACTGTAGGATTTTAATATCAATCGCCTAGGGGTTGATTGAATTACGCTCCTAACATTTTGTCTTTCATGTTTTAGGTTCTCAAAACTGTGGTTCTGATTTTTACGCACTTTATTTACAATACAACTCGATGAAAAGATGTACAACTTCGACAGAACTTCGTCAGTATTTCTCATATTCAATAAAATATCGTCTAACTCTCAGAGATAAAACTCGTATTCCGCTGACCGTCTCACCACCTACCATCTTCGTCGTATCTCTGATCAAAACTGACTGCCCTTTTAGCTCGATGGCCTGGTATCCTCGATGGCCGCGTGGTACCCACCCATCTTACCACCCCGTACCTGGATTTCACCAGGTAGTTCGCTCAAGGTGATGTGCAAAGATTGATGATTCTCTGGCTGAAAATACCCCGCCTTAGACCAATAGGATTCCACAGGAACGATCCCACGGATTACGTCAATTCCAGGAATATAGTCGTTATTAACGTTGCACCACAATTTATGAGAGACCTTCGATTATTAAACTCCTGATATAGACGTTCCCTTAACTCTGACCTTCTCGGAGACGCCAGAGGTTCGGGGTTCGGTATTAAATGCTTAATCTCCTGTCGGGTGGTACATGTTCTTTGAGATATGTCTAAGATCACTACCATTGTAACTACACTCATTTCCACTACAGTCTTTGTCGTCCGACATATGTTTCGGAAACAAAATTTCCATTTCCAAAAGACGAAACATTACTGTTACAGTTACAGTAACAACAACGGTTCGTATTTGAAGAACGTATGACAGACCACAAAAACTGTAGTGGACAAGAGTATAGTTACTTCTGCAGTATTCATAATGAGTCCGCAGTGAACTCAAACTATAATATAAAATCCTTACCGATATGCTAATAGATTTGAGGTGCCCGAGAGTCCAGAAAACGTCTGATGTAACGATAATGAGTTGTTTGCACCCTTCGATTATAATCTTAATTCTAACTACAAGTATGATTTCAATCCCTACAGAAATCCTTCAGTACTGTTGTTCTGAAGAGTTTTTTGATTTAATTTGATTTTAGTCTAGCCCTTCTAACAGGATAATTCTACGTTAACTATTTTCCCTATGCCAAGAAACTGTAGTGATACAATTCACCAAAGGGAGGATCTTGGGTACCTTATCGTGTCCTTCGGATTTTTTATGCTGAAATTCAGATGGCTGGGGAAACAACGTATTTGGGCTTAACCCTGGATGCTTAACTGAAGTGGAATTCGCATCTGGACAGAGTACTGGATAGACATAGAAACTCCCTGATGATGGTTCGAAGCTATCTTGGAGTCGAAAATACAAGAAAAATCTTAGGATACACACTACTGTCATTAGAACTGCAATTAATTACGGGTCAGCGACGTATTGGCCTAAAGTTGGACCAACGACAGTAAGAAACAAAGTTGGTAGTCTGCGACTTCTAGCTACGCTATGTATAAGTGAGGAAATGTCAACAACCCTCACTGCTATGCTTGATGTTATCTTAAACCTTCCACCACCGTTCCTATCTATAAAGGGCAGCAAGGCTTGAGGCATCAAGACTACAACGGATCGAATGACTCCTGTGCACTGCTTTGAAAAATCATTGCATACCTCTATTGAGGGCATTGTGAAGACTTTCAAAAAGATTCTGAGGCTGAGTGAGGGCCTACTCTAGTTTACAGATGGCTCTGTGTCAGCTGCGGTTGCTGGAGCTGAAATATATGAGGCGAGACATCAAAAACCAATGAAGCTAAGCCTGGGGTTAACACCACAATATTTCAGGCAGAAATGATATCTAGCGCAGAATATTATGAGTGCCAATCTACATTCTCTCGGATAGCCAGACGGCCATAAAAACCTTACAGTTCTATCAAAGAAGCTCTAAACTTGTTTTGAACTGTCATAGCGTACTCAGTGAGCTAGGAACATTCATGTCGCAGTGATTTGGGAGCCAGCTCACGAGGGAATAAGGCGCAATGAGGAGGCTAATATCCTTGACAAGGCGGGAGCGGCATCACCTCTAATAGGCCTGGAATCAGCTTGTGGACTCTCCTTCAGGAAGGTCCGACAAGATATTGAAGAATGAATTCAGAGCCATCGCCTCTCAAGCTGGAACGATGCTTCAGGCAATGTTCATGGCGACAGGATGGTGGCAGAACCATCTAAACTGCTTGAGACAAGCTTGCAAAGCAGGGGCAGAACTTGACACAAAATGTGATTTGTCCCCTTACCGATCTCTGCAGTCTGAGGAAGCACTTCATGTTGATTGGGAGATATCAGGACTCTTCTCAATGCAGATCTTGTGACATGGAGGACAAAGCAGCCAGCCATATCCTCTTTAAAAGAGAGGCTTTGTATGGCAATAGAACTAACATATTTAGCTTTGTTGACATCAGACAAACTGTTCTGAACAGAAATGTCAAAGAACTGTTACTTTGACAAACATCATTCAAAAGTTATCCTAATGGAAATACTAGGTGTTTGGCAGAATGTTGAATATACGAAATTGGGGGAAAGGTAGGGTCATCTGCTACTTACTCAGCCCTAATTTATTTGACCTGAAAAATTTATTTTTATTGCTTTCTTCTAGTTCCGCCACTTTCTTCACTCTGAAGTGTAATTTAAATTACAAATGGGTAAAACAGGCAATATTATTGTTCTTTTTAATCTTTAATTTCGTCAGATCCCCATAAAATTATTGCTTTATTCAGTTGGTAGCTAGAAAAAAAGTTATAAGTCCTCAAACTTACAGAAAGATGTATAAAAGTTATTTCATAATTTTATCAAGTAGGAAATTTTCGACGAAACTCTTCCTTCACGGAAAGTGAAATGTTTTGCTAGATTTAATACTGCAAGGTTGGTAAAAATTAAATGATCTACAGCTTTCCAGTAGCAGTGGTGCAAATTGACTTTCACTATTTCCCTGGGAAGGTTACACAAAGCAGGTAGAAATGAATTAAATAAATTATTTAAAAAAATTTCATTGTTTCTTCAATGCACCTAACTGGTACAGCTATTTTCTTTGTACTCAATTCAAGAACTTACATAATTTCAATCGATCATTTAATTTTTACCAACCTTGTACTTCGCAAAAGATTTCACGTTCTGAAAAGGTACAGTTTCATTGAAAATTTCCTACTTGATAAAATTATGAAATAACTCTTGTAAAAGCAAATTACCAACCATCAGAAAGGTCACACACTAGGGATATTTTGCTACAATTACTCAATCATTTTTCGTTTGTTTTTTTAATGCAAATTAAAGTTAAGTTTCATATATTTTCTACATCTTTCTATAAGTTTGAGGACTCATAACGTTCTTCTAGCCGACATCTGAATAAGGCAATAATTTTATAAGAATCTGCCAACATTAAAGATTAAAAATGGGTTCAAGCCCTGTGGACAGGAGCTTTCTGGCGCTCTAGTTCAAACAGACAAATTATATCTCCGAAAGTATTGGTTTCTCAGAGTTGGGAATTATATCAATGTATTCATATAATAGAACTGCATCCTAAAGGAAATTCAATTCAAATAATAGTTTATTTATCAAGATTAAATGAGCAATCATGAGAATGAGAAAAGCACCATGGAAGAAATCAAATTAAATCTGGCCAATTTTGCCCAATAACGAACTTAACCGAGATATTCATCTCCCTAAACTACTCTGAAAATTTCAACTACCTACCTCATTCCGTTCGAGAGTATTATCTATGTCTATGGATGAAAAGCAGTCTCACTACTCTCAGATCTCTTACTTCATGTTCAGTTCCGAAATGTAAGAATTTTCTGAGAAAAACTAATTTGGGAGCAAACAACTGAGATTTTTCTCACTTCGCTCACAATTCTTCGACTGATTAGATAATGTCTCAGGAACATCATTTGACATTATGACAATTCATATTCATACATAGAATAATATCATTCTGTGACAACGTTGAAATACGATTTATTATTGAAATTTTGAAAAATCATATCTCCGAAAGTATTAGCTTGTTAGAGTTGAAAATGATATGAATGGATTCTTATGATAAAACTGCTTATTAAAAAAAATTTGATTTGGAATTTGTTCCTTAAAAAAAAATTTTTTTTGTTACTCCGAAACCATCTGTCCGATTTTGCCCAATAACGAACTTAGCCGAGATATTCATCCCCCAAACCTACTCTGCAAATTTCAACTCTCTAGCTCATTCCGTTCGAGAGTTATCGTGCTTACGGCCGGCCGGCCGGCCGGCCGGACAGAATGAATTCCGACCACTGATTCTTGATCAGTGAGTCGAACCAAATCGTTTAAGACCATTTTCATCGAAATATTCCAAAATTACAGACATTTGGGCAAATTGATAAGCACTCAGTTCCGAGGAACTAGAGCGCCAAAAAACAAAAATATTGCCACATTACCAATGTCCACATGGACCCCATCGAAAGGACATCGCAACATATCCCAAATTCTCGTAGTCCTGCATACGACCGGTTGATAACCAGCCACAACAGCCTCTCGAGTCAAGGGTACAAGCTGAGCAATCGATCCCATAACACCATGTTTTAATTAAACCAATTACCTTATCGGAGCCAAAGTTCAAGCTGACTCAATTACATTGATTACAGCTACAGCCGGCTGATACAATTTCAATTCGGCGTTACGACCTCGGACTATCCGAGGAAAATTGCTGAAACGTTCGGGAGCAGTAAATATTGAATTATATCAACGATTGTTGTAACAATAACGGCCGTTGGCCTCATGCTCGATATAAACACAACCTATCTTACATGAACCAGTATTCTATAGGAATAATGTATAATTTCGTGATAAAAGAAATTGGTACAAGCACTGACGTGAAGTCAGGTGCTTTTGCATTTGCGATAGAAAAACTGGCCTAAAATGCCTCTGTACCCATCACGAGATTTAATATCGACAAATGAGCCTCTCACCTCACAAGATCAGAAAGTGTGGTTAATTTGAAGTTAAGTTTTGAAGCCTTCAACAAAATTTTAGCGATATCATATTAAAAATAATACATAACCTTTCAAAAGTCCCCTCTCACAAATATAATCCTCTGTAGGCGCATGGATATCTTGAAGAAGAATCGCCTTCACTATTTTTCAAAGATATTCACTCTTGTTCATAGAAATCCCTTCAATATATCTGTACCCCAGAGCCGAACTATGTTAAGTCCATTTTTGCTAAAAATGAGTTAAATATGTTAAGTCCCTAAGATATATTGTATCTTTCGTTCGCAATTTCCAACATTCATTTACAGGCTTTAACGACGAAGTTGGACCTTTTTGAATAATGTTAAGTCCAATGTCTTCTCGGAGTGAAATTATGTTAAGTGGTTTTGATATAGTTTACCTTCCAGGGGTATATGCCGCTGAACTAGGTTAAGTCCACATAACCTAATTTTCAGAGTTTATTCTGAATATCGCTATACTGATAGCGGTATTTGTCCTCCGGCGTGTTGCAAGTGTTCTCCTCTAAGATTATTTTATATTCAGCGAAACGTTTTTAGTTGAAATGTCGTCTAGAGCTGCGAAAATTATAGATATGGTTCCCAAAGAAATTCCTGACCAGGATGGAAAAAATGAAGGATATGGTGCTCAGAATTCTGGTAAGTTTAATGAAATGAAATAATATATTTTTAGGCACCATCTCATCTTCAAAATTTGCACTCGATCAATTACCTACTTATAATTTTTTTTAAGTTATGGACTTAACATATTCTGGACCTAGCATCCTCAGGACTTGACATTTTTTTTCTAAATAAACCATGAAACATTGAAACACGATACATCACATTACATTACAATACTAGCTATTTGTTATTTAATTTGAAGCTCAACCAGTGGATGATTCAGAAGCTGAAGTCAGCGTTAACATATCAGAAGATATGCTTGATGATTCTTTCCAGAAAGTGCAACATGAAAGAATATTGCATGCCAAGAGAAAACTACTAGGTATTTAAAAAATGAATAATGTAGAATTGTTTATAATGAATGAATATTTCATTTCAGGAGATTCCACCGATTCGGTTATACTGCCAAACTTAGGTATACTTTCTACAAAGGCTGGTTTATCTGGTGTTTCAAAAAATACTGAGTTTGACTGTGGTGAATGTGAACTACAAACAGATTCTGCTTTTGGAAAAATAAAAAATTCATCAATACCAACTGATCGAACTAACAATCAGCAAGAAAATGTACGAATCATGTTAACGAATGCAAGAGAAAACAGCCCTCCGGAACATGTTTCAGCCGAAACAAGTTTGGAAGATGCATCAAATGACTTGACAGATAAAAGTTTAAGTGACTTTGATAGCGACGATAGTGTGGCAGATCCCAATTTCCAGGAAAATGCAGATACACACGATGAAGACAGTGAACAAGACAAATCGAAAATCAAGGCTAGAAGAAGAAAATCCAACCCAGAAACGTGGATGAAAAATATAAAGAAAAGAAAAAGACATTCAGGACTGGAGCATACTACTGAGAAATCTAAAAAAGTCATAAAACAAAAAACTCTCAAATCACCATGTCTGGAAACCTGTAAACTTAAGTGTATTGAAAAAATCCCAGAAGAGGCAAGAGTGAAAATACACAGGCAATATTGGACACAACAGAAGTCAATTGATATGAAAAGGCAATTCGTAGCCTCGCATGTTCAACAAATTCCTGTGGTAAGAAGAAGAGAAAGGAACAACAAACGTGAAGGAAAAAGGCAACATACAAATCGATACTTCTTCGAACATAATGGAAATCAAGTTACAGTTTGCAAAAAGTTTTTTCTGAATACATTAACTATATCGCAACAAACAGTTGATACAGCAATATTGAAGAAGAGAGAAGGTGGTCTTTTATCACCAGACAAAAGGGGTAGACATGAGCCAGCCAATAAAATTTCAAATGAAATTCGCGATAATGTTCGACAGCACATATCTAGTTTTCCAGCCTATGAAAGCCATTATTCGCGTGAGAGATCAAAAAAAAAATATTTGGGAAATCACCTAAATATTTCTAGAATGTGGAAACTTTACATAGAGTATTGCCATGAACATAACATTCCCGAGAAGAATATTGCTAAGGAATGGTTATATTCTGATATATTCAACCATGAATTCAATTTTTCTTTTAAAAATCCAGATAATGACACGTGCGATGAATGCGATAAATTCAAGATAAAAATGCAAGAAGCTACTGACCAAGATGAGAGAAGAACAATCCAAGAACAATATGACAGTCATCTTGAAGACGCAAATAATCGATATAAAATGAAGAGAGCAGACAAACAACATTCGAAAGAGAACGTTACGGAAAAAGTTGTCATGATGGATTTACAAAAATGTCTTCCAACTCCCGATCTTCATAACTCTCAAAGTTTTTATAGTTTGAAACTTTGGACGTATAACTTAGTTATACATGATGCAACTGATGAGAAAGCCTATTGTATGATGTGGGATGAAAGCATTTCCGGTCGTGGAGGTAACGAAGTCGCATCTTGTTTATTCAAATGGTCAAAAATTTGTAATATACCTAGTACTGTTACCGAATTAATTATTTGGTCCGACAATTGCCCGTCGCAGAACAGGAATGTTCAAATGTTGATGTCATACTTCTTCATTCTGAAACATAACCAAAATCTTAGGAAAATAAGTCACAAGTTTCTGGCCAGAGGCCACACGCACCTAGAGGCTGATGGTGATCACTCAATCATCGAGCGAGAAAGAAAAAAGGTCTCTCAACTCAGAATCATCACACCATGGGACTGGCAACAGGTCGTTAGGTTATGTGGCACAAAAAAAGCCTTCAATGTGACTGCAATGGAAATAGATGACTTTTTGAATTTCAAAAGTCTTTGTGAAGGCAACAGTTCTCCCTATATCTTAAGAAAAAAAGCGGATTCAGGAGAGAGCTTCTTGATATCTCAGTGTGTTCATCTTCAAGTAAGACAAGAAAATCCAGGCGTACTTTTTTACAAATATAAATTCACTGATGAATTCTCCACATTCACAATGACGAGGAACACCAGGAACGCATCTTCCGTACCCGAGATTCTTCCCAAAATTCGGAAGGAACTGAAAAATATCTCTACTAAAAAATATGAACACCTCCAAAAACTATTACCATGGATACCGAAGGTTTTCCACGATTATTATCGTAATTTGCCACACGATGGAGAAGAATCAGAATAAGCATTTTCCTTAATTTCGATAATTTTTTACCATGTTTGTATTGAAAATATATTTCATTTTGGTTCTTAACGTTGTTTGCTTCTCATTTATTCCCAACTCCACTGGACTTAATAAATTTCAAGTCCAGCATTGAAATTTTTTTCATGAGGTGAACAATGTTAAGTCACCTTAAAAAAAAATTAGTACATTTTTCAAGAACACCATCATCAGACAGTTCTAAAGGACATATAGACAACTCAAGATTTCGAAATTCACATATATGCGACTCAATTTGTTCGAGTTACTGCAAAAACTGTGTGAAAAATACTTTCAAACGCGATTTTCTCAAAACATAGTTTTGTGACTTAACACAGTTCGGCTCTGGGGTACAGATATAGTTGCCTCCTCCTAAGGAGGATCTCCTTCAAAACCAGGTTTGACCACCATAGGACACTTATGTAGGGCTATCATCCCGAAAATGGATGATATATTTTAATATGTCATCATGACATTCATGGTTTTGAAGGTTCTCGGAAAATTTCATCGATTCCCATCCAGCTACCGAACTCACAAAAGGCTACTAGGATCTCCAACAATATGGATCTGATCGTGTTCAAACTTGGAACTTTGCAGTAGAGTTAGGTTCTGAAGGCTCTTGCAAAATTTCAGCGATGCCGAACGAATATTTTCTGATATATAGAACTTTTTTCAATTATTTTCAATGATTTTTTTAAAATTTTCTAGTGATAACATCCACACGAAATTTCGCAAGAATTTTCGAGTTGGCATTCTATAACTAATAACCATGTTTGAATTATATTTTTTGTTTTGTATTTTTCGAGTTATTGAGGAAATAAGAACCAAATTTCAGATGGGTATAATCCCAAACCGTTTGGCCGATTATACCTAAAGACAAATTCAAATGTCGCATTCAGATGCACAACCTAACCTGAAAATTTCAATCCGTTCTCAGGTTATCGGGTCGTAAATAATTTTTTTTAATAATTTTTTGAAAATTTTCTAGATATACGATTCTCACAAAATTTCACAAACATGCTTAGGTTTATATTCTACAACTATTCACCAAGTTTCAATTCGATCAGATTTATATTGGGTGAAAACAAAATTATTACTCGGAAACAATTGGGCTGATTATGCCCATTAACGAACTTGTCCGTCGTATTGCGATGTGCCACCTACACTGAAAATTTCAAGTCGCTAGCTCTTTCCGTTCTCGAGTTATCGTGGCAACGGCCGGACGGCCGGCACCACAGAATCAATTTTGATATTTGGGCAAAATGATGATAATTTATAATATGATATTTATAATTCAATAATTATGTTCTTTGATAAGGAAGAAGAAACTCAATATTTGTATCCATTTCCAGAAATTTTAATATTTCAACATCATCTGCAATTAGTTTCTTGCTTCATTCAAAATAAAATAATGATCATCTTACGGTAATTCCAAGTCTTGCCAAATATATTAATTACAGTACAGTACAAAGTACTAGTAATAATTAGTATTACTATACAGTACGCTTTTACATATGTTCATATCACTTCTAACTAATCAATGATTAAGAGAAAATAATGTACCTAATTAATACTGCTCTGCAATATAAGTTTGTTTTGGTGGTTATTCCCTAAGTTTGATCCAAATCAGTATTCAACTATTCTTTATTTCTTCAAAGAGATGATTACCCTTTATTCATATGCTGAAAATAAATAAACAACAAAAATTGAAAATTTGTTCTCAAAAACGCTTCAATAAAATGGGATCAAGCCCTGTGGACAGGAGCTTTCTGGCGCTCTAGTTCAAACAGACAAATTATATCTCCGAAAGTATTGGTTTCTCAGAGTTGGGAATTATATCAATGTATTCATATAATAGAACTGCATCCTAAAGGAAATTCAATTCAAATAATAGTTTATTTATCAAGATTAAATGAGCAATCATGAGAATGAGAAAAGCACCATGGAAGAAATCAAATTAAATCTGGCCAATTTTGCCCAATAACGAACTTAACCGAGATATTCATCTCCCTAAACTACTCTGAAAATTTCAACTACCTACCTCATTCCGTTCGAGAGTTATATCTATGTCTATGGATGAAAAGCAGTCTCACTACTCTCAGATCTCTTACTTCATGTTCAGTTCCGAAATGTACGAATTTTCTGAGAAAAACTAATTTCGGAGCAAACAACTGAGATTTTTCTCACTTCGCTCACAATTCTTCGATAATGTCTCAGGAACATCATTTGACATTATGACAATTCATATTCATACATAGAATAATATCATTCTGTGACAACGTTGAAATACGATTTATTATTGAAATTTTGAAAAATCATATCTCCGAAAGTATTAGCTTGTTAGAGTTGAAAATGATATGAATGGATTCTTATGATAAAACTGCTTATTAAAAAAAATTTGATTTGGAATTTGTTTCGTAAAAAAAAATATTTTTTTTTGTTACTCCGAAACCATCTGTCCGATTTTGCCCAATAACGAACTTAGCCGAGATATTCATCCCCCAAACCTACTCTGAAAATTTCAACTCTCTAGCTCATTCCATTCGAGAGTTATCGTGCTTACGGCCGGCCGGCCGGACAGAATGAATTCCACCACGGATTCTTGATCAGTGAGTCGAACCAAATCGTTTAAGACCATTTTCATCGAAATATTCCAAAATTACAGACATTTGGGCAAATTGATAAGCACTCAGTTCCGAGGAACTAGAGCGCCAAAAAGCACAAGTGAACAGATAATGCACCTATCTTGGTGGTGAAATAAACGTTTATGAGTCCAGGATCAATGGCTGATATGAAATCACTTGAAAACATCATTGATGAGGAGAATGGTAAATAATTTACTCTCCATTCCATCAGCTGAATTTGAACAAAGAAGTGAGGTTATACTTGTCATGCGCGAGAAAATTTAATTCTGTGTCTGGAATTGCAAATGTGAACAGTACGCATATGAGGCGGAAAAATAAGAAAATTCCAAAACCAACTACGTTACAGTCATTTTTGAAGACACTGTGATAATGAGATTATTTGACGATAAAAAGTTCAGAGATTTGGAAGAATTATAGTGTTACGAGCGTCCATGAAACACCATTATATTAAACATTAAATTGATGTTTCTGAAAATACCGTAATCAACATCATTATAGTATCATAATCCGATTTATTCCCATTCCATTAAATGATGGTTACGTTCGACAACAACTCGTTTAACCAAATTCCACTTCATCAATTGTCCTTCAGAGAAAATTAATATTCATCAGCATATTTACTCAAGAACTATAATGTTACAACACAATGATAAATGGGATTTTTATAACGACAAAATAACTGCTGATGGTGGCGGCGAATAACAAAGGAAAAAGCAAAATTTCAGAACGCAATACATACATTAAATAATGATATTGTAATCATGTTCTTTCATCATGAGGAACGAATCCTTCAATTTTTAATCTACAGTAAATATTTTTTTACCGATAAGGTTTTAGTTCGATCTTGAAATGGGACTTATAATCCGCTGGGTAAATTAAGGAATGCTAATGGAAAAAGAAAATACCAAACTCGATGACCCATGTATTCATATTTATAAGTGCCTTCTCTACACCAAATATAATGAAAGGCTTTATATTAAGCTCTCAAGCTTTCATAAATGCAACACAAGGAATGAAAGCCTGTTTATACCAGAGCATAACACCAGCAAATTTGAAACATCTTCATCTAATATATGTACTAGCTTACCCACGCAACTTCGCCTGCGCCAAATCGGTTATTGCGGTTGCAATTTTATTTCCAAATGCGAAAAATCTTAAAAAAAAACCCTAGAACCCGATTGCAGTGCCTCCTACCGGGACAATTGAATTTCCAAGTTATCCAGGGACCCACTCAAACACGTAATTCTAAAAAATACCTAGAACCCGATTACTGCGCCACCTACCGGGTTCAATTGCGAATACGAACTACCCACTCAAACGTATCTGGTTAAGAAAAGTGAGAAAAGATAAGAAAGACAGGACACCGGCTTCGTTCTCATCCCTACTCCGTGCTGTTTACTGGGACATGACACCGGTATAGTCTATATATTTACTATACACTAAAATGATTCATGCACTGGCGTGAAGTCAGGAGCTTTTGCGCGTATGTTCCATTGTCCATTCTCCTGTATTGGACACTCTTAATCGAATTTACCATGGTAAACTATATTGTCAATTCTCCTTTATTGAACACTCTTGATTCGAATTTACCGTGGTTAATTCGAATTAAGTGTCCAATACAGGTAAATGGACAATATAATTCAACATAGTAAATTCGATTAAGAGTGTCCAATACAGGAGAATGGACAAAAGAATATACGCGCAAAAGCTCCTGACTTCACGCCAGTGCTTGAAGCATTTTTTTTCATTATTTTTTTAAAATTTTCTAGGAGTACTGTTCTTATAGAATTTTAAACACGTCCTTACGTCGATATTGTACAACTAGATACCAAGCTTCAATTCGATCTATATTTTTTGAGTTATCGAGGAAATAAAATTCCAGGTGGGTATAATTCTTAAACCGATTATTCCCGTAATCGAACTTAACACTCTCATTCGGATACTCAACATACCCTGAAAATTGCAAGTCCCTATCTCCTTTCGTTCGAAAGATATCGAGGAAACGGTCACCCATCCGTCTACCAAACTCACACAAGGCTGCTCGAATCTCCAACAATATATATACGATCGTGTTCACACTTGGAACTTGGCAGTTAAGTTAGGTTTTGAAGGTTCTCACAAAATTTTAGCGATGTCGGACGGTTACTATGATATATAGAATTCTTTTCAATAATTTTGAATGATTTTTTAAATATTTTCTAGTAAAGCGATCCTCACGAAATTTTGTAAGAATTTTCACGTTGGTGTTATACAACTAATAACCATGTTTGAATTTAATCGGTTTCATGTTTTTCGAGTTATTGAGGAAGTAGCAACCAAATTTCAGATGGTTATAACTCCAAAACCGTTTGGCCGATTATGACGCACAACCTAACCTGATAATTTCATGCCAATTATTACTAGGAAACCATTAGGCCGATTATACCCATTAACGAACTCGTTCGTCGTATTGGGATGCGCCCCCTACTCTGAAAATTTCAAGTCGCTATCTCATTCCTTTCTCGAGTTATCGTGGCAACGGACGGCCGGCCGGACAGAATCAAATTTGTTCTCGAATTTTTCATCAGGTAGTCGAACTCAACCGTTTGATACTATTTTCGGAAAAAAATCGAAAATTAGAGACATTTGGGCAAAATGATAACGCGATGTTCTCCAGAACATACGCGCAAAATAACGCTAAAAGTGTTTTTCTTAAAAATGAAAGGTTTTTTTCTGGGGTTTTCTCTCCCAAACTATGAAAAATATCTATAAAATAAAAATTAATTATTTTGTGATTTGCTTCAGCGTAAGAAACACAGGATATTTTTCAGAAGCAATCAATGAATTAATTGAACCATGTTGCCTAACAAACAACAACGAATTAACATCAACGAAGAATCAACTATATCGTAACGTTTCGGAGTCTATATCAGACTCCTTCGTCAGACGCTTAATGAAAATCGTTAGAATTATTTTGTGAATCATCAGTGGAGCATAATTCAACGCTGATGAAATCAATACTACGAAGGAACCGGTTTAATGAAAACCAGCAATCACTTGTGAGTAGAATTTAGACACAAGCGACACCTGGAATTCAATCAACCAAGCTCTTCGCTGTGGCTACCCAAAACTATAGATCTCTACGTATATTCTTTACCCCTATGTGGTAATCAGCAAGTACTCGGATGTGAGTCTCATGCAGTTGACCACTGGGGAGCGAAAACGCCCAGGTTAACACGCAATGCGCAACGGAGCCATACAAAGAGAATAACGTTTTAGGAAAGCTAACCACTAGATGTTTTAGATGGAAGGGCTAGCAGAGACCAAAGTTTTGGAGCAATTCACAGAGTGTGTATGATTTCATCAAAGTTGAATAGCTACATACTGCAAAAATAAATTGAATTTCACAAAATAACTATCAACAAAATAATTCTAACGATTTTCATTAAGCGTCTGACGAAGGAGTCTGATATAGACTCCGAAACGTTACGATATAGTTCTTTCTTCGTTGATGTTGTTTCGTTGTTGTTTGTTAGGCAACATTGTTCAATTGATTGCTTCTGACAAATATCCTGTGTTTCTTACGCAGAAACAAATCACAAAATAATTAATTTTTATTTTATAGATATTTTTCAGAGTTTGGGAGAGAAAAACCAGAAAAAAACCTTTCAATAATGAGTATACCTCCCACAGTATCCTTTAATGATTTCTTCTGATAAGTTACATCATAATTCAAAGTAGAAATACAGCCGCGAACCATAGCATAACGGTTATAAAGGCTGCTCAGATAAAAGGAGAATTCAATATCAGGTGATTAGCAGGTATGAATGAACTGAACACCCTCGCCAATAACTCTTGATCTTCTACAGCAATTCAATTACCCGAGTTAACTCAACTAGAGACTATCGAAGTAATTAGTTACATAACTGCATAAAAGAAATTCGGACCAATCCCTAAATTAGATCCAGAATGTCTGAATTCGGGGGGCTGAATGAGAAACGAAGTATCCGGAAATACCTCCGATGATTAAAGAAAACGTTCCGAAATGGAGAGTGGATTAAATTAAAACAGAACTAAAACCCTAAATCAAGTGCAATTTGCAAGATTACCGTTCAGTTCTTCGTCTCTGATGAAGTTCGGAATTCGAAAATCGCGGTGGCTACGGGACTCGGGCATTTTTCTTCCTTTTCAATTATTAGGGGGTGTTGCAATTTCTTCGGATGGCTGAAAGTAGATGGTATTCAAGAATGGAGAATTTATACGGACTGATACAAATTAATTTTCAAGATAGTGGAATACTATCTACAGGGTGGTCCAGATCTTAACCAAGAGATTTTAACCACGTATTATACGTCAAAAATAAGCCCTAGTTTGTCATATAAACATATGTCGAGGAATTCTTCCTCTTTGAGATACAGGATGTTAAAATTATTAGAAATAACAAATTATATCTACGAAAGTATTATTTTCTAAGAGTTTAGAATTATATCAATGTATTCTTATGATAGAACTGCATCATAAAGGAAATTCAATTCAAATAATAGTTTATTTATCCACATTAAATGAGCAATCTGAGAATGAGAACTGCACCATGGAAGAAATCAAATTAAAATACCTGAAATGAATTTGATTCTCTCTTATAGAACAGGATGACATATAAGAGTATGAACACAGATCATATAATAAATCATAGATAGAATAATAATAGCATTCTGTGAAAACATAGAAGTACGAATCATTATTGAAATTTCGAAAAATAGAATCTTTGAAAGTATTAGCTTGTTGGAGTCGAAAATGATATTAATGGATTTTTAGGATGAAACTGCATCTTAAAAAAAAATTTTTGTAATTTGTAAGTAAAAAAAATTTTTTTTTTCGTTACTCCGAAATGATCTGGCCTATTCTGCCCAATAACGAACTTAACTGAGATATTTATCTCTCAAACCTACTCTGAAAAAGTTCAACTGCCAAGCTCATTCCGTTCGAGAGTTATTGTAGAAACGAAATTTAAAAATTTTAATTTTTTTTTTTACACTTTAAGGTAACCCGATCAATACAAAACTTCACATGCGTCTAAAGGTCATGATTCTACAATTTGATGCTAAATTTCAGATAGATCAAGTGATCAGTTTCGGAAATATTCATAAAAAACGTATTTAGTAAAAACGGCCATAACTCCGAAACCGCTTGATGGATTTCGCACGTTAACGAACTCGTCTGAGATATTTACGCTCCAAACCTACCCTGCCAATTTCAATCCTCTACCTCGTTTCGTTCGAGAGTTATCGTGTTAACGGCCGGCCGGACAGAATCGATTTCGACCACGGATTCTTGATCAGTGAGTTGAACCAAATCATTTGATACCATTTTCAGCCAAAATGCAAAAATTACAGACCTTTGGGCAAATTGATAAGCACTCTGTTCCGAGGAACAAGAGCGCCAAAAAACGAAGGGTAGAACATATGGCTCCACTATTTCTTGATGATATCGCAGCGCTGTCGTGTTACCTCGAATAAAGACTAAAGGTGACCTACTTGCATGTACAATAGCATCCCATACCATAACGTCTACTGTCCGGTGTACATGACGCTCAATATCACACTGAGGTTCAGGTCTTTCTCTCTGGCGTCGTCCAACCCTTCTTCGGCCATCATGTGCACCCAAGCAGAATCGAGATTCATCAGAAAAGACGACCTGATGCCATTCCACATTCCAATGTTAACGTTCTCTGCACCACTGTAATCGTTGCCGGCGATGCTCAACCGTCAGAGGTAACACAAGATGGGGTCGATAATGCTGCAGTCCAAAAGACCTTATCCGGCGGTAAACCGTTCGGGCAGTTACAGGATGGCCTTGTTGTCCTAACCACTCATCAGCCAAAGATCAAGTTGTCGCAAATAAGTCTCTAATAGCCATAAGTCTTAGACCTCGATCTTGATCTTCATATGTACCCCTTCTACGTCCGGTGCCAACTCTTCTTCGATTTTGGGCATTATCAAACCATGCTCGACAACATCTCATAACATTAGTTCGATTTCTGTTCGTACGGTTTGCGATTTCTCGAAATGACAACCCCGCCTCCCGTAGACCAATAATTCAACCTCATTCAAATTCACTTACCTGGCGATAAATTTCGCGTATACGTGCTCTAGGCATTTTAACAACTACTAAACACCGACTTTGGATCCCCTCGAACAGCTGGTTTGTTGTAAAATTTAAAAATTTTGTAAAAAACGACTACAATATGTAAGTAACAAAAAAATTCCACATGAAAACACCTTCACGATTTTTTTCTCCAAATTTTAATCATTTACTCCTTACTATACTCTATACTATACTTTAAACAGCTGCTTCTGGGTGTTGAAGTTTCTTTGTCAGTTAGTATATTTCCGAACATCTTTATATTCAAATTAATTATCGTTATGTGTTCTGTGCGGTTGAATATTTTATTGTAGCGTCTAACGGTGAGTTTCATAAAGCCTCCATTAGCTTGATAATAGTTTAAATTCGATGGTTTAATTAAAAATGAACTGACGGAAATCATCATCATAGAATCAAACTAATGTGGCCATTAAGGACAGTTAAAGTTTCATGCAACACACCGTAAGGCAGACTCAAATTTAAATAATTATTATTGATATTCTCCTGTGTGATATAAGTAGAATTCGTCTAAATACGATGACCGATTAATCATTTTCTATGAAGGAATATTTCTATGTTGAGATCATTTCATAAGAACTCCAGCAGTTTATTTTATTTTCTGGTTATTAAATAGTATATTTAAGTTATATATTTCCGATTATCTAAATTATAAATCCTTTTTGTGTACTCCTGAAGTATTTCAGACTATTACGCGTTTGTTCTGGTGAGTATCGCGTTATCATTTTATCCAAATGTCTGTAATTTTCGATTTTTTTGCCGAAAATGGTCTCAAACGATTGGGTTTGACCCCCGATGAAGAATTCGAGGTCGAATTTGATTTTATCCGCCGACCGGCCGTTGCCACGATAACTTGAGAAAGGTTAGAGCTATCGACCTCAAATTTTCAGGATAGGTGGCGCATCCTAATATGACGGACAAGTTCGCTAATGGGAAGGATCGGCCCAATGGTTTTCGAGTAATAATTTTGTTTTCAACCAATATAAATTCGATCGAATTGAAACTTGGTGAATAGTTTTGTAGAATATAAACCTTAGTAAGTTTCGAAAATTTTGTGGGAATCGTATCACGATAACCTGGGAACGGAAAGAGATAGTGACTTGAAATTCTCAGGTTAGATTGTACATCTGAGTTTGTTTATGAACATAATCGTTCGAACGGGTTTGGAGTTATACCTATTTGAAATTTTGTTGTTATTTCTTCAATAACTCGAAAAATACAGGACCGATCCAATTCTAACATGGTTATTAGTTGAAGAATGCCAACGCGAAAATACTCGAAAAATTTCGTCAGAATCGTATTACTAAAAAATTTTAAAAAGGGGGAAATCCCTTGTTTCTCAGAGTTGGGAATGATATCAATGGATAATTATGATAGAACTACATCATGAAAGAAATTAAAATCCCTTTGCATCTTATCTATGACGGTTTTCGTATACTCTATTTTCTATTCGAATACTCAATTGTACACAATAATTGGATCCAATTCGGAGTCAATGAAATCATTTTTGATACCGATAAGAGTCTGACGCGATATCCTTACATTCATCTTTATAACATTTTCAAAGAATATCAACTGTTATTTATTAAGTAATTTAAAGAACTTCTGTTTGTATCTGGTGTATTTTTTGTTTTTCCTGTCCTCTCTCTTCATCCAAACTAAGAACTCACTGAGCACATGCAAGACAATCTATGTTCTAAAAGAGTTAAAATCCTTATCAGAAATCCCCCAATGATAAACTCTCATTGCACGGTACACCCCGCAACACACCATCTCCATTGTTTTATCAGCTTTACGCTATTCCTCTCGAGACATAAATTCACTTTGCGGATAGCTAAGTAATTCATAACACGCTATTAGCTTCAGACAATAGTAACGACGATGGCTTGTAGCCCCCTGGGGGCCGTCCTGGATGGAAGTTCTCCCTCCCTCTATTCGTGTCACGGAACCGTCGATATGTGATGCTGCATGTGAACAACCCTCGTATTTTCAAGATGCTCGAGTCCACGAACTGCATGGTTCAACGACTCCTCTCTGGAGGTAAGCGGAATGAGGAAGGAAGTCCTTTACTTGATCTAGAAGGGCATACGTATTCAATTGGGTACTGTTGAATCGGATTCAATTCAGAAGATATACTCGATGACTTCTGAGCTTGAATAGGTTATTATTATTGCAACGGGGTCGTGAGGTTTGGTCCAGCCCTTCAGAACTGCGACCGATACGATCTTTCGTTCTATTACCCTACTTCAAACCTAAGGACATTGTCAATGGTGTTAACATACCTGATGACGTCTTTAGAAGCCTTGGCTATCACGTTATGAGGTTTTGAAACTGGCTCATCCATATATAAAATTTTTAGGATGGCCAGCTCGGGATATTATCTATGTTTTCAGCAGTTTTCTTTTCCGATCCACAGAGCCTGCATGTTTCGTCTGATGACTTGCCCATTCGGTACTATTGGTATTTTTACCGATAGTGCCATGCAAGCAGTTCCACCATCACCCTAAGTTCAGCTCGTGGCAGCTGTGGGAGATTCCTGGTATAGTATGGTGATAAATCCAGGAATTTTTCACCTGTTCAAGTCCTAGACTGTTTCTCCAAAGACTAGTTCAGCTATTTAGGTCCCAATGTTTACCTCCTGCCCTGAAGTGGTCTCTTCCAAACCCACAGAAGGGTTCTGGCCTGGCAGATGTTACCCTCGAGGCTCTTTTTGCAAATTCATCGTCCTTCTCATGTCTTCTAATACCTCAATGTCCTGGCACCTACAGAAGAGTCACCTTATTGCCTCTAGCGAGTTGCTTCATGGAATTCCGGCATTCCCGGACATTATGGAACCTTGCATGGGGTCTTTCAGTGTGGCCTGGCTGTCCGTTATGATATACATGGTGTATATGAATGTTGCGAAAAACTGTAGGGTGTGATTCCTTCTCAAAAAAGGGTGGGTATTTCATATAAACTTTTTTTTGAGCCCCCTGCTTAGTAGCAGCCCCCTAAAGATGCTGACGAAAAGCAGTTATTAATTTTTTCCTAAAAATAAATTATACAGTGCTCTTCAAAAAGTACACACCCAGAGTAAATTTTCTCACCTGTGTAATTTTTCGAAATTTTGGTTTTTGGGAAAGTTGGTGCTCGACAAACGATGATTTTTGACATATATGTCATTGATCTCTCTGCAAACCTGTCAAAATTGACATTTTTTTAGAAAAAATGGGTTCAAGCCCTGTGGACAGGAGCTTTCTGGCGCTCTAGTTCAAACAGACAAATTATATCTCCGAAAGTATTGGTTTCTCAGAGTTGGGAATTATATCAATGTATTCTTATGATAGAACTGCATCAAAAAGGAAATTCAATTCAACTAATAGTTTATTTATCAAGATGAAATGAGCAATCTGAGAATGAGAACTGCACCATGGAAGAAATTAAATTAAAATAGCTGAAATGAGTTTGACTCTCTCTTATAGAACAGGATGACATGTACGAGTATGAACACCGATCATATAATAAAGCTTAGATAGAATAATTATAGCATTCTGTGAAAACATAGAAGTACGATTCATTATTGAAATTTAGAAAAATCATATCTCCGAAAGTATTAGCTTTTTGGAGTTGAAAATGATATCGAATGATTTTAATGGTGAAACTGCATCTTAAATAAAAATTGAATTTGAAATTTGTTGCTTAAAAGAAAAATTTTTTTTTTCGTTACTCCGAAACCATCTTGCCTATTTTGCCCAGTAACGAACTTGTCCGAGATATTTATGCTCCAAACCCACCTTGCAAATTTCAATCCTCTAACTCCTTTCGCTCGAGAGTTATCGTGCCTACGGCCGGCCGGCCGGACCGGCCGGACAGAATCGATTTCGACCTCGGATTCTTGATCAGTGAGTCGAACCAAATCCTTTGAGACCATTTTCAGCCAAAAATTCGAAAATTACAGACATTTGGGCAAATTGATAAGCACTCAGTTCCGAGGAACTAGAGCGCCAAAAAACTGACCAGAATTGAATCAAACAGATATTTCATGCAGCTGAGAATTTTGGTGGGGTTGCTCTATGATTGAAAGGGGTAGAAAAAGCCACCCCTAATCCTTGTTTCGCAAGGAACTTTTTGCCGCATTCATAGTATGCAATAAAAAAAAATATCTTGGTTACCCTGCTCCATTCTTAACAAATATGGTCTTCTCTTATTTTTTGCTAAAATTCGCCGTTTTTTGAGAAAACAAATAATTTATCACCATGATAGCTTGAGTCGTAGAGGTTGGAATTATTTCCGAACTAGAATTTATTCAGTAAGCGTATATCATTTTGTTATGATAACTGACAAGTTTTGCTTAACTTTGATTCAGTCACAATTATTTTCTAATTTGGCTTATCATTTTGAGATTGTTGCCACATACTCATTGAGATGACGGTGTACACAAACGCAGAAAAGACCGATATGCAATTTATTTACGGTCTTCCTTGTGGTAATTATCAAAAAGCATCCGGAAGATAAGCAGTAATATTCCCTGAACGTGTGGCCCCACATCACACTCTATTTACAAGAATTCAACAAGACATCGCGAAAGTGGTACATTTAAAATTAATTAAAATGATTGTGGTCGCCAGCGCGAGATTAGAATTCCACCAATAGAAGAAGCAGTACTAAATCTGACCTCAATACTAGGAAAATTGCTCAGCAATTACTAGGGCTTCACGCGAGAGCGAGATTTTTCTCGCCTCGTCTCGTTCTCGTCTCGTTAAAGTGAGACGAGACGAGACGAGACGTTTTCAAAAATATTATAGGCGATACCGAGACCACAAACAGCGCAATACGAGAGTCTCGTTTTTGATCTCGTTAAATTTTTTGTATGAAGTTTTACATACGACTCGACTTGTTTCAACACGAAGAGTTTCCACTATATAATTACCAATATATTTTGTCTATATTATGCATCTATCGTTCTAGAAATGCACGATTTTGTAGACGAATATTAACTCGCTATGACCTTGCGATAATTAAGATTATTTTTCAAGAAAAAATAGAATTCACAACCATAAAAACGGATACCATTATGAATTCAATACTTAACGGACAACTTTTATTGCCCCTAAAACCCAATGCTTTGAAAATTTCGTCTTTATCTGAGCATCTGGAGAAATGTATTCTCTTGTGCTCCTTGTAGTGAAGTGAACAATTATTGTATCCATCTGTGGAACTACGTATAATAAAACTGGTAAAGAAATGAAGCTAGTCAATGTTTCGAAGAGTGTTATGAGGAATACCTACGCCAAGAACACCCTCAATTATCGACCCAATGGGAAGGTATTCATTGAAAACTAAACCAAATTGTTGAATTCAATTAAAAAATGTATCGACATCGATAGCCTATTTAAAACATCAACAAAACTTTGGAAATATTGGAAAGCTGAGTTTGAAGAATATTTGCTGTTAGAAAGAGCAAATAGGAATCCAAATATTTTACAGTGGTGGAGAGTGATGAATAAGTATATTCTGAAACAAGTTGCAGAATGGGCCGATATTCAAACAAAAATGCGAAATTCTAAAACGAGCGACGAAGGAGCGAGTTTTCGTACGCATGAGTGTTGGAATTGCCTTCTGCAACGAGTATTTGACGATATTTTCTCTATTTCAGGCAAGTTTTGTAAAATACTGTTGAAATTTAATGAAAAATTGGGATTATACATCCTAGTGACTTTTGTATTGTATCTTGACAGTTGGTGTGACTGTTAAGAAAGTTGACAGATCACGGAATTTGAATTGTACGTAGAGCATGGAGATCAGATTTAACAGTTTCCTAATATCATGAATGATTCAAAATAAGCAAGAAGGAAATCTCTAGTACCTTATTTTTTGATAAATATAAAACCTTTCCTATCAGCAATTATTTCAACTTATTCAGATTATCTTATATTGAGGTGTGTTGAAATTTGATAGGTTCGAATGTCAGTGCTGACTACCACAAAACGAAAAATATAACTAGAAACAATGCGGGAATGAGTTCATTCCAGCACTGTTTTTAGTGCTGGAATGAACTCATCACGATACTGAAATTGAAAAAAGTTCTTCCTTCACTTTCCAAGATGGCCAATGATTTATTAATGGCTACATCCGTACCTGTTGAAGGATTATTTTCCACAGCAGGTATCATGATGGCGAAAATACTGGAAAACATTGGAAAATGATGGGATGCAAGCGTGATTATGTTTGAATTCTTGTTCATCGAGTAATTCAAAAGTTGAAATTATCAGTATTTAAAATTAAAAATAATAAATAATCTGTACATGTACAAATATTTTTGTATAAGAGCGTAATAAATATAGCTTTACAAAATTATTCATTATTTTAGACCATTGCGTTTATATATTATAATATGTATTTATTATCGTTATACAGAATTAAGCGAGACGAGACGAGACAACTGATAACGAGACTAAATTGTTTGGCAATTGGCGAGAGCGAGACGAGATTATCTATACTCTCGCCTACTCTCGTCTCGTGTGAAGCCCTAGGATTTTCCATAAATATGTACAATACAACCAAGTTAATGAATTTATCCCATTTCGCTTTCCACACTTACTGCTGTGTTCATTTGTAAAAATAATTAACCAAAATGAAGTAGTGACAAAACCCTGGAACTACACTACTAAATAATGTAAACATCCAACTATTCCACCTCTGAATAAATCATATAGGATCAATTTCAGAACCCAGAGATAACGTGTCAAGTTGACTATAACAGTTAACCTATTCATCTGAAATATCTATAATTCCGGAGTCCCAAGTCCACGAAATTATAAATACGAACATCTACCGCGCATTCGGTCCCGGCATCCCCAAATTCAATTAGCTAAGATAAATGGTAACCTCCACATGCCGTCAAATGTCGGAAACATCAGTCATTCTGATTGCGGGACTCTCGGAATGACATTAAACGGGATAATTTGTTTCGGGGAGTTGGCAATTAAATAGTTTCGAAATATCTGACAATTTTCCCCGAATGTGGATAGCATATCATCCCCGTCTCCGCTTGTAAAACGGGGCTTAGATGGCCAGTTAACAACGTTGTAGATCGGGAAATTATGGAGCTAGGTCAGCAGATGTCACCATGTGACTTGGGAGTTAGGGGGTATCCTGGTTTATGTTATTTTTGACTTTGACATAGCTCACGATTTTTCATTATTTCCTTGCAACGATCCTTCATAGAATAGAACTATAATATTTAAGACGCTATAAACCTTTTGATTATTTCAATGCACAGACGTGCCGATATTTTATATCAATGTGGAGGATGTCATACCGACTATTTGATACTGTAAAACTTGTCTTATTGTCACTTTTTATGCTTCAATAATAGAGCTCCACACGAGACGAGAGTATAAAAAATCTCGTCTCGGTCTCGCCAATTCCCAAAAAATTAAGTCTCGTTTAAATACGTTCTCGTCTCGTCTCGCTTAATTCTGAATAACGATAATAAATATTATAATATATAAACGAAATGGTATATAATAATGAATAATTTTGTAAAGCTATATTTATTACGCTCTTATACAAAAATATTTGTTCATGAACAATGTTCATGTACAAATATTTTTGTATAAGAGCGTAATAAATATAGCTTTACAAAATTATTCATTATTATATACCATTTCGTTTATATATTATAATATTTATTATCGTTATTCAGAATTAAGCGAGACGAGACGAGAACGTATTTAAACGAGACTTAATTTTTTGGGAATTGGCGAGACCGAGACGAGATTTTTTATACTCTCGTCTCGTGTGGAGCTCTATAAATAATATGTTCATTGAACATATTATTTTTAATTTTAAACACTGGTAATTTCACCTTTTAAATTACTTGATGACCACGAATTCAAACATAATCACGCTTGCTTCACATCATCCTTCAATGATGTACGTGTTTTTGCCATGATCATACTGCTGTGGAAAATCATATTTCAACAGGTACGGATGTAGCCATTAATGAATCATCGGCCATCTTGGAAAGTGTAGGAAAAACTTTTTCATCACTCTCCACCACTGTAAAATATTTTGATTCCTATTTGCTCTTTCTACCAGCAAATATTCTTCAAACTCAGCTTTCCAATATTTCGAAAGTTTTGTTGATGTTTTAAATAGGCTATCGATGTCGATATATTTTTTAATAGAATTAAACAGAGAATAACTTCCCAGTGGGTAGATCATTGAGGGTGTTCTTGGCGTATTCCTCATAACAATTTTCGAAACATTGAATAGCTTCATTGCTTTACCAGTTTTATTATACGTAGTTCCACAGATGTATACAATAATTGTTCACATCGTCACTACATGGAGCACAAGAGAATACATTTCTCCAGATGTTCAGTCAGAGACGAAATTTTCAAAGCATTGGGATTTAGGGGCAATAAAGGTTATCCGTTAAGTATTGAATTCATAATGGCATCCGTTATTATGGTTGTGAATTCTATTTTTTCTTGAAAAATAATCTCAATTTTTGCAAGGTCATAACGAATTAATAATCATCTAAAAATCGTGTATTTCTAGAACGATCGATGTATAATATAGACAAACCATATTGGTAAATGTAGGAGAATCTCATCATATTTAATTGTTTTCTGTGGGTGTTGAAAAAAGTCGATTCGTATATAAAACTTCATACAAAAAATTTAACGAGACCTAAAACGAGACTCTCGTGTTGCGCTGTATGTGGTCTCGGTATCGCCTATAATATTTTTGGAAACGTCTCGTCTCGTCTCGTCTCGCTTTTCCGAGACGAGACGAGAAAAATTTCGATCTCGCGTGAAGCCCTATCCAATAAATTAGTTAACAAATTCACACATTTGTTAGTTTTTAATTTTCCTACATTGATCAAAATACTCACAAAAACAGATTCAGAAAACAATAAACTATTACGGTAAATTAACTAGAATTCTTGAATGTTACAAATTATTAAGTAATTGAGACTCTTTTGAGGATTCTTATTCAGTCCTTCCTTGCTTGAAATTCTATCGAAAATCTATTCAAAATTATCTGACTTTTCTCTTTATCTCAAATATATAATGAATGATAATTATTTTTTCGTTTCCATAATTCTTCTCAATTCAATAAACACACACACACACTCTGCCTTATGAGTTTTCAATAGTCATATGATAACAATTCTCCAGATTAAATTGTTGGTTTGTCAAATTGTACCTAAATTTAAGAAATAAACATTTTGAATTTTTAAAATAAATTTTGAAAATTTGTGTACACTTTTTTTTAAATGTCTCAATGAAATAAATGGCAATCAGTTAGTTTTGAATTTAAGGTAAAAAAATTAATTCGAAGTTAATACTTTATGACAATTTATAATCAACTCGACAATCATTGTTAAACTGAGTCTTTCTTATTTTCTGTTTGAATTTAAACATTATCTTTCTTACTTTTTCTTGATTCACAATCGAATAGTACTCTCTCTGTGGTATTAAAAATGTTTTTAATTCAAGAATGAATAATCCTTGAAATTCTTTACGAGGGCCATGTTTTCTTGTAGCTTTGTTGTCTTTTTTAATAGGACCTTCATTCTTTTGTAACAATTTTTCAATCCTATTGTTCTGTTTCATATTATATTATATAAAATGTTTTTACTCCTTAACAAATTTTGCATATATATTCTCATTTTAATGATATTTGCTTCTTCATATTCATTGGTTCTCATTTCATATTGTTTACTATTCCTAATTATTATTTCTTTTTTTATGTCATCATGACATAAGTCGTAATTTGTTCGGCGCATTTTTTCATTCTTTTGTACAATATAAAGTAAAATATATATCTATGGGAGATGATAGCCCTTCTTAAGGGCCCTGTAGAGGGCTTCGAACATCTGAAGTTCTGAATAACCTGGTTTTGAAAGAGACCCTCCTGGCTTTACGAGCAGCATTTTTGAATTCAAATATTGAAGGGATTTCAAGAGTGAATATCTTGGAAAACTAGCGGAGGCGATTCTTCTCCACGAGATCCCATTGGCCTACAGAGAAGTATTTTTGCGAGAGGAGACTTTTGAAAGGTTATGTATTATTTTTAATTTGTTCGTTTCCTCCTCTTGTCTTTTCATTTTTCAGGTGAGTTTCGGGTACCTTGGAGAAACCTATCCATTTTTTGACGAGGGAATCCACATTGAAGAAATATATCCCCATCAATATTTTTAAATTTCAGCAAATTTTGTAAACAATAGTTACAAATCACCACACTCACGGGGAGAAAGGGTTTTTTGCTGAGGTTTTTCCCTAAGCTCTTGTATCATACGTCGAATTGTATGGTACCCCATTACACCAACCTCTGCTAACACATATACAGCTCTCAGTCACAAGAATATATATATATATATATATATATATTTCTTTTTCTATAGTCACAATCTCTATATTTGCTTTATTTTCTCTATTTGTAATTATTTCCAATTTTTCATTTTGTCTACGCATTCGTTCTTCTTGTTTTCCAATATTATTTGTTCATCTTGTGTATCTATTAATATGCGTTCAGCTTGTTTCTCTTCTAGTATTCATTCTTTCGGTTGATTAACTCTTTCACTTAATATTTCATCAAGAGCTTTTATATTTTCTTCTGTCTACTTTTTGGAAATACTGTACCATTTAATTTTACATTTTTTCTGAATTCCTCTTAATTTCTACTTCGAATGTCTCTGAAACTACTTTCCTTTCCTTTGAGTTCTTTTCTATTTTCTCTGATATTCCTTCCTTTCATTGCTTGTGAAACATCCTTACTACTTGTTTCATTCACGTTTGTTTCCTTGTCCCTTGCAATAAGTTTTTCATTCTCTTCTTCATCTCCTGTCTCCATTCCAACAACGGTTCAACTTTCTGTTTATATTTTTGTTTTTAAATCCAAATATGTAACAATTTCATAAAATTCTAGCCCCACGTTCGACGACAATTGTTACGGTAAATTAGCTGAAATTCTTGAATGTTACAAAATATTAATTAATTGAGACCCTTAAACTGTTTTGAGAATTATCATTCTAAATTCTAAATTCTTTCTCGCTTGAGACTCTATAGAAAATATATTTAATATTGTCTGATTGTTCTCTATCTTAATGTATTTAATCATTAATAATTATTTCTTCGTTTCCATAGTTCTTATCAATTCAATTAACACACACACTCTACCTTATGAGTTTTCAAAATTCATATGATAACAAAACTTTTAAAAATATATGTTATTTTTCTTACAAAACATGTCTTCAACTAGACCTAGTGGGGGTCCAAGACTTTTGACATTGTTTGTATTATTGTTTTCCTATTACTTCAAACAATTTAGATCCCATTGAGTTTAAATTTAAAACTTTCCTGTAAAATAAGATTTCGAAAGATTTTACAAAATTCCAGCAATATTTGACGAATAATTTTTTGTTAGAGATTTTTTTTGTTATGTTTTTAAAATTTTCCATTCATATGATACGAAATTTTGAGGCTTTGAGTAGGTATTTCTCCACTAACTACTATACCTAACTATAAGGAAATGCTTCAACTTGAGCTATTTTATGAAACGTGATCGATAATTATAGGTATACTATATGTAACTAATACATTAATTTTTATAACTAGCTCTATGAAGATTAATGAAAAGTGCATTTCTTCAATAAGAACATATAGTGTTATTTATTTGAGGTTATCCATACCACACTGTACTCAGAACCTGTCTGAGGTGGTTCTGAAAGAGGTTCAATTGATGAAACGTGACGACAAGTTAGAGCACATAATATAGAGTTGCTGCTTTATAGATTAAGCTCGAATGGCGTAATTTTTTGATAGCACCATATGATATCGAGATTGGCTGAGTAGAGGAATCTGAGCCACTTCGATGGTTGTATGAATACATTTCTTGAACCTCAAATTTACATCTCAGGTCTTTATTCCAATGATAAATTTATTAATTCAATTCAACCAAGGGTCCCAGAGATAGACGGAAAAACCCTGGCGCATTCGCCATTTTGTAACAACCCTCAAAGTTTTATTTTACGTCTAACAGTCACTAAGATAAGCCAAATAAGTCACAAAGTACCCTTATTAGCTGTCAAAATTTTCCATAATATGCAAATATCTCCAAAACGATCATAGATGGCCATAGATAGTGTTGAATAAACAGACCTTAATCTTTGAAGAGGAATCTAAATTTGAAATAAAGAATGAGGGTTGCCATTTAAAGGAAGTTGGTAGTTACTTTCAATAATTCATAAATTCGCTATTTCCAACAAAGTCATGTAGTATTCAAAGGTTTTTTTCTGGGTTTTCTCTCCCAAACTCTGAAAAATATCTATAAAATAAAAATTAATTATTTTGTGATTTGCTTCTGCGTAAGAAACACAAGATATTTCTCAGAAGCAATCAATTGAACAATGTTGCCTAGCAAACAACAACTAAACATCAATGAAGAAAGAACTATATCGTAACGTTTCGGAGTCTATATCAGACTCCTTCGTCAGACGATTAATGAAAATCTTAAGAATTATGTTGTTGACAGTTAACAACTATCAACAAAATAATTGATTGATAGTTAATAACTATCAACAAAATAATTCTTAAGATTTTCATGAAGCGTCTGACGGAGGAGTCTGATATAGACTCCGAAACGTTACGATATAGTTCTTTCTTCGTTGATGTTGTTTCGTTGTTGTTTGTCAGGCAACATTGTTCAATTTATTTTATTTATTTATTTATTTAGCGTATGGCGCTTTACACACTCTATACAATATACAGGGTGTCCCAAAAATACCACGCGAAAGTGATACTGGAGATAGATTGGCATTAGGTCTATCAGATAGCATCAACATGACCTCAGTAAAAGTCCGCTGGTTTTCGAGATATCACCACTGTTGCGTCCCATGACTTCACATGTTGGGAAGCGCTCATTTGTATTTCTAAACAAAGCAGCTCGCTTGAAAAACTTAAATGTTTTGGGTTAACTGGTTTATTTTTGCATGGGTGGTCTCACCCTTGAAATTAATATTTTCCACGGAAAGATAATTGCGAGTAAAATATCTTGTAATACTTCAACCCTTGTAGAAGTATTTATGACCTATTTCCTGTGAAATATTGATAAAATGCATACAACAACTAACACATTGCCAGAGCTGTGAGTCCTTTGTCTAGATTCTAACCCATACAAAAATCTAGAATTTTCCGATTAGATCGCCACGGCTTTGGCTATTCTCTAAATCGAGGGCGTAGATTCCGAATCTGTAATTATTTTTTCCGTATCTCGATTAATTTTGGTAATATGGCGAAAAATCCGACTGATTAGTCCATTTTCCGGAGGTAGAGTCAGAAATTGCGACTTTCTTCGTCATTGCTCCGAAACTAATCGAGATACGGAAAATCTAATTACAGATTCGTGATCTGCGTACCCGATTTAGTGAATAACCAAAGCCGCGTCGACCTAATCGGAAAATTGTAGATTTTTGTATGTGTTGGATACTAGAGAAAACTTTTTGGCGTTTGAAGGATTCGCTCATTACCTAATATTTTCCGAAAGGATAGAGATACAGAAAAAATAGATACATAAATCTGAACGTCGTCCACCGACCAATCATCGGGGAAAATTTGGATATCGAGATGTGAAAATCATAGATTTCGGACGGGAAAGAAGAATTTTCCTTCGATTCCGGGTCAAAAATATTTCTAAGTGCCGACCCAAAAAATTTTTTTCATGGTATATCAATACGGAGCTCGTGTCTAATTAAATCGAGGTCGCTGATCACGAATATGTAATTAGTTTTTCCCTAAGTGGCGTACTTTGGGAAAATTTTCACTTAAAGTGAAAAATTTGACGAAAATATGTCAATTTTGGAACTTTCCACCGCCCAAAAAAATCGGAGTAGGGTGTTGCTGATTTTTAACGTCTTATTTGGATCCTTTATCTATCGAATCATCCCAACAATAAATGTCCAGGTCGTACGCTTCGGAAATTATGATTTTTTTTCCCGAGGGTCTATTTTTCGGAAAATTCTTTCCGCGATATTTCCTCGGAAAATTTTTGTAATAGATATCTGATGGTAGATTCGGAATCTACGGCCCCGAATCTATAAGAATAAGTACCCGTTTCATAGTTTTGCGTCAAAAATTTTTTCTCGAAAAATGGGATTTTTTTAAGGCTAATGTATTGAAAAATTGCCAAAATTCGACCGGTCTCCGATTTCGATGCAAATTACGTCATTTACTAATTCGGGACCGTAGATTACGAATATATGATCAGATTTTTCATTAGAGAATTTTCCGCGGAAATACCGCGGAATAAATTTTCCGAAAAACAGACCCTTAGGAAAAAAATCATAATTTCCGAATAGTACGGCCTGGACATTCTTTGTTTGGATTATTCAGTAGATAAAGGATCCATATATGGGGGCAAAAATCAACAACACCTTACTCCGATTGTTTTGGGCGGTGAGAACTTCCAAAATTGACCTATTTTAGTCCATTTTTTCACTCTAAGTGAAAATTTTCCCAAAGTACGCCACTTAGGGAAAAACTAATTGCATATTCGTGATCAGCGATTTTGATCTAACTAGACACGAGCTCCGTATCGATATACCATGAAAAAAATTTTTTGGGTCGGCACTTAGAAATATTTTTGACCCGGAATCGAAGGAAAATTCTTCTTTCCCGTCTGAAATCTATGATTTTCACATCTCGATATCCAAATTTTCCCCGAGGATTGGTCGGTGGCCGACGTTTAGATTTATGTATCTATTTCCTCTGTATCTCTATCCGTTCGGAAAATATTAGGAAATGAGTAAATCCGTCAAACGCCAAAAAGTTTTCTCTAGTATCTAACCCAGGGGTCACCAATTAGTTTCATTGGAGGTCCGTTCACAAAATCTGTATATCTGTCGCGGGTCGTTGATAGCATTATGATGGCATAAGAATTTGACTATCAGTTAATCTAAATCCAATATCTATAATTAGTAAATAAAACGAAAAGTTATCTGAATTTTTTCAATCAAGAACACATGTTTTCTGGAAAAATGGTCCGCAAAAAAAAGGTTCGCGATCCGCATCCGGACCGCGGTCCGCCATTTGGTGACCCCTGGTCTAGACTATTCGAAGACCCCTAGTCTGTGAAAGTCGGACCGGTTTCCATGTTACAAAACAATGAATGTGGGAGCGAGATAGCCGATAAGGGTTTTGGTTTTTTTTAATAAGTAGCAATTCTGGTTCTGATTAAAAAAAATTGGTAGTGTTGTATCATTTTGAAAAGGGCATGAAATGGACCAGTTTTTGCGATTATTTGTCAATTCAGTCTGATATAATTTTTTTTCACAGCAGTCAGTCAAACTTAAGTTAACGTTTTAACTTCGATGAAAAATTATATACGATTTACACTTATTTATTCAATATTGTGACGCGTTTCGTCGACACAGCGACTTCATCAGACTACATCATACAGTATGACATACATCATACAGTATGATGTAGTCTGATGAAGTCGCTGTGTCGACGAAACGCGTCACAATATTGAATAAATAAGTGTGAATCGTATATAATTTTTCATTTAGTTAATATGGATTTGCATCAAGTAAAAGCCACAAGCATTAAATTTAAAAAAAAAAAAAAGTTTTAACTTCGGCATAAAATACAACAAGTTAGACATTTTTTGAAGGATTTTGTTCTAGTTGTCGGTGAAGTTATTACTTCATTATTTAAAGCACTATTCAGGATAGCCTAGGTAAAAAAAAAATGAGTTTGAAGTAATTTCTAGCAATGCTAGGCGATAAAAGACCGAAAACTGGAGATTTTTAAAAAATACACAAAAGTGGTGATATCTCGAAAACCAGCGGACTTTTACTGAGGTCATGTTGATGCTATCTGATAGACCTAATGCCAATCTATCTCCAGTGTCACTTTCGCGTGGTATTTTTGGGACACCCTGTATATGGACACATATTTCTAGATACAAAAATATAAAAGATTAACTGGACGTTCTCTATGTCTGATCTAGCATAAGTTGCTATGCCATGGGCGTGGTGGTAGGTTGCGCCAATAATGGTTGCGACGTGAGTTTCTTGGACAACTGCTATATCGATATTTCCGCTAAGCAGAATTTTGGAGAGGCATTGATTTTTTCCCTTGCTAGATCCTTCTACGTTCAGCTGGCATATCCGGACAGATGGTCCCAGATATCTGGTCGGTTGGCGCTGAGAAGCGCCGTTCTGTGAGTCAATTCGCATCATTCGGTATCGTTCGGTACAGTTCAATTGATTGCTTCTGACAAATATCTTGAGTTTCTTACGCAGAAGCAAATCTAAAATAATTAATTTTTATTTTATAGATATTTTTCAGAGTTTGGGAGAGAAAACCCAGAAAAAAACCTTCGAATAATGAGTATACCTCCCACAGTATCCTTTAATGATTACTTAAAGTCATGTAGTACATTTGAAAAATATAATTTCTAAAACATAAAATGAAATTTATCAGTAATTCGAATGAAACGAAAAAATTTCCGCAATATGTTGGTTTAATTTCTTCCTCTACACCCACTTTCAATGCCATAATTCATAATTTCCATATTTCCAAACGAGATTCATTTTCCTTGGAGCCGACAATCAGACCTTATCAGTCGAGTATGCCATCCTTCCCCCAACTACGCCCTTACCAGAGCTTATGTTGCTCATTCAATCCTTCATCCAATTCTGGCAATCCATCCTCGGGACCACGCTCTGCTAAATACTTTGCAAGCTGTCTTCCATTCCCCCTGTTAGGCGAGGATATTCGGAATTATTGCCTGTTATTACTGTGGAGAATGTAACGGAATGAGATTGGACATAACGAATAATTCAACAGACATTTGGCGGTTGAACAACATAGTGCATCTCTGATACGCCAATACTGTGGGGGAAACTTGCAAATTGTAATGGATTTGGTTGCATTGAGCTGATGCTTCGAGTATCATTTTTCAATAATTCTGGAAAATGGGCAGATAAGTGCGATTTTGAGATCATTAGTTGATACCAGTTAATCGGAATAAGACCTGATTTCTTGATTTTATTGGCTTTGTGTGTTGTCCGCTGATAACAATGAAATATTATCATCTGTGTTGGCTTGGCGTCATTCGATATGAACTTACAGGCGTGTTCCTCAATGTTATGGAAATCTTATAAGTTATAGGAAGGTATAGAAATCCGATACAAATATGTTATAGAAATGTAATTAGGGACGGATTTTCTATAACTTATAAGATTTCTATAACAGTTTGGAACACTATTGAATGGTTTGATTCTGGGCTTTCTCTTCCAAACGCCCAAAAATATCTATAAAATGAAAAAATTATTATTTTATTATTTGCTTCTGCGTAAAAAACACAGATTTTTAAGAAGCAATCAATCGAAAAATGTTGCCTATCAAACAATAACGAATCAACATCATGGATGAAACAACTATATCGTATAACGTTTCGGAGTCTATATCAGACTCCTTCGTTAGACGCTTAACGAAAATCACAGAATTATTTTTTGTGGATTGCTATTCTGAAATTCGAAAATTGCACCCTCACAGTATTTAAAAATCATAATAACATAGTTTTACTTTGCATAGAAATTTCTAAGTTTCAACTACTTTTTTAATAAATTCAGCCAAATAAGGTCAATACCAATTGAGCAATTTGTAAAATTGCATTCTCTGTTCAACAAAATACAAGTTGACTCCGTAAGTTTCCTTTTAACTCAATCCGATTCTGTCATCAGAATCTTTTTATTACTCCTATCCATCATGTGATTTCCTTGTATTGTACATACCAGTTCTGCTATTTTTGATTTCTGTATGTCTCTATTTCTCAAGTTGTTCTCATTTTCCGACTTTCTCACGTCTACTGGTCTTGATGTTTCTCCTGTGTACGATTTACCACAAACACAAGGAATATTATTTTACCATATTAAATACACTTTTTTTTATTTTTGTCTTTCATTAATAGGTTTTGTCTTTGTTAACAAAGACCTAAGATACTTCAAATACTGTCAAGGTGACAATTCTCGAGTTCCAGAATCGCAATCAACAAAAAATAATTCTTAAGATGTTCGTTAAGTGTCTGACGAAGGAGTATGATATAGACTCCGAAACGTTACGATATAGTGTTTCATCGTTGATGTTGTTTCGTTATTGTTTGTTAGGCAACATTGTTCGATTGATTGCTTCTGATGAATATCTTGTGTTTCTTACGCAGAAGCAAATCATAAAATAACAATTTTTTTATTTATAGATAAATATAGATATTTTGCAGAGTTTGGGAGAGAAAACCCAGAAAGAAACTATTTAAGGATATTTTCTATTCATCGTTGAAATACACATTATAAATACTACCTGGAATGGCTGCGACTATGGGGAAATACTCAAATGTAAATTCCACCTTTCAGCGTCGAAAAAAACAAATCCCACCATGCATCAACTGTCCATCCCATTCGCCAAATGAGATAATTTTACTTTCATGCAACAGTGAGTTGGTGAGGGAAAACAAATTCTATAAGAAGTGGTAACTCATTCTTCACAAGGGAAAGGGGCCCCGATAAAAAATGGCGCGTCTTTAGAGTGAATTGCAGAAGTGTATCCCTTGGGGAAAAATCCCCTTGATGAATAATATCAACTTCCCCTTTTCCCAGGTAACCAAACAAACATTAGGAAATGACAGTGCTGAAAGTGACCGCTGATATGGACGATAGAGTGGAAGTTGTTTCCTTTTTCCCCTCCTTTTTACCGCTCGTAGCATCTCGAATGTATCGCTATGTTGAAGCTATATAAATCAACTTAAATGGAAAGAATTCTCTTGCAGTGGAACGACAACTACATAAGAGTACATGCATATTCATGATTTATAGCGACTCGACTTAATGCTCTGATCTGGAAAATCATATCACTAAAATAGTAGATAATAAATTTATTAAACATAATAATGAAATAATAATATATATATATATATATTCTTTTGAACTTGAGCATTACAATTTGTTTTTTATCTAACAATAAAGCATGTGTATGAAAAAAGTGTTAGCAGAGGTTAGTGTAACGGGGTACCATATAATTTGATATATGATACTGGAGCTTAGGAAAAAAACCTCAGCAAAAAAACCCTATCTCCCCGATAGTATTGTGATTTATGAAAATGGAAATTGTTAACAAAATATGCTGAAATATTAAATATTGAAGGGCATCTTTTTCTTCATTATCGCTTCTTCCTTCAACAAGCAGATAAGTTTCTCCAAGGTACCCGAAACCCAATCTGGAAAAGGAAAAAACTAAGGGAGAAAACGAACAAATTAAAAATGGAATATTCTATATTTCATTAAATAGATTTGAAACTCGCTACCCATTCTAAAAATGATTCAGAAACATTATGAATAGCCCTAAAACCATCTTTGAATCTATATATGCGACAATTATTAACTAAATGATCTATGGTTTCCTCTGCTTCCCCGCATTCACAACTAGGACTCTCAACTGAGTTCCACCTGAAAAGCATGCTGTTGCAACGACCATGACCGGTTGTTAGACGATTCAGAATAGACCATATTCTCCTTGGAAGATCAAACCCCGGAACTCTATTTGAAGGATCAGAAATTAAATCTTTGTTGAATAAATTGCAAGAAATCCATTCAGACCGCCAAACTTCCTTGTCACTTTTATTCGAATTTAGAAAACAGTTGGACCATAAAGGGTTTCGTGACTTCAATCTGGGAATCTTATTGCCTGGAATGTAGGAGATAATCGCTTCAAATATTCACTGGTGGGGGAAGGCTGATTTCCGTGTTTGTCTCATAGGTGGCGTGGGCGATTAGGTACGATCGACCAAGCCGGCTCTGAGAGGCTTAACCCGGGTCAGTTTAGTTGAATTTGTTGAGAAGCTACTGAGTACTGATGAAGGCCAAGAAGCCAGAAACGCGTCTGCTCTTGCTTTCTCGGCAAATCAATGAACCCCCTGGGGTCTATTTGACTTGTGAAATATATGCATAAGTATATTTATTATACGAAGCCATTTATGAAGGACCCGATTGGCAGGAACGCTCTGGACTTGTTGATTTATCAACAACGGTATCGCCATTTTTCATAATTAATATTCGTGAAGCCATTGGTGAAATATAGGTGCACACAATCGATAATGTGCTTAAAAATTGGACCGATCGTGTAGGCTACTGCATGGCCAGCCGAGGCAGCCATTTGAATGAGATTATTTTCCATTATCAACCGGAAGGATTGTACTTTCAAATAAAAAAAGAAATTTCATTCAGTAGATTTCTTTTAATGCATTTTCAAAAAAAAAACGTTATTTGGCGGACCCTTTACTATGTTTGTGTTCTTTTCGCCTACATATCATGTTGTTTGATTTCACGTAACAAAATCTCACTAAAATGCCATCCCTGATGCGGCGCAATAATTGATGACCCTATTTTTCTTTCAGGAAAAAACTGCTCTCAACCCGTCCTATCTTCCCTTTTCCACCCGAAAGTTCTCGCTTTGCCGGTGGTGCTCGATGGATCGGGAATTAGTTATGCCGGTGTATTGTTAAATCGGGCGTTCCTGCAGGAACGAATGAATCTGTCAACGAGAAGGGATGGTGCACGGAAACGGACCGGGCCAAGATGAACGTACCTGGGGTAACTTCCCTGATAAAGCGAACTGCCAATCGTGAACGGTGGAAATTCGATACCCTGCGTTGTAGGAAATGCTTATTCCCTTTCAGTTTTCTCGTGGGTGGGAGGTGAAGCTGAAACTTTTAAATTTGGTATTTCTAGAGTAGACCAGTGCTGAAGCCTATGAAAAGAGGTAAAAAGTGAAAAAAAAATAACAGTAGAATGAAACACATTGGAAAAGGAAAAATTGGTTCAGCCCTGTGGACAGGAGCTTTCTGGCGCTCTGGTTCAAACAGACAAATTATATCTCCGAAAGTATTGGTTTCTCAGAGTTGGGAATTATATCAAGGTATTCATATGATAGAACTGCATCATAAAGGAAATTCAATTCAAATGATAGTTTATTTATCAAGATTAAATGAGCAATCATGAGAATGAGAACTGCACCATGGAAGAAATCAAATTAAATCTGGCCACTTTTGCCCAATAACGAACTTAGCCGAGATATTCATCTCCCTAACCTACTCTGAAAATTTCAACTACCTACCTCATTCCGTTCGAGAGTTATATCTATGTCTATGGATGAAAAGCAGTCTCACTACTCTCAGATCTCTTACTTCATGTTCCGTTCCGAAATGTAAGACTTTTCTGAGAAAAACTATTATGACAATTCATACATAGAATAATTATATCATTCTGTAATAACGTTGAAATACGATTTATTATTGAAATTTTGAAAAATCATATCTCCGAAATTATAAGCTTATTAGAGTTAAAAATGATATCATTGGATTCTTATGGTAAAACTGCTTATTGAAAAAAAATTAATTTGGAATTTGCTTTGTAAAAAATATTTTTTTTTTGTTACTCCGAAACCATCTGTCCGATTTTGCCCTATAACGAACTAATAGTTTATTTATCAAGATTAAATGAGCAATCTGAGAATGAGAACTGCACCATGGAAGAAATCGAATTAAATCTGGCCAATTTTGCCCAATAACGAACTTATCCGAGATATTCATCTCCCCAACCTACTCTGAAAATTTCAACTACCTAGCTCATTCCGTTCGAGAGTTATTGTAGAAAAACTTTTTTTAAATTTTGAAATTTTTTTTGACACTTTGCGATAATCTGGTCAATACAAAACTTCACATGCGTATAAAGGTCATGATTCTACAATTTGATGCTAAATTTTAGATAGATCGTGTGATCGGTTTCGGAAATATTCATAAAAAATATTTTTACTAAAATTGGCCATAACTCCGAAACCGCTTGATGGATTTCTCCCATTAACGAGCTCGTCCGAGATATTTACGCTCCAAACCCACCTTGCAAATTTCAATCCGCTAACTCCTTTCGTTCGAGAGTTATCATGCCTATGGCCGGCCGACCGGCCGGCCGGACAGAATCGATTTCGACCTCGGATTCTTGATCAGTGAGTCGAACCAAATCGTTTAAGACCATTTTCATCGAAAAATCCGAAAATTACAGACATTTGGGCAAATTGATAAGCACTCAGTTCTGAGGAACTAGAGCGCCAACAAGTTACGTATGACAATTGCCCAAAACAGGATTAAAGTACCTACAAATAGTAGATTTTTCATAAAACATGTATCAAAGAAGAGTAATATTGAAAAATTACCTTGTAATCGATCAAAAATTTCCTGATCTACGTTCACCAAATTTTCTCCTCTCTCGAACTGCAGAATTATGCTTTCAATATTTACATTCTATTTGCATTCTATGTCTATGGATGAAAAGCAGTCTCACTACTCTCAGATCTCTTACTTCATGTTCCGTTCCGAAATGTAAGACTTTTCTGAGAAAAACTAATTTCGGAGCAAACAACTGAGATTTTTCTCACTTCGCTCACATTTCGGAATACACTTTATTCTCATAATTCTTCGATTGATTAGATAATGTAATGTCTCGGGATAATAAGTTGATATTATGACAATTCATACATAGATTAATTATATCACTCTGTGAAATACGATTTATCATTGAAATTTTGAAAATCATATCTCCGAAAGTATTAGCTTGTTACAGCTAAAAATGATATCATCAAATTCTTATGGTAAAACTATTTATTGAAAAAAATTTAATTTGAAATTTGTTCTGTAAAAAAAAATTTTTTTTTTGTTACTCCGAAACCATCTATCCGATTTTGCCCAGTAACGAACTTAACCGAGATATTTATCTCCCTAACCTACTCTGAAAATATCAACTGTCTAGCTCATTCCGTTCGAGAGTTATCGTGCCTTTGGCCGGCCGGCCGGACAGAATGAATTTCGACCACGGATTCTTGATCAGTGAGTCGAACCAAATCGCTTAAGACCATTTTCACCGAAATATTCGAAAATTACAGACATTTGGGCAAATTGATAAGCACTCAGTTCCGAGGAACTAGAGCGCCAAAAATGATTGTTGTCAACGCGATATATAAAATGGGTGAAAATTATAGGTTTTGTACCTTTTCTGAAGCAGAAATAACAAAAAAGATTTTAGAAACTACTTCGAAAAATACTCTAATAAGTAATCAGTCTATATGGAGACAATTTGAGACCTTCACCAAAGAAAGAAATTATATTCTGGAACAACCTACTACAAAAGCTACTCTGGCATTGATTTTGAAAGATTGGGCTTATAACATGAAAAGAAAAGACGGAAATGATTATAAAGAAGCAGTAATAAAGACAATGTGGAATAAAAAGGCAAAATTAGTTCAAGAACTTTACTTTAATAAGTAAAACAGGTATAATTTTATGATAGTTTTATTGATCTTTATTATTGTAAAAATTCGTGAATCAAAAAATAATCTAGTCAAATATAACTCGCGAGTTCCATAAATTAGAAAATAATTTGACAGATTTTGTTCAAACTTGTTGATATTTCGAAATAGCCACTCGAGCGCTACGCCACTCTCGTGACTATTGCCTGGCAACAAGTTCTCAAAAAATTTGTCAAATTATTTTCAATTTATTCTCACTCTCTTGTTATATTATTACTGATAATAATTCGAATAAAGTGATTACATTTTGGGCGCGCAGCAGTATTTGCGTTTTATTCCACTTTAAATTCCTAATTGAATCTCCCTTTACATGTCAATGGAAACCCTCTCATTCCGGAGTCCTTGAGACACTACTCGTATTTCGCCACATCGAAACGAGTCGAACCGATCAATAATTCAATATTCGAAACCCTTAACGTCCTTCTGAAGCGGGCATTCCGATAACTTCACATTTTCACTATCTTCCTTACGCATAATTCCCTTTTACAGGTCATCGGTCTCTTAAACCACCCCCCAACCCCCAACGCCATCGATTCGGATTCCCACTTTCAGTACGCACCACAGCGGCATCCAGTTAAATATTTAACCGGGAAGTTGCAGGAACATCACGGAATGCGGAAGGTGCGCGACTTGAAAACTTGGGTGCTTTTGCCGCATCGAAAACTCGCAACGTATAAATTTTACAGTATTTCGGAACATGGACGCAGATTGGGATACAAACGATCCAATTATACAGGTAAATTAGAGAAAACCGGAATCGGTACGCACGCACATACTTCAAATGTCAACCGCGGCCGGATGCCAGACACGGAAGTGGTTAATTTGTTATGGAGCGATAGCATTTTGGATATACCACGAAATCTGTTCATTTTGGCGAACGTTTTCGATTGCGCCGAGACTTGGAAATCGTAATTTCAAGTTTCATATACATACGACAAGTTTCTATTTCTACAGGGTCATTCTTTTGAAGGGGCGATTTGCCTTTTATGGGAAAGAAAAAAATGGTTCAAGCCCTGTGGACAGGAGCTTTTTAGCGCACTTTTTCAAACAGACAAATTATATCTTCGAAAGTATTGGTTTCTCAGAGTTGGTAATTATATCAATGGATTCCTATGATAGAACTGCATCATGAAAGAAATTGAATTTAATAAAAGTGGTCGTTTTTAAAATGCTTCAATTATTATATTTAAAAAAAAAGAGCAATCTACAATGTCGCAATGCTTTAATGCTTCAAAAATTGTCATTAAATTTATTTATCAAGATTAAATGAGCAATCTGCAATGATTCAACCTCGAAGATTGGGTTATTGCAACATATACCTACTCGGTGCATAGTTTTTACAACTCGAAATACCTAAGAAAAATATCATTGGAATGTCTAGAGCGAGGCTGGAGACAATCATAACAGATTGTCCATTTATTCCTGATATTTGAGTAGGTAGTGGATTACGAACAAATTATTTTAATAGTTCAAAATATATCAATAAAATACTATCCTCTTTTCATAATTTAAAATTTAATAGTTAATACCACTAACACATTCTTTTCTGTATTATGAACCTTAAATCAAGAAAAAATGTTTTATACACAAATGTAGATCCATATTTCATGTTTTTTTTTGCTAGCAACATTATGAAAATACTGTATATAGGAACGTGTCTCACTACTTAAGGAAGTAAAAGGTAATATTAACCTCAGTGGTCATCGAACAGTAATTTATTTTGATGATTCCATTATGTTCTTCATTCCTATTGCCTCCATGAACGACAACATTAAAATGATCCAATTCTTAATCTTCTGAAACATCATCCCCAATATTTATACATAAATTATTCAATATGTAATCAGTCAATATTATATTCGGTTTCAAAACAATCTTGTATATATTCACAAATTCACGAATCGGATAGTTGTTTTCCAAGAGAAAATATTTTCTAACTACGAATTGACAATCTCTAATAGCTAGAAAAGATGACATTTATGAGCAGTGAACACAGACAGATTCTGTGTTCACATTCTGTGAATACATATAACTTACGATGTATTATTGAAACTTTGTAACATAATATCTAAGAAAGTATTAGCTTGTTAGAGTTAAAAATGGATTCTTATGATAAAGCTGCATCCTAAAAAAATTCATAAGTTGTAATGTAAAAAAAATTTTTTTTTTCGTTACTCCGAAACTATTAGACCGATTTTGCCGAATAACGAACTCAATCGAGATATTCATCCCCCAAACCTATTCTAAAAATGTCAACTGTCTAGCTCATTCCGTTCGAGAGTTATCGTGTTAATTGGCAAAAACAATCGATTTGATGATAAAAATCTATATATTGTTAAAATGAATGTACAACTTAAAGAAACACCATGCATATTATACCTTTCGACAATAATTTGACGACAATCGGAATGTTCGACCCATCAAATAGCTTATTTTAGGTTTGAGGAAAGAGCTGACTAACAACTCTATCACCGTGAATAAATTTCACGGCAAATTTTGTAGGTTATTGTGGCAGTATTGATCACAATGGAAAGCCAGCAGTTGCTGTTCATAAAAATTCTCAAATAAGGATATAGCCATAAAATAATCATGAAATTTAGAATGCGGCTCCGACAGTTACAGATTATAAATTCAGCCATCAATTTTTATTACCTTCAAAAACAATTAACAGTTCTGGCATAATATCACAGAAATGAGAGCAATATCAATTACGTGTTTTGTATATTTTCTTCTTTATTATAGAAATGAGGCTTGGATAAGGCAATACAATCTTGAAATAGAATAATTCTTTAACTGTACTTCTAAAATTATTGCCTTTATGCATGGCAGTGTTCGATAAAAGCCCACTGTTGGTGAATATTCATAAAGATTAGGCATAAAAAGGGCACTTCTTATAACGATTTGAGGAATTAACGGCGTAATCATAGCCGTTTGATACAGCTTATTTCGTTTGAAAATAATTTATTTGTCGCTATTTTCTTCAGTGGGTGACATGTTTCACATCATAGAATTTCATCAAGAATAAGTTATTTATTCAGTAAGCTGCAAGAAATATTATTTCGAAGATAAACGTGTCTTTCGAGTGTAATGTGGATATTTACAATTCATGTAGAACGAAAGCGAACAAAAAGTAGAATACCTATCGAAAAAAAATAAGTTCGAATGTGTAGATGAGATTTGAGATCGGAATAATGGGTAATTTAATGGTGAATATTCATTATTTAGCAGTTTAATTTTTCCATCGCAAATACGAAAGAAAACACTTGGCTTAAGCTTTACACTATTATAAAACTGTCTTGTGGAACTTCAGTTCCGGTTTTTAAAAATGTTCAAAACTTAGGAGAATGAACATTGCAATTAAACAGATGCAAGAAGTAGGCAGGCATAGATGAACTTCTAGTGGATCATTATCGACAGGTAGTTTTTGTATTTGAGTGTACACAATTCCTGGGTATTTTCTTTTATACAATGTTCTTTTAAAAAACGGTTGAGTTTTTATCACTAAGTATACATTTTTTGTGTTGAACTGCCCTTATATACAGTGTGAGTCTTCAGGTTGCACATTAATTTCAACCACAGATTCCTCTCATGAAACGAAACACTTTTTGCGCTTATGTTCTGGGTGACATCACGTTATCATTTTACCCAAATGTCTGTAATTTTCGATTTTTTTGCCGGAAATGGTCTCAAAGGACTTGGTTCGATATTCTTATGGAAAATTCGAGGTAAAATTTGATTCTGTCCGGCCGGCCGTCTGGCCCTCTCGCCATTGCCACGATAACTTGAGAACAGAAAGAGATAACATCTTAAAATTTTCAGGGTAGGTGGCACGTAACAATACGACGGACAAGTGCGTTAATGGTCATAATCGGCCCAGTGGTTTCCGAGTAATAATTTTGTTTTCAACCTATACAAATCCGATCGAGTTGAAACTTGGTGAAATTATGTGAGAATCGTATCACTAGAAAATATAAAAAAATGTATTGAGAAATAATATTTATGTGACGATAACCTGAGAACGGAAAGATATAGCGACTTGAAATTTTCAGGTTAGGTTGTGCATCTGAATGCGACATTTGAGTTTGTTTGTAGGCATAAACGGCCAAATGGTTTTGGAGTTATAATCATCTGACATTTTGGTGTTATTTCCTCTATAACTCAAAATATACAAATCTGATCGAATTTGAACTCGTTAATTGCTTGTAGAATGCCGACCCACTAATTATCGCGGAATTTCGTGAATATCGTATCCTGAAGTTACTTGAGGCGTAAGATTTTTCGTATTTCAATTCCAATAGAATACATATGTCAGAATTAAAAATTCTGTGATCATAGACGATCCTCTCGTTACTGAAGTCTGCCATTAAAATGGTATAAAATGTATTCATCTATCATGAAAGCTTAGAAAACGCTATATCGATGCTAAATACGATTGAGGGTGTCCAATAGAGGTGAGTAGATATTAGAACATGCGCGCAAAAGCTCCCGACTTCACGTCAGTCCTTCAACCAATTTTTCTTCCTCGAAGTCAAGACAATCAAATAAAGGTTTTCTTATTTGTTCATATGGTGTTAATTTGCCGCCAATTTTTGGGGTGTCATTGATTGACTGATATACCTAATTTTCTTCTTCATCTGAGACAAAAGAAAGAATGGACATTGAAGTTAGATATGCCCTTAATTTGTACAAATCACAAAACTATCGGAGTGACTGGGTTTTTTGCTGAGGATTTTTCTTCTAGGCTCATACATTTAATTATATGATACCCCGTTACACTAACCCTGTGAAAAAAAAATTGGTTCAAGCCCTGTGGACAGGAGCTATTGGGCGCATGTTCATCTTCCTTGTGGCCCGTACTGACCAGTAAAGAAAAAAAGCAGTATCATGTTGAATACCTTAATATTATTCTGGAACACAAATTTTCCATTACAATAATCTTCATCTAGCTTCTATTTAGTATCAATTCCTGTAGAACGTGATCATAATAAGTGTTTTCCATATAATAAAATGTGTTTGAACTTGGTATGTAGGAAATCTGACATCAATTATTGGAATTAATTGATTTGACAAACAGCCGTCAAATGAGGTAAATAGATTTTTGTGTCGATTTTCTGTGACCATAGAACGTCAAAACACGCTGGAATGTGAATTTTAAGCAATATCTTCTGGAATTGAGATCGTATCGAACTGAAATTTTGCACACTCGTGTAGAATGCTTGATTTAACGTCGGTACAAATTTTTTTATTAAAAAATTTTCCAACTGCCCGATCCCAACAATACTTAGATAATATTATATCCATAAATTAAGCATTTCATTATTGCATTTCTTGAAATAGGTACCTTTTCAAGTCGATCAACATCGTCCTTCTTTCGACGTCTAAACTATGACTTGATTCTTTATGTTTATGTCTTTGAATTTGTTTTCGGTGGAGTTCATAGAATAATCGATGAAACACTGAGAGAGACCCAGGAAATTTGACACATTTTGTCTTATATCTCCAGAAATTGAAATCGTATAGAGCCAAAATTTTGCACAATGTTGCAAAATACTACAATTGACGTTAGTACAAGTTTTTGTTGCAATCTGATGAATAGTTCACGAAAAAAAAATTTTTTTTTCGAAAAAATTAAAAGAAATATTTTTTTAAAAATTACCAACATTTCGATCATAACAGAATTTTGCCAAAAGTTGCGCGTTTATATCCTCGAACTGACTACCAAGTTTCGATTCAACATCTTCTTTAGTTCCTGAAATATCAGGGAAATAACCTGAAAATTTTAAATGTCTATAACTCCTAAACCGTCCGGCCGATTTTGCCCGTTAACGAACTTAACCGTCGCATTTTGATCAGAAGCCTACCTTGAAAGTTTGAAGTCGATAGGACCTTCGGTGCTCCTGTTATCGTGCCTACGGCCGGAAGTACGGCCGGCCGGCCGGCCATACGGCACCCAAAATTCTGACACCGGATTCGTGATCAGGGAGTCCGAATTAGTCTATTAGCCAATTTTCAGCTCGAAATTCGAAAATTACAGACATTTGGACGAAATGATAGGACGATGTTCCCCTAGAACATGCGCCCAAAAACCGTTTTCATGATTTTGAGTATGCCTCAATATCGAGTACATACCAATCGCTCCAAAGATGAATTCTAAGGAATCGAATACCCCTAAGCAGATATACAAGGATAATGAAGCTCCTCATGAACAAGAGCCACCTTACAAACCACAGCCTGGATCGCTATTATTAAAGATTAATCAACCGAGTCATATGATTCGAACGGGAACTCAAACCGTTAAAGATGCAAATTCACCTCACAAAGAGCAGGCTGAACACCAGTGCGGTATGTATAACATAATCGATATCTTCTTCAGTATCGCGTTGTGGAATAAGTGAACGTTCTACTTCTGACTGGGGCGCTGGAAAAGCTTGGTATTATATTGAATATTACATGTAGTAGTTATAGTCATTGTAGTGTATTCTCGGAGCGGCTACATTTTTAAAGAGGATCAATTGGAATGACATTAATATGCCACAGTCTCACTCGTGAATGTTATAATCATAACAGATATTGATTATGAAATGGTTTCGTTGGAATTCAAGGGAACTAAAATATACCAGTTTATTGTATTTCTGTGTATTTACTACAAATATTTGATGACGAGATTACGTCATGCTACTGGATATTCTAGTTTGAGTTGTTTGGGGACTTATTGTGAACACTACACTTGTTACTACACTCTTTTCCACTACAAACTTTGGTCGTCTAACATATTATGTTGTATTGTATTAGTATATTGTATAATTACTGGGAAAAGCATAATATTACCAAACGACTGTGATAATTACCAGACGAGAAGCGTAGCGACGAGTCTGGTAACACAGGAGTTTGGGAATATGCTTTTCCCACAAATTATACATACTATTTTTTCTTCGATCGTTGATTCACATTTAAAAAATTAATTAAAAAATATTTCATTCAAGATGTAATCAAGTAAGTTTAAATAGGTTCCTCTATGTTCATTTTGAAATATAGAAGTGGTAAACATGAAAATTACTTTGTTATGACAAAAGTAAAATAATTGTCGAGCTGGTTTTGTTTGATTCGTTATATTTTATAAGGAATTAAAAAAGAATTAATAAACATGAACACTGATAGTGATTATTTGTTACCTTGCACGCCTCCTGGACTAGTGGAAGCCGCGAACGCGGCTTCACTTAACTTACTTCCGGCGCAATCCAGAGAAAAGTATGAACTTCATCTTGGATTTTGCAGAAAAAACAACAGTGTATCCTTTTCTGAGAATGTACTGATGGCGTATGTTGCTGACTTGGCTAAAACAATGAAATCTTCGACGTTGTGGGCACATTATTCCATGCTTCGATCAACTTTGTCTGTTAAAAATATTATTAATATTGCCCAGTACCAAAAACTGAGAGCATTTTTAAAACGTCAAGTTACAGGATACAAACCGAAAAAATCAAAAATTTTAACCCAGGAACAAGTTCAGAAATTCATTTTAGAGGCCCAGGATGACATATTTTTATCGACCAAAGTAAGTAGATATAGATAAAATAGTATTGCTCAAAATACATAAAATACGAAATATACAATTTTTGATTACCTTTTAGGTAGCTCTAATATTTAGAATAGCAGGAGCCTGTCGACGAGATGAAATGTCCGAATGAAAGTTCAGTATATAGAAGATTTCGGTTCAAAAATACTGGAAAAAATAACAGAAACAAAAACAAATAAACCTAGATCATTTATCATTAACGAAACCTATTTAAATGTTTATAGAAAGTACGTATCATTTCGGCCTAATGATTTTGAAAATACTAGATTATTTTTTAAATTCAAAAAGGAAAAATGATGGAAGACAGTCATTGGAATAAATCAATTTGGAAAAATGCTGCAAATTGTTGCAAGTTATTAACAGTTGCCAAATCCGACAGAATATACAGGACATTGTTTCCGAAGATCATCGGCAACACATTTGGTAGATACTGGAGCTGATGTTCTTTCTTTAAAGTGAAAAAAAGCGTGTGATTGAAGCTGTGAAGGATGGACAAATATTTGAAATAATACATGAATCACTAATTTTGATCGAACTCTTGATTATTTGAATTTCATCCGAACACCCTCTTGATTATTTGAACACTTATTATTTTGAACTCTCGATAATTTGAAGTTTCAAGTTATTGAGAGTCGACTGTATACTCATACTTGAAATTTTGTTGTCTTTTCCTCTATAACTCAAAGTATAAAAATCTGATCCATTTAAAACTCGGTGATTACTTGTAGAATGCCGACCCACTAATTTTTGCGGAATTTCGTAAATATCGTATCCCGAAGTTACTTGAGGCCTAAGATTTTTCGTATATTATTAGATGTTCAACGAATTGCAATTCCATAAGAAAACATATGTAAGAATTAAAAATTCTGTTATCATACACGATCCTCCCATTACTCAAGTCTGCCATTAAAATGGTATGAAATGAATTCATATATTATAAAACATGAGAAAACAGTATATATCGATGCTAAATTCGATTAAAAGTGTCCAAATTCACGTCAGTGCTAGAAGCAATTTTTATTATTTCATTTTCCCAAATATTCTTTCTTATTATTGAGGTCTAATTCCTCTTTTTTTTCTTTTTCAAAATGAATGCAGAAAAAAACTCTTCTGCATTTCTACCCTTTCCGTTATAATTTTAGGGGACAGATATTATTTATTTGTAAATCTACATAGAACACGTATGCGACCATTCTGTTGGTTGAATAGTATTCGATTAAATTCTGCTCCAGGGTGATCCTCACCATCATAAATTATTTTCACTTCTAATTTTTTTTAAATGAAGGTAAATAATATTTTAATTATTATTTTAATCCTAAAGCACTAATTGGATCTTATTTTTTCAGAAACTAGGACTAAAATGTTCATTATTTTCAATTCGAATACCTGATTATAAAAATTACGGGACAGTCAAAATTGAGTAAGCTCTACTTTCATCTAATCTCAATTCCTTAGCTTTATTATCGAGACGCACAGAGCCGGTCCACAGGGGGAAGATTTCAGCAATAAGTGCCTCAAACCGCTGAATATGCACTTCAAAAAAGATTATAAGAAGAATGAAAAAATCTTCAACTTGTTATGCAGTCATTGTACCCCCAGACTTCCGCATGGATCGAGAGGAAACTTCGATCATTATATCTCATTTGGGGGCTTCTGTATTCCGTAGTGTGCGATGACGAGATTTTCCATTTTATTAATTTCCATTTCGCTGTTTGGAATATCTGAAAAGTTGCCGGAAAGTGGGGAAGATCGCAAACTTGGCCGGAACTCAAAATGTTGGTAAACCACTCCAGAATTATCCGCATATCGTTTTCATATTGAATATTCAGTTATTCATAAGGAGAGTTGAAAGCCACATTTTAATGAGAGGAACTGCCGTCTCGGCATCAGTTTCTACTCTAGGAAGGGTGAATTCGTTAATTCTCAACACTTTTCGAAGCTCGACATACCATTCAATAAGAAGTCTGGCGGGGAGTAGAATATAGGTAAGTATTTTGCTATAACATTACTGTGTGTCTATTAGAGCCCATAAACTATAAACTATAGATGTCGTCAGGTTTCTTCTGACTGAAACTCGTTTATGTCAAAGGTAAAATTCTGATCGAAAAAAAAATTCCACAAATTTTGAACAACGGTTCATTATTTCTATTCAATATGTAATAATATCAGTAATAATATCAATATGTAAATAGCTTCTATAATATATTGAAATATTAACAATATTGATTCATTCATGAGACAAAACATTTCTAATTTAGATTGAAAATGAATTAACCATCTCAAATGATCAGGTGACCAGAAAATCGGAATTCGGGTTTCACGTGTTCCGGGGCTTTGTGAAACAAAGGGGTAAAAGTAGGATGAAACCCATTGGAAAAGGAAGAAAATATAATAAAAATCAAATGAAAAATAATTTACTGGTGATCTGAGGTCAGAAAGTGGAACGGGGTGAGTTTAAAGGGCAAAAAACGGTTCATCTCGATTTTCGGCAAAACTACCAGTCCTATGGAAAAAAATAATACATAAGTTGTAGGCAATAAAATGATCTACAACTTTTGTATTTAAACTTTTTTCACTTCGAAATTTATGTGAAAAGTTGAAATAACCACGTTTTGGTTTTTTTATTTTTATATTCTACAAAAAATCTTTTTTTTTCACGAAATTTTGCTGAAAACTTACATCCTTATGTCGCAAACACACTGTAATTTTTCTGATTTAAAGAATCTATTTTTTCACCTCACTTCAAGTTAATATCGAAAAATTTTTAATCGATAATTCTCACATCAAAATAGAAGCTTTTTTGAAAAAGTTTGTGGGATTTTTGTTCGTTGAAATCTCTACTTTTTGATTGTGTTAAAAAATATTCGTTGCTATGATAAATTTTCTCAGAAAATGCTACGAAATAACAGGTAGTAAGGTCCAGACTCTCCTAGCCCTTTCTCCACTTCTCTATGAAATACCTTTTGATGGGCTAAAATTTTCCATAGGTCACTCAGGTAAATAAGTTATCTTGAAATAGAAATAAATAGGCATCTACGCATATGATTTAGAGGATATTCTACAACTTTTTTAAAATATTGTAGTCTTATTGTCCTATTGAATATCAAATTCATATACTCAGCATTTTCTGAAAAAATTCACCATAGTAATGTTTATTTTTTTGCACGATCAGAAAGTAGAGATTTCAATGAACAAAAAGCCCACCGACTTTTGTGAAAAATTAGATATTTTGACGTGAGAATTTTCGATTGAAAATTAGGCTGCCTTTTCGATATTATGTAAGTCAAAGTAAGGTGAACAAATTATGCCTGGGCAAGATAAAATTGCTATTCGCCGTTCCTAACGAATGTTGACTTATTATGGACTATACAAGTTCTGTTTTCAAAAATTATTATAATTTGTCACGAAATGAAATAAAGACAATCGAAAAAGGAAAAAAATTTTAAATGAAATAAAAAAATTTCATTTTGAAAATCAAAGTTTATTTCGGAGTGAGGGAAGTTATGTTGTAACTAGTCGAGTTCTTGTTGATTGATTATTGTATTATTATGTTATTGTTATTATTATTATTATCGAGTAGCTGTTAGTGGCTGTCTATTTTTGAACAGTTGAACATCTTTAAGCACACACCGGTGCCTTGGATCCTAGGTGCTTTGTAATGAACTTCGTAATGTGATAATATTGTATTAATGATAAAATGGAATATACTCAAGTATACCGAAAATAAGATAAATAAATCAGTTGAGCTAGAGAATATAAATAAGTTGGTTGATTTGCAATAATATATAACTATCTTTGATTATGGTTGTATTTTTTTAATTTTCATTTTCGATCTAGTAACAGTGGCAAAAATGGAAAAAAAATTAGTTGCTTGCCAGAATCTGATAAATTACTCTAGCACCATCATCGTTTACAGAGTGAAGTAGAACAAGGTTTGACAACTCTAGTTAACTGGTATTTAGTAGTGATTGTCGACTCCTTGTTATTGCATCTCGGTTGCAACAACCCAATCTACAATAATTGCACATTGCTCATATATTCTTGAAAAACGACTGTGTTTAATCTATTGTCCTCAAATACAGATAAACTTATACAGAACGTATTAGACCATCAGCTTTCTCGACAAAGACACACACGAATCGAATTTTATGACGGGGAGAAAAGAAGTTTGAAGTAACTTTCCCATTGCTTGCTCGTTAGTAAAGTGTTCGGACTCTTCTCGGACGATATAAAGAATTTATGTGGACACAACGAGAGGAAAACTTTGAACAAATATTTTATCGTCAATTTCCGTTCGTTTTCTATCCCGCTCGACTAATATCAACACATAAAAGTCCATTATGTTACCTCTTCACTTTCTGCTTATATCGCAATATTACTCGGGGATAGAGCAAGAAAACTCGCTCAGGGTTTAATCGATCGATATCTCACATAAGCACATAAGTTTCGCTACATCGAGTATGCCTATATTCTGTTGTGAATTTATTCCCTTTTTACTTCTGAACAAGATAATTCAGAGCTTACGTCTGGATTTGAAAGACGAATACAAAATTAAACACATCCGAAAAGTATACAAACTTGAACATAAGATAATTTCAAGTATAAAATGATTCCACTGTAAATTTCTTAAAAAGCAGTGACGCACCCCCACGCAATACTACATGAAGTTGAGTATGAATGAAGCGTTAAAAAGAGAAAAAAATCTTGAAAAGGAAAACATTATTTACAATTTTCTAGGGATACAAAAATTAGTGCGTCCGCATTCTACAAGTAATTAATAAATATAAATTGGATCGGATCAGCAAAAAAAAATTCAGATGGGTATAACTCTTAGACCCTAGGGCTGATTATCCCATTAACTTCACTGCCGCATTCGGCTGCACAACCAACCCTGGAAATTTCAAGTCGCTATCTCCTTCCGTTCAAAAATTATAGTTTATGCGGTCACCCATCCAGCTACTGAACTCGCCCAAGGCTGCTCAGATTCCAATATGTTTTCAGAATCTCCGACAATATAGATCCGATGGTGTTCATATTTAATATCTTCTGTGAAATTAAGTTTTGAAGGCTCTCACTAAAATTCAGCGATATCGGAGTATCCGTCCAATATCGTAGAATTTTGCGAAAAATCACTAGAGAATTAAAAAAAAATTATTTTGTATCTCAGGAACTATCCGTCATATCGCTGAAATTTTGCGAAAGCCTTCAAAACCTAACTTTACAGCCAAGTTCCAAATGTGAACGTGATCGGATCTATATTGTTGGAGATCCGAGCAGCACTGGGTGAGTTCAGTAGCTGGATGGGTGACAATTGCTGCGAACCACTTTCGAACGGAAAGAGATAGCAACTTGCAATTTTCAGGGTAGGTTGCTCAAGTGAAAGCATACAAATCTTTACAAGCCTACAAATATTATCAATCGCATTTTCTGCAGAAGTTTTAGGCTGATCAATCTGGAAACTTTTGTTGTTGTAGGAATGGTAAGATTGATACCATTATTGATCAAAATGAAGTGTACCAGAGCATTATTGTTGTGTTCCATCAGAACGTTACAGATTTGCTGTGATTCATTGTTAATTCTGTTTTAGGTAAAACATTCACAGAAACTTGGAGAAAAATCATTGAATGTGTGTTTAGTTGTTCTCGGTGACACCTCCTGTGTCCATTGAAGCTCAATGGCTAGTTCAAGTGAAGTATGCAGTTATATTATTTTACCTGATGTCTCGCCCCAAAGATGTACTGTCCTTTAGGCGCTCTTGTTCCTCGGAACAGAGTGCTTATCAATTTGGCCAAATGTCTGTAATTTTCGAATTTTTGGGTGAAAATGGTCTTAAACGATTTGGTTCGACTCGCCGATAGAGAATCCGTGGACAAAATCGATTCTGTCCGGCCGGCTCGTCCGTAGACACGATAACTCTTGAACGGAATGAGCTAGACAGTTGAAATTTTCGGAGTAGCTTTGTTAGCCGAATATCTCGGTTAAGTTCGTTATTGGGCGAAATCGGCCGAATGGATTTGGAGTAACGAAAAGAATTTTTTTTTTTACATAACTTCGAATTTAATTTTTTTTAAGATGCTGTTTTTTCATAAGAATCCATTGATATCATCTTAAGCTCTAATAAGTTGATATTTTCGGAGATATTATTTTTCAAAATTTCAATATTAAATCGTAACTCTATTATTTCACAGAATGCTGTATCGAAAATTAAGGTCTGTATCTATGAATTTCATCATTGTCATCTCATCTACAGATATAAGACCTATCAAACAAAGTATGATTGAAACTATTGGATAATCCATATGATGATGATGGAAATACCTTGGCAAGTTCAGAATATATTCTGAACTTGCCAAGGTATTTCCATCATCATCATATGGATTATCCAATAGTTTCAATCATACTTACGATATAGTTGTTTCTTCGTTGATGTTGTTTCGTTGTTGTTTGTTAGGCAACTTTGTTCGATTGATTGCTTCTGACAAATCTCTTGTGTTCCTTACGCAGAAGCAAACAACAAAATATATTTTTTTTATTTTATGGATATTTTCAGAGTTTGGGAGAGAAAACCCAGAAAGAAACCTTTCAATAATGAAAAAATAAATATTAATAATTCTATGTTTACGTGGAGTTTGTAGTCGTTTTATTGAAAGTTATTATTAGAATAGTTGAAAAACAGGCCAATGTTCCAGTTTTGTTTTTACTGCAGATATATCTGCAGTAAAAACAAAACTGGAACATTGGCCTGTTTTTCAACTATTCTAATAATAACTTTCAATAAAACGACTACAAACTCCACGTAAACATAGAATTATTAATATTTATTTTTTCATTATTGAAAGGTTTCTTTCTGGGTTTTCTCTCCCAAACTCTGAAAATATCCATAAAATAAAAAAAATATATTTTGTTGTTTGCTTCTGCGTAAGGAACACAAGAGATTTGTCAGAAGCAATCAATCGAACAAAGTTGCCTAACAAACAACAACGAAACAACATCAACGAAGAAACAACTATATCGTAACGTTTCGGAGTCTATATCAGACAACTTCGTCAGGCACTTAGCGAAAATCTTCAGAATTATCTTGTTGATAGTTATTCTGAAATTCGAGAATTGTCACATTCACCTTTTAATAATGAGTATACCTCCCACAGTGTCCTTTAATGATTATATATTTTTTCGTTATACTCAATCACAAATGACATGTTTTTAAGACATGTATGAGGCAAGTTTCAATAATCCATATTATATATTTGGAGAGATATTTCAACACTGACCAATAAAAAAATTAGTTCTCGTTTGAAAAAAATGAGTTTTGAAGTTTTTGTCATGACTGACTTTTATATTGAAATAGAAATACCCTGTATCTTCAATTGAATTTTTAATTAACGAAAGAGAAGCGTCGATATGGCTTATGTTAGAACCTAGAAAATGAGGAATTTGCATTCAAAAATCAATAAGTTATTAACATTGGAATGAAGCCCTATTTGAGAAAATCTGAGTGGTTTTTCAGATTTCGCACGAATTTTCTTAGAATAATATGTAAGTGACACATCAAAACAATGTAGAATCCAATGGGTAATCTGATTATTAGTGAAAAAATTGGGTATTACACTTAAAAGACGAAAGTTGGTATCATTTCCAGTGAAACCGGAAGTCGAACGAATCTGAAATGTTTTCAAGAATTCATCTCTCCTAACAAAGCTTTTAACTATAAAATTCAAGTGCTAATCTCGAGTCTTTCTTTGAAATATCATAAGGAACGGTCCTCGTGAATCACTCTGTAGAGGGCCAGCCTAACTCCAGTGGTCAAAAACCTGCAAAAAAATACATCCAGGCAAATAAAAGTGAAACCGAAATATGAAACTTTCTCCAACAATGCGGAATCCCCCCAGCTCACCTGACTCGATTTTTCCGCAAAAACGACACGTTACGTTTTAACGGCCGCATTTTCATGCCATGCGGGAACGTCACATGTCTCAAGAGATTAATATTGGAACAGGAATACGATTATTTATGATCCAACAAATATCACCCTGGAACGCCCCAGTTTCCGGGAGATTTATCTTTGTCGTTGTCATTATGGGCGCATTCGCGGCAAGGATAGGATACGGGAATTCATATTTTATGAATATATCTCTCTTATCTCGAAGGCGGAGATATATAGGGTGTGCCCGAATAGTGTGTACGGAAAGCTTCTATAAAAGGTGAAGTGATGATAACCTAACTATTTGTGTTCTTCGGACAGTTGCATATTGATGGTCTTTACTCAGAAAAGTGGGAAAGCCTTGTGGACAGGAGCTTTGGCTCAGTTGTTCAAATTTTGAGAAATCATATCTCCGAAACTAATGGCAACTCAGAGTTGGGAATGATATAAATGGATTATTTCTTACTTCTACTTCATCAAAATTCAAACAACATAAGGGAAATGAAATTCAACAAGTGTGTCAAAAATTATTAAATCGAAACCACAGACCGATTCTACCCAATAACGAACTTATCCGAGATATTAATTCCTCAAACTACTGAGAAAATTATACAGGGTGTCCCAAAAATACCACGCGAAAGTGACACTGGAGATAGATTGGCATTAGGTCTATCAGATAGCATCAACATGACCACAGTAAAAGTCCGCTGGTTTTCGAGATATCACCACTTTTGTGTATTTTTTAAAAATCTCCAGTTTTCGGTCTTTTATCGCCTAGCATTGCTAGAAATTACTTCAAACTCATGTTTTTTTTTACCTAGGCTATCCTGAATAGTTGCTTTAAACAATGAAGTAATAACTTCACCGACAACTAGAACAAAATCCTTCAAAAAATGTCTAACTTGTTGTATTTTATGCCGAAGTTAAAACGTTAACTTAAGTTTGACTGACTGCTGTGAAAAAAAATTATATCAGACTGAATTGACAAATAATCGCAAAAACTGGTCCATTTCATGCCCTTTTCAAAATGATACAACACTACCAATTTTTTTTAATCAGAACCAGAATTGCTACTTATTAAAAAAAAACCAAAACCCTTATCGACTATCTCGCTCCCACATTCATTGTTTTGTTACATGGAAACCGGTCCGACTTTCACAGACTAGGGGTCTTCGAATAGTCTAGACCAGGGGTCACCAAATGACGGACCGCGGTCCGGATGCGGATCGCGAACCTTTTTTTTGCGGACCATTTTTCCAGAAAACATGTATTCTTGATTAAAAAAATTCAGATAACTTTTCGTTTTATTTACTAATTATATATATTGGATTTAGATTAATTGCTAGTCAAATTCTTATGCCATCATAATGCTATCAACGACCCGCGACAGATATACAGATTTTGTGAACGGACCTCCAATGAAACTAATTGGTGACCCCTGGGTTAGATACTAGAGAAAACTTTTTGGCGTTTGACGCATTTACTCATTTCCTAATATTTTCCGAACGGATAGAGATACAGAGGAAATAGATACATAAATCTAAACGTCGTCCACCGACCAATCATCGGGGAAAATTTGGATATCGAGATGTGAAAATCATAGAGTTCGGACGGGAAAGAAGAATTTTCCTTCGATTCCGGGTCAAAAATATTTCTAAGTGCCGACCCAAAAAATTTTTTTCATGGTATATCGATACGGAGCTCGTGTCTAATTAAATCGAGGTCGCTGATCACGAATATGTAATTAGTTTTTCCCTAAGTGGCGTACTTTGGGAAAATTTTCACTTAGAGTGAAAAAATGGACGAAAATAGGTCAATTTTGGAAGTTCACACCGCCCAAACAAATCGGAGTAAGGTGTTGTTGATTTTTGCCCTCATATATGGATCCTTTATCTACTGAATAATCCAAACAGAAAATGTCCAGGCCTTACTATTTGGAAATTATGATTTTTTTCCCAAGGGTTTGTTTTTCGGAAAATTCATTTCGCGGTATTTCCGCGGAAAATTCTCTATGAAAAATCCGATCATATATTCGTAATCTACGGTCCCGAATTAGTAAATGACGTAATTTGCATCGAAATTGGAGACCGGTCGAATTTTGGCAATTTTTTAATACATTAGCCTTAAAAAAATCCCATTTTTCGAGAAAATTTTTTTGACGCAAAACTATGAAACGGGTATATATTCTTATAGATTCGGGGCCGTAGATTCCGAATCTACCATCAGATATTTATTAAAAAAAATTTCCGAGCAAATATCGCGGAAAGAATTTTCCGAATAATAGACCCTCGGAAAAAAAAATCATAATTTCCGAAGCGTACGACCTGGACATTTATTGTTCGGATGATTCGATAAATAAAGGATCCAAATATGACGTAAAAAATCCGCAACACCCTACTCCGATTTTTTTGGGCGGTGGAAAGTTCCAAAATTGACCTATTTTCGTCAATTTTTTCACTTTAAGTGAAAATTTTCCCCAAGTACGCCACTTAGGGAAAAACTAATTACATATTCGTGATCAGCGACCTCGATTTAATTAGACACGAGCTCCGTATCGATATACCATGAAAAAAATTTTTTGGGTCGGCACTTAGAAATATTTTTGACCCGGAATCGAAGGAAAATTCTTCTTTCCCGTCCGAAATCTATGATTTTCACATCTCGATATCCAAATTTTTCGCGAATATTGGTCGGTGGACGACGTTTAGATTTATGTATCTATTTTTTCTGTATCTCTATCCGTTCGGAAAATATTAGGTAATGAGCGAATCCGTCAAACGCCAAAAAGTTTTCTCTAGTATCCAACACATACAAAAATCTACAATTTTCCGATTAGGTCGACGCGGCTTTGGTTATTCACTAAATCGGGTACGCAGATCACGAACCTGTAATTAGATTTTCCGTATCTCGATTAGTTTCGGAGCAATTACGAAGAAAGTCGCAATTTCTGGCTCTACCTCCGGAAAATGGACTAATCAGTCGGATTTTTCGCCATATTACCAAAATTAATCGAGATACGGAAAAACTAATTACAGATTCGGAATCTACGCCCTCGATTTAGTGAATAGCCAAAGCCGTGGCGATCTAATCGGAAAATTCTAGATTTTTGTATGGGTTAGAATCTGGACAAAGGACTCACAGCTCTGGCAATGTGTTAGTTGTTGTATGCATTTTATCAATATTTCACAGGAAATAGGTCATAAATACTTCTACAAGGGTTGAAGTATTACAAGATATTTTACTTGCAATTATCTTTTCGTGGAAAATATTAATTTCAAGGGTGAGACCACCCATGCAAAAATAAACCAGTTAACCGAAAACATTTAAGTTTTACAAGCGAGCTGCATTGTTTAGAAATACAAATGAGCGCTTCCCAACATGTGAAGTCATGGGACGCAACAGTGGTGATATCTCGAAAACCAGCGGACTTTTACTGAGGTCATGTTGATGCTATCTGATAGACCTAATGCCAATCTATCTCCAGTGTCACTTTCGCGTGGTATTTTTGGGACACCCTGTATATTGTAGTTTTCTTTTTAATGGGGATATTCTGAACCCAATTTGATTAACTTACCAAAGTACATAATTCCATCATCATCATCATCATCATATGGATTATCCAAGAGCTGTCTACGATAGCTGAGGTTATTTCATGGGTCATTTTGCATTCAATCATACTTTGTTTGAAATGTATTTTATCTGTAGATGAGATGACAATGATGACATGTATGAACAGTGATCATGAAATTCATAGATGTGTACGTTAATTTTCGATACAGCATTCTGTGAAATCATAGAGTTACGATTTAATGTTGAAATTTTGAAAAATTATATCTCCGGAAGTATTAATTTGTTAGATTTGAAAATTATATCGATGGATTCTTATGAAGAAACTCCATAAAAAAAATTGAATTTGAAATTCGTGTTGTAAATTTTTATTTTTCTGATTTTGCCCATAACGAACTTAACCGAGATATTCATCTCCCAAACCTACTCTGGAAATTTCAACTGTTTGGCTCATTCCGTTCGAGAGTTATCGTGTCTACAGTCGGCCGTCCATCAAAAAATTCGAAAATTACAGACCTTTGGGCAAATTGATAAGCACTGTGTTCCGAGGAACAAGGGCGCCAAAAAGTACGCTATTCCCGAACCTGCATTGAGTCGTGGCAGTTTTGAGAATATTTTTCGAACACAGGAGATGAAATAGGTACTGTTATGGTTTTCTGTTTCCAACCAATTGATAGATCAAAATTACCTTGGAAGGAGGAATGAGTGAAAGATAGAAAATATTGTTTCAGAAGAACATTCACACTCCTGGGAAGTAGGAAAGAAAATGATTTCAAGACTCTTACACCAAAATTTAATTGGAATTCATAATCAACATAAAGAGCGGATTGATCAGAAGAAAATATAATAAGAAAAAAATAATAAATAATACGAAAAGGTATAACTAGTTATTGGGGGAAGAAAACAATCAGAAGAAGAAGCTAAAAAGGAACTGAAGAGATTTCACTGGTTTTTGGAAGGGGAAAGAAAGAAAAGAAAGAGAACAAAGATATATTTAAGAATCTTTTAAGGAAGAAGATTAGATTATGTTAGTAATAGAATATAGTGTATTATTGAGGTTTTGTAGATATTCAATAAATTGTTTTTTATTGTCAAATATTCTATATTCGACGTGACCTTTTTTTAAATAAGTAAGAATTGACCCCCAAGAAACATTACAAAAGTAATTGGTGCCTAAGTAATAGAATTCATATCAGTACATAGGTATAACATTCTAGTTATACATGATTTATTTTAATTTAATGCCAAAATTCAAGCAGATTCAGCTTTGCGTCATTTCAAGTGAAAAATTCATATAAACATAGGTCTGTTTTTGCACAATACTTATTTACAGAGTGTTGCAGTTTGTTTCGAAAAACCTTTTACATTATTAACTTGTACAACATAGTCGTTAATCAAAAGTTATTATTAATGTTTCAGTCTCTTTTAATTTAATAAAAATTGTTGAAAGTCCTATATTGTTTAAAAATAATTTTTTTTTACATTTTTGGGCGCATGTTTCATGAAATAGCGTGCTATCATTTAGCCGACATGTCTGTAATTTTTGGCGAAAATGGTCTCAAATGATTAGGTTCGAGTTACTGATGAATGATTCAAGGGCAAATACGATTCTGTCCAGCTAGCCGTTGCCGCGATAACTTCCGAACGGAAATTGAATTTTGGAGGATAGTTTGCGCATCCGTGTGTGACGGTTAAGTTCCTTGATAGGCATAATTGGTGAATAGCAATAAGTAATTGAATTGAAACTTGGTGTAGAACGCCAACATAAGGAATTCTACGAAATTTCGTTAAAATCTTATAATTTGGATATTTTAAAAAAATTATTAAAAAATATTCGTTCGTTAATGGGCATAATAGACCGAATGGTCTCGGAGTTATACCCATCTGAAATTTTGTTTTTATTTTCTCAACTCAGAATATAAAAATCCGATCCAATTCAAAGTTGGTAAATACTTGCAGAATGCTGACCCACAATTTTTTTTGGAAGTTTCGCAAAGATCATATCGCTTGAAGAAAACATTAGAATTATTTCTTAAAAAATTTTATATTTCAGAAATTACTTGTCAGATTCCGTAGTAATTCTGCACAAATATCCAAGCCGAATTTTATATTCCAATATTTTAAAATAAAATTCAAACAATATCATAAACTATTAATCGATGTACCTAACTCATTTTTCACTTCAGATCAATGAAAATCTCTGGATACATTTTTATTAGTGACCAACCGAAAGTTCGGTTTCGGTTTCGGTTTCGGCCAGTTTCGGCCAAGAAATCTAGTTTCGGCCTTAGTTTCGGTTTCGGCCCAAAATGGCCGAAACTATCGGCCGGGCCGAAACTTGACTGTTCGTGAATTATCCTGGTCATTTGGCCAGGAGTTAAAAGTAGGTATACATAATTGTCGTACAAGTTATTGTAATCTATCTTTGTTAAGACTGAGAATTCATGAGAATTCACTTTAATGATTATTAATTGGATTACATAGGGTGATTCCAAATAAGACCTGAAACTTGGAGGAGGAGTTAGTATGTCTCATTAGCTGTTGTTTAATACATATTTATTGATAACCAAAAATCAACAGTTTTTGGAGTTCGGGTGATTTTTAAAAGATTTCTGAACATAGTTCATATTTCGTCAATTATTTCTACGATGACCAAATTTGATGATAATTTTGAATTATTTTCATCAGAAAAGGATATGATATGTACGAAAAAATCGAAACTATGCTGTATGGGAGGTTGAAAAAGAATGTATGATCATGATTAAGTATGATTTGAAATGTGCTATATGAATAAATGAAAAATCAATTTCTAATATCAAATTGTCTGCAACTTTCGAATTTCACAATTTTGTATGCCAAAATTATTTTAAAAACTGCCAAATTCCTTCTTATTTCTATAAAAGATTTCGTTAGATTGCATAACTAGTTTCGTTTCAGCAGATTTTTTACAAGCAACCTTTTGAATGTCCGGCATATAAAATAGTGAATGTGTATAAAAAGACAGCGTGAGTAAATTTCAGGCGGAAAATAACAACTGAAGATATCAGAAAGACGGCATGTGCTTGCCTATATGGTGGAACATAATTTATGAATACATTTTCTAATGAAATTTTGAGCTCATTTGCAACAAAAAAATATTGAATTCGTTATTTTTCTCTATTTGCTTTTTACATCCCCTTTCAAATCATACTAATTCTTTTTCATCAGAACCAGAACTCAAATATCTCGGAAACTGTTGATTTTTCGTCATCAATAAAAATGGCTCAAACCACAGCAAATTATCCATACTAACACCTCCTCCAAGGTTGACGTCTGATTTGTAAATACTCTGTATACTTCGACTGATTATTTTTGGCGCTCTAGTTCCTCGGAACTGAGTGCTTATCAATTTGCCCAAATGTCTGTAATTTTCGAATATTTCGATGAAAATTGTCTTAAACGATTTGGTTCGACTCACTGATCAAGAAACCGTGGTCGAAATTCATCTGTCCGGCCGGTCCGGCCGTCCGGCCGTAGGCACGATAACTCTCGAACGGAATGAGCTAGAGAGTTTAAATTTTCAGAGTAGGTTTGAGGGATGAATATCTCGGCTAAGTTCGTTACTGGGCAAAATCGGACAGAAGGTTTCGGAGTAATAAAAAAAATTTTTTTTTTTCAAAACAAATTCCAAATTAAATTTTTTTTAATAAGCATTTTTATCATAAGAATCTATTCATATCATTTCTAACTCTAACAAGCTAATACTTTCGGAGATATGATTTTTCAAAATTTCAATGTAAATCGTATTTCACAGATTGATATAATTATTCTATGTATATTCTATGTATGAATTGTCATAAAGTCAACTTGACAGAAGGGAATATTGTAACTTCAAGAATATTGGGGTTGAAATACTCGTATTTTAGCGATGCAACGGGGACCTCACCCGAAAATGTTTGAAAATATTACGTAAATTTTGAAAGCATAATTCTGTAGTTCGAGAGAGGAGAAAATTTGGTGAACGTAGATCAGGAAATTTTTGATCGATTGCAAGGTAAAAAAAAATGAACTATTATTTGAATTTAATTTCCTTTATGATGCAGTTCTTTCATAAGAATACATTGATTTAATTCCCAACTCTGAGAAACCAATACTTTCGGAGATATAATTTGTCTGTTTGAACTAGAGCGCCAGAAAGCTCCTGTCCACAGGGCTTGTTTTAACTTGGTAATACCAAAATAATAAATAAAGATATCAAAAAAGTTTTCTTTTTATTTTATTTAACACTGCTTAACTGTTTTTACGTATATGCGAATTAAATTATAAAAAATACAGTAGATTTCAGTATGAAATATGAAGTTTCGGTTTCGGTTTCGGTTTCAGGTGAAAAACCAGTTTCGGTCGGACACTAATTTTTATACAAGCAAGAAAACTGAAATACTATCGCTAATCGCTAATATCCTCTTCATTCTAGGTATAGTTAATACAACATTCGGACATCCTTACCCCTACTAATTTTTCTTTCAAATTATCGACATCCAAATGTGCCCCGACAGCAAATTGAAATGTAAAGTTAATCAGCACAGTTTATCCCATTGTAACACGTCACCCCTAGTTGGGGTGAAAATGGAGTGACAGGTACCCACCAACGTTAACCGTCCAATTTGTTGCTGATTTAGCCGGATAGTAGATATTTTTGTCTCACACTGCACGATGGATTGATTGATTCGTGGATGATCTGCCAATTTAGATTTTTGTCATTTGCTTCTACTCTCTTCACCAATTGTCACGTAATTTACAGGTTCGCCTATTCTATTATATCATTTAATTTTATTAATAGTTTATAATATGTTCAGCTTCATCAGCGTAACGCGTTCGTGTCTTTGTGGAACGAAGCCCTCGACGATCAACGAGACATCGTGCTTAATCAATATTAGCTAACACACATGTCATAATGACAAATTAAATTAATTTTTTTGTTTTTGGAGCTCTTGTTCCTCGAAATAGAGTGCTTATAAATTTGCCAAAATTTTTGGATGAAAATGGCCTTAAACGATTTGGTCCGACTCAATGATCAAGAATGCCTGGTCAAAATCGATTCTGTCCGGCCGGCCATAGACACGATAACTCTCGAAGGGAATGAGCTAGATAGTTGAAATTTTCAGAGTAGGTTTGGGAGATAAATCGTCGTGTTAGTTACACCACTTATAACTCAAGAACGGCTATACCGATTTGGCTCAAAATTGGTGGCAAGGTAGCTTAGAACCAGGAGACGGACATAGGATACTTTTTTGTGTTATACAGGGTGTTTTTCTTTTAACGTCAATTAAAACTTGCTGTTTTTCCGGCCATAATCGTACAATTTTAGTCATGTGTGTTTAAAAATAAACTTTCGAGGCATACACCGTTGAAAATAAAGCATTACTATACAGGGTGTCCTTTTTCTCATCGCACAATTGTACGTGATTGAAGTGATTTGTGTCACAAACAAAGCATTAACTAAATAGGTACCTTGGATGGATTCTCATAATGTATTCGTCCGAATTCTCCATACAGGGTGTTCTTCTTTTAACGTCAATTGCTACTTGCTGTTTTCCATGCCACAATCGTACAATTTCATTCATTTGTGGGATACATCATTGAAAACAAATCATTACTGTACAGGGTGTTTTTTTTTCTAACGTGTATAATAAAATCTAGAATCTGCTTATTTATTGCCTCTAAGGCGGAACAGAGTTCGCTGGGTTAGCTAGTATCTTGGATAAGTTCGTTATTCGGAAAAATCAGCCGAATGATTTCGGAATGACGAAAAAAAAATTACAAATTTCGAATTGAATTTTTTTTAATATGCAGTTTGATCATAATAATCCATTGATATCATTTTCAACACTAACAACTTAATATTTTCGGAAATATGGTTTTTCAAAACTTCAATATTAAATCGTTACTCTCTGATTTCACAGAATGCTGTATCGAAAATAAGGGTCTGTATCCATGAATTTCATATGTGTACGTACATTTCATCATTGTCATCTCATGTAGAGATAAGAGACATATCAAACAAAGTATGATTGAAGCTCTTGAATAATCCATATGATGATGATGAAGTTTCAATTGACATAATATAATTTTCATAGTGGATTGGAGGAATGAATGTCTCGGATTAATTCACTATAAAAGTAACTTCACTCTTGTCCACTACAGTTTTTTTGTCGTCTGACATAGGTATATGTTTCGGAAACAAAGTTTCCATCCTCAAAGACGAAGCGTTACTGTATAACATTTCTGAATAGAGACTGACGAAACCTTTCAAACGTTGTATCACAAGCCCATAATTCCTATGCGAAACATTGGGGGTTAAACCTGTCTTCCGAAGGGGGTTGAAGGTGGGGTTCGCATTTTTACGAAGAAGAATGACAACTCGAAATTTGAATTTGCCATACTTCTGGATTTTCCATGAATATATACCGCAATCAAGATAATTTATTTATTCCATTTGGCTTTTCCACGCTGTATATATTTCAGGATGGTTTAAACACAACTCACCAAATTTTTGAATCTTTCTCAGATTAGGTGTTGAACTCAGCTTCTCCTCGGATAGCAAACAGGTGAGACAATAGACAGCTTTTTGCTCAGGAGCACATTACATTTTTTCGTCGACCTCTACATACTTTTATGAATTTCGGACTTAAATAATTTCACAATAGCTGATGACAGCTATTCTCACAGATTGTATTGAATATTGAACCGTATCATCCAGTAGCCATAGTAACCACTGCGGACGAAAAAGTTGTTTTGCGGAGAAAAATGTTGTTTTGCGCCCGAAAAATTTGTCGATTTTTCAGTCGGAAATTAGTACCGTACGTAGAATATCATTCTTCATATAGGTCTACTAAAAAGTAAGTTATATGTGAAGCTGATGCCTTCTTGTGAGCTACCAGAATGATCCTACTGGTAAAACCTGTGATCAGTGGTCTTGAGTAATCATTTAAGACCATTTTCAGCTAAAAATTCGAAAATTACGGACGAAGTTATAGAACCCTGGAACAAGCCCGCAAAGAGCTTTATCTTCAGAAACACACTTCCCTCTCGATATTTACTGCGTAAGTAATTCCGGATTGAAAATTTGCCCCATTTCCGTCGACACATACCAGAACATAACAGATAGGGAGAGAACAGGGAGATTCATCAAATTTTTCATTTCGTCGGAGCGCGAAAACATTGGCCTTCCGATTACATCAAGCCTCTGAAAAAACAATAACATGTTGTCAAGCCACCCTCGGCTTTAACAGACCCCGGAGAAACAAAAGAGATACCGATGGGACCCGGCTCCAGCGTAGAATCTCACGCTCTTGGTTTATTATATTCTCTTATAATGTATAATAAAACCAAAATGGTTAAGCCTTGACTGAAATAAAAAATGAACTGATATATACAGGTGTCCCATAATTAGACTGGCAAGCTTCTGGTGGATGTTCTAGACATTATTTTAGACACTTTCGAGCCAAATCATATAATGCAAAAATGCTTCGTTAAGGAGCTTGAGCCCCCTGAAAATGGCGTCCAGGCAACACTTTTTGTGACATCTCCAAAACAGCTTCACCTAAAGAGTTGAAATTTTACACATTGGCTAATATCAAAAATACGCACCGAATGGTTCTAGTTAATTTTTTTCAGGTCAAACATAAGCGTATTATTTTGGGGGGGTGAAGGGTACTTTTAGTGATAACTCTTTTATCTTTCATTACCTATTTTAAAAGTTTTACATCAAATTCATAAACTCTGATACTTTCTCTTGAAAAAAGGTGCTCTGTGTGATATCGCCCAGTTGCACCGGTTTTCAGAAAAATTTATTCGAAATTCTTTCTCCGTTCACTACTCAATCCTCGTTTTCTAAAGAATCATAATAAAGTAAGTGAAATATCAATGTATTGTAGTTGATTTCAATTATTTCATGAAAGCTTCACCTTATAAAACCATTAATACGAAATCAAAAGGTGTTGCCTGGACGTCATCTTCAGAGGGCACAAGCTCCTTAACGAAGCATTTTTGCATTATATAATTTGGCTCTAAAATAATGTCTAGAACATCCACTAGAAACTTGTCGATCTAATTATGGGACACCCTGTATGTATATACAGGGTGAGTCTTTGACTACTGCATTAATTTTAACCAAAGATTCCTCCCATCAAATGAAACACTTTCTTCATTTAACATTTTTCCAAATTCAGCTTAGGTAAAAAGATACAGGCTGTTGAAATTTTGAAAAAAAAATCAGTTTTTATTTTGTAGCTTTGACATCCTTTTTTCGAATGAAATGAATGTTGGCGCAAAGTTTCCTATAACTATGATACATATTTTCCAAATATTAGTTATTTTCTACTTCTACTGGTTTCCTAGTTATGGACTCGTGGATTCATAAAACTAAACGAAATTAGCATAAAAAAAGCATATAAAGTTTTTCTTGAGTCACTTCAAGAATATTCCATCGTTTTAGAACATTATATTATTCTTCACCATTTCTCCTTAAACGCACCGTTTTCGAGATATTCTTCATTGAATGTTTTAAAATGGAAAACTCCAGAAATTTCACTACTTTTATGGATCCGTCCCTGAGCGTTGGAATCCCGAATCAAGCTGTAAACCACGTTACCATGCCTTATTCTCGTCCGCCAACAATGTCATAGATAATTTATATGCGGGAGTGTATTAGCACATTGTGAAATCTTTAAACGCTTGTAACTTTTTACCTGAGCCGAATCTGGAAAAATGGTATAGGAAAAAAGTGTTTCATTTGATGAGAGGAATCTTTGGTTAAAATTAATGCAGTAGTCAAAGACTCACCCTGTATATACAGGGTATCAAGCTCCTAACGGATTGCTCTGGTGGCCTTTTTGGACATTGAGAGCGCTTTTCATGCTCCGCTGTGGTATCTCCTGGTGTGTGATCTACTGGCCATAAGAGAAACGCTGAATATACAGTGCGCGTCAAAAGTATGGAACAAATTCAGTTTCTCAGAAGAAAAATATTTGGAAATAAAATGCTGAAACAGGTCAATTTTTGTTCCACTTTTACCTAATTTTTATGCATTTTTGAAAGATTTTTGTTGCACCCTGTGCCATCCCCATCAACCTTCTAAATTTTTTGAATAGGAAAAGTGGGTCATGTGGTACTTTTTTGGCAAGGTCTTTATATCTTCTTTACAAGCGTGCAGAAATTTTGTAAAAAAAATTTTTCATTTTTGAAAAATAGTTACTTCAAAGAGGTTTTCAGTATGTGTACTTTGTCATGACTCATTCACTTTGTGACGATGGTGCCTGATGAAATTTGTCACCCAATGAAAGTCGACCATTACTGTTTTGTTTTTGTACAACTTTCAACCCCTTTCAACCCTGGAACATACTAATTTTTCACGTGAATGGGTTGAAAGTTGTGCGTGAACAAAACTGTAATGTTCGACTTTCATTCGGTGACAAATTTCATCAGGCACCATCGTCTCGAAGTAAATGTGCAATGACAAAGTGCACATACTGAAAACCTCTTTGAACTTACTATTTTTCATTGCCATGTGTTTTTAGTTGATAGCAATTAGCCACAGTTCACCTCATTGCATGTTCTTTTGGGTAATCTGAAACCCTGAATTTGTGTATTGGGTGAAAGAATAACATTCCTGAAGTCTTGATATTGAGAAATTCAATTCATTCAATATTTATTAATGCATTATTCGAAGGCACACAGGTCCGTGTTTATTATGAATTGAAAATTCCAGATATTCAATGGTTCATAAAATATTGATGCGAAGTGTGCCATTATTGCCAATAGCTTGTTTGATATTATATTTAGTGTAGATTATGAGAAAAATTTCACCTATTGAAAATTTTATGTACAGGGTGTTTCACAAGATGTGGAATAAAGGAAATAATTTTCTCAGTCCGGACCTGCATTATAACAAGTCATTATGAGCGAATATTACGCATAGGCCTATACTCATTCCCTGAAATATTCATGAAGATCCATGCTGGCGCTCAAGATTTATGCCGATTGAAAGTTTTTGATAAAATACTTGGAACATCCTGTATCTCTTAAACGAATATGGTTAGGATATATTTCGAACACTGATTTCAACTCACCAAAATGTCCTGCATCTGCACTGAAAGCCTGTACAATCATTCGCGAAACACCCTGTATAAAAGCTCGTCAGCGTCATAAACATTTCGATTCTCTATTAGGCACCCCATTCTCTTGGTGGTGGCATAGAATATATCGCATGTGAAATATGGAGCTCACGCCTATCTAGTCCTATGGAAATCGCCATAAGTGTCTGTAAGAATATCTGTCAGTGCTGTGTCACTATGGATACGGTTCAATACAAACGTAAGTGTATGTGTCATTTGCTATTGTGAAATTATTTAAGAGATCCGAAATTCATAAAAGTATATGGAGGTCGACGAAAAAATGTAATATGCACCTCGACGAAAAACTGTCTATTGTCTCGCCTGCTTGCTATATATTAATTTGCAGACTCAACTATAATAATAGACAGTTTTTCTTCCTGGGTACATGAATAACTATTACGCTGATTCTTGAAAACAACTCTTCCTGAATATAAAAATGGGTTCAAGCCCTGTGGACAGGAGCTTTTGGGCGCATGTTCCTTGTGGCCCGTACTGACCAGTAAAGAAAAAAAGCAGTATCATGTTGAATACCTTAATATTATTCTGGAACACAAATTTTCCATTACAATAATCTTCATCTAGCTTCTATTTAGTATCAATTCCTGTAGAACGTGATCATAATAAGTGTTTTCCATATAATAAAATGTGTTTGAACTTGGTATGTAGGAAATCTGACATCAATCATTGGAATTAATTGATTTGACAAACAGCCGTCAAATGAGGTAAATAGATTTTTGTGACGATTTTCTGTGACCATAAAAAAAATTAAGCATTTCATTATTGCATTTCTTGAAATAGGTACCTTTTCAAGTCGATCAACATCGTCCTTCTTTCGAAGTCTAAACTATGACTTGATTCTTTATGTTTATGTCTTTGAATTTGTTTTCGGTGGAATTCAAAGAGTTCATAGAATAATCGATGAAAATACTGAGAGAGACCCAGGAAATTTGACACATTTTGTCTTATATCTCCAGAAATTGAAATCGTATAGAGCCAAAATTTTGCACAATGTTGCAAAATACTACAATTGACGTTAGTACAAGTTTTTGTTGCAATCTGATGAATAGTTCACGAAAAAAAAATTTTTTTTTCGAAAAAATTAAAAGAAATATTTTTTTAAAAATTACCAACATTTCGATCATAACAGAATTTTGCCAAAAGTTGCGCGTTTATATCCTCGAACTGACTACCAAGTTTTGATTCAACATCTTCTTTAGTTCCTGAAATATCAGGGAAATAACCTCAAAATTTTAAATGTCTATAACTCCTAAACCGTCCGGCCGATTTTGCCCGTTAACGAACTTAACCGTCGCATTTTGATCAGAAACCTACCCTGAAAGTTTGAAGTCGATAGGACCTTCGGTGCTCCTGTTATCGTGCTTACGGCCGGCCGGCCGGCCGGCCGGCCGGCCGGCCGGCCGGACGGCACCCAAGAATCTGACACCGGATTCGTGATCAGGGAGTCCGAATTAGTCTATTAGCCAATTTTCAGCTCGAAATTCGAAAATTACAGACATTTGGACGAAATGATAGGACGATGTTCCCCTAGAACATGCGCCCAAAAACACTGACTGCATCTTTATTTTCATTAAATATCCACTTTAAGATTATCCACAATATCTTCGTCACCTATTCGCTTATTTTCACATTCAGTGAATATTTTAAGTCGCATGATATAAATTAATAAAATGTGATGCTCGTCAGCGTCATAAACATTTCGATTCTCTATTAGGAACCCCTTTCTCTTCGTGGGGGCATAGAATATATCGCATGTGAAATATGGAACTCACGCCCGTGTAGTCCTTTTCGTGGTCGGCTCCTACGTTACAACAAAGACATCCACATGAAACGTGAAGCAAGGAACGACAGAGGAGTGAACGTGAATGGGATGTGGAATGGGAACACAAGAACTCGCAAATGGACATGAGATTCCCTGTCTATTCGATGGATGTTTCTGTCCGGAATGTAGTGTGCTATGAAATATTGTGGAAAAGAGGGACGGATCATAATTCTCGTTTGTTCATTCCACAACAAAAAGGCATTGACGTCGTGCAACGAAATATATACGGTGAATCTTGAAGTTGTACATTCATTGGATTGCTCTCAACAAATGAAACAACTTTTTCATTTACCATTTTTCCAGATTCAGCTCAGGTAAAAAGTTATAAGAGTTTAAAGGTTTCACAATGTGCTAATCCACCCCGGCACTGCCTTTAACTGTTAAATACAGACAACCTTACTGGATTGATTATCGCATAATTATCTGAGGGGGGACTTTTGAAAGCATATTTTTAATTTGTTTTTGGCGCTCTAGTTCCTCGGAACAGAGAACTTATCAATTTGCCCATATGTCTGAAATTTTCGAATTTTTGGCTGAAAATGGTCTTAAACGATTTGGTTCGACTCACTGATCAAGAATCCATGGTCGAAATCGTTTCTGTCCGGCCGGCCGTAGGCACGATAACTCTAGAAGGAAAGGAGTTAGAGGATTGAAATTTGGAAGGTGGGTTTGGAGAGCAAATATCTCGGACAAGTTCGTTAATGGGCGAAATCCATGAAGCGGTTTCGAAGTTATGGCCAATTTTAGTAAAAATAATATTTATGGATATTTCCGAAACCAATCACTCGATCTATCTGAAATTCAGCTTCAAATTGTCAAATCATGACCTTTATAGGCATGTGAAGTTTTATATTGACCAGGTTACCGCAAAGTGTAAAAAGAAAATTTTGAAAATTAAAAAAAAAATTTTACAATAACTCTCGAACGGAATGAGCTAGGCAGTTAAAATTATTCTCAGAGTAGGTTAGGGAGATGAATATCTCCGATAATTTTGTTATTGGGCAAAATCGGCCAGATGGTTTCGGAGTAACGAAAAAAAAAATTTTTTTTTAAGTAACAAATTTCAAATTCAATTTTCATTTAAGATGCAGTTTCACCATAAAAATCCATTGATATCATTTTCAACTCCCGTACATGTCATCCTGTTCTATAAGAGAGAGTCAAATTCATTTCAGCTATTTTAATTTGATTTCTTCCATGGTGCAGTTCTCATTCTCAGATTGTTCATTTAATCTTGATAAATAAACTATTATTTGAATTGAATTTCCTTTATGATGTAGTTCTATCATAAGAATACATTGATATAATTCTCAACTCTGAGATACCAATACTTTCGGAGATATAATTTGTCTGTTTGAACTAGAGCGCCAGAAAGTTCCTGTCCAAATGGGTTGAACCAATTTTTCTCCTCTCGTCTATTCATTTAACAGGTGGAGTTTTTGCTGAGGTTTTTCCCTAAGCGCTTGTATCATACGTCGAATTGTATGGTACCCCGTTACACTAACCTCTGCTAACACATCTAAAGCTCTCCATGAAAAGGATATATATCTGCTGCATCTGTTGATGGTTAAAATCAATAAATATTTCACCGTGTTTCTTGTATTATTGGCAATTAGTCACAGTTCACCTCATTACATGTTCTATGGAAGGTGACATTTTACGTACTAATTTGCGAACGTAAAATCAACTATTATTGAAGACAAGAACTTTGCGGACGAGAATAATATATTCTAAAACAAGTTGCAGAATGGGCTCCTATTAAAACACGAATGCGAAATTCGCATGAGTGTTGGAATTGCCTTCTGCAACGAGTATTAGACGATATTTGCTCTCTTTCAGGCAAGTTTTGTAAGATACTGTTGAGATTTTTCAATTGCAGGTGAATTTGCACAAGCTTAAATTTTTAACTAATCATTCGTCAAGGAATTGAATATAACCAATCGATTCGGAAACGAGCGAGATTGAATTGAAATGAATAAAAATAAAAATATTATGGGTGATAAGGTGGTTATTAGCTATCCATTTTTCTATAAGAGTCAAGTTTGAAATCAATACTCAGTCTATGTCTTTAATCGAGCACATATCATCTTTGATTGTAGTCCAGGTCCGGATTAATAAAAGCATTAGTGCTATTCTCGAATTTTCATTATAAAAACCAAACGCTTAAAAAGTCACCCGCTATAATTACACCAAAACGGAGCGCAAATTCGGTTATGTCTAATGTAAAATCAATTCCGCATCCTGGAAAATATGTCCTCTGCAGCCATTAGCGATATTGAAAATTCAGCAATGAAAAAGTACAGTATATTCCACGAAAGTCCCTGTTCTTTCCTTGAGTATTATATGGAAAAAAACATCGATTAAGGGACGACCTGCGGATAAAAAGACTATAGAATATATCGACAGTAAGCCCGCCTCAATACGCCGAATTTATCCGTTCAATTTCTTTTTATATACTGGCCGTTCCGGAGGAGAAATTGGTTTATTCGGACAACATTTCAATCCAATGTGCTGAATGGAAGGAGTGAGGATAATCTTTTCAAATCTCAACCTTTACACTCAGGAACCAACTTTATCTATTTCCAATGAAATTGTTGAAAATATTACACCCAACCTATTTCCATCCTTATCCAAAGCATGATTCTAATGTACGGACTTTGAATCTGTCAGATTATACGGTGGGTGTTAACAGTATGGATTTATGTATCCATTATGGAATAATGGATTAATTTTCTCCCTCTTCAGGAATGGCGAAAAAAAGTTTTATAGGTCAAATTAATTAATTTCTTAAGGAACATTTCCCAGAAATTCTTTTGGTTCTACCATTTTCCGTTACCAAGCAGTGATATCATCGATAATCATTTTTTTAAATAGCAGGACACTATTTTTGGCGCTCTAGTTCCTCGGAACTGAGTGCTTATCAATTTGCCCAAATGTCTGTAATTTTCGAATTTTTCGATGAAAATGGTCTTAAACGATTTGGTTCGACTCACTGATCAAGAATTCGTGGTCGAAATTCATTCTGTCCGGCCGGCCGTAGGCACGATAACTCTCGAACGGAATGAGCTAGAGAGTTGAAATTTTCAGAGTAGGTTTGGGGGATGAATATCTCGGCTAAGTTCGTTATTGGGCAAAATTGGACAGATGGTTTCGGAGTAACAAAAAAAAAATTTTTTTGTTACGAAACAAATTCCAAATTAAATTTTTTAATAAGCAGTTTTATCATAAGAATCCATTCATATCATTTTCAACTCTAACAAGCTAATACTTTCGGAGATATGATTTTTTTAAATTTCAATGTAAATCGTATTTCACAGATTGATATAATTATTATTCTATGTATGAATTCTCATAATGTCAACTTGACAGAAGGGAATATTGTAACTTCATAAATATTGGGGTTGAAATACTCGTATTTTAGCGATGCAACGGGGACCTCACCCGAAAATGTTTGAAAATATTACGTAAATATTGAAAGCATAATTCTGTAGTTTGGTGAACGTAGATCAGGAAATTTTTGATCGATTACAAGGTAATTTTTTATTATTACTTATCTTCTTTCATATTTGTTTTATGGAATACCTACTATTTGTAGGTACTTTAAACCTGTTTTGGGCAATTGTCATACGAAACTTGTTTTTTTGGCGCTCTAGTTCCTCGGAACAGTGTGCTTATCAATTTGCCCAAGTGTCTGTAATTTTGAAATTTTTGGCTGAAAATGGTCTCAAACGATTTGGTTCGACTCACTGATCAAGAATCCGAGTGCGAAATCGATTCTGTACGGCCGGCCGACCGGCCGTAGGCACGATAACTCTCGAACGAAAGGAGTTAGCGGATTGAAAATTGCAAGGTGGTTTTGGAGCGTAAATATCTCGGACAAGTTCGTTCGATCTATCTGAAATTTAGCATCAAATTGTAGAATCATGACCTTTATACGCATGTGAAGTTTTGTATTGACCAGATTACCGCAAAGTGTAAAAAAAAAATTTGAAAATTTAAATATAGTTTTTCCACAATAACTCTCGAACGGAATGAGCTAGGTTGTTGAAATTTTCAGAGTAGGTTAGGGAGATGAATATCTCGGTTAAGTTCGTTATTGGGCAAAATTGGCAAGATTTAATTCGATTTCTTCCATGGTGCAGTTCTCATTCTCATGATTGCTCATTTAATCTTGATAAATAAACTATTATTTGAATTGAATTTCCTTTATGATGCAGCTCTATCATATGTATACATTGATATAATTCCCAACTCAGAGAAACCAATACTTTCGGAGATATAATTTGTCTGTTTGAACTAGAGCGCCAGAAAGCTCCTGTCCACAGGGCTTGAACCCATTTTTTTTCTTGCCTTGGATACATCATTAATTTTTGAATTCTGTAATGTACATGTAACGCCACTTTTCTCGACATAATAATTTTTTAAATTTTCAAATTGATTAAAAAATAGGGTTACTAGTCAGTTAGCAGTTATCATTCAATTTTAATGTAGTATTTGTGAGTTTAATTATTCTGATGCGGTGAGTTATCTCAGATATGTCTATTTATTTGTTCAATATTGTAATGTATTTGGCGCTCTTGTTCCTCGGAACAGAGTGCTTATCAATTTGCCCAAAAGTCTGTAATTTTCGAATTTGTGGATGAAAAAATTTGTTAAACGATTAGGTTCGACTAAGTGATCAAGAATCCGTGTTCAAAATCAATTCTGTCCGGCTGGCAGGTCCGGCTGGCCGTTAACACGATAACTCTTGAACGGTATAAGCCAGACAGTTGAAGTGTTCAGAGTAGGTTTGGAAGATAAATATCTTAGTTGAGTTCGTTATTGGGCAAAATAATCAGCCTGATGGTTTCAGAGTAACGGAAAAAAAATTATTTTATATTACGAATTTCAAATTCAATTTTTCTTAAGATGCAGTTTCATTATGAGAATCCGATATCATTTTCAACTGTAACAAGCAAATACTCTAGGAGAGATGATTTTTCAAAATTTCAATAATACATCGTACTTCTATGTTTTCACAGAATGCGAATTCTATCTTTCTGTGTTCTATCTTTGTTCACTGTCATGTCGAATGTATTTCTGTTCTAACAAACAAAGTATGATTGAATGCAAAATAACCAATTATAGGATATTATAATTACCCCTACCCTATATGCCCTTGATTAATCCATATGATAATGGAAATATATAATTTGGTAAGTTTTTTTGATTTAGTTCCTTTTATGATGCAGTTTTGTTATAAGAATTCATTGATATCATTTCCAACTCTGAGAAACCAATAATTTCGGAGATGATTTGTCGAAGTTTGAACAAGAGCGCCAAAGCTCCTGTCCACAGGGCTTTCCTAATTTTTGCAATAGATGTAGATTTTTACATCTACATATATGCATTTAGTATCTTGTGTTTTCATATTTATTTATTATCTGTCATCTTTGAAAGGTTTTTTTCTGGGTTTTCTCTCCAGAACTCTTAAAAATATCTATAAAATAAAAATTAATTATTTTGTGATTTGCTTGCGTAAGAAACACAGGATATTTGTCAGAAGCAATCAATTGAACAATGTTGCCTAACAAACAACAACGAAGCAACATCAACGAAGAAACAACTATATCGTAACGTTTCGGAGTCTATATCAGACTCCTTCCTCAGACGCTTAATGAAAATCGTTAGAATTATTTTGTTGATAGTTATTTTGTGAAATTCAAGAAAAAAAAACCTTTCAATAATGAGTATACCTCCCACAGTATGCTTTAATGATTACTTAAAACAAAGGTATGGGCCTTTTTCAATAATCCTTTTCAGAAGATTGGAAGAATTATACAAGAAATTGTCACACACAGAAAACAGTCTAACTTTCATGTGCAGATGCAGGGACAGTAGAATAATTCCCAAGTTCCTAAGAATTAAATTACCTTTCGATTGTTATGGTTGCCACAAAATTATGGACAGATTTGGTCATGCTTTAGTCAGAGAAAGAGTAAGTTTTCTCAGACAAAATAAGGTAATACTAAGTCAAGATATTCTAAGGTTAGAAGAAGAAATTTTTAATAATTTGTCAAAGAGTGATTCAGATCATATCTTGTATTGTGTTGATATTTCATATAAAAATGAATATAAAAAATGGGTTCAAGCTCTGTGGACAGGAGCTTTCTGGCGCTCTAGTTCAAACAGACAAATTATATCTGGTATTGGTTTCTCAGAGTTGGGAATTATATCAATGTATTCATATGATATCACTGCATCATAAAGGAAATTCAATTCAAATAATAGTTTATTAGAAAAGTAATAATAAATTACCTTGTAATCGATCAAAAATGTCCTGATCTACGTTCACCAAATTTTCTCCTCTCTCGAACTACAGAATTATGCTTTCAATATTTACGTAATATTTTCAAACATTTTCGGGTGAGGTCCCCGTTGCATCGCTAAAATACGAGTATTTCAACCCCAATATTCTTGAAGTTACAATATTCCCTTCTGTCAAGTTGACTTTATGACAATTCATACAAAGAATATACATAGAATAATTATATCAATCTGTGGAATACGATTTACATTGAAATTTTGAAAAATCATATCTCCGAAAGTATTAGCTTGTTAGAGTTAAAAATGATATGAATGGATTCTTATGATAAAACTGCTTATTAAAATTAATTTGGAATTTGTTTTGTTTAAAAAATTTTTTTTTTTATTACTCCGAAACCTTCTGTCCGATTTTGCCCAGTAACGAACTTAGCCTAGATATTCATCCCCCAAACCTACTCTGAAAATTTCAACTTTCTAGCTCATTCTGTTCGAGAGTTATCGTGCCTACGGCCGGACGGCCGGCCGGCCGGACAGAATGAATTTCGACCACGGATTCTTGATCAGTGAGTCGAACCAAATCGTTTAAGACCATTTTCATCGAAATATTCGAAAATTACAGACATTTGGGCAAATTGATAAGCACTCATCAGTTCCGAGGAACTAGAGCGCCAAAAAGTAGAGCACCAAATTTTAATAAATTTAATTCTCTGTTCGATGAAAATCAAAGACAATCCAACAAAAATGCACCTAATAACAACTTCGTCAATAAAACGGTTATAAATTTATCTTCAAGAAGTTTGAATGAAAGTGAAAAAAGGGACAATTCTTGAATTTAACAAAATAACTATCAACAAAATAATAATTATTATCATTATTATTATTATTATTATACTGATCCTCCTGGGTCTTCCACAAGGAGACCCCTCATAAGCTCTAAGAGAGCTTGACCGAGTTAGGAGAACCAGTTGTGTTCTGTGTAGGCTTTGTTACTGTGTCCTTACGCCACCTTCGGCACAGCACTGTTAATTTTTAACCCAACAGTGAATGGTGGCGATTACCGTGACTAGAAAATTTATTTCCTAACCTCGGAATTGAACTTGGGGCTTCCGCTCCCAAGTCAATTACTCTACCACTGAGCCAACCGCACTAACAATTTTCATTAAACGCCTGACGAAAGAGTCTGATATAGACTACGAAACGTTACGATATAGTTGTTTCTTCGTTGATGTTGTTTCGTTGTTGTTTGTTAGGCAACATTGTTCAATTGATTGCTTCTGACAAATATCTTGTGTTTCTTACGCAGAAGCAAATCACAAAATAATTAATTTTTATTTTATAGATATTTTTCAGAGTTCGGGAGAGAAAACCCAGAAAAAAAACCTTTCAATAATGAGTATACCTCCCACAGTATCCTTTAATGATTATCTCTCTGTATGTTGCTTTTAATTTTTATTCTTGTGACTTAGCCCGTACACTTACGCCTGAACACTTTCTTGGCAAGCAGACAGCCGCAATGTACCGAGGCCTATTGTATATTGTATTTGTGGTTGCACGACCAACAAGAGGTTGACAGAAGAAGGTCTTAATATAATCACTTCCAGGTCTAAGACTCTCCCCCTGTGTATAAAACAATTAATTAAAACAAGTAAAGCTCAACCCCTCAAAATTAATTCACAATTCCCAGTTGTACAGTCCCGAGGAAAATCTCAAACGACCCAAGATCATAAATTGCATAAGTCATCGTCTTAATGACCGGTCTTAAACACCCGACCTTCCGTCCAGTCCCGTGTTCCGGTCCATCTCCCCTCGTAAAGACCATCACACGCCGCGAGGGGCCTGGCGGACCGCAGAACACACAAAAGGAGGTATTATATAAGCAATTAACAATACGACGACCGTCCCCGTAATGTCCGATATAAGACGATAATGGTTTTCATCGGCCATTCCATTCGTTATCCTCTCACCCTTCCAGATGGGATAGATCTCTCTCCTATTTCCTGCTCCCGTGACGAAATCAATCGTCTATCGTCTAGCGCCATCGTTATTGACACGCACCATATGTCACCGATACGAGAAATCTTCGATCAATATGGAGTCGGAGAAAAAAATACTGTTCGTATTGCTGGCATAAATGGTTTCTTCATTCATTGATATTTAAAAAAGTTACATATTTTCAATTTTTCGCCATTTTCTCGTAAATGGAGTTTCTAAGTTTAAAGTGATCTGAATAATAATAATAATAATAATAATAATAATAAATGCCTTTATTTCATAGTATGTGCAGTACATAAAGTGAAATGGTGTCAAAACCATAAACTCATCATAATTCAAATCCAAAGTATGCAAGCCGCATCGCAATAGATTATGTTTACGTTTGTATTTCAAAAACAAATAAAATATAACCAAAAATATTTTTGATCGATTTGCTCATGTTAATTAGGTTACAGGCCAACACTTACTGTGCAGACTGTTTTCTCTAAATGTATACAAAATCGCACCAAACAGCATTATTTTCAATTTCCACCACATCAAAACGAATTATATACAATGGAATGAATCAAAACGCATTAAGTCCAAACGTTTTTGGCGCTCTAGTTCCTCGGAACTGAGTGCTTATCAATTTGCCCAAATGTCTGTAATTTTCGAATTTTTCGATGAAAATGGTCTTAAACGATTTAGTTCGACTCACTGATCAAGAATCCGTGTTCGAAAATCATTCTGTCCGGCCGGTCCGGCCGGCCGGCCGGCCGGCCGTAGGGACGATAACTCTCGAACGGAATGAGCTAGACAGTTGAAATTTTCAGAGTAGGTTTGGGAGATAAATATCTCGGCTAAGTTCGTTATTGTGCAAAATCGGACAGATGGTTTCAGAGTAACGAAAAAAATTTTTTTTTACAGAACAAATTCAAAATTAAATTTTTTCCAATAAGCAGTTTTACCATAAGAATCCAATGATATCATTTTCAACTCTAACAATCTAATACTTTCGGAGATATGATTTTTCAAAATTTCAATAATAAATCGTATTTCAACGTTGTCACACACTGATATAATTATTCTATGTATGAATTGTCATAATGTCAAATTATTTTCCTGAGACATGTCATTATCTAATCAATCGAAGAATTGTGAGCGAAGTGTGAAAAATCTCAGTTGTTTGCTCCGAAATTAGTTTTTCTCAGAAAAGTCTTACATTTCGGAACGGAACATGAAGTAAGAGATCTGAGAGTAGTGAGACTGCTTTTCATCCATAGACATAGATATAACTCTCGAACGGAATGAGCTAGGTCGTTGAAATTTTCAGAGTAGGTTAGGGAGATGAATATCTCAGTTAAGTTCGTTATTGGGCAAAATTGGCCAGATTTAATTTGATTTCTTCCATGGTGCAGTTCTCATTCTCATGATTGCTCATTTAATCTTGATAAATAAACTATCATTTGAATTGAACTTACTTTATGATGAAGTTCTATCATATGAATACATTGATATAATTCCCAACTCTGAGAAACCAATACTTTCGGAGATATAATTTGTCTGTTTGAACTAGAGCGCCAGAAAGCTCCTGTCCACAGGGCTTGAACCCATTTTTTACATTTTCTGTGTATATCTGATCAATATTGATTTAAATTAGATTAGTTATCACCTTCAGATGTATATTTCTATCAAACAAACTCGACATACAAATTTTAAGCCAGGGTTGAAGAAAAAATCGTTTTTCGTTGATTTCCATTAAAATGGTTTTTGGACTAAATGCGTTTTGAAAAGTTGCTCCTCAATTGTTCTACTTCCAATATCATTTTTGATGCAGAACTAGATATTTTGATTTTGCCAGAATAATATCATAACATTCCTAACAATTTTTATCTAGTAACCATCCCATATAGAGAATCCTATCTCCGATCCTGAAGGAATCGATTTTCTCTCCTTCAAGCCTTATCGTCTGATGAAGTGATATGTTGCAGATATAGGAAATGAATGGTCTTTATTCCTTATAGACCCAGCCGTTGTCTAATGGCCAAGCTGTAAATCAGGAACTGTGTGGACAGGGGCGTGAGGACAGAGCGAAGAAGAATCTTTATTGGAAATAGGAAATACGAATTACCCCCGTAATAGATTTAAATTTCATTTAAATGAACATATATGCGACATCGATAAAAAAAAATCAGAACTTCATTCTGCTATAAATTTGCATTTTGGAAAATACTTAAAAGCATAAAATGGGATATTTTACGATGAAATTGACCAACGTTCCAAGATTATTTAATGAGTGTCCACATATCTCTTGAACTACTAGCCCCCGGGTATTGAAACAAAAAATGTGGGAAAGCCTTGTGGACGGGAGCTTTGGCATTCTTGTTCAAACTTTGGCAAATCATCTCCGAAATTATTGGTTTCTCTGAGCTGGGAATGATATCAATGGATTCTTATAATAAAACTGCATCATAAAAGAAACTAAATTAAAATTAGATAACGAACCTATCCCAAGATACTCATTCCTCAAATCTACTCTGAAAATTATATTATATCAATTGAAACTTGGGCAATAATCCAGTTTTCTTTTCACTGAAGATATTCTGAACCCAATTTGATAAACTTACCAAATTATATTTTTCCATCATCATATGGATTATCCAAGAGAATATGGTAGGGGTAATTATAATATCCTATAATTGGTCATGTAGCGTTAAATTATACTTTTTTTGTTAGAATAGAAATACATTTGACATGTTTGTTAAAGGTAGATAAGATGACATATATGAACAGTGAACACAGATACAACACAGACAGATAGAATTCAGATGTATTATTGAAATTTTGAAAGATCATATCTCTGAAAGTATTAGTTTATTAGAATTGACAATTATATCATTGGATTCTTATGATGAAGCTGCACCTTAAAAAAAATTAATTTCAAATTTGTAATTTAAAACAATTTTTTTTTTTCGTTACTCCGAAACCAACACGTCTATTTTGCCCAATAAAGAACTTAGCCGAGATATTAATCTCCTAAACCTACACTGAAAATTTCAATTTTGTAGCTCATTCCCTTCGAGAGTTATTTCGTTAACGGACGGCCGGGCAGAATCGACCAAACCATTTGAGACCATTTTCAGCCAAAAATTCTAAAATAACGGACATTTGGGCAAATTGATAGGCACTTTGTTCCGAGGAACAAGAGCGCCAAAAAGTTTGTGATCGATCATATAAGAAATATGTCATTTTTCAGAACCAGCAGACCAATTCTACCCAATAACAATCTTATCCGAGATATTCTTTCCAAAAATCTACTATGAAACTTAGGCAATATTCCAGTTTTGTTTTTACAGGAGATATTCTGAACCCAATTTGATTAACTTGCTGAAGTATGTAGTTCCATCATTATCATCATCATAACATGGATTATCCAAGAGCTATCTATGTTAGCTTAGGTTATTCCATTAGTCATTTTTCATACACTTATACACTGTCTGACATGCCTCTTATCTGATAAGATGACAATGACGAAATGTATGAACACAGATGAAATTATTAGATACGGGCGCTAATTTTCGATACAGCATTCTGTAAAATTCTAGAGTATTAATTTGTTACAGTTGAAAATGATATCAGTAGATTCTTATGACGAGACTGCATCGTGAAAAAATTAAATTCAAAATTTGTAATGGGAAAGAAAGGTTTTTTTTCGGTTACTCCGAAAGCATCTTGCTGATTTCGCCCAATAGCGAAATTAGCTGAGATATTCATCTCCCAAACGTACTCTGAAAATTTCAACTGTCTAGCTCATTCCGTTCAAGAGTTATTCTGTTAACAGACGGCCGGACAGAATCGATTTTAGCCACGGCCTCTTGATCAGTGAGCCGAACCAAATCGTTCAAGACAATTTTCAGCCAAATATTCGAAAATTACAGATATTTGGGCAAATTGATAAGCACTTTGTTCCGAGGAGCAAGAGCGCCAAAACTTATAACCATTACAAGAGGAAGAGGAATGAGAAGACAGTGGATCAGATTTTTAGGCGCGCATTTTTCCAATCGACTAGAAAATTTTCATATAAAACGGCGATAGAAATTGTGGGGTACTATAATTAGTTCAAGTTTCACATGATCCCATTATTTTAAATCGCCACTTTGTGATCAATGCGTCAAGCGTCAAGCGTGCAAAATGTTTCATTCTGTTTTTTTTGTAACAATATATCCTACAAAACTTTAAAAAATTGATTTTTAACCTGTAATACACTTTAAATTCCTAAAAGACCCATAATAACACGCTATTTAATAAATTAACAAATCGAAATATCCAAACCAAATCAAATCAAGTACGTACTCCTACGAATGAAAATCCACGAATACATCATCTATAGCAATGCAATCTTCGTAATGTTACCTCTTTTAACCAAAACGTGTATCATCCCAATATACAGATATGACTTCAATCCGGAAATGATTCACTTCCCCTTTCCATATGTTCGAATACGCCTATTCGTCTCATAACGAACATAAAAGTATCGAATTTTCCCAGTCACCGTCTTTTAGGGATAATAGGGACTCAAAATGGATTTGTAGCTCTTGAATATGTATCTCAGACGTTTTTAAATGCGATTTGAACGTTGAGTCTCTTAAGCGGCTTTCTTAAATTGATTTTTAGATAACGCTGTCGTCGAAAAAGTTCATCGGAGGGTGCAATGCGCGGATTGTACATTTGCGGGGAGGGTTGGACGCTTCGCAGGTTGAGCTACGACGAATATTACGAATGATGGAATTTATCGAACGATTTGTGAATTCGTGAATATTCAGGAGATGGGTAGATCATATACTATGCCCCACGAAAGTTAGGGAAGCTCAGAAATTTTGTGACCATTTCAAAAGATGCCGATTCTTGATCACCACACGTTCATTTATGAGAAATCAAATGTTTACTCCCTTATATACGAAAAAACACATGTCTGTAATTTTCGAATTTTTTGCCAAAAATGGTCTCAAACGAATGGGTTCGACTCTCCGATGAAGAATTCGAGGTCAAATTTGATTATGTCCGGCCGGCCGTTGCCACGATAACTTGAGAACAGAATGAGATAGCGACTTGAAATTTTCAGGGAAGCTGGCACATCCCAATAGGTCGGACAAGTTCGTTAATGGGCATAATCGACTCAATGGTTTCAGAGTAATAATTTTATTTTCAACCAATATGAATCCAATCGTATTGAAACTTGGTGAATAGTTGTAGAAGATAAACCTAAGCACGTTCGTGAAATTTTGTGCAATATTATTTATGTCCCGATAGCCTGAGAACGGAAAGAGATAGCGACTTGAAATTTATAGGTTAGATTGTGCATGTGTACGCAAAATTTGAGTTCGTTTGTAGGCATAATCGGCCAAACGGTTTTGGAGTTATTACCATTTGGAATTCGGTTGTTATTCCCTCAATAACTCGGAAAATACAGAACCGATTAAATTTAAACATGGTTATTATTTGTAGAATGCCAACGCAAAAATTCTTGCGAAATTTCGTGAGGATCGTAGCTCTACAAATTTTTTAAAAAATCAATGTAAATTATTGAAAAAGTTCTATATGTCAGTCACTATTTTCTCCGACATCGCTGAAATGCGAGAGCCTTCAGAACCTAACACTACTACCAAGTTCCAAGTTTCAACACCATCGGATATATTGTTAGAGATGCGAGCAGCCTTGTGTGAGTTCAGTAGATGGATGGGTCACCGTTGCCTCGATAACTTTCGTACGAAAGGAGATATAGGAACTTGCAATTTTCAGGTTATGGTGCGTATCTGAATAGGAGAATTATGTTCGTTTACTGGCATAATCGGTCTAACGGTTTCAGAGTTCTACCCACCTGGAATATTATTTCCAAAATATGATTCAAAAAATATAGACTCGATCGAATTGAAGCTTGGTAACTAGTTGTAGAATATCGACATAAAGACGTAGTTGAAATTGCGTAAGAACCGTACCCTAGTAAATTTAAAAAAAAATTGTTTCAAGCACTGACGTGAAGTCAGGAGCTATTGCGCGTATTTCAGGCAAGTTCTTGTCGTTTGCGTATCTGAGAATTTTGGATCAGTTATTGTTTTACTTAAATGGAAAAGTATCACGGCTAATTCCGCAAAAGGAGCAGAGAAAATCATTTTGCTGGTACCTGCCGAAACGTGTTTCTGCTAGTTGGCTTCTTCAGGACAGGCCAACTAAGAATCCAAGGAAAAAAGTGGAAAGATAACTGAAAGCAGGTGGCACCACAACAGGAGCGTGTAACCAATTTTTGCCTTCAGCTCTACGACCTACAATTCGGAGGTAAACTATGGCATCGGCACTAAGGAAGCATATGCTACCTGTGCGATGCGACCTGTGCGAAACTTATCCGCGTTATCTTATATTATTTAGTTCATATCCTCGGGTTGAGGTCGCATCGCACATGTAGCTTATGCTTCCTTCGTGCCGATGCCATAGTTCACCTCCGAATTGGAGTTCCTAGAGCTGAAGGTAGGGCTTCACGCGAGAGCAAGGTTTTTCTCGTCTCGTCTCGTTTTCGTCTCGTCTCGTTCTCGTCTCGTGAAAGCGAGACGAGACGAGATGAGACGTTTTATAGGCGATACCGAGACCACACACACCGCAACACGAGAGTCTCGTTTTTGGTCTCGTTAAATTTTTTGTTACGACTCGACTTTCTTCAACACCCACAGAAAACAATTGAATATGAAGAGTTTCCACTATAATTACCAATATATTTTGTCTATATTATGTCGATCGTTCTAGAAATACACGATTTTTTAGAAGATTATTAATTCGTATGCGATAATTGAGATTATTTTTCAAGAAAAAATAGAATTCAAAACCATAAAAACGGATGCCATTAAGAATTCAATACTTAACGGACAACTTTTATTGCCCCTAAATCCCAATGCTTTCGAAATTTCGTCTCTATCTGAACATCTGGAGAAATTCTCTTGTGCTCCTTGTAGTGAAGATGTGAACCATTATTGTATACATCTGTGAAACTAGGTATAATGAAACTGGTAAAGAAATTAAGCTATTACGATTCTCACAAAATTTCACAAACGTGCTTAGGTTCATATTCTACAACTATTCACCAAGTTTCAATTCGATCGGATCTATATTAGTTGAAAACAAAATTATTACTCGGAAACTATTGGGCCGATTATGACAATTAACGAACTTGTCCGTCGCATTGAGATGCGCCACCTACCCTCGAATTCTTCATTGGGGAGTCGAACTAAATCGTTTGAGACCATTTTCGTAAAAAAATTCGAAAGTTACAGACATTTGGGCAAAATGATAACGCGATGTTCCCCAGAACATACGCGCAAAAAAAACGAAACTTTTGAAACAGTCTGAAAATTTCTGATTTTCCGTAACTCTTGTGGAGCAGTACATTTTCGAAAGAGAATGGCCGACCATAAAGTCAACCAGTGTGATATTATAATTTTCCGACTACGCTGGAACTGAGTGATCTCGGCTAGGTAAATTTGGATTTCACAACATTCCTCCTGGCCTTATCAACGCTTAAAATTCGCCCTGATAGGACGCCCAAATGGAATAATTGAAAATAACCGTAGAATACGCAAACATTCGTTCGCTGTCCATTCGCTAAAAGTTAATTAAGTGTGAACTCGCTGAGGGGTTGTTGACGTCAAATATCTGCGCATTTTGTGATCTCATTCATTCTATACGAATGCTTCAGGTTCATTATTTCAACATAATGAACCTGTGGATTCACGCAGCGAAAACTATATTTTCCTGATTGTTTGCAGTTTACGTTTTGAGTGAGTAAAATTCAGAAATGAAATAAAAATTATTATGATTATATTAACACTCCTAGGTCTACTGAGGAGACCGCTTATGAGCTCTTGGGAGCTTTAGTTTTGTTCTAACTAGGCTTTTTTACTATGTCCTTACGAACGTTAGGCACAGCACTGTTGATTTCGCACCCAACAGTGAATTGTGGAAGCTACAGCCTGACTAGGATATTCCTTTCCTAAAAACTGTGACATATATTCTTTTTGCTCTGTTGCATTCTTACTGCTGAGATCAATTGAGTCAGAATTAGACGTGACACTTAACTGAGTTGTTGCTTAACAAGAAAGCGTTTTTATCTGTCATGAAAGAGAGGGGAAGAAAACATAATCTACCTTATTCTGATGAAAATTTTAAACCTGAGTTAATCCGGAAATAGTATATTCTAAAACAAGTTGCAATGGGCTGATATTTAAACACGAATGCGAAATTCGAAAACGAGCGACGAAGGAGCGAGTTTTCGTACGCATGAGTGTTGGAATTGCCTTCTGCAACGAGTATTAGACGATATTTTCTCTATTTCAGGCCAATTTTGTAAAATACTGTTGAAATAATTGGATAATACATCCTAGTGACTTTTGTATTGTATCTTGGCAGTTGGTGTGACTGTTACGAAAGTTGACAGATCATATGGAATTTGAATTGTACGTAGAGCATGGAGATCAGATTTAACCGTTTCCCAATTTCATGAATGATTCAAAATTAGCAAGAAGGAAATCTCTAGTACCTTATTTTTTTATTAAAATAAAACCTTTCCTCTCAACAATTATTTCACCTTATCTATACCTGACTACCACAAAACGAAAAATATAACTAGAAACAATGCGGGAATGAGTTCATTCCAGCACTGTTTTTAGTGCTGGAATGAACTCATTACGATACTGAAATAGAGAAAATGTATTTTAAGGTAGAAATTTCTAGCTCAGAATGTCTGAGGAAATTTATGAACAGGATATGAAAATTATATAAGCTCGTTGAAACTTTCTTCGGATATTTTCACTTTGAAATACATATTTGCTCGGGAATGAGAAAGTGACGGTCTTCCGCATGAGGAAAATTTTTGGATTGTTAACTATTTTACATTCATTATTTGTAACTTGCGAGACTGGTTCCAGAATCATATCAACATGTTTAAAGTAATCATTAAAGGATACAGTGTGAGGTATGTTCATTATTAAATGGTTTCTTTCTGGGTTTTCTCTCCTAAACTCTGAAAAATATATATAAATTAAAAAGTTGTATTTGTCAGGATCAATCAATGGAGTAGTGTTGCCTACAGTAAGGAAAATAACATCATCGATGATGCAACATGTTTTGGAGTATACATCAGAACGAAAATCTTCATAATTATTTTTTGTTGATAGCTATTCTGAAATTTGAGAGTTTGGGAGAGAAAACCCATATCTCATCATTTTTCTCATATTCAAACTGGTTTGCCTGTCACGTCAGACAACATGACATGAACTTGAACATAGAGAGATATAAAATATGAATGACATCACAGGACACTAATAATAATGATATATGGAAACACGTCATGAATACTTGAATTCTTTCGAGTCACGTCAACAATCAAAAACAGTTGCCAACTTGTTTCGTCGTATGTAGAAACATTGGACAGTGGACAGTATACTCTGATCGTTGGAATATTTCGATATTTCGGCAATATATTTACCAATATAGATCCGATCGAGTTCAAATCTAGAACTTTACTGTAAAATGAGGTTGTTAAGGCTCTCGTAGAATTTCAAAGTTATTTGACGGATAGTTTCTGAGATATAAAATTTTCTAAATATTTTTTTAAAATTTTCCAGTCATGCCATCCTCACAAAATTTTACTTAAGTCTTCGTGTCATTATTTTTCAACTTTTTATCGTGCTTTGAATCGATCAGAATAGTATTTTTCGGATTACTCGGAAAACAAAATTTCAAATGGCTATAACTCTGAAATCACTCGGTGGTTTTTGCCTTAACAAATTTAACCGGCGCATTGGGACTCCAAACCTACCCTGAAAGTTCTTAACGTTTCAACTCTCTAACTCATTGCGTTCGAGCGTAATCATGCTGACGGCTGAACGGCCGGCCGAACAGAATCAATTTTGACCTCGGATTCTTGATAAGTGAGTCGAAACTATAATCGTTTAAGGCCATTCTCGGTCAAATATTCTAAAATTACAGTTTTAATTATATTGAATTACCATTCAGACGAACAGCGCGCCAATTATTGTAGCATTATGATATCCAATTAATAATTGGCGAGAACCTACAACCTACTTATTTTATAGGAATATGCTTGCGATTACAGTACTTCATGTTTCGTGTCATGCGGTTGATAATCGAAATTCTTCCTTAATATTTTCATTTGTTGTTCCGAGCATATTAGTGATCTGTCAGTTCTGTGGGTTAATTAAAACATTCAAAACTTGCCGAACCAAACGTCAGCCTCAAAATTTTCGGTACAGGACTCCAGATAATTTATTTGAATCAAGTCTCACATTATGCTCTGTAAAGTTCAGTTGGGCTGTGGGTGGACGGAATAGGTCTCTTGCATGATTTTTTTTTATTATTTGGATCAATTATTATATCCATAAGAATAATGAAAGCGTACAACCGTCGTCAAAAATTTCAATTTTCAACGAGAAAACGATCATTCAAATTTGGTTGCACATAAGGCCTGTTCAAACGATCAAAACTTTGCGCCACTCCGTGACGTAACCCGTCATATCTACTCTCACTCTCTTCTCGTGTCCGTTTCACTCTTTATTCCAGTGTAACACAGCTCCCTTTAAACGGCTCGAAGTCAGCATTGGCTGTAACAAGCAGATGGTAAATTTTGATATACTCCATTCACTTTTATAAAGTCTCCCGGTTGGCCATGATTTAGGTCTATCACGTTTTTGTAACTAAAGCACAGGCAGGTTGGCACTGCTGAAATATCGTCAAGATCAAAGTGCGGGGAATTCCATAAGTACGTCTGTTCGTTTAGAAGTTCTCCTGCCAGGTTATTCAGGTACTTTTATTATTTTTTTTAAATATACTATCACAAAGTAACGGAGTATCCTATCCATTATTTTTCAATAAAATTCCAACACTTGATTCTTGATTTCCATAAAAGAAAATAGCATAATTGAATCTTCCATCCAGTTTATATACGTGAAATATTTCCAGTAACAACAAAGCACAAATTTTCTTCTACAGTCGCTAGGGCTATGGAATTATTGAATTCACATAATATCTTCTCAAATTCATTATTCTTCCGAAGTAAATTCACATTGCGAAAATACGTAATTACTACGACTTCTATGTAGAGAGGACAACGTTGCGAAGTTATCTGACAGGAAAATGACTATAACCTAACATTTTCAAAATATATATGGTGAAATGTGTCGAATTTTCATGGCCAACCGGGAGTGAATGGAGTATACGTCATCCGTCATAGCAACGATTCAGAAGCGTTTCACCTCATTTGAAATTGCATCTTGATTTACCAATTTTAATTTCCGCAATATTAAAATTTTATACATTATGAAAGTGTATGAGGGCATACATGAAGATGTGGTATTGAAGTAGATTCAGAAAAACATAAACATATGGTATTTCGTGTTACATGCAAGAGACCTTTAGTCTTAGATGGATGTCACAAGGTCAATCTGGCATCAGTTCAATCCGACAGCAATCATGGATTGATGTCAGATTGATACTGATTGTATACGCGTATACTGATTGACTGATGATCCGGAATGATGGCCAGATTGATGTCAGTAAATTGATTTCAGTAAATTCTAAGAGGAATCTCAACAAACTAAGATTAATGAAAGAATAACTACAACTGTTGAAAAGGTTAAAAAAGTATTATTTCTTCGTATAACACTTCTCAAGCCACCCATGTTGATTAATATCCAATCGTTGCTCGTTCGTTAACGTCACCCTGATAAAATGTTAAAACTGACGTTTTGACGTTGACAGATCACAGAAAACGTTCGAAGCAGCTTTCGTATTTAAATTCAAAATTGTTATGTTCCCATTGGAAAATCCGATAGAATTGGATTAATACCAAGGTAATATCGCCGTCATTTTTCCAATCTGCGAACCATTCTCTCAACCGCATGAATAATTCCCACCATCCCCATTCACCACGGACGATCGAACCAAGTGAAAAATGTGCCCCGCACCCCACGACATTCATCAAAACGTCCCTTCCAAGCTTGTGTCGCTCAGATAACGTAACATGCTTGTACGTTGAAATTTCCGCATTTGTCTTCTACCCGCGATACGCTAATTAGTCCATTTACTCCGGATCTATCGTATGAGGTATTACAACTATAAATAAAATCAAGAACCATAAAGTGTTCTATGCTTTGTGAACGCCGTCCGCGGCTATCTTGATCGAATCGAATGGGGTGTCGTGCCAAGCCGCCTACGCGTTATGGGGTTAATTTCGGGCGATTTAGTTTCGCTTAAAAAGTGCTTATGTTTATGAGAATGGGTCTTGGAATTACGACTGAATTCCGACGGTCGAGTGGGAAATATTCGGCAGTGGTGTGCGTGCCTTCATTCAAAAAGGGGCTATTAACTTAGTGATAATTAAAGACTTATGAAAAGGTCGAACTTTTTGCGCACATTTTCTAGGGAAAAACGTGCTATCATTTTGCCCAAGTGTCTGTAATTTTCGAATTTGTTGGCGAAAATTGTCTCAAACCATTAGGTTCGACTAAGTGATGAAGAATACGAGGTCCAATTCGATTATTTCCGGCCGTTTTTTGCCACGTTAACTTTCGAACGGAAATATGAAAGCGTCTTGCAATTTTAAGGTTGGTATATTATATACTCGAAAAGTATAGATCCGATCAAATTGAAACATTTCTATTTCGGAAAACATCGGTAAGATTTCATTGAGATTCCGCACAAAGCTTCAAGCCGCCATTTTACAATCGAGTACCGGATTTCAGCTCGGTCAGTTCTATAGTTTAGCAATTATTGTGAATATTAAATTCTGAAGTGGTATCTGCTTTTGAAATTCCAAATGATATAAATCTCAGTTGTCTAAAAGCGATGTAATAAACGCGAGTTTCTTTTCCTCTGACTCGCAGGAGATCTGTGTTCGAATCCCCGCTGAGTGAGTTCACTATTTTATTTATTTTAAAATTGGAATCTAGTTGATGCCAAAACATTTTTTTTTTCATGATGGCTTGAAGTTTAATTTTTCTATACGAACGTGCAAAACGTTAATACTTTTTGGCGCTCTAGTTCCTCGGAACTGAGTGCTTATCAATTTGCCCAAATGTCTGTAATTTTCGAATTTTTCGATGAAAATGGTCTTAAACGATTTGGTTCGACTCACTGATCAAGAATCCGTGGTCGAAATTCATTCTGTCCGGCCGGCCGGCCGTAGGCACGATAACTCTCGAACGGAATAAGCTAGAGAGTTGAAATTTTCAGAGTAGGTTTGGGAGATAAATATCTCGGCTAAGTTCGTTATTGGGCAAAATCGGACAGATGGTTTCGGAGTAACAAAAAAAAAAATTTTTTACAAGGCAAATTCCAAATTAAATTTTTTTCAATAAGCTGTTTTACCATAAGAATCCAATGATATCATTTTTAACTCCAACAAGCTAATACTTTCGGAGATATGATTGTTCAAAATTTCAATAATAAATCGTATTTCAACGTTGTCACAGAATGATATTATTCTATGTATGAATTGTCATAATGTCAAATGATGTTCCTGAGACATGACATTATCTAATCAATCGAAGAATTGTGAGCGAAGTGAGAAAAATCTCAGCTGTTTGCTCCGAAATTAGGTTTTCTCAGAAAATTCTTACATTTCGGAACGGAACATGAAGTAAGAGATCTGAGAGTAGTGAGACTGCTTTTCATCCATAGACATAGATATAACTCTCGAACGGAATGAGGTAGGTAGTTGAAATTTTCAGAGTAGTTTAGGGAGATAAATATCTCGGTTAAGTTCGTTATTGGGCAAAATTGGCCAGATTTAATTTGATTTCTTCCATGGTGCAGTTCTCATTCTCATGATTGCTCATTTAATCTTGATAAATAAACTATTATTTGAATTGAATTTCCTTCAGGATGCAGTTCTATCATATGAATACATTGATATAATTCCCAACTCTGAGAAACCAATACTTTCGGAGATATAATTTGTCTGTTTGAACTAGAGCGCCAGAAAGCTCCTGTCCACAGGGCTTGAACCCATTTTTGTTCTATCAATAGTAGGCCAGCAGCGTGCAATAATTTTGCCCAAGAGTCTGTAATTCTCGAAGTTTTTGAAAATTGTTCCGAATAATTAGGTTCTACTCATTGTTGGGCATAATCGGCCCAACGGTTTCATAGTTCGACCCATCACAATATTTTTTGTTGTTTCCGCAACTCAATAAGTTCAGAGGCAATTGAATTGAAACTTGGTAATTGTTTTTATAATACCGACGCCGAATTTTTTCTAGATCTCGTTAGGATCGTATTACTAAAGGAAAATGAGAATATTTTTTCCATAATAAATATAAATTTTTCATACATATTGTGAACACTTATTTATTGAATATTTTTCAAACTACATCATACTCAATTCATAATAATCAATGATCTCTTTATACATCTAATCGATGACCTGGATTTTTAGATCATTTTGTTCTTATAAATACTTCCAATTACTTATTTGTAACTAGAATCATATACTCCATGCAATTTGTAAACGATTGAAATGATTAATTTCTAACACTTTTATAAATTTATATTAATCATTAACTAAGTTAACCGTATGCTATACAGGGTGAGTCTTTGACCACTGCATTAATTTTAACCAAAGATTCCTCTCATCAAATGAAACACTTTTTTCAGTTGCCATTTTTCCAAATTCGGCTCAGGTAAAAAGTTACAAGCGTTTAAAGATTTCACAATGTGCTAATACACTCCCGCATATAAATTATCTATGACATTGTTGGCGGAAGAGAATAAGGCATGGTAACGTGGTTAACAGCTTGATTCGGGATTCCAACGCTCAGGGACGGATCCATAAAAGTAGTGAAATTTCTGGAGTTTTCCATTTTAAAACATTCAATGAAGAATATCTCGAAAACGGAGTGTTTGAGGAGAAATGATGAAGAATAATATAATGTTCTAAAACGATGAAATATCCTTTAAATGACTCAAGAAAAAATTTATATGCTTTCTTTATGCTAATTTCGTTTAGTTTTATGAATCCACGAGTCCAACTCGTCCGACCAACTAGAAAACCAGTAGAAGAAGAAAATAACTAATATTTGGAAAATATGTATCATAGTTATAGGAAACTTTACGCCAACATTCATTTTATTCGAAAAAAGGATGTCAAAGCTACAAAATAAAAACAGATTTTTTTTCAAAATTTCAACAGCTTGTATCTTTTTGCCTGAGCTAAATTTGGAAAAATGTTAAATGAAAAAAGTGTTTCATTTGATGAGTGGAATCTTTGGTTAAAATCAATGCAGTGGTCAAAGACTCACCCTGTATATTTCTACCATTTCCCAATAATTTAGTTGCTCATCTGCTCATCTTTATTCGAATTGTGACTAATTTTGAAAGCTCGCCTTTCATTTCCAGAGTTCTGATGAACTTCAGTATCTGGGATGGCTTCAAGGAGGCTACGTCTTCAGTCCTGCAGATTTCTTGCCCAAAGCATTCCTTGCTTTGGTTTGAGGTGGCGAGGCATTCCGTTATCAGGTTATCTTGGATCTGACAGTATCAAAGTACCGGATCATCTTTTAGGAGATTCCTGATCCCGAGAGTGTACCTCTTTCAGTTTCTTCTTTCATCCAGAATTCACTTTTGTTGGTGTATCTACCTATCCCACAGTCGGTTTTCGGTCCAATAAAAGTGGGTTCGTGCTCATTTCTTGGAAAATGTGTAGGCCTCCTCATTTCCCCAACAACGCAGACCAAGGTTATTCTTGCCTACTTTATTAAGTTTTCTTCGGCACTCCCACATTAGCTTAGACTTAATAACATGGGAGTTCAGAGCTCAGAGCCAAGCTGCTATAGCTTGGCTCTCAGAATGGATTGCTATATCACATCTCTGATAGTTTCTTTCTAGGAACACTTCCACTTGCTTTCCATACTTGCTTTTCAAGAGAAAATAACAACTATGAATCGACAATCTCTAATAGCTAGAGAAGATGACATTTACGAATAGTGATCACAGAAAGATTACGTGTTCACATTCTGTGAATACATAGAACTTACGATGTATTATTGAAACTTTGAAACATCATATCTCCGAAAGTATCAGGTTGTTAGAGTTGAAAATGATAACAATGGATTCCTATGATGAAACTGCATCTTAAAAAAATTTAAATTCAAAAGTTGTAATGTGAGACAAAAATGTTTTTATCGTTACTCCGAAACTGTTAAGCCAATTTTGCCCAATAACGAACTTAACCAAGATATTTGTTCCTCAAACCTACTGTGAAAATGTCAACTGTCTAGCTCATTCCGTTCGAGAGTTATCGTGTTAACGACCGGACGGCCGGACAGAATCGATTTCGACCACGGATTCTTGATCAGTGAGTGAAACCAAATCGTTTGAGACCATTTTCAGCCAAAAACTCGAAAATTACAGACATTTGGGCAAATTGAGAAGCACTCTGTTCCGAGGAACTAGAGCGCCAAAAATGAACATTTGAGTATATATGGATTTGCATCAAGTAGAAGCCACCAGCAATCTCCTATAGCAATAAATTTCAATAATTTATAGTGTTTTTCGATTATATCAACCCTTTCTTACGTCAACACATACGCCACTGGCCCTCGCCACCAATAAAAAACATCCATGTCCATGCACAGTGCACACACACACACAGAGGGCAGTGCCGGCGCCGAGATTAATCAGCAGTCATTTGTTTTCGACGCACGAGCGGGGCCACGATTCCCTCGGGCACACGAACGGCCGGGAAGATAAGCGCCAGGCGTCGCGAGCGTCCCGGCGCAGGTTGAAGGTCGACGGACGCGTACGTGCGTGCTCCGCGACACTTTGCCCGAACACCTGTTTTTGCTTGTAGCGTTTCGGGGATGGAATTTTAGCCGGGGTAGTTTTATTCCTCGTTTCGGACTTGAGTTATGGTTATGGGGGAATGAACCTAGGAAAAAAACTAATAGGAAGGCTATGGCGTTGTTCGAGAGGAAAAACTTATATACAGGGTGTCCCAAAAATACCACGCGAAAGTGACACTGGAGATAGATTGGCATTAGGTCCATCAGATAGCATCAACATGACCTCAGTAAAAGTCCGCTAGTTTTCAAGATATCACCACTTTTGTGTATTTTTTAAAAATCTCCAGTTTTCGGTCTTTTATCGCCTAGCATTGCTAGAAATTACTTCAAACTCATGTTTTTTTTTACCTAGGCTATCCTGAATAGTTGCTTTAAACAATGAAGTAATAACTTCACCGACAACTAGAACAAAATCCTTCAAAAAATGTCTAACTTGTTGTATTTTATGCCGAAGTTAAAACGTTAACTTAAGTTTGACTGACTGCTGTGAAAAAAAATTATATCAGACTGAATTGACAAATAATCGCAAAAACTGGTCCATTTCATGCCCTTTTCAAAATGATACAACACTACCAATTTTTTTTAATCAGAACCAGAATTGCTACTTATTAAAAAAAACCAAAACCCTTATCGACTATCTCGCTCCCACATTCATTGTTTTGTAACATGGAAACCGGTCCGACTTTCACAGACTAGGGGTCTTCGAATAGTCTAGACCAGGGGTCACCAAATGGCGGACCGCGGTCCGGATGCGGATCGCGAACATTTTTTTTGCGGACCATTTTTCCAGAAAACATGTATTCTTGATTAACAAAATTCAGATAACTTTTCGTTATCGTTACTAATTATAGATATTGGATGTAGATTAACTGCTAGTCAAATTCTTATGCCAACATAATGCTATCAACGACCCGCGACAGATATACAGATTTTGTGAAAGGAACTCCAATGAAACTAATTGGTGACCCCTGGGTTAGATACTAGAGAAAACTTTTTGGCGTTTGACGGATTTACTCATTTCCTAATATTTTCCGAACGGATAGAGATACAGAGGAAACAGATACATAAATCTGAACGTCGTTGGATATCGAGATGTGAAAATCATAGATTTCGGACGGGAAAGAAGAATTTTCCTTCGATTCCGGGTCAAAAATATTTCTAAGTGCCGACCCAAAAATTTTTTTTCATGGTATATCGATACGGAGCTCGTGTCTAGTTAAATCGAGGTCGCTGATCACGAATATGCAATTAGTTTTTCACTAAGTGGCGTACTTTGGGAAAATTTTCACTTAGAGTGAAAAAATGGACGAAAATAGGTCAATTCTGGAAGTTCACACCGCCCAAAAAAATCGGAGTAAGGTGTTGTTGATTTTTGCCCGCATATATATGGATCCTTTATCTACTGAATAATCCAAACAGAAAATGTCCAGGCCGTACAATTCGGAAATTATGATTTTTTTCCCAAGGGTCTGTTTTTCGGAAAATTCATTTCGCGGTATTTCCGCGGAAAATTCTCTAATGAAAAATCCGATCATATATTCGTAATCTACGGTCCCGAATTAGTAAATGACGTAATTTGCATCAAAATCGGAGACTGGTCGAATTTTGGCAATTTTTTAATAAAAAATAAAAAAATCCCATTTTTCGAGAAAAATTTTTTGACGCAAAACTATGAAACGGGTACTTATTCTTATAGATTCGGGGCCGTAAATTCCGAATCTACCATCAGATATTTATTACAAAAATTTTCCGAGGAAATATCGCGGAAAGAATTTTCCGAAAAATAGACCCTCGGGAAAAAAAATCATAATTTCCGAAGCGTACAACCTGGACATTTATTGTTCGGATGATTCGATAGATAAAGGATCCAAATATGACGCAAAAAATCAGCAACACCCTACTCCGATTTTTTTGGGCGGTGGAAAGTTCCAAAATTGACCTATTTTCGTCAATTTTTTCACTTTAAGTGAAAATTTTCCCAAAGTACGCCACTTAGGAAAAAACTAATTACATATTCGTGATCAGCGACCTCGATTTAATCAGACACGAGCTCCGTATCGATATACCATGAAAAAATGTTTTTGGGTCGCCACTTAGAAATATTTTTGACCCGGAATCGAAGGAAAATTCTTCTTTCCCGTCCGAAATCTATGATACTCACATCTCGATATCCAAATTTTCCCCGATGATTGGTCGGTGGACGACGTTTAGATGTATGTATCTATTTTTTCTGTATCTCTATCCGTTCGGAAAATATTAGGTAATGAGCGAATCCGTCAAACGCCAAAAAGTTTTCTCTAGTATCCAACACATACACAAAACTATAATTTTCCAATTAGGTCGACGCGGCTTTGGTTATTCACTAAATCGGGTACGCAGATCACGAATCTGTAATTAGATTTTCCGTATCTCGATTATTTTCGGAGCAATGACGAAGGAAATGGACTAATCAGTCGGATTTTTCGCCATATTACAAAAATTAATCGAGATACGGAAAAACTAATTACAGATTCGGAATCTACGCCCTCGATTTAGAGAATAGCCAAGCCGTGGCGATCTAATCGGAAAATTCTAGATTTTTGTATGGGTTAGAATCTAGACAAAGGACTCACAGCTCTGGCAATGTGTTAGTTGTTGTATGCATTTTATCAATATTTCACAGGAAATAGGTCATAAATACTTCTACAAGGGTTGAAGTATTACAAGATATACTACTTGCAATTATCTTGCCGTGGAAAATATTAATTTCAAGGGTGAGACCACCCATGCAAAAATATACCAGTTAACCCAAACATTTAAGTTTTACAAGCGAGCTGCTTTGTTTAGAAATACAAATGAGCGCTTCCCAACATGTGAAGTCATGGGACGCAACAGTGGTGATATCTCGAAAACCAGCGGACTTTTACTGAGGTCATGTTGATGCTATCTGATAGACCTAATGCCAATCTATCTCCAGTGTAACTTTCGCGTGGTATTTTTGGGACACCCTGTATATATATGGTCCCTTATTTCGGTGCGAAAGACTATTGCTGCGAATAATTGTGCTTGACATCCCTGTCATTAAATTTTAAGTTTTTAAGTCTATACAGGGTGTCCCGAGATTAATACAACACAATGTGCATGGTCACAGATTCTCGAGACGAAATAATAAGATCCCTATTTTGGCCCCCTCTTTCGAAGTTACAGCCCCCTGAATTTCACCCCTTAAAATAGTCTTTTTGGCGCTCTTGTTCCTCGGAACAGAGTGTTTATCAATCTGCCTAAATGTCTGTAATTTTGGGTGTAAATGGTCTCAAGAGATTTGGTTCGACTCACTGATGAATAATCCGTGGTCAAAATCGATTCTGTCCGGCCGTCCGGCTGTTAACACGATAACTCTCGAACGGAATGAGCTAAACAGTTGTAATTTTAAGAGTAGGTTTGACACATAAATATCTCTGATTAGGTCGTTAGTTGGTAAAATAGACCGGATGGTTTCGGAGTAAAAAAAAGAAATTTTCTTTACATTGCGAATTTCGAATTAATTTTTTTTAAGATGCAGTTTCATCATAAGAATCCATTGATATTATTCTCAACTCTAACAAGCTAATAGATTTGGAGATTTATAGGTACAATTGTACCTATTGTTATGAGTACACTCTTCAGGTGATATTATGCTGGTTTATTCCATTCCACCAGCACTTCCCAGCAATCACGCGTACTCTGGGTATCTAAAAGTAGGTATCTTGGGTAGCATACACAACGTAGAGTCCTCTTATGAACACTACACGATCAAAATAACACAGTCGAAGGTAAGAATCGTGGTATATAGTTCAATAGCAGAATTGCTTCACTCGAGTAACAGTTATCGTGGTATATTCGGTGGGATAAGTACAATATGTATCATAAATTATCAATTCCTAAGTCTCAGAATGAAATATTGACCGAAACTGAGACAAAAACCTGTCGAAACCAGGACCATAACCATTGAGGGAGAACTTAATAAAATCCGTGTCAGGAAAGGAGAAAGTGAAAGGCGTCGTTTGAAAGTGACATCTCTACGTGATTTTCTTCGGAAAGTAGAGACCGGAAATCCCCAATTCGTAAAGGATATTTCAACATTATTATATGACATTTTGTGCCAACAGCGGACCCGAGATATTTATTGAAAATGTGACATTTTAGAATTGGGCCATTTTCCCCTTTCATGCTCCTATCCAACTCCCAACTTTCCATTTCGTTTCGTCCACGAGCTCGGTAAAGTGATATGTATTTAAAGAGGGTGGTAGGAAATATTGATATCAAGTCGGTTTAGACCAGCTGATATAAATTTGTTGAATGGACAAGTCGTATACCATATACATATGTATTATAAAGGGTTTTCCAATAAGAGGTGTTATTTTGATATTCAAAGAAAAATGCCATTTTTCAATATAAATGATCGGATGTTTATTTCATTATAAAGAAGAAGCTATGCCGTTAATCGTGGAAAATAACATCAGGCAAATGACCACCACGACCACGCTTACAGGACCATATCCTTTTAATTAATTTTTCCATAACCAAATAGCAAAGTGGCTGCCCTATGTCCTCGATAGCCTCACGAATTCCATCTTTGAGGTCTTGAATCGACGCTGGGCTATTGGCGTAGACCTTCTCTCTCAAGTGGCCCCAAAGGAAGACGTCGCAAGGTGTTAAATCACAAGATCTCGGAGGCCAATTGTGATCACCTCTTCGAGAGATAAAACGGTCCGGAAACTTTTCCCGCAAAAGATCAATGGTTTCGTTGCTTGTGTGGCACGTAGCACCGTCTTGTTGAAAGTAAACGCTGTCCAGATCAATATCATCCAATTCCGGCCATAAAAAATCATTAATCATCTCTCGATAGCGCAATCCATTCACCGTAACTGTTGCTCCAGCCTCATTTTCGGAAAAGTAAGGTCCAATGACTCCGCCGGACCATAAACCGCACCAAACAGTCACACGTTGAGGATAGAGAGGCTTTTCAACAATAACTCGGGGTTTCCGAGCCCCAGATGCGACAATTTTGCTTGTTGACGAAGCCACCGAGGTGGAAATGGGCCTCATCACTCAAGATCATTTTTCGATTGAATTCCGGATCATTTTCATGCATTTCAACGACCCAATCAGCAAAGACACGACGTTGTTGATGATCGACCGGCTTGAGTTCTTGTGTTAACTGAACTCTATAAGCCTGAAGACCCAAATCTTTATGCAAAATACGGTGTAATGACGTTTGTGGAATGCCTAATTCCATAGAACGACGAGTAATGGACAAACCTGGGTTTTCTTCAACACATTCGGCTACAGCAGCAATATTCACGGTTGTTCTTGAGCGACGTACACGGGTTTTATTCTTCACATAACTAACTTGTCCCAACAGCTCGAATTTTTCCACCAATTTCTTTATTGCGGTCCGACAAGGTGCTTCACGACGACCCAAAAATGTTTGAGTTTTACGAACCGTCTCTGCCAAATTTTCACCATTTTTATAGTGAATTTCAATAATTTCAATGCGTTCTTGAAGCGTGTATCGTTCCATTTTAATTAATGGCGTAATTTCTACTTGTCAAATGACAAAAAATGACAGCTTCAAAAGTGACATCTACCGAAATAGCGGGCTATTCAAAATAACACCTCTTATTGGTAAACCCTTTATCTCTCAGAATATAAAATCTTGAAACTAACAGGGATGTGTTAATTTGCACAATTCACAAGCAAGCTGAAATTTTTATCAAATCATTCATTGAGAAATTGGAATTTGATTATAAGATACTCTTATGTAGAACCTTTAACCTAGCAATTATTCTATTAACTTATCCCGTTTCAAGATGATAATATAATCAATTAATTTGGAAATAAGCGAAATTGAAGTCCATATAATTATTATCTGAGAAGGTTGTGAGCTCTACCTTTTTCTAGAACTGTCAACTTTGAGATCATTAAGCAGCCTACGCCTTTTTTCAAGCACAGATTCTTTTGATTCTTGTTCAGCTCTCGAACGGAATGACCTAGGCAGTCTAAATTTACAGAGTAGGTTAGGGAGATAAATATCTCAGTTAAGTTCGCTATTGGGCAAAATAGGCCAGATGGTTTCGGAGTAACGAAAACAATTTTTTTTTAACTTACAAATTTCAAAATAATTTTTTATTCAAGACAGTTTCACCATAAAAATCCATTGATATCATTTTCAACTCCAACAAGCTAATACTCTCGGAGATATTATTTTTCGAAATTTCAATAATGAATTGTACTTCTACGTTTTCACAGAATGCTATAATTATTCTATCTATGATTTATTAGATGATCTGTGTTCGTACTCGTACATGTCATCCTGTTCTATAAGAGAGAGTCAAATTAATTTAAGCTATTTTAATTTGATTTCTTCCATGGTGCAATTCTCATTTTAAGATTGCTCATATGATCGTGATCACTAAACTATTGTTTGAATTGAATTTCCTTTATGATGCAGTTCTATCATAAGAATGCATTGATATAATTCCCAACTCTGAGAAACCAACACTTTCGGAGATATAATTTATCTGTTTGAACAAAAGCGCCAGAAAGCTCCTGTCCACAGGGCTTGAACCAATTTTCTAGCCATAACGTGCTACAGGAGTGGAAAACGTAACTTCATCGAATAAAATGAACGTAGATAAGACAGTCAAACTTTATGACCACTACACACCAGAAATCCGAACAATGGCTCCGAGCCAACCCATTCAATTCTATCGCCCTCCGGACCCCCGTACGAAGTTATAGGGGGTCAACAGTTGTTCTATATAACACTTCTACCCTTAGCAACTGAGCTGAGGGCAAGCAGAATAGGGTACAAGGCCAGGCCACCAGTCAGAAGAGAACATCTGATCTCACATCTGCTCCACATGGACGACTTAAAACTGTACACTTCTTCCAAGGCAGCATTATAACAACTACTGATTATAGTTGCCGAATACACCTAAGCAATAGGAATGTCATTCGGTTGGATACAAGTATGCTGTCTTTCATCTTAACAAAGGGAGAACTGAAGAAACAGTAGAATATATTGAGCTGGAATTGGCGGAATAAGCATTCGACACCTCGACGAGGAAGAAACTTATAAATTTCTTGGCATGAAACAAAGAGGTGCGCTGAAATCAACTCAAACTAAGGATGCCTTAGCAGCTAGCTACAAAAAGAAGCTAGGAGATATATGGAAACCACAGCTGTCGAGGAAAAATAAAGTATCTGCTACGAACAGCTTGGAAGTCCTGATAGTCACTAAAGTTAACTGGACAGTGGATGAAATTATCGAGCTCAACAGATCCGCAGGTAAAGTGATGAACATGAACCATAGCCTGTATCCCACTTGCCTTATACAAAGAGTATACCTTCCACGGAGGCAGGAAGGCAGTTTGCAAAGTTTGGAATACCTATACCATGAACAAACATTGCAAATGGCTATAAGGATATTGAGAAGTGAAGACCCGCTTTCGAAAATGGTAGCTCATCATGAGATTAGGAACGAAAGAACTTTCTTATTTAGGGCTGGTCACAGAGCCTTGAAGGAGCTCAGTATAACTGGCTTATCCATCGATCATGAGTTAGCAGGTACACCTATCACGACAACACACCAAAAAATAGTTGGCAGAGAGATAATACAGGCACAACTGAAGACACCACTTGAAGATCACATGAGTAAACACCTGCACTCCATATATTTTAGAGAAACCAATACTTTCGGATATAAAATTTATCTGTTTGAACAAGAACGTAAGAAAGCTCCTGTCCACAGGGCTTGAACCAACTTTCTAGCCATAACGTGCTACAGGAGTAGAAAACGTAACTTCATCGAATAAAATAAACATAGATAAGGCAGTCGAACTTTATGACCACTACACACCAGAAATCCGAATAATGCCTCCGAACCAGCCCATTCAATTCTATCGCCCTCCGGACCTCCGTACGAAGTTATAGGGGGCCAACAGCGGAATCGCAGAAGCGTAATCCCAAAACATTCTATCGGAAAACTCAACGGAATACATTATCAACAATCGGATACGTGGAGGCAGTGTTGCCAGATATACAGATTTCTCCGTATTTATACAGATTTTCGATGTATGATACAGATTGCCTCAGAATACAGATTATTATACAGAATTCTCTCATATTGATAAGAAATATCATTTTATACTTCAAGTTGATTTAGTTTAATAAATTTTTAATTCTAAAATTGAACACGAAAGAAAAAATGAAGAAAATCGATATCTTGGCGCTTTGGCGATTAACATAGAGTTCAGAATAGGTCGGGGAATCCCGGGGCTTAGGTAGTTCCCACATATCCCACAAGTTGCACTAGTTACTCTAGTTGATCGAGATTAGTAGATATCCGACTTCGCCGACGATTTCAAAGGATTGTATAATTATTTCATCCTAAGTAAATGATTTTTGTTTCTTTACCTAACCACGTACATCCTTGTTTACCAAAAAAAGTAGAAACAATTTTCATGCGCATGAGAGAACAATATTATTTAAATCATTATCACCATTAATTGCAAATATGTATTTCATTTGATTCTGCACTTAGCCATACCTATTGGCTGTTGCATTGCATTTATTTGAAAATAAAAAAAATGTGAATTTTTAATTGAAAGATGCTGACGTCATGAAAATTGAAACAAAACTAAAGATTTCTCAAGCACTTTAAATAATTGATGAATTAAACCACAGATAAGATGACAAATCTACAAAATAACAAAGTTTTTATGAGCATACAGATTTTATACACATTTCTGCTAATCAACTACAGATAAATGGCATCGGCCATCTGGCAACACCACGTGGAGATCTCCCACTCGTGCCTCGTAAAACTCCCGCCCAATGACCAGGATCCAGGTCCCCCCGCTACCTGGAAAGTACCGGGCGAAAAGTCGGGCGCCCATTTCCGCCCGCGCGCCACCCGTGATTTCCATTTTAATATCTGTTTATGCGTCGGACGTCTGTGCGGAAACGGGACGAAATTTAATTTACAAAAAGGTATTAAAATGTCGCACGTTCGGACCGTTTGCCCGGATTTATGTGAACGTTATTAGACGCGGCGGGACGCGGGCGGGGCCGTTCGTCCGTGCGACCCCGGTGCGTGCGTCCGGACGCCGAATGTTCGTTTCGGACGTGACGCTATGTCGAATTCGGATCATTTAATGTGGAATAGGTCGTGGCATACCGCCGGCGTGTCTTTGGGTCACGTTGAAAGAAAGGATGTTCCACGACCGGACGAGGATCGCAGTCCCTATGAACATTTGGCGTACTATTTGTCGTTAGAGTTTCGAGTAGGCAGAAGGCAGGAATAAAGAGACAGTTAATATAAAGGGTTTTCCAATAAGAGCTGTTATTTTGATATTCAAAGAAAGATGCCATTTTTCAATATAGATGATCGGATGTTTATTTCATTATAAAGAAGAAGCTAAGCCGTAAATAGTGGAAAATAACATCAGGCAAATGACCACCACGACCACGCTTACAGGACCATATCCTTTTAATGACATTTTCCTTAACCAAATCGCAAAGTGGCTGCCCTGTGTCCTCGATATCCTCACGAATTCCATCTTTGAGGTCTTGAATCGACGCTGGGCTATTGGCGTAGACCTTCTCTTTCACGTGGCCATAAAGGAAGAAGTCGCAAGGTGTTAAATCACAAGATCTCGGTGGCCAATTGCGATCACCTCTTCGAGAGATAACACGGTCCGGAAACTTTTCCCGCAAAAGATCAATGGGTTCGTTGCTTGTGTGGCACGTAGCACCGTCTTTTGAAATTAAACGTTGTCCAGATCAATACGATCAAATTCCGGCCATAAAAATCATTAATCATCTCTCGATAGCGCAATCCATTCACCGTAACTGTTGCTGCAGCCTAATATTCGAAAAAGTAGGGTTCAATGGCTCCGCTGGGCCATAAACCGCACTTAACAGTCACGCGTTAAGGATAGAGAGGCTTTTCAACAATAACTCTTGGGTTTTCCGATTCCCAGATGAGGCAATTTTGCTTGTTGACGAAGCTACCGAGGTGGAAATGGGCCTCATCACTCAAGTTTCTTTAAGTATATATCGAAAACTATACAGGGACAAGATAATAGAAGTCAGGAAAAAATAAACCGCACAGACTGATAACACGACTGCTAGAGATGCTCAAAATCCACCCTAATATCGTCTATGTGATGGAAAACATAGTGGCGCTATGGAAAACTAATTTCTTCATTGGATCCGAAGGTCGGACCACTTATACCTAACGGATGGGTGTGATACAGGCGAGACGTATTTCAAGGAGATTCGCTAAGCCCGTTATTGCTCTACATAACACTTCTACCATTATTAACTGAGCTGAGGTCAAGCAGAAAAGGGTACAAGGCCTGGCCACCAGGTAGATGAGAACATCTGATCTCACATCTCCTCCACATGGACGACTTAAAACTGTACGCTCCTTCCAAGGCAGCATTATAACAACTACTTATTATAGTTGCCGAATGCACCTCAACAATAGGAATGTCATTCGGTTGGGACAAATGTGCTGTTTTTCATCTTAACAAAGGAAGGACTGAAGAAACAGTAGAATACATTGAACTGGAATTGGCGGAATAAGCATTCGACACCTCGAAGAGGAAGAAATTTATAAATTTCTTGGCATGAAACAAAGAGGTGCTTTGTAATCAACCCAAATTAAGGATGCCTTAGCAGCTAGCTACAAAAAGAAGCTAGAAGATATATGGAAAGCACAGCTGTCGGGGAAAAATAAAGTATCTGCTATGAACAGCTTGGAAGTCCCGATAGTCACTTAAGTTAACTGGACAGTGGATGAAATTATCGAGCTCGAAAGATCCGCAGGTAAAGTGATGAACATGAACCATAGCCTGCATCCCACCTGCCTGATACAAAGAGTATACCTTCCACGGAGGCAGGAAGGCAGTTTGCAAAGTTTGGAATACCTATACCATGAACAAACATTGGAAATGGTTTCAAGGATATTGAGAGGTGAAGACCCGCTTCCGAAAATGGTAGCTCATCATGAGATTAGGAACGAAGGAGCTTTCCTATTTAGGGCTGGTCATAAAACCTTGAAGGAGCTCAGTATAACTGGCTTATCCATCGATCATGAGTTAGCAGGTACACCTATCACACCAAAAATAGTAGGCAGAGAGGTAATACAGGCACAACTGAAGACACCACTTGAATATCACATGAGTAAACACCTGCACTCCATATATTTTCGGTGTTTGAAAGCTCAGGCCCTGTCGGAAGAATTATCCTTATCCTTTTTTAAGTTACCTGGGCTCAAGTCAGAAACGAAGGGATTCGTTATGACTTGTCATGATGGGGTGGTAAATACGAGATGGTATAAAAAGAACATATTGTCACAGCTATCAGGAATCTGTGATGCATATCCTGTCTACTTGCAGAGCCCATACTCCATCAGGGTATGTGGAAAGACTCAATGTGGCACTCTGAATTCTCTACTTCCATTTGAGAGAGATTGATGGTATAGACAGCGAACCAGTGCTACTATATGTACCTCTGGAGATTGAATTAGTTGTCGAAATTCCAGAATCTACTGGAATTATTCTATTCTAACAACTCGGCAGATCCACGCCATAAAGCCAGTTATAGTCCTGCTGGACAAAGAGCTCAAGGAATTGTTATCGAGTTTTCGTCCCCCGCCGAAAATAATGTGGTGATGGAAGAAGAACATACGAGAGAAAAATACAAGAATTTAATGTTCAATAGAAGAATTTAATGGTCGAACAGGGAATTCTGTACCCAATGCATAAGGGTATAATGGTCGTACTAATCATAGGATGCCTAGGTGGAATGATAGCAAACTACTTGACCGAATCGAAGATTATTCCGGCCTGCAAATCCCTGGTCGAGGAGTGGGCGCACATAATGCAGGAAGTGGTGTTGCTCGGATCACTTCGAGTCATCTGGTCCGACCAATTGTTAAAGCCGCTCTCATCTTATCTCATTTGTTAAGGGACAGGATGAAAAACTACAGGGAACTTGTGAGAGGTTTTTTAGTGAGTAACCAATCAACAACTGGAGTCTCACACTCCTGAGAGAAGCGGATCCTCTCAGGGCGGGCCTATAAAAGGTTTTTCCTCTCCTCCTTCTTCCTATAATATACACACTTTTACTACAATTTGAGGCACATAGCGCTTAGGTAGCCCCTCGAGATAAGTTTGGGAATTTGTATTCTGACATTATGGCAAATATCTTCATAAGGTACTATTGTGAAGTCTTTGGGACAGCACATTTTGAAGTCTTTGGGACAGCGCATTTTGAATATCCCATTCCAGTTACATTCGCGATATTTCCAGGAGGTTGCTTCAAGAATTCTATAGACAACCTTACATAGATATCTTATGGATCTCACTTTGTCACTTGAATCAGAATATCTATCGATTAAGTCGCATGAACTTTGCATAAATGCCCAACTGTGATCTCTCAGATACGTCCTGGAGAGGTTTGTGTTGCCTGGATTATAATGCGGATTTATGAACCTTTAGGTTATACCGGGTGGCGCAAATTAATCGATCAGGCCAAATTTCTCCGTTGGTATGATGCGGAGAAAAAAAAAGTTCGAATAAAATATTTGTAAAATAAAGGGGGAAATCCAATGATGATGCCAGACTTGACCTTGACCTTGACCTTGGCGGTCATTCTGGGGTCAAGTTTGGAATTACAAATGGAAACATATATTTTTGACCGCAGATTCGTGACGAGCGGAAAATTTCACGTTGGAATGACCTATCGTACATGATGATCGGTGGTCATTGAGGACCAGCCAGCAGGTCATAACACCCTGTTCGTGAAGTACACGAACTCTTGCCAATTAAATCTAATCGGCGCGCGGAATAAAACTAAAGCTTTTCATTCTTAAGCAGAATTTAACGAGTAATCTGTTTTGTCCTTAATGACCACCGAACATCATGTACGATAGGTCATTCCAACGTGAAATTTTCCGCTCGTCACGAATCTGTGGTCAAAAATAAATGTTGCCATTTGAAATTCCAAACTTGACCCCAGAATGACCGCCAAGGTCTAGTACAAGGTCAAGTCTGATATCATCATTGGGTTTCCCCCTTTATTTTACAAATATTTTATTCGAACTTTTTATTTCTCCGGAGCGTACCAACGGAGAAATTTGGCCTGATCGATTAATTTGCGCCACCCGGTATATCCTTCAGGTTATTTTCTGTAACATCAATATACCTTTAAGATACATTGGAAACCATTAAAAAACGATTATATAGGGCGTCCAATATTGCCACCTGCCCTTTGGGTCATTGGTCAGAAATCACCATGTATAAATACATGAATTTCTTTAACTTCCTGAAAATTACAGTCCGGAAAACACCCCTATGAGTTTCAAATTTAATTATGCCAATCATAATTTTGAATCCAATATTGTGAATTTCTGAAATACCGACGTATCTCGCACATTTTTATGTTCGCCATTCGATTGCGGCCATGTCAGTTTAACTGATCTTTCATATCAATCGAATATCTCGAAATGAGAGCGTGAAAAGTATAGAAAATCTCTCTAATCCTCGAAAGCATCGAAATTTTTAGAATTCCCCACTCGAACTCGAGCTGTTATCCCAACTTCTAGCTTATTTACCTATCCACACTCTCGGGGATTTGGCTATTGTGTTTATCTCGAACGAGTTGAAGTGTGAAGCTCCAGTTTCTGTGGGAAAACGCTTTACTGCGGAATTTATCACTTAGGAACTCCTCATTTATGATCTAACCATTGAATCGGGATTAGCGACACCGATGACGAAAATAAAGGGTCCTTTGCACGTCTGCCAGTTCGGAGTTTATGGTGCTGTCATAAAACGAATACGCTTACGGCTTTCGCTTATGTTTTGAGTGTAGAATATATATCAAAGCTGGAGTTAATGAATCCCTTTCTCTTCCAGGATCGTTTCTCCGATAATCTCCGATCCTATTTGAGTCCCCATTATATGAACAGAAATTATAGGAATGAAAACGTTTATAGTGTGTTTTCCCTCTCTTAATAAATATACAGGGTGATATCAAATTAGAAGTGATCCTTGGAGGAGGTGTTAGTATAACTCATTTGCAGTTATTTGAGCTATATTTATTGATAACCGAAAATCGAAAGATGGATATTTTTTGGACGAGGTTTCCTTGATTGACAGGGGTGAAATCATTTTTGGCGCTCTAGTTCCTCGGAACTGAGAGCTTATCAATTTGCCCAAATGTCTGTAATTTTTAAATTTTTGGCTGAAAATGGTCTTAAACGATTTGGTTCGACTCACTGATCCAAAATACGTGGTCAAAATCGATTCTGTCCGGCCGGCCGTTAATACGATAACTCTCGAACAGAATGAGCTAGGCAGTTGAAATTTTCAGAATAGATTTGGGACATAAATATCTCGGCTGAGTTCGTTATTGGGTAAAATCGGTCAGATGGTTTCGGAGTAACAAATTTAACAATTTTTTTTACATTACAAATTTCAAAATAGGTTTTTCTCAAGATGCAGTTTCACCATAGGAATCCATTGATGTCATTTTTAACTCAACAAGCTAATACTTTCGGAGATATGATTTTTCAAAATTTCAATAATAAATCATACTTATGTGTTTTCACAGAATGCGATAATTACTCTATTTATGAATCTTTATAATATGATATGTGTTGATACATGTCAACTTATTTTCCTGAGACATGATATGTCAAATTTTGATATTTAATGCCCATGGTTAATTCATATGATGATGGGAATGGTAATGGTAAGTTAAGAATATTGAGTTCAGAATATCTCCAGTAAAAACAAAACAAAAGCTATATTTATAACGCTCTTATATAAAAATATTTGTACATGTACATATTATTTTTAATTTTAAACACTGATAATTTGAACTTTTTAATCACTAGATGACCAAGAATCGAACATAATCACGCTTGCATCACATCATGTTTCAATGATGTACGTGTTTTTGCCATGTTCATCCCTGCTGTGGGAAATAATCTTTCAACAGGTACGGATGTAGCCATTAATAAATCATTGGCCATCTTGGAAAGTGTAGGAAAAGCTTTTTCATCACTCTCCACCAATGTAAAATATTGATTGATTGATGTAAAAATTTGATTCCTATTTGCTCTTTCTTACAGCAAATATTCTTCCAACTCAGCTTTCCAATATTTCGAAAGTTTTGTTGATGTTTTAAATAGACTATCGATGTCGATACATTTTTAAATAGAATTAAACAATTTGGTATAGTTTTCAAAGAATACCTTCCAAGTGGGTAGATCATTGAGGGTGTTCTTGGCGTATTCCTCATAACACTTTTCGAAACATTGAATAGCTTCATTTCTTTACCAGTTTTATTATACGTAGGTCCACAGATGTATACAATAATTGTTAACATCTTCACTACAAGGAGCACAAGAGAATACATTTCTCCAGATGTTCAGATAGAGAAGAAATTTTCAAAGCATTGGGATTTAGGGGCAATACAAGTTGTCCGTGAAGTATTGAATTCATAATGGCATCCGTTTTTATGGTTGTGAATTATATTTTTTCTTGAAAAAAAATCTCAATTATCGCAAGGTCATAACGAAGTATTAATCTTCTAAAAATCGTGTATTTCTAGAACGATCGATGTATAATATAGGCAAAATGTATTGGTAATTATAGTGAAAACTCTTCATATTCAATTGTTTTCTGTGGGTGTTGAAAAAGTCGAGTCGTATATAAAACTTCATACAAAAAATTTAACGAGACTTAAAACGAGACTCTCGTGTTGCACTCTATGTGGTATCGGTATCGCCTATAATATTTTTTGAAAAGGTCTCGTCTCGTCTCGTCTCGCTTTTACGAGACGAGAACGAGACGAGACGAGAAAAATCTCGCTCTCGCGTGAAGCCTTACTACCAACATTTAAGAATACTCGATTTTTATTTCAAAATGGGACAGATGTGGAAGATGATGAACGAACGACTTTCATGTGCGATGTAAAAAATGTGGACTTCTCAGCATTTCATACAAATGTCATTCGCGAAATTGCCAAGCAACAAACATTCATAATTATTACAATCGAGAAATTTTGCCGGCAAAATTTCATCTCTAGTGGTATTACATAATATGAAAACAGCATTGGGCTGCTCTCATAGACCACAACTCCTACACAAAGGAATAATAGAATTCAATCAAAAAATAATAAACAAGAGATTCATTTTCTCTTATAATGGGTGAACAACAACGAAAATAGACAACTTCAATATTCAATTCGAGTCGGTCTTCTCTGCTGATTCATCTTGTTCTCACGTGAGGTCGGCACATCTTGCATTACATTCGAAGTGACAAAGACTCATACTAATCAACATGCAAGAAGTAACGTCGCAAGGACATCTAGACCCTCAGTTAACTTCTCCGCAATAATCTCGCATTAACATTTCAAACAACTACACAAGAGATTACGATATATTTCACACCATAGAAACTTGTCGTTTTCACTCGACTTCAGCAGTATCTAATTTACCCCAACAACGGAGTGAACATCCTGTTGCAAACTATCAGTGTCACATGCATCCGATATTTTGTGGCGCGATAAGATACGACAACAATTTTTTTAGGGGGTGCTCTGACAGGCAGACAAAGAGTTCATACAAACTCCATGATAAATTAATTCACTCACCTGCAGCTGGAGACAATTTAGTGATCACGCCCCATCTCTGCTTCCACTGAAACAAATGGTGGTTATTAGTAACAATGAAAGCTTGTGGTCATTGAATTATTCGCCTATCGCTGGTCATGTTCAGGAAGGAGTTTCTGAAATGATAAATTAAGGAGATGAAGGGAATATCGATTGACACGGACTGGGATGTACGCTGGTTTCTTGCAAATGAAAGGGATAAATATTCGTAATTGATCAAACCATCAAAATGTTTAGGTCAGCATGCTCTAAGTCGTAGATTTTTGGCGCTCTTGTTCCTCGGAACAGAGCGCTTATCAACTTGCCCAAATGTCTGTAATTTTCGAATTTTTGGCTGAAAATGGTCTTGAACGATTTGGTTCGACTCACTGATCAAGAATACGTGGTCGAAATCGATTCTGTCCGGCCGACCGTTAACACTATAACTCTCGAACGGAATGAGCTAGACAGTTGAAATTTTCAGAGTAGGTTTGGGACATAAATATCTCGGCTAAGTTCCTTATTAGGCAAAATCAGTCAGATGGTTTCGGAGTAACAAAAAAAAAATGTCTACATTACAAATCTCAAAATAAGTTTTTCTTAAGATTCAGTTTCACCATAGGAATCCATTGATTTTCAACTCTAACAAGCTAATATTTTCGGAGATATGATTTTTCGAAATTTCAATAATAAATAGTGCTTCTGTGTTTTCACAGAATACGATAATTATTCTCTCAATGAAATATTATAATATGATCTGTGTTGATACATATCAACTTATTTTCCTGAGACATAATAATTATGTCAAATTTTTATATTTAATGCCCATGGTTAATCCATATGATGATGGAAATGGTAATGGTAAGTTAATAATATTGAGTTCAGAATATCTCCAGTAAAAACAAAACTGAAATATTGACTAAAGTTTCAATTGATATAATATAATTTTCAGGGTTTATTTGAGGAAAAAATATATCGTTCATCATAGAATTGAGGAACGAATATCCCGGATACGTTCGTTGTTGGGTAGAATTGGTCTAATGATTTTGTATTATTAATTATTGCACTCTTGTTGAATTTGAATTATTTTATGATGTTTGAATTTAAATTCAGCTATTATGAAGTTCTACCATAAGAATCCATTGATATAATTCCCAACTCTTACCAATACTTTCGAAGATATGATTTGTCAAAGTTTGAACAAGAGCGCCAAAGCTCCTCTCCACAGGGCTTGAACCAATTTTTTTCACATGCAAGTGAAATATAAAGTTGTCATAGTGATAAATACATTTTTGCACGGAAATATTCTTGGTGGCGCAAAAAATAAATGATTATAAATGACAAAAGATGATACACTGAAATATTCAAAACATCGGAGTCGTTTATTATAGTTTGAGTTCACTGCGTGATGATTATGAACACTACAATCATGTCAGCTACAAATTTTGTCGTCTGACATTTGTTTCAGAAACGATGTTCCCATCTTCTGAGACGAAGCGTTACGAAAGCATGCTATCAAATGCTACACTCGAGCATGGACTAACATTAAACCCTCAGTCATAAACTGATTTGTGAGAACAATGATTTGTTAATAGGGGTTAGATTATTATTGAGAACAGGATCTTTTCTCTTATACATTTTGATACTTTCAAGTATTCTCAGGTACAATTTATTGAAATTTGACGGAATGATGGAGATGTTAAAATACATGATACATGAGATCAAATGTTTAGATTGCAACAAGTGTTACGTCGGGCAAACAACCAGAAACATTCTCACGCAGTATAAAGAGCATACGGGACACATTCGGAACAAAAAAATCGAAAAAAATGCTGTTGCAATTCACGTTTTAACAACTGGGCACTCAATTTCCGGCTAATTTTCTGAAATATTCCAATAAATTGAACTTAGGAATACTTGAAGGTATTAAAATGTATAAGGGAAAAGTCATTTTACTCAATAATAATCCAACCCCTATTAACAACCCATTATTCTCACTCATCGGTTTATGACTAAATTTCGTGAAGATCGTACGACTAGACAATTAAATAAAAATCATCAAAAACAAATTTATGATATATCATCAAAGCAGTTGTCGGACATCGCTGAAATTTTGCAAGAACCTTCAAAACCACGAAAGTCATGATGACGTATAAAATTATAACATAAATTTTCGTTTTCGCTGATTCATAAAAGATGATAGCCCTACATTAGGGTTCTGTAGCGATCTTCGAACATCGGAAGTTCTGAATAATCATCGTTTGCTGCATTGGCTAGACCTGGTTCAGACCCTCCTAAGGCCAGGAGGGTCGACATTTTCTATTTTGAAATCAAGTATTGAAGAGATTTCTAAGAACAAGTGTGAATATCTTAGAAAACTAGTGGAGGTGATTCTTCTTCAGGAGATCCATGCGGCTACAGAGAAGTATATTTGTGCGAGGGGACTTTTGAAAGGTTATGTATTATTTTTAATTTGTTCGTTTTTCTCCTCTTGTCTTTTCATTTTTCCTCGTATGTTCGAATTGAAGCTTGGTAACTAGTTGTATAATATCGACATAAAGACGTGTGTAAAATTTTGTGAAAACCGCACCCCTACAAAATTTTAAAAAAATTACAAAAAAAATGGTTCAAGCACTGACTGCAGTCAGGAGTTTTTGCGCGTATTTTCTTTTGTCCATTCTCCTGTATTGAACACTCTTAATCGAATTTACTATGGTAAAATATATTTCCCATTATCCTGTATTGGACACTGTTAATCGAATTTACCATGGTAAATTCGATTAAGAGTGTCCAATAGAGGAGAATGGACCATAAACATACGCGCAAAGTTTGCTGACTTCAAGTCAGAGCTTGAACCAACATTTTTGACCCAAGAGTTTAGACAAGAATCATAACACGAGGGAACTCGTATCTAACTATATCTTATATATTTTTGATAGTGACAACGAATGTATAGTTCTGTAAATAAAGCTATACATGTTATCAAACAGCGTTCTACTTTTTGACCCAAGAGTTCAGGCAAGAACCATAATACCCCTAAACAACTATTGTAATCCTACTTAAATATCAGTTATATTTTTCATCAAATTTTATAATGCCATATTCATTAAGGATTTCCATTTCCATTCACATTTCCACCACAAGGATTCGCCCAATTTTCATATTCTCTCGAATGAAAAATCTTCATAGTCCCCCTGCCAACATTTCCACCTTTTTCCCGCCGACATCCATCAAACATGCTTAGCGACTTCCTTTTTTTTCTCTGTTTTATGGTTTATATCGTCAATCTATCTTGTTGACATAATATCGTGCGGTATGCAGCATGCTCCTCCCTATTTGCTTGATTGTTGATGAATTATGTTTGTTTATCAAACGGATCCATCCCGGTGTTTCCATAATCTGTTTGTTGGCAGATGGCAGTTCCCAAAGCTCTTCTGGAAGCGCGGGAGGAATAGGATAATAATGGTTCTTTAACTATTCTGTTCTCGATGCATGAAAATATTGTTTGTTTTGGATTATGTTGTATGGTGTTTTCACGCTTTTGTCGTTCGTTTTGAAGCGTTGTTGCATATGTTAAAAAAATTGAAAAATTAATGACCTGAGGTCAGTCTGCTTTGGCTTGCTTGTTCAAAATCATAGCCTGATCAGTTTTCAGGAAAGTAAATAATATTGTAGGATTGTTATATCAATCGCCTATATTCTATTCAACAAGTGCTTTTTAGGTCAAAATTTTTGCGTATTCTCTGAAAATTTTGATTGAGGTGTCACTCGATTCTGAATAGCATATAGGTAGTTTTTGAGAAAATGCTGAGGCCGCTCGCAAAAATTGCAATAGTTACAAACAATTAAGTGAAAAAAAAAGAAGGAAGTCTAGGTTTTCGCCAATATCTCGAAAACTATTTGAGATAATTCAAATTTTAAAATAAATTCGAATAGGGGAAAAAATTTACTAGAAAAAGTAGTAACTGCCGGAACTGTAGAACCAATATTTATATTTTTCAAGGTTGAACTTACTTACATGCGTATAAAGGTCAGGATTCTACAATTTGATGCTAAATTTAAGATAGATCGAGTGATCGGTTTCGGAAATATTCATAAAATATGTGTTTTAATAAAATCGGCCAAAACTCCGAAACCGCTTGATTGATTTCGCCCATTAACGAACTTGTCCGAGATATTCACGCTCCAAACCCACCTTGCAAAATTCAATCCTCTAACTCCTTTCGTTCGAGGGTTATCGTGCCAACGGCCGGCCGACCATTTTCAGCCAAACATTCGAAAATTACAGACATTTGGGCAAATTGATAAACACTCAGTTCCGAGGAACTAGAGTGCCAAAAAGAATAATAATATTAGGTTCTTTCTTAATACCAACATAACCTATTCCGATATTGGCACCTTCTGTCACTCGAACTCCAAATGGAAATCGGAGCCTTTCGAATATTACATGAAGAGTAGTCAACTCCAGAGTAAATTCATCAAAGCTTCAAAAACTGTACGCTACTCTGTGTAGTTAATATTCGGACGCAAACCAGGTAGTTAAATTTATTTCCTTGCTTGAACTGTAATGTAGGAGCGCAAAACAATTGTGGATGACAAAAATAACTCTTGTAAATAGTGGACTGTATATTTTACACATGAACTTTGTTGAATCCTGATTGGTTTATTAGGATATTATGGTTCGAAGGATCAAATGTTGAGTCCTGATTCGTTTATCAGGATATAATGATATTTCGAAGGACCAGAATTAAACACCCTGATTGTTTTATCAGGGGGATGAGTAAGGGGGTATACTTAACTTTAAGCACCCAGTAGTAATCTCGTTGATTACTGCGTAAGTTGTTACTTGTAATAAAATAACAATTACGAGGATAGGAAGTGGTGAAATATTAGAACGCACTTTTAACACAACAACAAAATGTATTTTCTTGTTACCGACAATGTGATAACAAGCACGAAGTATTGTTCAATACAATATTTATACAATATATAATCTTCCTTCTATATGAAAAAGGAAGAAGTGACTACTAAGTTGCTAACGAAGACAAGGCAATGTTCTTGTTTCGCGACAGATCAAGAATAGTAATCAATCTTACAGTGTAATTGTATATAAAAGCCCAGATAGAAGGAAATATAGGAGGTTCCTTCATCTGGGTAAAAAAGGGGAAATATTAACAATGATTGGGGGTTCGATCTTAAACCGCCCCAGATATGTTATAACAATACTCTCATCTGTCGGTTACGAAAAGTAGTAGGAATACAAACTAAATGCACCAATCAGTGAACTCCTAGCGTGTTTAATCTTAGAAATTCAAAATCTCGAATTTCTCCCCTCATTTGGACTAATTTTCACTAGCTGTCTGGATATAATCTATCAGCGAAAGCTGATAAATGACTTCCACAGACTAGGGGTTTTCGAATAGTGTAGACAAAAAGACTAACAGCTCTGGCAATGTGTTAGTTGTTGTATGCATTTTAGCACTATTTCACAGGAAATAGGCCATAAATATTTCTACAAGGGTCGAAGTTTTACAAGATATTTTACTTGCAGTTATCTTTTCGTGGAAAATATTAATTTCACGGGTGAGACCACACATGGTAAACTAAACCAGTTAACCCAAAAAAATTAAATTTTACTAGCGAGCTCCTTTGTTTAGAAATACAAATCAGCGCTTCCCAAAATGTGAAGTCATGGGACGCAATAAACTTGGTAAGTCTTACCCTTGTGCGGCTTCGTATCTTGATGCTATATACATAGGCGTCGATTTAAAGATATTCCTGCTGGATCAAAAATCTCAGGTTGTCATGATTACCTATTTTGATCCAGCATATATCTCAATACTATCGAGTTAACCATTTTTTGGTCAAAATGGCGGAAAGTCTCAATCTCTGAAGTTTCATATAGAAGGCCAGACGGAGGGACAATTAAATGTGATAACAAATGTTTGCTCATTATACCAGTTGAACTTAATCGTTTGAAGGCATTTTCTGATCAGAATGGCATAAAGCCTACTTTCCTACAAAATTAAGGAACCCTGCTATAAGCTTGCGAAAATCGGATGTAACATACAAACAATTACAAGGGTAATCTTATAAATATCGGCTCTTTTGATGACGTCCAAAACTCCCATAATCAACTCCATCCAGGACACGGTTTAGGATCCATAAAAGAATCAAATGAACTGTAATCCCAAAGCTATACTTTTTCAGTACCGGAAAAGTTTTAAGCACACTTTCTATACCCCTAAACGCCCTCCAATTCCCTCTACTCCCCCAGGAACCGAACTGTTTCCCCAATTTCCCAGCTCTTTTGTATCCAGGAATTTCTGTAACGCATGTTAGATCCAAAGTAGGGCTTCACACGAGAGGAGAGTAGGCGAGAATATAAAAAATCTCGTCTCAGTCTCGCCAATTCCCAAAAAATTAAGTCTCGATCTTGTCTCGTTATCAGTTGTCTCATCTCGTCTCGCTTAATTCTGAATAACGATAATTAATATTATAATACATAAACGAAATGGTAGATAACAATGAATAATTTTGTGAAGCTATATTTATTACGCTTATACAAAAATATTTGTAAATGTGCATAATTTTTTTTAATTTTGAACACCGTTAATTTCATCTTTTAAATTACTCGATGACCAAGATTTCAAACATAATCACGCTTGCATCACATCATCTTTCAATGATGTACGTGTTTTTACCATGATCATACCTGCTGTGGAAAATAATCTTTCAACAGGTATGGATGTAGCCATTAATAAATCATCGGCCATCTTGGAAAGTGTAGGCCATGCACTTCTCACTACTCTAAAATACAATTTTGATTCCTATTTGCTCTTTCTAAAAGCAAATGTTTTTCAAACTCAAGTTTCCAAATTGGTTTCGGTTTCAATGAATACCTTCCCAGAGGGTAGATCATTGAGGGTATTCTTGGCGTATTCCTCATAACATATATTGAAACATTGAATTGTATGTACTAGTACTTCCACAGATGTATACAATAATTGTTCACATCTTCACTACAAGAAGCACAATAAAAAACAATACATTTCTCCCAATGTTCAAATAGAGACGAAATTTTGAAAGCATTGGGATTTAGGGATAATAAAAATTGTCCGTTAAGTATTGAATTCATAATGGGATCAGTTTTTATAGTAGTGAATTCTGTTATTTCTTGAAATATAATCGCAATTATCACAGGGTCTTTAAAAAATCATTCATTTCTAGAACGATCGATGTATAATATATAATTTTTTATACAAAATATGTTGGTGATTATAGTGGAATCTCTTCATATTCAATTGTTTTCTGTGGGTGTTGAAAAAGGTCGAGTCGTATATGAGAAAAATTTTTCTGTATGTATCTGTAGTAAATAAGACGATCTTCCAGGTAGAAATTTTCGAGCCAAGGAAACCCTTTCAAACGTATACCTACACGCTTATTACTCAGTAGTTTATAGACACATATACTCAACTGAGAGTAAAAAAATGGGTTCAAGCCCTGTGGACAGGAGCTTTCTGGCGCTCTAGTTCAAACAGACAAATTATATCTCCGAAAGTATTGGTTTCTCAGAGTTGGGAATTATATCAATGTATTCTTATGATAGAACTGCATTATAAAGGAAATTTAATTCAAATAATAGTTTATTTATCAAGATTAAATGAGCAATCTGAGAATGAGAACTGCACCATGGAAAAAATCAAATTAAAATATGTAGCTGAAATGAATTTGACTCTCTCTTATAGAACAGGATGACATGTACGAGTATGAACACAGATCATATTTAATAAAGCTTAGATAGAACAATTATAACATTCTGTGAAAACATAGAAGTACGATTCATTATTGAAATTTCGAAAAATCATATCTCCGAAAGTATTAGCTTGTTGGAGTTGAGAATGATATCAATGGTGTTTTATGGTGAAACTGCATCTTAAATAAATATTGAATTTGAAATTTGTTACTTAAAAAAAATTATTTTTCGTTACTCCGAAACCATCTGGCCTATTTTGCCCAATAACGAACTTAACCGAGATATTAATCTCCCTAACCTACTCTGTAAATTTCAACTGCCTAGCTCATTCCGTTCGAGAGTTATCGAAAAAAAAAATTTTTTAAATTTTCAAAATTTTTTTTTGACACTTTGTGGTGAACTGCTCAGTAAAAAACTTCACATACGTATGAAGGTCATGATTCTACAATTTGATGCTAAATTTCAGATAGATCGAGTGATCGGTTTAGGAAATATTCATAAAAAATGTGTTTTACTAAAATCAGCCATAAGTCCGAAACCGCTTGATGGATTTTGCCCATTTACGAACTCAGCTGAGATATTTACGCTCCAAACCCATCTTGGAAATTTCAATCCTCTAACTCCTTTCGTTCGAGAGTTATCGTGCCTACGGCCGGACGGCCGGACCGGCCGGCCGGACAGAATGAATTTCCACCACAGATTCTTGATCAGTGAGTCGAACCAAATCGTTTAAGACCATTTTCATCGAAAAATTCGAAAATTACAGACATTTGGGCAAATTGATAAGCACTCAGTTCCGAGGAACTGGAGCGCCTAAATTGATCTTGAAAAATGGGTTCAAGCCCTGTGGACAGGAGCTTTCTGGCGCTCTAGTTCAAACAGACAAATTATATCTCCGAAAGTATTGGTTTCTCAGAGTTGAGAATTATATCAATGTATTCTTATGATAGAACTGCATCATACAGGAAATTCAATTCAAATAATAGTTTATTTATCAAGATTAAATGAGCAATCTGAGAATGAGAACTGCACCATGGAAGAAACCAAATTAAAATAGCTGAATTGAATTTGACTCTCTCTTATAAAACAGGATGAAATGTACGAGTATGAACACAGATCATATAATAAAGCTTAGATAGAATAATTATAGCATTCTGTGAAAACATAGAAGTACGATTCATTATTGAAATTTAGAACTTCATCTTAGCTGAAATTGAATTCAAACATCATAGAAGAATTTAAATTCAACAAGAGTGCCAAAAATTATCAATCCAAAACCAATAGACGAATTCTACCCAACAACGAACTCATCCGAGATATTCATTCCTCAATTCCAGTTTTGTTTTTAGTGGAGATATTCTGAACTCAATATTATTAACTTACCATTACCATTCCCATCATCATATGGATTGACCATCGGCATGAAAATATCAACCAACAAAAACTATGATATTATATTATAATTCTCATATTTATACGATTGCTGGAATGAATGACAATGTTATTAACTTACCATTACCATTCCCATCATCATATGGATTGACCATCGGCATGAAAATATCAACCAACAAAAAGTATGATAATATTAAAATTCTCATATTGATACCATTACTGGAATGAATGACAATGAGACAACGTCAAAGTTGACGTTATAACAATTCATAGAATAGCCACAGAATAATTCTATCATTGAAATTTTGAAAAATCATATCTCCGAAAGTATTAGTTTGTTAGAGTTAAAAATGATATGAGTGGATTCTTATGGTAAAACTCCTTATTGACAAAAAATTTAATTTGGAATTTGTTCTGTAAAAAAAAATTTTTTTTTGTTACTCCGAAACCATCTGTCCGATTTTGCCCTATAACGAACTCAGCCGAGATATTTATCCCCCAAACCTACTTTGAAAATTTCAACTGTCTAGCTCATTCCGTTCGAGAGTTATCGTGCCTACGGCCGGACGCCGGACAGAATGAATTTCGACCACGGATTCTTGATCAGTGAGTCGAACCAAATCGTTTAAGACCATTTTCATCGAAAAATTCAAAAATTACAGACATTTGGGCAAATTGATAAGCACTCAGTTCCGAGGAACTAGAGCGCCAAAAATACATTCAAATCTGAAATATAAAAATCTGCAAGGATAGTTATTGATGATAGATACGTTACTATAAAAACAGTTAACAAGTTGAAATTAAACAAAAATTAGTTCAAGCCTTGTGGACAAGAGCTTTGGCGCTCTTGTTCAAACTTTGACAAGTTTGACATATCTCCGAAAGTATTGCTTTCTCAGAGATGGGAATGATATCAATGGATTCTTATGATAGAGCTGCATCATAAGGAAACTCAATTCAAATAATATTTTATTAATCCAGATTTAATGAGCAATCTTCAATGCTTAAATGCTTCAGAAATTATCATTTGAAATAATAAGGAAAGTATCATCGACCTGTCTAGAGCAAGGCTGGTATTTGAGTAGGTAGACGCTGACAAACAAATTATTTTAATAGTTCAAAACATATTAATAAAATACAATCCTCTTTCCAATTCAATTTATATGTCAAAGTGACATATAAAATAGTAACGCCAAATTTTTTCTTGGAGATTTTTATATCGATTTTCAATTTGAATGTGAAACTATTATCTATGGGAGATGGTTGCCCTTCTTTAGGGTCCTGTAGCGGTCTTCGAACACCTGAAGTTCCGAAAAATCATCGCTTGGATTGCCGAACTAGGTTTCAAGAACCCTCCCGGCAGAAGAGCAGTATCGAAGTTTCTATTTTAAATTTAAATATTGAAGGGATATCAAAGGATAAGTGCGATTACCTTGGTAAATTAGCGGACCAGCATGGTGCAGAGGTGATTCTTCTCCAAGAGACCCATACAGCAACAGAGGAAAATCTTCGAGAGAGGGGGCTTTTGAAAGGTTATGTACTAGTTGATTTTCTTCTAAGTCGAATTTACGGTCTAGCTTGTTATGTCAAAAATTCCTCTGTTCAAAATGTTGAGTTGATTAGGAAAGGTGAGATTGAAGGAGTTTTCTTCATTTCCTTCAAATTTTGTGACATTTCTGTCATCAACATTTATAAACCTCCAAATAGTTTTTGGCCAAGAAATTTCAATATAAATGTTAATCATCCATCAATTTACTGCGGAGATTTTAATTCGCATCATGTAACATGGGGATATGATGTTAATGATAGAAATGGTATAGCTTTGTCCGATTGGATGGAAGACAATGATTATTTCTTGATTTTCGATGCAAAAGATACACCTTCTTTCCATTCTTCAAGATGGAATAGAGGCTATAACCCAGACCTATGCATGGTTTCCTGTGATACTTCTTCTAAACCTATTTCAGTAAAACGTAAAATTTTAGGGGTTTTTCCGCGTAGCCAGCATAAGCCCATGTTATTAACTATAGGAAATGTGGTTCATCTTGCTCCCTGTTTGAATAAACCCCGTTGGAATTTCCAGAAGGCTAATTGGGTTCAATTCGCGAAAAAAGTTGATAGTGACATAAGATGGATTCGACCAACTTATGACAATTACTATAGATTTGTTGGTGTAGTAAAAGCTTCAGCTAAGAAATTCATTCCGAGGGGTTTCCGTCAAGAGTATATTCCTGGTTGGTCAGTTGAAGCAGAAAATTTATATAAGGATTATCAAAATTCCCCAACTAATGAAAAATGCGAGAAGCTAATAAATTCGATAAATACAAGTCGTAAGGAAAAGTGGAATAGTGTAGTTTCCGATATGAATTTCACACATTCGAGTAGGAGTACATGGGATGTTTTGAGAAAATTAGGGGAGGCTACCCCTCTAACATTGTCATCTTCCAAAATTGATCCTGAATTGATTGCTCGTCGACTAGTTGATGTTTCCAATTCGGTTGAAATTTCAAAATCAAAAATCAAGGATATGAAGTATAATTTGCACAAATTTAGGACATCATCTTCATCTGTAGACAGTATCTCGAATATATTCAACTTGGATGAATTAAAAGCAGCACTTAAATGCACTAAATCTCGAAAAGCAGCAGGATTTGATGGAATTTATCCTGAGTTCATCAAACACTTGGGCAAAAAAGCCTTGTCCTGGTTATTATCATTCTATAATAATATTCTGAATACAGGAAATATTCCAAAAGAATTCCGCAAAGCGAAAGTCATAGGAATTTTAAAACGTGGAAAGGATTCTTCTGATCCTAGCAGTTATCGACCTATTAGTCTGTTGAGTGTTCCTTTTAAAATTTTAGAAAGATTGATTCTTTTTAGGATTGAATCGTCTGTAGAAGACGTTCTACAGAATTGCCAGGGGGGCTTCAGGAAAAATAGAAATTGTTGTGATCAGGTGCTTAGTCTAACTACATATATCGAAACAGGTTTCAATAGTAAAATGAAAACAGGAACAGCATTTGTGGATTTGTCGGCAGCATATGACACGGTATGGAAAGATGGTTTGATTTTTAAACTTTATACTCATTTAAAGTGTGGCAAAATGGTTCGATTACTCGAAAATATGCTCTCGGATAGAAGGTTTCGTGTTTTTATTGATAATAATAGTAGTAAATTCAAGAATTTGAATAATGGTCTCCCACAAGGTTCAGTTTTAGCACCTCTTCTTTTCAATTTATATCTGTGTGATATTCCTGCTACTTCGTCTGAGAAATTCATATACGCTGATGACATTGCCCTTGCATTTCGTCATTCTGATTTCGAAAGTATAGAAAATAATCTCTCTGCAGATTTAGATATTCTGAAAAAGTACCTATTTCAGTGGCGTTTGTGTCCGAATCCAAATAAAACTGAGGTTTCTTGCTTTCATTTGAAGAATCACCAAAAATATAGAACATTGAGTGTAACTTTCGGTGATTCTTTCTTGAGACATAATTTTTATCCTAAATATCTAGGAGTGAAACTAGATTCATCTTTAAATTTCAAAGCCCATTTAGATGACTTGCGTCTGAAGTTGAAAACGAGAAATAATATTCTACAGAAATTAGCTGGTACTTCATGGGGTGCTGATGCAGCTACTCTTCGAACGGCAGCCTTAGCCTTGGTTTTTTCTGCCGCTGAATATTGTTGCCCTGTCTGGTTTAATAGTGCTCATACTCAAAAAATTGATGCACAGTTGAATTCATCTATGCGAATCATCACTGGAACTATTAGATCTACACCTATTCATTGGTTGCCAGTTCTTTCAAACATTGTCCCGCCCCACATTCGCAGGCAGACTGCTGTTTCAAATTCTTGGAATAAATTTCATTCTTTTCCGAATTCATTTCCGATTATCTCCTACATTCCAGGCAATAAGATTCCGAGATTGAAGTCACGAAACCCTTTATGGTCCAACTGTTTTCTTAATTCGAATAAAAGTGACAAGGAAGTTTGGCGGTCTGAATGGATTTCTTGCAATTTATTCAACAAAGATTTAATTTCTGATCCTTCAGATAGAGTTCCGGGGTTTGATCTTCCAAGGAGAATATGGTCTATTCTGAATCGTCTAAGAACCGGTCATGGTCGTTGCAACAGCATGCTTTTCAGGTGGAACTCAGTTGAGAGTCCTAGTTGTGAATGCGGTGAAGCAGAGGAAACCATAGATCATTTAGTTAATAATTGTCGCATATATAGATTCAAAGATGGTTTTAGGGCTATTCATAATGTTTCTGAATCTTTTTTGGAATGGGTAGCGAGTTTCAAATCTATTTAATGAAATATAGAATATTCCATTTTAATTTGTTCGTTTTCTCCCTTTGTTTTTTCCTTTTCCAGATTGGGTTTCGGACCTTGGAGAATCTTCTCTGCTTGTTGAAGGAAGAAGCGATAATGAAGAAAAAGATGCCCTTCAATATTTAATATTTCAGCATATTTTGTTAACAAAATCAATTTTCATAAATCACAACACTAACGGGGAGATAGGGTTTTTTTTGCTGAGGTTTTTTCCCTAAGCTCTAGTATCATATTATATCAAATAATATGGTACCCCGTTACACTAACCTCTGCTAACACTTCTTTCATACACATGCTTTATTGTTAGATACAAAACAAATTGTAATGCTCAAGTTCAAAAGAATATATATATATATTCATTCTGTATTATGAACCTTAACTCAAGAAAAAATATTATATATTTATATTAATGTAGATCCATATTTCAGCATTGTTTTGCTAGTAACATTATGAAAATACTGTACTCCAAAACCATCAGGCCTATTTTGCCCAATAACGAACTTAACGGAAATATTTATGTCCCAACCTACTCTGAAAATTTTAATTGTCTAGCTCATTGCGTTCGGGAGTTATCGTGTTAACGGCCGGCCGCAAGGACGGTAGCCGGACAGAATCGATTTCGACTACGGATTCTTGATCAGTGAGTCGAACCAAATCGTTCGAGACCATTTTCTGCCAAAAATTCGATCCGAGGAACAAGAGCGTCAAAAATCGATCTTGAAAAAAAAATGTTCAAACCTAAAATATAAAAATCTGCAAGGATATATATTCATGATAAGAGATACGTTACTATAAGAAGTTATAAGAACAGTTAACAAGGTGAAATAAAAATGTGAAAACATTATTTTAATTGACAATAAAATATTTCACAGATAGTCACAAGAGTTGATATTTTGTAAAATATTGTGATCTCTATTTTAATTTTTCCAATGAAAACTTCCTGAGAAAAAATTAACGAGACTGTTGGGTTTCGCTGTATATGGTCCCGGTATCACCTAAAATATTTTTCAAAACGTCTCATCTCTTCTCGCTGTTCTGAGACGAGAACGAGATGAAAAGAGAAAAATCTCGCTCTCGTGTGAAGTCCCAATCTTGGAAATTCCGTAACGCAGTTAGATCCGAAGTTGCATTATTAGTGTTCTGTGGTTGCAGTATCCGCCATAACGGAACCGTGCCAGTGTATCTATGGCGGTCTAACGTCATACGAGGCAAACTGCACGCTCTGTTTCCAACTTCATGTTATTGCAAGATGCCCCTGTTTCGTGACATGTCTAGAATGCACGTTTGAGCGATAAACCGGAACGGCGCGGTGCACGTCTGGCTTCTGGCCAATTGGAATGAATAAATTGTGAATATTTATTGGGCTATTGGCACAGCAATATCGTTCGGTAAATACATAAAGCTTTCCGAACGTTATAGCGTAATAGTAGTTGTGATGAAGCACGGTAGAGGGCGGTGAGGCTACATCGGTGGGTGGAAGGAGCATAACGGGGAAAAGTGCGAAAGTTATGTCCGTTTTGAACCGTTTTTCTCTATCCGGCGGAGAATTGATTATAGTTATTAGTTTTAAAAGACCTTTGTTTATGTATAAGCACGTTAAGGTTCGTAAAGGAGGGTTATGTTTGAAACGTAAAAAATTTACTGTATATCGTTATAGTGTTATGTATATTTCACGTCTGTTTGATATTATGGGTGTTGAATATCATCCCTGAGAATCCTGCAGAAAGTCGTCAAATGGTGTTGGTTACGAATGCAAGAATTTAAATTTTGGTTTTATAGTCAGGAGATTTACGCCAGAATCAGATAAATGGGTTGAAGATGGCCAAAAAGAATGAACGGTATATCGTTCTCAAGTGGGCACTTCGGCAAACTACACAATTATACTGCTCCACAGAAGTGAAGGTCGTTCAGAAATTTTTAAACTTCCCAATGGTTTCCGTGTAATAATTTTGTTTTCAACCAATATAAATCCGATCGAATTTAAACTTGTTTCCATATTCATATTTTACAATAAAAAAAATAATTTTGGAAAGCTTGATCCACTCATAACAAATAAGGTATCTTATAATTGCTTGCGGTTTTTGATAAAACAGATTATCAACAGATAATACGTCTGAGTCGTAGAGGCTGGAATTATTTTCGACCTTAAATTTATCCATTGAGCGGATGTCTAGTTTTTATGTAGAACTAGTACAAATATTAAATAAATTTCAAAAAACAAACAATTTTAAACTTTTCATAAATTGAATATCATATTAAATAAGTAGAAGGTACACGCCGAAAGGCCAAAAGCAATACATTATACAAATAGCCAGAAAGAAGTTTTCATTGATTGTAACCAACAAATTTGTGGATTACTTTCGATAGATAATATTTCTTTCATGCTATTTGTGATCATATTAAATGTTCAAAGTAACCACCTTCGGCCGTTACACAAGAATCTATACGTCGGCGCATAGATTGGCTACCCGGTTAAAAAAATCCGGGAGTATTTTGAATAATACTACATGAAAGAACAATGCGCTTTCTTAAGTCTCCTATATCTTGGACAGGAGTCTGGTAAGCCAATTTTCTTAAATGGTCCCAAAAAATAAAATCCACAGGATTCAAATCTGGTGAACGGGCAGGCCAAAACTGAGGCCCACCTTGCCCTATCAATTCCCCCATCGATTCGGATATGTGGGCATGTTTTAAATGCTGAGGTTCTCCAATACTGAAATGTGGCATCATGCATAAACCGGACACGCAAAGGAACATTTAATCTAGCGCTGGTGACCACAATCATTTTTGGCGCTCTAGTACCTCGGAACAGAGTGCTTATCAATTTGCCCAAATGTCTATAGTTTTCGAATTTTTGGCTGAAAATGGTCTCAAACGATTTGGTTCGACTCACTGATAAAGAATCCCTAACCAGAATCGATTCTGTCCGGTCGTAGACACAATAACTCTCGAACGGAATGAGATAGACAGCCAAATTTTCAGAGTGGATTTGGGAGATAAATATCTCAGTTGGGTTAGTTATTGGGCAAAATCAGCCTAATGATTTCGGGGTAACAAAAAAAATTTGTTTGTTTTACATAACGAATTTTGGATTAATTTTTTTTTAGATCTTTACAATCATAAGAATACGTTTATGTCATTTTCAACTCTTACAAGCTAATACTTACGGAAATATGATTTTTCAAAATTTCAATAATACATCGTACCTACTTATGTATTCACAGAATGCGAATTCTATCTGTCTGTGTTCACTGTTCACTCATGTCATCTTATCTACCTACGTCATATTTATTTTATTCGTTTGTTCATATAATTCGTACTTTGAATATATATTGTGTGCATCTTGATTTTGTGAATATATACAAGACTGTTTTGATACCAAAAATAATAGTGACCTTTTGCATATAAAATAATTTATGTGCAAATATTGGGGATGATGTTTCAGAAGATTCAGAATTGGATCATTTTAATGATGTAGTTTATGAAGGCAAAAGGAAAGAACAACATATTGGAATCATCAAAAGAAATTACTGTTCGTTGACCACTAAGGTTAATATTACCTTTTAATTCCTTAAGTACTGAGACATGTTCCTATATACAGTATTTTCACGGTATTGCTAGCAAAAAAATGCTGCAATATGGAACTACATTTGCGTATAAAATATTTTTTCTTGACTCAAGGTTCATAATACAGAATGAATGTCTTAGTGGTATACACTATTAAATTATGAGAAGAGGATTGTATTTTATTGATATATTTTGAACTATTAAAATAATTTGTTCGTCAGCCTATACCTATTTGAGTATTAGGAATAAAAGGACAATCGGCTATGATTGTCTTCAGCCTTACTCTAGACATTTCGATGATACTTTACACCACTTACACCGAGTGTAAGTTGCAACAACCCATTCCATGAGGTTGAATAAATCATTGTAGATTGCTCATTTAATCTTGATAAACAAATTTAATGACAATTTTTGAAGCATTAAAGCATTGTAGATTGCTTTTTTTAATATAATTTTTGAAGCATTTTTTTTAAACGACAGTTTTTTTAAATTTAATTTCTTTCATGATGTAGGTCTATCATAGGAATCCATTGATATAATTCCCAACTCTGAGAAACCAATACTTCCGGAGATATTATTTTACTGTTTGAACAAGAGCGCCAAAAAGCCCCTGTCCACAGGGCTTGAACCAGTATTTTAAGAATGTATCAAGCTATCCAAAATATATTTTTTTATTGTTAAATATGAATATGGAAGAAAGTTTCTTGCGAAACAAGGTTTAGGGATGGCTTTTCTACCCATTTCAATCATAGAGAACCACCACCAAAAAAATTGTTTAATGCCTTGTCACCCACATAAAATATCTCCTCGGATTCTTGTCACTTTGTTATTTTCATGAAAAAAATTAAAAACTGATCTGAACTGTTTAGGGTACTAAGCAAAAGGTGTTCAAAAAAGAGAAGTTTATGTGAAAGATCAACCATATTTTTTGACAAGAAATCACTTCCTGAATTTTTTCGCAAGTATTCATATACAAAGTTATTTCTATAGTCAATATTTTCCAAGGATTCTTATTCTTTCGCCCTGAATTCACCTACGCCCTCAAATGTGCCAGGCAATTCGCCCCGAATCCCTGTTACCCCCAAGTCCGACTTAATCATCGGAAATTATGTCAACCTGAAAAACATCGCCGCCTTCTTCCCGCTGAGCTTGCCGAAACCGAAAATTCAATCATTGGTCGGATGTTACAGGTTCAACACGAACACGTCACGTTTTTGCACTTGACAGACTTCCCTCTACATGAATATCAAACAGAGGGAAGAATCAGAGGTTGCCTTCCGGTCATATCTTGAAAGAATTTCACCCCTTATATTTTTTAGCAGAGAATAATGAGTCAGCGGCAGGATTCTTGTAAAATACTGCAGGTGTTATTCGTGTAGAATAAATGTATTTCTGTGATTTCTCTTCCGGTTCTGAGGCTGCCTAGCGGTTGATATTGCGCATCTTTCCAAGTAATAATTTAAAGATAAACGTGAAATTTTTTTTATATAACATTTTTTACTATAATTCATCAAGCCGCGTTTGATATCAAAATAGGTGGTGAGAAAATTCCGTCTGCCACCTGCAGCAGAAACATGGGATTCTTTTTTGATTGCCGACTGAGATTCTGGAAAACATGTCCGGTTGCTGTTGAAAAATTCTCTCCTGGTACTACGTCATTTGTATCGGCTGAGATATGTTTGTTCTAGGGATCCGCGTGCTGTAATATTGCCAAACTGTCTGTAACTTATGCATTTTTTGCCGAAAAAGGTCTCAAATGATGAAGAATTCGGGATTAAATTCGAATCTGTCTGGCTGGCCGTGGCCACGATAACTTTCGAACGCAACGAGATAGCGCCCTAAATGTATTCTGCATCTCAGAAACTATTCTTCCGATATTACTGAAATTCACGAGAGCCTTCAAAACCTAATTCTACAACTAAGATCGGATCTATATTTTTGGGGATATTGCTGAAATATTGGAAACCTAGCAACGTTGATCGAGTTCAGTATCTGGATGGGTGACCCTTACTTGGATAACTTTCGAATAGAAAGAGATTGCTACAATTTTCAGGATAGGTTGCGCATCAGAATGCGACAGTTGAGTTCGTATATACAGGGTGAGTCATTGACCACTGCATTAATTTTAACCAAAGATTCCTCTCATCAAATGAAACACTTTTTTCATTTACCATTTTTCCAGATTCGGCTCAGGTAAAAAGTTACAAGCGTTTAATGATTTCACAATGTGCTAATACACTCCCGCATATAAATTATCTATGACATTGTTGGCGGACGAGAATAAGGCATGGTAACGTGGTTTACAGCTTGATTCGGGATTCCAACGCTCAGGGACGGATCCATAAAAGTAGTGAAATTTCTGGGGTAAATTTCCAAGCCTTCTACCCTTGATGTCCCAAACTTGCTCTATGGGCGAAAGATCGGGGGATTTGGGCGGCCATGGCAAAATATTCACATGGGTCGCTTCAAAAAAGTTTAAACTAACTGTGGCAACATGAGGTAGAGCATTATCTTGGTGAAATATTGGATTCTCGAGCAGGTTAAGGTAAGGGAGAACATATGTCTCTACTATTTCTTGAGGGTAACGCAGTGCTGTGATGTTATCTCGAATGAAGACTAAAGGTGACCTACTTGCATGTGCAATAGCACCCCATACCATAACGCCTACTGTCCGGTGCACATGACGCTCAATATCAAACTGAGGTTCACGTCTTTCTCCCCAACGTCCTCTAACCCTTCTTCGGTCATCATGTGCACCCAAGGAAAATCGAGATTCATCAGAAAAGACGACCTGATGCCATTCCACATTCCCATGTTCAATGTGTTCTCTGCACCACTGTAATCGTTGCCGGTGATGCTCAACCGTCAGAGGTAACACAAGATGGGGTCGATAATGCTGCAGTCCAGAAGACCTTATCCGGTGGTAAATCATTCGCACAGTTACAGGATGGCGTTGTTCTCCTAACCACTCATCAGCCAAAGATCGAGTTGTCGCAAATCAGTCTCTAATAGCCATAAGTCTTAGACGTCGATCTTGAACTTCGTTTGTGCCCCTTCGACGTCCGGTGCCTACTCTTATTCGATTTTGGGCATTATCAAACCACGCTTGACAAGATATCATAACAGTAGTTGGATTTCTGTTATCAGTTAGTATATTTCTCTCGAAAACGACTCAGGAAAATATAATTCTAAACTAATGAATAATTCACTCTCGATTCCATCAGCTTGATATTTTCTGAAAGGAAACTCCTTAATACGTAGTAAAATTCTAGTATCATTTACCATTAATCATTCTTCCAATCAAATTACCCTACTCTGTTCATCACAGGTCTGTTGTGAACCCAGAGAAGGAGTTAGGCTCAGCAATTATGCTATGTACCCGTACAAAATCACGTGTAATAAAAACTTAAATCCAAGACTTCACTTATTTCGAAATTGGACTTTCTACAGACTTAATGCGAACTATAACAACTCTTAGATCCATTTAATTTGTTCAATAAAAATTTTTGTTCCAAAGTGAGACAAAGGAGAAAGTGATTTTATGCGTATATTATGAATTATGTGGCTGGAATTGCAAATGTGAACAGCATGCACGTGAAGCGTCAAAATGAGAGGGTTCCAGAAGTATATACAGGGTGAGTCTTTGACCACTGCATTAATTTTAACCAAAGATTCCTCTCATCAAATGAAACACTTTTTTCATTTACCATTTTTCAAGATTCGGCTCAGGTAAAAAGTTACAAGCGTTTAAAGATTTCACAATGTGCTAATACACTCCCGCATATAAATTATCTATGACATTGTTGGCGGACGAGAATAAGGCATGGTAACGTGGTTTACAGCTTGATTCGGGATTCCAACGCTCAGGGACGGATCCATAAAAGTAGTGAAATTTCTGGAGTTTTCCATTTTAAAACATCCAATGAAGAATATCTCGAAAACGGTGCGTTTAAGGAGAAATGATGAAGAATAATATAATGTTCTAAAACGATGGAATATTCTTGAAATGACTCAAGAAAAACTTTATATGCTTTCTTTATGCTAATTTCGTTTAGTTTTATGAATCCATGAGTCCATAACTAGAAAACCAGTAGAAGTAGAAAATAACTAATATTTGGAAAATATGTATCATAGATATAGGAAACTTTACGCCAACATTCAATTTATTCGAAGAAAGTATGTCAAAGCTACAAAATAAAAACTGATTTTTGTTCAAAATTTCAACAGCCTGTATCTTTTTACCTGAGCTGAATTTGGAAAAATCTTAAATGAAAAAAGTGTTTCATTTGATGAGAGGAATCTTTGATTAAAATTAATGCAGTGGTCAAAGACTCACCCTGTATAGCTTCCAAGTTATGGTTGGATAGAACGAAATTTTGATTTCCTGAGAAACATTCAATGATATCACTTGCAAGCAAAATTAATCCGTTCGAACTAAATATCTACGAGAATCGGTTTTGAAGAGTATTCAAAAGAAACAATTTAATTTATATTTCATTCTGAAGTTGATCAAAATCAGAACTCTTCTGGAATTTATCAAAAAAGCCTAATATACTTATTTTTACCCAAGTGTATAAAATTCTAATGGCACAATAATTCATGTCGTTCTTCATAACCCGTAAACTTTCCCCATCCAATTTTTCCTGAAATAACCGTGTTTCTACCGGAACGGCTCATAAAGCATACCTCATTTAATCGTCTTAGTCTGCCCAATATCTAATAAACATACCCAATAAGAAGCTAACGACGCACGTAATAATCCGGTTAAAGGTTCATGGAGTCGTGTTGACCCATAATTAATCACATCGTTCAACACTTGATGGTTATTGATGAGGAGCAGATGAACTTAAGCGGTGTGTATAACATTTCCAATATGAAAGGTTTGATAGGCTCCATATATAATGTTTGGACATTTTCGCTCGGATTTTATATAACGGAAAATAGATAGATAGTCTATGCGATATAGAGATCATTATTCGTTTATATGGCATTTGTGACATGAGTTTTACATCAATGAAAAAATTAAATACGATTTACACAATAGTAATTTACGTAACAAGTCCGGAAAATAGGGTTTTTTTGGACGAATAGACAAAATTCTAGGACGAGCGTAAGCGAGTCCTAGAAGTCTATGAGTCCAAAAAAACCTTTTTCGGGCGTGTTGCGTACAATATTTTTTCGGCAACCGTGTAGAATAACAAATCAATGAGACGACACATTTCTTTTTTATATATTTTGATTCTTAGTCAAATTAAACAGAACAGAAAATATCACATGTTGACAACTAATTTTATATGAACTGTCAGCCGTTTTCTCAGTGCTATGGTAACTTCATTTATCAAAAATATACCTACCAAGATTTTCATATTTACAATGACCAAAACGACGTGATTCTTCCGGCCTAGTCCGGGAAGTACGTACTTCCCGGACTAGGCCGGGAAATGCTTCTTTCTCAAAGAAAAAGCGTCCGGGAAGTGGGCACTTCCCGGACGGTTGCCGAAAAATTTATTTAATATAAGGTATAGTAAAAGAAATGCATTCTTTTTGCATGAAATTGAAGGCCCTAATTACCATAGTTAGAATGATCCGATTCAGATCAAATATGCGCCGTTTTTGGCGCTCTTGTTCCTCGGAACAGAGTGCTTATCAATTTGTCCAAATGTCTGTAATTTTCGAATTTTTCGATGAAAATGGTCTCAAACGATTTGGTTCGACTCACTGATCAAGAATCCATCCGTTAACACGATAACTCTTGAACAAAAAGAGCTAGAGGATTAAAATTAGCAGGATAGGTTTGGAGCGTAAATATCTCAGACGAGTCCGTTAACGGGCAAAATCCATCAAGCGATTTCGGAGTTATGGCTGTTTTGAGCAAAAATATTTTTTATGAATATTTCCGAAATCAATCACTCGATCTATCTGAAATTTGGAACCAGATTGTAGAGTAATAGCCTTTATACGCATGCGAAGTTTTGTATTGATCGGATTGCCGTAAAATGTAAAAAAAAAATTTTTATTTCAAAATTCTTTTCTACAATAACTCTCGAACACAATGAGCTAGGCAGTTGAAATTTTTCACAGGACGTATCGGTCTTTTGGTACTATTTCATTGTGCTTACGACTATTTTCTACATATGCACTATATAAACCAGAAGCGATATTAGTTGTTGCCAATAGCTCGAAGCTTACAATCTTCTTCATATATTAGGCTGATTTTTCGTGTTTTTATATTTTCACCAGATGTTTCATATCACGTAGTCCTTCTTTTGTCCAGTTATTGTCTCCGACAAGCAGTAAGCAAACAAAACAAAAAAACGCATGTCTTTCTCCACATCCGCACAACCATAAAGTCTTTTCGTAAACATTTGCGTCAAACTAAAGTTTAAATTTGTTAGGTCACACACCCTCAGTGTCAGTCTTTTTGTGGTCACTTCATATGCTGGAGATGCTTCATTATAGCTGGCTATGATACTTTGAAGTATTTTCTTCCGATCCATATAAAGCTGTTATTGGTATGTGCAAGGCTTCATGAAATATAATTGGATAACATAGCCTCTACAAGTATCATATTTTTGTCAAAATGACCATTGAACATTTCAAAAGCTGTTGAACATACAGAAATCAAAAATAGCAGAACATGTATGTACAATCCAAGGAGACCACATGATAGATTGGAGTAATACAAATATTCTAATGACATAACCTGATTATATTAAAAGGAAACTTAAGGAGTCAACTTGTATTTTATTGAACAGAGAATGCAATTTTGCAAATTGCTCAATTGGTATTGACCATGTTTGGCTGAATTTATTGAAAACGGAGTTGGAACTTGGAAATTTATATGCAAAGTAAAACTATGTTAGCAATGATTTTCAAATACTGTCAATGTGACAATTATCGAATTTCAGAGGAACTATCAACAAAATAATTCTAAAGATTTTCATCAAACGTCTGACGAAGGAGTCTGATATAGACAATTTTTGATCACAATTTTCGATACAAAATTTAAAACACCCTGTGATGATATTTCTGAAATTCAAAAGATGCATGACCACTCCACATTCTTCTTCTTCGATGTTGTGAAAACGGTTCACGCTCAGGATGTTTAGAATAAGAATAATACTGACTAAACATATTTGACTTTTGTTCCAGTATTTTTTCGATACTTTGAAAACTATTCGAATGAATACAATTATTTTAACAGAAATGTATTCAGCATTGAATACTTGATCATACCAGGAATGCAAAACTATTTTTATATATATTTTTTTCATCAAATTTATTTTCACTCCCTGTATAACCGGAAGTGCTTGTGCTTCGAAAATGTTTTAGCTCTGTAGAGAATTTCAAGCAATATCATAATCCCAATTTTCAGATTTCAAATATGTCCAGTTCTCCAGAAACGTCTAATATGCACTCGAACTTGGGACACCCTGTATACATTTAGTTAGGCACGATTGTCACCAAGTCACCACCGAATTAAAAATACGACCATAGAGCTGATCCATTCTTCCATCCGCAACCCCATTATCTGTAACTCGTGTTCAATCTACACTTCCCAGAAAAAAAACTACCGCAGTAACGAAGTAGCACAATAAAAAATTTCCAAATCCAATCCAGTCTAATCTTCCCGAATCCGTCCTTTCCAACTTGCTGCCGGCTAGGGATCATTACATAAAATCCCACCAGGCTGTCTCCCATCCTCAGGTATAAATTCGATCTCTTCATCTAATTTGTGTTACTACTTTTATTAGCGGCGTTAGAATCGTTTAATCTAGTTTCGAGTCTGGCTCCGCAGTTTGGTCGGGACCAAATTGAATTCGGGGCAATTCACTTCCGGCGTAGGTGTGTATCGCTGTGTTTAAGGGTTGGCAACACCGCCAACAATACGGAGTACGTGGTTGATGAGAATTCGGACGGGCTCTCCGGGTATTAAGTTATGTTTCTCGATGGGAAATGGGTTATTGTAACTATGCCATTTAGTTCGGTTCGATTGGGGGTAGAGGCCGTGGAATCGTCTGAGAGTTAGGAGTTGAGTTGAGTTTAAATTGAATCGTACCGTGCAAAATAGACAAACGTTTCGAGAGATTCTGAGCACATTTCCTTTATCGTTCAATAAGTTTTGTCCCCAAAACACTGAAAAATATCTACAAATTTTTGCGCGTATGTTCTCCCTGATGAAGAATTCGAGGTCAAATTTCATTCTGTCCGTCCGGCCGGTTGCCACGATAACTTGAGAACGGAAAGAGCTAGCGACTTGGAATTTTCAGGGTAGGTGGCGCATCCCAATACGACGGACAAGTTCGTTAATGGGCAGAATCAGCGCAATGGTTTCCGGGTAACAATTCTGTTTTCAACCAATATAAATCCGATCGAATTGAAACTTGGTGAATAGTTGTAGAATATAAACTTAAGTGCGTTTGTAAAACTTTGTGAGAATTGTTTCACTAGAAAATTTTAAAAAAATCATTAAAAAATATTATTTATGACACGATAACGAAATTCTTGAGAACTGACGCACAGAAGCCAAATTGAAAAAGTGGGAAAGCCCTGTGGAAAGGAGCTAGAGCGCTCTTGTTCAAACTTTGACAAATCATAACTCCGAAAGTATTGGTTTTTCAGAGTTAGGAAGAATATCAATGGATTCTTATTCAATTTATTTCATTTTATGATGCAGTCTATCATAAGAATCCATTGATATAATTCCCAACACTGAGAAACCACTTTTGGAGATATGATTTGTCAAAGTTTGAACAAGAAAACCAAAGCTCCTGCCCACAGGGCTCCCCCACATTTTTTATTCTAAATATGCTTGGACAGATCTATAACTTTTTTAACTTGAGCTCTCTTTGATGTAAGAAAATGTTTTTTCTGTATTGACATCCTCCTCCCTATATTTAGCGGTTTTAGAGTAATTAATTGATTTACTTCCTTTTTTGTGCAGAACATAGCTTCAATTCATCACTTACTTCGTTAATTGGAATCGTAGAGAGCTGACATTTCGGATATGGATCATCAATATCCCGTGTATAATTTACGTATACTGACATACATCACTAATCGTATAGGGTTGTTCAAAATCCGAGGCGTTTCCGAGACGAACTCAAGCGATAAAAAGTCCGTTTTTTCAAATGGAATGACCTGTATGTCATAAGTGTATTGAAAAAATTGGTTCAAGCACTGACGTGAAGTCAGGAGCTTTTGCGCGTATGTTCTATTGTCCATTCTTCTGTATTGGACACCCTTAATCGAATTTACCATGGTAAATTATGTTGTCCATTCTCCTGTATTGGACACTCCTTATTCGAATTTACCATGGTAAATTCGAATTAAGTGTCCAATACAGGAGAATGGACAATAGAACAAACGCGCAAACGCTCCCGACGTCACGTCAGTGCTTGAACCAATTTTTTGAAATTTTCTTGGGGTACGGTTCTTCAAAATTTTTTTTCGTAATTTTTTTCAAATTTTGTAGGGGTACGGTTCTATTTTAAACACGTCTTTATGTTGATTTTCTACTAATAGTTAACAAGATGGCTATAACTCTTAAACCGTTTGGCCGATTATTATGCTTATAAACAAACTCAAATGTTGCGTTCTGATGCACATCCTAACCTGAAAACTTCAAGCGGCTTTCTCTTTCCGTTCTCAAGTTATCGTGACAACAAAAATATTTCTTAATAATTTTCTAGCCATACGATTCGCACAAAATTTCACAAACGTGCTCACTTTTATATTCTACAACTACTCACCAAGTTTCAATTCGATCGGATTTTTATTGGTTGAAAACAAAATTATTACTCGGAAACCATTGGGCCGATTATGCCCATTAACGAACTTGTCAGTCGTATTGGGATGCGCCACCTACCCTGAAAATTTCAAGTCGCTAGCTCTTTCCGTTCTCAAGTAATCGTGGCAACGGTCGGACGGCCGGACAGAATCAAATTTGACCTCGAATTCTTCATTGGGGAGTCAAACCAAATCGTTTGAGACCATTTTCCTAAAAAAATTCCAAAGTTACAGACATTTGGGAAAAATGATAACGCGATGTTCCCCAGAACATACGCGCAATAAACTCACATATATATAAATATTTTATGCCAACAAACATGAAGTAGTTCACTCAAACTGAGGAAACGAACGAAACTTAGATTGAATATCAAACTTGAAGGAATATCGACTGAATTTATTGGAAAACGAAAATTGCTTCATTCCGCCCCGTTCCAATCCATACACAAATTTTGCTTTATTCGCCGAAGTTTTCAGATGAAAATTTATGGAGCCCTGCCTGTCTGGATCCAGCTTCGTATTTCGGAATTTATGTCCGCAAATGTCGTTGATGTTTCTATTGTATCTCGATAGTTGGCACTACGGTAGGTCGGAAGCCCGGAATCCAGTCGATTTCCGGCAACGGCTAACGAACGAACCTCATCGGGGATTCCGGTATTGCATAATTTATGCGAATCCAAAGAGAAAATTGGAAACTGAGAATGGAATGAATAATGGGGCGCTATAAATCTGTTCAGTTCGGGATGTATCTTTGCGGAACGAATGAAACGATCGACTATTAGGTTTTCTTCGGCTCGGGCATCAGAATGGGTCTCTTGCATATATTTTTGGCTGTTCCTCGGAACAGAGTGCTTATCAATTTTCCAAAATGTCTGTTATTTTCGAATTTTTCGATGAAAATGGTCTTGAACGATTTGGTTCGACTCACTGATCAAGAATCCGTGGTCAAAATCGATTCTGTCCGGCCGGTCCTCCGTTAACACGATAACTCTCGAACGGAACGATCTAGGCAGTTCAAATTTTCAGAGTAGGTTTAGGGGATGAATATCTCGGTTAAGTTCGTTATTGGGTAGAATCGATCTTATGGTTTCGGAGCAACAGAAAATTTTTTTTTTACATTACAAATTTCAAAATATTTTTTTTAAGACGCAGTTTTATCATAATAATCCAGCGATATCATTTTCAACTCTAACAAGCAAATGCTTTCGGAGATATGATTTTTCAAAGTTTCAATGATACATCGTAGTTCTATCTATTCACATAATGTGAACACTGTTCATAAATGTCATCTTATCTACTATTAGACACTTGTCAATTCGTAGTTTGAAAATATTTTCTGTTGGAAAACAAGTATCCAATTCTTCAATTTGTGAATAAATACAAGACTGTTTTGAAACCGAAAATAATTAAGACTGATTACATATTGAATAATTTATGTATACAGTATGGTGCAAATGAAAGGAATTAATTCGTTATTTCGTAAACCGGCGACTTTAAGGGAAAATCCTGAAACCCTTCGATTTTTATTCTTAAACGGGCTATTCATAAGGATACCTTTTCATTTTTGACGTCATCTATGTGAGCGTGATGACGTCATCGCTAAAATTTTCAGATGGAAAGGTGGGTGTTGTAATACATTATTTGAAAGGTCATTTAAATACCTATTCAGCCGTATCAATAATGTAGAAAAATTGATTTTTTTCGACAATTAAAATAAAATTTTATTATTATTATTTAAAATGACGTCAAAAATAAAATGGTTTCCTTACGACTAGCCTGTTTAAGAATAAAAATCGACGGGTTTCGGGATTTTTCCTTAAAGTCGCCGGTTTACGAAATAACGAATTTATTCCTTTCAATTGCACCATACTGTATATATTGGGGATGATGTTTCAGAAGATTTAGAATTGGATCAATTTAATGATGTAGTTTATGAAGGCAATAAACAATAAAAAAGAACATAATGGAATCATCATAAGAAATTACTGTTTGTTGACCACTGAGGTTAATGTTACCCTTTACTTCCTTAAGTTGTGAGAAATGTTCCTATATACAGTATTTTCATAATGTTGCTAGCTAAACAATGCTGAAATATGGATCTACCTTTGTGTATCAAACATTTTTTCTTGAGTAAAGGTCCATAATACAGAAAAGAATTTGTAAGTGGTATGAACTATTAAATTTTAAATTATGAAAAGAGGAAAGTATTTTATCAATATATTTTGAACTATTGAAATAATTTGCCCGTCAGCCTCTACCTACTCAAATATTAGGAATAAATGGACAATCTGCTATGATTGTCTCCAGCCTTGCTCTAAACATTTCGATGATATTTTCCTTAGGTATGTCCAGTTGTGAAAACTATGCACCGAGTGTGAGTTGCAACAATCCATCCCACGAGGTTGAATTATTGCAGATTGCGCATTTAATCTTGATAAATAAATTTAATGAAAATTTTTAAACATTGCAGATTGCTCTTTTTGGCGCTCTAGTTCCTCGGAACTGAGTGCTTATCAATTTGCCCAAATGTCTGTAATTTTCGAATTTTACGATGAAAATGGTCTTAAACGATTTGGTTCGACTCACTGATCAAGAATTCGTGGTCGAAATCCATTCTGTCCAGCCATCCGGCCAGTCCGGCCGGCCGGCCGTAGGCACGATAACTCTCGAACGGAATGAGCCAGAGAGTTGAAATTTTCAGAGTAGGTTTAGGGGATAAATATCTCGGCTAAGATCGTTATTGGGCAAAATCGGACAGATGGTTTCGGAGTAACAAAAAAAAAATTTTTTTTTACAAAACAAATTCCTAATTAAATTTTTTTTAATAAGCAGTTTTATCAAAAGAATCCATTCATATCATTTTAAACTCTAACAAGCTAATACTTTCGGAGATATGATTTTTCAAAATTTCAATGTAAATCGTATTTCTACGTTTTCACAGAATGATAGAATTATTATGTGGGTATTCTATGAATTGTTATAATATCAACTTATTCTCCTGAGAAATGACGTTGTTTCATTCCAGCAATCGTATAAATATGAGAATGATAATATAATATCATACTTTTTGTTGGTTGATATTTTCATGCCGATGGTCAATCCATATGATGATGGGAATGGTAATGGTAAGTTAATAATATTGAGTTCAGAATATCTCCACTAAAAACAAAACTGGAATATTGGTGTATTGGAGTAGATTTGAGGAAAGATATATATTATCGTTCATCATAGAATTGAGGAATGAAAATCTCGGATGAGTTCGTTGTTGGGTAGAATTCGTCTATTGGTTTTGGATTGATAATTTTTGGCACTCTTGTTGAATTTAAATTCTTCTATGATGTTTGAATTCAATTCCTGCTAAGATGAAGTTCTAAATTTCAATAATGAATCGTACTTCTATGTTTTCACTGAATGCTATAATTATTCTATCTAAGCTCTATTATATGATCTGTGTTCATACTCGTACATTTCATCCTGTTCTACAAGAGAGAGTCAAATTCATTTCAGCTATTTTAATTTGGTTTCTTCCATGGTGCAGTTCTCATTCTCAGATTGCTCATTTAATCTAGATAAATGAACTAAAATTTGAATTGAATTTCCTTTATGATGCAGTTCTATCATAAGAATAAATTGATATAATTCTCAACTCTGAGAAACAAATACTTTCGGAGATATAATTTGTCTGTTTGAACTAGAGCGCCAGAAAGCTCCTGTCCACAGGTCTTGAACCCATTTTCAATGATAATTTTTGAAGCATTTTTTTGTAAATGACGCCTTTTTTAAATTCAATTTCTTTCATGATGCAGTTCTATCATAAGAATCCATTGACATAATTCCCAACTCTGAGAAATCAATACTTTCGGAGATATAATTTGTCTCTTCGAACAGGTGCGCCAAAAAGCTCCTTTCCACAGGGTTTGAATCAATTTTTTTCTATTATTGGAATCGATTATTATATCCATAAAAATACTGAAAAAATTCAACTGCCGTCAAAAATTATAATTTTCAACGAGAACACAATCATTCAAATTTGGTTGCACATAATGGCTGTTCAAACGATTGAAACTTGGCCTCCCTGTAAGGAAAAATTGTACGATTTATTGCTTCTGACAAATATCTTGATTTTCTTAAGCAGAAGCAATTCACAAAATAATAAATTTTTATTTAATAGTAATTTTCAGAGTAATGGGAGAGAAAACCCAGAAAGAGACCATTTAATATTATAGATCCGATCATGATCAAACTAAGAACGTGCATGGCAGTAAAGTTAAGTTATAAAGACTCTCGCAGAATTTCAGCGATGTTGGATGAATAGATTCTGATATATAGAACTTTTTCAAAGATTTTCAATGATTTTTAAAAAAATTTCTATTGCTACGATCCTCACAAAATTTTGCAAGAATATTCGCGTCCACATTCTACAATGTTTGAATAGAATCGTTTTGTTTTTTTCGAGTTATTGAGGAAATAACAATCAAATTTGGGATGGCTATAACTCCAAAACCGTTTGGTTGATTCTTCCTATTAACAAACTCAAATGCCGCATTCAGATGTTCACTCTAATCTGAAAGGTGCAAATCTTCACTATCTCTTTCTGTTCTCAGTTTATCGTGACATAAATAATATTCCTTAATAATTTTTTTAAAAATTTATAGCTTTTCAATTCTCACAAAAATTCACAATCGTCTTTGTATCACTATTCTACAACTAGCTACCAAGTATCATTTCGATCGGTTCTGTATTGGTTGATGACCAAATTATCACTCGGAAACCGTTGGGCCATTATCGAACTTGTCTGTCGTATTTGGATGCTCTAACTACCCTGAAAATATTAAGCCAATATGCTGTTTTTGAAACCGAGTCATCTTTGGAAAGCAGTAAAATAAGGTTTCCAAAAATATGTCCATTTAAAAAAACTATTATTCAAACATGAAGAGAATGTTCTGCTGAAAAATTAGCAATCAGTCCGAAAAACTTGCAAACGTGGTTCCAAGATATGAGCCTAAAATAAATTTATGAGTAGAAAACAGTGTCACTAACATCTGTACCATCAGCTCAAATTTTGAACCAATTGGTTATTTTTCAAACCACTAGTCACAAGAAAGCAAAAAATTACTGGTAGAAAATATGCTCATTATGAAAAAGATATGATTCAAACTCGGACAATATGATCTGCTGAAAAATTACCAATCACACCTACAGATCGACCACGGACAGTTGACGAGACAGAAATTATATACAAGAGCAAGAACTCATGAAAATTACGAGTCATATCAAACCCAACCTATTAAAACCATATTTGAATATCGATCAACAGCGTGGGGGGAAATACATCTCATCAGTTATATAAAATTTAAAACGTCTAAATCCCCTGACGTAGCGTCAGTAGTCTTATAATTTTTTTTTGTTCCTTGAAATGTCTTCAACGGAGTGAGATATAAAATAATAGAAGGCTGTGAAGGCAGCTCATAAGAAGATAGTAAGTTTGACAATATGAAAAATGATGTCGAGACGATGCACCCTAAAATGTAGAGGTGATGGATGATAGAGCAGCTGACACCGAAACCGATTTTACAGCATCGTCCTGTTGGATGTATCTATCAGTTTACAGCCCCCAGACAACTACTGTATGTTGTTAAACAGCGTTGGTCTTGTTGATAATAGTGTAACACTAATTGTTGATCCGGGGAAATATGGATTGAACACAAATTCGCCTTGGTCAAATATTAGGTTATGTTCATCGGTCGATCATATTTTGATATACAGAAAAGTTGATGAATATATACCAATAATATTGAATTAATAATTTAAAGAGATTGTCAACGAAAAATTTGATTATGATAAATGGACAACATGAAAAATTCCTCAGAACTACATCACAACCAAGTTATATTAATAAAGTGACTTCATTTATGTACTTTAATAGACAACACATAGATGCTATCGAGGTTAAGTCTAGCTTAAGCTACTGGACTCCTCTTACAACAACAAAAATATAAGGAAGTCATGTATTCGTATCAAAAAAATGAACAACATAAATTACAAAATCCAAACGGAAAAATGGAGTTATCGAGAAAATAATATTCCAGATAGGTAACACCGAAACCGTTGGGCCGATTATGCCCAACAACGAACTCAACTGTCCCATTTGTATGGGCAACCTACTCTGAAAATTGCAAGTCTCTTTCTGGTCGAAAGTTATCGTGGAAACGGTTACTCATGCTACTGAACTCACACAAGGCTGCTCGGATTTCCAACTATATAAATCCGAACGTCAAATTTGTAATTTGATGAATTCGATGAATCTCGCGATGAATTAATCTGCTGGCATCATGTGACTACAAAAACTGTAATATCTCGAAAACGGTTCAGTTTTTCGTATTTAGATAAGAGTACCTTTTTCATGTAATGTTCTTCGCCGCATTGAATGCTTCTATTTTTTCACCAAAACGAATACAACGAAAGAAGTTGTCCCAAAAAAATCATAACACCCTCTAAAAACACCCTTTCTAACAATATCAGAAATATAGAAGTGTAATAAAAGAAAATATTCTTACGACATACATTTATGCAAGAACTTTCAATCTGGTGGCATTCACCGTTTAAAAGTTATGTGGAGAATTTTTAAAATCTTATCAACTTTGGAAGGATATATCTCCCTTAGTATGCATTTTGGCCATACGTTTATTAATCAAACTATTCTTATTTTTCATTGTGCTATCATCCCCAGAAAGCTCGGTACACATTTTCGACTCATCCTGTATACAGTAACCAAGATTTTGAATTTATTGCACAATATACAGGGTGTCCCAAAAATACCACGCGAGAGTGACACTGGAGATAGATTGGCATTAGGTCTATCAGATAGCATCAACATGACCTCAGTAAAAGTCCGCTGGTTTTCGAGATATCACCACTGTTGCGTCCCATGACTTCACATGTTGGGAAGCGCTCATTTGTATTTCTAAACAAAGCAGCTCGCTTGTAAAACTTAAATGTTTTGGGTTAACTGGTTTATTTTTGCATGGGTGGTCTCACCCTTGAAATTAATATTTTCCACGAAAAGATAATTGCAAGTAAAATATCTTGTAATACTTCAACCCTTGTAGAGGTATTTATGACCTTTTTCCTGTGAAATATTGATAAAATGCATACAACAACTAACACATTGCCAGAGCTGTGAGTCCTTTGTCTAGATTCTAACCCATACAAAAATCTAGAATTTTCCGATTAGATCGCCACGGCTTTGGCTATTCACTAAATCGAGGGCGTAGATTCCGAATCTGTAATTAGTTTTTCTGTATCTCGATTAATTTTGGTCATATGGCGAAAAATCCGACTGATTAGTCCATTTTCCGGAGGTAGAGCCAGAAATTGCGACTTTTTTCGTCATTGCTCCGAAACTAATCGAGATACGGAAAATCTAATGACAGATTCGTGATCTGCGTACCCGATTTAGTGAATAACCAAAGCCGCGTCGACCTAATCGGAAAATTGTAGATTTTTGTATGTGTTGGATACTAGAGAAAACTTTTTGGCGTTTGACGGATTCGCTCATTACCTAATATTTTCCGAACGGATAGAGATACAGAAAAAATAGATAGATAAATCTAAACGTCGTCCACCGACTAATAATCTGGGAAAATTTGGCTATTGAGATGTGAAAATCATAGATTTCGAACGGGAATGAAGAATTTTTCATCGATTCCGGGTCAAAAATATTTCTAAGTGCCGACCCAAAAAAATTTTTTCATGGTATATCGATACGAAGCTCGTGTCTAATTTAATCGAGGTCGCTGATCACGAATATGCAATTAGTTTTTCCCTAAGTGGCGTACTTTGGAAAAATTTTCACTTAGAGTGAAAAAATGGACGAAAATAGGTCAATTTTGGAAGTTCACACCGCCCAACAAAATCGGAGTAAGGTGTTGTTGATTTTTGCCCTCATATATGGATCTTTTATCTACTGAATAATCCAAACAGAAAATGTCCAGGCCGTACTATTCGGAAATTATGATTTTTTCCCAAGGGTCTGTATTTCGGAAAATTCATTTCGCGGTATTTCCGCGGAAAATTCTCTAATGAAAAATCCGATCATATATTCGTAATCTACGGTACCGAATTAGTAAATGACGTAATTTGCATCGAAATCGGAGACCGGTCGAATTTTCCCATTTTTCGAGAAAAATTTTTTGACGCAAAACTATGAAACGGGTACTTATTTTTATAGATTCGGGGCCGTAGATTCCGAATCTACCATCAGATATTTATTACAAAAATTTTCCGAGGAAATATCGCGGAAAGAATTTTCCGAAAAATAGACCCTCGGGAAAAAAAATCATAATTTCCGAAGCGTACGACCTGGACATTTATTGTTCGGATGATTCGATAGATAAAGGACCCAAATATGACGTTAAAAATCAGCAGCATCCTACTCCGATTTTTTTGGGCGGTGTGAACTTCCAAAATTGACCTATTTTCGTCCATTTTTTCACTCTAAGTGGAAATTTTCCCAAAGTACGCCACTTAGGGAAAAACTAATTGCATATTCGTGATCAGCGACCTCGATTTAACTAGACACGAGCTCCGTATCGATGTACCATGAAAAAAATTTTTTGGGTCGCCCGGAATCGAAGGAAAATTCTTCTTTCCCGTCTGTCGCGGGTCGTTGATAGCATTATGATGGCATAAGAATTTGACTAGCAGTTAATCTAAATCCAATATCTATAATTAGTAAATAAAACGAAAAGTTATCTGAATTTTTTTAATCAAGAATACATGTTTTCTGGAAAAATGCTCCGCAAAAAAAAGGTTCGCGATCCGCATCCGGACCGCGGTCCGCCATTTGGTGACCCCTGGTCTAGACTATTCGAAGACCCCTAGTCTGTGAAAGTCGGACCGGTTTCCATGTTACAAAACAATGAATGTGGGAGCGAGATAGCCGATAAGGGTTTTGGTTTTTTTTAATAAGTAGCAATTCTGGTTCTGATTAAAAAAAATTGGTAGTGTTGTATCATTTTGAAAAGGGCATGAAATGGACCAGTTTTTGCGATTATTTGTCAATTCAGTCTGATATAATTTTTTTTCACAGCAGTCAGTCAAACTTAAGTTAACGTTTAAACTTCGGCATAAAATATAATACAGTTAGACATTTTTTGAAGCATTTTGTTCTAGTTGTCGGTGAAGTTATTATTTCATTGTTTAAAGCAACTATTCAGGATAGCCTAGGTATAAAAAAACATGAGTTTGAGGTAATTTCTAGCAATGCTAGGCGATAAAAGACCGAAAACTGGAGATTTTTAAAAAATACACAAAAGTGGTGATATCAGTCATGTTGATGCTATCTGATAGACCTAATGCCAATCTATCTCCAGTGTCACATTCGCGTGGTATTTTTGGGACACTCTGTATGTATGTGGGTAACTGAATATTTGAACGTGATTACCACCCCCTTCAAAACGTTGGATTAATTTGAAACGTTGCACACTTATCAAGGACCGATGACAATATAAAAATTTAATTAGATTGAACCATTATCCTTACCAGGATCTTCAGGATTAGTGATTGATAATATGCTGTTTCGACACTGGCACCTTTGCCATTTTGCAACTACTACTACTACTACTACTAGTAACTTCCTATTTCCTGAATATTTTCTGGTCTTCTTCGACATGTGAAGTAAAGAACTATTGCGTGCATGTTCCATTGTCTATTCACGTCTCATTATTTATTTATTTACTCGTATGTCATACATGCAATGATACAACAATAATACAATACAACACACAAACAAACAACGGTAAAATATTAAATATAATATCTAAGTTTTCGATCCAGTCAAGCGCAAATTCATTAGCCTTCATGAAATCACTCCATCTCCCCTGAAAAGGACGCAGAGGGCACTCCTCTCTAATGTGTTTGATGGTTTGGCGGGGGGCTCCGCAGTTACAGCTTGGAGAGTCAGCTAAACCCCATTTGTTAAATGGTGGCTCGAATGTATGAGCGGAATTTCAACTGTGTCTGACGTATAGTTTCTGAAATATAGAATTTTTGCAAACAAACATTAACAGTCTACACGCCAAATGTTGCTACTTTGTCGCTTGCAGAGTATTAAAGTTTCACTTAAAATAACTGAGCATTCACCAAATCCATTATGTGGGTGAGAAGCGTGCTAAGGATGAATGACAAGAGGGTGACTAAAAATATCTTGTCTTTAGCTTTTTGTATAAGAACTTTACCCTTGTATCGGATCTCTGGAAGGGTTGACCGTTTAATTGTAGAATACTCACGTGGACAACAATGGGAAATTAAACTACAACACATAAAATAGAAGATTAGAGAAACAATAACAGTTAAAAAAAACAATCAAACGCACTTTTGGAGTTAGACGAATTAAAAAGTAGAAAATAAAAAAAAAGGCTGAAAAAACTAATAAACAAGATTTTGTAGATATTCGAACTGAAAAGTAGAAAATAATAAATAAGATGGAAAAAATGGATTTTATTGTATTAAAGCGTGAAGTGCTCCTTAAGATATATTAGAAATGTTTACCAATTGACATCAAACACCCCAAGCATTTTTACAATAAAATACATTTTCAAAAGCATGGTGAGGCTTATTAATTCATTCCACACTGTATATAGTTATGTGGGTATGTGAATATTTGAACGTGATTACCACCCCCTTCAAAAAGTTGGATTAATTTGAAACGTTGCACACCTATCAAGGACCGATGACAATATAATAATTTAGTTAGTTTATCCCATTATCCTTACCAGGATCTTCAGAAAGAGGGATTGAATACATATGCTGTTGCGACACGGCGCTTTCGCCATTTTGCAACTACTACTACCACTACTAAAAATACTACTACTAACGTCCTAGTTCCCGAATATTTTCTGATTTTCTTCGCCATGTGAATTAGGGAGCGTTTGCGCGTATGTTCCTTTGTACGAGTATATTCACGCCTCACACTCGATTGTGAATTTTTCATTAAAATGTACAGTAAGTAAGATAATTGATTTAATCCATTAGGCTTTTCCACACTGCATACCAAGCTAATAGAAGCGTGTTGAAAATCAGTAGTGCGTTCAATATTTTATCGAAATAATTCTCGTGTCACTTCGTCGATCTTATTCACCTAATCACATGCATATTAAATTCAAGAACGGCACGGATACCCTTGCACCGACACACCGCAAGTTCGATATCTAACAAAAGCCACTTTTCATGACTCCTGGTACTTTATACGATAATGGCCCTCTGGAATGCCACGGGAAATAGCTCTAGCGTTTATGGTGTATAATAACACCTGACAGCTTGGAGCATGTCAGAACGCATTAAAATTATAATTACAAACTGTTAACGTGGCAAGTTCATACATTTGGGGGATTGAATGGTATGGTGACTTACAAATTGGGTAATCTGTCTATATGGGATGAAGTTTCTTTCCAATTGGTCTATACAGGGTGTACCTGAATAACACCGAAAATATGTAAGGGTTGATTCTGCGTTGAAAATTAAGATGGATATTTGATATACAATTTTTTGAAGAACCTCCCCCGGAAAAGTTACACCTCTCCGAAGATTAGGAAAAAACATTGTTTCCCTTCTTTATTTTCCCTGTATATTAAACTAAAGATGCGAAACTTGGCAAATATTATTTGTCGTTAAAACTAGACATAGGTATTGGAATTTTCTCAGTATGCTTAGAAGGGGTTGACCATTTCAACCCCTTCTAAGCATACTTCAAGGCTGAAAATTTCAAAAATGTGTAGTTAGATATTTTTCATACAACTTTTTGCGCGTATGTTCTGGTGAACATCGCGTTATCATTTTGCCCAAATGACATGTAATTTTTGAATTTTTTGAAATTTTTTGAATTTTCAAAAATGTGTAGTTAGATATTTTTTCTTACAACTTTTTACGCGTATGTTCTCGGGAACATCGCGTTATCATTTTACCCAAATGTCTGTAATTTTCGAATTTTTTGCCGAAAATGGTCTCAGACGATTGAGTTCGACTACCTGATGAAGAATTCGAGGACAAATTTGATTCTGTCCGGCCGTAACTTATGAACGGAAGGAGATATCGACTTGAAATTTTCAGGGTAGGTGGTGCATCCCAATAAGGTGGAGAAGTTCGTTAATGGGCATAATCGGCCTAATCGTTTCCTAGTAGTAATTTTATTTTCAATTTAAATCCGATCGAATTTAAACTTGGTGAATAGTTGTGGAATATGAAATTTTGTGAGATTCGCATCACTACATAATTTAAAAAAAATTGGTTCAAGCACTGACGTGAAGTCAGGAGCTTTTGCGCGTATGTTCTATTGTCCATTCTCCTGTATTGGACACTCTAAATTGAATTTACCATGGTAAATTATATTGTCCATTCTCCTGTATTGAACACTTAATTCGGATTTACCACGGTGAATTCGAATTGAGAGTGTCCGATACAGAATATGTACAGTAACCAAGATAATGAATGTGTTCCATTTGGCTTTTCCACACTGTATATTTTGCGACCGTATAACACCCAATGATGTATAAAAAACCAATGAAAACCAGCCGCACTCCACTCATTTCCCATAAGACTACACACCCTCAGCATCATTCCTTAAATAATTCATTTAGGAAGGTTAAAAGTACAAGAAAGCTCACTTCAAGTAATATCGAACGTATAACGTACAAGTCAGACCTTTTTCGCCACATAAATTCCCTTATAAATATGCAGAACGAAAAATTTACATATGTATTGAGTACATAACTCTCAGAAAATGTCTTTTTTATTTCTTTGGCTTGTCGAACAACGAGTGTTTATCCCGAAATCGTCCTGTATCGTATTTATTATCCGGGAACAGAAGTGGAACACTGGTTTTTTCTCGAATTATTAGGTGAAATAAATTACGTCACGGCTCCGAACCCCTGTATCGAGAAATTGCCTCGGGTTGTTCACAAGTTATTCAATAGGAATGTCACGGTAAGTCATCGTGGATGTATGGAGTTTCGAACGAATTTAAAGGTTCCCTCTTGAGTTATCCCGAAAGTTTCGGATTTAAAATGGATTTTACGTCTTTTTTGCGAAGAGGTGACGGGACATTAGAATGCGGGTGCTGAGCTCTCTTCGCGCTCCTTCCAGGGTGCTATAAATATCCCAAATGTATGTAATTTTCGAGTATTTCATCGATTTCGAACGAATTGGTGAAAATTCGGTTTAAGCAGTGACGTGAAGTCAGCAGCTTTTGTGCGCATTTTACATTGTCTATTCACCTCTATTGGACTCTCTTAGGTAATCGAATTTGCCATCGATATACAGGGTGTATCTGAATAACACCGATCCAATGTAAGGCGTGATTCTGTGATGAAAATTAAGAGTATTTGGTTCAAAATTTGTTTGAAAAACCTCTTCTCGAAAAAGTTAAACCCCTTCAGGATTAACAAATAAAAATGTTTCTCTTTTTTGATTTTCCCTGTATATTGAGCTAAAGACAAGAAACTTGGTAATTATGCTTAGAAGTTGAAATGTTCAACCCCTGGGATAGTTTTTCATACAATTTTATATGGACAAAAATTTCCCTTTAAAAAAAACCTGGCTGAAAAGCCAATTCATTTATAAACTTTTTTATGTTTACAAATTTTTTGGAAAACTTAATCTTAATCTTAATAATACATTTTCAAGAAGCACCGAAGTGGGATTTCCCTAACCTAATTTATTTCTTTATAGTTCATATATTCTACAAGTTTTACTTTATTCTCTTCGTCGTCCATTCTATTACCTTTTATGAAGACTTTCAATACACAGGAAATGATGAAGTTTTTATTTAGTCTATCTATACTGATATTTGCTATAACATTTTTTGACAAACCTCCCCCCGGAAAAGTTACATCCCTCCGAAAATTTACAAAAAAAATTGTTTCTCTTTTTTATTTTCCCTGTATATTGAAAGACTTCAAGAAAAGTTACAGATCGAGAGATGAAGAAAATGTAGCAAATATACGAACTATGAACAAATAAATTGGGTTAGGGAAATTCCACCTCGGTGCTTTTTGAAAATACATCGCATTTTTTTCTCGTAAATGCTTAAGTTTTCGAAAAAACTTGTAGAGTAAAAAAAGTTATTAACTGAATTGGACTTTTCGGCCACGTTTTTTTGAACGGAAAATTTTTATCCAAAAAAATTACTTAGAGGACTATTTACACCCCTTCTGAGCATACTTCAGGGTTGAAAAGATTCCAAACGGTGTAGTTTTATTGACAAATAATATTTACCAAGTTTCTTTAGGATAGTTAATATACAGGGAAAATAAAAATGAGAAACAATTTTTTTTTTTGTTAATCATCGGAGGGGTGTAACTTTTCCGGGAGGAGGTTCTTCAAAAAATTTTATACCAAACACCTACCTCTTTTTTCATCACCCCTTAAATTTTTAGGTGTTACTCAGATATACCCTGTATACCGTTATCTCTGCTTTTGTCTCGAACCATTTTAATGACAGAGTAATTTACTCATAGCAATTGAGAATCGTTGAATATCTAATAATACCTATACGAAAAAACTCACGTCTCAAGTAATTTCAGGATACGATATTCGTGATATTCCGCTAAAATTAGCAGCATTTTACAAGTAATTACCGAATTTGATTGGATTTGTATATTTTAAGTTGTAGAGGAAATAACAACAAAAATTCATGTGTAGGTATAACTCTTAAACCGTTTGGCCCATTATGCCCATTAACGAACTTAAATGTCGCATTCGGATGCGCAACCTACCCTGAAAATTTCCCTCCTCCATTCGTTCGAAATTTATCGAGGCGACGGTCACCCATCCAGATGCTGAACTCACACAAGGCTGCTCGAATCTCAAACAATATGGATCCGATCGTGTTCAAATTTGGAACTTGGCTGTAAAGATTGGTTTCGAAGGCTCTCGCAAAATTTCAGCGATGTCAACGAATATTCGTTGATATCGAATTTATTTCAATGATATTTTAAAAATTTTCTAGTACGAACCTCTCGAAATTTTGCAAAAATTTGCGCGTTGGTCTTTTTGAACCAATTGCCATAGTCGGATTGAATCAGTTGCCATAGTCGAACTGAATCAGCTAAAATTAGACTCAATACGCCATCTTCATCTTCATAAAATTTCGTATAAGTCTTCATAAAATTTCGTAAAAATTCTGTACGTTCTCATCCGTTCAATACAAAACTTTGCATACACATCAAGATTGTAATTCTACAATTTGGTGCTAAATTTCAGATATGCTGAATGGGTAGTCTAGGATATAATTAAAATAAAACTACTAGGTGGATTTCGCCCATTAACGAAATCACCCGAGATATTCAAGCTCCCAAACTACCCTGCAAATTTCTGTTATCTAACTAATTTCTCCTACGACTTGAAGACCGGACGGACGGACAGAATTGGATATGACCCCGGATAATTCATCAGTGAGTGGAAACCAATCGTTCGAGGCCATTTCCGGCCAAAAATCCCAAAAATACAGACACCTTAGCAAAATTGTAGCACGTTCTTCCTGACGGACCAAGGGCGCAAAGAAATGGATCTCGTTCACAATTCCTAAATTTCAATTTTCATCCCCAACGTGCCCAGATCCAGCCCTGAATCCTCTCTCATATACCCCATCCCCCACGGGATCCCGAATAACGAGATTTTCCAAAGAAAAACTTCCGATACATCGAAGTCACGTGGCTCTTTCAGTCTAGTTTTGTTTCGCAACGAAGGACGTATCACGCTTCCTAAGAGGCCGCTGCTTCCGGCACGATTGATGTTCCCATACACAACACAAGTAACACAACTCGATCTAAGGCGGCGTCCCAAACCCCGAAAGGGTTGATCCGCGTCGGAGACGAATGATGTCGGGGTGTTTGCGCGTAAATTTAAAAAGCAATCTTGTCGGACGTTCGTAAAACCGCACGTTCGAGGACGTGAAGAACTACTACGGCTCAAGTAAGAGAGTTCTGCTGGTTACGGAGATTTACACGATGTCGGAGGGAGATTTGGGAAGCGCGAACACGGAATTCCAATTTGGTTCAGATTGTGAGGTCTAAATGAAATGAAAATATTCTTAAAAAAATTGGTTCAAGCACTGACGACAAGTCAGGAGCTTTTTCGCGTATGTCCTATGATTTTTTCGATATTTTGAAAACTATTCGAATGAATACAATGGTTTTCACATAAATGTATTCAGCTTTGAATACTTGATCAAACCAGGAATGCAAAACTTGAAAAAAAATTTTCATCAAATTTATTTTCACTTCCTGTATAACCGGAAGTGCTTGGGCTTCGAAAATGTTTTAGCTGCATAGATAATTTCAAGCAATATCATAATCCCACTTTTCAGATTTCAAATATGTCCAGTTCTCCAGAAACGTCTAATAGGCACTCGAACTTGGGACACCCTGTTTGTCCTGACTGAGAAGAATAATATTTTGTTATTTGAAAACCTACGCTATAATTATTATATGGGTTCACTAAAGCAAAATAGTAATTGATTTTGTGTTAATATGTTTTCAGAAATTTTATTTGTTCATAATGTGTCATTTAACCTGTTTAAATGTATCATGGGGGAATGTTATTTTTTATTTCCAGATATATTTTTTGAGTAAATAAATGTTTTTCACCTTTGAATTAGGGAAATTTCTTATTCTGATAGTGCCCTTTCTCTCAACTATAACCGTAAGTATTATATGATATTATACACCACTGCATAAGAGCCCATGCAGTAAACCCCCAGAGTTAACCGAGGTTAGCCGAGGTAAAATTGAATTCTTATTGTGGTCACAATCTGTCAAAGTCATGCACTGTTTCAACATTAGTGAACGAAAATTTTTTCTTTTATCCTGTTTCGGAAGTGGAGATCGAGCAGGCCATCGGGGAAATGAAAAACAAAAAAAGCGTTGGTGTTGATTTCATCTCATCAAAGATTCTGAAGGCGAGCGCTAAAGTTATTAGTGGACATATCGCTCATCTAATTAATGTTTCGGTTACCGCAGGGAGATTCCCAAATGTTCTAAAGAATTCTATAGTTATTCCAGTACACAAAGATGGCGACCCAAGCGAAATAGCAAACTACCGCCCTATATCACTTCTGAGCGTTCTTTCCAAGGTTTTTGAAAGGGTTATTTTCACACGCATGATGAATTATCTGAACAAATTCAACCTACTAAACCCAGCTCAACATGGTTTTCGAAGTGGTCGGTCAACACAGACAGCTGCACTGAACTTTGTGGAGTCAGTTTATGAGTGCCTGGATAGGGAACTTCATGTGGCCGGGATTTTTTTTGATCTTTCCTCCGCTTTCGACTCACTTACTTTCGAGTTCATTCTTCAAAAGTGTTATAATTTGGGTTTCAGAGGCGTATTTAATGACTGGCTGCACAGTTTCCTTAGCGATAGAACTATTTCTGTTAAAATAGAGAAAACTTATTCTGCGAGTCAGTTCATCCAATTAGGCGTTCCTCAGGGCTCCGTGCTGGGCCCACTTTTATTTCTATTGTTCGTAAATGATTTGCCAATTTGGTTGGTCTGTTTTCTGTTGACATTATATGCCGATGACGCATCTGTAGTGGTTTCAGCGCGGAGTCAGGAGGAATTAAAAATAGTCTGTGAAAGTATTATGGAAGAGTTTGAAAAGTGGTGTCGTAGAAATAACCTTATGGTAAACGTTGGTAAGACTGTGTGTATTTATTTTGGTATAAGGAACAATGGGAATATTTTACATCTGAATTATATGAACTGTACAATTGATTCATCTGAATGCACCAAATTCCTTGGAATTCACATAGATAAAAATCTGAGATGGACAACACACGTTGACATTGTCTGTAAGAAACTGAACAGCTCCTTCTTCGCCATAAGTAGAATAAAAAATGTATTACCTCTCAGTTCTGTGATTAGCGTATATTATAGTATAGTATATAGCCACTTATCGTACAATGTCTTGCTCTGGGGGAGCTGCTCTGATGTTTCTAGAGTTTTTGTTGCTCAGAAAAGAATTATACGATCTATTTTCAATCTAAGTCCCTTGACATCATGCAGATCGGTTTTTGCTCAGAGCGGGATTTTGACATTACCATGTGTATATATTTTCAAATGTTTACTGTATGCCAAAGAAAACGAGATAAAATGGACAACATTGTCGAGTTGTCATGATTATGAGACCAGAAATTCGCGGGTTCTTCTGATTCCCAAGCATAGAACTCAAAAGTTTGAATGTTCTCCATTGTACCAAAGTATAAAGATGTTCAATCATCTACCATCTTACATGAAGGGCTTGAATAAAAACTTATTCAAGATAGAAATCAAGAAAATGCTATTGGAAAAATGTTTTTACTCTGTATGTGAATTTTATTCTGATAGTATGTCTAATGATGTAGTTTGAATTTATTATGAATTGTTATTTTCCTGACTTGTCCTATACACTTTATTGTGTCTGAAAGGATTAAATAAATTATTATTATTATTATTAACAAAGGGGCCAGTACTGGGAAACCCAGAGTAGGCATACCTGTATTGGCCTATGCCTGGGCCAGGTTGTTTAACCTAACCTTGGTCATGCCAATGATTACCCTGACTTGGGCCGAGCCTGGTTGACGTAGCCTTGGCCATGCCAATGATTACCCAGACTTGGGCCAAGCCTGGTTGACCTAGCCTTGGCCAAGTATTCGGAACCCAGACTTGGGCCAAGACTGAGTAACCCAGCCTTGGCTATGCCAATGATTACCCAGACTAGGGTCGCGCCTGGGTAACCCAGCCTTGGCCATGCCAATGATTACCCAGACTTGTGCCGAGCCTGGTTGGCCCAGCCTTGGCCAAGCATTCGAAACCCAGACTTGAGCCAAGACTGGGTAACCCAGCCTTGACCATGCCAATGATTACCCAGACTTGCGACGAGCCTGGGTAATCCAGTCTTGGCTGTTCAATTGGGACTCTAGCTTGAGCGGTTTGGTCACATACGGCGTGATTCAAGTATTTTTGTTCAGCGCCCCACCGGCAGCCATACTTGTTTTCATTATGTTTTTTGTTTCTACACTATAGTGGTTAGCTTTCCTTAAGCGTTATTCTCTTTGTATGGCTCCGTATTGCACATTGCGTATCAACCTGGGCGTTTTCGCTCCCCAGTGGTCCACTGCATGAGAATCAAATCCGAGTACTTGCTGATTACCACATAGGGGTAAAGAATATACGTAGAAATCTATAGTTTTTGGGTAGCCACAGCGAGGAGCTTGGGTGATTGAATTCCAGGTGTCACTTGTGTCTAAATTCTACTCACAAGTGATTGCTGGTTTTCTTTAAACCGGTTACCTCGCACTGTTGATTTCATCGGCGTTGAATTATGCTCCACTAAGGATAAAACCGCGGTATGTAGCTATTCAACTTTGATGAAATCATACACACTCTGTGGATTGCTCCAAAACTCTCCTTTGGTCTGTTGGCGAGATAGGTCTCGCCAACAGACCAAAGAAGAGTTGGCAGAGAGATAAAGCAGGCACAACTGAAGAAACTACTAGAAGATCACATGAGAAAACACCTGCACTCCATATACTTCAGGAGTTTGAAAGATCAGGAACTGTCGGAAGCACAGTCCTGGCTCAGTCCTGGCAACCAGGCATGGCTCAGTCCTGGCAACCGAGCGTGGCACACTCCTGGCTCAGTCCTGGCAACCGAGCATGGCCCAGTCCTGGCAACCAGGCATGGCCCAGTCCTGGCAACCGAACATGGCCCAGTCCTGGCAACCAGGCATGGCCCAGTCTTGGCAACCGAACATGGCCCATTGTTATCACTCCAGACTGGACAGGACTGGGCCAAGCCTGGCTTACAAGCTGTGCCAAGAGGCCCTCATAGTTGGGCCAAGCCTGGGCCAAGCTTGGGCCCGTGGTACTTTCCTCTATGGGAGTACGAATTCGTAGATGCCCAGAAAAAAATCTATAACTTTTGTTTAAATGCTATTTGGATGTGTGATGCTATGTAAACATGTTCTTCAATATTCAAGTAAGATGAAATGGCATACAAGAGGATTTTTGTATAAAAAAATGTCACAGATATTGAACTTTATCCACTAAGTTAAGTCTTATGCACATTGACCCTACCCATTTGGAATATTATTTTCTCGATAACTCGGAAAATACACATCCGATCGAATTGAAACCTCGTAACTAGTTGTGAGATACCGACATAAAGTCGTATGTTAAATTTTGTGATGATCATACACTAGAAAATGTTAAAAAAATTAAGAAATTATTTTATGTATCCCGCGATAACCTGAGAAAAGACAGAGATAGCGACTTGCAATTTTCAGGGTAAGTTGCACATACAAATACAAGATTTGAGTTCATTATAACCGGCCAAATTTCCTCTATATCTCAAAATATACAAATCCATTCCAATTAAAACTCAGTAATTACTATTAGAACGTCGACGCAGTAATTTTCTCTGAATTTTATGAATATCATATCCTGAAATTACTTGAGACGTGAGGTTTTTCGTATATTATTGGATATTTGAAGAATTTCAATGCCGATAGAATAACAAGAATTGAAACATTTTTGATTTAGACGATTTTCTCATCACTCAAGTACCTATGTCATTAATATGGTACGAAATGTATTCATATCTTATAAAAGCTGAGAAAACGGTCTATATCGATGTTAAATTTGATTAAGAGTCCCTGACGTCACGTCAGTGCTTGAACCAATTTTTGACTTGTTGAAAGCGTCCGTGCAGAATTTTACAGCTTCAAAGTCAAGGTCGATATCTCCGGACATTACATGAATCCAATTCCAACTGGAAAACTGAGAACTCAACGAACTGGGAATCCAGAGGTTTCGCCATTTTATCCGAAAATACGCTCATAGCTGGGACCAGATGTGGTCGAGTCGTCAGAGATGGAATTTAACTTTCAAATTCAATTTCCGAGCCCGCAAGAAGGAGGAAGATTTAATTAGGATGAAAAAATTGTCTTCAGATTAATTTCCATCTGGCAAGGAAGAGGAAAGCGACGGAGCGGGTGATCGCATTTTATCTTCTCATCAAAATCCTTGGTCGGTACGATCAACTCCAACAAGCTAATACTCTCGAAGATATGATGTTTCAATAATACACCGTAAGTTCTATGTATCCACAGAATGTGAACACAGAATCTATCTGTGTTCACTTTTCATAAATATCATCTTTTCTAGCTATTAGAGATTGTCAATTCGTAGTTTGAAATTATTTTCTGTTGGAAAGCAAGTATTCGATTCTTGAATCTGTGAATATATACAAGACTGTTTTGATGTAGTATATGGAGGCAATAGGAAAGAAGAGCATACTGGAATCATCAAAAGAAATTACTGTTCGTTGACCACTGAGGTTAATGTTATCTTTACTTCCTTAAGTAGTAAGACATGTTCATATATACAGTATTTTCATAATGTTACTAGCAAAAAAATACTGAAAAATGGATCTACATTTGTGTATCAATCATTTTTTCTTTAGTAAAGGTTCATAATACAGAAAAGAATGAGTTAGTGGTGTGAACTATTACATTTTGAATTATGAAAAGAGGATAATATTTTATTAATATATTTTGAACTATTTAAAATAATTTATTCCTAATCCACTACCTACTCAAATATCAGGAATAAATGGATAATCTGCTATGATTGTCTCCAGCCTGTTCTAGACATTTCGATGATACTTTCCTTAGGTATTTCGAGTTGTGAAAACTATGCACCTAGTGTAAGTTGCAACAACCCATTCCACGAGGTTGAACCATTGCAGATTGTTCATTTAATCTTGATAAATAAATTTAACGAAACTATTTGAAGCATTGTAGATTGCTCTTTTCTTTTAAAAAATAATTTTTGAAGCATTTTTTAAACACAACTTTTTTAAATTTAATTTCCTTCATGATGCAGTTCTATCATAGGAATCCATTGATATAATTCCCAACTTTGACAAACCAATATATTCAGAGATATAATTTGTCTGTTTGAACAAGACTGCCAAAAAGCTCCTATCCACAAGGCTTGAACCAATTTTTAAAAAAATTTCTATTGATACGATCCTCAAGAAATTTTGCGAAGAATTTTTGCGTCGGCATTCTACAACTAATCACCATGTTTGAATTGTATCGGAATCGCATTTTTCGAGTTATTGAGGAAATTACAACAAAAATATCAGAAGGGTATAACTCCCAAACCGTGTGGCTGATTATGCCTATTAACAAACCCGAATGTCACAATGTAGATCCGATATTTTTCAAATTTAGAACTTGTAAAATTAGGTTGTGAAGGCTCTCGTAAGATTCTAGCGATATCGACCTGATAGTTTCAGAGATACAAAATTTTTTTGAATGATTATTTTATTATTTTTAATGATATGATCCTCAAGAAATTTTGCAAAATGTATTATTGAAATAACAACAAAATTCCACATGGGAATAACAATTCAATTGATAAGATATAATGTTCAGAGAAGATTTGAGGAATGAATATCTCGAATAAGTTCGTTATTTGATTTTAATTTAGTTTCTTTTATGATGCAGTTCTATTATATTTTTGGAACAGCAGGGCTTCTTCATATCATCAGTAATGCACCAGAAATTAATTTGACATATCCCTTATGGGAAAATAAGATAACATGTATGAACACAGATCATATAATAATTCAAAGATAGAATAATCACAGCATTTTGTAAAAACAGAACGATATATTATTGAAACTTTGAAAAATCATATCTCCGAAAGTATTATCTTGTTACAGTTGAAAATGATATCAATGAATTCTTATGGTGAAACTGCATTATAAAAAAATTTATCTGAAATTTGTAATGTAAAATATATTTTTTTTTTCGCTACTCCGGAACCATGAAGCTGATTTCACCCAATAATGAACTCAACCGGAACATTTATATGCCCAAATCTTCTTTGAAAATTTCACATGTATAGCTCATTCCGTTCGAGAGTTATCGTGTTAATGGAGGGCCAACAGGACATATTCGATTTTGACCTCGTATTCTTGATCAGTGAGCCAAAACCAAATCGTTTAAGACCATTTTCATCCAAAAAATAAAAAATTAAAGACATTTGGGTGAATTAATAAGCACTCTGTTCCGAAGAACAAGAGTGCCAAAAATTGGCAGTTCTGCAGAATCCTAAACTATAAAAAAATTGTTAATCGCAGAAATACTCAGGGGAAATCTTCATGCAAGTGCTTCTGTATTTATACAGGGTGAGTCTTTGACCACTGCATTAATTTTAACCAAAGATTCCTCTCATCAAATGAAACACTTGTTTCATTTACCATTTTTCCAGATTCGGCTCAGGTAAAAAGTTACAAGCGTTTAAAGATTTCACAATGTGCTAATACACTCCCTCATATAAATTATCTATGACATTGTTGGCGGACGAGAATAAGGCATGGTAACGTGGTTTACAGCTTGATTCGGGAATCCAACGCTCAGGGACGGATCCATAAAAGTAGTGAAATTTCTGGAGTTTTCCATTTTAAAACATTCAATGAAGAATATCTCGATAACGGTGCGTTTAAGGAGAAATGATGAAAAATAATATAATGTTCTAAAACGATGGAATATTCTTGAAATGACTCAAGAAAAACTTTATATGCTTTATTTATGCTAATTTCGTTGAGTTTTATGAATCCACGAGTCCATAACTAGAAAACCAGTAAAAGTAGAAAATAACTAATATTTGGAAAATATGTATCATAGTTATAGGAAACTTTAAGCCAACATTCATTTTATTCGAATAAAGGATGTCAAAGCTACAAAATAAAAACTGATTTTTTTTCAAAATTTCAACAGCCTGTATCTTTTTACCTGAGCTGAATTTGGAAAAATGTTAAATGAAAAAAGTGTTTCATTTGACGAGAGGAATCTTTGGTTGAAAGTACTGCAGTGGTCAAAGACTCACCCTGTATAACCAGATGTCAAACATAAATACAGATCCATATCTTTTCTCCTCAAAGATTCAACGTTTTGATGATACTTTCCCGTGTTCACGATCCAGAGGGTAACATCCCCGAATCAGACGCCCTTTCAAGCGAGCAGAATGCCGCCACTCGATAGCTTCCTGATGGTCATATCTTCCCATTCATCGGGAAGACCACACGACTGTGCACGGCAAAACCCCACGCTTTTCAGGACCGTCCACCCCGCGATAAAAAACCACTTGAATTACGTGCCAGAATGGCCGCTGATTTATGTAAAGGAGCCCAAACGAACCCATTGAATCGCTCGTTACTCCTCCACGTCCTGACCCTCGGCCGGTAATAACAGTGCCCTGTAAAATCGACCCGGAATTATAGACTACAAACCGAGAACTTCAAACGCGCGAGGAAAATGAGTGAGAGGGCCGGGAGAACTGATAAAAACTGCGGTTTTTCTTGGGTATCGACATTTCCGAGCCCGTCTGGCCGGATGTGGGATCGTTAGAGGAGGAAAGGAAGCGAAAGAAATATATTATCTACGATTTTTGCGTGGAAATGAGATCGGTGTAAAAAATAAGCCATGGAAGCGGAAGAATCGGAGTTCAATCTTGTTCGGGAGGAGTGGGAAACAAAAGGAGGAGTATGTTCGAGTTACGCGGAATTGATTCGGGAGTTCTTGCTTGTCTCGGCGGTTCAATTTATTTTCGGGGCGTGAAATGGAAAGAATTTCCCGACTTGGTTCGTTGTTATTCTTGTAAAATAAAGATTTTCCCGGTATTCCCTAGAGGAAAGGACTCACTTTCAGGACGAAAGTCTATTTTCATATATCTTCTCTTGATGGTTCAATACAAAAGATACCATGGGGATGGCTGTAGAAGAATAACTCATCGTTAATGAGCTCCATGAGCGATCTGACGAATTGAATTTGAACTCCGTATCAAGGGTTAGTTTGAAATTTTTGGGCAATATTTTTACTGCTCTTCATCTTCTTCTGTACAGTTCTCAACAAATCCTCTTTTCAAACTTCATACCTATTCGAAGTGTGCAAAAATGGTTCGTTTACTCGAAAATATGCTGACAGACAGAAGAGGTAGGTGCACTTGGTTTGGGAGTGAAAATTATACATATTTCATTGATAATTTACTGATTCCTAACTATGTTCAATGCCCAACCATGATTATCTTATCAATAACTACAAATACATAAAACAAAAAAATGAAGAATATTGAAAAAAATAATCGAATAAAATGAGATTAATTCTGCAAATTGATAGTCAGGATCCTGAATGTTTAATGAAATTAGGTATGCAAGGATATTCTACAAAACAATGTGCAGGTATTATTCCAATGTAACAAAAATTTCAAGCCTTGGGTGAATTCAGTAGCTAGATGGATGACTAATCTCACTATGAATCGCGCCACAGCAAACTGACCTCTGTCAGTGCTTTCCCTACATTTATTTCCATTATTTCAACCATTCATTTATATGCTAAGCATTGTCACTCAGGAAAACATAGAAATATGAAATTAACTTCTAAGAATCAAGCGCTGTTGAATGAACTAGATCGAATGACGTCATTTCAGACACCATTTAAAATGGAAGTTCGTTTACAGGATGAAGGTCTGGGTATTGATCAAAAAACAACTTCTTAAAACAACGCCGACTAGTTTGGGTTTTATTCCAAAACTTTCTTCAGGGCTCTAAAATGAACACAAAACTTTTCTATATAGTACACATTATTAAATTAACAACAAAATTTTTTTTGAAAAACGGGAACATTCCAATTATATATAAATAATAAGTTGTCTGGACAAAGAAGCAATATCACAATCAACAAAAAGCAGCGATTAATCTATCATATCAACAATCAATATTTTAATTTTTAATTTGGACGAACAAATACAATTCCAAGAGGATCTGTGGAAGTTACTTACAGTTTTAACATGGTTTAAATGTTAGAACATTAAAATTTGGAAATGAATACACCTTAGACAGCATAAAAAAAGAACGATCAATGTGACAATTCTTGAATTTCGCAAAATAACTATCAACAAAATAACTCTAAAGGTTTTCATTAAGCGTCTGACGAAGTAGTCTGATATAGACTCCGAAACGTTACGATATAGTTGTTTCTGCATTGATGTTGTTTCGTTGTTGTTTGTTAGGCAACATTGTTCAATTGATTGCTTCTGACAAATATCTTGTGTTTCTTACGCAGAAGCAAATCACAAAATAATTAATTTTTATTTTGTAGATATTTTCCAGAGTTTGGGAGAGAAAACCCAGAAAAAAACCTTTCAATCTGAAATATGTCATACAGATAACAAAATATATAGGTGTTTGAATGTTGATCAAGCATTTTGAAATCAGGAACTAAGTCTTGTCTTTAATTTTATTAATAAGGCAATAATAAGCTGTATTTAAATTCTCTATATCAGTTCTCTTTTTTATAGAATTTTCATCTCATGAGATGAAAATTCTATAGAATTTGACATTTGGGCAAATTTATAAGCACTCTGTTCCGATGAACAAGAGCGCTAAAAAGTTGTGTTCATTTCAGAGCCCTGAAGAATGCTTTAGAATAAAACCGAAACTAGTCGGCCTTGTTTTGAGAAGTGGATTTTTGATCAATACCCAGACCTTCATCCTGTAAACGAACTTCCATCATTCATAGCAAAGGTCTCAATTCATCAATTACCATTTAAAATCCTGCTTCCAAATTCAACATATTTTCTACAAATACCTAGTACACTCAAAGTTAGATTTTTTATACTATCTTTCCGTGGATATCATGAGTAACTTTCGCGAATATGGAAACCATCTTAGAATCAATTTTTTTACCGATAGTTCCTAGGTTACACTCTGCGATAATGTTAGCGTATGATAATTTCGTCTTCAAGACCCGGGTTCGATCTAGAATCAACTCTCGTGTTAGCCAACACTGAACTATTAATATTCATTATGAGCTTCTGAGAGTGGACGATGGAAATTGTATAATGGATTCAGGTTCATTCAATCACACATGCATGAGAGAATCTATAGCTCAGCATTTCTGTCCGTCAACGATCTTTCGTGCAAAGTTTGAATGAATAGTGTGAGTTGGTAGACCACATCAACATTTCTTCACGGAGAAAATATACAGGGTGAGTCTTTGACCACTGCATTAATTTTAACCAAAGATTCCTCTCATCAAATGAAACACTTTTTTCATTTACCATTTTTCCAGATTCGGCTCAGGTAAAAAGTTACAAGCGTTTAAAGATTTCACAATGTGCTAATACACTCCCGCATATAAATTATCTATGACATTGTTGGCGGACGATAATAAGGCATGGTAACGTGGTTTACAGCTTGATTCAGGATTCCAACGCTCAGGGACGGATCCATAAAAGTAGTGAAATTTCTGGAGTTTTCCATTTTAAAATATTCAATGAAGAATATCTCTAAAACGGTGCGTTTAAGGAGAAATGATGAAGAATAATATAATGTTCTAAAACGATGGATTATTCTTGATATGACTCAAGAAAAACTTTATATGCTTTCTTTATGCTAATTTCGTTTAGTTTTATGAATCCACGAGTCCATAACTAGAAAACCAGTAGAAGTAGAATATAACTAATACTTGGAAAATATGTATCATAGTTATAGGAAACTTTACGCCAACATTCATTTTATTCGAAAAAAGGATGTCAAAGCTACAAAATAAAAACTGATTTTTTTTCAAAATTTCAACCTGAGCTGAATTTGGAAAAATGTTAAATGAAATATGTGTTTCATTTGATGGGAGGAATCTTCGGTTAAAATTAATGCAGTGGTCAAAGACTCACCCTGTATAATAACCGTAATTTTCTATGTATACTCCATTCACTTTTATAAAGTCTCCCGGTTGGCCATTATTTAGGTCTATCATGTTTTTGTAACTAAAACTAAGGCAGGTTGGCACTCCTGAAATATCGTCAATGTCGAAACAATTCTCTGAGACGTTGCCAATTTCTACTCTCAACAATCAACATAATTTTCCATCTTAGACAAGATATTATTACATATCATTATCTTCGAATAAAATGCCGAAAGCAGTTTTTAAGAAGCAGAGACAAAGTATCAGGAAGTCTATATACAGAACTGAAATCTGCAATGGAAAAACTTCATTCTGTCTTAGGACATGTTGAAATCTCGAATGGAAATACTTAGTTTCCTATCCTGTCAGTATATTTTATTGAGGTTTAACAGTGACTCAGGTTTCGTAGTACAACTACATTTTGAAGCTGGTGTATTTCAAGCTGTGCAACAAGTTAATTAAATGTAGGCTTACTTCTTGAGAATTTCGAAAAGTGGGGAATTTCATAGGTCTTTTCGTTTAGAAGTTTTCCTGTCGGGCTAATCAGGTAGGTACTTTCATTCCTCAGGAAAAGGCCATCGACCGAAGTCCTTCAGCCTATACTTTTATTATTTTTTCAAATACGCTATCACAAAGTAGCGGACTACTGTATCCATTATTTTTCATTAAAATTTCAACAATTGATTCTTGATTTCCGTACAAGAAAATAGTATAACTGAATCTTCCAACCAGTTTATACGTGAAATATTTCAGTAGTAACAACAGATGAAAAATTTTCTTCAACTGTCGCCAGGTCTTAGGAATTGTTGAATTCACGTATTCACATATCTTCTCAAATTAATTATTTTTCCCAAGAAAATTCATATGGTGGAAAATACGTAATTACTACGACTTCTATGTAGAGAGGACAACGTTGCGTAGTTATCTGACAGGAAAATTACTATAGCCTGACATTTTCAAAATATACACGCTGAAATGTGTCAAAAATTCATGGCCAACCGCAAGACTTTATAAAAGTGAATGGAGTATACTTCAAGAGTTTATGAACATATACAGGGTGAGTCTTTGAGTTGTACATTGATTTTGAACGTAGATTCTTCTCATGTAATAAAACACGTTTTTCAATTAACATTATTAAAGATTGGCTTAGCTAAAAAGTTGGATATTGAAATTCTGAAAAAAAAATCATTTTTTACCTCCATAGTCTCCAATTATCATTTCTGTTCTACTCAAACTATTAGATTGTAGCATAAAGAATACAAATAAAATTTATCCTTCATTATTTGAAGAATTTTCAATCATTTCAAACGCACCGTTTCTGATATATTCAACCTGAATTAAAATATAACAACTGATTTTACTAGAAAATCTTATCAAATTTGAACAGGAGTACCATTTTTATAAAGAAAAAAGTCCTGAAATTTTGTAACTTTATGTCGAAGGAGTGAATATTTAATGTACAAAAAAGTTAGGGTTATTTTTACCACGTACCACCCTATTTTGATACACCTCTGAATTGAGAATTTTATTATAAAAGGTATTGAAGAATTTAGATCAAAATCATTTTTTGAGAGCCATCGTTGAGGAGCTCTATCTTTCCTGGGAGTCACTTTATGAATAATTTTATTAAGGTTTTCGACATATTTTTAACGATTGAAAGGTTTTTGCTGGGTTTTCTCTCCCAAACTCTGAAAAAAATCTATAAAAAAAAAATTAATTATTTTGTGATTTGCTTCTGCAAAAGAAAAGAAAGATTTTCATTAAGCGTCTGACGAAGGAGTCTGATATAGACTCCGAAACGTTACGATATAGTTGTTTCTTCGTTGATGTTGTTTCGTTGTTGTTTGTTAGGCAACATTGTTCAATTGATTGCTTCTGACAAATATCCTGTGTTTCTTACCCAGAAACAAATCACAAAAAATCTTTCAATAATGAGTATACCTCCCACAGTATCCTTTAATGATTACATATTTTTAACTGTTTTATATTATCATAGAAACACCTCGTATAATCAATACATCTCTTGATAATAATCATTCTTATCTTATACTTCAAGAGATCAATATTACCCTAAATTATCACAGCTAATGCGGAAATTCTGCCAAAAAATAAAATTGTTCTATTGGGAAGTTGAAAGCTGAGATGACAATTCAGTTCTTACGCTAATATCCTTTGGGAAAGAACCTGTTCCGGGAACTGTGAACTCGGAAACTGTTATACTAACTGGGATTTGAGTAAAGTCTGAAAGTTCTTGCGGAATAATGAAATTTGTCAAGCCAACTGCTTCCAAACAGGCAAACGTGGCGTGTGAAGCTTGCTAATATTTGATTCCGGCGAGTTTCGTTCTTCCTTTTCTCGGAAGATTAGAGTAGTTTCGGAAATGGCACTTCAGCTATCGTGAGCTTCTGTATTTTCTACGTTACAAAATAATATATCGGATTTAATGGATGTAATTGTTTCATTTGAGTCGAAAACAACTTGAAGTTGCTGGGGTGATACCTATTTTCAACTCTGGCTTGGAAAAGGATTTCACTACGTTCATAGAACTTTATTTCTTTTTGTGGAGCAAATATGAAACGGAAAATTCTATTATAACCTGTACAATTGCACGGTTTCTATATAAACTGGTGGAGAGTTGTTTTGGAACATGGAAAATGTTACCCAAATTCAAATCTCGATGTTTCCGGAACGGAATGAGATATGGAATTGCGGTCTTCGGGAGGTACTTAACCAATACTTTGAGAATACGTACAGTATTCTAGTGATATATTTCTTTTGTTTTTACACTTATACAGGTATTTTCTTAGCAAAGTTTGGGGCTATTTCTTGTTCTTGGAAATTTTTCTATGCATCTTTTTGATCTTTGGACAATCCTAAAATAATGATTTCTCAAATTTTTCGAAAGTTGGCCATAACTCAAATTACCTAATTTTCAATAAAGTGTTGTATTTATCCCTAAGAAAATTGGTTCAAGCCCTGTGGACAGGAGCTTTCTGGCGCTCTTGTTCAAACAGACAAATTATATCTCCGAAAGTATTGGTTTCTCAGAGTTGAGAATTATATCAATGTATTCTTATGATAGAACTGCATCATGAAGGAAATTCAATTCAAATAATAGTTTATTTATCAAGATTAAATGAGCAATCTGAGAATGAGAACTACACCATGGAAGAAATCATTTTAAAAAAAAGCTGGAAAGAATTTGACTTTCTCTTATAGAACAGGATGACATGTACGAGTATGAACACAGATCATATAATAAATCATAGATAGAATAATTATAGCATTCTGTGAAAACATAGAAGTACGATTCATTATTGAAATTTTGAAAAATCATATCTCCGAAAGTATTAGCTTGTTAGAGTTTAAAATTATATCAATGCATTATTATGGTAAAACTGCATATTGAAAAATTAATTTGGAATTTTTTATGTAGAAAAAGATATTTTTTTGTTACTCTGAAACCATCTGTCCGATTTTGCCCAATAACGAACATAGCCGGTATATTTATCTCCCAAACCTACCCTTAAAATTTCAACTGTCTAGCTCATTCAGTTTGAGAGTTATCATGCCTACGGCCGGCCGGACCGGCCGGACAAAATGAATTTCGACCACGGATTCTTGATCAGTGAGTCGAACCAAATCGTTTAAGACCATTTTCATCGAAAAATTCGAAAATTACAGACATTTGGTCGAATTGATAAGCTCTCTGTTCCAAAGAACAAGAGCGCAAAAATGGGTTGGGTGTTTCATATAAACTTCTCTCATTTGAGCTTCCTCTGCTTGGTTATAGCCCCCTAAATTTTTTTCTTGAAAATAAAAACTTGACAAGAATTGAATCAAGCAGATAGTTTATGCGGGCGGGAAGGCATTCAATAAAATTATTGGTGGTGTTCCTCTATGATTTGAAGTGGTAGAAATAGCAACCCTCAAACCTTGTTTAGCAAGAAACTTTTTTTCATATTCATATTTCACAATACAGAAATTAATTTTGGATTGCTTGATCCATTCTTAACCAATAAGGTCTCTTATAATTGCTTGCTAAAATTCACGGTTTTTAGGAACAAAAAAAATGTTTCATCATGATATTGGTTATAGAACTGCCTCATAAAAAATTAAATTCAACACGTAGGTCAATAACTCTCCTCATATGTTGGATCTATACTCATCAGAAAATTATAATTAGAGCATTCTATGAAATCATAAAATTACGATTGATTATTGAAATTTTGAAAAATCATATCTCCGAAAAGCCTAGTTTGATAGAGTTGAGAATGATATCAATGTATTCTTATGAAGAGACTTCATCTTAAAAAAAAAAATTATTTGAAATCGTAATTTAATTTTTTTTTTTCGTTACTCCGAAGCCGTCAGGTGGATTTTGCGCAATAAAGAACTCAACTGAGGTATTTAACCCCCAAACCTACTCTGAAAATTTCAACTCTCTAACTCATTCCGTTTTAGAGTTATCTTGTTCACGCCGACAGGCTGGACATAATCGATTCTGACCAAGGATTCTAGATCAGTGAGTAGAGCAAAAACTTTTGAGACCATTTTCAGCCAAAAATTCCTAATTACAAGCATTCGGCAAATTGGTAAGCATTCTGTACCAAGGAACAAGAGCGTCAAAAAGTATTTTAGTTGGTAAGAAGAATCTGTGGTTAAAATTAATGTACAACTCATAGACTCGCCCTGTTTATCAATATTCAATTTGTAAATAACTGGAGACGTCAAACAAGAAACTAACCTCAATAAACAACCGACGTTCAAGTTTTATTAAAATTTTAGATCTATTTCATTCAAATTTAAGAACTATTTTAAAACCCTTTAAGATGACAAAGTTATGAAACTTACTTATTCCAAAAACTAAGATATGTCATAAAGCCAACAACGAAATTGTTGAAAAAATCCAAAAAGCCAAAAATAAATTATGAAAACGCCGTTGTTCGATATTTTCCCATAATACGTAAATCCCCAATCGCAAAGACTCAAAGCCTAGCTGTGTATAGAAATTCATCAGGCTTCTCAACGAGATATGCTGAAGCTTGAAACATTGGATATATAGGATTATTCTGAATCCTTCATTCTGAGCCATAAAAAATATTGCGTGGCATTGCTTTGTAGAAAGAAAGTCTAATACCGGGAGTGGACGTTGGAAGAGTAGGGTTATTTTCCATTTCCATGATTAAAGAGGATTTTATTTCTCATTTTGTGGCATGAACCAAGCGCCGAAATGAGGGGGCTGAGAGTTATTCCTTTCAAAAAGTGCTGATCTGATAACAATCGTAAATGTCAGAGGAAACAATATATAAGTGACTATTGTGGAACACATTGGAGAAGTCACAGATCTGACTGACTTTTATTCAGAATGTATGCAGCAAATGCGGGTGTTTTCATGACTTCATCGGAAGATAGGATAGATATACTCCATTCACTTTTATAAAGTCTCCCGGTTGGCCTTGATTTAGATCTATCACGTTTCTGTAACTAAAACAAGGGCAGGTTGGCACTCCTGAAATATCGTCAATGTCAAAACAATTATCTAAGACGTTGCCAATGTCTACTCTCAACAATCAACATAATGTTCCATCGTAGAAAAGATATTATCACATATCACATTATCTTCGAATAATAAAGAACTCTTCGCTTTGAAATTGAAAATGAGGAAAGCAGTTTTGAAGAAGCATAGACAAGTATGTACATATCAGGAAGTGCTATACAGAACTGAAATCTGCAATAGGAAAACTTGATTCTGTCTTCTAGGACATGTTGAACTCTCGAATGAAATTTCTTAGTTTCCTATGCTATCACTATATTTTATGAAGGGTTTAACAGTAACTACTACATTTTGAAATTGGTGTATTTCAAGTTGTGCAACAAGGTATTTAAATGTCTTCTGTAGGCTTATTTCTTGAGAATTTCGAAAAGTGGGGAATTCCATAGGTACGTCTGTTCATTTAGAAGTTCTGCCGGGATATTCACGTACTTTCATTCTCTTTTCGAATGAAATATCACAAAGTAACGGACTACTGTATCCATTGTTTTTCATTAAAATTTCAACACTCGATTATTGATTTCCGTGCAAGAAAATAGCATAATTGAATCTTCCAACCAGTTTATATACGTGAAATATTTTCCATAGTCACAAAAGAGGAAACATGTTCTTCAACAGTCGCCAGGTCTTTGGAATTGTTGCATTCACATAATATATTCTCAAATTCATTATTTTTCCCAAGAATATTCACATTGTGAAAAATACGTAATTACAACGACTTCTATGTAGAGAGGACAACGTTGCATAGTTATCTGACAGGAAAATGAGCATAACCTAACATTATCAAAATATACACGGTGAAATGTGTCAAACTTTCATGGCCAACCGGGAGACTCTATAAGAGTGAATGGAGATAGTAACAAATATGGTACAGAATACAGAGAAAATCTATCGAAGTGGGCTGAAAAATGCATAGGCGTTGATAGAAGTCATTTCGAACAGCTTCTATGAAATGTCTTCAGTATGTAGGTACCATCTTTCTTGTTGGAAATTTGATTCACATTCAAATTGTTTATTGAAAATTATACGTATTTATTAATTTATTAAAAAATCAAGTAATGAATTTTCCGAAACGCTTTTCACGAAAAAGTCCTCTCTCACAAATATACTCCTCTATACCGGATGGATCTCTTGAAGAAGAATCGCCTCCACTAGTTTTCAAAGATTTTCACTCTTGTTCTTATAAATCCCTTCAATATTTGATCTAAAAAAGGCTCATAAGGCCAGGATCTCTTTCAAAACCAGGTCTGTCCAATCCAAACGATGATTATTCAGAACTTCAGATGTTCGAAGACCGCTACAGGACCCTTATGTAAGGACTGTCATCTCCCATAGATACTATTGTATTATGTAAAAATCGGCCCGTAAATTTATGTTATAATTAGATATGTCACCATGACATTCATGGTTTTGAAGGTTCTCGCAAAATTTCTGCGATGTCGGACAACTGCTTTCTGATACACCTATTATAAATTTCTTAGTAATACGATCTCCAAGAAATTTTGTGAAAATTTCTAAATCAACAAATCAAGATAATTTGTTTTTCTTGATTATTGACTTCTATAACACATTTTGTTTTAATGTTCAGAGTGACGTTTTGGTGCCCGGACGTAAACAATTAATGTTCTAGTACGGTCCTGTTTCTTTTTTCGTTTTCGCTATCGGGTTCTTTAAGTGTCTCAGAGCTTCAAAATATTATCAAAATCGATTGAACAGTTTTGAACTAACAGTGGTTTGAAAATTCTATGATTTTCAGAAAACACCCTGTATCTCAGAAACAAGCAGGCATAACGTATGTTCGAGTGACCATTTCTGACTACTCATATGGTCCTCTATTAGCCCGTGCCGAAGGGTCATTTGTCAGAAATTACCATGTATAATGAAACTCTAGATTTTGATTTTTGTCGATATTGTTCCTCGGAACAGAGTGCTTATCAATTTGCCCAAATGTCTGTAGTTTTCGAATTTTTGGTTGAAAATGGTCTTAAACGATTCGGTTTGACTCACTGATCAAGAATCCATGGTCAAAATCGATTCTGTCCGTCCGGCCGTCCGTTAACACGATAACTCTCGAAAGGAGTGAGCTAGACAGTTGAAATTTTCAGAGTAGTTTTGAGGGATATATCTCGGTTGAGTTCATTATTGGGCCAAATCGGCCTAATGGTTTCGGAGTAACGAAACGTTTTATCATAAGAATCCATCGATATTATTTTCAACTCTAGCAAGCTGATTCTTGGGGAGATATGATTTTTCAAAACATCAATAATACATCGTAGTTCTATGTATTCACAGAATCTGAATTCTATCTGTCTGTGTTCACTGTTCATAAATGTCATCTTATCTAGCTATCAGAGACATGTCAATTCGTAGTTAGAAAATATTTTCTGCTGGAAAACAAGTATCCGATTCTTGAATTTGTGAATATATACAAGACTGTTTAAACCGAAAATAATATTGACTGGTTGTACATTGAATAATTTACGTATAAATTCGGGATGATGTTTCAGAAGATTAAGATTGGATTTTAATGATGTAGTTTTTGAAGGCAATAGGAAAGAAGAACATAATGGAATCATCAAAACAAATTACTTTTCGTTGGCCACTGAGGTTAATATTACCTCTCACTTCCTTAAGTAGTAAGACATGTTCGTGTATACAGTATTTTCATAATGTTGCTAGCAAAAAAATGCTGAAATATGGATCTACATTTGTGTATCAAATATTTTTTCTTGACTTTAGTTTCTTAATACAGAATGAATGTGTTAGTGGTATGAACTACTAAATTATGAAAAGAGGATTGTATTTTATTAATATATTTTTGAACTATCAAAATAATTTGTTCGTCAGCCTCTATCTACTCAAACGTCAGGAATAAATCAACAATCTGCTATGATTTGCCTTGCTCTGGACATTTCGATGATACTTTCCTCAAATGATAATTTTTGAAGCATTAAAGCATGGAAGATTGCTCATTTAATCTTGATAAATAAACTATTACTTGAAATGAATTTCCTTTATGATGCAGTTCTATCATAAGTTACCATTGATATCATTCCCAACTCTGAGAAAGCAATACTTTTGAACATATGATTTGTTAAAGTTTGAACAAGGGCGCCAAAGATCCTGTCTAAAGGGCTTGAATCAATTTTTTTTATCACACAGCTATGATATGTAATGTTAGTCCTCAGAACCACTCCATCGTTCAATCAAATCAATGGTTCTACCGCGCAAATAAGCTAAGAGTGTCGTTCGCTTTCCGGTTTCCGGCACTTAATATCAGAAATGAAACTCAGTAAAATGCACTATGAAGATTTTATCATTTTTCCCTGCACAATTCCAAAGGCTTTTTAATCGATAAAATATTAAACCAAGAGGCACCAAACCCATATATATTATCATACCCGAAAGATTGTCCTATGCATACAATTACACCCAACCCAATTCTGCCCCGTCACCCCCACCGAACACCTTCATGAAATATTTAAATTCCCACCCCCCCATGTAATGCTATTCCTTCGATCCGACACGATGATCTCCAATCACCTCCTCGCGAATAACCGAAACTTGATGGGCTTCCGAAGTAATTTTCCCGATCTATCCTGGGAGATTTCCAGAATGCAGCTCATGAATTACTAAAGAGGAGCTCGGCGGAGTGGAGCGACCACGCATTCCATCCCGCAGGATACGGCCACGATCCGGGGCAAGATGAATGCTTTTGGCCTTTGCCGTAGTCTGTTCAGGCCGCAAACGCGGGTGCCGCTTCTTTGACCGAAACGCGGAGATCAGATGTTTGAGGACAGGGGCGCAGGCCGATATAATAAATTGTTGAAAGGCGGGAAAATGTTTATTCCATGAAGGCAAACGTGAAAGCGCTTTGAGTTCGGGTTCTTTCCGGTGGTCTTTGATGTATCCGTTGCAGGGTTAAACGGAAAGTTAAGATGTTGCAGAAATCATTTCTGTAGCATTATTTCGTATTATGTTTACGTGAATGGGGGACAGTTGACACTACACTTTGTCCTTGTGTGGCATTGTGGATAAAAACCCTGTATAAGTACCAGGTCACTTAGAAGTTTAATTTCAAATTGGTAGCTGTAATATTAAGGATTGTCATTATTCAGCAATAATGTAGGACTTGGACAAGAGCATTTATCAAGAAGCGAGACACTACAAGCTTGATAACAGGGCTGCTAAGGATGCTAAAAATCCAGTCTAACAACGTCCATGTGATGGAAAACATCATGGCGCTATGGAAAACTAAGTTCGCCGTTCGATCCGAAGGTCGGACCACTTGTACCGGATGAGTGAGATACAGGCGAGGCGTATTTCAAGGAGACTCGTTAAGCCCGTTAATGTCCTTTCTAACATTTCAACGATTAACAACTTAGTTGAAGGCAAGCAGAATAGGGTACAAGGCTGGGCCTCGAGGCAAAAGAGAACATCTGGTTTCACATATCCTATACCTGGACGATTTAAAACTGTACGCTTCTTCCAAGGCAGCACTACAACAACTACTGAATATCGTTGCCGAATACAAACCAGCAATAGGAATGTTATTCGGTTTGGACAAATGTGCATTTTTTTCATGTAGGCAAAGGAAGAACTGAAGAAACAGGAGAATAGATCGAACTAGAAGGGGGAATAAATATTCGACACCTCGAAGAGAAAGAGACTAACAAATTTCAATCAAGTATGCCTCAACAACTAGCTACAAAAAGAAGCTCCGAGATAAATGGAAAACACGGCTGTCCGGAAAAAATAAAGGGTCTGTTACGAACAGCTTGGCAGTACTGATAATCGCCTACTCTTTCAACTAGACAGTGAATGAAATTCTCGAGCTCGACAGATCCACAAGTTAAGTGATGGAGATGAAGCGTAGCCTGCATCCCAACTGCAAGGACGAAAAAGTGTATTTAATAGTCGAGTATGCACAGTTTTTCGTTGAGGTTACATATTACATTTTTTCGCCGACCTCCATATATTTTTATGAATTTTGAATTATTTAAGAGGTCCAAAGACCTCTTAGATAATTTCACCTTAGCAAATGACACATACACTTACGTTTGTATTGAACCGTGTCCATAGTGACACAGCACTGACAGTTATTCTTAGAAACACTTATGCTTTTATTGAACTGTATCATGCCGTATTCATAGTGACCACAGCGGACGAGAAAGTTATTTTGTGAACGGGAATAGTATATTCTAAAACAAGTTGCAGAATGGGCTCCTATTAAAACACGAATGCGAAATTCGAAAACGAGCGGCGAAGGAGCAAGTTTTTGAACGCATGAAAGTTGGAATTGCCTTCGGCAACGAGTATTAGACGATATTTTCTCTATTCCAGTCAAGTTTTGTAAAATATTGTTGAAATTTAATGAAAAATTCAGATTATATATCCTAGTGACTTTTTTATTGTATCTTGGTAGTTGGTGTGACTGTTACGAATGTTGACAGATTACGGAATTTGAATTTGAAACGTACGTAGGACATGGAGATCAGATTTTAAACAGTTTCCTAATAAGATGAATGATTCAAAATTAGCAAGAAGGAAATCTCTAGTTCCATATTTTTTAATGAAAATGAAACTTTTCGTCAACAATTATTTCACTATATCCATATTATATTGTATTGTCAATTGAAATTTAATAGGATCGAATGTCAGTGCTGACTACCACAAAACGGAAAATATAACTAGAAACAATGCGGGAATGAGTTCATTTCAGTGCTGTACCTAAAGGACTTATTACGATACTGATATAGAGAAAATACTGTCTCGTACCACGGATTCTTGATCAGTGAGTCGAAGTAAATCATTTAAGACCATTTTCATCTAAATCGAAAATTACAGACATCTGGGCAAAATGATAAGCACTCCGTTCCGAGGAACATGAGGGCCAAAAACGTTCCTCTTTCTACAGAAGTACGCCAAAACGTCCAAGATAATATCTCGGCATTCCTCCTTCCCCCAACCACCGGAATAATCTTCCCAAACTGCCGCCATATCTACGGAGAAAATCCGCGGTGACAAATAAATTAGAAAAACTGGATACCCCTGTCATGAACGGCACCGGGAACAAACAAAATTGGATGAAATCCTCAACCCGACCTGGCATTTTTCCATCGGGACCAGACGGTTCAATCTCACCTCTGATTCGCGACTGTCAGATACGAGATTCGACGTTAATTGACAGTAAACCGTTCCCGCATGCACGTTGGGGAGAAGGTGAGAACAACACTCGCTGGCATTACGCAAAATATGCAAATCTGAACGTTTGTACTGGTAGAATGTCGACATGCAATTCGGTCAATTAGTGGTGTTATGTTCCTGAATAAATATCTACGATGCGATAGGTGCAAGTCGTTTTGTACCACTCAGAATTGGTGGCTGGAATGACGTCCCTATTTGGCGAACGTCTGGTTGATTCTGGGGCTTATCGCTGACACAATGATACAGTCTGTGCATAAAGTAGGGAAGACAATTCACAACTGCGTTACCGAGACCGGGGGTTACTCTGAACATAAGGGGTTACTTTGAACAGATACGTTTTAAACTCAAAAATCCTCATAGCGGGCTTAGTTCACAAGCTACCGACCTCTAGTTGGTACTCAACATCCAATGATCACATGTAGAAGGCGCTGCGATCGCGAAACGTTGTCAGCTTGGCTAATCTGAGCCGCTGCGCGCCTTTTTATCGGAATGGTGAAATCAGCTGTTCTGAGAACAATCCTCAAACCTCCTCTGCCGCAGTGATCGTGTTGTGAAATACCGTTTCAGGTAAGTTATATATTTGTTATCAATATATTGGGAGCATTTTCTTTATTGTTTCATATCTCTAACTCATTTCGTTGATTTTATATGGCTAATTGAGTAAAAAACAGGAACTTTGAGGGGTTACTTTGAACATCGCGCTTTCGTCTACTTTTTGTTCATTAGGGGCAAGCCAACATGCCGCGAACTTATATTCGCAAGTTGGGAGCTCGGGTGTACCGAAATTATTCACCAGAAATCCTTGCCAGGGCAGTAGAAAAGTGTTTAGCTGGAAAGTCAACTATCAGGGCTGCTTCTACTGAGTGAGTTTTTTTCTGTTTACGTAGGTACCTACTGAAGCACAGTCAAATCCATTGTTGTTCCTAGTTACGAATATTTTCTTGTTTTAGATTCAACATTCCCACTGGAACGATTTGCATGTACATGAAGGCGGCGAAGACAAACTCAGCAGCTGCTACCCTCTCAATTGTAGCGAAATCGCCAGGACGTCCGACCGTATTTTCGGCTGAAGAGGAAAAACTTCTGTGCGCGCACATAGTGGCAGTTGTTATCTACGGCTTCCCATGCTCCTTGAGAGATGTAAATGTTTTCAATAAAGTTATAATTTTTGTGTTCATTTGTGCATCCTTGAGTAAACTCAGCGAAAAAAAAAGCTGAATTTACAATTTTAGGAGCATTTCGATGAAAAAATAAACATTGCCAGGGCTTCACGAGCTGAACCGTGAAGGAAAACCTAATTATCAGGCGACATTATTCTTTTAAAAACTCATACTTGCATATTCAAGGGGTTTCTATGAACAGGGCGCCCAAAACTGCCGTTTTCTACGGTAAACGCACTCTCGTTCAAAGTAACCCCTTCTTAAGGGGTTAATTCTGAACAAAAAAAAAATGTCTCCACCAACTGCTATTGAAGATAATCGAGTCGTACAAACGGGAAATTGAAGCTGAGATGATAAGCCATCGATTGGTTAAAACATTTTTCAAATATCTGCAGAAACGTTTGCGCTGCAGTGAAATTGATGCAAAGCTTGTTCAAAGTAACCCCCGGCTACGGTATTGAATGTTTTCAAGTTAAACGATCGGACAGGTCAATTTTAGTTTTCAATTAACCACCTTATGTCATACAAATTTTACTTATGACATCATTCATTTTTGGCGCTCTTGTTCCTCGGAACAGGTCAGTCCGGCTGGCCGGTCTGACCGGCCAGTCCGGACGTTAACACTATAACTCTCGATTGAACTAGCTTGGTAACTAGTTGTAGAATATCGACATAAAGACGAGTGTGAAATTTTGTGAGGACCGTTCCTACCAATAGAAAATTGTAAAAAAATGGAGAAACAATATTATGTGTCTCACGATAACTTGGGAATGGAAAGAGATTCCGACTTGCAATGTTCAGGGTAGGTTGCGCATCCGAATGCGTCATTTAAGTTTGTTAATTAGAACAATCGGTCAAATTGTTTTGGAATTATACTCATCTGGAATTTTGTTCTTATTTCCTCTATAACTCAAGATATAAAAATCTGCTCAATCAGGTACTTTTAAGTGAAGTCAGTTTTTGGCGCCCTTGTTCAAAGTAACCATCTGTAACCATAATGTAAAAAAATATTTTTTTTTATTACAAATTAAATTTTTTTCAAGATGCATCGTAAAAATCTATCGATATGATTTTCAACTCTAAAACACTAATAGTTTCAGAGATATGATTTTTGAAAATTTCAATAATACATCGTACTTCTATGTTTTCACAGAGTGCTCTAATTATTCTATCTATTAATTATCATATGATCTGTGTTCACACATGTCATCTCATTCCAAATTTATTTCTTGTTCGTTACAGTCATCTTGGGTAACCTTGAATTCCACTCTAGCTTTGAATAAAACCTTATAAATGATAAATTCATTTTTATCATACGTACGTCCAAGATACTGTTTAAAACGGAACATACCAATGTGAAGTTTGCCACATTAAAGAGAACTAGTTATCTGTCAACTATTCTGTTACGTTATACGCGCCATTTCTGAGTGCGTTTTCAGCGGGAGTTGGTTGCTTCCTAATAACTCAAAATTAAATATAAAGGAGGTGTTGAGTAGGTGAGTTATTGATTTTCCTTGCCTTTTATGTGGTCGTCTCCAGTTCCATTTTAAAATATTCATTCGTAAACGTTTAATTTTTGTTTAAATTCTTAATTTCTGAACTACTTGGGGAACCTATGAATATCGGGTTCAATGTTATCCGTAATTTGAATTTTGTACATCGGAATTTTCATTTTAAGGTGGAGAATTCCACGAAAATCGGAAAAAGCGACGACCGGTGTCAGAAAATATGGTACAGAAAGTGGGAACGCAGGAGCTTTTTGGCACTCTTGTTCAAACTTTGACGACTCATATCGCCGAAAGTATATCGGTTTCTCAGAGTTGGGAATTATATCGATGGATTCTTATTATAGAACTGCATCATAAAATAATATAAATTGAATAAGAATCCATTGATATCATTTCCAACTCTGAGAAACTAATACTTTTAAAGTTATTATGATTTTCGAATCGCCAACTTCACAAAGCTGTATTATCAGTAAATATTGGTTTTGTAAGGTTTCAACAGTGTATTTCCATCATTCTAATGTAAGCAACCATAATTGCATAGTTGTATGAAGTATATATTTTTTTTTTCAGTTGCATAGTGGTTTGTATAACAGAACTCAGAACTTAGTTTAATTGCACATACAACAGTATAATTCTTAGGTAACGATAATTTTATTTGGAATTTGTTTTGTAAAAAAAAAATTTATTTTTGTTACTCCGAAACCATCTGTCCGATTTTGCCCAATAACGAACTTAGCCGAGATATGTATCCCCCAAACCTACTCTGAAAATTTCAACTCTCTAGCTCATTCCGTTCGAGAGTTATCGTGCCTACGGCCGGACAGAATGGATTTCGACCACGAATTCTTGATCAGTGAGTCGAACCAAATCGTTTAAGACCATTTTCATCGAAAAATTCGAAAATTACAGACATTTGGGCAAATTGATAAGCACTCAGTTCCCAGGAACTAGAGCGCCAAAAATGGCGATACCGTTGTTAATAAATCAACAAGTCCAGAGCGTTCCTGCCAATCGGGTCCTTCATAAATGGCTTCGTGTAATTAATATACTTATGCATATATTTCACAAGTCAAATAGACCAGGCAGGACTTGGCAGGAACGCTCTGGACTTGTTGATTTATTAACAACGGTATCGCCATTTTTCATTATTAATTATTTAACACATATTAACAACTCATTATTCTCACTAATCGGTGTATGACTGGAGGGTATAATGTCAACCCATACTTGAGTGTAGAAAATTATACAATGCTTTAGTAACTCTTCGTCTTTGAAGATGGAAACATCGTTTCCGAAACATATGTTAGACGAGAAAATCTACAGTGGACAAGACTGACAAGTGTAGTTACTTTTGTTGGGTTCTTAATCAGTCCACAGTGAACTCAAACTATAGAAGAATCAGATGCCAGAATTTTTCGTGATTTGATTCGATATGTATGGGATCGACTGGTTCATCCGATGTATTCTGATCCGCAGACATGAACAGTCAGATAAGAAACATACAGAAGTTATTCCCAAATGTTTGAGCATCGTCTTCGACCCAACCAATCCAATCCAGGTCCGAACGACGATCGCCCTGTCGCTAATTACCGTGTCAATATCTTCCGTTTTTCTTGTTATCAACGGGTAACAAGCTCGTTAGAAATTTAAATCTAAGGTTAAAGGACCGGAAAATTCCAACGTGGAATATTCCGAGCGGAAGGGAAGAGCTTAAATAAACGAACGAAGAGCGGGTGCAATGTCGGGGAATGGCAAATAGAAGGTGGCGCTTCTGGGTGCAGCGAATATATTCACCTCGTTTCTGGGTTTGTATTGTGCAATCCGAAAGTGCGAGGCTGAAGAGAAGCAATAAATTCGGCGACTTCGGTTCGGTGGGATGTTAATGAAAAAATCCCCGGAGGATAAATCTGGTTTCACGGACGGAAATTTTCCGGTCGTTTGTTAACCTCGGAAAATTCGAATTTTCGAGGAATATAGTATAGAATTGTAGGATACTGAATCAGGAAGTTCGTACAGGTGGATTATGTCATGGCTTATGTCACAAGTTCGTTCATTCTCGATTCCTATAGTAGGCACTTCGTCGCTTCAAACCTTCTGTCAGAACTAAATGGTTCCTTTCTGAGTTTTTGGCGCTCTAGATCCTCGGAACTGGAGTGCTTATCAATTTGCCCAAATGTCTGTAATTTTCGAATATTTCGATGAAAATGGTCTTAAACGATTTGGTTCGACTCACTGATCAAGAATCCGGGGTCGAAATTCATTCTGTCCGGCCGGTCCGGCCGGCCGTAGGCACGATAACTCTCGAACGGAATGAGCTAGAGAGTTGAAATTTTCAGAGCGGGTTTGGGGGATAAATATCTCGGCTAAGTTCGGTATTGGGCAAAATCGGACAGATGGTTTCGGAGTAACAAAAAAAAAATTTTTTTTTACGAAACAAATTCCAAATTAATTTTTTTTTAATAAGAAGTTTTATCATAAGAATCCATTCATATCATTTTTAACTCTAACAAGCTAATACTTTCGGAGATATGATTTTTCAAAATTTCAATAATAAATCGTATTTCAACGTTGTCACAGAATGATATTATTCTATGAATTGTCATAATGTCAAATGATGTTCCTGAGACATTATCTAATCAATCGAAGAATTGTGAGTGAAGTGAGAAAAATCTCAGTTGTTTGCTCCGAAATTAGTTTTTCTCAGAAAATTCTTACATTTCGGAACTGAACATGAAGTAAGAGATCTGAGAGTAGTGAGACTGCTTTTCATCCATACACATAGATATAACTCTCGAACGGAATGAGGTAGGTAGTTGAAATTTTCAGAGTAGTTTAGGGAGATGAATATCTCGATTAAGTTGGTTATTGGGCAAAATTAGCCAGATTTAATTTGATTTCTTCCATGGTGCAGTTCTCATTCTCATGATTGCTCCTTTAATCTTGATAAATAAACTATTATTTGAATTGAATTTCCTTTAGGATGCAGTTCTATCATATGAATATATTTATATAATTCCCAACTCTGAGAAACCAATACTTTTGGAGATATAATTTGTCTGATTGAACTAGAGCGCCAGAAAGCTCCTGTCCACAGGGCTTGAACCCATTTTTTCTCTCAAACTCAAACGAAAAATATCTGACGGGTGTTTTTTAACTGCATGAAAAGTTTCGATGGTTGTTGTCTATGATTTGAGAGTTACAAATTTTAAACCGTGTTTACATTTTTGTTCTGTAAGATTTGTCAATTCATCAAGAATCGTTTAACGCCAGAACAACGCTTCCAAATTGTGCAAATTTACTTTGGATAGAAGTGGGAAACTTTGACAAATCAAATCTCCGAAAGTACTGGTTTCTCAGAGTTGGGAACGAAAACAATGGATTCCTATGGAAGAACTGCATCATAAAAGAAATTCAATTCAAAAAAGCGTCATTTAAAAAACAGCAAGAGTGGCAAATATCATGAATCCGAAACAACCAGACCGATTATACATCATCGTATATATATCCGGCTCATTTTTTCATTCTTTTACACAATACAAAGTAAAACATGTATCTATGGGAGATGATAGCCCTACATAAGGGCCCTGTAGCGGTCTTCGAACATCTGATGTTCTGAATAATCATCGTTTGGACTGGTCAGACCTGGTTTTCAAAGAGACCCTTCTGGCCTTACGAGCAACATTTTCCTTTTTTAATTCAAATATTGAAGAAATTTCTAAGTACAAGAAGGAATATCTTTGAAAACTAGCGGAGGTGATTCTTCTCCAAGAGATCCCATGCGTCTACAGAGAAGTATATGTGTGAGAGGAGACTTTTGAAAGGTTATGTATTATTTTTAGTTTGTTCGTTCTTCTCTTGTCTTTGTATTTTTCAAGCTGAGTTTCGGGTACCTTGGAGAAACCTCTGTGTTTTTTGACGAAGGAATCCATATTGAAGAAATGAATGCCTGTCGATATTTTTAAATGTCAGCAAATTTTGTAAACAATAGTTACAAATCACAACACTCACGGGGAGACAAGGTTACTTCGAATTGTATGGTACCCCGTTACACCAACCTCTGCTAACACATTTAAAGCTCTCAGTCAAAAGAATATATATTTCATATGGATTATCCAAGGACATTATATTTCAACAATAGCTGAGGTCATTTAATTGGTATTTTAAAATTAAATCATTCTTTGTTTTCTACAATAACTAGAAATAAAGATGACATGTCTCTTCAAGACGACATGTATGAAAACAGATCATGAAATTACAGCATTCTGTGCCATCATAGAACTACAATTTAGTAATGAATTTTTGAAAAATCATATCTCCGAAATTGTTAGCTTGTTAGAGTTTAAAATGATATCAAAAGATTTTCATGATGACACTGTATCTTAAAAAAAGTGAATTTGAGAATTTTAATGTAAAAATGATAAAATGCATTGGGCCTCAACTGAAGGAAAATTTCAAAATGAAATAATTCCAAAAATACAGAGCTGATCAAGCTGAAATTCGGAAATCTATTGTTAAATTGCTAGTTGAAGGTTTGGTCCTGCAAAATCTGACAAACAGTTTCGGAAATATGAAACTTCTGAAGAAAAATTTCTATTTTTCTAGTAATCTGATTTCCAAAAAAAAATTGAGTTATTTAGGAAATCACAACTAAACTACAGATGGGTGTAACTGCGAAACTGTTAGGCTGATTATGCCCGTTGATGTCAGGTCGCTATCTCCTTCCGTTCGAAACTTATCGTGGCAATGGACGGCTGGTCGGACAGCATCGAATTGGATTGCGGATTCTTCATCAGTGAGTCGAACCTAATCATTTGAGACCATTTGCAGGAAAACATTCGAAAATTAAAGACATTTGGGCATAAACATTACAAGATAGTGAAGTTGAAAAACAGCTATTTCCACTTCGGAACTCGAACCCTTCAATGACGTGGTGTTAACTCCAAGGTTTATGCTGACAATCTAATGTTTCTTATGGTCCTTACGGTGAATATAGTGTTGATTCCCACTTCCAGAAACATAATCAAATTTTATTTTTTATGGGTGGCAATTTTGATTCTGTATGTTCTTTCATTTAATTTCATCAATAATAATAATAATAATTGACTATGGATTTGTGTTCAAGAGACCAAGGCAACTGTTATTGAATATTGATTATGTCCTTGTGATAAACAATCGCTATCTTGCCAGGAAAGTCGAACTTATTTTTCGATCATATAATTTTTTTCGAATTATAATACTGGACGATATAGAAAACTCTACTTATTGGGGTATAACTATTTTCAGAAAACACTGAATAATTCAATAGTATTTCTCATCAGCAGCTAATTACAAAACAGTTGATCTTTTCCCCAAGACCAAGCAAACCAACAATTTTCATTATAAAAAATTTAAGGTATACTTCAAAAATACCTCTTTTACCTCCCGATGCATAATAATTTAAAGAAAATGAATAGCTGTTTCTTCAACTTGACTGACACGAACCTACTATTGCATTCCTTTGAAAAGAAAAACAGGTGCAATTACAGGTTGTTATCCAACAAATGGTTGGATAATTGTGAGAGACTTATCTTTTATTCAGTCTCCCCTAGCACGGAAGAAAAAATTCGTTGAAACATTATTACTCTTTCGAGGATTTGTCAGCTTTGGAAGATCAATTTTCATGAATATGTAATCGGACAGGAACTCTGAAGAAAACAATACTACCAGGTATGTGTATTCTTTTCGTGAATCATTTTTGGCGTGCCGTTCTATCAACAGAGTGCCTATTAATTCGTCCAAATGTCTGTATCACTTATCAAGAATCCGAGGTCAAAATTGATTCTTTCTGTCCGGCCGGCCGACCGTCAGCAGTATTAAGCTCGAACACAATGGGTTAGAGAGTTGAAATGTTCAGGGTAGGTTCAAAGTCCAAATGCGCCGGCTGAGTTCATTAATGGGTAAAATCCACCGAGTGGTTTCAGAGTTATAGCCATTTGAAATTTTGTTCCCCAATAACTCGAAAAATACTAATCTTATCCAATCAAAGCACGGTAATTAGTTGAAAAATACCGACGCAAAGTGTTATGCGAAATTTTGTCTGATTGCATGACTGGAAAATTAAAAAAAAATATTTAAAAAAATTCTCCATCTCAGAAGCTATTCGTCAGATATGGCTGAAATTCAACGAGAGTCTTCAAAACCTTATTTGATAGTAAATTTCTAAATTTGAACTCGATCGGAACTATATTCGTGAGGTTATTGCCGAGATATCCATATATTCCAACGATCGGGGTGAACTGGTCCACTGTATTTAGATTAGACAAAACAAATAATATACTGGGTGGTCCACCACAGACGCGGACCTCGTTTTGAGGGAGTAAATGAAAATATTTTGGAAAAAAATTTTTATGTGATGTGTGTTGGGTGTTCGAAGGTAAAATTTAAAATTATTTTCATATATACAGGGTGTTCGAAAACAATGATATAGACCAAAGTTAAATTTTTTTCATTGTAACACCCTATATTTGACCTCAAAAATGGAATGGCAAGCTCAAATTATGATGAGTTTCTTCAGATCACTTTATACCTTAGAAGTACTATTTATGAGAAAGTGTCGAAAAATTGAAAATACGGAGTTTTTTTAAAGAACAATTAGTGAAGAAACCAGTTACGGCAGCGATACAGACAGTATTTTTTTGATCAGACATATGAGCTACTTCTACAGACAGAAAAAAATTAACTCTGGAATATACAGAGTGATCATAATTAATTTTTAAACATCAACTACAAATAATGGTCAGAAACTTTCTTATTTTAAATGGCACACCCGGTATTTTTATATCTCGTTGAACGTAAAAATTAATTTTGAAACTATCTTCACGAGGTTTTCCTACACCTAAACCCGATAGTTTTCTCATCAATTTTTGACCATTATTTGTAGTTGATAATTAAAAATTAATTATGATCAATCTGTATATTCTAGAGTTAATTTTTTTTGTCTGTATAGGAGTAGCTAATATATCTACTCAAAAAAATTTTGTCTGTATCGCTGGCGTTACTGGTTTCTTCTTTTTATCGTAAATGGTACTTCCAAGGCATAAAGTGATCTTAGGAAACTCATCATAATTGGAGTTTGCCATTCCATTTTTGAGGTCAAATACAGGGTGTTCCAATTAAAAAAATGCAACTTTGGTCTATATCTTTGTTTTCGAACACCCTGTATATATGAAAATAATTTTAAATTGTGCTTCCGGGCAACCTACACACATCACAAAAAAAAAATCCAGAATATCTTCATTTACTCCCTCAAAACGAGATCCGCGTCTGTGGTGGGCCACCTGGTATACAGGGTGTCCCAAAAATACCACGCGAAAGTGACACTGGAGATAGATTGGCATTAGGTCTATCAGATAGCATCAACATGACCTCAGTAAAAGTCCGCTGGTTTTCGAGATATCACCACTGTTGCGTCCCATGACTTCACATGTTGGGAAGCGCTCATTTGTATTTCTAAACAAAGCAGCTCGCTTGTAAAACTTAAATGTTTTGGGTTAACTGGTTTATTTTTGCATGGGTGGTCTCACCCTTGAAATTAATATTTTCCACGAAAAGATAATTGCAAGTAAAATATCTTGTAATACTTCAACCCTTGTAGAAGTATTTATGACCTATTTCCTGTGAAATATTGATAAAATGCATACAACAACTAACACATTGCCAGAGCTGTGAGTCCTTTGTCTAGATTCTAACCCATACAAAAATCTAGAATTTTCCGAAGGGATCGCCACGGCTTTGGCTATTCACTAAATCGAGGGCATAGATTCCGAATCTGTAATTAGTTTTTCCGTATCTCGATTAATTTTGGTAATATGGCGAAAAATCTGACTGATTAGTCCATTTTCCGGAGGTAGAGCCAGAAATTGCGACTTTTTTCGTCATTGCTCCGAAACTAATCGAGATACGGAAAATCTAATTACAGATTCGTGATCTGCGTGCCCGATTTAGTGAATAACCAAAGCCGCGTCGACCTAATCGGAAAATTGTAGATTTTTGTATGTGTTGGATACTAGAGAAAACTTTTTGGCGTTTGACGGATTCGCTCATTACCTAATATTTTCCGAACGGATAGAGATACAGAAAAAATAGATACATAAATCTAAACGTCGTCCACCGACCAATAATCGGGGTTATTGAGATGTGAAAATCATATATTTGGGACGGGAAAGAAGAATTTTCCTCCGATTCCGGGTCAAAAATATTTCTAAGTGCCGACCCAAAAAATTTTTTTCATGGTATATCGATACGGAGCTCGTGTCTAATTAAACCGAGGTCGCTGATCACGAATATGCAATTAGTATTTTCCTAAGTGGCGTACTTTGGGAAAATTTTCACTTAAAGTTATAAAATTGATGAAAATAGGTCAATTTTCGAACTTCCCACCACCCAGAAAAATCGGGTTAGGGTGTTGCTGATACTGATGCCGTCATATTTGGATCCTTTATCTATCGAATCATCTGAACAATAAATGTCCAGGTCGTACGCTTCGGAAATTATGATTTTTTTCCCGAGGGTCTATTTTTCGGAAAATTCTTTCCGCGATACTTTCTCGGAAAATTTTTGTATTGAATATCTGATGGTAGATTCGGAATCTACAGCCCCGAATCTATAAGAATAAGTACCCGTTTCATAGTTTTGCGCCAAAAAATTTTTCTCGAAAAATGGGATTTTTTTAAGTCTAATGTATTAAATAATTGCCAAAACTCGACCGGTCTCCGATTTCGATGCAAATTACGTCATTTACTAATTCTGGGCCGTAGATTACGAATATATGATCGGATTTTTCATTAGAGAATTTTCCGCGGAAATACCGCGAAATGAATTTTCCGAAAAACAGACCCTTGGGAAAAAAATTATAATTTCCGAATAGTACGGCCTGGACATTTTCTGTTTGGATTATTCAGTAGATAAAGGATCCATATATGACGGCAAAAATCAACAACACCTTACTCCGATTTTTTTGGGCGGTGTGAACTTCCAAAATTGACCTATTTTCGTCCATTTTTTCACTCTAAGTGAAAATTTTCATAAAGTACGCCACTTAGGGAAAAACTAATTGAATATTCGTGATCAGCGACCTCGATTTAATTAGACACGAGCTCCGTATCGATATAGCATGAAAACTGGAGATTTTTAAAAAATACACAAAAGAGGTGATATCTCGAAAACCAGCGGACTTTTACTGAGGTCATGTTGATGCTATCTGATAGACCTAATGCCAATCTATCTCCAGTGTCACTTTCGCGTGGTATTTTTGGGACACCCTGTATATTAACAGTTTCTGATTTTTGGCTCTAAATTATTCCAAGGAGTTGATAACTACATTAAAATAGCTGTATTTCAAGAATTTCATGTTCCTCTATGATCTTGCCATTACACTTGTCTGAGACCTATGGCCTGTGACAATCTGCCATTTTGTAAATGATAATAACAACATGAACTGTGCCTCCTTGCCCGTGTCAGTGTGGCGGCCTCGGACTCTTTGAACATGGTGAGTCTTTAAGTTGCACATTAATTTTAACCATAGATTTTTGTCATCAAATGAGTCACTTTTTTCATCAACCATTTTACCAAATTCGGCTCAGGTAAAAAGATACAAGCTGTTGAAATTTCGAAAAAAAATCATTTTTTAATTTGTAGCTTTAACCTCCTTATTTTGAATCAATTAAATGTTGGTGTGAAGTTTCCTATAAAAATGATACATATTTTCCAAATATTAGTTTTTTCCTACTTCTACTGGTTTTCTAGTTATAAACTCGTAGATTTATGAAACTAAACAAAATTAGCATATAGAAAGCAGATCCATTTTTTCTTGAGTCATTTCAAGAATATTCAATCATTTCAGAACAGTAAATTATACTTCGTCATTTCTCCTTAAACGCACCGTTTTCGATATATTCTTCATTGAACGTTATAAAATGGGAAACTCCGGGAATGTTACTACTTTTATCCGCCCTTGGGTGGTGCAATCCCAAATCAAGCTGTAAACCACGTTACCGTACCTTTTTCTCGTCCACCATCAATGCCATAGATAATTTTTATGCGGAAGTTTATTAGCCTCAGATCAATTAGTTTAAGTATTGATCTGAGGTATTAGCTCATTGTGAAATCTTTGAAGGCTTATAACTTTCTAGCTGAGCCGAATTTGGAAAAATTGTAAATGAAAAAAGTGTTTTATTTTATACGTGGAATCGTTGCTTAAAATTAATGTACAACTTTAAGACTCACTCTGTATGTAACAGGAACTTCATCGCCCCGGAATATGAATTTATTCCGCACATACGGAGGCTGAGAAGAGGCTAGCACCCGAAAGACTAGAACTGCCATATGAAACTTAAAGACATTTCCGAGCTTCAACCACTGGAGTTCGTTTACTCTATCAGAGACCCAATCGTACCTTCGCAGCCCAAACACGAACCTACAACAGGAATTTCGTATCTTTTTGCGCTTATGTTCTGGGGAACATCGCGTTATCATTTTGCCCAAATGTCTGTAACTTTCGAATATTTTGACGAAAATGGTCTCAAACGATTTGGTTCGACTCCCCAATAAAGAATTCGAGGTCGAATTTGATTCTGTCCGGCCGTTGCCACGGTAACATGAGAACGAAAAGAGCTAGCGACTTGAAATTTTCAGGGTAGGTGGCGCATCCCGAAACGTCGGACAATTTCGTTAATGGGCATAATCGGCCCAATGGTTTCCAAGTAATAATTTTGTTTTCAACCAATATAGATCCGATCGAATTGAAACTTGGTGAGTAGTTGTAGAATATGAACCTTAGCACGTTCGTGAAATTTTGTGCGAATCGTATGGCTACAAAATTATTAAAAAATTATTAAAAAATATTTTTGTTGACACGATAACTTGAGAACGGAAAGAGATAGCAGCTTGAAGTTTTCAGGTTAGGATGTGCATCAGAACGCGACATTTGAGTTTGTTGATAAGCACAATCGGCCAAACGGTTTCAGAGTTATAGCCATCTGAAATTTGGTTGTTTTTTTCTCCTCATTAACTCGAAAAATACTGAACTGATTGAATTGAAACATGGTTATTATTTGTAGGATGCCAACGCGAAAATTCTTGCAAAATTTCATGAGGATAGTATTTGTAGAAAATTTTTGAGAAATCATTGAAAATTAAAAAAAAATTCTATATATCAGTAACTACTCGTCTGAAATTGCTGAAATTTTGCAAGAGCCTTTAGAACCCAACTCTTCTACCAAGTTTCAAGTTTTAACACGATCGGTTAAATATTGTTGGAGATTCGAGCAGTCATGTGTGAGTTCAGTAGATGGGTGATCGTTGCCTCGATAACTTTCGAACAAAAGGAGATAGGGACTTGCAATTTTCAGGGTAGGTTACGTATCCGAATGGGAGGGTTAAATTCATTTTTGGGGATAATCGGTTTAACGGTTTTCGAGTTATACCCACCTGGAATATTATTTACTCGATAACTCAAAAAATAAAGATTCGATCGAATTGAAGCTTGGTAACTATTTGTTGAAAATCAACATAAAGCCGTGTTCAAAATTTTTCAGAACCGTACCCCTTGAAAATTTGAAAAAAATGACGAAAAAAAATTGGTTCAAGCACTGACGTGAAGTCGGGAGCTTTTGCGCGTATGTTCTATTGTCCATTCTCCTGTATTGGACACCCTTAATCGAATTTACCATGGTAAATTATGTTGTCCATTCTCCAGTATTGGACACTTAATTCGAATTTACCATGGTAAATTCGAATTAAGAGTGTCCAATACAGGAGAATGGACAATAGAACATAGGCGCAAAAGCTCCTGACTTCTCGTCAGTGCTTGAACCAATTTTTTTCAGTCTGTATTTCGTGACACTAACCTAACCAAAACTAACCAAACCCAACCTAACCTACAACAGGAATTTCGTATCTTTTTCAGTCTGTATTTCGTGATAGAATCCAAAAACGGATAGTAAAGAGTAGGGCCCTAATTCAACACAGAATTTCGATGAGAAAATAATAAACCTCTGAATAAATCTCCAGCGCTCCTACGTATCAGTTCCGGGATCACAGGAATCTCAAGTTCCATCACCTACCGACAACTTTCCAATAACTCCGCCTCCAGAAACATAAGATGACCCGATCAGACCGTGTACCAAAGCAAACATGATAACCAATAATCTAAATGCATCACATCCAAAATTCATGAGCTACCCGACGTGCCCCGGGACCCTCTGGATAAACAGACGTTTTCCACTCCATCCGCCCGGGCGGAACAATAACGTTCCTCCCGAATACCTGAAGCGGCTCCGGAGTGAGCGTGAAGCGGCAGATTGACATTCGCCAGAAGTCCAAACAGCAAGACAAGAGCCATTAGAATTAAGTCAATAATTATTATGGGATCATTAAGAGCCTGCTTGGGAAACAACAATTAAATGGGGCAAGGATCAAGACGCCCTGGAGATGAGGACGGGTATACACGAAGCTGCCGCGTCACGTCGCGTCGAGGTAATAGTTGCGTTGCCTTTGGCGATTGGGGGTGTGGCGCGAAATTAAGGCGGGTATGTAGAGCAAATCAAATAAGATAAGAAGTGAATTAAAATGAAATAGAAAAGTTGAATATGAACATTTCAATGATAACGTTTATACACGAAATAATAAAGGGTATTTCCAATAAGAGGAGTTATTTTGATATTCAAAGAAAAATGCCATTTTTCAATATAAATGATAGGATGTTTATTTCATTATGAAGAAGAAGCTATGCCGTTAATAGTGGAAAATAACATCAGTCAAATGACCACCACGACCACGCTTACAGGACCATATCCTTTTAATGAAATTTTCCATAACCAAATCGCAAAGTGGCTGCCCTATGTCCTCGAAAGCCCCAAAGGAAGAAGTCGCAAGGTGTTAAATCACAAGATCTCGGGGCCAATTGTGATCACCTCTTCGAGAGATAACACGGTCCGGAAACTTTTCCCCCAAAAGATCAATGGTTTCGTTGCATGTGTGGCACGTAGCGGCGTCTTGTTGGAAGTAAACGTTGTCCAGATCAATACCATCCAATTCCGGCCATAAAAAATCATTAATCATCTCTCGATAGCGCAATCCATTCACCGTAACTGTTGCTTCAGCCACATTTTCGAAAAAGTAAGGTCCAATGACTCCACCGGACCATAAACCGCACCAAACTGTCACACGTTGAGGATAGAGAGGCTTTTTAACAATAACTCTTGGGTTTTCCGAGCCCCAGATATGACAATTTTGCTTGTTGACGAAGCCACCGAGGTGAAAATGGGCCTCATCATTCAAGATGATTTTTCGATGGAATTCCGGATCATTTTCATGCATTTCAACGACCCAATCAGCAAAGACACGACGTTGTTGATGATCAACCGGCTTGAGTCCTTGTTTTAACTGAACCTTGTAAGCCTTAAGACCCAAATATTTATGCAAAATACGGTGTAATGACGTTTGAGGAATGCCTAATTCCAAAGAACGACGAGGAATGGACAAACCTGGGTTTTCTTTAACACTTTCGGCTACAGCAGCAACATTCTCGGCTGTTCTTGAGCGACGTGCACGGGTTTTATTCTTCACATAACTAACTTGTCCCAACAGCTCTAATTTTTCCACCAATTTCTTTATTGCGATCCGACAAGGTGCTTCACGACGACCCAAAAATGTTCGAGTTTTACGAACCGTCTCTACCAAATTTTCACCATTTTTATAGTGAATTTTAATAATTTCAATGCGTTCTTGAAGCGTGTATCGTTCCATTTTATTAATGGCGTAGTTTCTACTTGTCAAATGTCAAAAAATGGCAGCTTCAAAAGTGACATCTACCGAAATAGTGGGCTATTCAAAATAACACCTCTTATTGGAAAACCCTTTATAAAATAAGAAATAAGAATAAGAACTAAAGATGGCAACTTTCATCTTTAAATTATCCTATTACGCTCATTTTGCCCATGCAAATGTCTGTAATTGTAGAAATTTTTGCCGAAAATGATCTCAAACACTTAGGTTCAGCTCACTGATGAAGAATTCAAATTTGATTGTGTCCGGCCAGCCGTCGCCACGATAACTTGAGAACGGACGCATCCAAACGCGACGGACAAGTTCGTTAATGGACTTAATCGGCTGATGCCGAGTACATATTTTGTTCTAAACAAAAATTGGTTCAAGCACTGTGGACAGGAGCTTTGTCGCTCTTGTTCAAACTCTGATAAATCATATTATCTCCGAAATTATTGGTCTCTGGGAAGGATATAAATGGATTCTTACGATAGAACTGCATCAGGAAATAAATTAAATTCAAACAGACCGATTCTCCCCAATAACGAACTTATCCGAGATATTCATTCCTCAAATCTACTCTGAAAATTATATTATATCAATTATAACTTAGACAATATTGTAGTTCTGTTTTTACTGGAGATATACTGAACCCAAAGAATATATTTCCATCATCATAATACGATGATGGAATAATCCATATTATGGATTATCCACGGGCATTATATTATAACCTTAAAAGTATAATATCATATCATCCTCATAATTCTCCGATACCTGAGGTTATTTCATTGGTCATTTTGCATTCAACCATACTTTGTTTTCTAGAACAAGAGGTGAATTTTATAGCAAGAATAACGAACCAGTACGAATTTTGATATTTATCTCTCATAGGATAATAAGATGACATGTACGAGGACAGATCAGATAATAATTCATAGATACAATAATTAGGTACAGCATTCTGTGAAAACATAGCAGTACGATTCATCATTGAAATTTCGAAAAATGATATCTCCGAAAGTATTTGCTTGTTAGAGTTTAAAATGATATCAATGGATTTTTATGGTGAAACTGCATCTTAAAAAAAATTGAATTATAATTTGTGATGTAAAATAAATTTTTGTTTGGAAACTGCATCTTAAAAAAAATTGAATTATAATTTGTGATGTAAAATAAATTTTTTTAAAAATTGTTTTTTGGTACTTTACAGCAACCCGATCAATACAAAGCTTCACATGCATATAGAGGTCATTATTCTACAATTTGATGCTAAATGAAAATTCATCAAAATATTAAATAAATTAGTGTAGAGCGTATATAATTTTTCATTAAGTTAATATGGAGTTGCATCAAGTAAAAGCGACAAGTATTATATTTTCGACAACTACGGATCTGATCGAATTGTAAAAAAACCAACACGAAGATTGTACCAAATTTTGTGACGGTCGTATGACTAGGAAATTTTAAAAAAGTTATAAAAAACTTTGTACCTCAGACACTATATCAGATATCGCTTTCATAACCTTTCATAACAGCCAAGATCTAGATTTAAACTCGATGGGATTTATATTGTTGGAAATATTGTAAAAATATTATTTTCTGCCTGGAGCCTTGGATGAGTTCAGTATCTGGATGTGTGACCGCCCTGGCTATGACGAGCTTTCCCATCTTTTGAATAGCAAAAAAAATCTCCAGAGCTTTAGAATATTCGCGTATGTAGCAAACATATAACTGTGAACTATAATTTCCATAACTTATTCATATCCTATCTGTCATTCATAAACACCGCTAATCTGACAGTATACCCCTTTCCTGTCAGATATGTCAGAAGTTCAAACGTACGGATCCCTCGTTCCAAATTTCCTCTCGCTCAGCTGCCTCAAACAGGAGATATCCATCTTCATTAAGCCTATTTCTGTTTGTTCAGTTTAATTGGAAACGGTAATGATTGCACCGCGATGGAATACTTCTTCCATGATGTTTGGAAAACGGGTCTTTCTGATCCATCCATCAATTACGGGGCCAGTTTTGTAGGGTACTTCTGGATATGAATATAGGACATTAAAGGTTCCGCTTTTAATCGATGTAGATTGATTGAATTTCCAGATAATTGAAGTTTCCTAACTCTTTATTTCGTAGTTTAAGAGCACTGCTGATTTTACAGCAAACTATTCTATTTTTGGCGCTCTTGTTCCTCGGAACAGAGTGCTTATTAATTTGCCCAAATGGCTGTAATTTTCGAATTTTTGAATGAAAATGGTCTTAAACGATTTGGTTCGTCTCACCGATCAATAATCCGTGATCGAAATCGATTATGTCCGGCCACCCGTTAACACGATAACACTCGAAAAGAATGAGCGAGACAGTTAAAATTTTCAGAGTAGGTTTGAGACATAAATAGCTTGGTTAGATGGTTTCGGAGTAACAGAAAAAATTGGTTTTTTACATTTCAAATTTCGAATTCAATTTTCTTCAAGATGCAGTTTCATCATAAGAATCCATTGATATTATGTTCAACTCTAACAAGCTAATACTTTCGGAGATATGATTTTTCAAAATTTAAGTAATACATCGCAATTCTATGTTTTCACAGACTATCTCTGTTCACGCATGTAATCTTATTCACCCATACCAGACATGTCAAATGTAACTCTCAATAGTCTATAATAATCTAACAAACAAAGAATGACCAACTATAGGATATTATAATTACCCCTACCCTATATGCCCTTGGATAATCCATATGATGATGGAAATATATAATTTGGAAATATGTAATTAGGTAATTTTGGTGGAACCAAAACGGGCATATTGGCTAAGTTTCAATTGATATAATATAATTTTCAGAGTAGATTTGAGGAATTAATATCTCGTATAAGTTCTTAATCTAATTTTAAATTAGTTTCTTTTATGAATCAGTTATATTATAAGAATCCATTGATATCATTCCTAACTCTGAGAAACCAATAATTTCGGTGATGATTTGTCAAAGTTTGAACAAGAGCGCCAAAGCTCCTGTCCACAGGGCTTTCAAACATTTTTGTAGCAACATTCAGCCATTTTCAAATCATTTCAACTCATTCATTTTTATCAAATGGTTTCTTTCTGGGTTTGCTCTACCAGAAAGAAGGTTAAGATTAAATTTTCATTTTTTTCAGCTATCTTGGAAAACTTTATATTTCAGGAACTATGCTCGATCGAGGAGATAGACAATGGAACATGCGTGAAAAAGCTCCTGACTTCAGGTCAGTGCCCCAACCTTTTTTTTTTTTCATATTTTAAAAAAAAATTCTTGGCTACGGTTCTCACAAAATTTCACACACACGTCTTCATGTCGATATTATACAACCAGTTACCAAGCTTCAATTCGATCGAGTCTATATGTGGGTATAACTCCGAAATTATTAGACCTATGTATTTTCGTTCAGAAATTATCGAGGCAACGGTCACCCATCCAGCTAATGAACTCACACAAGGCAGCTCGGATCTCCAACAATATAGATCCTATCGTGTTCAAACCTGGAATTTGGTAGTAGAGTTAGGTTCTGAAGGCTCTCGCTAAAATTTAGCGACGTCGGACTAATAGTTTCTGATATATAGAATTGTTTTCAATGATCGTTAAAAAAACATCTAGTTATACTATCCTCATGAAATTTTGGGCGAATTTTTGCGCTGGTAACTATTCTACAACTAATAAGCATGTTTGAATTGCATCAGTATTGTATTTTTAGATTTATCGAGGAAATTACAACAAAATTTCAGATGGGAGTAACTCCAAAAACGTTTGGCCGATTATGCCTATAGTCGAACTCAAATGTCGCATTCAGATGCACAACCTAACCTAAAAATTTCAAGTCACTATCTCTTTCTGTTCGCAGGTTATCGTGACATAAATAATATTTTTTAATTATTTTTTTTTAATTTTACGATTCTCACAAAATTTCGCGAACGTCCTTAGGTTTGTATTCTACAATTACACACCAAGTTTCAATTCGATCGGATTAGTATTGGTTGAAAACAAAACTATTACTCAGAAACCATTAGGCCGATTATTGCCATTAACGAACGTCGTATTGGGATACGTAACCTACCCTGAAAATTTCAAGTCGCTATCTCTTTCCGTTCGAAAGTTATCGTGGCAACTGCCGGACGGCCAATCTGACAGAATCAAATTTGACGACGAATTCTTCATCAGTGAGTCGAACCTGATGGTTTGAGACCAATTTTGGCAAAACATTTGAATATTTGGGTAAAATGATCAACTTTGATTGTATATTTCAATATTGATTTCAAGGCAAAATAAGAAATCCTTCGAATTGACCCTCTTTTTCCTCGACACAGAGTGCTTATCAATTCGTCCAAATGTCAGTAATTTTCGAATTTTTGGATGAAAATGGTCTTAAACGATTTGGCTCGACTCACTGTTCAAGAATCCGTGGTCGAAATCAATTCTGTTCGACCGATCAGGCCGGCCGTAGACACGATAACACTCGAACGGAATGAGTTGAAATTTTCATTGTTCATGGTTTCGGAGTAACGAAAAATTTTTTTTTTTTACATAACACATTTCTAATTGATCTTTTTTAGATGCAGTTTCATTACAAGACTCCATTGATATCATTCCCAACTCTGAGAATCCAATACTTTCGGAGATATGATTCGTCAAAGTTTGAACAAGAGCGCCAAAGCTCCTGTCCACAGGACTTTCCACTTTTAATTTTCATTTTTAAAGATATTCCTCTAAAAAAAATGCCGAAATTTCCGAAACATTGATTCAATTATGAAAACCAAACCACCAGACCCAATGGCCAAACCTTACCGGGTATCAATTATTCGATTAATATTTTTTCTGTAAATTAGTCATTCTTGCACATAACGACAATGAGTCCTATGGACACAAAATTGTACTAAGTAATTCTAAATAATAAATTTCAGGAATGTTCGTTTTATGGTTTTCGAGATGTCGATCTATGCAGTTCCCGTTGGAACTGTACAGTAAAGCGAAGTGGGCATGTATTTCCGAGCAACAATAATGAAATGGAAAATGAAATAATAATTATAGATCCTTCATAGATCTTCAAAATATATTAAACGAGCATGACGTTTTTCCCCAGAAAAGCTTAATGTAAAATGTTCAAAACTAGACACTTCTATGTTCTGAAATTATATCAATCAAATATTATGGTTACAGTAACAGTTTAAGTAGATCTTCACCTCAGTATCTGATATCCATATTAAGAAACTTTCTCGTCGACACTGAGGTGAAGATGAACCTCATGTTCATGATGAATGATTCTGGATTTATAAAAATTCATTTCCACCTGATATTCGAAAAGTAAAATGTGTGCAAATAGCTCTCACCTTGAATGTTCTGTTCTTTGCTACATTGAAGCACAAAAGTTACGATTTTTGCATATCAACGGGTTAATTATTGTTTGAATATTCAATGAAAAAATCACTTCCAAGCGATCGCGAAGTAATTTCACGCACAACTAACTAAATTACGAGATGTCATTCGTATCAAACGCTATGGCGATGCCACTCGTTTGTTTTCAATCTGAATCCAAGCCAGGCTTTTACATACATACTAGATCGAAGTAGAATTTCCACGATCTCATCGCGCTTTCACAAGTTTTTTCAAGACTGCTATGGTTCGACGGATTCTTCAAAACATATAGAGGATTATTCAAAGGTTATGTTTTTGCTTGATCGTACGTGGGCGTTATCATTCAGTTTGAATGTCTAAATTTTCATAATATTCATGTAAAAATTGGTTCAAGCCCTGTGGACAGGAGCTTTCTGGCGCTCTTGTTCAAAGAGACAAATTATATCTCCGAATGTATTGGTTTCTCAGAGTTGGAAATTATATCAATGGACTCTTATAGTAAAACTGCTTATTGAAAAGAATTTAATTTGGAATTTGTCATGTAAAAAATATTTTTTTTTAGTTACTCCGAAACCATCTGTCCGAGTTTGCCCAATAACGAGATATTTATCTCCTAAACCTACTTTCAACTGTCTAGCTCATTCCGTTCGAGAGTTATCGTGCCTACGGCCAGCCGGCCGGCCGGACCGGCCGGACAGAATGAATTTCGACCACGGATTCTTCATCAGTGTGTCGAATCAAATCGTTTGAGACCATATTCATCGAAAATTACAGACATTTGGGAAAATTGATAAGCACTCTGTTCCGAGGAACAAGAGCGCCATAAAATAGACTTGATCGAATTGAAGCTTAGTAACTAGTTGTAGAATATCGAAATGAGGACGTGTGTAAGATTTTGAGAGGACCGTACCACTAGAAATTTTTTTAAAAATTACGACAAACAAAATTGGTTCAAGTCAGGATATTTTGCGCGTATGTTCTATTGTCCATTCTCCTGTATCGTACACTCTTAATCGAATTTAGCATAGTAAATTATATTGTCCATTATTCTGTAGTGTCCAATACACGAGAATGGACGATAGAATTTACTATGGTAAATTCGATTAAGAGTGTCCAATACAGGTGAATGGTCAATAGAACATACATACACGCAAAAGCTCCTGACATCAACTCAGTGCTTAGACCAATTTTTCTTTCGTAATTTTTATAAAAATTTTCTAGGGCTACGTTTCTCACAAAATTCGATATTCTACAACTAGTGACCAAGCTTCAATTTGATCGAGTATATAGTTTTTGAGTTATCGAGGAAATAATATTCCAGGTGGGAATAACTCCGAAACCGATGGACTGATTATGCCCCAAACCGAACTTAACTCTCCCATTCGGATGTGCCTCCCACCCTGACAGAAAAGTCCCTATCTACTTTCGCTCGGAAGTTATCAAGGCAACGGTCCATCCAGCTACTGAACTCACACAAGGCTGCTCGAATCTCCGACAATATAGATCCGATCGTGTTCGAACTTGAAACATGTCAGTAGAGCTAGGTTCTGAAGGCTCTCGCCAAATTTCAGCGTTGTCAGACGATTAGTTTCTGATATATAGAACTGTTTTCAATGATTTATCAAACATTTTCTAGAGACACAATCCTCACGATATTTCGCAAGAATTTTCGCGTTGGCATTCTACAACTGATAACCATGTTTGAATTGGATCGGTTCAGTATTTTTCGTGTGATTGAGGAAATAACACCAAATTTCAGATGGGTATAACTCCAAAACTGTTTGGCCGATTATGCCTATAAACAAACTCAAATGTCGCATTCAGATGCACAACCTGACCTTAAAAGTTCAAGTTACTAACCCTTTCCGTTTTCAGGTTATCGTGACATAAATGATATTTTTTAATGTTTTCTTTTTAAGTATAGTATGTAAGAATAACTGTCAGTGATGTGGTCACTATGGATACGGTTCAACACAAACATAATTGTATGTGTCATTTGCTATTGTGAAATTATTTAAGAGGTCCGAAATTCATATAAATATGTAGAGGTCACCAAAAAATGTAATATGCACCTCGGCGAAAAACTGTCTATTTCTCGCCTGCTTGCTATCCGAGGCGGAGCCAATTTGCACACTCGAATATAGACAGTTTTTCGTCCTTGGTACAAAATAACTATCATTTTTGAAAATAACGAACCAACGATAATTCCCGTTTAATTCGAATCAAAGAACGACGATTCCTAAATCAATGACTCCCTACTCCTATACATACTCCTCTCAACATCCAGACCTGGGGGAGCGTTGAAGAGGTAGGAGATAGAACGAACTGTCGCTTTCCAAAGAGCCACTTACGACATGCACAGAAAGAGGAACAGAAACAATATAACAATGCTACACGAAGAAACATAATACACCCCCGCTACTTGTAGTGATAACACGTCGCTAGAATGGAAAGCCCGTTAAGTGGTATGGCGGATCACACTGGCGTACCTATATGCGGAGTTGCGAGGATTAGTATTTGTTAGTGCTTTGAATAATCTCCTAATTTGAACGTGGGACGTTCAACCCCTGCGAAATGCATATTGCGAGGTATGGATGGCGGTTGTATAGCGGTGGAATTGAGGATTGCATTTGCAGTCGAATGTAAATTGGGGAATTAGTTTACCGACACAGTGTGTCGCTCTTACGTTCAAAATTTGTTCAAGCACTGACGTGAAGTCAGGAGCTTTTGCGCGTATGTTCTATTGTCCATTCTCCTGTATTGGACACCCTTTATCGAATTCATCAGAGTAAAAGATATTATAATACTCGGTTTCAAATATCAGGCCATCAGGGTCGCGTTGGCAGTGGAACTTTTTGGTTAATTCGATTAAGACTGTCCAATACAGGAGAATGGACAATAGAACATACGCACAAAATCTCCTGACTTCACGTCAGTGCTTGGAACAATTTCTTTTTCGTAATTTTATCAAAATTTTCTATGGGTACGGTTCTCACAAAATTTTACACACGCCCTTATGTTCATATTCTACAACTAGATACCAAGCTTCAATTCAATCGAGTCTGTATTTATTGAAATATTGAAGAGGTAATATTCCAGGTGGGTATAACTCCGAAACCGATTGACCGATTATGCCCTAAAACGAACTTCGGGATGTGCAACCTACCCTGAAAATGTCAAGTCCCTATCTACTTTCTTTCAAAAGTTATCGAGGCAATGGACACCCATCCAGCTACTGAGCTCAAAAAAGTCTGCTCAGATCTCCCACAATATAGATCCGATCTTTTTCAAACTTGCACCTTGGTAGTAGAGTTAGGTTCTGAAGGCTCTTGCAAAATTTCAGCGATGTCGGACGAATAGTTTCAGATATTCAGATATAGAATTTTTTTCAATGATTTTCAATGATTTTTTTAAAAAATTCGAGTTATACGATCGTCATGAAATTCTGCAAGAGTTTTGCTAGAGAACTTGAGAATGGGAAGATATATCAATTTTTAGGGGAAGTTGTCCATCCGAATGCGACATTTGAGTTTGATAATTAGCACAATCGGCCTAAAGGTTTTGGAGTTATACCCATCTAAAATTTTGTTGCTATTAACCAACTAACTCAAAATATACGAATCCAATCCAATTCAAATATGGTAGTTAGTCGTAGAATGCCGACGCACAAATTTTTGCGAAATTTCGTGAGGTTAAAATTTCTGGAAAAATCTATATCTCAAAAACTATCCGTCCGATACCGCTGAAATGTCGCGATAACTTTCAAAACCGAACATTACAACTGAGTTTCAAATTTGAACATGATAGGACCAATATTGTTGGAGATCCGAGGAACTTTGGGTGAGTTCAGTAGCTGGATGGATGACCGCCGCCACGATAACTTTCGAAAAGAAAGAGATAGCGACTTGCAATTTTCTGGATAGGTTGCGTATTCGAATGGGGCAGTTCGGTATAATGGTCCAAACGGTTTCGGAGTTATGGGAGTTACTCTGGAATATTGTTTTCTAGATAACTTGATAAATACAAATCTGTTCGAATTGAGACTTAGTGAGTGGTTATAGAATACCGACGCAAAGATGTGTGTAATTATTTGTGAGGATTACATCACAAGAAAATAAAAAAAAAATTATGAAAAAATATTATGTATCTCACGATAACTTGAGAACGGAAAGAGATAGCGACCTGCAATTACCAGCGTAGTGTTTGCATCCGAAAGTGACATTTAAGTTGATAAGCATAGTCAGCCAAATGGTTCTGAATTTATACCCATCTGAGATATTGTTAATATTTCCTCTATAACTCAAAATATACAAAACTGATTCAATCAGAACTCGTTTAATACTTTGTAGAACATCGACGCGCTGATTTTCGCGGAATTTCCGTGAATATCGTATCACTAGAAAAAAAAATGTCTTCAAAAATTTTATATTTCAACGTCAGAATCAGCTGATATTCCGTCCATAACTTCGAGTCACTATCATTCAATCGAGTACCGAATTTCAGCTCGATCGACTTAGTATGAGGCGTGATTCGACAATGGAACATGCGCGCAAAAGTTCCTGACTTCACGTCCGGGCTCTTTATCTATTCAAATTTGAACTTTGTACCTTGAACACGAAGTATTTTCCGATTATAGTTCATTGACCAAATTAATATTATTCTTCGATTCCCTTTCGTCTCCAGGATTTTCCACACTTCAAACTGAACCACCCTGTACATATAAATCAACCCATGTCAAACGAAATATACGGATATGACATCGAATCCAAAATTCAACATATTCGACCCGAAATATCCACGCACATCCAGATCCGACAGATCCCTCATCAACCCATTGATCTCCCCGACGTCATAATTGGTATCATTTGTACATCCCTCGAACGCCACTGACGACAGGCTACACGCCATCCAGGCCTACAGAATAAAAAAGCCTGTAGCGAATCCCGTTGCGTCTTGCTAACGCTCGTTCCCGAGAAAATGACGAAAACCGGAAGTCTACGTGATTATCGCGCGACAATGACGGGCTGGAGAGGCTTCATAAATTCGGGGAAGATCTTGAGACGCAGCCTCATCTTCCAGAAATATGTTTCAATTAACTATTTCGGGTTTCGTCACGGGCCGGATGAAGTGCCGCTTTCTGATTTTTAATAATCCGTGTAATACGCCGGAAAGTAATCTCCATTTCGGCATGGCAGGGAGGAATGGGATGACATTGTGGAGTCTATGGTGGAGATCAGTTGGTGAGTAAGCCGAAGGGAAAGTTTAGAATTTGGATATTCGTTGGAGGGAATAATAATGGAACCATTCGGAATTATTGAAGTGGAGAAATACAACTTGGCTCAAGTCCCTTATGATATAATAATGATAATTAAATCTGACAATTACACATACCCTGAAGAAAAAGCATGATTTCACGTCACCTGGACTGGATGGCATTTAGAACTACTGGAGGACGAACTTTGCAGCGACTCACTCACCTCACAATTCCTTCAAGGTTGTTAGAGGGCAGAACTATACTGATACCGAAATAAGATCATCTTTATTCGTGCAAGGATACATACAGTATATACACACGTCAGAAAAGTTAATGATATATCTACAATGACAAACAAGCACACATAAAATGGCGCAAACAATGCAAAAAACCTATTGAAGAACTTAAGGGTCAAGTGATTAGGCCCTCTAAGTAATCTGCTCATTCTAACATAAGATGGAACAAGATTGCTCCTGTTATTATTATTATTATTATTATTATTGATAAGGGGTTACGTTGCACCGCGACCTTGAGATCTATTGTGCCCCCCATCAGAGCTGTTCTCACCATTACGCCATCTACAGCTCGCCCTCCAGTTCCAGAGTATAAATGAACCTCAATATCTGGGAAGGCTTCAAGGATATTACGTCTTCACTCCTACAAGTTTCCTGTCCAAAGCATTCCTTTCGCTGACTTGCAATGGCGAGGCATTCTGTAACAAGGTGAAGAGGAGTTTCTTCCTCCTCCCCACAGAATCTGCACTCGTCAGTATCTGATAAACCTATTCTCATCAAATGCTTCCTGAGGCGACAGTGTCCTGTGAGGAAGCCAGTGACCAGGTGTAACTTATTCTTACAGAGATCCAGATACCTTTTGGATCTCACTTCTTTAAAGTTCCTAAGGAACTTTTTGGAATGAACCAAACCTGGAAGATTCCGCCAGAGTGTCTCTCTTTTGGTTTCCTCCTTCTCCAGAAACTCTTTCTTGTAGGTGCATTTTCCTATACCACAGAAAGGTTCTGGGCCGATAAAAGGAGTTCGTGCTGCCTTTCTGGCAAGGGTATCGGCCTCTTCGTTCCCCTTGACTCCCGAGTGACCGGGGACCCAGACTAAAAACACCTCATTATTCTTGCCAATTTCATTTAGTTTTCTTCGGCACTCCCATATCAACTTTGAATCGATGGCATGGGAGCTCAGTGCTTTGATAGCAGATTGACTATCCGAATGGATTGCTATGTCGCATTTCTGATATTTTCTTTCTAGGTTAATATCTGCACATCTTTCGATTGCGAGTAATTCTGCCTGGAAGATTGCTCCTGTTCCTTGTATTATAGTTATGTCTACTGCCGTGTGAGCCCCAACTGTCTACATTACCACGTACATACAAAAGACATTCAAGAAAAAATAGTCCAGGAACAGTGAGGACGCCCATCCTAGTGAAGGAATTTGTGCAGTCAACTCTGTATCCAAGATTATCGAGTATTCTTATAGCTCTACGCTGCAGACGAAATATTCTTTCTACGCCAGAGGAACCACCCCACAGCAAAATACCATATCGAAGGTGAGATTCTATCAATGAGAAGTAGGCAGTTCTTAGTACTATACGGGACACAGAGGTGGATAAACTCCTCAGCACAAATATGTTACTTGCTAATTTAGAGGCCAGCTGGGTAACATGAGCAGCCCAAGTTAGCCTCGAATCAAGATGAACACCCAAAAATTTCACATCTCGGATATCGTCCAGTATACGGAGAGCGAAAACCATTTCCTGAGTTTTCGTCTCATTTAGGCTGAGTCCATTACAACTGAACCAAGATATAGCCTTCAAACGCGCCTCCTCAACCTGTATCTGTCCACCTGCCAGATCTTTGTCAGAAATGCAAATATTGGTATCATCAGCAAGCAATGAAGCCCCAAAATGTCCCAGATAATCCAGCAGGTCATTCATAAAAATTAAAAACAGCACAGAACCAAGCACCGACCCTTGCGGAACTCCCAATGTCAGATCAGCTAGCTCCGACCACCGGCCATTCAAATACACTGCCTGTGATCTACCCCTGAAAAATGATCCAACAAGATCTATGCTGCTGGCATCAAATCCATATCGACAAAGTTTTAGGCGAAGGGTAGAGTGATCAACACAGTCAAAAGCCTTCGTTAAATCTAAAAAAAGGGCAAATGAGTCGTGTCCCGATTCGAAACACTGGAGAGTATGGTCAACAAATTCTACCACAGCTCCGAGAGTATTCCTTCCCTTGCGAAAACCATATTGACTTGGACTGAAAAGTTCATTCAATTCAAAGAAACTGACGTTTTGATCTTGGACAGTCAAACAACTACAGCCCAATCATGTGTATCAACATGCTGTATAAGATTCCCACAATTATTCTCCAAAACCGGATTCTGAAGGTTATTGGACTAGTGTGGAACCACGACTACGAACACAGAGGAGAAATGAAAGGAGTACAGGGGTGTAAGGACAACCTCCTTATAGACAAGAGCATTTGTCAAGATGCGAGACACTACAAGTGCGATCGATATACATCATGGTTGGATTATGCCAAAGCATTTGACAAATTAGCTCACAGTTTGATAACACGGCTGCCAGAGATGCTCAAAATGCATCCTAACACCGTCAATGTCATGAAAAACATTATGGCACTATGGAAAACTAAGTACGCCGTTCGATCCCAAGGTCGGACTACTTATACGGGATGAGTGAGATACTGGCGAGGCGTACTTCAAGAAGACTCGATAAGTCCTTTATTGATCTGCATAATATTTCTACTATTAACTACTGAGTTGAGGGCAAGCAGACTAGGGTACAAGGCCAGGCCACCAGGTAGAAGAAAACACCTGGTGTCACATCTCCTGTAAATGTGCAACTTAAAACTGTATGCTTCTTCCAAACCAGAACTACATCAGCCACTCAATATCGTTGCGGAATACACCTCAGCAATAGGAATGTCCTCGGAATAGAAGTTTGCTATTTTTCATCTAAACTAAAGAAGAAGTGAAGAATGAGGAGACATAGAACTAGAAGGGTACCTAAATAATCATTCAGCACATGAAATAACTTTCAAATTTCTTGGAATTGAAAAAAGAGGCGTACTGGAGACAAACCAAATCAAAAATGGCTCAACAGCCAGCTACAAAAAAGATCTCCACGATATATGGAAATCACAGCTGTCCGGTAGAATCAAAGTGTCTGCTACGAACAGCTTGTTAGTCCCGATATTCTACTCTTTTTGAGGCTCTTAGTGGTCGGTTCTCTGTGAAATTTTACACTCCCCAAGAGGTCATTATTGGTCATAATAGTTGAACATTTTTTGATTTTTTACAGTCATGCGATCCCCACGAAATCTCGCACAATTGTTTGCGTAGGCATCTTGAATCTAAATAATGAGTTTCAATTCCATAAGATCAGTTTTATTCGTGTTATTGTGAAAACAACATTTACAAATATTTCTTTTCCAGTTTATAGACATCCGATCAATACAAAAGTTTGCATGTGTATGAAGGTTATGATTCTACAGCTTGATGTTCAATTTCATATGGATCGAGTGGTCGGTTTCGGAAATATTCATAAGAACTGTTTTAACTAAAAATTGCCACAACTCCGAAACCGTTCAGTGGATGTTGCCCATTAACGAACCCGAGATATCGACGCTCCGAAGCTACCCAGCAAATTTCAACTCTCTAACTCATTTCGATCGAAAGTTATCGTGCTAACGGCTGGACGGACATACTTGGATTCGATCCCGCATTATTCATCAGTGAGTCGAATTCACTCTAAAATTTCTAAAATACAGAAATCCGGACTGAATAATAGGCACGCTGTCTTCCTCATATACTGGAACATCCCCCTAAAAGCTCAGATTAATTCTCACCCGACCACCTTACATGACCACAATGCATAATTTGCGGTGTGAGATTACCCAAGATGAATTCCTCCAGATTCAGATACCGGCTCTTTTTGCGTCAGCGTGCGACGTTGAAATTCAAACGAACCATACTGTAATGAAGCCTAATTCATCCTGACGGCCATTTGCCGCTTCATTATTCGCAGTCATGCGGTAAAAAAGGTCGCGGTCGTTGAGAGCTAAATGTGACGATGCATCATCCCCTTTTTAGGGCTTCGGTGTTGCGTTATATCGTGTCGTGTTCAGGCGAGATTAACTTTGGTGGAAATGCAAGCATGCCGGACTGTTTCTTATTTCTTCTGCGTCAATTTGAACGGCGACTTTATGGCTCAGAGTTTGCAGTTGTCGGAGGAGAGAGATAAGGATGGGAGGATATCTAAGGTTAGGTTAGGTCACCAGAGTTTGTCGAGGTATCTAGTTTCAATACACCGTTTTGTTTGGGATGGGAGATTTACTTCCCCCATAACCATAAATCAGAAGCGACGATATATGCATTTTTTTGACATTTTCAATCATACAGGGTGATTTCTGACCAAGGATCCATCAAGCAGGGAGTAATAAAAGACCATATAGAGAGAAATTAGAAATGGGCACTCAAACATATCTTATGCTCTAGTTTCTGAGATATGGAGGGTTTCCTGTAAGTCGTATAATTCTAAAACCCCTATAAGCTCAAACCAGTCGATTTTGATAATATTATCAAGCTGAATATCTTTTCAGACAGTCAAAAGAATCCGAAAGCAAAAATGGAAAAAAAGAAGGACCATACAAGAACATTTATTTTTTACATCTAGGTCCCAAAACATCAAACAAAAAAAAATCTGTTGTCAGTTTTGTGAGGAAAAAAAATGCCATGGACATCAATACACAATTTCATTCTACGGAGTAATTCTATCTGAAATCAAAATATTTGGAATTTTTCATTAAAAAATATTGATTCAAGCACTGTCGTGAAGTCAATTGCGCACATGTTCTATTATCTACTCACCTCTAATTGATACTCTTATATACCATTTCCTCAGCTTTTATAAGATACAAATACATTAGATACTATTTTAATGACCGACTTAGGTAATGAGAGAATCGTCTATGATCACAGAATTTTTAATTTTGACTTACGTATTCTATTGTCGCTATATCCTTTCTTTCTCGGGTTACCGTGAGATGAATAATATTTTTTAATAATTTTTTTTTTAATTATCTAGTTACACGATTCCTTACAAACGTCTTTGTGTCAGTATTCTACAACTATCTACCAAGTTTCAATTGGATCGGATCTGTATTGGTTGATGACAATTCATATTCAACAGCCTGTTTCTTTTTGCCTGAGCTAAATCTGGAAAAATGGAATCATAAAAAATTGTTTTATTTGATGGAAGGAATCTATGGATTCAATTAATGTAGAACTTAAAAACTCACCCTGTATAATAGTGTTCATCATTCGAGAACAATATCATACATTCTAGAATAGTAATAAACCATATCTGAATAAATTTTCATGAAATATAGTACTTACTGTGGACATGAATACCAAAAACACTGAACAGTAAATATTTACTTAGCACCCCCAACACCGATAACCTCAAATCAAGTAAGGCATATACACAATAACTATCAACAAAATAATTCTAAAGATTTTCATTAAGCATCTGATGAAAGAGTCTGATATAGACTCCGAAACGTTACGATATATTAGGTTGGGGAAAAAGTTCGTGGTGATATTAAGGTATATTTGATATCGAGTTGTTTCATATTTTTATAATCTCCCTCAAATTAAATATTGTCCATTTTGATCAACGACATTCTGCCACTTCTCTGGAAGAGCAAGAATTCCATCGCTGTAGAATTTGGTAGTTTTTTGGTTGAAAAACCGAATGAGGTGATTTTCACATGCCTCTGGTGAGTTCAGCTTAACTCCATTAAGAGAGTTTTGAAGCGACCGAAACAGATGAAAATCGGAAGGTGCTAAGTCCGGACTATAGGGAGGATGCAACAAAATTTCCCATCCAAGCTGATTCCCTTGTAGTCCCACCAAACACTTAGCATTACTTTCCGTGCCGTTAATCCTGGCTTTGCTACCGTTTGCGGAGCTTCACCCTTTTTCGACCACGATCTTTTTCGCACTATATTGTCATACGTGATCCACTTTTCATCACCAGTCACAATTCTTTTGAGAAAAGGTTCGATTTCATTTCGTTTCAGCAGTGAGTCACAAATGGAAATTCTGTCCAGTAGATTTTTCTCAGACAACTCATGCGGTATCCATACATCGAGCTTCTTTTTGTATCCAAACTTATGCAAATGGTTTAAAACAGTTTTATGGCCAATGTTTAGGTCTCTAGCGATGTCATGACTACTTATATGCCGGTCTCCTTCAATTTTTTCCAAAATCTCATCTACTTTTTCAGTGATTGGGCGAACACAACGAGGTGCATCTTTGACATCGAAATTTCCAGAACGAAAACGAGCGAACCATTAGCGAGCTGCTGATTTAGAAAGAACATCTTGGCCATATACAGCACAAATTTTATCACAAGCCTGTGATGCATTTTCACCTTGATCAAAGTGGTATTGTAAAATGTAGCGAATTTTCTCGTTATTTTGTTCCATTTTCGAAGACTTGTAAATGCTATTACACCTCACTGATTTTAAAGAGTCTTATGTTCTTATGTAGACCGAAATCCCACGTTTTGAATACACTAACGTAAACTTCGATACAGGCAGGAATTAGGTTATAATAGATGACGTAACGCGGCACATACGCTCAAACGCCACGAACTTTTTCCCCCACCCAATAGTTGTTTCTTCGTTGATGTTGTTTCGTTGTTGTTTGTTAGGCAACATTGTTCAATTGATTGCTTTTGACAAATATCTTGTTTTCCTTATGCAGAAGCAAATCACAAAATAATTAATTTTTATTTTATAGATATTTTTCAGAGTTTGGGAGAGAAAACCCAGAAAAAAACCTTTTAATAATTAGTATACCTCCCACAGTATCCTTTAATGATTACTTAAAAGTTTCTAAGTTCTCAACAAGACTTAGTCGATGTTTCCGATATAAAAAATTCCCACATTTCGGTTGAACATTCCAGTAGTTAGATGGGACTGCCCCAGGTACAAGATGGCCCGAGGTACGACAGTCTACAACACTACAATTTTTTTTCGTGGCCAACATAATATTTCTTCGTCCCGAAAATTCCTCTCCATCATCTAATCCACCCCAAATGCCGAAAGCCCGGAGGATAAATCCAATTTATATAAATATAACACTCCGGCAGTGTTATAAAGTTCTTGGAGCGCCGATAACATCTGTGTGTTATTCAATTTATTAAGACAATTCCCTCTGTGTCAGGCTGTGGCAGAGAGTCTGTGAAGTTTCGCGCGTTCGATCTGTCGAAGCCGGGAAGAAATTGATGTCGGTCCCAATAAGTTATTGGCGTCATAATCCTGGATAATCGGCCTCCCTTTTATCTCCTGGAGTTGTGGCACGCCTAATTTTTTATGTATGAGGTTTTCAGTTATCGGATTCTCGACAATTTTCTAGTCCTTCATCGCTCAAGATAAGACGAAACTCTGCAGGCCCGTAGTCAGCGTAAGGAAGGGCATTGCCCTGTCTGGAACTTGTTCACCATGTCTCGTCAATTTTAAAATCTACACATGTTGCGCCACTGATTTTGACAACATAAATCTGAACATAGAGTGTGGAAAAGCCAAGTGGCATATATTTATTATCTAGGTTACATTAACTTCAATTTTGATTAGCGGAAATGCACAAACTAACAATTTTACAAATGATTGGCTACGGAGATAACACCCGCATACAAAAAGAAGTAAGTAGCTTGTTTCACAAGAAATTTCCGAATTTGCAGCCTATAACTCAAGGAACAATAAGTAAGGCAGATTGAAAAAAAAATTGGTTCAAGCACTGACCTGAAGTCAGGAGCTTTTGCGCGTATGTTCTATTGTCCATTCTCCTGTATTGGACACCTATAATCGAATTTACCATGGTAAACTATATTGTCCATTCTCCTGTATTGAACACTCTTAATTCGATAATTTTCAATGATTTTTTAAAAATTTTCTAGTGATATACAATCCTCAAAATACATCTCAAAATTCTTGAAAAGCACTAACGTGAAGTCGGGATCTTTTGCGTGCATGTTCTAATGCCTATTCAAGTCTCATACACCCTCATGAAATATTGCATGAAGTTGAGTATGAATAAAGGAAACGTGAGCATTGGGTATCCACTGAATTCGAATTCTAAAATGAAATATTTCCAAATATACAGAGTCGGTCACGCTGAAAAGGTATTTGGGGATTTTCAGCGGAATCGGAAAGACGAACACTGAAATATAAAATTTTTGAAGAAAAATCTTAATTTTTTTTCTAGTTACACTCACAAGTTTGTACAAATGTGTGGGTCGGCATTCTACAAATAATTAAGTTTCAATTCGATCGGATACTGTATTTTTTGACTCATTCAGCCGTTTGGCCGATTATGCCCATTAACAGACTTAACCGTTGAATTTGGAGGCGCAACTTACCCTGAAAATTCTAAGTCGCCATCTCTTTGCATTCGAAAGTTAGGGTTGTAACGGCCAGACGGTCAGATAACATGGAATTTGACTTAAAATTCTTGATGTAATGTAATTTAATCATTATTATTTTCTATTACATTTACTTTCGCGTCCATACCACAGAATCAATTTTTCAGAGAAGTTTTAGATTCAATATTCGTAAACTATACAATAATAATAATCATAATGAGTTAAAACAACTTAAAAATGATCAATTCAGGGAAGAGTTCAAATAATATCTACTCAACTCTCTCTAGTTGTGTTTTAGTCTTCGAGAAGGTAAGAAATTACCTAAGAACAAGCCCTGTGGACAGGAGCTTTCTGGAACTCTAGTTCAAACAGACAAATTATATCTCCGAAAGTATTGGTTTCTCAGAGTTGAGAATTATATCAATGTATTCTTATGATAGAACTGCATCATAAAGGAATTTCAATTCAAATAATAGTTTATTTATCAAGATTAAATGAGCAATCTGTGAATGAGAACTGCACCATGGAAGAAATCAAATTAAAATAGCTGAAATGTATTTGACTCCCTCATATAGAACAGGATGACATGTACGAGTATGAACACAGATCATATAATAAAGCTTAGATAGAATAATTATAACATTCTGTGAAAGCGTATAGAAGTACGATTCATTATTGAAATTTCGAAAAATCATATCTCCGAAAGTATTAGCTTGTTGGAGTTGAAAATGATATCAATTTATTATTATGGTGAAACTGCATCTTAAATAAAAATTGAATTTGAAATTTGTTCCTTAAAAAAAAATTTTTTTTTTCGTTACTCCGAAACCATCTGACCTATTTTGCCCACTATCAATATTAACCGAGATATTCATCTCCCTAACCTACTCTCAAAATTTCAACTACCTAGCTCATTCCGTTCGAGTGTTATTGTAGAAAAATATTTTTTCAATTTTCAAAATTTATTTTTACACTTTTCGGTAACCAGGTCAAAACAAAACTTCACATGCGTATAAAGGTCATGATTCTACAATTTGATGCTTAATTTCAGATAGATCGAGTGATCGGTTTCGGAAATATTCATAAAAAATGTTTTTACTAAAATCGGCCATAACTCTGAACGAACTTAACCGATATATTTGTCCCTCAAACCTACTCTGAAAATTTCAACTGTTTAGCTCATTTCATTCGAGAGTTATCGAGTTAACGGCTGGACGGATGGACGGCCGGACAGAATCGATTTCGACCTCGGATTCTTGATCAGTGAGTCGAACCAAATCGTTTGAGACCATTTTCAGCCAAATATTCGAAAATTACAGACATTTGGGCAAATTCATAAGCACTCTGTTCTGAGGAACTAGAGTGCCAAAAAGAAGTGAGAAAAAGGAGATGGATGTATTTTATATTATGTTTTGCTCTGTTATTGTTGATTTGCACACAAATTTTATGCAGCAGCAACGGTTAAGTAGAAGAACACCTCTGATTAAGTTTCCCCTTGATATTTCTATTCATAGAAATGAAAGCTTTTATTATTATTATGGACAATAAATGGCCAACTTAAATAATACCAAGAATGATTTGTTTTTAGAGCTGTACCTGTAAAAATTACTCTTCTGTTGCAGTTCATTGAAATTTTTAAATTACTATGCATCTCTGGATTCGGAAAAAAATTCTGGATTCGGAAAGAATTCAAAAATATTTTAAGGAAATGCGGCATCGACGAATTTTGGTGAAAAAATGGGTTCAAGCCCTGTGGACAGGAGCTTTCTGGCGCTCTAGTTCAAACAGACAAATTATATCTCCGAAAGTATTGGTTTCTCAGAGTCGGGAATAATATCAATGTATTCATATGATAGAACTGCATCATAAAGGAAATTCAATTCAAATAATAGTTTATTTATCAAGATTAAATGAGCAATCTGAGAATGAGAACTGCACCAGGGAAGAAATCAAATTAAAATAGCTGAAATGAATTTGACTCTCTCTTATAGAACAGGATGACATGTACGAGTATGAACTCAGATCATGTAATAAAGCTTAGATAGTATAATTATAACATTCTGTGAAATGATTTCGGAAAATCATATCTCCGAAAGTATTAGCTTTTTGGAGTTGAAAATGATATCAATGGATTTTTATGGTGATACTGCATCTTAAATAAATTTTGAATTTGAAATTTGTTACTTAAAGAAAATGTTTTTTTCGTTACTCCGAAACCATCTGGCCTATTTTGCCCAATAACGAACTTAACCGAGATATTCATCTCCCTAACCTACTCTGAAAATTTCAACTGCCTAGCTCATTCCGTTCGAGAGTTATTGTAGAAAATTTTTAAAATTTTCAAAAAATTTTTTTTAACCTTTGCGGTAACTTGGTCAATACAAAACTTCACATGCGTATGGAGGTCATGATTCTACAATTTGATGCTAAATGTCAGATAGATCGAGTAATCATTTTCGGAAATATTCATAAAAAATTTTTTTTTACTAAAATTGGCCATAACTTCGAAACCGCTTTATGGATTTCGCCCATTAACGAACTTGTCTGAGATATTTACGCTCCAAACCCACCTCACAAATTTCAATCCTCTAACTCCGTTCGTTCGAGAGTGATCGTGCCTACGGCCGGCCGGCCGGACAGAATCGATTTCGACCTCGGATTCTTGATCAGTGAGTCAAACCAAATCGTTTTAGACCATTTTCAGCCAAAAATTCGAAAATTACAGTCATTTGGGCAAATTAATAAGCACTCAGTACCGAGGAACTTGAGCGCCAAAAACAGAGACTTCTTCTACACCCAATATAGATCGAGACTGAGAAAGCTGAGGAATTATGAATCAATGGGTGCAAGCAGAATGTAAATATCCCTCAAATACCAAGAGATCCTTACAAATATCTCTATCCGTTTGAAAAATATTCAAATTCAAAGTGCTCCTAAAAATCTGCTAGTTCCATTTCAAATGACCAGCTTACTGCAGTTCATTTGACCACAAAGCATCTTGAAACCACCTCCTCGTATTTTACCCCATTTTTTGCCGATCCGGTGATCCATCTATATATGTCCAAAATCTTTAGGTTCGAACAATTATAGAGCCGCTATATCCCCCCATGATGTATCACTCTAGGGACAAAAATACGTATTGATTGCTTTCTTTGAACTATAATCCGCATTCTCTCCCCAGACTCCAATGAACTAATCCCGTCTAAGCAGATTTTATGGATTGTTGCTAAGAAGATAAACTGGAAAGTTTTTCGGTAGGATCTACCAGCAATTTCACTTCGAACATTGGCAGTTCTAGGATAACTTAATCTCATCGGAGAAGGGTGACAAATGGAGTCTTTGTGTTCTCCACTTCAGTCTGAAATAGATCTATAGGAATTCCGTGATTGTAAGCATAATAGACCTAAATGTATACGATTCAGACACAGGCAATAGCTTAAATTTGGTCCGATCATGTTTTTCGAAAATTAACCGTTCGATGCAAGAAAAATGGGTTCAAGCCCTGTGGACAGGAGCTTTCTGGCGCTCTAGTTCAAACAGACAAATTATATCTCCGAAAGTATTGGTTTCTCTGAGTTGGGAATTATATCAATGTATACATATGATAGAGCTGCATCATAAAGGAAATTCAATTCAAATAATAGTTTATTTATCAAGATTAAATGAGCAATCATGAGAATGAGAATTGCACCATGGAAGAAATCGAATTAAATCTGGCCAATTTTGCCCAATAACGAACTTAACCGAGATATTCATCTCCTTAACCTACTCTGAAAATTTCAACTACCTAGCTCATTCCGTTCGAGAGTTATTGTGGAAAAACATATTTTAAATTTTCAAAATTTTTTTTTTACACTTTGCGGTAATCTGGTCAATACAAAACTTCATATGCGTATAAAGGTCATGATTCTACAATTTGATGCTAAATTTCAGATAGATCGAAGGAACTTGTCCGAGATATTTACGCTCCAAAACCACCTTGCAATTTTCAATCCGCTTACTCCTTTCGTTCGAGAGTTATCGTGCCTACGGCCGGTCGGCCGGCCGGACAGAATCGATTTCGCACTCGGATTCTTGATCAGTGAGTCGAACCAAATCGTTTGAGACCATTTTCAGCCAAAAATTCCAAAATTACAGACACTTGGGCAAATTGATAAGCACTCTGTTCCGAGGAACTAGAGCGCCAAAAAAACAAGTTTCGTATGACAATTGCCCAAAACAGGTTTAAAGTACCTACAAATAGTAGATATTCCATAAAACATGTATTAAAGAAGAGAAGAAATAATAAAAAATTACCTTGTAATCGATCAAAAATTTCCTCATCTACGTTCACCAAATTTTCTCCTCTCTCGAACTAAAGAATTATGCTTTAAATATTTACGTAATATTTTCAAACATTTTCGGGTGAGGTCCCCGTTGCATCGCTAAAATACGAGTATTTCAACCCCAATATTTTTGAAGTTACAATATTCCCTTCTGTCAAGTTGCCATTATGAGAATTCATACATAGAATAATTCATATCAATCTGTGAAATACGATTTACATTGAAATTTTGAAAAATCATATCTCCGAAAGTATTAGCTTGTTAGAGTTAAAAATGATATGAATGGATTCTTATGATAAAACTGCTCATTAAAAAAAATTTAATTTGGAATTTGTTTTGTAAAAAAAAATTTTTATTACTCCAAAACCTTCTGTCCGATTTTGCCCAGTAACGAACTTAGCCGAGATATTCATCCCCCAAACCTACTCTGAAAATTTCAACTCGCTAGCTCATTCCGTTCGAGAGTTATCGTGCCTACGGCCGGTCGGCCGGACAGAATGAATTTCGACCACGGATTCTTGATCAGTGAGTCGAACCAAATCGTTTAAGACCATTTTCATCGAAATATTCGAAAATTACAGACATTTGGGTAAATTGATAAGCACTCAGTTCCGATGAACTAGAGCGCCAAAAAAGCAAAAAAAAAATATGAAAATGGGAGAAAGCCCTGTGGCAGGAGCTTTGGCGCTCTTGTCCAATCTCTGAGAAATCATATCTCCGAAAGTATTGGTTTATCAGAGTTGGAAATAATATCAATGGATTATTATGATAGAACTTGATCATGAAAGAAATTAAAATCCCTTTATATGACGGTCCAATTTTGGTTACAAGTGTTTCAAAACTATCAGGAGTCATTCTGGAAAATTGAGTAAATGAAATAGCCAGTTTTATTTATGAAACAAATCTAATGTAATCAGTTCAGATGGAAGAACAAACAGAATATTTATGTATGAAATCCTAAATAGTGTTACCAAGGAATAACTACCTGTAGATTAAGTAATTGGAAATCACGTTCTAAATCTTCCGTAATTAGAACATGACTCGTAAATTATGCTCGACCTCCTTGCATCATTCATTTTCGACTCACTAACCAAAAAACTCTGCTTATGAACTTGGCGAATCCAAATTTCAAATTGTGTACTTGCTTACATCAACCAAACTCTCCAGGAATACACTTTCAGTTTCGTTTGACATTAATGGCGTTTATCTTTCAAACTGGACCAAACGCCAGCTACCGCAAACAGATTCGCATTCTGCGAAAACATAGAAGTACGAAGTATTATTGAAATTTTGAAAAATCGTATCTCCGAATGTATTAGCTTGTTAGAGTTGAGAATAATATCAATGGATTCTTATGATGACTGCATCTTAAACATTTTTTTTTTGTTACTCCGAAACTGTCCGGCCGATTTTGCCCAACAACGAACTCAGCTGAGATATTTAGGTCCTAAATCTACTCTGGAAATTTCAATTGTCGACCTCATTCCGTTCGAGAGTTATCGTGTTAACGGCGGGCTGGCCAGCCGGACAGAATCGATTTCGACCGAGGCTTCTTGATCAGTGAGTCGAACCAAACCGCTTAGGACCATTTTCAGCCAAAAATTCGAAAATTACAGACATTTGAGCAAATTGATAAGCCGTGATTGATTGTTCCGAGGAACAAGAGCGCCAAAAACTACTGGCGCGCGTGTTCACGTTGGCTAATTTGAATTGAATGATGAGTGTTTCAAGCTCAGTGGATAGAGCGAGCCGGAGATCTACTCAGAGGGTAGTGGACACCATTCCCTGTCGGGTCAAAAATTAACAGTGCTGTGTCAAGGCTAGCGTAAGAATAGAGTAACAAAGTCAACAAAGAACACAACTTACTCTCCTCAGTCGTATTAGCTCTTAGGAGCTTCTGAGGGATCTCCTTGGGGAAGACATAGGAGGGTCAGTATAATCATAATCATGTCTATAAGAAGAGAGCCAAAATAGATTGACCCCACATTTTTTAGGCTTCTTGTTTTATAGTGAAGTCAATCTGAACTGGCGCGCTTGCTATAGACATGCTTATGATTTTACTGACCCTCCTAGGTCTTCCCTCAATCTAATAAGTCTAATAATCCTTTGTAAGAAAATGTATTCCAATTTGTTCTAGACATTATTTTTGAGTCATTTTCTGCTCTGGATGGTTCAAATACCTACAAATTGGCAATTTTCAGTGTATTTAAAATAATCGACACTCTGAGCCATCACGAATGCCTCTATGTTTTATAGCGTCCTCTTTTAAAATGACTTCGCATCATTTTCAAGCAGTTCGTGGTGATTTAGTTACTTCACTATAAATCATTTTATTATGTTATTTTATGTATATCGAAAAAGTCAACAAAACAGGCGGAATCAATGAAATTGTTTACGTTTTCCTGTGGAATATCTGATAAATAGATATTTTTGCAAGGAAATTCTAAAGAAGAAAGAACATATAAGTTGATAAAGGTTTCTTATTAATAAGTCGATATCTTAAACAGAAACACGATTGTGGTGATAATTTCGCATCTACGAGAAAATTGTCTTCACTAGTAGCATAATGCTTCCCGAACATTTGTTAATAATTCCTTATTGAAAAACAACGATATATTATTATTCAACCTCCAATTCTTGATTAACTGCGTAGAGTGCTTTTGAATACCCTACACATCACAAAAAGATATTCTGCTAATATCTCCATTTACTCCCCCAAAACGAGCTACGCGTCTGTGGTGGGCCACCCGGTATATAACTGTTTCATGAAGTTATACAGAATACCTTATAAATAGTTTTTTGATATATATATAATAAAAAAATTATAAATATTCCCAGAATTATTAAGAAAATCATGAAAAAACAATTCTGTTTTATTAACAGAGTTGATTTATAAGTTGGTTATAAACAAATAAATAATAGTTTATAACAACATAATTCTGCTGTATAAACGTTTTCACGATAAATTTATAAAGCAATTCAATTATCTACATCGAAATAAAGTTTACATTGCTTTAATTTAATGAATTGATATTTTGAAAGCACTAATATGATACCTATGAAATATATTAGTCGCGAATCATAGGACTTCTAAGACAACTTTGCTGGTTGGGATGTTTCATCTTATAGAATACTAGCTGCCCCCCCTCAGCTTCGCACGGTTGAAATGCTGATACTAAATATACTCACAGCATTTTTCTCGTTAGACAATACAAACATGTTTTCTTTAGAGGTTACTCTTGAAAGAGCGACGTATAATAATTGGCCATGTGAAAAACACTCAACGCTCAAATATAAGCCTGTGGCGTTGAAAGTTGGACCCTGCGATTTATTAGTGGTCATTGCAAAATATATTTTTACCGGAAATTGTAGGCGTTTAAATTGGATCAGTAAATCCGATGGTATCAGAGGAATTCGGGGAATCAATACATCTATCCTGGCTGAGGCGAGCCTCACGCTATACAGATGATTCTCTGGCTCTGTCTATTCGATTTCTATCCCTATCCTGACTGTGCTGGCCCCCCGATCAGTACCACCGCAACCGCTAGGTCCCTGCATTTTAAATCTGCAATATCTTCAAAAATATTCATTTAAATTACATGCTGTAAAGGGCCATATTGATCAATATTAAATGTACAATGCATTTAAGGTACTTAATTGGATAAGGAGCAATGCTATATTGCTTCAAATAGCTTTGTATAATCAAGCCATTATTTCTCGTAGAATGTAAAGGATAAAAAATGGTTATTGTGGGTTATCCTTAAGATATAGACATATACCATCGCTGACTTTTTTGTACACCTTTTTAAGGTGTACCATACTGTACTACATTATTTTGTTCTATCTCGTAGGGTTCAGCCAGCGTGTGCAATGTAAGCGCAAAAAAATGTGTTTATTTACGACATCACATTAGAAACCTCTAACATTATCAGTGTTTCTCTAACATATTATGCATGTATTATACATATAAACCTTCCTATTGAATCACTGTCCGCCGTATTCACAAAGCATTGTTAAGTGTTTGAATCTCCGTTAAGTCCTAACTGACGTCCTCAGTTAAGGACAAATATTAATCGCAACCTCAGTTAACGTATTTAACGGTGGTGAAACAGGCCTGTTTTACAACCTTTACCCCTTATTTCCTTTATTATCCTCAATTTATCCTTAACTGAGAACCTCAGTTAGGACTTAACGGAGATTGAAGGCTTTGTGAATACGGCGGTGAATCTATTACAAAACGCATCAAAATCATTCACGTAGTTTTAAACATCTAAGCACACATAGGGACAGACAGACAGCGGGAAGTGACTTTGTTTTTATACTATGTAAGGATAAGGATATGCTCTGCTTAAAGCTCATAAGATCTGAAGCCTCCACTATGAATTCCATTGATATTCTTCGAATACAGTTTGGTACCGTTCTCATAATAAACTATGTCACTTTTTGCACCCTACAATCTAATTTATTCTCGGTTAACCCCAACATAACTACACACCAATTCAACAAACCCAAAACAACCCTGCATTCATCCACTACATAACGCAAGAAGAAAACCTTAACCCTTCTTCTCCCTTCATCTTAATCAGCGGCGTTAACCTGAAACGCAAAAACACATCCGCCCTATTTTCCCCTCCTCTACCTACCTTCTTGTTGTCCCTGAATTTGAGCCATCCAGATATGACGGTCTGCTCGGGTGATCCGGGAACCTCGGTGAACAGACTTTCGGCCCCAGAGCCCTCGCCATCAGAGTCCGTGGACATGTCCATGTTGTGGCTGCCGATGCTCCTGGCCGGGGAGCTGCAGCAGGACTCGTTGAGCATCCGACGAGGGAAAAGGGGCGAGTTGTAGGCGCTCTCGGACATTTTGACGGCTGTTCTGGACGATGGTTGGGTTTGTTTTCAGTTTTACCTAGAAATGTAAAAAACGATCAGCACGGTAGAATTTGGGGGAATGTGACGAGGGATTAATGGGTAATGCATCAAAGTGTTGATTAGTGATTAAAAATCAAAATTATTTTTTGATGTGTTAGATCATAATCGCTAAATTAATCAACTATTTGATTACAAGATTTTTCCGTCGACATCGTTTCGAAATTGAGGGTATTCTGGATTTAAATTTTTTTTTCTCTATTTCAGTATCGTAATGAGTTCATAACAGCACTATAAACAGTGCTACAATGAACTCATTCCCGCATTGTTTCTAGTTATATTTTTCATTTTGTGGTAGTCAGCAGTGATAGTCGATCCTATCAAATTTCAACACACGTCAATTATTGTCAATATAAATCTGGATAAGGTGAAATATTTGTTGAGAGTAATAAATTTAATTTCATCAAAAAATAAGGTACAAGAGATTTCCTTCTTGCTAATTTTGAATCATTCATGATATCCGTGATCTGTCAACTTTCGTAACAGTAACACCAACTGCCAAGTTACAATACAAAAGTCACTGGGATCTATAATCCTAATATTTCATTAAATTTCAACAATATTTTACAGAACTTGCCTGAAATAGAAAAAATATCGTCTAATACTCGTTGTAGAAGGCAATTCCAACACTCATTCGTACGGAAACTCGCTCCTTCGTCGCTCGTTTTCGAATTTCGCATTCGTGTTTGAGTATCAGCCCATTCTGCAACTTGTTTTTGAATATACCTACTTTTATTTATATTTATCGAATGAAAAGTATTTACCCTGTGTGACTTATATATATTTTGAATAATATTAAACCCTGAATATCAAATACTGTTATTCTTTCTTTCTTTTATTTATATTTATACTCCATTCACTTTTATGAAGTCTCCCGTTTGGCAATGATGTAGGTCTATCACGTTTTTGTAACTAAAACTAAGGCAGGCTGGCACTCCTGAAATATCGTCAATGTCAAAACAATACTCTGAGACTTTGCCAATTTCTACTCTCAACATAATGTTCGATCCTAGACAAGATATTATCACAGACCATTATCTTCGAATAATAAAGAACTCTTCGCTTTGAAATTTAAAATGCCGATAGCAGTTTTGAAGAAGCAGAAACAAAGTATCAGGAAGTGCTAAACAGAACTGAAATCTTCAATAGGAAAAGATCATTCTGTTTTGGGACAATTTGAACTCTCGAATGGAATTACTTAGTTTGCTATCCTCTCACTATAGTTTATTAATGTTTAACAGTGACTTGGGTTTCGTAGTACTACTGCATTTTGAAACTGGTGTTTTCCTGCCGTATTATTCAGGTACTTTTATTATTTTTTGAATTGTTCTGTCACAACGTAACGGACTACTCTATCCATTAATTTTCATTAAAATTTAAACACTTGATTCTTGATTTTCGTACAAGGAAATAGCATAACTGAATCTTCCAACCAGTTTATATACGTGAAATATTTCTAGTAGCAACACAGAAAATATTTTCTTCAACAGACGCCAGGTCTTTGAAATTGTTGAATTCACATAATATCTTCTCAAGTTAATTATTTTTCCGAAGTAAATTCACAATGTGAAAAATACGTAATTACTACGACATCTATATAGAGAGGACAACGTGGCGTAGTTATCTGACAGGAAAATCACTAAAACCTAACATTTTCAAAATATACACGGTGATATTTGTCAAACTTTCATGGTCAACCGGGAGACTTTATAAAAGTGAATGCTGCCGATGGAACCATTGTAAAAATTCATAGAAGGAAAGATAGACATGTGACATTCTGAATAATTCATATTGATATCGTTGCCTACGATATCCATTAAGGAATGTGTGCATTTGTTGGAAACTGGAGTTGAAGCATCAGTAACTTTAGAACGATTATTACACAAAATTTGTTCAGCAGTTTCTACTTTATTTGTCAATGGATTTTCAATATAACTCTCTGCGACTGAAGTGGATATCCAATCACCGAGTCGTTTGATGGCTGGAAAATCTGCTCCACGGTCAAAAAGAATAGACGCAGCAGAACACCGAAAACAATACCCGGTATGAAGATGTGGTTACTCTAATTTGAGGAATGTTGCAATAACTGTCGTTAATTTGGAACATGTGTTAATTCTTACCGGTTGTAGTGAATATTTATAGTTTCTATAATAAACGAAAACATGTTCTTGTCGAGTGTGAGCTGATCTTATGCCCATATATCTCTGGATCAAATTCAAGATTGTATTTTCACCATTATCCACCACAGTAAATATTCAATTTGAATATGTTTTTGACTTATTTCGATCCCATATTTTGGACATCATTTTTGCGCGTATGTTCTGGGGAACATTGCTTTCTATCCTGACTTCACGAAAAAAAAATTGTTTCAAGCACTGACGTGAAGCCAGGAGCTTTTGCGCGTATGTTCTATTGTCCATTCTCCTGTATTGGACACTTTTAATCGAATTTACAATGGTGAATTCTATTGTCTATTCTCCTGTGTTGGGCAGCCTTAATGGAATTCACCATGGTAAATTCGATTAAGAGTGTTCAATACAGGAGAATGGACAATAGAACATACGCGCAAAAGCTCCTGACTGCACGTCAGTGCTTGAACCAATTTTTCGTATTTTTTTTGCAAACGTATACAATTCATCTTTCCTTAATGCACCCGCAACTCCAAAGATCAATGCGACCTACAGATCGAATTATGGTATAGTTATTCTTCATATTTTATGCACTATTCATAGTAGTAAGGTAAATTTCATCCTACATATATTTACCTTCGTATAGAAATTTACCGTTAATAAGGGTCATCAATGGATGATTTCATTAAACGTTAAACATAATCATTACTGCGAGGTCGACGGAAATAGGTATTTAATCAATTAGTTTTTTGATAAGAGCGATTAATGTTAATTATATAATTTACATCACATTTAGTTGCCAATCTATAGATTTTCAATCCAGTTCGGTGAATCAGTCAGAGTTACTTGTTCTATTGATATTTTGCAGCAAACCAATATTCATTTAATCAACTAGTTTATTAATGAAAGCGATTTATGTTCGAGGTCATTAATCGCTAGATAAATATATGATAATTATCGAATGGTTTCTTCCTGGGTTTTCTCTCCCAAACTCTGAAAAATATCTATTAAATAAAAATTTATTATTTTTTAATTGCTTCTGCGTAAGAAATACAAGATATTTGTCAGAATCAATAAATCGAACAATGTAGCCTGACAAACAATAACGAAACAACATCAACGATGAAACAACTATTATGCCCTATTTGTTCAGTGAATGCATAAGCACGCTTAAGCTCCTGCGCATGAGTACTTTATATAATTGTTATAAATATTATTTTTTTAACATATTGATGTTTTTATTATTATCACAAGGTACTGAGTTGAGGAATGAACTTATATGCTAACAAAACAAGTTGGATTAACACCGTGGCCAGAAGCTTCTGCGCGCTTGTTTAAATTTATAGCCAGAGGGGTCATCGATCCAGGTACTAATTTCGCTCGAAGCTGCTTAGCTCCAGAAAAAGTATAATATTCCCAATATTTCCATGAATGTAAGTCCGACTGTAAAAACAATCGTCCAAAAAAAACTGGTCCACTTTTCGGCCGAGAATGGTCTCAAATCATTAGTTTTGACTCAAATACATATATTCACTGTTGGGTCGAAAGTAAACAGTGCTGTATCTGTTTTGGCGTAAGACCCCATTCAAATGTTGGTTCCAAAATGGTGTCTGCGGTGGCGTAAGGTCCTATTCGAATACATGCATTCACTGTTGGTTCAAAAATGAACATTGCTGTGTTTATGGTGGCGTAAGGTCTCTGCTTAAATACATACTTTTAATGTTGGGTCTGAAATAAATATTTCTGAATCTGTTGTAGCGTAGATTATCCACATTTCACGTAATTTCATTTAAGGATCGATTTGAATTCAGTAGATATATCATTCATCAAAGCTATACAAATGAGAATAAAAACGAAAAAGAGCAATTTCGGCTGGGGGAATCGATCCCGGTATCCACGAGCTATGAATACGAAGCTCTAAACAATGTCGCTATGCTAAATCTGAACAGATCTATGTTGAAAGAAGGGTCTTGAATGCACGATCAGTATTGAGAAAACAAAATTTCATATGGGTATCACTCTGAAACCACTCGGTGGATTTTGCTCATTATTAATATACATAATTAACTTATTTACCGGCTCATTTGGACTCCAAACCTACTGTAAAAATTTCAACTCTCTTACTCATCGCGTCCGAAGATAAACGTGCTGACGGCTGGCCGGCCAGAATCAAGTTTGACCTCGGATTCATCATCGTTTGAATCGTTTGAAACCATTCTCAGCCAAAAGATCGAAAATTACAGACTTTTGTACGTATTGATATGCACTATGTTGGAATAAACCTTATTATTATTATTTCACAATTCATCGAACTTCATGAATTAAAATCTAACATAATTATTAAAAAAAAATGTTGTAACGTCTCCAAATACTCACACTGTCTTCCCAAATGGAACATAACTATTCCACCCCCGAGCCAACCGTTCCACCTGGACCGACTCCAAGTCTAAAACACCCCTCAACGGCTCGTGAAAACGAGCACTACAAACTAGATTACTTTCTTTTTTAATCCCATCGCGTTTTCCACCTCACAAAACAGGAGAGACAGTCGGAATAATCCTTAATAACGAATATTTTCCGCAGCCGGATAAGTAAACATTGTCACCTAAGATAAACATCGAGAGAGAAAAGTTGGGGTGCGCTCCGGTCGGAATCTCTGGAGATGGGAGACTCCTGCTTTCGACTGTGATAATTAGAAAAATAAAGATAAGCTATTGTCGGGGGGGAATAAAGGAACAGTTCGAATGAAATCTTCGTTTTCGTTCGATTCATTAAAAGGTAATACACATCGGCGGAATTCTTCTTGGAACCCTCGTATATACTGCTCCACAAAAGCTAAGTTTCCATTTTTTGGAGCTCTGTTTCTCGGAACAGAGTGCTTATCAATTTGCCCAAATGTCTGTAATTTTCGAATTTTTGGCTGAAAATGATCTTTAACGATCTGGTTCGACTCACTGATCAAAAATCTATGATCCAAATCGATTCCGTCCGGCCGTCCGTCCGACCGACCGTTAACACGAAAACTCTCGAACAGAATGAGCTAGACAATTGAAATTTTCAGAGTAGGTTCGAGGAATAAATTGATCGGTTAAGTTCGGTATTGGGCAAAATCGGCTTGATGGTTTCGGAGTAACGAAAAAAATTTTTTTTTACTTAACAACTTTTGGATTTAATTTTTTTAAGATGCAATTTTAACACAAAAATCCAATGATATCATTTTCAACTCTAACAATCTTAAACTTTCGGAGATATGATTTTTCAATAATACATTGTAGTTCTATGTATTCACTGTCTGTGTTCACTGTTCATAAATGTCCTCTTATCTAGCTATAAGAGTCATGTCAATTCGTAGTTTGAAAAGCAAGTATCTGATTCTTGAATTTGTGAATATATACAAAACTGTTTTGAAACCGAAGATAATATTGACTGGTTGCATATTGAATAATTTACGTATAAATTCGGGATGATGTTTCAGAAGATTTAGAATTGGATCATTTTAATGATGTAGTTTATGAAGGCAATAGGAAAGAAGAACATAATGGAATCATCAAAATAAATTACTGCTCGTTGACCACTGAAGTTAATATTACATTTTACTTCCTTAAGTAGTAAGACATGTTCCTATATACAGTAATTTCATAATGTTGCTGGTTAATATATTTTGAACTATTAAAATAATTTATCCGTAAGCCTCTACCTACTAAAATATCAGGAATAAATGGACAATCTGCAATGATTTGTCTTCATCGCAGAGGGTCGGAGTTCGTATGGATTCTCCATAGGTGGCACTGGTGGGGTTCCTTCCCTGCCAGTTCTCGACCGATGGATATAAAATTCCTAGAACGCCGTCAGTGTTTATTCAGTGTTTGGCTAAGTCACACTGATGATTGGTAATAACCATGAAACCCTGGGTCTGTGTCTACTCCTGAATTATAATTTCCTCTCTGGGGAACACTGAGCGATGAGGTGATCAGCCCGGCTACGCGGAATATTTGTTGATGGTTAAAATCAATAAATATTTCACCGTGTGTCTTGTTAGGAACTCAAAGGACTAGTTTCGACTAGCTGATGGCCTAAGTTCGTCAATGGACAAAATCAGTCGAGTAGTTTCGGAATTAATAGCCATCTGAAATTCAGTTTTCCCAATACTGAATTGATCGAATTAACCCTAATTTCGGTCACTGCGTTGTCATTTGACGACATGGAAATACTTCTTCTCTCCGTTCAGTCGTAATGTAAACAGTTGATGACAACATTTTTAACGCTGTAGAGCACCGGACACCAAATGTAAACTTCCTGGTTGTAGAGGTACTTCCAGGATTTTTCATGAAAATATCAAGAACAAAAACTGATTTTTAGCATTGCATAAAGAATAAGAAAATAAAATTAACTTTTATTGATGATTGAAATTGGCTTTAATTTTATCGTGAAGACAATCATTTGTAACCATTTGGTCTCGGTGTTCTGAAATGAGGAGGCCATTAAATTCAAACACAATAAAAAAACACATTTTTTTGAAGTAAAATATCATTATTCGCACCAAAATATTGCGATTCAAAAAAATATTTTTATTATTCAAAAACAAAAAAGAATGACCGCAAGGGTTAAAGCACGGTCGTTACTTGAAAGATACCGACACGTAGACGTATGCAGAATTTTATGATGATTGCATGACTAGAGTATTAATTAATAAATTTGTTTTAATTCTCAGAAACTATTCTGTGTTCATACAGTATTATCGCATAAAAGAAATATGTCATTAAAATGGTTTTAAATGTACTCATATCTTATAAAAGTTGAGAAAACGATCTATATCGATGGTAAATTCGAATAAGAGCGTCCAATAGAGGTGAATAAAACATTATTAATAGTAAGTTTGTCGGTTTAAGTTTAAATTTTATTTTTGTTTTTTTCATTTCAATTGAAATAATAATTCCGAGGAAATGGTTATTGACCGAGTTTTGGTTGATTTTTTCCCAAAGTTACATGAAACGTGGGTAATTTACTATATTATTAGATATTAAAATTGCTGCTAAACAGAATGTTTTTCTTTAATTGTCAACTCATAATTTTTGATGACACAGTCGTACGATTGGACCGATTTGTTTCATAGAAATTACTCTCGAAATAAACTATCGAAAATAAACCCATGTTTTTCACCTTATGGCACAATTATATTATTGAACTGATTTGTGCCCTTACGCCAGGCGCACAAACAAAGCACTGTTCATTTTTTTAATGGATCCTCACACTACCACACACACAGCACTGTTTATTTTTGATCCAATGGTGCAGATATGTATATGAACAGAGACCTTACGCTGCCACAAACACAGAACTGTTAATTTTCCAACGAACAGTGAATGTATGTATTTGAGTCGAAAATACCTTTTTCCTGGAGTTAAGCAGCCTTGTTGAGTTCAATACCTGGATGCGTGATCCTTCATTTTCGAATTGATACCCCGATTAATTATCGAAATTTGCTTTATACTCGTTTATACGAATCATCCATCGGTTTGTTGAAATTCAAAACGGCCCTTAAAAACTTTATGATCCCTCATTAATCCTATCATTATTTTTATTTTATCCCAGTGATTAATATCAGTCATATAATGGCGTAATTTTTCAGGTTTCATCAATAATACTAATGTATTATGCATGTATCATTGGAATTTTATTAAAATCGGAATATTTACTGTATTTATGGTTATCACAAAAACCCTTTGGGATTTGTAAAATAAATAAGTCTTCTCCATTATTCAAACTGATATGCCAGCAAATAAATTATGCGTGTTTGATGATGTCGAATTGAATTGATTCAATCAAAAATGCGGGATAACACGAATACATGAATTTCCGATGAAGATAGATAATTATAGATATTCTAATATTCCATATGTTAATCAACGTTCTTTAGTTACTTATTTTAGGCTTACGATACGTTAATATTGAGGGGAATTTCAGTGTTGATTAGCTGCAGTAGGTACTATAATATAAAGTCTATTAAACATTTCACTCACACATTCATTTCACAATGAATATAACAATGGCTATAAAGCCATTCAATTGTGAAATTGACCAGAAGCCATAAATACGATGATATTAAATATATTTATTACCATGCATATTCACAGCTACTCAGATGAATATACGGGAATATTTTTTATTGAAAATAGTAAAGGTAAATGGTTCCTTTCTGGATTTTCTCTCCCAAACTTCGATTATTTTAATCAAGAACACAGCATCTTACAAGAAAATATATTTTTTGGATTCTCATTCATTTTGGAACAAATCTGATCTCTTAATTTGCTTTCAGTCGACGCGCAAACATTTCCACACCGCATCAGATTTTTGAGGAATTGATCCTGATGTAAAACGATTTTTATTTTTTAAGCGGAAACCGTGCGTTGGACAGAGAAAACCCATGAAATCAAATTTATTCAAAAATTAATGAGGATCTCAGAAGTAATTTTTATTTCAGAAAAAAGGAGTGGCGTAGAATTTTTTTCTCCAAAACTATTCAATCAAAACCCGGACAGACACCGCTGGTGGAGAAATGGAAAATTTTTGAATATCACAAAATGCACCTTGATGCATAGAAAAAATGTTCCAGATTTCATAAAGATATCTGTAATATTTTCTAAGTTATTATTAAAAAACTGATTTTTTTTCAAAATTTCATCATCTCAAAAGTTAAGATTTTTAAGACATACCTTTATAGGAAGTTTTTTCCTTAAAGTAAGTCAAAAAATCACCACCTTAAATATCAGCATGTCTTTGGAACACCCAGTATAGAAAAATAATGAACAATGTTTCTGAGACTAAATCAGACTCCTTCATCAGACACCAAGCGAAAATCTTCAGAATTATTTTTAATTGACAGTTATTCTGAAATTTGTCTCATTTGTCGTTGAAATAACATAGCAACATGAGGTCCACCTCATTCTTCAAGAAATTCAACCAACTATAGTCATTTCCAATAGAGCAATTCTCAAAAATGTTTTCTCTGTCTAACAAAATACAAGTCGACTCCTTAAGTTTACTTTTTGGCGCTCTTGTTCCTCGGAACAGAGTGCTTATCAATTTTCGTTATGGGGCAAAATCGGCCAGATGGTTTCGGATTATGGAACACAATTTTTGGCGCTCTAGTTCCTCGGAACTGAGTGCTTATCAATTTGCCCAAATGTCTGTAATTTTGGAATATTTCGATGAAAATGGTCTTAAACGATTTGGTTCGACTCACTGATCAAGAATCCGTGGTCGAAATTCATTCTGTCCGGCTGGCCGGCCGGCCGGCCGTAGGCACGATAACTCTTGAACGGAATGAGCTAGAGAGTTGAAATTTTCAGAGTAGGTTTGGGGGATGAATATCTCGGATGAGTTCGTTATTGGGCAAAATCGGACAGATGGTTTCGGAGTAACAAAAAAAAATTTTTTTTTTTACGAAACCAATTCCAATTTAAATTTTTTTTAATACGCAGTTTTATCATAAAAATCCATTCATATCATTTTCAACTCTAACAAGCTAATACTTTCGGAGATATGATTTTTTTAAATTTCATTGTAAATCGTATTTCACAGATTGATATAATTATTATTCTATGTATGAATTCTCATAATGTCAACTTAACAGAAGGGAATATTGTAACTTCAAAAATATTGGGGTTGAAATACTCGTATTTTAGCGATGCAACGGGGACCTCACCCGAAAATGTTTGAAAATATTACGTAAATATTGAAAGCATAATTCTGTAGTTCAGAGAGGAGAAAATTTGGTGAACGTAGGTCAGGAAATTTTTGATCGATTACAAGGTAATTTCTTATTATTACTTATCTTCTTTCATATTTGTTTTATGGAATACCTACTATTTGTAGGTACTTTAAACCTGTTTTGGGCAATTGTCATACGAAACTTGTTTTTTTGGCGCTCTAGTTCCTCGGAACAGAGTGCTTATCAATTTGCCCAAGTGTCTGTAATTTTGAAATTTTTGGCTGAAAATGGTCTCAAACGATTTGGTTCGACTCACTGATCAAGAATCCGAGTGCGAAATCGATTCTGTCCGGCCGGCCGACCGGCCGTAGGCACGATAACTCTCGAACGAAAGGAGTTAGCGGATTGAAAATTGCAAGGTTGTTTTGGAGCGTAAATATCTCGGACAAGTTCGTTCGATCCATCTGAAATTTAGCATCAAATTGTAGAATCATGACCTTTATACGCATGTGAAGTTTTGTATTGACCAGATTACCGCAAAGTGCAAAAAAAAAATTGAAAATTTAAAAAAAGTTTTTCCACAATAACTCTCGAACGGAATGAGCTAGGTAGTTGAAATTTTCAGAGTAGGTTAGGGAGATGAATATCTCGGTTAAGTTCGTTATTGGGCAAAATTGGCCAGATTTAATTCGATTTCTTCCATGGTGCAGTTCTCATTCTCATGATTGCTCATTTAATCTTGATAAATAAACTATTATTTGAATTGAATTTCCTTTATGATGCAGCTCTATCATATGTATACATTGATATAATTCCCAACTCAGAGAAACCAATACTTTCGGAGATATAATTTGTCTGTTTGAACTAGAGCGCCAGAAAGCTCCTGTCCACAGGGCTTGAACCCATTTTTTTTCTTACATTACAAATTTCAAATTCTATTTTTTTTAAGATGGAGTTTCATCATAGGAATCTAATAGTATATTTTCAACTCAAACCAGCTAATACTTTCGGAGATATGATTTCTCAAAATTTCAATAATACATCGTACTCCTATGTTTTCATAGAATGCTGCAATTATTCTATCTATGAAGTATTGTATGATCTGTGTTCGTACATGTCATAAATATATCTTGAAGAGACATGTTAGATTTATTTCTGGTTAGTTACTCATGATATAAAATACCCTTTCTGTTCTAGAAAACAAAATATGATTTAATGCAAAATGAACCATTGGTCATTTTTATAATATAATGCCCTTGGATAATCCATATTATGATGGAAATATATTCTTTGTTAAGATACATAATCAAATTGGGTTCAGAATACCTCCAGTAAAAACAAAACTGCAATCTTGTCTAAGTTTTAATTGATATAATATAATTTTCAAAGTAGATTTGAGGAATGAATATCTCGGATAAGTTCTTTATTAGGCAGAATCGATATGGTGATTTCAGATTAATAATTTTTGACTCTTTTGTTTTTCTTTTAAATTCAGCTTCTTTTATTATGGAATTCTATCATAATAATCCATTGATATCATTCCTAACTCTGAGAAACCAATACTTTCGGAGATATGATTTGTTAAAGATTGAACAAGAGCACCAAAGCTCCTGTCCACAGGGCTTTCCCACTCTTTTACGTCATCAGATTTCGTCATCAGAATCTTTGTTTTATTCCAATCCATCATATGATCTCTATTGATTGTAAAAAATGTTCGGTTGATTTTTATTTTTGTATGTATATATGCCCTAAGTTCCTATGTTCGGCTTTCTTAACTCTAGTGGTATCGATGTTCCTCCTGTATACGATTTACCACAAATACAATGAATATTATATGCAAAGTTTTTGGATTTTTTTCTCATTAATCCGTTTTGTCTTATTTAATAAAGACCTAAGATTATTTTCAGTCTTGAAAACGATTATTATATCGAACTTAGAACCGATTCCTCTCATCTTTTCCGAAAGGTATCACATTCAATAAATTGGGTTGATTATTTTGTTGTAGTTGATTTAATGTTAATTGATTAGGAGCTCATCTATATACATTCATGATCGATGTATTTATGAATCGTATCGGATGTCCATTATCTTCAAGAAATTTTTTGGTGAAATCAATATCCTTATTTCGATCGTAAAATGAAACTGTGTTACTATGTCTAATGTATCATGACGTTACATTTCAAGAAATTTATAACTATTTAGAACAAGGGAGTTCGCTTGTAAAACTTGAATATTTGTCCCTAGAGATGACTGGGTTTTAGTTGCCATGTGGGGTCTAAGCCTTGAAAATAATAGTTTTACAGAAGACAACTTTGCTTTGTCCGATATTGAAATTTCTCCCTGCATCTGAAATTTCGGATTTATTCCCACTCTATATAAAAACGATAAATGAGAATATTGATGTAACCTATCAGGGCGTTTTTAAGATCGAAAACCCAATCAATATTGATATTTCGCCCGTTTATATCCAAATGAAGTAACCTGATTTACTTCTATCTGGTCGTTTGAATACAATTACACTGCAAGAAACCAACAATATTTCCTTATAATTATTACCTATTTCCTGGTTCTCGAAACAATCACTTTTTCCATTAGTTCGCGAAACTACTACTACCTTGCTCTGTATCGTAATTATACAATTTTATCGTTTATACTATAATTCAAGTTTCGTACCAACTAATTATTTACTTCTTTCTTGTGGCATATTTTCATATAGAAGGAAGATTTTAAATTGTATGAATATTACATTTGTATAATTACTTCGTTCTTGTTATCAGGATATCGGTAACAAGAAAATACAGTTTGTTTTTCGACTAAGCGGACCACTTTATCAAACTCTTCGTAACTGTTATTTAATTGCAAATAACAATTTAGGTCCGCAGTAATCTACAAGATTACTGCTAGGTGCTTGAAGTTAGGTGTACTCCTTTTTCATCAGTTGTACATTCACAACGACATTAATCATCGAGATTAATAATTTGAAGTGACAAGAGCGACTCGAAGTAGTACCTGAGCCGAACCGAGTTTGTCATCGTATGACTCAGAGTAAAGATATCTGCACATTTCTAATAATTGATTTATGGACTCGATCTTCAACTTTCTCTGGAATATTCCCGGTATCGGAACCATGTAGAATAATATTCCCTTTATGGTAGAAACCTTACCAGAAACAGGTAAAGTATAAAGCGAGAATCACCCAAGAAGGGTGGGTAGTACCGATTTGGTAAAATTACCGTGTGTAGCCCAAACAGTTCTGCTCGAAGTAAAATTATGTTTCTGTTTTCGTCAAGTGTTTCAATGATACCCGTAATCGTAGCACCTCAAATCTTTGTCAAAGACTGTCACTGTGACAAATTTCGGAATAACTGTCGACAATAATAATTCTGAAGATTTCTGCTTGGCGTCTGAGTCTGATTTAGTTTGCGAAACGTTACAGAATAGTTGTTTTATAGTTGATGTTGTTCCGTTACTGTTTATCAGGCAACTATTTCTATATATTGCTTCTGACAGATACTTAGTGTCACTCCCAAAATGTTCTTTAATGATTATTTAATAATAGAATTGAATTAAATACTCGAAATTGCAAGTAAAGTCAATATTTTTGAAAAAAATGGGTTCAAGCTCTGTGGACAGGAGCTTTCTGGCACTCTAGTTCAAACAGACAAATTATATCTCCGAAAGTATTGGTTTCTCAGAGTTGGGAATTATATCAATGTATTCTTATGATAGAACTGCATCATAAAGGAAATTCATATCTCCGAAAGTATTAGCTTGTTGGAGTTGAAAATGATATCGATCGATTTTAATGGTGAAACTGCATCTTAAATAAAAATTGTATTTGAAATTTGTTGCTTAAGAAAAAATTTTTTTTTCGTTACTCCGAAACCATCTGGCCTATTTTGCCCAACAAAGACTTAACTGAGATATTCATCTCCCTAACCTACTCTGAAAATTTCAACTGCTTAGCTCATTCCGTTCGAGAGTTATTGTAGAAATTTTTTTTTTTTAATTTGGAATTTTTTTTTGACACTTTGCGTTAACCTGGTCAATAGAAAACTTCACATGCGTAAAAAGGTCAGGATTCTACAATTTGTTGCTAAATTTCAGATAGATCGAGTGATCAGTTTCGGAAATATTCATAAAAAATGTGTTTTACTAAAATCAGCCATAACTCCGAAATCGCTTGATAGATTTCACCCATTAACCAATTAACGTCCGGCCGGACAGAATCGATTTCGACCTCGGATTCTTGATCAGTGAGTCGAACCAAATCGTTTGACATCATTTTCAGCCAAAAATTCGAAAATTACAGACATTTGGGCAAATTGATAAGAGTAATAACATAATGAAAGAAGGCATTCAAAGAAGTGTCATTTAAAATAAATAAGAGTGCCAAAAATTAATAATCCGAAACCACCAGACTGATTTTACCCAATCCATCCAAGATATTCATTCCTCAAATCTGCTCTGAAAATTATATTATATCGATTGAAACTTAGCCACTATACCAGTTTTTTTTCTACTGGAGATATTCTGAACCCAATTTGATAGGTTTCTTTCTGGATTTTCTCTCCCAAACTCTAATATCTATAAAATTAAAATTAATTATTTTGAGATTTGCTTCTGCGTAAGAAACTCAAGATATTTGTAAGAAGCAATCAATTGAACAATGTTGCCTAATAATCAACAACTAAACAACATCAACGAAAAACAACTATAATGAGCATACCTACCACAGTATCCTTTAATAATTACTTTTAACTCACCAAAGTATATATTTCCATCATCATATGGATTATCCAAGGGCATTATATTATCACCCAAAAATTATAATATCCTATAATCCTCATAATTCTACCATAGCTGAGGTTATTTCATTGGTCACTTTGCAATCAATCATACTATGTTTTCAAGAACAGAAGGTATTTTATATCATGAGTAACACATTTTCTGCCGTATTCACAAAGCATTCAATCTCCGTCAAGTCCTAACTGAGGTCCTCGGTGAAGGATAAATAAGAATAGCAACCTCAGTTTACGTATGTAACGGTGCTGAAACAGGCCTGTTTCACGTTAATTTTCATTTAAACTGAGGTTGCGATTCTTATTTATCCTTAACTGAGGATCTCAGTTAGGACGGAGATTGAATGCTTTGTGAATACGGCGGTTTGAATATAACCAGAAATAAATATGATATGTCTCTTATGGGTAGATTAGATGACATGTATGAATACATATCATCAAATTCATAGATACAAATCGTTAATTTTCGATCACAGCATTGTGCGAAATTATAGAATTATGATATAGGTATTATTGAAAATTTGAAAAATCATATCTCCTTAATAGTAGTTTGTTAGAGTTGAAAATCATATCAATGTATTCTTATAGTGAAACTGCATCTCCAAAAATTGAATTTGAAACTTATAATGTAAAACAAAATATTTTTTTCGTTACTCCGAAACCATCAAGCGGATTTCGCCCAATAACGAACTCAACTGAGATATTTATCTCCCGAAAATACTCTGAAAATGCCAGCTGTCTAGCTCATTCCGTTCGAGAGTTATCGTGCTAAAGACCAGCCGGACAGAATCGAACCAAATCGTTTAAGACCATTTTCATCGAAAAATTTGAAAATTACAGACATTTGAGCAAATTGATAAGCACTCTGTTCCGAGGAACATAAGAACGCCAAAAATTATACGAACCCATTTCGAGAACCTATTGGCAGAACGCTCTGAATCAAAATCCCACATCGATTTTTGCGTGTATGTTCTGGGGAACATCGCGTTATCATTTTGCCCAAATGTCTGTAACTTTCGAATTTTTTGACGAAAATGGTCTCAAACGATTAAGTTTGACTCCCCAAAGAAGAATTCGAGGTCAAATTTGATTCTGTCCGGGCGACCGTCCGGCCGTCCGTTCGGCTGTTGCCACGATAACTTGAGAACGAAAAGAGCTAGCGACTTGAAATTTTCAGGGTGGGTGGCGCATCCCAATACGACAGACAAGTTCGTTAATGGGCATAATCGGCCAAGTGGTTTCCGAGTAATAATTTTGCTTTCAAACAATATAAATCCGATCGAATTGTAACTTGGTGAGTAGTTGTAGAATATAAACCTAAGCACGTTCGTGAAATTTTGTCTGAATCGTATGGCTAGAAAATTAAAAAAAAATTATTAAAAGTATTTTTGTTGTCACGATAACTTGAGAACGGAAAGAGATAGCGGCTTCAAGTTTTCAGGTTAGGATGTGCACCAGAACGCGACATTTCAGTTTATTTATGAGCATAATCGGCTGAACGGTTTTAGAGTTATAGCCGTCTAAAATTTGGTGGTTTTTTGTTCCTCATTAACTCGAAAAATACTGAACCGATTGAATTCAAACATGGTTATTAGTTGTAGAATGCCAACGCGAAAATGTTTGCAAAATTTGGTGAGGATAGCATTTGTAGAAAATTTTTAATAGATCATTGAAAAAAAAAATTCTATATATCAGTAACTATTCGTTTGAAATGGCTGAAAGTTTGCAAGAGTCTTCATAACCTAATTCTACTGCCAAGTTTCAAGTTTTAATACGATAGGTTAAATATTGTTGGAGATTCGAGCATTCTTGTGTGAGTTCAGTAGATGGGTTACCGTTGCCTCGATAACTTTCGAACGAAAGGAGATAACGACTTGCAATTTTCAGGGTAGGATGCGTATCCGAAGGGGAGAGTTGAGTTCGTTTTTGGGCATAATCGGTCTAACGGTTTCCGAGTTATACCCACCTGGAATATTATTTCCTTGATAACTCAAAAAATAAATATTCGATCGAAGCACCAAGGTAACTAGTAGTAGAAAATCAACATAAAGACGTGTTTAAAATTTTGTAAGAACCGTACCCCTAGAAAATTTGAAAAAAATTACGAAAAAAAAAATTTTAAGAACCGTACCCCTAGAAAATTTTAAAAAAATCACAAAAAAAAAATTTGTTCAAGCACTGACGTGAAGTCAGAAGCTTTTGCGCGTATGTTCTATTGTCCATTCTTCTGTATTGGACACCCTTAATCGAATTACCCATGGTAAATTATGTTGTCCATTCTCCTGTATTGGACACTTAATTCGAATTTACCATGGTAAATTCGAATTAAGAGTGTCCAATACAGGAGAACAGACAATAGAATTCAACATGGTAAATTCGATTAAGAGTAACCAATACAGGAGAATGGACAATAGAACATACGCGCAAAAGCTTCTGACTTCACGTCAGTGCTTGAACCAATTTTTTTTCATGGGCCGGATTTAGTTGTATGAGACCAATTTGAGCTCAACATTCGTAAAAGACAGACATTTGGACGAAACGATAATCGCCCTAGTACTAGCGCACAAAAAGTGGCTCATAAATAGAAGCGCCAGTAGCGTACGTTAAAGTGAACCAGTTGTTCCATCCTTTCTGAAAGCAGGAAACTCATTGTTTAGATTCTCGAATAGTCCGCAGAGGATTGAATCCGCTGAATATTCCAGAATTCGTGTCGCATTAAAACTTGATAATCTCTCTCCGAAAACGTATCTGCCCCTTAGTCGGGCAGCAATATATTTCGCGGGGCCGTCAGGAGATGAATAAATTCAAATTTGGATTCAAAGAACGGGACGAGCCGAGCCCTGTCTTGCATACAATATTGAAAACCTGCAAAGGCGTTAGTCGTTTTTCATTTTCTCCCGTTAGTTTGATACGAAAAGCCATCTGGGATGCCGAGTGACCTCGGAGCACAATAACGCGCGAAGTTATATTATTGAAAACTTGGGCTGAAACTTTGTTCGGCGAAGAAAACTTGTCTGAGTCCGCCATCTCGAAATAAATATTAAGTGAGGCGTTTTTTTCGATTCTTAATGCCTTTTTTCGACGCGGAGCCTGACGGAAGAATGAAGCGAACAAAAAAAGGGGACCGCTAGATGAGATATTAGTTTTTGTATCGGAATGGAAAACGGATGATTAGTTCTTTTTTTCCGTCAAGATTGATCACTGAGAGAGACGGGGTTTCGGCGGTATTGATCCAATGCATTGCAACGGGGTGATTTCCTGTTCAGAATTTTGCATATACAAACATTCAATTAATATTAGTTGTAAAATATATCGTCGGCGACACCGCAAAACCAATTAACCGACAAAAATTCAAAAATGAGATTTCGGCGGTAATTATCTGATTGTATTTGTGGGGATGGGTGTGCAAATTCTTTTCAGAAAGTATACAGGCACTGGAATAATCAATACCAAGTAGTTGTAACTATTTTTAATTTAATCTAATTCATCAATCCAAAATTATGAAGTTTTTAGTGCCTCCTGACAATGTTGTTTTCGGCAGTTACTTGGTTTTGCGGTGTTGCCGACGATATTCAGATTCAGTTTTGTAGTGTAGAATTAGTTTCATATTTCTGTATGAATCCTGAGCATCTATACTTTTTAGTAAATTCTATGATTCTGCAGAAGCCAGTGGTTAACCCATTAAGTATTAGCGTTCCATGTAACGAACAGACAACACCACCCGCTTAAAGTGCGCTCAAATATTCTGTTATATTTCACTATGTTTTCAGTTCATGATGCCTATATCAGTCGATAGGTCATCCGCCGTATTCACAAAGCATTCAATCTCCGTTAAGTCCTAACTGAGGTCGTCAGTTAAGGATAAATACGAGTCGCAACATCAGTTATCGTGAAAATTAACGTAAAACAGGCCTGTTTTGCCACCATTACATACGTTAACTGAGGTTGCGATTCTTATTAATCCTTAACTGAGGACCTCAGTTCGGACTTAACGGAGATTAAATGCTTTGAGAATACGGCGGCATATCTATTAACTTGTTATCAAATCTGCCTCGTTTCAGATCAGCATTGGCGCTCTTGTTCCTCGGAACAGAGTGCTTATCAATTATCCCAAATGTCTGTAATTTTCGAATTTTTGGATGAAAATAGTCTTAAACGATCATCGTCTTTGCGACCAATAAATACCTTACCTGCTGTTGAACAAATTCTGGAATGAGCTGTATGTGTTCAACTAAAGCAATACATAACAATTGGTTCAAGCCCTGTGGACAGGAGCTTTCTGGTGCTCTTGTTCAAACAGATAAATTATTTCTTCGAAATTATTGGTTTCTCAGAGTTGGGATATTATATCAATGTATTCTTGTAATAGAACTGCATCATAAAGGAAATTAAATAATAGTGTGTATTTATCAAGATTAAATGAGCTAGCTGAGAATGAGAACTGCACCATGGAAGAAATCAAATTAAAATAGCTGAAATGAATTTGACTCTCTCTTATAGAACAGGATGACATGTATGAGTATGAACACAGATCATATAATAAATCATAGATATAATAAATATAGCATTCCGTGAAAACATAGAAGTACGATTCATTATTGAAATTTTGAAAAATCATACCTCCGAAAGTACTTTATTGTTCGAGTTGAAAATGATATCAATGGATTTTTATGGTGAAACTGCATCTTAAAAAAAAATTTATTTGAAATTTGTATTTGAAAAAAAATTTTTTTTTTTCGGTACTCCGTAACCAGATATTTGATATTTTGCCCAATAACGAAATTAACCGAGATATTTATCTCCCTAACCTACTCTGAAAATTTCAACTGCCTAGCTCATTCCGTAATCCGTTCGAGAGTTATTGTAGACCCAAAATTTAAGAATTTTTTTTTACACTTTACGGTAACCCGATCAATACAAAACTTCACACGCGTATAGAAGTCATGATTTTACCATTTGATGCTAAGTTTCAGATAGTTCGAGTGATCGGTTTCAGAAATATTCATAAAAAATGTTTGTACTGAAAACGGCCATAACTCCGAAACCGCTTGATGGATTCCGCTTGTTAACAAACTCGTCCGAAATATTTACGTTCCAACCCTACTCAACAAATTTCAATTCTGTAACTCCTTCCATTCGAGAGTTATCGTGTTAACGGATGGACGGCCGGACAGATTCGATTTCGACCACGGATTCTTCATCAGTGGGTCGAACCAAATCGTTTGAGACCATTTTCAGCCAAAATTCGCAAATTACAGACATTTGGGCAAATTGATAAGCACTCTGTTCCGAGGAACAAGGGCGCCAAACAAATAATATGTGAATACCAATCTGGATTCAGGGAGGGATATGCTTGTGGAATGGCTCTACAATATGTGTTCAATGAATGGAATGAAGGGAAATAGTAGGAGTTATCTTTCTAGATCTGAAAAGGGCCATTGAAACTGTTGACAGGATAAATGTGCTGGACAAATTGAGGGCATATGGTATTGTTGGAAATATATACAAATGGGTCAAAGACTATCTGAAGAATAGGAGACAAGAAGTTAAAATAGGAGATGAGTTGGTGTTGATTTTGGAGTACCACAAGGTAGCGTATTGGGACCTTTATTGTTTGTTTTTTATATAAATGACATTCAGTATGTGTTCCATAACTGTAAGAACCATTTGTTTGCCGATGACACAGTTATTAATATGGGGGGGGGGGGGATAATTGGACACTCTGGTGGAGGGCATAAACGGTGACATGAAGATTTTGAAAGACTAGCTGAATGTAAATAGATTGAAGTTGAGTGTCAGAGAAACGAAAGCTATGTTGATACCAAACGCCAATATCTGCGCAAAATTCGAAGAAAGCAATTTGATTTTTGAAGTTTATGGTGAAGGGATTGAACTTGTGGATGAAATTAGGTATCTGGGGGTGATAGTTGATAGTAGTCTAAGGTTTGATGAACATATAAATCATACTTGTGGAAAAATTGCTACGAAACTTGGTGTTTTATGTAGAGTAGTTGACATTTTATTCCAGGAAGTTGATTTATAACACAATTGTTCTGCCACATTTCAATTACTGTCCCACAATTGTGTACATGGCAAATCAGGGTGAAATAGAAAGATTGCAGAAACTGCAAAATAGAGTGATAAGACTTATATTACAATGTGATTACAGAACCTCGATTGAATATATTTTACATACCTTGAATTGGTTGGAGGTTAAATCAATTATAAAGTACAATGTCATGGTATTCATTCACAAGATAAACACAACCATGTGTCCCCAATATCTGAGAAATATATTGGTGAGGTTTAGTGCTGTTCATGTCCATGATACTAGGGATTAGGATAATTTCGTTTTGAAAAAGACGAAGAAATCACAGACACAGTGTGCAGTATTCTATAATGGTGTGGTGTAATATAATAAACTTGGAAGTGAATTGAAGAGGAGACCACAATCCACGTTCTCGACAAAATATAAGCGAGTTTGAACAAAATGGCGTATGCGCTGGTTCTGCCATCAGCTCTCCAAGTAAAGAAAGACACACGGTGAAATACTTATTGAGTTTAACCATCAACAAATATTCCGCGTGGCCAGACTAGATCATCGCATCGTTCAGTGTTTCCCAAAGAGGAAAGCGTCATTCAAGTATTTCAAGTACAAACCCAGGGTTTGATGGTTATTATCAATCATCAGTGTGACTTAGCCGACACTGAATGACACCGCATTCGTTCTAGGAAACTTGAATCCGTCGGTCGCGAACTGGTAGGGAAAGAATCCCACCAGCGCCACCTATGGAAATCCTTACGAACTCTGACCCTCTGCGATGAAGAAACCTTGAGTGATGATCAGCGACGTTCATTCTTTTGCTATAAGAGGGTCAGGGATGGCAATGTCATCTACCTATATAAGACCTTAACGGACTAGAAACGCCCGGTTTAGTGTGGTTAGATAAACCACCAACCAGTGAACATTCAATTCAATTAGCACAGTACACATCATTGAAAGTTCTCCTAGATTATTCAGTTCTAAAAATATTTAGCCACGTGTTCCATTTCCACTTCAATTGTGATGAAAATTTAAATTTCTAATCCTATAATGAAATACCCTCCATTTTAAAAATCGCACAGCCCTCTGAAAAGAATTTCGGAATTTAATAAATCGCATGAAAACAATACACCATCATCTCAACCATCACTCCAAACCGTATTTCAAACGAGAATATGCAAACATAAAGTGAAAAATGCATCTCTTCCTCCCACCATCCCGAGCAGAAAATTCACAAAGACGATAAATAATTCACTTTCATCCAGATAGACAACGAACTTAACCATGCGAACCTGCCACAACCCGGCTCATAAACCTACCAGAGGCGCACTTTTATTATTCAAGGCATAATGCCGCCAAAACACCACGCCATCGACGACCCACAGAATACAAAGCGCATCGTTTTACGGCCTCCGTAACTCGCAACCATAGAACCAGCCGAGCGGTTACAATTTACCTTTTTTTCCGCCGAAAACCACTGACTTTCGATCCGTCACTCGGGCTCATTTAATAATTCACAGAGGTTTCTTTGATGTCGATTTAATATGGATGTCGCATAACTCTCGGAAGATCTGTGTAAACATCCTGTAAACATCAATTGACGCGATCGTTTGCTCCGTTTCTCTGGTATGATTACGTGAACATCGAATATCGGTTATATACAGATTTGGTTTCTTTGACTGGGGAAAATGGAAGGAGTTGGGTCATAGACGATTAACTCAACTTCCATACCCTCAAAACTAGATACATAGAATACGTCGTGAAAGAAAAAAGTTTTTCACGCGCTTAGTTTTTTGTTTTTGTAAGAATTTCAATGAAACCTATTGCATTAATTGTCGATAATTTGTCTTGAAAGAAAAATGTTTGTCGTGCGCTTAGTTTTTGGCGCTCTAGTTGCTCGGAACAGAGTGCTTATCAATTTGCCCAAATGTCTGCAATTTCCGAATTTTTGGCTGAAAATGGTCTCAAACGATTTGGTTCGACTCACTGATCAAGAATGCGAGGTCGAAATCGATTCTGTCCGGCCGGACCGGCCAGTCCGGCCGACTGGCCGACCGTAGGCATGATAACTCTCGATCGAAAGAAGTTAGAGGATTGTAATTTGCAAGGTGGGTTTGGAGCGTAAATATCTCCGACGAGTTCGTTAATGGCCGAAATCCATCAAACGGTTTCGGAGTTATGGCCGATTTTATTAAAAACATTTTTATGAATATTTCCGAAACTGATCACTCGATCAATCTGAAATTTAGCATCAAATTGTAGAATCATGACTTTTATACGCATGTGAAGTTTTGTATTGACCAGGTTACCGCAAAGTGTCAAAAAAAAAAAAATTTTGAAAATTAAAAAAAAAAAATTCTACAATAACTCTCGGACGGAATAAGCTAGGCAGTTGAAATTTTCAGAGTAGGTTAGGGAGATGAATATCTCGGTAAAGTTCGTTATTGGACAGAATAGGCCAGATGGTTTCAGAGTAACGAAAAAAAAAAATTTTTTTCAAGTAACAAATTTCAAATTCAATTTTTATCTAAGATGCGGTTGTACCATAAAAATCCATTGATATCATTTTCAACTCCAACAAGCTAATACTTTCGGAGATATGTTTTTTCGAAATTTCAATAATGACTCGTACTTCTATGTTTTCACACAATGCTATAATTATTATATCTAAGCATTATTATATGGTCTGTGTTCATACTCGTACATGTCATCCTGTTCTATAAGAGAGAGTCAAATTCATTTCAGCTATTTTAATTTGATTTCTTCCATGGTGCAGCTCTCATTCTCAGATTGCTCATTTAATCTTGATCAATAAACTATTATTTGAATTGAATTTCCTCTATGATGCAGTTCTATCATGAGAATACATTGATATAATTCCCAGCTATGAGAAACCAATACTTTCGGAGATATAATTTGTCTGTTTGAACAAGAACGCCAGAAAGCTCCTGTCCAGAGGGCTTGAACCATTTTTTTGAGCTTCCAACAATATCATTTCAATGAAAGTTTGCTTGAACCTCGAGGTCGATATCCTACTCCTGAGTACCAAATTTCGGATGTGCGATTTCGGTTGTAAATATCGGGAAAATAAAATTTCAAATGAGTAAATCTGCGAAATTATTGGGTTGATCTAAAGTCTTCTTCTCTAGATGGAAATCGTGTTTATGGCCAATCAGAAGGACAAACTGAATTTAATTTCACTATTTGTGGCACAAAACTCGAAAACTACAGATATTTGGGCATAATGACATCAAACTGGTACGAGAAGCCAAAAATTATTGCTTTTACGCAGATATTATTTTCCATAAATTACAAAACAGACATTGCGTGCCAAAGTCAATACAAAAAGAGACTCTTCAATGATTTCTCGAAGAACAGTCACGTAGAAACCACAAAAGCCCAATAATAGAAATCGCTAAATAACCAGCAACGCCACTAAATATCCCTGAGTTCCAAACATCCAACGTTCCGCAGATTTATTAATCATCACTTCATGTTGTTTTAGTCCCATCATTAATAACATCCCACATTTTAATAATCTGCAATAAAAACTGAAATATATAGGCCTTTGTGGCAGCAATAAGTGCTATAGCATGTCCCAACTTGCGAAAAAACTATCGAATTTATAACGGTTAGTTTATGTTCAAACAAAAACTGACTGTTCGTGCCGGTGGATATTTTGATTTATCAGTTTATTTTCATTGCCGTAGTTAAATATTATTCCGTGAAAATTAAATAATATGTGGTTTTCGTTTATGAGTGTGAGGATTTCAATTTGGAAACGATATCAGTGTGGTACAGATAAGTCTTTTATTTAATTTATGTATGGATTCGGAATTTTTCCATAGATGGGTGAATCTCCAGAATAATTCACAGCAATATGAAAAAGAAATTGGTTCAAGCCCTGTGGATAGGAGCTTTTTGACGCTCTTGTTCAAACAGACAAATTATATCTCCAAAAGTATTGGTTTCTCAGAGTTGGGATTTTTTTCAATGGATTCTTATGATAGAACTGCATCACGAAAGAAATAAAATTTAAAAAAAGTGTCGTTTAAAAAAAATGCTTCAAAAATTATCTTAAAAAAAAAATTGGTTCAAGCACTGACGTGAAGTCAGAAGCTTTTGCGCGTATGTTCTATTGTCCATTCTTCTGTATTGGACACCCTTAATCGAATTTACCATGGTAAATTATGTTGTCCATTCTCCTGTATTGGACACTTAATTCGAATTTACCATGGTAAATTCGAATTAAGAGTGTCCAATACAGGAGAATGGACAACATAATTTACCATGGTAAATTATGTTGTCCATTCTCCTGTATTGGACACTTAATTCGAATTTACCATGGTAAATTCGAATTAAGAGTGTCCAATACAGGAGAATGGACAACATAATTTACCATGGTAAATTCGATTAAGGGTGTCCAATACAGAAGAATGGACAATAGAACATACGCGCAAAAGCTTCTGACTTCACGTCAGTGCTTGAACCAATTTTTTTTTTCGTGATTTTTTTAAAATTTTCTAGGGGTACGGTTCTTAAAATTTTTTTTTCGTCATTTTTTTCAAATTTTCGAGGGGTACGGTTCTTACAACATTTTAAACACGTCTTTATGTTGATTTTTTACTACTAGTTACCAAGCTTAAATTCGATCGAATATTTATTTTTTGAGTTATCAAGGAAATAATATTCCAGGTGGGTATAACTCGGAAACCGTTAGACCGTTTATGCCCAAAAACGAACTCAACTCTCCCTTTCGGATACGCAACCTACCCTGAAAATTGCAAGTCCCTATCTCCTTTCGTTCGAAAGTTATCGAGGCAACGGTCACCCATCTACTGAACTCACACAAGAATGCTCGAATCTTAAACAATATTTCACCGATCGTATTAAAACGTGAAACTTGGCAGTAGAGTTAGGTTATGAAGGCTCGTGCAAATTTTCAGCATATTCAAACGAATAGTTACTGATATATAGAATTTTTTTTTTTATTTTCAATGATTTATTAAAAATTTTCTACAAATGCTATCCTCACCAAATTTTGCATAAATTTTTGCGTTGGCATTCTACAACTAATAACCATGTTTGAATTCAATCGGTTCAGTATTTTTTGAGTTAATGAGGAACAAAAAACCACCAAATTTCAGAAAATTTCAGATGGATATAACTCTAAAACCGTTTGGCCGATTATGCTCATAAACAAACTGAAATGTCGCGTTCTGGTGCACATCCTAACCTGAAAATTTCAAGCCGCATCGCCTGTAATCGTAGAAAAAGTTATGTCCATCATAAAATGGCGAAAAGTTTCGCGAAGTGAACAATGATTTTGAAAATAAATTTCAACAATTTGGTAACGTAATTCAAGTGTTAATTTATTCATTATTGAAATTCCCAACCTTCCTGATCTCAAATGTCAAAGAACTGTCACTTTGGCAAACATCATTCAAAAGATCTCATGCAGCTGGAAAATCACCCTATATTATTTTTGTTTCCAGTTAGCGCGGCTGTTGGAACATCATTCATTGCCCATTTCGATCTGACGTAATAATACTGCAGATTCAATTAACATCGACAAAGTTCGCGGGCATAAAGACGTTCGTGTATAATATCTATCTCATTCCGTTCTCAAGTTATCATGACAACAAAAATATTTTTTAATAATTTTTTTAAAATTTTCTAGCCATACTTTTCGCTAAAAATTTCACAAACGTGCTTAGGTTCATATTCTACAACCACCCACCAAGTTTCAGTTCGATCCGATTCATATTGGTTGAAAACAAAATTATTACTCGGAAACCACTGGGCCGATTATGCCCATTAACGAACTTGTCCGTCGTATTGGGATGCGCCACCTACCCTGAAAATTTCAAGTCGCTAGCTCTTTTCGTTCTCAAGTTATCGTGGCAACGGCCGGACGGCCGGACGGCCGGCCGGACAGAATCAAATTTGACCTCGAATTCTTCATTGGGGAGTCGAACTTAATCGTTTGAGACCATTTTTTTCAAAAAATTCGAAAGTTACAGACATTTGGGCAAAACTATAACGCGATGTTCCCCAGAACATACGCGCAAAAAAGAACAATCTACAATGCTTCAATGCTTTAATGCTTCAAAAATGTTCATAAATTTGTTTTTATCAAGATTAAATGAGCAATCTGCAATAATTCAACCTCACAACTCTAAATACCTAATGAAAGTATCATCGAAATGTCTAGAGCAAGGCTGGAGACAATCATAGTAGATTGTCCATTTATTCCTGGTATTTGAGTAGGTAGAGTATTGAGAACAAATTATTTTAATAGATCAAAATATATTAATAAATTACTATCCTCTTTTCATAATTCAAAATTTAATCGTTCATACCGCTAACACATTCTTTTCAGTATTATGAACCTTCACTCAAGAAAAAATGTTTGATACACAAATGTAGATCCATATTTCAGTATTTTTTGCTAGCAACATTATGGAAATACTGTATATAGGAACATGTCTCACTACTTAAGCAAGTAAAAGGTTATATCAACCTCAGTGGTCAATGAACAGTAATTTCTTTTGGTGATTTCATTATGTTCTTCTTTCCTATTGCCTTCCTAAACTACATCATTCAAATGATCCAATTATAAATCTTCTTTGCATGAATACCGGACTCCAACCTTCAGTTTTCATTAGCCCCTTACAGCTGTGTGTTAGGCAACACACAACATCAAAATCGGTTCACTGGCTGTTGATGTACACTCTTTGAAACAAATTACATCTCATCCAGCGAAACTACCGACGAAGACGATCGATAAAGGGGATTTCACGTTCGGCCAATCAGGAGAATGCACGAACACTAACTAGTAAGTGGGCGGTTTTTCGATGGGTTGCTTCGTCGATGCAGTAAAGTTCGATGCAGTAGAGCGTCTATGCATTAGGTTTTCGATGTGGTGCACCCTACTCGACCGCTCTGGCTATAAATTTGAGCAGCATGCCAAAGCCCCTGCGTACAGAGCTTTCCCACTTTCTCAAGTTTAATTTTTACTTTATTTCTTTTTTTCGGTAATTACAAAATTATTTCATTGTTTAACCGAATGGTTTTCACTACAAGTCGAAAGATTATAGTGATTGATGATTATAAGAAATTATACAAGCTTTCACTTATTCTTCGAATCTAAAATCGATATATCCAAAATATTATCATCGATATGGGAATTCAAATAAATTTTCCAATCATAATATTCATTAATTAACACAGTGGCACATACGGTTTGCATCTCTGATTAAACTACTCTATCAGCCAATTAATTGATTTATTTGTAAATCTTATATTTCTATGTCTATGGTTATTGATGTTTTAAATGCACATTTGCTACAGTTTTAATATTCTGTGCATTCAATTGTTCGATCAAATCATTCTAACATACGTTCATGTTCACTTATCAGCTAGAACAGGAAACATACCCCGGAATAGTACATTCTAAAACAAGTTGCAGAATGGGCCGATATTCAAACACGAATGCGAAATTCGAAAACGAGTGACGAAGGAGCGAGTTTTCGTACGCATGAGTGTTGGAATTGCCTTCTGCAACGAGTATTAGACGATATTTTCTCTATTTCAGGCAAGTTTTGTAAAATAATGTTGAAATTTAATGAAAAATTGGGATTATACATTCTAGTGACTTTTGTATTATATCTTGGCAGTTGGTGTGACTGTTACGAAAGTTGACAGACACGAAACTTGAATTGTACGTAGAGCATGGAGATCAGATTTAGCAGTTTCCTAATATCATGAATGATTCAAAATTAGCAAGAAGGAAATCTCTAGTACCTTATTTTTTCATGAAAATAAAACCTTTCCTCACAACAATTATTTCACCTTATCCAGATTATCTTATATTGACAACAATTGACGCGTGTTGAAATTTGATAAGATCGGATGTCAGTGCTGACTACCACAAAACGAAAAATATACCTAGAAACAATGTGGGAATGAGTTCGTTCTAGCACTGTTTTTAGTGCTGGAATGGACTCATTACGATACTGAAATAGAGAATAGAACTTTTGCGAGGATGAAATATCAATATCAGTTAATAAGCTATACGAATAGCTACAAAAAAGCCATCTGATTCTCGCAATATTGCCATTGTCGTATAATATCGGTTCTGTGTCCCTCTCGAAATCAATCATCTTTTTATAAATAAATACGACATCTCTAAAATGAGCCCGAATATCGATATATCATTTTGGTGTTCCAACTGGGGATTCGGAAACGTATCAATCTATTTCTGGAAAATCCGTCGAAATGTGTCGAGGTCTAGAGGTACGAAATATTATGAGCATAAGTTCAATAAATTGTTTGACAAAACTTTATAGTGCGAAATGGTTTTTGTAGGGGTAAGCAACGCAACAATAAAATTTCATGGTAAATAGAATATTTCTCAAGATCCAACGTTTGTATACAGAAATATTTCTTTTAGGATAGAAAAACAGAAATATTTCTTTTAGGATAGAAAAATAACGGAATCATATCGAAATATAACGGTAGGTTTTAATTTTCATCGCCTTTTGTGATCAATACAATCCGCCACAAGAATACCAATAGTAAATCAGATGAATACCTATGAATTAAACATACAGATGTGGATTGTACTCGTCAAACATAGCTTATAAAAAAAATTGGTTCAAGCCCTGTGGACAAGAGCTTTCTGGCGCTCTTGTTCAAACAGACAAATTATAGCTCCGAAAGTATTGGTTTCTCAGAGTTGGGAATTATATCAATGTATTCTTATGATAAAACTGCATCATAAAGGTAATTCAATTCAAATAATAGTTTATATTTATCAAGATTAAATGAGCAATCTGAGAATGAGAACGGCACCATGGAAGATTTAAAATAGCTGAAATGAATTTGACTCTCTCTTATAGAACAGGATAACATGTACGAGTATGAACACAGACCATATAATAAAGCATAGATAGAATAATTATAGCATTCTGTGAAAACATAGAAGTACGATTCATTATTGAAATTTAGAAAAATACTATCTCCGAAAGTATTAGCTTGTTGGAGTTGAAATGACATCAATAGATTTTTTTGGTGAAACTGCATCTTAAATAAATATTGAATTTGAAATTTGTTACTTAAAAAAAACTTTTTTTTCGTTACTCCGAAACCATTTGGCCTATTTTGCCCAATAACGAAGTTAACCGAGATGTTCATCTCCCTGACCTACTCTGAAAATTTCAACTACCTAGCTCATTCCGTTCGAGAGTTATTGTAGAAATTTTTTTTTCAAATCTTCAAAATTTTTTTTTTACTTTTTGCGGTGGTCTGATCAATACAAAACTTCACATGCGTATAAAGGTCATGATTCTACAATTTGATGCTAAATTTCAAACAGATCGAGTGATCGGTTTCGGAAATATTCATAAAAAATGTTTTTACTAAAAACGCCCATAACTCCGAAATTGATTGATGGATTTCGCCCATCAACGAACTCGTCTGAGATATTTACGCTCCAAACTCATCTTGCAAATTTCAATCCTCTAACTCCTTTAGTTCGAGAGTTATCGTGCCTACGGCCGGACAGAATTGATTCTTCAGTATCCCAATCCTGTTGCCAACCCTTCCGGAGACAAGATAAAACGATGACGAAATGGTGTAGAGGGGGTATTTAAGGTCCTAATTCGGCTAATAGAGTGGAACGCACTCAAGGGTTGAATTCCCTAGAGATCCCGTTTAAAATATGCAAGCCATTCAATGAGGCTACAGTTTCAGCAACGCTAATTTACAGGTGTAATTGGAAACATATTGTTAACACCTAATTGAACCAGTCAATTCTGACGTTGAAAGTAGATAGCTGAAAGGGATATCTTTTGGCGTAATTCGAATAACTGCATGGGATACAAAACCATTGCCCATCCCACCTGTACCGAATGAAGAAGACGGACTTCACAGTAGAATGATGACGTTGAAGCTGCATTAAAAATTTTATGTCCCATCCAAAATAAACTGCTCCACAAGAGTTAGGGATAATCGTTTCAACTAAAATAACTGACATTCTGAAACCTTTGTTTGCGCTGAAAACGTAATATAATATAGTTTTAGGTTCAAAACTATAAATGCACGTAAGTTTTTTGATCTGCAACATATACAGGGTGATTAACAGAATAGGGTAAAATTTAACGACTTTTATTTCCGGACGTTTTATTGTTTTTTTGTCTTTTTATGCCTTCAATACAAGGTATGGCCACCACGGGCATCAATGACCGCCTGACATCTTTGTTGCATACTGTCAATGAGGGTGTTGAGCATAACTTGAGGAATTTCATTCCATAAACGAGGCAGTAGTGCTTTGAGGTCATTCAATGTTTCTGGTGGAGGTTGGTGATCATCGAGTCTTCTTTGTAGCATATCCCATGCATGTTCTATGCAGTTTAAGTCTGGCGAATGCGGAGGTATTGGTAAATGTGGAATACCATGCTCGTCTCGCGCATTTTCTACTATTGGTGCGCGATGTGGTCTTGCGTTATCGTCAAGAAATTGGAAAGCTTCACCAATGGCAGCATGAAAATTTGGCACTACGTTGCCAATGACATGCTCCCTATAATGTGAAGCAGTCATATTGCCAGGACAAATGTGAAGGTCTGTACGCCCGTTGTAACATATCCCAGCACATACCATAATAGAGCCTCCTCGAAATGGATGAACCTCTTGCACATGTTGGCGATTCATCTGGATTCATCTGTGAAAAGTACATTACGCCATTGGACGTTCAGATTAACATGCTGCCTGGCCCATTCTAATCTTTGTCATTTATGCGCACGTGTTAACCGAAAACCCCTCAATGGGCGTCTAGAAGCCAGGTTAATCTTCTCCAAATGACGTCGGATGGTTTCAATGGAAATTTCAGGACCATTGGCATTTAAAAGTCGATTTCTCAGCATGCTACATGAAGAAAGGGGATATATCTCGCCGAAATGGTGACAAAACGGTCTTGTGCGGGTGTTGTTTTTCTTGGTCCACCAACTCTATGTCTTTACTGCACCGAACCTGTCTCATTGAACCTATTCCAGAGTCGCGATATTACACTTTGCGATCATGAAATGTTTCTGCCACAGCGACTTGAGTGGGGCCGCCCTGTAGCATACCGATAGTCCTATTAGCCTCCGCGTTTGTTAATTTACGTCTTGGCATCTTAAGAAGCTCGTGAAATATACTAAGTTCGATGTCGCTAAGAGACTGACAATAAATAAACTGCATATTGTAATGCTAAATCTTACGAATAAATTGAAAAACTGCCAAACTCAAGAAAAAAGACGACCAGATGGTAAAAATATGCTTTAAAATCGAATTAATAAGTTTTTATTGGCAGTTGAACATGTTTTTGATATTACATATAATAATTAATAATAATACATTTCGCTGATAGACTGAAAAAAACTGATCCACTGTAATGATTAAAATTTTTCTATTTCTCCTCAATATCTCCAACAATTCCAATCGAGTTCAAATCTAGAACGTGCCAGAAAAAAAAAGGTTTTGAAGGCCCACGCGAAGTTTCAGCCACAGCTGATCGATTATGAGATACGTAATTTTTTTGTAATTTTTTTCAAAATTTTCAAAGTTTTGCATAAGTCTTCGCGTCATTATATTTCAACTAACAACCGAGATTTGATTCAATCTATTATGTATGTTCCGAGTTATTGGAAAAACAAAATTTCAGATAGTCATAACTCCGAAACCATACAGCGGATTTTAGCGAATTCAACCGGCGCATTTTGTCGCCAAACCTAACCTGAAAATTTGATCTCTTTAAGTCGTTCCGTTCAAGAGCAATCGTGTCTACGGTCGGCCGAAAAGAATTCAGTTTCCCTCGGATTCTTCAGTCGAAACTAATCGTTTGAGACCGCTTGGACAAATCGATAGGCACCCTGTTCTGATGAACAAGCGCGCCAAAAAGGAGCAGCTGAAAGGAATATTGTGAGTGCGATCCATAGGCAAGGATTTTCAATTGCATTCCCCTTTCCGGGAAGAGAGAAGAATAACGATTTTATTGAAGGCGCAATAAAGTTAATATTGTGCCTTCAATTCAATTCGTTAAAGACCTCAGATGGAATAGGTAGGAGTTTAACTACTCTGACGATAAAATCCTCTGAATATTTTTACTTTCTTCTCAAACTCAACCAGAGAGGGTACATTATCAGAATAAGTCTTCGGTTAGTTCAGTTGATATTGATTTAGTTTAATAGATATAACATCTTTTTTGGCGCTGTTGTTCCTCGGAACAGAGTGCTTATCAATTTACCCAAATAGTACGTAATTTTCGAATTTTTGGCTGAAAATGGTCTTAAACGATTTGGTTCAACTCACTGATCAAGAATACGTGGTCAAAATCGATTTTGTCCGGCCGGCCAGCCCTCCATTAACACGATAACTCTCGAACAAAATGAGCTGGAGAGTTGAAAATTTCAGAGTAGGTTTGAGGGATAAATATCTCCGTTAAGTTTGTTATTGGGTAAAATAGGCTCGATGGTTTCCGAGTAACGAAAAAATTTTTTTTACATAACAACTTTTGAATTCAATTTTTTTTAAGATGCAATTTCATCATAAAAATCCATTGTTATCATTTTCAACTCCAACAAGCTAATAATTTCGGATATATGATTTTTCAAAATTTCAATAATACATCGTAGTTCAATGTACTCACAGAATGTGAACACAGAATCTGTCTGTGTTCACTGTTCATAAAAGTCAACTTATCAAGCTATTAGAGACTTGTCAATTCGTAGTTTGAAATTATTTACTGTTGGAAAACAAGTATCCGATTCTTGAATTTGTGAATATATAAGACTGTTTGGAAACCGAAACTACTATTGACTGATTACATATTGAATAATTTATGTATAAATATTGGGGATGATGTTTCAGAAGATTTAGAATTGGATCATTTTAATGATGTAGTTTATGAAGGAATTGAAAAGAAGAACATTATGGAATCATCAAACGAAATTACTGTTCGTTGACCACTGATGTTAATATTACCTTTTACTTCCTTAAGTTGTGGGACATGTTCCTATATACAGTATTTTCATAATATTACTAGCAAAAAAATACTGAAATATGGATATGGAATTTGTGTATCAATCATTTTTTCTTGAGTTAAGGTTCATAATACAGAAAAGAATGTGTAAGTGGTATGAACTATTGAATATTGAATTATGAAAAGAGGATAGTATTTTATTAATATATTTTGAACTATTAAAATAATCTGTTCATCAGCCTCTACCTACTCAAATATCAGGAATAAATGGACAATCTGCTATGATTGTCTCCAGCCTTGCTCTCGGCATTTTGATGATATTTTCCTTAGGTATTTCGAGTTGCGAAAACTATGCACCGAGCGTAAATTGCAACAACCCATTCCACGAGGTTGAATCATTGCAGATTGCTCATTTAATCATAAAGTACAGATGTTAAAACCGGTGAGAGGCAGAAATCTAATTGATCCTTTACTATTGGAAGATTTACTTTTCAAGCCGACCAAAAACCTAAAATTCTAAGAGGTCTACACGTTTACCTTTGTGTAAAATTTTTGTTTCATTTAAATCTATAAAATGATTGGAAGTAATATAGAGATTGTAGAAGCCAGTCGTTGATTTATTTTGAAGAATCGATCTCTTTAGTACTTCAATTCTAATTCCGCAGATTGACCAGTCTGACTTATATAAAATGCAGGACATTCGTCACACTACACCAAATAAACACCACTCAACTGTGAGTCATTCATACAATCTTTACCACTAGAAAACAGTGATCCTAAATTATTCTTATTTGTATATTATAACATCAATACCATTTTGTCTAATTCTTTCACAAAGTTTACATATCAGTTTTTCACATTTTGGCGGTATGGTCCGCCATAGACTTAGAAATAAATTGAATTTTTTTAGAGTGTATATACTTCGTAGGGTATATCTTTGCTATGGGGTCTTTTTCAATAAGAACTTTAGGCTTGCTCCCTCACCAATGGTGGAAAAGTAATTTTTTTCATGGATTTCCTACATATAACACAGCTTTCTGAAATTAATTATCACTTCTTCAAAAATTGAACAACAATTATTTGGTTATGCTTTATATAAGTTCCTAAGACCCCGAGGAGGTGCTTCAAGAATTCTTAAGAGCTCGTGCGAGTTAGGAGATGTCATAAAACAACTGGCTAGAGACAATGGGAGGACTCTTCTATAGATGCCAGGGCACAGTGGTATTGAAGGAAATGGGAAGGCCCATGGACTTGCGAAAAGGGTTTTTCAGGGTAGTACAACTGGACCAAAGCCCTTCTGTGGACATGGAAAAGACCAATACAAGGCAGCAACCCAACAATAAGAGCTGAGAACAGAATAGCTCTTTGGAGAAATACTCCAGGACTTGCACAGGCAAAAAGATTATTGGATCTCTCACCATCCTATACCAGCAAGCTCTTGCAGTTGTCAAGAGCTGAGCTTTGGGTATTGGTGGGACTGCTGATAGAGCACTGTCAGCACAAATACCAATTGTAACGCAGGGGCAAGTCAGCATACAAAACATGCAGGCTCTGTGGATCGGAACAGGAAATTGCCGAACACATAGTTTGCGAATGTCCAGAGCTGGCTAGCTTAAGAATTTTACTAGTGACCGACCGAAAGTTCGGTTTCGATTTCGGTTTCGGCCAGTTTCGGCCAAGAAATCGAGTTTCGGCCTTAGTTTCGGTTTCGGCCCAAAACGGCCGAAACTTTCGGCCGGGCCGAAACTTGACTTTTCGTGAATTATCCTGGTCGTTTGGCCAGGAGTTATAAGTTGGTATACATAATTGTCGTACAAGTCAAGGGCGTAGCCAGGGGGGGGTTTTGGGGGTTCAAACCCCCCCCCCGAAATGTCATTTTTCTCTAAAAAAAAAATTTTTTGCTGCAGAAAGTGACCCTTACACCCCCAAAACCCCCCCCCCCCCCGAAATTAATTCCTGGCTACGCCCTTGGTACAAGTTATTGTAATCTATCTTTGTTAAGACTGAGAAATCATGAGAATTCACTAATGATTATTGATCAGATTACATAGGGTGATTCCAAATAAGACGTGAAACTGGGAGGAGGAGTTAGTATGACTCATTAGCTGTTGTTTAATCCATATTTATTAATAACCGAAAATCAACAGTTTTTGGAGTTCAGGTGATTTTTAAAAGATTTCTGAATTTAGTTCATATTTCATCAATTTTTTCTACGTTGAGCAAATTTGATGATAATTTTGGTTTATTTTTATCAGAAAAGGATATTATATGTACGAAAAAAGCAAAACTATGCTGTATAATAGGTTGAAAAAGAATTAGTATGATTTGAAATGTGGTATATGAAAAAATGAAAAATGAATTTCTAGTATTTGTCTGCAACTTTCGAATTTCACAATTTAGTATGCCAAAACTATTTTAAAAACTTGTCTACTTCCTTCTTCATTCTCTGAAAGATTTCGTTAGATTGTTTAACTAGTTTCGTTTCCGCAGATTTTTTATAAGCAGCTCTTGAATGTCTGGTATATAAAATAGTGAATGTGTATCAAAAGACAGCGTGAGTAAATTTCAGGCGGAAAATAACAACTGAAGACATCAGAAAGACGGCACGTTCTAGCCTATGGAATGGTGGAACATAATTTATGAATACATTTTCTAATGAAATTTCGAGCTTAGTTGCAACAAAAAAATATTGAATTCGTTATTTTTCTCTATCTGCTTCTTACATCCCCTTTCAAATCATACTAATTCTTTTTCAACAGAACCACAACTCAAATATCTCGGAAACTGTTGATTTTCGGCCAACAATAAAAATGGCTCAAACCACAGCAAATGATCCATACTAACACCTTAAGGTTCACGTCTGATTTGGAATCACCCTGTATACTTCGACTGATTATATTGATAACTTGGTATTACCAAAATAATAAATTAAGATCTCAAAAAATTGACTTTTTATTTTATTCACCACTCCTCAACTGTTTTTATGTATATGCAAATGAAATTGGAAAAAATACAGTAGATTTCAGTATGAAATATGAAGTTTCGGTTTCGGTTTCGGTTTCGGCCGAAACTGAGACCCTGGCCGAAAGTTCGGTTTCGGTTTCGGTTTCGGCTGAAAAACCAGTTTCGGTCGGACACTAAATTTTACATATGGATCAGCCAGTTCTTAAACCTCACGACGTGATTGACAAGGCTCCTAAGGACATCATCAGGTATGTTAACACCATTGAGAATAAGTAGGGTAATACAAGAAAATATCGTATCGGTTGCAGTTCTTAAGGGCTGGACCAGGCCTCACGACCCCGTTCTGATGATAAAAGGAGATTCAGTTTTGTTTTATTTAACCCTTTATAGGGCAAAAGAGTGGCAATTGAACTACTGCTATGAAATTTTGTTTACTGATTACTATCAGATCTATAATGTTAAGAACGTTTTCAATTTTTTTCTAAATTAGGTCTAAACCTAAAATTTTTGGTGGGACATTATCGTCCCAATGTTCGTTGCGCGCGATATTTTTCTCCTATGTTCATTGGGATAATATTGTCCCACCATTTAAAAAAGAATCCAAACACATCTATTTCGTTGAATATATTATTTATTACAAAAAATCTGAAAAGTTAAATAACTTTGGATTTATTCCATGTGATTTCCAGTCAAACAAGTCCTCCTCTCTTTCGTCTTCCTCCTCCTCGTCTTCCGATTCACTCAATCTGAAAGTATCTTCACTATTACGTATCTGCTCTTTTCTGCATCTTCGCTCTTCTTCCTTTTCTTCTTCTTCGTCTGTCCTACTATCAGCTTTTGAAAATTCCTTACGCTTCTTTGTTGTGTCTACGCTGTTCCCTCTACTCGTGGAAGCAGAACTTCTCAGTGACTACAACGGAAACTCATCATCTGCGTCGCTGTCACCATCAATATCGGAATTTTCAGCCTGCTCATCTGTGATTCCTTCAAGTTCTAATGCGATTTGGTTAACTAACCTCTCAAGCTCCTTCTGAGACAAACCCGCCATAATCTGAAATGAAAAGCAATTACTTACCTTTTTCACCTACGCCACTGGATTTTTCGCTACTACAGCGTCGAAACTGAATTAATCATTAATCTAATAAAATGCACAAAAGAAAATTTCATATTGCTCAGAAGACAGAAATTAATTATAATCACATAACCAAGTTTTAATAAATTTGAATTTTTACTAATTGGGTATTAGGTAGATTTTGTTCAAATTCATGAAAAATCTTCCTAGCCGAAATGAATATCTCTTAAAAATTCCTAGATGGTATTAGGGTAGATTGTGTACAAACAATAACAAGTTGAATCATTAAAAAAAAATGTAGTATTTTCCAAAAAAAAAATAATTCCAATCTTGATAAAAAATCGTTATTATTGATTTAGCTAGTTATTCTGAACGAAATTCCAAAATGCTGCTTATTTTCCTGTACTTTTTAATTGTAAATCATCCTACTTACCCTTAATTCTGCACAGAAACACTGAATAACAAAAAACAATCAGAGGAGGGTGATATTCACGAACATAAACTATTCACTGCATGTAAAATTAATAAATCGGGGATTCCCCGTGGGCATTGGGACAAATATGTCCCACCTTGCTCAATTTCAACGACCTCTAGCGAACAATAGCCGAATTCTAGAGACCGGGTATTCTGTAATGATGTTACAGCAACCTACGCGTGTGGTAATGAGATAGGGACACATTAATCCCAAAGAACGTTCACTGTAGCATGGGTGGGACAATAGTATCCCAATGACCTATAAAGGGTTAAGTTATAACTGCATCCTTGTGTCATCGACTTATTTTCGATATGAGTTTTAGGCTGTTTTTGTTGATAAATGGTTAAAACGATGGTTTATTCGAGCAGGGGTCCAACAATTCCTTCTTTATTCCGTATCCAATTCCCAAATAATAATTATTAATGTATTTTAATGAGGGTACTATTTTATAGAGAGCACCTCAAAGAAGGTTACCCAACAGAATTCACCAAAAATAATTTTTGAAGAACTTTTGAATAATTCTCAGAATTTGCCCAAATGTTCGCAATTTTCGAATTTTCAGCTGTAGGTAAATAGTCTCAAACGATGCTATTTCACTAACTGATGAAGAAACCGGAATCAATTTCAAATCTGTCTGCCGTTTGCAGGGTAGATTTATCGCCAAACGCCGAAGAAGTTCGTGAGTGGGTAAAATCCGCCCAATGGTTTCAGAGATATACCAATTCGAAATTTTATTTACCTAATATTTCCAAAAATACATATATCTGATTGAATTTGCTACAAAAGTGTAGAATTTCGACTTCAAGACATATTCAATTCAGAATTTGCTGAAATTTTCTATGTATCTGCATAAAGGTATTATTGGGAAAAACGGCTAAATTGTATTTTTATAATATACGAAAATAAAAGTTGTGAAAATATTATATCTCGATGATGGTATAAAGGTCTGAGTTGATGCAGAAAATTGCAGGTGGTGATCCTTTGGCAAAAATTAAAGGAAGTCTTTTACACGATTCTTTGAACTAAGTTCCTTACCCAATAACATTATAAAAAATTGAACAATAAGAATTTTTCAATAAAACTATATTTGACACCAACCTACTTGATGTTACTGCATTTGCTAGCAGCCCACTTAATTTTTTCATCAAATTTCAACCTCTGTGAATTTTTGTGAAATGAATCGTAGTACTATTTATTTATTTTGTAATTTCGGGAGGAAAAGTCATGATATGAAAAAGTTGCATATTGATTTTTTTCAATCATATGTTTCAATTTTCAAAATGTTGAAGCATCAAAAATTTCGTATGCAAAATATCGTAGGGGTTGATTTCCTCTCCCCTTTGTGGCAACATTGCGGAATTACAAAACTGTCATGAAGTGACACTAAATAAGCGTTAGAAATCGGCCAGAATTCAATAAGAACATAATTTTTCCCTCAATTTCAAAGGGAAAAAAAAGAAAAAAAAATGATTAACAGACACCCATTCCTTTCTGATGAAGAATCACTTCTCAAATAATTTCGCATCAATTAAGGAATTCCCCGTATAAGTAACCGATTTATTTATTGCTATAAATTTTATTTACCATTAATATTATTTTGCGTCTGTGTAAATTATCAATAGACAACTACTTTGACAGCTTCATTAAACTGGAATTTTAAAGATTTGCATGGATTTATATTGCGTGTATTTATCCAAATGCATATATCAAACGATTTTTGGGTATACCCAATAGAGTTTTTTTTTTATCATCATAGGATAGATTTCATGCTTTTGAAATTTTTCTATGAAAACTTTCAAAATAATTGGATTTGACTGTAATATTTTGAAGGAGGCATATTGAAAAGTTAATAGGGAATCAACATTTACTGGATATTATTTTTTTTCGAGTGTTATTAATTCTACTATAGTTGAAACAAATAAAGAAATATCTTAATTATAGTTACTCTTAAAAAATCCTGTCATTTAGAACCTGGAGGACCACCCCTACGAATATTCGAGATAAAACAACAGATTATATAAAAATTTAATAAAACAAACACCCACCCTTCACGTACCATATGCAACTTGTCAGAACCCATATCAACACATTTTTCACAAAAAGAACATCAACTCTCATATAAAATCGAAACACACAGTAACTCGAGCAAAAAACATCAACACCTCCCGAGAAAAACACACCGAAGCGAGAAGAAAAAGTTAAAGTATTCGGAAAAATAGCGCAACACAGTCACAGCGGCCAGATGGAACGTACTACGGCGAAACTACGCGAAACCGGAAGCGGATATGTGTGGGCGAAAGTGAGGTTATGAAGCTTCCGCGAGCGCGGCGATAGACGGAATGACGGCGCTCGACGTCGCGGCGTGCCTCTCGGCTCCCTCCAACGCGCAGCACGATTTTGGACGCCGACTGCATCCGCGATATCGGGGGTAAGGTTGTACGGGAATTTTCTGTTGAATTTTTCTAGTATTGCGCGTATTTTACGGCCAATGTTGAGGAATGTGCAAGGTATGGTCACTGTGATGTTCTTCTATGGTAGCGAATAAAAGTGACAAGGAAGTTTGGCGGTCTGAATGGATTTCTTGCAATTTATTCAACAAAGATTTAATTTCTGATCCTTAAAATAGAGTTCCGGGGTTTGATGTTCCAAGGAGAATATGGTCTATTCTGAATCGTCTAAGAACCGGTCATGGTCGTTGCAACAGCATGCTTTTCAGGTGGAACTCAGTTGAGAGCCCTAGTTGTGAATGCGGGGAAGCAGAGGAAACCATAGACCATTTAGTTAATAATTGTCGCATATATAGATTCAAAGATGGTTTTAGGGCTATTCATAATGTTTCTGAATCTTTTTTAGAATGGGTAGCAAGTTTCAAATCTATTTAATAAAATATAGAATATTCCATTTTCAATTTGTTCGTTTTCTCCCTTTGTCTTTCCTTTTCCAGATTAGGTTTCGGGTACCTTGGAGAAACTTCCTCTGCTTGTTGCAGGAAGAAGTGATAATGAAGAAAAAGCTGCCCTTCAATATTTAATATTTCAGCATATTTTGTTAACAATTTCAATTTTCATAAATCACAACACTAACGGGGAGATAGGGTTTTTTTGCTGAGGATTTTTCCCTAAGCTCTAGTATCATTTATCAAATTATATGGTACCCCGTTACACTAACCTCTGCTAACACTTTTTTCACACACATGCTTTATTGTTAGATAAAAAACAAATTGTAATGCTCAAGTTCAAAAGAATATATATATATATATATATATATATGGTAGCGAAGGGTGATTTGAATTGATTTTTTTGTATTTCGAAGGGAAAAATAAATAAAAACCCGACTTTCAAAATAATTATCTGAAAAACCTTAATATAACAAATCATTAATGGATACTGTGGGAGGTATACTCATTATTAAAAGGTTTCTTTCTGGGTTTTCTCCCCCAAACTCTGAAGAATATCTATAAAATAAATAGTTATTATTTTGAGATTTGCTTCTGCGAAAGAAACACAAGATATTTGTCAGAAGCAATCAATTGAACAATGTTGCCTAACAAACAACAACGAAACAACATCAACGAAGAAGTCTATATCGTAACATTTCGGAGTCTTTATCAGACTCCTTCGTCAGACGTTTAACGAAAATCTTTAGAATTATTTTGTTGGTAGATATTCTGAAATTCGAGAATTGTCACATTCTGAAATTCTCGAATTTCAGAATAACTATCAACAATAAATCAAATCAAATCAAAAATAATTCTAAAGATTTTAGTTCCGGGACTGACGAAAGAGTCTAATATTGAATTCGAAACGTTACGAAATAACTATTATTTCTTCGTTGATAATGTTTCGTTGTTGTTTGTTAGGCAATATTGTTCAATTGAATGCTTTTGAAAAATATCTTGCAAATCCCAAAATAATTAATTTTTATTTTATAGATATTTTTCAGCGTTTGGGAGAGAAAACCCAGAAAGAAACCTTTTTATAACTTACGGTAGGCTTCACGAAGCTTTGACAGCTCTTAATTGCCGAATTAGTGCGATTCTATGTCAATTTTCAGCTCATTTTTGATACAACCATCGAATTAAATCCACAATGAAGCTAATCGAAGCTTCGTGAAACCCAATGTTAATATAACAAGTTGGAAAAGCACTGAGATCAGCTGTTTTGGCACGCTGTTCAAATTCATAGCCAGAATAGTGGTCACCCATCCCGGTATTTAACGCGCCCAAAGCTGCTTAGCTCCAGTAACAAAAAATATTCCCAATATATCTAAGAATATAGATCCTATTGTATATTGTTGTAAAGGGTAACGTTGCACGGCGACCATGAGGTCTATTGTGCTCCCCATCAGAACTGCCGATGTCATTACCATCTACAGCCCGCCTTCCAGTTCCAGAGTTCCGATGAACTCCAGTATCTGGGATGGTTTCAAGGAGGCTACGTCTTCGCTCCTGCAGATTTCTTGCCCAAAACATTCCTTACGTTGGTTTGAGATGGCAAGGCATTCCGTTATCAGGTGATCAGGAGTTTCATCCTCCTCCCAACAGAATCTGCACTCGTCAGTTTATGCTAGCCCTAATCTCATCATATACTTCCTAAGGCCACACTGTCCTATGAGGAAACTAGTGAGGAGGTTGCAGCGTGTTTTTACTGAGGTCCACATATTTCTTGGATCTGACAGTATCAAAGTTCCGGAGGAATTTCTTGGAGTGATACATTCCGGGGAGAGATCTCCAGAAAATATCTCTTTCAGTTTCTTTTTTTATCTGGAATTCACTTTTGTAGATGTATCTTCCATCCCCACAGTAGGGTTCCGGACCAATAAAGGGAGTTTGTGCTCCTTTCTTGGCAAGTATGTTGGCCTCATTTCCTATGATTCCCGCGTCACCAGGAACCCAGACCAAGGAGGTCCTGTTGATCTTGCCTACTTCATTGAGTTTTCTTCGGAACTCCCATATTAGCTTGGACTCAATATCAGGGGAGCTCAGAGCTTTAATACCAGCTTGACTGTAAGAGTGGATTGCCATATCACATCTCTGATAGTTTCTTTCTAGGGTTATTCCCACGCATCTTCTATTGCAAGAACTTCCGCCTGAAAGATGCTGGGGTAGAGGCCTAGCGATAGTGAGTATTTGGTGCCTGGCCTGTATACTCCAGCGCCAGCCCCTGTATTGATTTTTGAACCATCTGTGTACCATTTAATGGCATTTCTTTTAAGAGCTTGGGTGGTGGATTCCCTATCCCAGTCTTTTTTCCTGCCTAGCATCTTAGTGAAGTTCTTTTCGATGCTTACTTTCTTGATGATTTCGTCACTTGGAAGATTGGCTGACTAAATATACCTGGTAAGAGAGGATCAGGTTTTCTGGTTTTTAAGGCTCTCATTACCAGTTCCTTTCCTAGATATTCTGAGAATGGCTTAATGGGCCCTTTTCTCTATCACTACATGAAATGGTGTGAGATCTGTGATAATATCAAGTGCCCTGGTAGGACAGGTTCCCATAGCTCCAGTGATACACATACAAGCTTGCCTTTGTACTTTGTCCAGGGTTTTCCTCCAGACTACTGCCCCATACGTAATTATGGGTCTCACAATCATGACGTAGATCCATCGCAGTATCTCAGCCCCAAGTATGCAGCCCCAAGTCTTACCGGCTAGATTCCTGCACGCCATTAAAGCCTTTGTTGCTTTGCTAGCAGTGATTTCAACATGGTTGTTACACAGAAGTTTAATATCTAGTGTTACCCCTAGATATTTAACTTCAGACCTTCATTCTATAATATCTCCGTTCAAAAAGAGGGAGGGACCACGTCGACCGAATGGATGACACCAGGCTCCCCAAGATAGCCAGACACGGACGGCCCAGGGGTACCAGACCACCTGGAAGACCTCCGACCAGATGATATGAGAGCTGGAGCTCAGCATCCCAGCTTAGGCTGTGATTGAAGATAAACAGGATTGCGAATCCTAATAAAAGAAGAAGAAGAAGAAGAAAAAGAGGCGCAGCTGGAAGTCTGGGGCCTCTCAAATGAATTTCTGAACTTGTTCCTGGGTTAAAATTTTGGATTTTTTTGGTTTGTATCCTAGAGCTTGACGTTTTAAAAATAAGTTTTTGATACTGGGAAATAAATATTATTTTCAACAGACTAAGTCGTTCGAAGCATGGAATAATGTGCAATTCAGCTATCAGTACATTCTCAGGAAAGGATACACAGTTGATTTCTTCTGCAAAAATCGATGAAGCGTTGGTACGCAAGTTCATACTTCTCTCTGGATTTCGTCGGAAGTAAATTAAGTGAAGCCGCGTTCGCGGCTTCTACTAGTTCAGGAGGCGTGCAAGTTAACAATTAATCACTATCATCCAACATCGCTGAAATTTTGCGAGAGCTTTCAGAACCTAACCGTTCTGCCAAGTTTGAAGTATTAACACGATCGAGTCTATATTGTTGGAGTTCTGAGCAGCCTTGTATGAGTTCAGTAGCCGTGGGTGACCGTTACCTCGATAACTTTCGAACGAAAAGAGATAGGGATTTTCAGGGTAGGTTAAGTTCGTTTTTGAGCATAATCAGTCCAACGGCTTCGGAGTTATAACTGGATAATATTTCCTTGATAACTCAAAAATATAGACTCGATCGAATTGAAGCTTGGTAACTAGTTGTACAATATCGACAGGGAGACGTGTGTAAAATTTTGTAAGAACCATACCCCTAGAAAATTTAAAAAAAAATTGCGAAATAATAAATTGGTTCAAGACCTGATGTCAAGTCAGGAGCCGTGGAGCGTATGTTCTATTGTCCATTCTCCTCTGTATACGACACTCTAGGTATTCTAGTTATTGAACCTATATCCTAAATGGAATATTATTTTTTTCCTTAAGCTAAGCAGCTTTGGGGAGTTCAGAACCTGGATGGGTGACCGCTCTGGCTATAAATTTTCCAAAGCCAAAGTTCCTGGCCACAGTGCTTTTCCAACTTGTTTCAAACTATTATTTATTCAGTTACATCCGTTTCCAACATCCAAGACTCCGCTCGATTCCTGCTGATAACGAATTCTATCGGCAACTCGGACAAGACTCCCCGATCGATCACCGGACCTCGAGCACGAAAAGAGATGTGAGGTCAAAAATCGGCGGTAAATATTTGCGGCTTCCTGGCGGACAGATATCAATTGAACGATCGGAAAATTGGCCACGTATGGCCGCTAAATGTCCGTGTCTCCTTCTGTTGATCCAGATAAAATCCATTATTCGAACGGCACTCGAGAGGTGGTCGCGGACCGCTGCAATTCTCCCGCAGGCGGACGGCGGTGAAATATCAAGCAGGCTGCTTTGTGGCCGGTCCGTTGGAATTTCGGCGGATTTATTGCGCTCCCCGGCTGGGAAAAAAGAGTGAAGAATTGATTGCTCCAGATGGGGAAAATCGGGCTTGGTGGAATATCGGGAGGATCGGTTGGGGGTACGGCTTAATCGAACGATTACTATTGGAATTTTTTTAGGTTCCGATTCAATTCGGGCCAGATCGATTAACTACTGCAACTTGCAGATATTCATGGAATAATAGATAAAGAGTGCATCCTTACATAGTATCAAAACAAAGTCGCTTCCCACTGTCTGTCTGTCCCTATGTATGCTTAGATCTTTGAAAATTCGTGAAGGATTTTGATGCGGTTTTTTTTAATAGATAGGGGTATTCAATAGGAAGGTTTGTATGTATAATACAGGCATAATATATCAGAGAAACACTGATAATTTCAGAGGTTTCTAATGTGATGTCGTAAATATACACATTTTTTTTGCACTTACATTGCAAACGCTGGCTGAACAAAATCAAAATATTACATATTACATACTTTTAATCGAATTCACCATGATAAATTCGATTAAGAGTGTCCAATACAGGAGAACAGACAAAAGAAGTCACCATGGTAAATTCGATTAAGAGTGTTCAATACAGGAGAATCGTCATTTTTTTCAAATTTTCTAGGGGTACGGTTCTTACAAAATTTGAAACACGTCTTTATGTTGATTTACTACTACCAGTTACCAAGCTTCAATTCGATCGAATCTTTATTTTTTGAGTTATCAAGGAAATAATATTCCAGGTGGGTATAACTCGGAAACCGTTAGACCGATTATGCCCAAAAACGAACTCAACTCTCCCATTCGGATACGCAACCTACCTTGAAAATTGCAAGTTCCTATCTCCTTTCGTTCGAAAGTTATCGAGGCAACGGTCACCCATCTACTGAAGTCACACAAGGCTGCTCTAATCTCCAACAATATTTAACCGATGGCGTTAAAACTTGAAACTTGGCAGTAGAGTTAGGTTATAAAGGCTCTTGCAAAATTTCAGCAATTTCAAACGAATAGTTACTGATATATACAATTTTTTTTCAATTTCCAATGATTTATTAAAACTTTCTACAAAGACTATCCTCACGAAATTTTACAGTATTTTCGCGTCAGCATTCTACAACTAATAACCATGTTTGAATTCAATCGGTTTAGTATTCTTCGAGTTAATGAGGAACAAAAAACAACCAAATTTTAGATGGCTATAACTCCAAAACCGTTTAGTCGATTATGCTCATAAACACACTGAAATGTCGCTTTATGATGCACATCCTAACCTGAAAACTTCAAGCCGCTATCTCTTTCCGTTCTCAAGTTATCGTGACAACAAAAACATTTTTTAATAATTTTTTAGCCATACGATTCGCACAAAATTTCACCAACGTGCTAAGGTTCATATTCTACAACTACTCGCCAAGTTTCAATTCGATCGGATTCATATAGGTTGAAAACAAAATTATTACTCGGAAACCACTAGGTCGATTATGCCCATTAATGAACTTGTCCGTCGTATTGGGATGCGCCACCTACCCTGAAAATTTCAAGTCGCTAGTTCTTTTCGTTCTCAAGTTATCGTGGCAACGGCCGGACGGCCGGCCGGACAGAATCAAATTTGACCTCGAATTCTTCATTGGGGAGTCGAACTAAATCGTTTGAGACCATTTCCGTCAAAACATTCGAAAGTTATAGACATTTGGGCAAAATGATAACGTGATGTTCCCCAGAACATACGCGCAAAATAGACATACGGTGTTATATTTATTGACCATTTATTGACCGTCAACAAATATTCTGCGTGGCCAGGCTAGATTACCTCATCGCTCAGTATTCCCCAAAGAGGAAAGCGCCATTCAACGGAAGACACAAACCCGGGTTTCATGGTTACTACCAATCATCAGTTTGACTAAGCAACACTCAATGACAACCGAAGGATTTCTAGGAAACTTTATTCCATCTGTTGCGAACTGGTAGGGAAAGATTACCACTAGCGGCACCTATGGAAGTCCTTACAAACTCCGACCCTCTACGATGAAGAAACGTTGAGCGATGTTCAGTGGCGTTCATTGTATTGCCGTAAGAGGGTCAGGGACGGCAAAGCCGTCTACCTAAATAAGTCCTTTACGAACAAAAAAACACCCGGTTTAGTGTGACTTGTGTGTCTTTTTGGCGCTCTAGTTCCTCGGAACTGAGTGCTTATCAATTTGCCCAAATGTCTGTAATTTTGGAATATTTCGATGAAAATGGTCTTAAACGATTTGGTTCGACTCATTGATCAAGAATCCGTGGTCGGAATTCATTCTGTCCGGCCGGTCCGGCCGGCCTTCCGTAAGCACGATAACTCTCGAACGGAATGAGCTAGAGAGTTGAAATTTTCAGAGTAGGTTTGGGAGATGAATATCTCGGCTAAGTTCGTTATTGGGCAAAATCGGACAGATGGTTTCGGAGTAACAAAAAAAAATTTTTTTTTACGAAACAAATTCCAAATCAAATTTTTTTTAATAAGCAGTTTTATCATAAGAATCCATTCATATCATTTTCAACTCTAACAAGCTAATACTTCCGGAGATATGATTTTTTTAAATTTCAATGTAAATCGTATTTCACAGATTGATATAATTATTATTCTATGTATGAATTCTCATAATGTCAACTTGACAGAAGGGAATATTGTAACTTCAAAAATATTGGGGTTGAAATACTCGTATTTTAGCGATGCAACGGGGACCTCACCCGAAAATGTTTGAAAATATTACGTAAATATTGAAAGCATAATTCTGTAGTTTGGTGAACGTAGATCAGGAAATTTTTGATCGATTACAAGGTAATTTATAATTACTTATCTAATAAACTATTATTTGAATTGAATTTCCTTTATGATGCAGTGATATCATATGAATACATTGATATAATTCCCAACTCTGAGAAACCAATACCAGATATAATTTGTCTGTTTGAACTAGAGCGCCAGAAAGCTCCTGTCCACAGGGCTTGAACCCATTTTTTTAGTTAATGGCAATTAGCACAGTTCACCTCATTGAATGTTCACTGGTTGGTGGTTTATCTAAGCACACTAAACTGGACGTTTTCAGTCCGTAAAGGTATTATTAGACGGCTTTGCCATCCCTGACCCTGTTACGGCAAAATAATGAACGTCGCTGAACATCGCTCAAGGATTCTTCATCGCAGAAGGTCGGAGTTCGTAAGGATTTCCATATGTGTCGCTGGTGGGATTCTCTCCGTACCAGTTCGCAACTGATAGAATCAAGTTTCCTAGAACTCCTTCGGTTGTTATTCAGTGTTGGCTAAGTCACACTTATGATTCGTAATAACCATGAAACCCAGGTTTGGGTCTGCCTTTATATGACGGTTTTTGTCTTTGGGAACACTGAGCGATGAGGTTATCTAGCCCGGACACGCGGAATATTTGTTAATAAATTCAATAAATATTTCTACGTATGTCTTTTTTTCAGTTATTGGCAGTTCACCTCATTGAACGAACATAGATATAATCGTTGAGCTACCAGCTAATCGAGCAGACATCTTCGAAGGAGTAAAACGTTAAAAAACAGGGTTTCGTGACATTTTTTTCTGGAAATAAACCGTAAACCAAACCATACATTCACCCCTCGAAACGAGACCCCACTCTACAAACCTGCATCCTATTCATAGTTAAAGATCGCTTGTTTCTTCAATAGGCCATCATTACATCCCTATTCCGAAGCACTCCAGACGAAATTGGACGTAATTGAGGCCGAAATTCACGGACTCGTGGCCGTGCATCTGGAACAGGAATCGCTGAACAATCCGCACAGAGGTTATTATAAGCCCCCGTGCATTAAGTACGGTCCCTCCTGGGAACGTATAGGACGCATCCCGGTTCCCGATATGACGAAGGGTATGCCCTACCGGTGGCGAGAGCGATGACAATTCTGAATCTATTGGTCGTTTCGCGTGCAGGTTATTGATCAAATTTCCATATAGCGCAGTCTAATTGCAATGATTGCGCCCCCCGGTGATGGATACGTGGACGCTGTGGGGGTGACGGCCGGGAGGATTCTGCACCCAGATTGCGGTGGTCAGGGTGGCGTGGTGTGGTGTTATAGATTTACGAGGGTTTGGATCCGTTTACGATTGCTACGTTCGCATTGGTTCGGTTATTCGAGTGTCAAGGAAGTGGGTACATGGATCATGACGTCATTTAATTGAATCTGTAGTTATCGATGCACTGGTCGAATTTTAGAAATAATAATTCAACAAGAACATAATTTTTTGATGCAATACCGACTCAAACCTATTACGACCATTCAGCACAGGAGGTCGCACATAAATCCACTTTTGCACACATATTCGGTTCAAATTTGCTTAAGCAAGACTGTCGCAACCCTTTTCTATACTTCTACATTGTGCCATGCACAATATCTTAAGAGTCACGTGAAACCAAAACATTAAAAACTTATATCGCCTCTAATAATTACGTGATCAATCTTCAAAAATGTTTTGATATTTGTATTTTGTATATTGTTGTAGGAGGTAAAGTTGCACTACGACCATAAGGTATATTGTAACCCCTCCCGTCTGAGCTGTCGATGTCATCACCACCTACAGTTCGCCTTCCGAGTTCTGATGAGGTTTTCTCCTAAGCTCTAGTATCATAATATATCGAATTCTATGGTACCCCGTTACACTAACCTCTGCTAACACTTTTTCATACTGAGTCCATATATTTCTTGGATCTGACATTATCAAAGTTACGGAGGAATTTTTGGGAGTGATACATTCCTGGGAGATGACTCCAGAAAATACCTCTTTCAGTTTATTCTTTCATACAAAATTCACTTTGTAGGTGTATCTAGTCACGCCACAGATTAATTCCCGCGTGACCAGGAATCCAGACCAAAGAGACCTTGTTGTTCTTGCCTACTTTATTGAGTTTTCTTCGGCACTCCCATATTAGCTTGGACTCGATATCATGGGAGCTCAGAGCTTTAATAGCGGCTTGACTGTCAGAGTGGATTGTTTTATCACATCACTGATAGTTTTTTTCTAGGCTCATTTCCACGCATCTTTCTATTGCAAGTACTTCTGCCTGATAATGCTCGGATAGAGGGCTAGTAATAGTGTGCATTTGGTTCCTGGCCCATATACCCCAGCGCCAGCTACTGTAGTGGTTTTTGAACCGTCTGTGTAATGGCAGTTCTTTCAAGGACTTCGTAGTGAAGTTCTTTGGGATGCTTACTTTCTTGATCTTTTCGTTACTAGGAAGATTGGGTGCTGAAATGTACCCGGTAAGAAAGGAGCAGGCTTTCTGGTTTTTAATACTCTCATTACCTGTTCCTTTCCTAGATATTCTGAGAATGGCTTCATGGACCATTTTGTCTATCACTAGATGAAGTGGTGTGAGATTTGTGATAATCTCAAGTGCTCTGGCAGGACAGGTTCCCATAGCTCCAGAGATACACACGCATGCCAGCCTTTGTACTTTGTCGATGGTTCTCCACGTGCTATTCTGGCTTGTTTGTGTTTACCAGACTACTACCCCATACGTGATTATGGGATTATGTGTGATTATGACATACATCCAGTGCAGTAACTTAGGGTCTTACCGGCTAGATTCCTGCACGCCATTAAGGCATTTATTGCTTTGCTAACAGTGATCTCAACTTGCCTATTCCACAAAAGGTTACTATCTAATGTTACCCCTAGATATTTAACTTCAGACTTCCATTCTATTATATCTCCGTTCAAAAAGAGGGATCTCATAGCTGAAAGTTTCCTTCTCCGAGTAAACAGAATCACTGTGGTCTTGTTGGGGTTTATGCTCAGCCCTACTGACACGCACCACTGCTCGATAATTCTAAGGCCCTCCTGTAGTAAGTTACACAAGGTAATTTTGCTATTTTCTCTAGGATTAATATTTATGGCTTGGGCCACTTTTGCTCTGAGCACCTCGTTTGGCTTTTATTGCTCTTGAGAAAGCCTACTACTCAATAAAATTAGATGGAGCATTACTTATACTCATCAAAGAACTCTACAATTAAAATCAGTCTGATGTAAGAATCGGACATAGACTCTCGAATCCTATAAACACCACGAAGGGTTTTCTCTGCTTTTTAATACCTATGTCGAAGTTAAACTTGCAGATTGGAAAAGGAGATGGGAGTACCTATTGGGAATAGAACAATCTTCTCACCTAGCTTCCCTGAAGATAAGGTTATGATTGCACAAGACTCCTACGAGCTTATGATAAAGCGACTTTATGATGAATACAAGAAATGGGGACTAAGAGTTAGTTTGATGAAAGCGGAGTACTTGGTTATTAACTCCGGCGCTTGCTTTGAAGTACTCATCAACAATGATGTGCACATCCAACAAGTTGACTAATTCAGGTACCTCAGAGCCACAATTAATGGGGATAGCATTGGCAAAGAGGAAATGAGAACCAGAATTCAGAACAGCAGAAAGATAATTGGATGTGTCAGCAGTCTTTGGTGGGATCGAAACATATCGTCCAAAACCAAAAAAAGCCTAGGCCCACCACTGGTTGAATCGGTGCTGTGCTATGTCTCAGAGCTGTGGACTCTCTAAGAGGAAAATTCATGCATTGGAGATGGACTACCTCAGAATTAGCGCTCTTTTATCAAGAATGGAAAGAAGAACTGATAACGAAATAAGACACATTATGAAGGCAGAGGAGACGATACTACAAGGAATAGAAAATCGAAGTCTGAAATGGTTTGGACATATGCTTCGAATGCAAGAGGAGAGGACAGGTTGCCCAGACAAGTTTTTCAATGGACTCCGGTCGGTAGAAGAAATCTGGGTAACATCACGTTAACATTTTGCCTAAATATAAGTATTTTCGAATTTTTTGCCGGAAATGGTCTCAAACGATTGGGACTCCCTAATGAAGAATTCGAGGTCAAATTTAATTCTATCTGACCAGCCGGCCGGCCTTCCTTTGCCACGATAACTTGAGAACGGAAAGAAATAGTGACTTCAAATTTTCAGGGTAGATGGGGCATCCCAATACGACAGACTAGTTCGTAAATGGGCATAATCGGCCTAATGGTTTCTGATTAATAATTTTGTCATGCCAATACAAGTCTGATCGAATTGAAACTTGGTAAGCAGTTGTAAAATAAAAACCTACAAACTTGGTGAGTAGTTGTATAGTATAAACCTAAGGACATTTGTGAAATTTTGTGAGAATCATATCACTAGGAAATTTAAAAAAAATTATCAAAAAATATTATTTATGTCACGATAATATAAGAACGGAAAGAGATAGCAACTCGAAATTTTCGGGTAAGCTTGTGCCTTTGAATGGGACCTTTGAGTTCGTTGATAGGTATAATCGGCCTAACGGTTTTGGAGTTATAACCATTTGAAATTTAGTTGTTATTTCCTCAATTACTCGAAAAATACAAAACCGATCCAATTCAAACATGGTTATCAGTGGTAGAATGCCAACGCAAAAATTCTTGCGAAGTTTTGTGAGGATGGCACTAGAAAATTTTTAAACAATCATTGAAAATCATTGAAAAAATTTCTATATATCGGAAATTATTCTGAAATCGCTGAAATCTTGCGAGAGCTTTCAAAACCTAATTCTACTGCCAAGTTACGAAGTTTAAACACGATCGGATCTATATTGTTGGAGATCCGAGCAGCCTTGTGTGAGTTCAGTAGATGGATGGGTGACCGTTGCCTCGATGACTTGCTGAGATAGGGACTTGCAATTTTCAGGGTAGGTTGCACATCCCAATGGGAGAGTTAAGTTCTCCGTTTTTGGGCATAATCGGTCCGTCGGTTTCGGAGTTATACCCACCTGGATTATTATTCCCTAGATAACTCAAAAAATATAGACTCGATAGAATTGAAGCTTGGTAGCAAGTTGTAGAAAATCGACATAAAGACGTATGTAAAATTTCGTGAGGACCGTATACCTAGAGAATTTTTAAAAAATTACGAAAAAAAAAATTGGTTCAAGCACTGACGTGAAGTCAGGAGTTTTTGCGCGTATGTTCTATTGTCCATTCTCCTGTATGGGACACTCTTAATCGAATTCACCATGGTAAATTATATTGTCCGTTCTCCAGTATTGCACACTCTCAATCGAATTCTTTCTTGAAACATAATTTCAATCCTTAATACCGAAGAACTAAACTAGATTCCTCGTCGAATTTAAAAGCTCATTTGGAGGACTTGACCCCTGTAAGTATAGATTGGTTGCATCAAATGCATTTATTTTGATTGTGAACTTAAGAAATATTGAATCGTTGAGCTTCTTCGATGATAAGAACATGTTATCGAACCCCGTCATAAATTTTTGAACAGAATTACCGTCTGATGGGTTCCGTACTAGCATTTTTATCGTTGAATTCAATGGAAATATTAATCGCCGTAACTCCTCTTCTAGACCTCGTCCTATACACCCAGAAATGTTTAACAGCCCGTCTGAGATATCAATAAAATTCCTTCATTTTCTCAGAGCTCATAGAAAGTGGTATCGAAATTACACCCGCGAAATTCTCTATTATAAACCCGAATTTAATGCCATTTTCTATTGTAAAAGCATCCAGTCTTATCGGATATAGTTTTACTGCCCATAAAGACGGACTTTAAATCTCATTCGTCGAATGTCTATTTTATAGCCCGGTTTTTAATGGAAAACCAGACATACCATTGCAGGATCAATTGTGGAGCATTTAAGTGAATATCTCTTAAAGAGGACCTGCAGCCTTGCAGATGAAAGGGGAATTTATCTGCACTACAGCCATTGTGTAATACGAATGGAAGATAGTGGCTGAAAGTGCATTCTACAGATTTGGATTTAAGGATTTTATTTCGAATGAAAAAATTCAAACGAGTCGGAAAAGCACTGTGGCCAGAAGCGTGGGCGTGCTTGTCCCAATTTATAGCTAGAGCAGTCGCCCATCCAGGTACTGAACTCGCCTATATTTGAAGTAATATAGTAATATATATATATACAGGGTGAGTCTTTGACCACTGCATTAATTTTAACCAAAGATTCCTCTCATCAAATGAAACACTTTTTTCATTTAACATTTTTCCAAATTCAGCTCAGGTAAAAAGATACAGGCTGTTGAAATTTTGAAAAAAAATCAGTTTTTATTTTGTAGCTTTGACATCCTTTTTTCGAATAAAATGAATGTTGGCGTAAAGTTTCCTATAACTATGATACATATTTTCCAAATATTAGTTATTTTCTACTTCTACTGGTTTTCTAGTTATGGACTCGTGGATTCATAAAACTAAACGAAATTAGCATAAAGAAAGCATATAAAGTTTTTCCTGAGTCATTTCAAGAATATTCCATGGCTTTAGAACACTATATTATTCTTCATCCTTTCTCCTCAAACACACCGTTTTCGAGATATTCTTCATTGAATGTTTTAAAATGGAAAACTCCAGAAATTTCACTACTTTTATGGATCCGTCCCTGAGCGTTGGAATCCCGCATCAAGCTGTAAACCACGTTACCATGCCTCATTCTCGTCCGCCAACAATGTCATAGATAATTTATATGCGGGAGTGTATTAGCACATTGTGAAATCTTTAAACGCTTGTAACATTTACCTGAGCCGAATCTGGAAAAATGGTAAATGAATAAAGTGTTTCATTTGATGAGAGGAATTTTTGGTTAAAATTAATGCAGTGGTCAAAGACTCACCCTGTATAGTTTGAATCTAGAACTATACAATATTAAGTAGGTTGGAGGCTGTGTACTCAAATTAATATCAATGATTAATTAAAAGGAACGTATAATTTTGTGTATAATTTTTATTTGTATCAGGTAGAGCGCTTTCGGCTATTAAACCATCTTCGGTACTACTAAAATCAATTTGTATGGTCAAATCATATACGTATTAGGTATATGGGTCAAATAAATTGAAATCACAAAATACAATTTCAAAACTTACTTGTCTTAAAAAAGTCATGAAAACATAAAACACAAAGTACACCAACATAAGTCAAATGGGATCTGTAAATCTGTATAATTTATTTGTTAATATTGTGTAACGCAGATCCAGTCGGCCATAAGAAGAATTTATCAAAACAAAACAACATAAAATGACATGAGTCTCAAACTTTTCTTTCTAGGTTAACTACAGAATAAAAACAATTTCTGGGACTAAATTCTGGTCATGACGAAATGAAAAATTATCAGTAACAACGAAACGGATTATTTTATTCTCTCGAAGAGTGGGGGATTAGTTGCGGTTCAAATTAATGTTGTATATTGAGGCATTTCTCGTTTTTTGAGATTTCGTGCTCGATGAAGATGTTCTCCGAAAAATCCAATCCATCACCATTAGCGTGCAAGATAAAAGAAATTTTAAATTCAACAAGGTAAAAAAAAATTGAATACTCTCATTACAAATAAAAATTCAGACATAAAATTAAGTAAGAAAAGCTACTCTATGTTCAAGTTTCACGAAAGAATAAAAATCTGTCTGCCATCCACTTCTATGAACATGAACTTGAGCTCTTGAATTTCGGGCTAATGTTTTCAATACAAAATCACTCTCCGTCTTTAAAATACGGTTTTCAATTGAAAGAGTTTGCTATTGAATTCGACACAGTTAATGGCTTGAAATGTCGAAATACGTTAATTTGAATAAATAAATAATAAATGTATAGGTACAGTAAATATAACTTTATTATTTATTTATTTTAATTTGTGGATAATTTTATTTTTAATTCATTATGTGAATGTCAGTTTTATCTACACATATTATATTTTTTTGAAACTTAATTAATTTGGACTTTCAAATAGGTTTTTGGTGCTCTTGTTCCTCGGAACAGAGTGCTTATCAATTTGCCCAAATATCTGTAATTTTCGAATTTTTGGCTGAAAATGATCTGAAACGATTTGGTTTGACTCACTGATCAAGAATCCGTGGTCAAAATCGATTCTGTCTGGCCGGTCCGTCCGTAACCACGATAACTCTCAAACGGAATGAGGTAGACAGTTGAAATTTTCAGAGTAGGTTTGAGAGACAAATATCTCAGTTTAAGTTCGTTATTGGGCAAAATCGGCTAGGTGGTATCGGAGTAACAAAATAAAATTTTACACTGCTTATTTTGAATTAAATTGTTTTCAAGATGTAGTTTTATCATAAGAATCCATCGATATCATTCTCAACTCTCTCTTTCGATCAATCTAATACTTTCGGAGATATGATTTTTCAAAATTTTAATAATTCTTCTTAATTCTATATGATTTCATAAAATAAACTAATTATAATTTGCTGATGTATGTAAATCCAAAATTAGGTGAGTCATAGACGTACGTTTTGAAATTCGTTACGGAAATTCTTGAAAATTTACGCACAGAAGCCAAATTGAAAAAATTGTTTCATGCCCTGTGGACAGGAGGTTTGTTCAAACTTTGACAAATGATATCTCCGAAAGTATTGGTTTCTCAGAGTTGGGGAAGATATCAATGGAATCTTGTAATACAACTGCTTCATAAAATAAAATAAATTAAATAAGAATCTATTGATATCATTCCCAACTCAGAGAAACCAATACTTTGGGAGTTATGATTTGTCAAAGTTTGATCAAGAGCGCCAAAGCTCCTGTTCATAGAGCTTTCCCACATTTATCTCTACACTTGGATTTCATCTATACATTGTACACATTTTATTATTTATAAATGTGTTTTTTTACAACATTAACAAGTGTTTGGCTACTCTGTCTCCTTAGGTTGTTTGTGTTGTTACTTTTCTGATATACAGGGTGTCCCAAAAATACCACGCGAAAGTGACACTGGAGATAGATTGGCATTAGGTCTATCAGATAGCATCAACATGACCTCAGTAAAAGTCCGCTGGTTTTCGAGATATCACCACTGTTGCGTCCCATGACTTCACATGTTGGGAAGCGCTCATTTGTATTTCTAAACAAAGCAGCTCGCTTGTAAAACTTAAATGTTTTGGGTTAACTGGTTTATTTTTGCATGGGTGGTCTCACCCTTGAAATTAATATTTTCCACGAAAAGATAATTGCAAGTAAAATATCTTGTAATACTTCAACCCTTGTAGAAGTATTTATGACCTATTTCCTGTGAAATATTGATAAAATGCATACAACAACTAACACATTGCCAGAGCTGTGAGTCCTTTGTCTAGATTCTAACCCATACAAATATCTAGAATTTTCCGATTAAATCGCCACGGCTTAGGCTATTCACTAAATTGAGGGCGTAGATTTCGAATCTGTAATTAGTTTTTCCGTATCTCGATTAATTTTGGTAATATGGCGAAAAATCCGACTGATTAGTCCATTTTCCGGAGGTAGAGCCAGAAATTGCGACTTTCTTCGTCATTGCTCCGAAACTAATCGAGATACGGAAAATCTAATTACAGATTCGTGATCTGGGTACCCGATTTAGTGAATAACCAAAGCCGCGTCGATCTAATCGGAAAATTGTAGATTTTTGTATGTGTTGGATACTAGAGAAAACTTTTTGGCGTTTGACAGATTCGCTCATTACCTAATATTTTCCGAACGGATAGAGATACAGAAAAAATAGGTACATAAATCTAAACGTCGTCCACCGACCAATCATCGGGAAAAATTTGGATATCGAGATGTGAAGATCATAGATTTCGGACGGGAAAGAAGAATTTTCCTTCGATTCCGGGTCAAAAATATTTCTAAGTGCCGACCCAAAAAATTTTTTTCATGGTATATCGATACGGAGCTCGTGTCTAATTAAATCGAGGTCGCTGATCACGAATATGTAATTAGGTTTTCCCTAAGGGGCGTACTTTGGGAAAATTTTCACTTAAAGTGAAAAAATTGACGAAAATAGGTCAATTTTGGAACTTTCCACCGCCCAAAAAAATCGGAGTAGGGTGTTGCTGATTTTTTACGACATATTTGGATCCTTTATTTATCGAATCATCTGAACAATAAATGTCCAGGTCATACGCTTCGGAAATTATGATTTTTTTTCCCGAGGGTCTATTTTTCGGAAAATTCTTTCCGCGATATTTCCTCGGAAAATTTTTGTAATAAATATCTGATGTTAGATTCGGAATCTACGGCCCCGAATCTATAAGAATAAGTACCAGTTTCATAGTTCTGCGTCAAAAAATTTTTCTCGAAAAATGGAATTTTTTTAAGGCTAATGTATTAAAAAATTGCCAAAATTCGACCGGTCTCCGATTTCGATGCAAATTACGTCATTTACTAATTCGGGACCGTAGATTACGAATATATGATCGGATTTTTCATTAGAGAATTTTCCGCGGAAATACCGCGAAATGAATTTTTCGAAAAACAGACCCTTGGGAAAAAAATCATAATTTCCGAATAGTATGTCCTGGACATTTTCTGTTTGGATTATTCAGTAGATAAAGGATCCATATATGAGGGCAAAAATCAAAAACACCTTACTCCGATCGATTTTTTGGGCGGTGTGAACTTCCAAAATTGACCTATTTTCGGCCATTTTTTCACTCTAAGTGAAAATTTTCCCAAAGTACGTCAGTTAGGGAAAAACTAATTGCATATTCGTGATCAGCGACCTCGATTTAAGTAGACACGAGCTCCGTATCGATATACCATGAAAAAAATTTTTTGGGTCGGCACTTAGAAATATTTTTGACCCGGAATCGAAGGAAAATTCTTCTTTCCCGTCCGAAATCTATGATTTTCATATCTCGATATCCAAATTTTCCCCGATGATTGGTCGGTGGACGACGTTTAGATTTATGTATCTATTTCCTCTGTATCTCTATCCGTTCGGAAAATATTAGGAAATGAGTAAATCTGTCAAACGCCAAAAAGTTTGCTCTAGTATCTAACCCAGGGGTCACCAATTAGTTTCATTGGAGGTCCGTTCACAAAATCTGTATATCTGTCGCGGGTCGTTGATAGCATTATGATGGCATAAGAATTTGACTAGCAGTTAATCTAAATCCAATATCTATAATTAGTAAATAAAACGAAAAGTAATCTGAATTTTTTTAATCAAGAATACATGTTTTCTGGAAAAATGGTCTGCAAAAAAAAGGTTCGCGATCCGCATCCAGACCGCGGTCCGCCATTTGGTGACCCCTGGTCTAGACTATTCGAAGACCCCTAGTCTGTGAAAGTCGGACCGGTTTCCATGTTACAAAACAATGAATGTGGGAGCGAGATAGCCGATAAGGATTTTGCTTTTTTTTAATAAGTAGCAATTCTGGTTCTGATTAAAAAAAATTGGTAGTGTTGTATCATTTTGAAAAGGGCATGAAATGGACCAGTTTTTGCGATTATTTGTCAATTCAGTCTGATATAATTTTTTTTCACAGCAGTCAGTCAAACTTAACTTAACGTTTTAACTTCGGCATAAAATACAACAAGTTAGACATTTTTTGAAGGATTTTGTTCTAGTTGTCGGTGAAGTTATTACTTCATTGTTTAAAGCAACTATTCAGGATAGCCTAGGTAAAAAAAAACATGAGTTTGAAGTAATTTCTAGCAGTGCTAGGCGATAAAAGACCGAAAACTGGAGATTTTTAAAAAATACACAAAAGTGGTGATATCTCGAAAACCAGCGGACTTTTACTGAGGTCATGTTGATGCTATCTGATAGACCTAATGCCAATCTATCTCCAGTGTCACTTTCGCGTGGTATTTTTGGGACACCCTGTATTCATACTATGATCTTTTTACTTCGACCTGTGAAAACTATTCTTGTAATGGTAATAAACACCAATAAAAATATCTTTCTCTTCTATATTTGCAGCACAACCAATGCCTATGACGCAGATCAGGAGCCGCTACAGCCTCCGAATGATTTCAGACTCATTTCGAGATAAATCTCCCAAAACCATCGAACAATTTCCACCCGAACGCAAGAATCCAGCAATCACAATCATCGTTTAAAACCGCTAAAACATTGGCCCACAACACGGATACTTCAAAGGAGCCGTCTTAAAGCGAGAATTCGAGAACCCTGATTCCAGCACATCGTTTCACCATCAAAGAGGACCTCGTCCTTTTCTTTACGCAATTATCTACATAGCCATGGTAGGATTTCCACTCGACTCGCCCGGGGTCGATGGCGGCCGCTATTAGTTCCAACAATAGACAATCAATGACCCCGAACTATCAATCAAGCAAGCCTGGCATCCGCCAAATTAACGAAACCGAGACGGTGTCTGGGCCGATGGGTACAGCAGGACCTGAGATTAAAAACACGCCTACACTCAGCAGGATCTGTTTGGATATCGCGTGTCTCTGGTCAATTGGTTAAGACGGGCTGAGGGGGTGTATGTGGGTTTGGATGGGAAGGAGAAATGAAAATACTATTTTTTTTTTATATTGTGCGTGATGAGAGGTTGCTGAAACTGATTGATAAAGTTTTCTTTTACATTGAATTTAAAGATTCATGTACCGGGTTTCCCACTATAATTGGACCCCCCCCTTTAACTTTGTTACGAGTAGAGATCCAAAAAAAATGTTCTGTACAAAAGTTGTACGAAATCAACTGAGTTTTTTCAGGATGTTTTCACGAATTAAAATATATACAGGGTGGACAAGATATTGAGTGCGACTTCATTATCTTTTAAGAAACACTCTATATATTTTTTTATAGTTGGCCAGCTCTTTCCCACCTGATTTCGAATATACAGGGTGGTCCAGATCTTAACCAAGAAATTTTAGCCACGTTTTCTACGTCAAAAATAAGCCGTAGTTTGTCATACAGACATATGTCGAGAAATGCTTCCCCTCCGAGATACAGGGTGTTAAAATTATAGAAAAAAAAATGTTTTTTATTAATAACTTTTACACTTTCTGAAATATTTCTAATAAATCTGGGACATAGGTTTTGAGGATCAAGGAGCACTTTGTGAATGGAATAATTTTTTGTTTATCCTACCAGTGGCGTCCGCACTGCATCGAGACTGAATATTGTCAGACAAAAACTATACACCACTGGTTTTTCCAACATTAAAAATTACTCTTGAAATCCTTATTTAATATGGAGCAAATTCATTCTCTTGCTTTTTTGACTTGTGAGGCTCTGTTTCCGAGTAAAAAAATTAAACACATTCTCATGCATGAGGAAATCGCTAAAATTTGATATGGTACATAATAATAATAAGACTATCTTTGTGAACGAAACGACCAATTACAAAAAAATAAGCGTTAATAGCCACACTCGATTATGAATTTTAAGAAGGTATTCGAAGTAATAGAAAGAGAAACATTTTTTTTTCTAATAATTTTAACACCCTGTATCTCAAAGAGGAAGCATTTCCCGACATATGTTTATATGACAAACTAGGGCTTATTTTTGACGTACAATACGGGGTTAAAATTTCTTGGTTAAGATCTGGACCACCCTGTATATGCATATGGTTTATCTCTCTTATTTTGAGTCTGAAATTCTGGGAACCACCTGGCAAACTCAGTAGTCAGTTGTCAAGTGGGATCCAATCCAACGCATGTATATATATTTGAAATCAGGTGAGAAAGACCTAGCCAAATGTAAAAAAAATATATACATTGTTTCATTAAAAAAAAAGAAGTTGCACTCAATATCTTGTCCACCCTGTATATATTTCAATTCGTGAAAATGTCCTGAAAAAGTTCAGTTGATTTCGTACAACTTTCGTAGAGAACAATTTATTGTATATCCATTCGTAAAAAAGTTAAAGGAGGGTTAAATTATTGTGGGAAAACGGATCCATTCTACAAGGCCACACGCTCCCAGTCGAAAGTGTATGACAAAAAAAATTAGTTCAAGCACTGACTTGACTGCTTTTGCACGTATGTTCTATAGTCCAATACAGGAGAATGAACAATAGAACATACGCGCAAAAGCTCCGGACTTCACGTCAGTGCTTGAAACAATTTTTTTTTTCGTAATTTTTAACAAAATTTCTAGGGGTATGGTTCGCACAACAACGAAGTTCTACAACTAGCTACCAAGCTTCAATTCAATCGAGTCTATATTTTTTGAGTTATCGAAGAAATACATATTCCAGGTGGGTATAGCTCCGAAACCGATAGACCGATAATGCCCAAAAACGAACTTAACTCTCCCATCGGGATGTGCAACCTACCCTGAAAATTGCAAGTCCCTATATCCTTTCGTTCGAAAGTTATCGAGGCAACGGTCACCTATCCAGCTACTGAACTCACACGAGGCTGCTCGGATCTCCAACAATATAGATCCGATGGTGTTCAAACTTGGAACTTGGCAGTAGAGTAAGATTTTAAAGGATCTCGCAAATTTTCAGCGATGTCAGACGAATAGTTTCTAATATATAGAATTTTTTTCAAGGATTTTTTAAAAATTTTCTAGGAATACTTTCCTCTCGAAATAATATTTGATGTGGCATCCTAGAACTGATTACCATGTTTCTATTGGATCGGTTTTGTATTGTTCGAGTTATTGAGGAAATAACAACCAAATTTCAGATCAGTATAACTCCAAAACCGTTTGGCGAATTATGCCTATAACCATACTGAAATGTTCCATTCAGATGCACAACCTTACTCGAAAATTTCAAGTCGCTATCTCTTTCCGTCCTCAGGTTATCGCGACATAAATAATAATTTTTGATATATATTTTTTTTAATTTTCTAGTTATATGATTCTCACAAAATTTCACAAACGTCCTTAGTTTTGCATTCTACAACTACTCACCAAGTTTCAATTCGATCGTACTTGTATTGGTTGAACACAAAATTATTACTCGGAAACTTGTCCGTTGTATTTCGATGTGCCACCTACCCTGGAAATTTCGTGTCCCTATCTTTTTTCGTTCCCAAGTTATCGTGGCAACGGACGGCCGGCCGAACGGAAGGATAGAATTAAATTTGGCCTCGAATTTTTCAGCAGGGAGTCGACCGTTTGAGACCATTTTCGGCAAAATATTCGAAAATTACGGACATTTGGGAGAAGTGATAACGCGATGTTCCCCAGAACATACGCGCAAAAATGTGGGAAAGCCCTGTGAACAGGAGCCTGTATGGACCACTAAAGATGGTATTTTTGAACATTTGATTTAATTATTTTTGTATTTTTATTCTAAAGTATGTATTAAAGTTGACATGCAGAAATTCTGAAGTCTTATTTATCTCGGAAACAAAGCCAAACATCATAAAATTTTATTTTATATTTGTTATCAAGAATATCAGCCTGTAATTTTTCTCCTGCAGATTTGAATCACCCTGTATATTGCATCTGACATATATCTAGTTTATCTAACACAGAAGCAATTTCAGAAAACTTTTTTATTTTATAGATATTTTGGAGAGAAAACCCAGAATACTATTGAATTATGAATGCATTTACCAAAGGATCATCCAATGATTTAGAAATATTTTCGAAAGAAATATATTGCAATTAAATTCTGATATCCACAATCACTCAAACACCTTTTTTCTGAATGAAATGCAATTTTTGACTGCATTTGTCCCTTTAATCAATTTGACAATAAAAAGAAAATACACCGAATCATTTCCGGACCCTAATCCTCCCCTTAAAACTTTTTTATATGGCGTGAAGTTCCTCGCTTACCCCTTCAGTCGATTTTTTCCCGAAATGATACTAAAGGAATTCGAGTTCTTTGGCTAACTGACATAATGTAGTCGAAATTGAGATTAATACGAAATTAGTTTATATTTTATCCGTTTAACCTCATTTTATTCGTAACTTAGAATTTTTATGGATATTAATAACAGACATTAGCGGTGTGGGGAAGTGGTGTTTAAAAGTTTTATGGGAAAAGTTGCGAAGGGAGCGTTGAAAGTTAAATTATAATTCGATAAGAAATTAGATAACCGACCAACAGACGTATGAAACGAACAAATATAAAAAAGTACTCCGAAAATTGTGTAGTCGGAGGTGGATTAGGGAAATTAAGACGATTAGGGAGAAATTAAATAGAGTTTCGGCATGATAAATGGATTTATTGTGGACGATAAATTATGAATGCTAAATTGTTTTTTTCAAAATATTGTTAATCCAATAAATCAATTAGCTTTTCTAATGGAAATCTTCCTATGATAATAATCGAGAACGGTAAATATGGACAGTATAAGGGGGGTTTCCTGAAAGCATTCCAACTTCCTTTCTCAAGTTATCATGAGATCATTCTTTTGAGAATTTCTAGTGGTACAGTCCTAACGAAATTCCACATACGACTTCATGTCGATATTCTACAACTAGTTATCAAGTTTCAATTCGATCGGGTCTGTATTTTTTGAGTTATCGAGAAAATTATTTAGATGGTATAATTCCGAAACCTTTGGGCCGATTATGCCCAACAACGAAAATAACTCTCCCATTCGGATGCGCACCCTTCCCTAGAAATTACAACTCCCTATCTCTATCCGTTCGAAAGCTTTCGAGGAAACGGTCACCCATCCAGCTACTGAACTCATCCAAGGCGGCTCGGATCTCCAACAATATAAATCCAATCGTGTTCAAACTTGGAAATTGACTGTAGAGGTTTTGAACACTCTCACAAAATTCCAGCGATGTCGAAGGATCAATTTCTGATATATAGCATTTTTTCAATGATTTTTTAAAAATTTTCGGGTGATACGATTATCACAAAAATTTGCAAGAATTATCGCGTCGGCATTCCACAATATACTACTTTGTTTGAATTGGATAGGATTCATGTTTTTTCGATTTATTGAGGAAATAACAACCAAATTTCAGATGGGTATAACTCCAAAATAGTTTGACCGATTATGTCTATCAACAAACTCAAAGGTCGCATTTGATTGCGCAACCTACCCTAAGAGTTTATTATATCAATTTGAACTCTGCCAATACTCCAGTTCTGTTTTTACTGGAGATGTTCTGAACCTTATTTGATTATCTAACCAAAGTATATATTTCAGAATATTATATTATAATCCTCATAATTCTACGATAGTTGAAATAACTTTTGCATGTCTCTTATAGGAATATAAGTGACATGTATGAAAGATTATATAATAATTCATAGATTGAATAATTATAGCATTCTGTGAAAACAGAAGTAAGATTTATTATTTCAATTTTGAAAAATCATATCTCTGAAAGTATTCTTGTTAGGGTTGAAAATGATATCAATGGATTCTTATGGTAAAACTGCATCTTGAAAGAAATTAAATTTGAAATTTGTGATGTAAAAATAATTTTTTTTTCGTTACTCCGAAAACATCAACTGATTCTGCCAAATAACGAACTCAACCGAGATATTTATCTCCCACACCTACTCTGAAAATTTCAGCTGTCTAGATCATTCCATTCGAGAGTTATCTTATTACCGGATGGCTGGACAGAATCGAGTTTGACCACGGTTCTTCATCAGTGAGTGTGAGACCATTTTCAGCCAGTTATATACATTTGGGCAAATTGATAAACACTTTCTTTCGAGGAACAAGAGTGCCGAAAACAATATGTCTGGGATATTGTAACTGCAATTGCGATATTGTGGCAATATTTCCTGAATACTCAGTGCTGTATCGAAGGTGGCGTAAGGGCACAGTAATCTACACAGAACACAACTGAGTCTCTTAACTCCCACAAGCTCCTCAGAGCTTATGAGAGGTCCCCATAGAAGACCTAGGAGGGTCAATATAATCAAATCAATATCAAAGTAAGTCAAATGGAATTGCCTGCGACCATTCTAAAAAATTATAGAAATTCAGGCAAATTGATAGAGCCCTGGTACGACCGCAAGAAAAAATGTATGGAAACGCCCAGAAGAATAATTAATACTTTAATGGTCCAATTTACATTGTAATATTCCTGTGAATGTTGGAAAAACGAATAAATCTTGCTTCTTATAGAATGAAATGTAAACATATTTCATGAAGTTTATGACATTTAATGGAAATATTCTCCCGTTTTCTAATTGCCGAGATATAGAGCTGAGAATTACGCCCAGGCCATTATGCGAACTAATTATTTCTCATATTTGGTAGTTGGGAATACAGTTGAGATATCGTTCCTTTCATATATGCAGAAATGCAGGTCGTTAACTTCATGAGATAATCTCGAAAATATTCAGGTTACAGTGTTGTCCGCAATGCTGCATCAGCTGCTAATTTAAATGTTCAATTGTTGATTAACCTCTGCCAAGATAAACTACAAAGATAGAGACACTTATAGAAATTATCTCGTTGAAAATTTTGAACAACTTTGATTTGACTTTGATCTCCGAAATTATTGGTTTTTCAGAGTTGGGAATGATATCAATGGATTCTTATGATAGAACTGCATCATAAAAGGAATTAAAGTAAAACAAGAGTGCCAAAAAGTATAATTTAAAGAAAAAGAAGAGTGCCAAAAATTATTAATCCAAAACCACCAGACCGATTCTTATCCGAGATATTCATTCCTCAAATCTACTCTGAAAATTATATTATATCAATTGAAACTTAGCCAATATTCCATTTGTTTTTACTGGAGATATTCAATTTTATTAATTTACTAAAGTACCTACCTATATATTTCCATCATCATATGGATTATCCAAGGGCATTATATAATCACCCAATAATTATAATATCCTATAATCATCATAATTCTACGATAGCTCAGGTTATTTCATTGGTGATTTTGCATTCAATCCAGAACAGGAGGTATTTTGTATCATGAGTAACGAATTTTGAATAGAACCAGAAATAAATATGGCATGTCCCTTATCTGTAGATAAGATGACATGTATGAACACACATCATCAAATTCATGGATACAAATTCGCACATTAATTTTCGATTAGAGCATTCTGGGAATTCTTAGAATTAAGATTTATTATTGAAATTTTGAAAAATCATATCTCCGAAACTATTAGCTTGTTAGAGTTGAAAATTATATCAATGTATTCTTATGATGAAATTGCATCTTAAAAAAAATTAGTTCGAATTTTGTAGTGTAAAAATTTTTTGTTCGTTAGTCCGTAACGTAAGTCCAATAACGAACTTAACTGAAATATTTCAACTGTCCTGCTCATTCCGTTCGAGAGTTATAGTGTTAACGGCTGGCTGGGCGGACAGCATCGATTTCGACCACGGATTCTTGATCAGTCAGTCAAACCAAAGCGTTTAAGACCATTTCCATCCAAAAATTCGAAAATTGCAGACATTTCAGCCAATTGATAAGCACTCTGTGTCGGGGAACAAGAGCGCCAAAAATTCTTTAAAAGCACAGACGGGAAGCTAGGATCTTTTGAAGAATGGCGGCTTGAAGGTATTTGCGTAGTCTGAGGGGATTCTGAGGAACAGTTCTTAAAATATGAATTTTTTCAGTGATATACACGAAATTTCGCAAAAAATTTGCGCGTCAACATTCTACGAGTGATTACAAAGTTTTAATTGGATGGGATTTCTATATTCTGAATTATTGAGGAAATAAACAAAATTTAGGATGTATATGACTCCGAAACCGTTTGGCCAATTATGCCAATAGGTGATGTTAGATTCATAACCTACCCTGAAAATTGCGAGTTGCTATCTCTTTCCGTTCCTAAGTTACCGTAGCAACGGTCACCCATCCAGCCTCTGAACTTCAATATCAATAAAAACATAGCTCCAATCGTGTTCAAATTTGGCCATAAAGTTAGGTTTTGATGGTACTCACAAAATTTCAGCGATATCGGACGGATACTTTCTGAGATTTCGCTGAGATTTTTTCCAATTATATTTTTAAAATATTCTAGTGATGCGGTTCTCTCGAAAATCCACAAAATTTTGCGCGGTCGCATTCTATACCTAATTGTCATATTTTCATTGGATTTGATCTGTATTTTTCGAGTGAGGAAATTACAACAAAATTTCATATGGGTATAACTCCGAAACCGTTTGGCCGATTATGCTAATTTACTAACTTAAATGTCGCATTCGGATGCGCAAACTACCCTAAAAGTTGCAAGTCGCTATATAATATACGTTCTATAATGGATAATATTGTCAAAATCAATGAAATAGTTTTCTTCAGTTCAAAATCCTGCAGTAATTTTGCTCTGGAGAATAGACATCCTTTGTTTACTGCCTCTGAAGTTAACAGAAAATGTTTCAATCATCTTCGACATTGTGCTGAGACAATATTCAGGGGTAGGTGGACTGGTAGAATGAAAGTTCAGAAGGAGGCGTAATCGTATATTCCACTGAAACATATTTAGTTAATTAATATAAAAAATACAAAGAAATAACATTTATATTATTCACAATAAGGATAATTACCTGAAGAATGACCAAGTTCCCTTTTAAATACCTCACGGAGGAATCTCAAAAGAATTACTCTATAAAAGTTCACTTTAGAATGAAATTGACGATATGAACAGCGCTAATATTTCACACTGACTACTGGTTTTTTAAGAACGTAAGATGCAGGATGAAGATAAAATACAGAAATGCGGAACATATGTCTTCTTAATTCAAATTTAAATCAAAACACAAAGTTGGTACCATAGGCAGCCCACAATACAAAAACTGAAATTACTAGTTGCAAATAATTTTTGATTACACCTCAATTTTCTCTTCAATTATTGAAAATAATTGTTTCTGTACAACTTGCCCCCCAAACTTATGTGACTTGAACGCTAAGTGGCTGGAACATAAGTTGGAACAGTATAATTCTTTAAGTGAGAACTATGAAACACACCCCGTTCTCTAGAACCATCATTGTGATGGGTTGGTAGGTAAGTATGAGAGTGAATTTTCTTTTTAATTCGAAAAGGTCCCTCAAATAACAATAAAAATTTTTTCATTTCAGATGCTATGGCGGAAGAAACATTATTAGCTTTGAGTAGCACCAGATCACCCTCATTAAAATGGGTAAACTTTTTCCCTGGATTTCTTTGGTTCCTACAGAATGCCTTTTTTGACATACAGATGGAAGCTAGTCGAAGTTTGACCTCAATCGGTGGCTCAATAAAATTGTCTGGAGCCCTCAGCTCCTCAGGAAGCAACTTGATTCTAGGACGACCCAACTGTAGTTCACTAGGTGGAAACCCAGTAGATTCATGTACTATCTCGTTGAGAATTTCTTGTATTTTAGGCACTTCATATGCCCAACGTGTATGCTGCTGTGAGCAGTAGGTTCGAAATAGTCTACCAAGTTCTTTCATTATTCGTTCTGACGGGTTAGCCTGGGGATGTCGAACTGAGGTAAATATGGCTGTGATGTTTTCTCTCTTCAGAGATTGTATGCTGCATCAGCCTTCTCTCCCATTTTCTAATCTATCAGGCCCCACGTTGGGCGCCAAGATGTGCTGAGAAAATATTTAGGGGTAGGTGGACTGGTAGAATGAAAGTTCAGAAGGAGGCGTAATCGTATATTCCACTGAAGAATGTTTAGTTAATTAATATGAAAAATACAAAGAAATAACATTGATATTATTCACAATATGACGATATGAACAGCGCTAGCTAATATTTCACACTGAGTACTGGTTTTTTAAGAACGTAAAATGCAGGATGAAGATAAAATACAGAAATGCGGAACATATGTCTTCTTAATTCAAATTTGAATCAAAACACAAAGTTGGTACCATAGGCAGCCCACAATACAAAAACTGAAATTACTAGTTGCAAATAATTTTTGATTACACCTCAATTTTCTCTTTATTTATTGAAAATAATTGTTTCTGTACAACATAATTTCGTCTTATCATCGCCAAATCGTATTCATCTAAGTGCATCAAGTCTTCTCTAGTAATTATGTTAGGAAATAATCGCAGATTTGCACAAAAGTGTTATTTTCGTGAAAGTGTTCTCAAGCGAAAATCATCGTCATCATTTGCTATGAAAAGAGAAATAGATATAAGGAAGTGACTGTATCCAAATTCCTTTTCTATCAATCATTCTGATCAAGTTACCTCTGACCATCACCGAAATAATCAGTTGTATCAATCATCTAATTCATCGAAGTATACACCAGTCCAGGTGAGAACAAAAAAAATCATTTCTTGATCTGTCATATATTAATTTCATTCAGATAATAATCATATGAGGTGGTGTTAATTTCCTCAACGGGTTAACATTCTCCAATAAGTCGACATGCTGTCTTGTGGGAATTAATGAAGTCTACTCAGAGAAAAACTTAAACGAAATAAATTTAAAGAAAATTGCGAAATTTTCAACTCTCAAACACATACATCCAAATCAACGTCTTAAAGAGACACAACTGGGGGTCATTTCTTGCTTTTAATTCTCTCGGATATTTGTTCCGCGGAAACTCCAGAAATGCCGTTAGTTACCCTCACCTCAGTCTGCGGGATTTATTGGGATTTCTTGGCAGAACATGCAGGGAGATATGCCATATATCCCGACTGCATGAGCATGCCGAAACGCTAAATCCTCGTACATCCTGCGCGACAGACGCATTAGTCAGACTTACAACCCCACCATTTAAATGGCTAAAACAAGAAGATCAAGAAGATGATCATGCCACAAGTGGAAAAATGGCAGTTGAAATGGTCTGGTTGCGTTGAATTGATGCAGTAGCACTGTAGAGTGCATTTCGTAACAAAATTACTGGAAAATATTATACGATTCGTTTGAAAATTATGAAATTAATAAACACAACTTGATTGGAATTCTTCAAGATATGTCAAGTATGTTGTTGAGAAAGACAATTCTGGTTTCATCGCATTTTCCCAACTGAGACTAGGACAATCAAAAATGCAAGTTTTACTCAACGTATATAGAATGATAGATGAAACTCGAACTGGTCATTAGTCACAGAATGGATTCATAAAATACATGGTGTGGACACTCTTTGACATATTTTCGGCCGAAATGTGCTCCAAATACGGATATTGTTCTACTTTAATTTTCGGCCATAGATGCCAGCACTAGAAAATTTACCGACATTTCAGATTAAATTCGAAGCTTTATTTATTCTTGTTTCTTCTTGAGAGTCAGACAATATGCTGAAATTAATTATTTACAGTATTTTATTTGTTAAGTTATTAGTGTTCTTCTCGTTTTGTACCTGATTTGCGTCGACAAAAATTGGTTAGTGTATGAATTTAATGGATCATTTTTGTTATTTTATCAATATACCTATTTCTGATTGATTGAATGAAATATATTTTGAAATATATCATAACCTACTCAAAAATTGAGATGATAAACAGTTTTCAACCAGAATTCGGTAAGTTTGAAAAAATGCTGTATACATGAGAATGTTCGATGATGATTTTGAAGTTTCAAACTATACATATCGAAAATAAAAATTGAGTAGGTATTCAATTTAATTGAGCCATACATGATAAAGGTAATTCATGCATTTGTATAGTAATATAATATTGAAAGATATGTAGAAGTATTACAGAAAAATCTGTATTATTCAGTGTATTTGAAAAAATAAATTAAATGCTTTAATTCTTCTGACATTGAATTCGATCTTTTGTAAGGAAGAAAACTAATGAATTCACAGATTGTTTCATTTACAGCTCCCCTCAAATTCGATCGTTCTAGAAATACACGAATTTTTAGAAGATTATTAATTCATTATGACCTTGCGATAATTGAGATTATTTTTCAAAAAATAATAGAATAATTCACAACCATAAAAACGGATGCATCATGAATTCAATAATTAATGGACAACTTTTATTGTCCCTGAATCCCAATGCTTTGAAAATTTCGTCTCTCCTTGTTGTGAAGATGTGAACAATTATTGTATACATCTGTGGAACTACGTATAATAAAACTGGTAAAGAAATGAAGCTATTCAATGTTTCGAAAAGTGTTATGAGGAATACGCCAAGAACACCCTCAATGATCTACCCACTGGAAAAGTATTCTTTGAAAACTCTACCAAATTGTTCAATTCTATTAAAAAATGTATAGACATCGATAGCCTTTGTAAAACATCAACAAAACTTTCGAAATATTGGAAAGCTGAGTTTGAAGAATATTTGCTGTTGGAAAGAGCAAATAGAAATCAAAATATTTTACAGCGCTGGAGAGTGATGAAAAAGTTCTTCCTACACTTTCCAAGATGGCCGATGATTTATTAATGGCTACATCCGTACCTGTTGAAAGATTATTTTCCACAGCAGGTATAATCATGGCAAAAACACGTACCTCATTGAAAAATGATGTGATGCAAGCGTGATTATGTTTGAATTCTTGGTCATCGAGTAATTTAAAAGTTGAAATTATCAGTGTTTAAAATTAAAAATAATATGTACATGTACAATAATTTTTGTATAAGAGCGTAATAAATATAGCTTTACAAAATTATTCATTATTGTATACTATTTCGTTTATATATTATAATATTTATTAGCCTTATTCAGAATTAAGCGAGACGAGACGAGACAACTGATAACGAGACGAGAACGAGACTTAAACGAGACTTAATTTTTTGGGAATTGGCGAGAGCGAGACGAGATTTTTTATATTCTCGCCTAATCTCGTCTCGTGTGAAGCCCTACTCCTACAGTATCCTTTAATGATTACTTGACGATTCTAGTTCAATGTTTTGGAAGAAAATTTTAACGGGTATTTGTATGGAGTGTCGACTCCTTGTTATTCTATGTATCTTGGTATATCCATACCATTATGAAATGTTACGCAGTATAACACTAAAATCATCAATATTTTCATTTCCGTGGCTCCTGAATTATCAAATCGTATCAAAACACAAGTTTTTCCAAGAACGTCGCCACCGTTGACTGGCCGTAAAAAATTCCATCTAGTCTGCATTTCCTCCGCGAATACAAGATTTTCTCACCTTTATCCCGAATTTCTGAAATTGTTGGGTTCCCCCAAGAATACTCCGTTACTTTACATACGACCTTGAAAACGGCACATCATCCTCCGTTTCAAAACGGAGCATCAACGACCTTATAAAACGAGACTTCATCACACGCCTCTCAGACATCTCTTACGCCGCCCAAATCCCTAAACTATTCCATATCCGGGCGTGGATATATTCGAGCAAGACGCCCACGACGCGATAAAAGTTGATTCCTGTGTTATTTTGATGTACAGTTGTTTCACATCGTGAATAAAGAGCAGATGGATGGCACAATAATTCTTTGCGCCATTTCGGAAACTGCCAAGATTTGGGAATAAGGGCTTTATGCCCGCGCTGAAAACCATTAGCGAGGTCCCATTCGGATTCTGTCGGAAAAAGGCATATTTTAGCGTTTCCGGAACGTCCGATGTCTGCGAATGGATGTAATAAGGATGTTTAAGGATCGGATGGCGGCCGTAAAACATGGAATATTATGTTGATTGAGTATTTCGGACGACGAAATGGAAATTTCAATTGAGATTCGTCGTACAGGGAGGAATTTGATACAGGGGTGCGGTTTTATGCAAGTTTTACTAGTTATTCTAGTTGGAGTTCACTCCTTACCCTTGTCTACAACAAATTTTGTCGTCTGACATGTGCTTCGGAATCGATTTTTCCATCTTCTCAGACGAAGCGTTGCTGAAGCATGCTGTCAATTTCTGCAATCAAGTATAATTTGACATTGTACTGTTATCAAATGGTTTCTTTCTGGGTTTTCTCTCCCAAACTCTGAGAAATATTTATAAAATAAAAGATTTATTATTTTGTGATTTGCTACTGCGTAAAAAACACAGATTTGTCAAAAGCAATCAATCGAACAATGTTGCCTAACAAAAAATAACGAAACAACATCAACGATGAAACCATTATATCGTAACGTTTCGGAGCCTATATCAAATTCCTTCGTCAGACACTTAACGAGAATCTTCAGAACTATTTTTTGTTGATTGCTATTCTGAAATTACGATATAATTGTTTCATCGTTGATGTTGGTTCGTTATTGTTTGTTAGGCAACGATTGATTGCTTCTGACAAATCTGTATTTTTTACGCAGAAGCAAATCACAAAATAATAATTTTTTTATTTTATAGATATTTTTCAGAGTTTGGGAGAGAAAACCCAGAAAGAAACCATTTAATAATGAATATTCTCCCACAGTATCCTTTAATGATTACTTATTTAGGGTTGGGCATAGTCGAATGAGTTCAATAATCGATTTATAGGTTCTCGAGGGGTTTCAATAATCGAATGATCATTCGAGATATTAATCGCTTATCCCTTATCTCCAATACAGTTGCTTCATTTCATTTCGACAGTATTCAGTGTCACTTAATTGAATTCCAGCGATGAAAGAAAATGCTGGGCTCGATACCATATTTATTTCCAGCTGTTCAAAATTAAGCATGAAAGTATGAACCTAAAATTCCCAAGCTACATTCGGGAATGACAATAATACGCACCAGATGTCACCCATAAATGCTATCGATCGTTAAACGAACCTCTCATATCTCGCCCTCGAGTCTGAAATACCGTCAGTAGTAAATCGAAATATCAAAACATTCAAAACGTAGACAAGATATCTCAGCATTCTCGTAACTCGAGTCTCGTTATGTCCCTCCGTGCCACATAATAGACGACCAAAAATCATTCGAATGATTTCGCTCGCGAACATCTCGAGATATCTCGAGAGGTTTCAATAATCGAAAGGTTCGATTATTTCCACTCGAGAGGTCCCATCTCTACTTATTATACCCTCAGTCATAAGCCGATTAGTAAGAAAGATGAGTTTTTAGTAGGGGTTTGTTTGTTTTTTTGTGTTAGACCAATTCCGATTGAGCGAGAAGCCCGTGCTGCTGCCTAGAGAGTTATTGCACCGAGACCGAGACCTAGACCGAGACTTAGTGCGAGACCGAGACCTCTCTAGCGAGTGCGTCAAGTATTTCATTCCCTTCAACCCCCGTGTGCCACAGTACTGACCCGAGCACAACTCGGTTTCTGGCAGGTTTGAAGGTGCTGTCGGTATTCTAGCATAAGCCTTGAATATTATTTCCTTGATAACTCAAAAAATATAGACTCGACTGAATTGAAGCTTTGTAACTAGTTGTAGAATATAGACATAAAGACGTGTGTAAAATTTTTTAAGAACCGTACCCCAATAAAATATTTAAAAAAAAATGGTCCAAGCACTCACGTGAAGTCAGGAGCTTTTGCGCGTATGTTCTATTGTCTGGTCTCCTGTATTGGACACTCTTAATCGAATTTCTTCTTCTTCTTCTTGAGAAGGCGTATCGCCTGTATTTTCTGGTCTATGTTTCCTGCGACGTGGATTGCCAACTATCTCGCCATCGCTTTGGTGGACGTCTGATGGGTCTTCTTCCATGGGGTTTGTTGTCCCTAGTTATCTTTGCCATTCTGTCTGGCATCATTCTGTCCACATGCTGGTTCCATTCTCTCCTCCTCTTCCGTATCCATCTAACCACATCGTCTGTTTGACACTTCTCTCTAATGCTAGTATTCCTCTGCCTGTCAGCCAGTGTGTATCCAGTTATTTTTCTCAGAGTCTTCATTTCTGTTGTTCGTAGTATCCTTTTTGTTGTAGACGTTTCGGCTCTTGTCTCTGCTCCCTAGGTCATCACTGGTCTCACAAATGTTTTAAATATTCTCGACTTGCAAGCTATGTTTAGGTATTTGTTCTTCCAAATAGGGTATTTAAGGTGTCCTGATATTGCTGCGGCTTTGTTGACCTGTCTCCTCGCCTCATCTTCTAGGAACCCTGTGCGGGTAATTTTGCACCCGAGATATTCGAATGACATGACCTGGTCAATGATGTTGTCTCCAATTGCCAGTTTGCATCGCTGGGGCTTCTTTCCTATCGTCATGCATTTGGTCTTGTTGGTGGAAATGAGCATGTTAAGTTCTAATGCCTGTCTGTTAAAGGCTTGCAGTATTCTTTGGAGATCGTCTTCCGATTCTGCAATAAGTACTACATCGTCGGCAAAGCATAATATACTTATTTTGTGTTTTCCCATTCGATATCCCAATCCAGTGTTCTTCACGGCTTTTATCATTTCCTCCATGATCAGATTGAAGAGAAGAGGGCCATTTACCATCATAAATTCGATTAACAGTGTCCAATACAGGAGACTGGACCATAGAACATACGCGCAAAAGCTCCTGACTTCACGTCAGTGTTTGAACCAATTAATATGAATTCCCTTCGACGCGCTCTCGTAGTATATCGATCAAGGACAAGGAATTTGCCCATTTTTTCTTTTGCCTGTTTTACTTCCTGGAAACAGTTCCAATTCTGCCTTAATCGATCAAAAAATAATGTCACAGTAGTATCAGCTTCGTACCGGTAGCTATCATTATTGGACTATAAATTTACGATATGCTTTTAATCAAAATTTAATTATTGGAAAACCATTAGGGTTGTAGACTACCCTGTTGTCCGCAATAGATGCTACGATGTGCAGTTGAATAGAGTAGATGCGCATTTATGTCGTGTAAACTTCAGAATTGATGAGCGGTGAAATAGCCTTCCGAGGTGAATACCATTGCAGTGTGTGCATTGTTTATATGACAATTTTCATCTTCCATACCAGTTCTTTCGTGATATTTCCTTTATTTTTGCGTGCGTGTTCCGCAAGGAACAGCGTGCTATCATTTCGTCACAATGTCTGTATTTTTCGATTTTTTTTGTTGCGAAAATGATCTCAAACGATTGTGCCCCACTCCCTGATGAAGAATTCGGGGTCAAATTCAATTCTGTCCGTCCGACCGGTCCAGCCGGTCTGGCCGTTAGCACGATAACTCTCGAACAGAACAAGTTAGAGCGTTGAAATTTGCAGGGTATATTTGGACCATAAATATCTCGGAAATGTTCGTTAATGGGCAAAATCCATCAAGCCGTTTCGGAGTTATGACCATTTTTAGTTAAAACGTTTTTCGAGAATATATCCGAAACCGATGATTCGATCTATCTCAAATTTGGCATCACATTGTAAAATCTGGACCTTTATATGCCTGCGAAGTTTTGTATCGATCGGATGGCTATAAATTGAAAAAAAATGTCAAATATTTGAAAATGAAATTGAAATGTTGTTTTCACTATAACTCGAAAAGTACTGATCCGATTGAATTAAAGCTCGGTAGTTAGATGTAAAGTACCGACGAAAACAGTTGTGCAAAATTTCGTGGACAGCATTAGTAGAAAAAATGTTTACTATTAGCGGAATATTTTGCTTGAAATTCCGAAACCAAATATCGGATTGAGTTCAATTTTTGCACTTCGGTGAGAAATGATGAACTCTTGGGGTGTGCAAAATTTCACTGAGAACAGAATACTAGGAGCCTAAAAAATAAATAATAATTTTGAACTTCCAAACTGGATGCTATTTCTCCATGAAATCTAATTGTGAGGGTCCGCGCATGCGTGGATTGAAGATATATCTCCTGAACTACTGGTGTTGGTGAATCGGAATTTTGTGTGAGGTTTGTGATTTTGAGAGGGCTTCTAGCCACGAGTGGAGTGTACATGCGCAAAGGATAAATGACTGTTTTTGTGATGTATAGGTTATGTTGGGAGTGGTTTAGGACTATCGGTCATGGGTCTGGTTCTGAACCGAGATTATGAGCTTTCAGAAGAAAATTCATGGTAATTCTATACATGAAAAAATCAGTTTGGGGGAAATAGCGTTGTTTCCTACTTGGAGTGTATATATCGTAACCCTGGGGCCAATTTTGAATGTCATGTTACCCCTATCAGGCATTTTACTTTATGCGCATGAGCAGACGAGAAGTGTTTTAACTGCTGGAATTTTCGAATGAGAAGATTGGGGTTTTGAGGTGTAGGATACTACTCTTCCATAGAATATCCTTGGGAGGGTCCGTGCATGGGTGGATTGAAGCTGCGATATTCCCTGAACCACTGCAATTCAAACAATTTCCTTCCATTCAGACTATTTTCAATGGTTTAAATATATAGGCTGTACTGAAATATACAACCAGATCTGAAAATCACGGAGAAACTTTTTATTTTCAGAATATACGTATCCAATTTCATATTGATTGAATGATACAGTTGATTATGTGTGATATCCACGATTTAAAGGATATTCAACTTTTTATAAGCCATATGCTCTGAAACCACTCGGACTCCTAACCTACTCTGAAATTTTCAACTCTCTAACTCATTGTGTTCGAGACAAGCGTGCTGACGAGTGATTGCAATCCGCCTAGTTAGTATCATAAGAGACAAATCGAACTCAATCGATGATTTACTTACTTTTGAACTATCAAAACAAATCGAATTACACTTGACATGAGATTTGATTTATATTTATTCGGTGTTTTCATTGAGTAGCGGTTTAGAGCTCTCACTTACTTAAATAAACTTCTTCATCAAAATTTATAACCTTCATCAGATTGATCAGATGTGACGGTAATCGTACTCCCATCGCTGATTGAATCCACCACAAAAGATGATGAAAATAAAAACGCACCCTTATATTAGATATTATATCATCATTTTCCAGTTTGTAGTTTATCTATAATTAAATGAACGAATCTTTTACCACGTGAAACTGGCACATACTCTAATATATCCATCTGCCTTCCATATCGATTTGAGGAGAAATGTAAATACTCGAATATCAGTTAATTAGCTCAATTCCACAGTTCCGCTTTGCAATTAGATGATCTTCTGGAAAATTTCATTAATGCCGACCAGCAAAACCTACCCCTAATATTTGCCCTCCTCTCGACTCGAATGTGTACGACTCCAGCTCGCTTGCCTCTATTTGAAAGATTCTATAATCCTCCTGGATACTGGAGAATTCGGAATATTGACAGAAAGGGTGTTAAAACTAGAGTTAAAAATATTCAAATCCGTAATAGTACGGTAGCAAATGAACTGAACATTATTGATTCACACTTAATTCGAATTTACCATGGTAAATTCGATTTAAGAGTGTACAATACAGTAGAATCGACAACATAATTTACCATGGTAAATTCGATTAAGAGTGTCCAATACAGGAGAACGGACACTTAATTCGAATTTACCATGGTAAATTCGATTTAAGAGTATCCAATACAGTAGAATCGACAACATAATTTACCATGGTAAATTCGATTAAGGGTGTCCAATACAGGAGAACGGACACTTAATTCGAATTTACCATGGTAAATTCGATTTAAGAGTGTCCAATACAGTAGAATCGACAACATAATTTACCATGGTAAATTCGATTAAGGGTGTCCAATCTAGTGTCCAACCGAAACTGGTATTTCAGCCGAAACCGAACTTTCGGCCAGGGTCTCAGTTTCGGCCGAAACCGAAACCGAAACCGAAACTTTATATTTCATAGAGAGAGAGAGAGAGTTTATTGGTGCTAGTGCAATATAAATTACTTACACAAGTCAACGCATGAAGTATATCTGACCAAACAACATATAATGTATAAATAAAATAATAAATATAGTTAATAAAATAAAATTCACAAATATGTATGTATAAAACGTTTTCTGAAATACTGAACTACTGAAATCTACTGTATTTTTTACAATTTTATTCGCATATATATAAAAATAGTTAAGGAGTGTTAAATAAAATAAAAAGACATTTTTTTTGAGATCTTTATTTATTATTGGGGTATTACCAAGTTTTCAAAATAATCAGTCGAATTATACAGGGTGATTCCAAATCAGACGTGAACCTTAGAGGAGGTGTTAGTTTGGATCATTTGCTGTGGTTTGAGCCATTTTTATTGATGACCAAAAATCAACGGTTTCCGAGATATTTGAGGGCTGGTTCTGTTGAAAAGGAATTAGTATGATTTGAAAGGGGATATAAGAAGCAAAAAGAGGAAAATAACGAATTCAATATTTTCTTGTTGCAACTAAGCTCGAAATTACATTAGAAAATGTATTCATAAATTATGTTCCACCATTCCATAGGCTAGCACGTGCCGTCTTTCTGATGTCTTCAGTTGCTATTTTCGCCTGAAATTTACTCACGCTGTGTTTTGATACACATTCACTATTTTAAGTGCCGGACATTGAAAAGGTTGCTTATAAAAAATCTGCTGAAACGAAACTAGTTAAGCAATCTAACGAAATATTTTAGAGAATGAAGAAGGAATTTGGCAAGTTTTTGAAATAATTTTGGCTACAAAATTGTGAAATTCGAAAGTTGCAGACAAATTGATATTAGAAACTGATTTTTCATTTATTCATATACCACATTTCAAATCATACTAATTCTTTTTCAACCTCTTATACAGCACAGTTTCGCTTTTTTCGTACATATCATATTCTTTGCTAATGAAAATAAACCAAAATTATCACCAAATTCGGTCAACGTAGAAAAAATTGACGAAATGTGTACTATAAGTTCAGAAATCTTTTAAAAATCACCGAACTCCAAAAACCGTTGATTTTCGGTTATTAATAAATATGGATTAAACAACACCCAATGAGTCATACTCCAAGTTTCACGTCTTATTTGGAATCACCCTATATAATCTAATTAATAATCATTAAAGTGAATTCTTATGAATTCTCAGTCTTAACAAAGATAGATCACAATAACTTGTACGACAATTATGTAAAGGTACCTACTTATAACTCCTGGCCAAACGACCAGGATAATTCACGAACATTCAAGTTTCGGCCCGGCCGAAAGTTTCGGCCATTTTGGGCCGAAACCGAAACTAAGGCCGAAACTAGAGTTCTTGGCCGAAACTGGCCGAAACCGAAACCGAAACCGAACTTTCGGTCGGTCACTATCCAATACAGAAGAATGGACAATAGAACATACGCGCAAAAGCTTCTGACTTCACGTCAGTGCTTGAACCAATGTTTTTAGTAGATGAACGTTTCTGCCAAGTTTAGTAAAAGTATTCATAACCCTTCCTGCTATTGTGATTTCCATGTCATTGGGCGAACGAGGCTAGTGAATTATCCAATTACATTACTGGTAATTTGATACATATTTGTGTTTTCTCTGAAGTGTTAGCGAAACTTCGATAGCGTCACGTTTCCGGATCAACATATCGTGAATAGCTTCGAGCATATTGATCAACAGAGTACATCGATGCTGGAGGTCATCTAATATTAATCATTTGACATCAGTTGACTGTGATATCAAACGTGATGAAAAGGGGGATGACAGAACTTGTTTTTTGAACCGCTACTTATAAGTCAATTTCGATATACAGAGGGGGTTCATTTTTTGGCGCTCTAGTTCCTCGAAACTGAGTGCTTATCAATTTGCCCAAATGTCTGTAATTTTAGAATTTTTCGATGAAAATGGTCTTAAACGATTTGGTTCGACTCACTGATCAAGAATCCGTGGTCGAAATTCATTCTGTCCGGCCTGTCCGGCCGGCCGGCCGTAGGCACGATAACTCTTGAACGGAATGAGCTAGACAGTTGAAATTTTCAGAGTAGGTTTGGGAGATAAATATCTCGGCTAAGTTCGTTACTGGTCAAAATCGGACAGATGGTTTCGGAGTAACAAAAAAAATTTTTTTTTTTACAGAACAAATTCCAAATTATATTTTTTTCAATAAGCAGTTTTATCATAAGTATCCAATGATATCATTTTTAACTCTAACAAGCTAATATTTTCGGAGATATGATTTTTCAAAATTTCAATAATAAATCGTATTTCACAGAATGATATAATTATTCTATGTATGAATTGTCATAAAGTCAACTTATTTTCCTGAGACATGACATTATCTAATTAATCGAAGAATTATAAGAATAAAGTGTATTCCGAAATGTGAGCGAAGTGAGAAAAATGTCAGTTGTTTGCTCCGAAATTAGATTTTCTCAGAAAAGTCTTACATTTCGGAACGGAACATGAAGTAAGAGATCTGAGAGTAGTGAGACTGCTTTTCATCCATAGACATAGAATTCAAATAGAATGTATATATTGAAAGCATAATTCTGTAGTTCGAGAGAGGAGAAAATTTGGTGAACGTAGATCAGGAAATTTTTCATCGATTACAAGGTAATTTTTGGCGCTCTAGTTCCTCGGAACTGAGTGCTTATCAATTTGCCCAAATGTCTGTAATTTTCGAATTTTTCGATGAAAATGGTCTTAAACGATTTGGTTCGACTCACTGATCAAGAATCCGTGGTCGAAATTCATTCTGTCCGGCTGGTCCGGCCATCCGGCCGGTCCGGCCGTCCGGCCGTAGACAAGATAACTCTCGAACGGAATGAGCTAGACATTTGAAATTTTCAGAGTAGGTTTGGGGGATGAATATCTCGGCAAGTTCGTTATTGAGCAAAATCGGACAGATGGTTTCAGAGTAACAAAAAAAAAATTTTTTTTTTACAAAACAAATTCCAAATTAATTTTTTTTCAATAAGCAGTTTTACCATAAGAATCCATTCATATCATTTTCAACTCTAACAAAATAATACTTTCGGAGATATGAGATGTGAGAGAGAATCCGTCAAACGGCAAAAAGTTTTCTCTAGTATCTAACCTATACGAAAATCTACAATTTTCCGATTAGATCGACGCGGCTTTGGTTATTCACTAAATCGAGCACGCAGATCACGAATCTGCAATTAGATTTTCCGTATCTCGATTAGTTTCGGAGCAATGACGAAAACAGTCGATATTTCTGGCCCTACCTCCGGAAAATGGATTAATTAGTCGTATTTTTCGCCATATTTCCAAAATTAATCGAGATACGAAAAAACGCCAAAGCCGTGGCGATCTAATCGGAAAACTTTAGATTTTCGTATGGGTTAGATACTAGAGAAAACTTTTTGCCGTTCGACGGACTCACTCATTTCCTAATATTTTCCGAACGGATAGAGATACATAGGAAATAGATACATAAATCTAAACGTCGTCCACCGACCAATAATCGTATAAAATTCATTTATCGAGATGTGAAAATCATAGATTTCGGACGGGAATGAAGAATTGTCCTTCGATTCTGGGTCAAAAATATTTCTAAGTGCCGACCCAAAAAATTTTTCATTTCGATACGGAGCTCGTGTCTATTTAAATCGAGGTCGCTGATCACGAATATGCAATTAGTTTTTCCCTAAGTGGCGTAGTTTGGGAAAATTTTCACTTAGAGGGAAAAAATGGACGAAAATAGGCCAATTTTGAAAGTTTCCACCGCCCAAAAAAATCGGATTAGGGTGTTGTTGATTTTTGCCGTCATATATGAATCCTTCATCTACTGAATAATCCAAACAGAAAATGTCCTGCCGTACTATTCGGAAATTATGATTTTTTTCCCGAGGGTCTGGTTTTCGGAAAATGCATTCCGCGGTATTGCCGCGGAAAATTCTCTAATGAAAAATCGGATCATATATTCGTAATCTACGGCCCCGAATTAGTAAATGACTTAACTTGCATCGAAATCGGAGACCGGTCGAATTTTGGCAATTTTTTAAAAAAATCCCATTTTTCGAGAAAAAATTTTTGACGCAAAATTATGAAGCGGGTACTCATTATTATAGATTCGGGGCCAAAGATTCCGAATCTACGATCAGATATTTATTAAAAAAATTTCCCGAGGAAATATCGCGGAAAGAATTTTCCGAAAAATAGACCCTCGGGAAAAAAACCATAATTTCCGAAGCGTACGACCTGGACATTTATTGTTCGGATTATTCGATAGATAAAGGATCCAAATATGACGTAAAAAATCAGGAACACTTTACTCTGATTTTTTTGGGCGGTGGAAAGTTCCAAAATTGACCTATTTTCGTCAATTTTTTCACTTTAAGTGAAAATTTTCCCAAAGTACGCCACTTAGGGAAAAACTAATTACATATTCGTGATCAGCGACCTTGATTTAATTATACACGAGACTCGTATCGATATACCATGAAAAAAATATTTTGGGTCGGCACTTAGAAATATTTTTGACCCGGAATCGGAGGAAAATTCTTCTTTCCCTTCCCAAATCTATGATTTTCACATCTTAATAAATGAATTTTCCCCGATTATTGGTCGGTGGACGACGTTTAGATTTATGTATCAATATTTTCTGTATCTCTATCCGTTCGGAAAATATTAGGAAATGAGCGAATCCGTCAAACGCCAAAAAGTCTTCTCTAGTATCCAACACATACGTAAATCTACAATTTTCCGATTAGATCGACGCGGCTTTGGGTATTCACTAAATCGGGCACGCAGATCACGAATCTGCAATTAGATTTTCCGTATCTCGATTAGTTTCGGAGGAATGACGAAAAAAGTCGCAATTTCTGGCCCTACCGGAAAATGGACTAATTAGTCGTATTTTTCGCCATATTTCCAAAATTAATCGAGATACGGAAAAACTAATTACAGATTCGGAATCTACGCCCTCGATTTAGTGAATAGCCAAAGCCGTGGCGATCTAATCGGAAAACTTTAGATTTTCGTATGGGTTAGATACTAGAGAAAACTTTTTGCCGTTCGACGGACTCACTCATTTCCTAAAGATACATAGGAAATAGATACATAAATCTAAACGTCGTCCACCGACCAATAATCGTAGAAAATTCGTTTATCGATATGTGAAAATCATAGATTTCGGACGGGAAAGAAGAATTTTCCTTCGATTCCGGGTCAAAAATATTTCTAAGTGCCGACCCAAAAAATTTTTTTCATGGTATATCGATACGGAGCTCGTGTCTAATTAAATCGAGGTCGCTGATCACGAATATGCAATTAGTTTTTCCCTAAGTGGCGTACTTTGGGAAAATTTTTACTTAGAGTGAAGAAATGGACGAAAATAGGCCAATTTTGAAAGTTTACACCTCCCAAAAAAATCGGAGTAGGGTGTGTCAACTCACTTTCCTGAGACATGACGTTGTCTCATTGTCATTCATTCCAGCAATCGTATAAATATGAAAATTATATTATAATATCATAATTTTTGTTGGTTGATATTTTCATGCCGATGGTCAATCCATATCATGATGGGAATGGTAATGGTAAGTTAATAACATTGTCATTCATTCCAACAATCGTATAAATATGATAATTATAATATAATATCATACTTTTTGTTGGTTGATATTTTCATGCCGATGGTCAATCCATATGATGATGCGAATGGTAATGGTAAGTTAATAATATTGAGTTCAGAATATCTCCACTAAAAACAAAACTGGAATATTGGTGTATTGGAGTAGATTTGAGGAAAGATATATATATTACCGTTCATCATAGAATTGAGGAATGAATATCTAGGATGAGTTCGTTGTTGGGTAGAAGTCGTCTATTGGTTTTGGATTGATAATTTTTGGCACTCTTGTTGAATTTAAATTCTTCTATGATGTTTGAATTAAATTTCTGCTAAGATGAAGTTCTAAATTTCAATAATGAATCATACTTCTATGTTTTCACAGAATACTATAATTATTCTACCTAAGCTTTATTATATGATCTGTGATCATACTCGTACATTTCATCCTGTTCTATAAGAGAGAGTCAAATTCATTTCAGCTATTTTAATTTGGTTTCTTTCATGGTGCAGTTCTCATTCTCAGATTGCTCATTTAATCTTGATAAATAAACTATTATTTGAATTGAATTTCCTTTATGATGCAGTTCTATCATAAGAATACATTGATATAATTCTCAACTCTGAGAAACCAATACTTTCTGAGATATAATTTGTCTGTTTGAACAAGAGCGCCAGAAAGCTCCAGTCCACAGGGCTTGAACCAATTTTTCATTATTACTCTTCTTTCATACATGTTTGATGAAATATCTACTATTTGTAGGTACTTTAAACCTGTTTTCCTGTTTTGGGCAATTGTCATACGAAACTTGTTGGCGCTCTAGTTCCTCGGAACGGAGTGCTTATCAATTTGCCCAAATGTCTGTAATTTTCGAATTTTTCGATGAAAATGGTCTTAAACGATTTGGTTTGACTCACTGATCAAGAATCCGAGGACGAAATCGATTTTGTCCGGCCGGCTGGCCGTAGGCACGATAGCTCTCGAACGAAAGGAGTTAGCGGATTGAAATTTGCAAGGTGAGTTTGGAGCGTAAATATCTCGAAGAGCTCGTTAATGGGCGAAATCCGTCAAGCATTTTCGGAGTTATGGCCGATTTTAGTAAAAATATTTTTTATGAATATTTCCTAAACCGATCACTCGATCTATCTAAAATTTAGCATCAAATTGTAGAATCATGACCTTTATACGCATGTGAAGTTTTGTATTGACCAGATTGTCAAAAAAAAATTTTGAAAATTTAAAATAAGTTACAATAACTCTCTAACGGAATGAGCTAGGTAGTTGAAATTTTCAGAGTAGATTAGGGAGATGAATATCTCGGTTGAGTTCCTTATTGGGCAAAATTGGCCAGATTTAATTCGATTTCTTCCATGGTGCAGTTCTCATTCTCAGATTGCTCATTTAATCTTGATAAATAAACTATTATTTGAATTGAATTTCCTATATGATGCAGTTCTATCATAAGAATACATTGATATAATTCCCAACTCTGAGAAACCAATACTTTCGGAGATATAATTTGTCTGTTTGAACTAGAGCGCCAGAAAGCTTCTGTCCACAGGGCTTGAACCCATTTTTTGTAGAATATCTTCCACAGAGAATAAAAACAAACATTTCATATACAGAGGGTGTATCTGAATAAAACTGATAAAATATAAGGGGTGATTCTGTGATGAAAATTAAGGTGGGTATTTGGTAATTTTTTTTTGAAAAACCTGCCCCCGAAAAGTTACAACCCTCCGGAGATCAACAAAAATAATTCCGAACAAGACATACGGTGAAATATTCATTGATTTTAACCATCAACCAATATTCCGCTTGGCTGGTTTGATCACCTCATCGCTCAGTGTTCCCCAAAGAGGAAAGTATCATTCAGGAGCAGACACAGACCCAGGGTTTCATGGTTATAACCAATCGCAGAGGGTCGGAGTTCGTATGTATTCTCCATAGGTGGCGCTGGTGGGGTTCTTTCCCTACCAGTTCTCGACCGATGTTTATTTTCGTCCCAAAAGTAAATGTATTTATTCGAATTGGTCCTTACGCCACTACAAACACAGCACTTTTTATTCTTGACCCACCAGTGAATATATGTATTTGAGTCGAAACTAATCGTTCGAGACCATTCTCGGTAAAAATTGTACCAGTTTTATTTGGACGCTTGTTTTTCAGTTGGATTTATATTATTGGAACTATTATTTTTTTCAGGAGTTAAGCAGATTTGGGTGAGCTCACTACCTGGATGGGTGTCCGCTTTGGCTATAAATTTGAATAGCGCATCGAAGCCCCTGGCCTCAGAGCTTTTCCAACCAATTCAAAATTGGTTTTCCTTTTTTCGAAATTGGATTTTCAAATTTGCGTTATATCAAGAACAGATCATGGGCCTTGCTAATTTGAACCGCGCTTTTGGACAGCCCTGACAGAACACAACTATTTTCTTCATATCCCTTACAAATGTTTACCTACTCCAAATTCTGCTCAAGGATTTTCCATATTTGTACCTTATCTTTCCAATATCATCGTATTCTATAAGAACAAAACTGTGAGCGAAATATCGTATAAACAACGAACTGAGTGTTTCTCTAACAAGAAAACAATTTATGATTCTCACGTAGGGGCGGAATTTTATTTGTTTCCACACATTCCCGTATATTATACCGCAGTCCCACGATGCAATAATTTCTGCAGGTGTTGTATACTCCTCCAAATTACTGCGGACATGCATAGTTGGCATTGCTGAACAACTGCTAAGAGAAATCCCCCCAAATGAAAACAAGTAGTTCTGCCGCATATAATTTACATTGTACTTGCTTGAATTATATAAAAAATGGGTTCAAGCTCTGTGGACAGGAGCTTTCTGGCGCTCTTGTTCAAACAGACAAATTATATCTCCGAAAGTATTGGTTTCTCAGAGAATTCAAATAATAGTTTATTTATCAAGATTAAATGAGCAATCTGAGAATGAGAACTGCACCATGGAAGAAATCAAATTGAAATAGCCGCAATGAATTTGACTCTTTCTTATAAAACAGGATGAAATGTAAGAGTATGAACACAGATCATATAACAAAGCTTAGATAGAATAATTATAGCATTCTTAGAAAACATAGAAGTACGTACGATTCATTATTGAAATTTAGAAAAATCATATCTCCCAAAGTATTAGCTTGTTGGAGTTGAAAATGATATCGATGGATTTTAATGGTGAAACTGCATCTTAAATAAAAATTACAGACATTTGGGAAAATTGATAAGCACTCAGTTCCGAGGAACTAGAGCGCCAAAAAGTGTAATTCCCTTTCCGGGATTTGAGCCCGCCTTCTCTCGTTCCAAAACCGAAAACCCGACTGACTAGACGAAACGGCTATCGGGCTCCTCGTACGATCTTGTCGATCTCCGGTATTAGAATAAAACGTCGGTACTTACCTGGGATATATATTCTTAATTTTCACTTTTCGACATAAAATCGCCACATGGGGGTTAATTTGACGGTTTTTTACCCTTGTCTCTAAGTCGATTTTGACGTTTCTCGAACCAACAATTAGCAAGGAATTAGACAATGTCATGTCTCAGAAATAAGTTGAAATTATGACAATTCATACATAGAATAATTATATAATTCTGTGAAAACGTAGAAATACGATTTTTTATTGAAATTTTGAAAAATCATATCTCCGAAAGTATTAGCTTCTTAGAGATAAAAATTATATCATTCTATTCTTATGGTAAAACTGCTTGTTGAAAAAATTTAATTTGGAAATTTGATATGTAAAAAAAAAATTTTTTTTTGTTACTCCGAAACCATCTGTCCGATTTTGCCCAATAACGAACTTAGCCGAGATATTTATCTGCCAAACCTACTCTGAAAATTTCAACTATCTAGCTCATTCCGTTCGAGAGTTATCGTGCCTACGGCCGGACCGGCCGGACAGAATGAATTTAGACCACGGATTCTTGATCAGTGAGTCGAACCAAATCGTTTAAGACCATTTTCATCGAAAAATGAAAATTACAGACATTTGGGCAAATTGATAAGCACTCAGTTCCGAAGAACTAGAGCGCCAAAAAGATCGGGCTCATTATTAAAAATTGGTTCAAGCTCTGGCGTAAAGTAAGGAGCTTTTGCACGCTTGTTCCATTGTCTATTGGACACTCTCGTTCCATTTTAATGACAGACTTGAGTGATGAAAGAATCGTCTAACATCACAGAAGTTTTAATTATGGCTTATGTATTCTATCGGAGTTGAAATTCGTTGAATATCTAATCGACATTCCACAAGTAATTACCGAGTTTTAATTGGATCGGATTTGTATATTTTGAGGAATTAACAACCAAATTTCCGATGGGTATAACTACAAAACCGTTTGGGCAAGAATGACGATTAACGAAATGATGAGATCTAGTGTGGAAGGAGTCTGGCCATGTCCGTACCTGGTGGGCTTAAGTACGATCTGTTGAAGACCAGAGTTGAGGAGGAGGTCTGCATACGGAAACGACGGTGAACTTTCTGCAGGAAGTTTGGTGAGAGGCCATGGCACATCTGGGCAGTTGAAATCACCAGTTATTATCAGGTTTCGACGTAAAAGTGATATTTCCTCCAGGTATTCAGTAAAGGCCATGTCCTCCATGCAAGGGCGTGGTCTATAAATGCATGCTAGTGTGCATCTGATACGTCCATGAAGATGTTGTCTTTCCGATACCAGTCTTTGTAAAAAACAGATATCTTGAACGAAGCAACGATATTATCCCTCAAGTATAAATAGTATATCCAGACACCTCCGTGACCGACAGTTCTGACGCTATCCTGGCGAAACACAGTGTAACCCGATTTCAATATATTTGAATTTATTTACCTTACATTTTTTCAATGAAATTTATGTTTGCTTTGAAAAAACCGAATTCTAATTGAAAAATTTCAAAAAAAATAACGAAAAAAAAATTGGTTCAAGCACTGACGTGAAGTCAGAAGCTTTTGCGCGTATGTTCTATTGTCCATTCTTCTGTATTGGGCACCCTTAATCGAATTTACCATGGTGAATTATGTTCTCCATTCTACTGTATTGCACACTCTTAATTCGAGCACTGACGTGAAGTCAGGAGCTTTTGCACCATGGTAAATTCGATTAAGGGTGTCCAATACAGAAGAATGGACAATAGATCATACGCGCAAAAGCTTCTGACTTCACGTCAGTGCTTGAACCAATTTTTTTTTTTCGTTATTTTTTTTTTAATTTTCTAGGGGTGCGGTTCTTAAAATTTTTTTTTTCGTCATTTTTTTCAAATTCTCTAGGGGTACGGTTCTTACAAAATTTTAAACACGTCTTTATGATGATTTTCTGATACTAGTTACCAACCTTCAATTCGATCGAATATTTATTTTTTGAGTTATCAAGGAAATAATATTCCAGGTGGGTATATCTCGGAAACCGTTAGACCGGTTATGCCCAAAAACGAACTCAACTCTCCCTTTCAGATACGCAACCTACCCTGAAAATTGCAAGTCCCTATCTCATTTCGTTCGAAAGTTATCGAGGCAACGGTCACCCATCTACTGAACTCACACAAGAATGCTCGAATCTCCAACAATATTCAAACGATCGTGTTAATACTTGAAACTTGGCAGTAGAGTTAGGTTATGAAGGAACGAATAGTTACTGATATATAGAATTTTCTTTTCAATTATCAATGATTTTTTTAAATTTTGTTACAAATACAATCCTCACGAAATTTTGCAAGAATTTTCGCGTTGGCATTCTACAACTAATTACCATGTTTGAATTCAATCGGTTTAGAATTTTTCGAGTTAATGAGGAACAAAAAACAACCAAATTATAGATGACTATAACTCTAAAACCGTTTGGTCGATTATGCTCATAAGCAAACTGAAATGTCGCATTCTGGTGCACATCCTAACCTGAAAATTTCAAGCCGCTATCTTTTTCCGTTCTCAAGTTATCGTGACAACAAAAATATTTTTTAATAATTTTTTTAAAATTTTCTAGCCATACGATTCGCACAAACGTGCTTAGGTTCATATTCTACAACTACTCACCAAGTCTCAATTTGATCAGATTCATATTGGTTGAAAACAAAATTATTACTCGGAAACCACTGGGCTGATTATGCCCATTAACGAACTTGTCCGTCGTATTGGGATGCGGGACCCACCCTGAAAATTTCAAGTCGCTAGCTCTTTTCGTTCTCAAGTTATCGTGGCAACGGCCGGAAGGCCGGACGGACAGAATCAAATTTGACCTCGAATTCTTCATTGGGGAGTCGAACTAAATCGTTTGAGACCATTTTCGTCAAAAAATTCGAAAGTTACAGACATTTGAGCAAAACTATAACGCGATGTTCCCCAGAACATACGCGCAAAAATTGTTTAGAAAGAAAATGAAAAAGTACAGTGGGGGGGGGGCTCCAAAAGTTTTCGAGCGTAGGGCCCCGGAAATCGTCGATCCGCCAATGGATAGATGAACAAGCGCACCCAAAAATGAACAATTTGTATTCCAAACAACAATTGTTACCATTTTCCACCATCCCTTCACCCCCATGATCGCCATGGAGTCATGAATATACAGTAAATAAAGCGTAAATCAAAATATGCTCTTCGGGGCTCGTGTTTCGCATCACAGCCAACGAAATGTGACGTCGGAAAAAAAATAAAACAGAACTAATTAAAAGTTATAAAGCTAATGGCCTCCGCGTGGCATGAATCACACATGGAGTGACACTATATTTTCATTACGTTCTCATATTTATCCCATAAATTCGACCGGACAAGCGATAGACGTATAATATTTGGGTGGACTATATGAAATTTTTGAAGTGTGATGGACTGTCACGTGACGGAAGCGGTTCTGGTGATGACGGAAATTATTGGCAATCCCGATGTATGAAATCTCAAATGAATTTTAAATGAATAAAATTTGGTTCAAGCACTGACGTGAAGCTTTTTGGCACATGTTCTATTGTCCATTCTCCTGTATTGGACACTCTTAGGGCCAATTTCAACGAGAAACCATTAATCTCAGTTCTAACAAACTCGGTTTAAACTGAACGGAGATCTAAATCTCGGCCAAAAGAATGCCGATTTCTCCATACATAGTTGAAGGGCGTTTGAGTAATCCGAGTTCGATACACACGAATAATGGCAACGTTGTAAAATAAACCCATTTGATAGAAGTTTTTACCTGATTATTTTCGAAGTAAGCGAACCTTAATTCAAATTTGAGAATTGTTACCGTGAAGAGGTTAATTTAATTGAAAAAGGACTTGGTGTTGTGTTGAGAATGTTGGGACGGAAAAGAAATGTGTGTATTTCAAGCTTCAGGAAAAGCAAATTTACTTCATATTGTGCGTAAGTTGCATAGTCGAGTGTAAATAAGCAGACAATATGAGTGTGGCTACGAAGAAGAAAACATGGCAAAAAATCGCCGATGAATTCAACTTTTCCTCGCTGCTTATTTTCAAGCCGATCAGGAAATGAAAAAATTGAAACAAGAATGAATCAAAACTGAAATTCTGAAAGAGGAATGCCAAAGAAAGATTAATTATAATGTCGTTTACAGTATACTCGTAAACCAAGTCAAGTGCTTCAGCAATATTTTATAGATATTCGTTGTTTAAGTTGAATAAATGATTTAATTAACTTCTTATGATTTATCTTTTATATTACTTCAAAAGCCTAAAACAAAACCCTTCATATTTTCGAATTGTTAAATAAGAGATACCAATAACCTTTGAAATATTGATAGCAAATTTTCATTTTATATATAATTCATTTTGTTGTTTTCAATATTATTTAGGCTTCTGGAATGGTAAAAGCTAAATAGAGAATATGAAATAATAAAGTTTATATTTCTATTCTTAATTTCTAAAGCACAATCTATGAAATTAGCAAGGCAAACATTGTCAACAATCCTCAAATTCGATTATTGAAAAATGTGAAACTCGGTTTCTGTTTATTGCAACACCAAAAATGGCCAGTTTAATCCTCAACGTCAACTCCTTACGTAAAACGCGGTTTACTCCTCAAACCAGCATGGTGAATTCCGAAATTGTCTCAAGCAGAGTTTACATCAACATTAATCTCGGTTTGAAGCTTGGTTAAATTGGCCCTTAATCGAATTTACCATGGTAAATTCTATTGTCCATTCTCCTGTATTGGACGCTCTTAATCTAATTTACCATAGTAAATTCTATTGTCCATTCTCCTGAATTGGACACTCTTAATCGAATTTACCATGGTAAATTTGCACAAACATACGCGCAAAAGCCCCTGACTTCACGTCAGTGCTTGAAACAATTTTTTTTCTCGTAATTTTTTTAAAATTTTTTAGGTCTTCCTACGGTTCTCACAAAATTTTATGATTTATGTCGATATTATACAACCTGTTACCAAGCTTCAATTCGATCGGGTCTATATTTTTTGAGTTATCGAGAGAATAATATTCCAGGTGGGTATAACTCCGAAACCGATTGGCCCAAAAACGAACTCAACTCTCCCATTGGGATGTGCAACCTACCCTGATGCAAGTCCCTATCTCCTTTCGTTCGGAAGTTATCGAGGCAACGGTCTCCCTTCCAGCTACTGAACTCACATAAGGCTGCTCGGAACTCCAACAATATAGATCTGATCGTGTTCAAACTTGGAACTTGGAAGTAGAATTAGGTTTTGAAGGCTCTCGCGATGTCGGACGAATAGTTTCTGACATACAGAATATTTTTCAATGATTTGATCCTCACGAAATTCCGCAAGAATTTTCGCGTTGGCATTCTACAACTGATAACCATGTTTGAATGGGATCGGTTTCATATTTTTCGAGTTATTGAGGAAATAACAAACAGATTTCATGTATATAATGTATGTATGTGTATTATGTATAACTCCAAAACCGTTTGGCCTATTATGCCTATAAATGAACAAAATGTTCCATTCAGATGCACAACCTTTCTCGAAAATTCCAAGTCGCTGTCTCTTCCCGTTTTTAGGTTATCGTGACATAATTACAGACATTTGGGCAAAATGACGCGATGTTCCCCAGAACATACGCGCACAAATGTAGGGAAAAGGTGTACGAGTTGATCCCATGGGGTAAGATGATCCTTTTCAATTACGAGCTCATGAAAAGTGCCATCTTGAATTATATGGCATTACGCATCCCTTAACACCTTCCTGCCTCATTTAATTTGTTATATCCTTTCAAGCAAACAGTCGAAATTGACAGTGAAGAATTTAATTTGTTGCCGCTTGATCTAAGATAAGGTTTACTCTAAGATTATGTTACTTCTATTGTGAATGGTTGATTGATATGATTTTTATGTTTGTGGCTTCCTAATATGTTCCTCTTCTATTATCTCTCCACTTGAAGACAAAGACGTTCATATAGGGTATATTAGCAAACATTGAATGGAAAAATTGAACTGGAGACAAGTTGGTCCCCACACTTCTATACGCAGGTAAGAAGAAAGACTAGAACAGGAAACCCACCATCCAAGTTCTTAAAAAAAAACCACTGGTAAACATATGGTTCAAAGCCCAATATGGCGTTGGAGTATAATAAGGGGCAGGCACCAAATGCTAAATATCGCTAGGCTGAGGCTCATATCCCAGCGTCTTTCAGGCAGAAATACTCGCAATCGAAAGATGCTTGAAAATGAACCTAGAAAGAGGCTACAAAAAAATATTTCACAAGAGTTGACATTTTGCAAAATATATTGATCTCTATGTGGACGTTTTCTAATTTTTCGAATAAAAACTTCATGAAAATTTTTTTACGAGACTGTCGGGTTGCTCTGTGTGAGGTCTTGGTATCGCCCTTAACATATTTCAAAACGTCTCGTCTCGTCTCGTCTCGCTTTTTCGAGTCGACAAAAATCTCGTTCTCGTGTGAAGCCTCAATAATGATTGTGCAGAATCAAAGCAGTAGGAAAATAAATTTTTTAATGATATGGATAACAGATAATTAATAGATCTTCTATGGTATAGAACAGCAACGACTCTGATGTTGAGTTAAATTTTAATAATTATTGTACTTTTACTAACTCTAGTTTCAATAAATCGGACATTGACAAATGACTCATAATTTTATGACAAATTTCTCAAGCTCGTTGCTTGGCAACAGCCCTCGGCCTTCGGCTCACCATAGAATGAGCTTTCGATTATAATAAAATTATCTCGTCTATTATCAATGTCCTAGGGATACTACTACTAATAATAAAAATTCGAGGAAATTAAAAATGGTTTCATTTTCATTTCAAGATTAATTTCCTTCAAGTGAACACCGAAACAATCGAATATTTAATAGACTCCGCTCAACTCATCATATTGTTATCGAGAATTATTGAGAAAAATGAAGTTGCTACGACAAATAGACGTAAGTTCGTGATGTTTTTCTTCTTTGTCGTTTCAAAGGCCACCAGAGAAAGGGTACTAATTAGTTTCCGTTCGGAGTGAAGCAGGATTAGGTAAGTATCGTTATCGTGCAAAAATTCTAAACTGAAATCTCCATGATAATGAATTTATAAGTTAGTGAGGTTAAGGGCTAATTTGTTCCGGTTTCCGCGCGAATAGAGATTAGAGAGTTAATTTATGAAAATTTCGAATTGAAATTATGAGACGAAAAATTATAAAATTTTTGACGCGGTGTCGGGGGCACTGTTCATTAAATGCCGGAAAGATATCAATGATTTCATGAAGCTTTGTCGCACTTGTTCAAATTTATACCCAGAGTTGTCAACCAACTAGGTATTAGACTCACCCAAGAATGCCGAGCTGCAGGAGAAAAATAATATTCCCAATATTTCCAACAATATAAATCCGACTGTAAAAACAAGGGTCCAAAAAAAACTGATTCACTTTTTTTCGTGCATGTTCTAAGGAACATCGCTTTATCATTTTGCTCAAATGCCTGTATTTTTCGAAGTTCATGCCGAAAATGGTCTCAAACGAATCCCTGATGAAGAATTCGACGTTGAATTTCATTATGTCCGGCCGGCCACGATAAATTGAGAACGGAAAGAGGTAGCGACTTGAAATTTTCAGGGTTGGTTGAACATCCAAATGCCAAATTTTAGTTCGTTAATAGGCATAATCGGCCAAACGGTTCTGGAGTTATAACTATTTGAAATTTTGTTTTCATTTCCTCCTTAACTCAAAATATGAAACGAATCCAATTCAAACATGGTAATTAGTTGTAGAATTCCAATTCGAGAATTCTTGTGAAATTTCGTGAGGATCACATGAAAATTTTTCAAAAATCATTGATAAGATTGTATATCAGAAACTATTCGTTCGACATCACTGAAATTTTGCGAGAGTCTTCAAAACCCAACTCTACTGCCAAGTTCCAAGTTTGAACACGATCGGATCTATATTGTTGCTGATTCGAGCAGTCTTGTGTGAGTTAAGTACCTGGATGGGTGAGCGTTGAGTTAAGTTCGGTGTTCGGATGAAGCGGCCCAAAGGAATTTGGAATAATATTTTCTCGATAACCCGATCGAATTGAATCTTGGCAACTAGTTGCATAAAATCAACATGAAGAAGTGTGTGAAATTTTGTGAGGCCGTACCACTAGAAATATTTTATAAAATCCAAAAAAAAATGTATGTCACTCTTGAGAACTGAAAAAGATAGCGACTTGAATTTTTCAGGGTAGGTTGAACATCCGAATGCGACATTTATGTTTGTTAATTGGCATGATCAGCCAAACGGTTTTGGAGTTATACTCATATAAAATTTTTTTGTTATTTCCACTATAACTCAAAATATACAAATCTGATCCAATTTAAACTCGGGTATTACTTGTAGAATGCCGACCCACTAATTTTCACGGAATTTCGTATCCTGGAGTTACTTGTGGCGTGAGTTTTTAACACGCTTTTATTAGCTTGGGTTGTATCTGACTATGTATGTAACGGAATCTTTGAACTTAATTTTCACCAGTTTCCAGAAGTCTGATTAATTTGAAACTTTGCATACGTATCAAGAGCCGATGACAATGCAATAATTTGATAACAGTTTCCCATTATCCTTATTATCCACAAAAATTGATTATTATTTATAGCTTATTATCTCATACCGGGCACCTCCGCCAATTTGCAACGTGATGTTTCAGGTCCAGTTCATACTGATGCGATATCGCATGAGCGACAAGCGCAGACAGATACTCCGCCGTATTCACAAAGCATTCAATCTCCGTTAAGTCCTAACTGAGGTCCTCAGTTAAGAATAAATTTGAATCGCAACCTCAGTTAAAGTATTTAACGGTGGTGAAACTGGCCTGTTTCACGTTGATTTTCACTTTAGGTAACTGAGGTTCCGATTCAAATTTATCCTTAACTGAGTACCTCAGTTAGGACTTAACGGAGATTGAATGATTTGTGAATACGGCGGACTATCTGTATCTCATGTACAAAATCCTGGAGTGGAGCCTGTCTATCGCAAGGCGATTTGTCGCATGCGATATATCATTTTGGGCTCATATTCTAACAGTTCTAACATGTTCTAACAGTTTCCCATTATCCTTATTGGGACCGCCAGGATTAATAAAATTTTGAATGAAATGATGAGATTGCGAAATAATTTGTGAGACATTTCAATACCACATGTCAACAAATAACTAATTGATAAATCGAACTAAAAAATGAAAAATAAATAATAGTTTAAAAAAACTAAAAAAACACGCTTTTATAGCTAACCGAACTAAAAATTACAAAATAATTTTTAATTTCAGAGAGTTTATAATACAGTAGTAGAAGATCGAACAATCAATCAGAATTTATCACCTCAAAATAAAATTATAATAAAGTTTAAGTTATTAACAAAAGAATTCAATTCAGAGTAAAAAGCGTGGGGTGCATTTTACTACTTTTCATAACTCTCTTCTCATAGATAGTTGCCAATAGAATGGTTGCTACATTTACTTTATCAAGCACCCCACGCTGTTTACTCTGAATTGAATTCTTTTGTTAATAACTTAAACTTTATTATAATTTTATTTTGAGGTGATAAATTCTGATTGATTGTTCGATCTTCTACTACTGTATTATAAACTCTCTGAAATTAAAAATTATTTTCTAATTTTTAGTTCGGTTAGCTATAAAAGCGTGTTTTTTTAGTTTTTTTAAACTATTATTTTTTTGTATTTCAATTCTAATACAATATTTATATCAGAACCGAAAATTCTGTGATCATAGACGATTCTCTCGTTACTGAAGTCTGCCATTAAAATGGTATGAAGAGTATTCATATATTTATATATTTATCGATGCTAAATTCTAAGAGTGTCCAGTAGAGATGAGTAGACAATAGAGCATGATCACAAAAGCTCCTCATACAAAATCGATACTCGATTGTAAAATTGTTGCTCGAAGGTATGTGCGGAATTTCAGCGGATTTGACATATGAAATTTATGAAGAAAGAATGTTTTTTATTGTGATACGATATTCACGCAAAAATTAGCGGGTCGGTATTCTACAAGTAATAACCAGGTTTTAGTTTGATCGCATTTGTATATTTTGAGTTATTTAGGAAAAACAACATTTTAGATTGGTATAACGTATAACTCTGAAACTGTATAGCCAATTTTGCCCATCAACGAACTTAACTATCGAATTTGGATGCACAACCTACTATGAAAATTACAAGTCGGATCTCCTTCCCTTCGCAAGTTATCGTGGTAACGGTTACCCATCCAGATACTGAACTCGCCAACTTTCTCGGTTTCCAGTGCCACAACCTCCACGTTATCCGCTCCAAGTTGCCATTACAGAACTTTGATTTCGATATTAAAATCTGATAATTTCGTTTTGTAATAACTTAACCTACAAAACTGTCAAACAATTCATTTGTCACATGTATCAGTGTTGTCTATATATTTCACTTCAAAAACCTAAATCGCTAATTGTATCAGCCTTTATTTATCCGTTAGTTCTAACACCTAATTTTTTGTGGAACTTGTTAATGAATAGGCCATATGAGGAATATTAATTGAGGTCCTTCACGAGATGAAAAGATCGACTTCATGACATGCCGGAAGGGCAGCGTAACCCCTCTTTGCCTTGACAGGCGTACAAAAGGAAACTAATGATAATCAACCGGTACGGGGCGATATTTTGGTCGTGTGCCAACAAAGAGCCTGTCCTCCTCGCATCCATTAAAAGCCATCCTAGTGGCAAGAAGAAAAAAGTGAAATTTTCAATTCTCCTGATTGTCTCATTGTGTCCTGCAGACTGATGAGTCACTCGACATTCCCGTTATTATTTTGTCCGGGAACTCTCGTTTTCTATGTTAATTATTTGTGATCACTACGTTGTGTTTATCCAGGAGGGGGGCCAGATTGAAAGACGCGATTGATTGAATCTTTAGATATTGTGCTGAGGGCTGCAGTATGTACACTCATCAAAGTATTGGTCTTTATATCAGTGTAGATATCATCAGGAACACACTGATCACCCATCCAGGTACTGAACTCGTAAAAAGAGGCGTCCAACAAACCCATCCAGCTACTGGACTCACACAAGGCTGCTCAGATCTCCAACAATGTAGATCCGATCGTGTACAAACTTGGTAGTAGAGATTCTCGCAAAATTTCAGCCATGTCAGAGGAATAGATCCTGATATATAGATTTTTTTCAATGATTTCTTAAAAAATTTCTAGTGATACGATCCTCACAAAATTTCGCAAGAATTTTTGCGTTGGCATTCTTCAACTAATAACAACATTTCTAAATTGGATCGGTTTCGTATTTCTCGCGTTATTGAGGAAATAACAACCAAATTTCAGATGGGTTTAACTCCAGAACCGTTAAGCCGATTATGCTTATAAACAAACTCAAATGTCGCCTTCAGATGCACAACCTAACCTGAAAATTTCAAGTCGCTATCTCTTTCTGTTCTCAGGATATCGTGACATAAAAATATTTTTAATAATTTTTTTTAAATTTTCTAGTGTTACGATTCCCACAAAATTTCACAGACGTGCTTAGGTTTATATTCTACAACTATTCATCATGTTTCAATTCGATCGGATTTATATTGGTTGAAAACAAAATTATTACTCGGAAACCATTGGGCTGATTATGCCTATTAACGAACATGTCAGTCTTATTGGTATCCGTTACCTACCCTGAAAATTTCAATTCGCTAGCTCTTTCCGTTCTCAAGTTATCGTGGCAACGGCTGGACAGACAGAATCAAATTTGACCTCGAATTCATCATCAGGGAGTCGAACCCAATCGTTTGAGACCATTCTCGGAGAAAAATTCGAAAATTACAGGCATTTGGGCAAAATGATAACGCGATGTTCCCCAGAAAATACGCGCAAAAACATTACCTGACAGGTAGTTTCTGAGATAAAGAATTTATTTTTTTATTTTTTCAAAATGTTCTAGTCATATGATCCTCACAAAATTTGGTATAAGTCTACGTGTCGGTATTTTTGTACCAACTTCCGTGCTTTAATTTGATCAGATCATTATTTTTCGGGTATCGGAAAACAAAATTTCAGATGGCTATAATTCCAAAACCACTCGACGGATTTTGCCCATTAACGAACTTAGCTGGTGCATTTGGACCTACCCTGCAAATTTCTTCATTGCCTACCAGAATAATCGTGCTGATTACCGGACGGCCAGAGGGAATCACGTTTGACCTCAGATTCTTCATCAGTGAGTCCAAACTTATCTCCGCCAAAAATTCGAAGATTACAGACATTTACGCAAATTGAGCACTCTGTTCAGGTGAACAAGTGCGCCAAATGAGGTGTCACTTTACCCGAATGTTCCACATTTACGAAACTTCCACCACTAACAGCTTGAAATGGCTTGAAATAGTTGGAAAATGGAATTCATTCAAATTTCGTCTTAATTCTTATTCATAAAACTTGGCGATAAGTGAAGAAATCTAAGAGAATTCTCATTTTTCAGCCGAAAACTCTGCAGCCGAATCGATCTTACTGACAATAGATGTACTCTAAACTTTTCGTAATACAACCATTACTCCCGCTTATTCCGAAGAGACTAGAAGCAGTGGTAAGAATGCCGGAATGAAGCTAGACAAAAAACAGCAAAAACTTTAATGAATGCACGCCGACATATCTCACTGTTTCGAAGGAACAGTTTTCAAGTGCAATTACGCCTTTCAAGAGGGTATATTGTTTCAAGCTAATGGAGTGGGGTCTCAATATATAACTTTAGCGAATTTCAGGGTGAAACTTCGCAACTTTGTTGTGGCTAACGAGGTACGTTAAAAAAAATAGGTCGGGGGTCGTTCAGAACGTTGGGATGGACATTGTGAACTGTTGAGATATCGAGATACAGGACTCGATATAGGAGAAAGTATCGTCCGAACTTTTAATTCTGTTAACTTTCAAGGATATAAATTGTACAGGGTGATTCCAAATTAGACGTAAACCTTGGTGGTGGTGTTATAGTATGACTAATTTGCTATCGTTTATTGAATGGTTTCTTTCTGGGTCTTCTCTCCAAACTCTAAAAATAACTATAAAATAAATATTAATTATTTTGAGATTTGCTTCTGCGTAAGAAATACAAGATATTTGTCAGAAGCAATAAATTGAACAATGTTGCCTAACAAATAACAACGAAACAACATCAACGAAGAAATAACTATATCGTAACGTTTCGGAGTATATATCAGACTCCTTCTTCAGACGCTTAACGAAAAAATCTTCAGAACTATTTTGTTGATTGTTATTCTGAGATTCGAGAAATGTCACATTGACAGTATTTGAAAATACTACTTAACATAGTTTTACTTTGTATAGAAATTTCCAAGTTCCACCTCCTTTTTCAATAAATTCAGCCAAATATGGTCAATACCAATTGAGCAAGTTGCAAAATGGCATTCTCTGTTCAATAAAATACAAGTTGATTCCTTAAGTTTCCTTTCAATATAATCAGTTTCTGTCATCAAAATCCTTGTATTACTCTAATCCATCATGTGATCTCCTTGGATTGTACATACATGTTCAGCTATTTTTTATTTCTGTATGTCTCTATTTCTCAAGTTATTCTTATGCTCTGACTTTCTTACTTCTAGTGGTAATACAAGGATTCTGATGATAGAAACAGATTATATTAAAAGGAAACTTAAGGAATCAAATTTTATTTTATTGAACAGAGAATGCAATTTTGCAAATTGCTCAATTGGTATATTGAGCATATTTGGCTGAATTTATTGAAAAAGGAGGTGGAACTTGGAAATTTATAAGCAAAGTAAAACTATGTTAGCTATGATTTTCAAATACTGTCAATGTGACAATTCTCGAATCTCAGAATAGCAATCAACAAAATAGTTCTGAAGATTTTTTCGTTAAGCGTCTGAAGAAGGAGTCCGATATAGACTCCGAAACGCTACGATATAGTTGTTTCTTCGTTGATGTTGTTTCGTTGTTGTTTGTTAGGCAACATTGTTCAATTGATTGCTTCTGACAAATATCTTGTGTTTCTTACGCAGAAGCAAATCACAAAATAATTAATTTTTATTTTATAGATATTTTTCGGAGTTTGGGAGAGAAAACCCAAAAAGAAACCATTCAATGATGAATATACCTCCCTTCAGTATCCTTTAATGTTTACTTGCTATCGTTTAGCCGTATTTATTGATAACCGAAAATCAACAGTTTCCGAGATATTTGAGTTCTGGTTTTTAAGAGATTTCTCACCTTAGTTCATTTTTCGTTGATTTTTTTCTTCGATGGCCAAATTTGATAATTTTGGGTTATTTTCATCAGAAAAGGATATGATATCTTCAAAAAAAGAAAAACTATACTGTATAAAAATCAATTTCTAAAATAAATTGGCTTGCAACTTTCAGATCCCACAATGTATGTAGGTCAAAATTATTTTGGAAACTTTCCAAATTCCCAAAAAAAAATTTAGTTAAAATACATTCCAACTAGTTTCGTTTCAGCAGATCTTTTATAAGCAACCTTTTGAATATTAACAGGATTCTTTCTGGGTTTTCTCTCCCAAACTCTGAAAAACATCCATAAATAAAAAAATCAATTATTTTGTGATTTGCTTCTGCGTAAGAAACACAAGATATTTGTCAGAAGCATAAAGAATAGAGAATGAGTGAAAAAAGACAGAGAGAGTAAATTTCAGGCGCAAAATAACAACTGAAGAAATAAGAAAGAGGTGGAGGTCAATTCGAACATAATTCATATATACATTTTCTAATGAAATTTTGATTTTATTTGAAATACAAAAATATTTAATTTGTTAATTTTCTTTATCTGCTTTTTATATGCCATTTCAAATCACTAATTGTTTTTCAACATCTAATACAACATATGTTTTTCAACATATAATACAGCATATTTTTGCTATTTTCAAACATATCAAGCCTTTTCTGATAAAAATAATCCAAAATTAAAATCAAATTTGGTAAACGTAAATTGACGAAAAATGAACTAAGTTAAGAAATCTTTTAAAATTCACCAGAACTCAGAAATTTCGGAAACTGTTGTTTTTCGATTATCAAAAAAAACGACCCAAACGTTTGTTTTTAGTGCCGATATTCTGAACCCAATTTGATTAACTTACCAAAGTATATATTTCCATCATCATATGGATTATCCAAGAGCTATCTACGATAGCTGAGGTTATTTCATTGGTCATTTTGCATTCGATCATACTTTGTTTGACATGTCTCTTATCTGTGGATGAGATGACAATGATGACTTGTATGAACACAGATCATGAAATTCATAGAAAGAGTTAAGATTTATTATTGGAAGTTTTCATATCTCCGAAATTATTAATTTGGTACAGCTTAAAATGGTGTCTATGGATTCTTATGATGAATCTGCATCTCAAAAATAATTGAAATTTGTAATGTAGAAATTCCATTAGAGAGTTATCGTGTTAACGGACGGCCGGACAGAATCAAATTTGACAACATATTCTTGATTAGTGACTCGAACCTTAACGTTTGAGACCATTATCAGACAAAAATTCGAAAATTACAGACATTTGGGTACATTGATAAGCACTCTCTCCCGAGGAACAAGAGCGCCAAAAAGGAAGTTAAAGGAGTTGACTTGTATTTTGTTGAACACAGTGATTTGTCAAAGTTTGAACAAGAGCGCCAAAGCTCCAGTCCACAAGGCTTTCCCACATTTTTGGCGCTATTGTTCCTCGGAACAGAGTGGTTATCAATTTGCCCAAATCTGTAATTTTTGAATTTTTGGATGAAAATAGTCTTAAATGATTTGGTTTCAATTCACTGATCAAGAATCCTTGATCACAATCGATTCTGTCCGGTCGGACCAGCCGGCCGTAGAAGATAACTCTCGAACAGAATGAGCTAGATAGTTGAAATTTTCAAGATAGGTTTGGGAGATAAATATCTCGGTTAAGTTTGTTATTGGGCAAAATCGGCCGGATAGTTCCGGAGTAACGAAAAAAAATATTTTTTTTTACATTACAAATTTCAAATTATTTTTTCTAAGATGCAATGTCATCATAAGAATCCACTGATACCATTTTCAACTCTAACCAATCAATACTTCCGAAGTTATGATTCTTCGAAATTTCAATATTAAATCGTAACTCTATGATTTCACAAAATGCTGTATCAAAAATTAACGTCCGTATCTATGAGTTGCATTTGTGTTCATACATTTCATCCTCATCTCGTCTACAGGTAAGAGACATGTCAAACAAAGTATGATTGAATGCAATATGACCAATGGAATAACCTCAGCTATCGTAGATATAGATCGTGGATAGTCCATATGATGATGATGATGATGATGATGATGATGGAAATATATACTTTGGCAAGTTAGTCAAATTGGGTTGGGAATATCCCCAGTAAAAACAAAACTGGAATATTGGCTAAGTTTCAATTGATATAATATAATTTTCATAGTAGATTTGAGGAATGAATATCTGGGATAACTTCGTTATTGGGTGGAATTGGTCTATTGGTTTTGGATTTATAATTTTTGGCATTTCTCTTGAATTTAAATTCTTTTATGATGTTAAAATTTAATTTCTTTTTTGATGAAGTTCTATCATAAGAATCTATTGATGTAATTTCCAACTATTACCAATACTTTCGAAGATATGATTGTTCAAAGTTAGAACAAGAACGCCAAAGCTGCAGTCCACAGGGCTTTCCTACTTTTTTGTCAGTGTCAGTGATGATCTTGACAAAACATTAAATGTGAATATTTTTCGTTCAAAAATGGTACGTTTATGTGAAATCAAATGTATTGAAATTTTAATGATGATATTAAAATATGGTGATAGAATACAAATTTATCCATGTTGTTGTTCCGTATGCTCTACATACCTTCTGAGAATGTTTATGGTTTTTTGTCCAAAGTAGCAATTGCTGCAACCTAAACATTTAATTTCATATATTCAAAATAATAGCACCCTGGTACAACGCGCAAAAACAGAGTACCAACTCATGAATAATGAAATTCTACACAAACCTACCGTTTTGTTCGATTATGAATATCAATCTTTCCTTGTTCGAAACGGGACAGAATATTCGATATATACATTCCACGGCTAGCCATCCAACAAAACCAGCTATCAAAACTGCCATTATCGAGCAGAATAATCGAAATATATATCATCTCGCCCCATTGGAACGTCGCCGAATCATTTTTAAACGGCCAGAAATCAGGGGTGGCTGGGGGGAGGGGGTCCCCCGGCAGGACCTTACAAATGACTTATTGAATTCGACCATTGCTTCGGACGCAGGGATATTTTGTGAATTAGGTAGCCATCCTGGTCATAGTTTACAGGGTAAATACATTCGAAGTTTCTAATGTTGGTAATTGTAATGGAAAGCAGAAGAGGAGAGTTTATGCAGGGGTGGCGTAAGCTATTTCGATGAGACGTCGCTTGCGGATATTTTCTTGTTTTCGAGCAGAAATCTATACATTTTAGGTTTGTAATTTGTGATATACCGTGTTTGATATCTTCCAACACATGTGATATCGTAAATCAATGGACTGCTAATTGGTTGTTGCCTCTAAACCTCTCAAATTTGTAACGCTGACCCCCTTAAGATGTCTACCCGACCAGCTGGGACGTCAACGATACACTTATTCATCCCGAGATTCAGGGCCATTTTCTCAAATGCCAGTTAACTCGGGGTTAAAGATCGCTAAATACTCGCGTAACAGTCCCGATAGTCACCTTCTCTTTCGGGGTATTTAACTAGACAGTGAATGAAATTATCGGGCTAGACAGATCCACTCGTAAAGTAATGAACATGAATCCTTACCTGCATCCCAACTGCTTCAAACAAAGAATACCTTCCGTGAACGCAGGAAGGCAGGGGTTTGCAAAGTTTAGAATACCATCATCAAATGTTGGAAATAGCAATAAGGATATTGAGAAGTAAAGATCCACTTCTGAAAATGGTAGCTCATCATGAAATTAGGAAGCAGGGAGCTTTCCTGTTTAGGGCTGAACAGAGAGCCTTGGAGAAGCTCAGTTTAACTGGCATATCCATCAATCATGAGCTAGCAGGTATACCTATCACGTCAACAGGCTATTTGCCTACTCAAATAGATAAGACAGGTGCAACTGAAGACACTACTTGAAGATCACATGAGTAAAAATCTGCACTCCACATATTTCAGGAGTTTGAAAGATCAGGGCCTGCCGAAAGAGTTATCCTTCGTCTTTTTCAAGTAAGCTGGGCTCAAATCGGATACGGAAGGATTTGTTATGTTATCAATATGGGGTTATAAATACAAGATTATATAAACAGAACATCAAGAAAGTGGATACCCTAACAATGTGCAGAGCATGCCACAGCCAGCAGGAAACTGATACACATCCTGTCTGCTTGCAGAGTCCATGCTCCATCAGAATATGTGGAAATAATAGTGCTGCATATGTACCTCTTACCTCGAGTCATCAAGTCCCATGAACTGTGAAGGCTGCTTGCAGCTCATCCCTTTAGTTAAGGGACAATGAGGACCAATAACTACTCCAATGAATGTTTGAGAGGTTTTCAGTGAGTAACCAGTAACAAGAACTAGATTATCACACTCCTAAGAGTCCGAAACCACTCCGGTTAGCCTATAAAAAGTTTTGCCACTTAGACGAACGCAAAAAAACATGCATCTGTCCACCAACCAGCACTTTGACAGAAATCGAAATAGTGGTATCATCAGCGAACAATAAAGTCATAAAATGCCCTAGATAATCTGGCAAGAAGTTTATAAAAATCAAAAACAGTACAGGGCCAAACACTAACCCTTGCGGAACTCCCAATGTCAAATCAGCAAGCTCTGACCACCGGCTATTCAAATACACTTCCTCTTTATTGTTTAAGGGGGTAACATTGCACTGCGACCTTTAGGTGTATTGCTTCTTAAGGTCTATCGTGCCTTTGATCTACCCCCTGAAAAATGATCCAACAAAATCTGAATTGCTGACATCAAATCCATATAGGCAATGGTTTTGGAGATGGGTAGAGTGACCAACACAGCGAAAGGCCTTCGTCAAATCTGAAAAAGACAAATTAGTAGGGTCACCAATTGAAACACTGGAGAGTATGGTTAACATGTCATAGCACTGGGAGTAATCCTCTCTTTTCGAAAACCTTATTCACTTGGACTAAAGAGTTTATTCGATTGAAAAGTTCTGATGATTTGATTACAAAGAATTCTTTCCAGTATTTTAGAGTATACTGGATCTAAAATACCAAACTAATCATCCTATAAATAGCCGCATCGTCGATATCTCCTTTTGTCGAAGGGAGTACGGTCTTGGAAATCTTCAGAAAATCCGGAAATACTACCCCACCAAGACATTTGTTTATAAGAAGTATTGGAAGATTGATTAGATTGTTGATATTTCTCTTAGTGACCAAAATTGTTGCGCCATCTTAGTATCTGAACCTTCTATTCCGTAGATAATGAATGACATATCTTAGCTCTATAACAGATTGTTAAACGAAAGCGCTGAAACTCCTCTGATGTCACGTCTGTGCATTCTCAATTTTATTTCTCTATTTCAGTATCGCAATGAGTTCATTACAGCACTAAAAACAGTGCTGAAATGATCTAATTCCCGCATTGTTTCTAGTCATATTTTTCGTTTTGTGGTAGTCAGCTCTGACATTCGATCCTATCAAATTTCAACACACATCAATTGTCAATATAATATAATCTGGATATAGTAAAATAATTGTTGAGAGCAAAAGTTTTATTTTCATTAAAAAATAAGGTACTAGATATTTCTTTCTTGCTGTTGTAAATCTGATGTCCATGCTCTACGTAAGATTCAAATTCCGTGATCTATCAACTTTCGTAACAGTCACACCAACTGCCAAGATACAATACAAAAGTCACTAGTAATTATAATCCGAATTTTTAATTAAATTTCAACAGTATTTTATAAAACTTGCCTGAAATAGAGAAAATATCGTCTAATACTCGTTGCAGAAGGCAATTCCAACACTCATGCGTCCGAAAACTCGCTTCTTCGTCGCTCGTTTTCGAATTTCGCATTCGTGTTTGAATAGGAGCCCATTCTGCAACTTTTTTTAGGATAAACCTACTATTACAGTGTTTCATAATTTGAATACGAGACAATTCGGACCTTTTTTCACAGTGTGGACTCAACTGTATGAAAGAGGCCCCATCTCATCCCAACCCTGGCCGATTCGGACTGTTCATATTATTGCAATCCCACACACCCCGTCGGTCTGTGACGTGGGGGTGGTTTCTCACGTTGTTGATGAATAATGAATGCGCTCAAGGCTGAAGACGATCTTCTGTCGCCGATATCTGTCTAGTTCTGGTCATTGTTCCCGACGGAGGCCCAAGTTCCGTTCCTACCCTACTTTGTCACCGTTCTGCATGAAGAACTTTCGCTGAAAAGCTTTGAGTTATGGCATGGCATGAATTGCGCTCAGGTGTAACTGATCCATTTCCAGAGATACAAGTAGCTATCTTTTCCAACCTGTAATTTTGTTGAAAAGGAGGAAAAGTGTCACTTTTCATGGCGAGCTTGAGTAATTGGTAATTGAAAACGAGCCTTCACTTCTACTCCGAATGAAATATGTTATTTCATTTTCAAACGTTTTGAAATTCTAAAAATGTGAATATCCTTCTTTGGATTGATATAAATTTACGCATATAATTCTATCCATTTACGATCGTTATATTTGACTGAATTATGGAACATTTGCCTAGTTACGGTTGCCACGCAAAATTCATTCTGACAGATATAAAGTAAAATAATTGATAGTTATCATCATAGACAAAGAATGGTTATCATTTGTAAACGGGTGAGATGTGGAAAGTGAAAATGTCTTCAGAAATGATTTTGGCGAATGAAGCAGTCTCTTCCCTTGGACCATCGAAATCTATTGAAAAATATTCTGCAGCTTATGATCACTTCGTGAGTTGGTGCAATTCGAAATATGTGACAGTTTACCAAGAGAATGTGCTCCTAGCATATTTGAACTTAATGACTATAGAAAAAAAAATGGAAATCCTCTACTTTGTGGCCCAATATTCAATGATAAAGTAGCAATTAGAGATCAAAAATTAAATAGATATTGGTGAATATCTGAAGTTGCGCACATTTTTGAAAAAATCCAATGAAGGGTATCTTGCGAAAAAACTCTTGATTTTTATGCAAGATACCCTTCATTGGATTTTCTGTTCGAAGCACCGTATGATTCATATTTAGGATTAAAGGTAATTATCATATTTCAAGTAATTTTAATTTTGAATTCTGATCACGTGGTTGTTTCAGATTGTTTTATTATTCGGAGTCGCTGGTGCCTGCAGATGTGACGAAAGGGTGAAAATGAAAACTACAGATATCGAGGACAAGGGGAATATTATAGTAGTCAAAAATCCTGATAGTGAAATGAGAACAGTTCGAACATTCACAGTTACTAGGGAGAATAAACTAAATATTAATCGAAGATACACTGCGTTAAGACCAAACGATTCCGTTGAAAATAGATTTTTTTTTGAAATATCGATCTGGAAAATGCTACAGAGCTGGCTGTGATGGGAATACATAGTATAGGATGTGTTCCAAGAAAGGTTGCCACTTTTTTGCAATTGAATCATCCAAACGAATACACAGGGCACTCATTAAGGCGAACTTCTGCTACGCTACTTATAGATGGAGGAGCCAACATTGAGTCTTTGAAACGACACGGAGGTTGGAAGTCAAGTAATGTAGCAGAAGGCTGCATCGAGGATTCGCAGCGAAATGAGAATGAGATTGCTGGTAGGATATTGAGCATCAACTAATTCCCTGGATCCAGCAACTCAGATGACTCTATTGAGGCATCAGCTTTTGAACAGAATCCCACCAGTTCACTATTACATGGTATTAATTTTCAAAATGCAACATTGACCAATTGTACATTCAATGTAACTTTAACGAATAAAAATTATTTAAATTAGAGAATTTGTTGTTCATGGTAACCAATTCAACTTTTGCATAGTAACACTTTTCCTGCCGCCGACCGAAAAAGTGTTGCATAGCAACACTTCACCTCCTTGGCGGAGAAATAGAACTTTTCGATGATTATCTTAATCTAAAAATTACGTTATTATTGTACGTTTGAAAATAAATGTTATTATTAATTAGTCGATATCTTTTATGATCATAGAATTTGAAAAACTTGACTTGACTTGATTAGGAAATCGATTATTTGTATAATATACGTGTAGGATTTCTATCATTGCTTAGGGGATGATAATTCTACATTTACACTTTTGGATTAATAAACAGAACGTTGTACCTATGCTAATATGTACACGTTTATCAACAGCACTCAATAATCTTTAACTTATCACAGTAGTAATCAAATAAACATAAATGTCATCGATTACTGAGGTTCCTAATGATGACCTTGGTACTTAATCTTCTAAATCGACCGTTTTACGGTACTTGCACTTAGTCTCTCCCGTCCAACCTTTTTGCACACGTCTAAAAAGGAATCAACTTCCTTAGCGTCTAACTGATTCCCTCGACTTCTGTACTGGCCTCAATCACGCCTGACGTCATTAATTCGACTCCCCGACTCACTGCTGCAAAATCCGTGGTACCTTCTATTCACCCCTTCTCCCTGAGCTAGGATTGTACTACCAAGGTGGTGTTCACCGCTAATTGGTAAATTATCTGCCTGTGATACTTTGCTGAGACAAATGGGGTTCCACGAGAATGAATATATGAGACAACTGACACTAATATGTTCTTAGCGATTTCCTATCCAGAAAAATTATTCTGTGACTGTAGACGGCTCAATAGGCTTCGAGGCACCTCGAGAGTTAATACGTATTTACATGTCATGGGGATGGTTTAGGTCTTCTTCAGACAGGGATAGAATCCAGAAATACGTCTGAATTAATGTACGAACGTCGATAAACATCATCCGCACCAATGAAGGCAATCTTGAGTCTACTATTTCCAAGGATGGCCATATAATTCCTACATTCATAATAATTATTAATATTTTGTCATCTTTCGTGATTCTACGACAGTCTGATCGACGGAAACAACGTTTGTATAAGATTTTCTGTCGGTCGAAATAAAAAAAATTTCAAAATTCTATGAACATTCAGCTGATCGCCTGGATAAAATTGGTCTACAGTACTGGTTATAATTTTCCACTGAGTTGAAATTAAACATTTAATTTTCGATTTTTTGCCGCATATGATCATATGCGGCAAAAAATCGAAAATTATAGACATCGGTCAAATCGATAAGCACTCTGTTCAGGGGAATAAGCGGCTCAAAAACAACAGAAAACGTTCAATTTCCCACCAACCTAACACCAATGCGTATAATGGGATCAAATCTGCATTTTTGCTTGAGATTAACATCAAACACTATTCCCGGCCTTCGTAATTTCCAAAAATGACATGGTTCATTCCACAGCCCGCTTATCGTTACTGTGTTGCATGAAAAGCTCAAATACCACCGAACCTATTTATTTAGCAAACTAAACACGTTCGACATGAAAACCGATATTCTCATGGGTTATTATTTCCAGTATTTTGTTGCCAACGATTTCTGCCCAATTCATTATATCCATTTTATTCGGCCGTACAGTTATAATCGATGTTTGATTGAAACGATAACGCTAAAAGGATTATGGCGTAGTTTCAAGTGTAAATTATGTTATGTAAATCGCGGAGAGTGTTTCCTATGATTGCTTATCGACGATTACACTGCATAAATTGGTAGTTTCTGGAAGAAACAATTAAATTTTAGACCAGTGCTGAAGCCTTAGAAAATACCAAAAAGTAAAAATAATACATAGTAGTGGAAAAGCAAGGGAATATTACAAAAATATTTTTCATTATCCTGTATTGGAAACTCTTAATCGAATTTACCATGGTAAATTATATTGTAATATAGTAAATTATATTTACCATGGTAAATTCGAATTAAGAGTGTCCAATACAGGAGTATGGACAATATAATTTACCATGGTAAATTTGATGAGAGTGTCCAATACAGGAGAAAAGACAATAGAACATATGCGCAAAAGCTCCTGACTGCACATCAGTGCTTGAAACAATTTTTTTTTCATAATTTTTTTAAAATTTTCTGGGGGTACGGTTCTTGTAAAATTTCAAACACGTTCTTATGTCGATATTCTACAACTAGTTACCAAGCTTCAATTCGATCGAGTCTATATTTTTTGAGTTATCGATGAAATAATATTCCAGGTGGGTATAACTCTGAAACTGTTGGACTGATTATGCCCGTAATCGAACTTAACTCTCCCATTCGCATACGGAACATACCCAGAAAATTGCAAGTCCCTATCTCCTTTCGTTCGTGGCAACGGTCACCCATCTATCTACTAAAATCACACAGGCTGCTCTAATCTCCATCAATAACACTCTTAATCGAATTTACCATGGTATATTCGATTAAGAGAGTGTCCAATACAGGAGAACGGACAATAGAATTCAGCATGGTAAATTCGATTAAGAGTGTCCAATACAGGAGACTGGACAATAGAACTTTCGCGTAAAAGCTCCTGAATTCACGTCAGTACTTGAACCAATTTTTTATTTTTATCTTTTACAAAAACATTTTTTCACGGGTAAAAACTTACCTTTTCATGTCCCATATACACTCTAATTTTTCGATTCAAAATATTTATTTTTCACCTTATTTTGACTTAATACGAGGGGGAAACCGCTGACAAAAATTTGTACACCAGAATTCCAACTCAACCGGAATTTTCGTTGGAATTCAATAGGACTTCATTAGGAATTCAATAGGAATTCTTTTGAAATCCAATTGGAATTCTATATTCTTGTACACCAGAATTCCTAGCGGTTTACCCCTCGGTTAAAACCAACTATTTGGAGCTGTATAGGTACCTGATAGGTGTCCACTCTAACATCTATAGGTATTCTGCGGAATTCCATGGAATTCATTAGGAATTCCGCGGAATTCAATAGATATTCCACGGAATTCAATAGGAATTCCTGGAATTCAATAGGAATTCCTGGAATTCAATAGGAATTCTAGTAACTCAATAGGAATTCCTGAATTCAATAGGAATTCCAGGAATTCAATAGGAATTTCAGGAATTCAATAGGAATTTCAGGCATTCGATAGGAATTCCAGGAATTCAATAGGAATTCCATGGAATTCTACTCTCTTGTACACCAGAATTCCTAGTGGTTTACCCCTCGACTTAATATCGAAATATCGGGTTCGAATCCACGCTGAGAAAGTTCACTATTTAATTTATTTTAAAATTTAAATTCAGCTAGTGCCCAATGCATTATTTGCAAAATTTCTGCCCGAGACAACAGCAAACCTTTTTAAATATTATTTCCGAATAATTAATCCAATGCATTTCTTCAGAATAGGTATAGAACATGCGTACAAAATCTCCTGACTTCACGTCAGTGCTTTTTATTATAAATTCATCCTTGATTAACCTGAGCTGAATAAGATCACATAATGAATAATAACACGAGAATTGGTTAATGCAGTCTGGATTCTACGAAACACTGTCTGTATTAAAGTCGTAAATATTTAAATTAATGTTTAATTCGGCAAAAATCACATAGAGAGCGCATAAGGGGTGGCAATGGGGCCGGGGCAAAACAGATGAATTTATGCAAATCCAGATCTTGGTCCTATTGTTCACAAACGTACTGGAAGATATGAATGATCCAGCACCCCTGGGAAGGCTAAGAAAGGGTGTATTATGAGCAGACAAAAGCTTCATCGCGACTCCTCCAGGTCTTGGTATTTTACAGTCTGCGAAAGATTGGAGGCGGGTAGGTTCGTACACTGAAGTTATTATTAATAACAAAGGTGCACTTCAGCAAAATGAAGTTGATACGTTTTGGTCTTCGGAAGAGGAGATGACGGGGTGCATAAATGTGGTGGAATTACTTTTAGACGATGGGTTTCGAGAGAAGATTTAGCGGGCTCGAATTAAATGAATTATTATTGGAGGAAGGTTAGGGATTGGAGAGATTTATAGGTTTAACGGTTTCATTCTTTTCATATTCATGAGAAGTTGAAATTAAAACCTTGATGACATTCCTGAATTGCAATTTATTATACAGATGTGGTTGATATGGATGCGATAAAGCACTTCAGTGCACTATTTGAATGTCAATATTTAAGGATATTAATATCTGCATGATTTTAAGTTAATTGTTGATATATAGGAAGTCTAAAGAATGTCAGGATGTCGATGGCGATGGATTTTTAAACCTACTTAATCCAAAAATGTAAAAAATCGATATAACTGTTTTGATTAGATAGATATTTCTTAATTTTGTTGCTACTAGTTCTACATAGATGGAAATATAACACTGTCTCATCAAGAACAACACTTCAATCAGCACCTAATTATGGATTTATAGCCAACACTTAATTAGAAATTTCGTTTAATGGAGTTAGCCGGTATGCACTCTAAGCTATCGATATATCAGAAAAGGTCAACATACAACCTTCTGAGATGGATCAGTGCTTTTCTATCAAACATAACCTTCCGTGTAAGAGTCGGAGGTATATATTGTTCCTCCTCGGACAATCCTGTCAAATCTGGTGTTCCACAGGGCTCCGTGTTAGGACCTATATTGTTTCTGCTCTACATTTCGGATCTACCACGCCTGTTCGTATCCCAGAGTGTATTCTTCTGACGGAAAATTATACAACAACAACATTTATACTATTTCCGGCTCTGTTACCCTTCAGGATGATTTGAATGCTCTTTACCAGTGGTGCTTGGACTAGATGCTGCCTCTGAACATAGAAAAACGGAAGGTGCTTCATTTTAGAAGAAGTAATCGGAAGGTTGTCTACAACATTTGCGGTCAGGCTCTGCGTGTGGTAAATAGTCATAACGATTTCGTCATCAATGTCTCGGCTGACTTGAGTTGGACAGAACACATCTCCATCGTTCCTAAATCCAGATAAACCGCATATCTTCTTTTCAAGTGCTTCAAGGCTGTGATCCCAAAACTTTCAACCTTCTTTATCGCTACTATATACGCCCTATTCTGGAATATGCTGGTCCAGCCTGGTACCCCTGTACGCAGGGAGACAGGAATAGGTTGGAGTTGGTTCAGCGCTGGATCACAAGGTTGCCATATGCTCCTGTGCGACCTTCCTATGAGGATAGATTGCGAATGGTTGATTTGCCATTTTTTGAGTAACCTGATATTCACATTTAGAGCTCTGCATGGTCATTTTGGAGATCACGTAGCAAACATCTTCAGGTTTGGCTGATTATGCCCATAAACGAACTTTGTCACTGTCACATTCAGATGCGCAACCTACTCTGAAAATTTCTAGTCGTTACCTCTTTCCGTTCGAAAGTTATCGTTGCAACGGACAGCCGGACATAATCGAATTTGACCTCGAATTTCTCATCAGTGTTTCGAACCCAATCGTTAGAGACAAACAATTCGGCAAAAAATCAGAAAATTATAGACACGTGGTGACAAGCGCGATTCGACATAGTACCTGGGTCGAATCGGGTTTGTCATCGCATGACTCAGAGCTTAGATATCTGCACATTTGTAAGAATAGATTCATGGCACCGACCCTCAAGTTTCTAATTGTCGGTATCGGCGGTATCCTATCAACGTTGTCTAATGATAGAGAAATTCCCGGTATCGGCGACAGGGAGAATAACATTCCCCCGTCAGGTAAAAACCTTAGCAGGTGTAGGTCCATGGACCCATTGCACAGGTAGTTTAAAGCCGTATCACTTGCAAAGGCTGGTCAGTAACGATTTGTGAAATTACCTTTTATAACCCAAACAGGTCTCCTCAGAATAAAATTATGTTTTCGTTTTCGTCAAGTGTTTTAATGATACCCGTAAACGTAGCACCTCAGACATTTGGGAAAAATGATAGCATGCTGTTCCTAAGAACATGAGCGCATAAATTGAAAAAAAAATGTCATTGCAGACATGTGTTGTTCTTGCAAGAAAATGGAAAATCCTTGTACAAAATGATGTGGGTATCACCCAAAAAATTTAAGCAAATACAAAATAAAAGGAAATAAGTAAGTAAATTTAGAGACGATAGGTAACCCAAAAACCTGTCAATCATCGTCACAGCCACTACTGTTATCTCCAGGATCAATATCATCATATATCATAATAAATGGGTATTTTGTTGTCTTTTTGCGAGCATATTCTAGGGAACAACGTCATTTTGCCCGAATTTCTGTAATTTTCGAAATGAAAATGCCTGCATCTCGAGAACCAGCGCCCCAACGACATATTAGGTATGTCTGTAGGACATTTCACATCAATTTTTGCATTTCCTACACGCCCAAGAAGAAAATTGGAAAACGTATTGAATAAATATTGAAACCTTTGCAGACAATTTACATCGTTTGTTGATGTCCAAAATCTGACCTACAAAATTCATTCACATTGCAAGGGCCCCCAAATACTCGCTTACGAACTTGTCATTCAATAATTGCATTGTAATCTCAAACAAGGTTCTGCGTAGAATACAAAGTTGTCCCCAATAAAACTGAAGTTATTTACCGTTTGGTAATAAATTCAAGCTGATCCCATTACCGGCATTAACGGAACCCTAGGCCTGCTCGGCGGAGGGGAAATGATAATTCATGGCCGACGCCCTGTTGTCTTTTTTATTTGAATTACTTTTTTGATTTCTCCCTTCTGCTTCGCGAATATTTCTGCTCGAGGCAACAGCAAACCTTTTGAAATATTATTTCCGAATAATGAATCTTACTGGAATAAAATATATAAAAATTCTTCAAAAGCACGTGATTTCAGCAATTTTTCCGCGTAGGTTCTATTGTCTATTCACTCCTCACACACCCTGATGAAATACTGCATGAAACTGAGTATGAGTAAAGGAATCATTAACAAGTGGAAAAATGTATTGGCCATCAACTGAATTCAAATTTTAAAATTAAACAATTCCAAAAATAAAGAGCCGATCGAGCTGAAATTCAGTAGGTAATCTATTGTAAAATGGCTGTTTGGATGTAGTTGAGGAATTGCAGCGGAATCTGACAGATAGTATCTGATATATAAAATGTTTGAAGAAGCATTTTAATTTTTTTTTCTAGTTATCTGAACCTCATGAAATTCTACCATTTCATCGGATATTGAGCAGTTGCATATAGTCTAAGAAATTACTTATTCTAGTGGCGTTTTTGTCCGAGCCCCAATAAAACTGAGATTTTTTCTTACTTCTTACTTTGATTGTAATACTCGGTGATTGTATACAGGGTGAATCTTTGACTACTGCATTAATTTTAACCAAAGATTCCTCTCATCAAATGAAACACTTTTTTCATTAAGCATTTTTCCAGATTCGGCTCAGGTAAAAAGTTACAAGCGTTTAAAGCGTTTTCAGCTTGATTCGGGATTCCAACGCTCAGGGACGGATCCATAAAAGTAGTGAAATTTCTGGAGTTTTCCATTTTAAAACATTCAATGAAGAATATCTCGAAAACGGTGCGTTTAAGGAGAAATGATGACGAATAATATAATGTTCTAAAACGATGGAATATTCTTGAAATTACTCAAAAAAAACTTTATATGCTTTCTTTATGCTAATTTCGTTTAGTTTTATGAATCCACGAGTCCATAACTAGAAAACCAGTAGAAGTAGAAAATAACTAATATTCGGAAAATATGTATCATAGGTATAGGAAACTTTACGCCAACATTCATTTTATTCGAAAAAAGGATGTCAAAGCTACAAAATAAAAACTGATTTTTTTTCAAAATTTCAACAGCCTGTATCTTTTTACCTGAGCTGAATTTGGAAAAATGTTAAATGAAAAAAGTGTTTCATTTGATGAGAGGAATCTTTGGTTAAAAATTAATGCAGTGGTCAAAGACTCGCCCTGTATAGCACGCGCGCCTGACCTGATTGACCCCACGTCAATGCTTTTTTAGCGTTTTTACTGTAGTGCTAAGACACATATGAGCTAACTACGATTTTTATTTGTGTCATACGTTCAAGTAGTTTGAATGGATTCTTTGAAAAGTATACGTTGTCTAAAAAGAAATGATTGAACAGTCTAAGTAGGGTTGGATCGATGTCATCTAATAAAATTAGATGAAGAATGGTATACCTACTAGTATACTTCAAGTTGAAATTCCTCAAAACTACAATTGTGGGTTGGATTGTTTTTGCTTAACTACGTCAATATGCCTTTTACATCTACGAGTGCTTGTTGTTCTTGTTTCGGAATATTGACTACTTCCAAGTAGAAAGATAACACAGTTATCCATCAAGATCTAATGACATCATATATCCAAACTGTCAGTTAGGGAAAAGGGAACACATTATAGCTGCATTAGATTCTTCAACAAGATACCAAGTCGGCTACAACATCTACGAATACAGAATTGATTAAAACCCTATAGTTCAAAGGAATTCCTAAACATAAATCTCTTCTAGCACTGCAGTCTGTTAATATCCTTGGCGGTGTGAATATTTCTAAGTTAAGTTCATGTTCGCATATGGTACATAGACGCCCAGTATTGAAAAATGAGCATAGGATCTTGTATGACTTGTATGAAGGAGAGTCAGCTGTATTCTTTGTCGACTTTGTTACTGATTCCTTACGCCTGCTTAGGTACAGCACTGTTTTTGACTCGACAGGGAATGGTGTCCACTACACTCTGACTAGACTTCCGGTTCACTCTAATCATTGAGCTTGAAACACTCATAATTCCATTCAAATTAGCCAGCGTGAACAAGCCCGCCAAAGAGTACTGACTTTACGCAGAGCTTTTTCATCCTTTTTCAAGTTTCTTTGTCAATTTATACAGTCTAGCTATTTATACAGTCTAGCTATTCCACCTATGGTAAAAATTACCGTAGGCTAAAATGAATAAATAGATTGTGGTTAGGGGAACTCCGTTGGGAACGCAATTGATTATGCCTCTAAAAATCACACATAAAACTCTGATTCTTCAACGCCGGTGGTTCAGGAGATATCACAGCTTCAATCCACGCATGCACGGATCCTCCCAAGGAGATTCTATGGTGGAATAGCTTCCTGTACCTCAAAAATCCAATCCTCTCAGAAGAAAACTCCAGCACATAAATCACTTGTCGAATGCTCATGAGCATAACGAAAAATACCCGAAAAGGTCAACGGTAATTTCAAAAACTGGCCCAAGGACCACATTATGGACACTCCACCCTCGGACACAACGCTATTTCCTTGAAACTGGCTTGCACACTAACAGAAATGACATGAGGTGGTAATATGGCCCTACAGTTCTTCCCAGTCTGCCAACTCTCTGACAAATCTTGAAAAACAATTTAAAATTTCACACATCGTTTACCTATTTATTCAATTGTCACCTCATATGCACATTCATACTCAAATATAATATCAGATCTTCACCCATACATAGATTACCAAATTTTTCGAACATTTTTCCGCCTCATATTCGCAGGCAGAATGCTGTTTTGATTTTCTGGAATAAATTTCATTCTTTTCCTAATTTTGTTCTCTCTCATATTCCAGACAATAAATTCCCAGATTGAAGGCTCTTAACTTTTATAGTCCAACTGTTTTCTCAATTTGAATAAAAGCGACAAGGAAATTTGATAGCCTCAAAGAAATTTGTTATGTAGAATGAATCAGAGAAGCTGAAATGAATTTTTGGTAAGATACGAATGAAAAAGAAAGTTTTGTACTAAGCCTCTTTTAGGGGTGATTATAAAGCAACGAGAACGTTCCCCAACACACGCACCGCACGCCATTTCAATATCGAATGAGGATCTGCAGGAAGATGGCTATGTTCGATGAAAATTCCTGGAATTACAGGGGCGATTCGCAACAAACGAACCATTCTATAGAAAATTCATTTTCACTTTCGTTTTGTCGAGGGTGTACTTGCTGATCTTATTGTCACTGAACATGCGATGCCGAGGATATTGAGATCTATTCCCCCAGGCAGCTAGAAGGGCCAGCCATGCAAGTTATTTCCGGTATCAGCTGTGCACTATTCGACATGGCGATTTCCAAGGAGCTGAGAACAAAGTTTTTTTGGACAGCTGGAAGGGTGTATGTTAATATGAATTTACTATATTCTTGCACGGGATGGTTGGAATTGAGGTTTATCAAATAATTAATTCTTATTGAAGTAAAGAAAACAAGTTTCCTTAAGTTAGCTAAATACAGTTCAACTAAATAACTTTTAATGGCGGACTAACGTCTTCAGACCATTTTGCCATTTAGTCATGTTCTGAGCTTGTATAAAGATTCTTCTGTGTTATAACCCATTATCAAAATAGAGTGAAATCATAGCCATTTAATCATGAGAAGGTAAATGTCTTTCGAGTTTTATTCCATTATCAAAACAGAGTAGGATAATACCTAGTCATCCTTATACAAATAATCATTAAAAGATACTGTGGGGGGTATCATTAGATATTGAATGATTTCTTTCTGGATTTTCTCTCCCAAGCTCTGAAAAATATCTATTAAATAAAAATTTAGGATTTTGTGAATTTCTCCTGCGTAGGAAACACAAGATATTTATCAGAAGAAATTAATCGAACAATGTTGCCTAACAAACAATATCGAAACAACATCAACGATGAAACAACTATTTCTTAACGTTTCGGAGTCTAAATCAGACTCCTAGGTCAGACACTAACGAAAATCTTCTGAATTATTTTTGGTTGATATAGCTGTTCCGAATTTCGAGAATTGTTACTTTGACAATATTTGAAAATCAGATTCAGAATCAGTCATTAGAATCTTTGTGTTACTCCAATCCATCATGTGATCTCCTTGGATTGTACTTACATATTCTGCTATTTCGGATTTTTGTCTATCTCTATTTTTCAAGTTGTTCTTATGTTCCAACTTTCTCAGCTCTAGTGTTCTAGTGGTCTCGATGTTTCTCCTGTATAACCGGAAGTTGATTAAATGCAACATGAAGACGTTAGTCCGCCATTAAACAGTAGGTATTAATACGGTTGAATAAAATATATTTGAAATTGTTAAATTGTGTTCATGAATTAGTGCAATAGAGTGATTGCTATTCTGTGATTAAAAAGCGAGTTTAATTTAAATAGTGCGTAGTGAATATTTTCTACTAGCAGTGAGCACATTTGAGAGTACATGCTGAGATGAACATAAACGAGAATGTGTTCCTTCCTGTAACAGCCATAAACCATATTTAATATTATATAAAGTCTATGGTAACAGTATGGTATGAATTAGTCTTCATCTTCAAAAAATAAAAATTACGCGGATTTCAAAAATATTAAGAGCCTTAGAATTCATTGCCTAAGGATATCCTCCGACAACAATTTTCTTCTACCTCTTTACAGCGCAGTTTGCGTGAAACATTTCGAGTATGAACATAAATCTTATAATAATTCATAGATATAATAATCATAGCATTCTGCGTAATCATAGAAGTACGATTTTTTTTTGAAATTTTGAAAAAACATATCTCCGAAAGTATTAGCTTGTTAGAGTTGAAAATTATATGAATAGATTTTTAGGGTGAAACAGCATCTTGACAAAAATTGAATTTAAAATTTGTAATGTGAAAAAAAATGTTTTCTTTACTCCGAAACTATCAAGCCGATTTTGCCCAATAACGAACATAACCGAGATATTTATCTCCCAAACCTGCTCTGAAAATGTCAATGGCCTAGGTCATTATGTTCAATAGTTATTGTGGAAACCAAATTTAAATTTTTTTAATTTTTTTTTTACACGGCAATCCAATCAATACAAAACTTCGCATGTATCTGAAGGTTATGATTCTACAATTTGTTGCAAAATTTCAGATAGATTGAGATATCGGTTCCGGAGATATTCATAAAAAATATTTTGACTGAAAACGCCCATAACTCCGAAACCGCTTGGTGGATTACGCCCGTTAACGAACTCGTTCGAGATATTTACGCTCTAAAACTACCCTGCACATTTCAATCCTCTAACTCCATTAGTTCGAGAGTTATCGTGCCTACGGCTGGCCGGACTGGCTGGACAGAATTGATTTCGACCACGGATTCTTGATCGGTTAGTCGAACCAAATCGTTTAGGCAAATTGATGAGCAATCTGTTCCGAGGAACAATAGCGCAAAAAATATCGACTGTGTCATTGCTTGTTAATGGAAAATGGTAGAACAATAAGAAAGAAGGAAAAATGTTTATTAAAAAATAAATTAGTTTGACCTACTAAACTATTTTTCGCTAGTCCTGAAAGGGGTTGAAATAAATCTATTATTCCATCATTTTGACACTCACTTTATAAGTATTTGTAAAATTATTAAGTGAAGAAAATAACTTGCATTCGGATTCTCGATATAACAATGAGTTATTGGCATAATATTATGTCAAGAACATACCAAGTTGTTGACATACTATTCTGTAACTCAAAAGTTATTGTTCACATAATAATTTTAGAAATATATAAGATATTGTATAATATTGTCATTTTATTTCATAGAATGAATCTGAAATTTGTGAACAACCCTTTTACTTTCCACCGATTATAAAGAATTCTAATAATGCCCTGATATAAAACTCTTATAACGAAGGCTCATTTATGAGTCAAGGGTAATGACCACCCCTTTCAAAAATCATCCCTCAAGAGAGACCAATACGAACGAAGGACACTTAATTTCCTCACCTGACCCCATCATTTCTTTGAGCCCCTGGGATCCTTGCTAATTCCTACGCCTCGAATTCGGAGAAGGAGACGTCATAAAACATTGGGAATTTTTTCCAGTCATCCCTAAATTAAAACGGGTCAGAATGAAGGAGAACGGGATTTTGAAAGGGCGGCTAGTTGTCTTGATGACAATGGGGTGACGGGGGGACGCGAATGAATATTTATATTAGACATAAATCAGGATGAAATGGATATGACGAGCCCTAACTAATTGAACTTTTTCAAGCATTTGTTTAATATGTTATGGGCGCCGCTATAGGCTGGAATATTGACTGGGAATCGTAAGGTACCGAGTTCAATCCCCCACACAACATAGTTTCCTGATATATGGCAGGAGTATGTTTCAGAATTTTTGCAGAAATATGTAAAATTGTGAGATATTGTATAGGATCAACTCACATTAAATAATAGTAGACACAATAAATATTTTATCCACTTTCTACAGAGCATTTCCTATCTTCTTCTTTCCCACTTCCCTAGAGGCTTGTACAGGCTGTAAACAGGAAAAACACACCTTCCGTTTCATGTTTGACGATAATGTCTGTAAAATAATAATAATAATAATAATAATGAAGTTATTTTATTGAAACCAATACATAAGAAATACATTATTAAAATTAATTATTTAAAAACATAGTCCAATATACAGGGTGAGTCTTTGACCACTGCATTAATTTTAACCAAAGATTCTTCTCATCAAATGAAACACTTTTTTCATTTACCATTTTTCCAGATTCGGCTCAGGTAAAAAGTTACAAGCGTTTAAAGATTTCACAATGTGCTAATACACTACCGCATATAAATTATCTATGACATTGTTGGCGGACGAGAATAAGGCATGGTAACGTGGTTTACAGCTTGATTCGGGATTCCAACGCTCAGGGACGGATCCATAATAGTAGTGAAATTTCTGGAGTTTTCCATTTTAAAACATTCAATGAAGAATATCTCGAAAACGTTGCGTTTAAGGAGAAATGATGAAGAATAATATAATGTTCTAAAACGATGGAATATTCTTGAAATGACTCAAGAAAAACTTTATATGCTTTCTTTATGCTAATTTCGTTTAGTTTTATGAATCCACGAGTTCATAACTAGAAAACCAGTAGAAGAAGAAAATAACTAATATTTGAAAAATATGTATCATAGTTATAGAAAACTTTACGCCAACACTCATTTTATTCGAAAAAAGGATGTCAACGCTACAAAATAAAAACTGATTTTTTTTCAAAATTTTAACAGCCTGTATCTTTTTACCAGAGCTGAATTTGGAAAAATGTTGAATGAAAAAAGTGTTTCATTTGATGAGAGGAATCTTTGGTTAAAATTAATGCAGTGTTCAAAGACTCACCCTGTATAAGTAAGTAATTAATTTAAAAACAACGAAATGTTGCAAAATTTCTTGAGTATCCCTAAAAAACTTAAAAAATATAAAAAATGTGGGAAAGCCCTGTGGACTGGAGCTTTAGCGCTCTCGTTCGAACTTTGACAAATCACATCTCCGAAAGTATTGGTTCCTCAGAGTTGGGAATTATATCAATGGGTTCTTATGATAGAACTGCGTCATAAAAGAAATTAAATTCAAAATAAAAGAAATTAAATCAAAAAAAGTGTCATTCAAAAAAAAAAGGTTGTCAAAAATTATTAATCTGAAACTACCCTATTACCAACTTATCCGAGATATTCATTCCTTAAATCTACTCTGACAATTATATTATACCATTTGTTGTTGTTGTTTTTTATCCAATGGATTATCTCAGCCATTTCAAGAGGGAATTGTTGAAAATTTGATGATTTTCAATTCGTTCGAGGAGCCTTCAACTGAGAAAAACAAAAATTGGAAGTCACTTTCGGTTTGACCGGAAGTGACTCTGACTTTTTTATCTCAAACAGCAGCATATATATTTTTGGCAACTTTTTAACTCTACTCAAAATGACCTTTCCAACGATGTATCACACTTCGTATTTTACATTTGATTTGGAGAGAAAACGTCAATTGAAATTTCAAATTGAAAGAATTGCAGTAGGCTACGATATTTTGTGTAATCTTGATTTTGGCTTATAATCCGTGTGTGTCGATCCATCTGTCTTCAAATGAACCGACAAGATGACCTGCAAGATCTCCAGATTTAACACCGCTAGATTTCTTTGGGGAAATTCGAAATATCGTGTGTACCAGACTCCTTGGAAGATCTTAAAAACAAAATAAGAAATGCATATAGAGCCCTTAATGCTGAAGTGTTGACAAGTGTTACTTCACGTGAACTACTTCATCGAACTGAAGGATGTGTAGAAACAGATGGTCAACATTTCGAGCACATTCTTTAGTAACTACCGATAGGTATTTTTTGCCCCCTTTTTTGTAATTTTCTGTTTCTTTTGCTATTCATTCTTTGTTTAACGTTCGGTGAAATACATAGTTGATTTCAACTTGAGGAAGGTTTTTTTTTATTGATCTCGATTATTGAAGTCAAAAACAAGATTGCACAAAATATCGTAGCCTACTGCAATTCTTTCAATTTGTAATATCAAAATACAAAGTGTGATACATCGTTGGAAATGTAATTTTGAGTAGAATTAAAAAAATGAAAAAAATATATAGGGTGCTATTTGAGATAAAAAAAGTCAGAGTCACTTCCGGTCAAACCGAAAGTGACTTTCAATTTTTGTTTTTATCAGTTGAAAGTTCTTTGAACGAATTAAAAATCATGAAATTTTCAAATTTTTATCTTTTGAAATGGCTGAGATAATCCATCGAACATGTATACTGGGACACCCGGTATATTTCTGAATTTTTGCAGAAATATTTCTATAAAATTGTAAGATGCTGGATAGGTTCAGCTCACATTAAAGAATAGTACTTAGCCACAATAAATATTTTATTCAGTTTCCACAGAGCATTTCTTATCTTCTTCTTTCCCACTTCCCTAGAGGCTTGCAGACGCTGTGAACTGGAAAAAACACACCTTCCGTTTCATGTTTGACGATAATGTCTGTAAAATGATAAAAATCAATTATTTGAAAACATAGTCCAATATAATAAGATATTTTATAAAAAAACAACAAATTTTTGCGAAATTCCTTGAGTATCAATAAAAAAATTTTTAAAAATATGAAAAATGTGGAAAAGCCCTGTGGACAGGGGCTTTGGTGCTCCTGTTCAAACTTTGAAAAATGAGATTTCCGAAAGTATTGGTTTCTCAGAGTTGGGAATGATATCAATGGATTCTTCATTCAAAATAAAGGAAATTAAATTGAGAAAAATGTCATTCAAAAAAAAACAAGGATGTTATTAATCCGAAACCATCGATTCGGCCTAAGAACAAACTTATCCGAGATATTCATTCCTCAAATCTACTCTGAAAATTATATTATATCAATTGAAACTTAGCCAATATTCCAGTTTCGTTTTTACTGAAGATATTCTGAACCCAATTTGATTCAGTACCAAAGTATATATTTTCATCATCATATAGATCATCCAAGGACATTATATTATCATCCAAAAATTATAATATCATATAATCCTCATAATTCAACGATAGCGAAGTTATTTCATTGGTTATTTTGCATTCAATCATACTTTGTTTTTTAGAATTTTGAATAGAACCAGAATTAAATATGACATGTCTCTTTAAGATGACATGTATGAACATAGATCATGAAATTCATAGATACAAATACGCATATTCTGGATAACAGGTAACATTTTACCCAAAATTTTTGCCGGAAATGGTCTCAAACGATTAGGTTCGACTCTCTGATAAAGAATTCGAAGTCAAATTTGATTCTGTCTGGCCGGCCAGCCTTTGCTACAATAACTTTCGAACAGAAAGAGATAGAAACTTGAAATTTTCATGGTAGGTTGCGCAGCCGAATGTGACGGTAGAGTTAATTGATGGGCATAATCGGCCCAATGGTTGCCAAGTACAAAATTTGTTTTCAAACAATACAGATCCGATCGAATTGAAACTTGGTAATTAGTTGTAAAATACCAACAGACCAACACCAAGGCGTATGAGGAATTCCGTGAGGAACTAGCAATAGAAAATTTTTATAAATTATAAAAAAATTTCATGAATCTCATAAACTTCATGTATCCGATATTACTGACATTTTTTGAGAGCCTTCAACACTTGATTCTAAAGCGAATCTCCAAATTTGAACACAATCGGATTTATTTACCAGAACTTATTTAACTAATACTGGAAATCAAGCAGCGTTGGGCGAATTCAGCTTCTGGATGCGGCAGTTGAGTTCGTTAATGGGCACAATCATCCAAACGGTCCATCTGAAATTTTGTTGTTATTTCCTCAATAACTCAAAATATATAAATCCGATCCAATTAAAACTTAGTAATTACTTGTAGAATGCCAGCGCGCTAATTGTCGCAAATTTCATGAATACAGTATATACTAACATATAAAAAATAGTATGTTCTAAAAGAAGTTGCAGAATGGGCTCCAATTCAAACACGAATGTAAAATTTGAAAACAAGCGACGAAGGAGCGAGTTTTCGAACGCATGAGTGTTGGAATTGCCTTCTGCAACGAGTATTAGACGATATTTTCTCTATTTCAGGCAAGTTTTGTACTGTTGAGAATTAATGAAAAAATCGGATTATACATCCTAGTGACCTTTGTATTGTATCTTGGCAGTTGGTGTTTCCTAATAGCATAAATTATTCAAAATCAGCAAGAAGGAAATATCTAGTAACTTATTTTTTTATGAAAATAAAACTTTTCCTCCCAACAATTATTTTACTATATCCATATTATATTATATTGATGATTGACGTCTGTTGAAATTTGATATAGGATCAAATGTCAGTGCTGGCTAACACAAAACGAAAAATATAACTAGAAACAATGCGGGAATGGGTTCATTCCAGTACTGTTTTTAGTGCTGAAATGGACTAATTACGATACTGAAATAGAGAAAAAATATTACATGGTTTATTTCTGGGTGTTCTCTCCCAAACTCTGAAAAATATCTATATATAAAATAAAAAAATTATTATTTTGTGATTTGCTTCTGCGTAAGAAACATAAAATATTTGTCAGAAGCAATCAATCGAACAATGTTGCCTAACCAACAACAATGAAACAACATCAATGATGAAACAGACTCCTTCGTCAGACACTTAACGGAAATCTTCAGAATTATTTTGTTGGTAGTTATTCTGAATTTCAGAATGAATATACCTCCCACAGTATCCTTTAATGATTAAAAAAAAAATTTCATCAAAAATTTTATATTTCAGAAACTACATATTTACGAATTTTATTTATCTCTATCGTAAAGTGTCTCAATAACGTCTTCTTCACACTAAGTTGATGATTTCAATTGAAATTTACTATTGATATCTGTCTGTGAAGGTGATGTACAAATCAAAAATTTGTATTCACACATGTCGATTGATTTCCATCGTATTCAATAGCATAGTTTTAAGGATCCTAACATGAACAACGACCAGAAGCTGGCCAACTTGACGTCAGTTTTTTCTTTAATCCTGGTAGAGTTTAGAATTTTATTTACATAAAAACGAAAACTATAATAATATAGCAAGTTTCAGGAAAACGAGAAACCAATTTATTTAATCGTAAATTTTCAACATTTGCAGAAGTAAAAGATGGCTTCGAACAACACCAGTGTTGCCAATCGATATAAATAGCTTCCTGTGGTAAATTGGTAGTCACAAAACATTAAAGTTTTATGTTGGTCCCATAATACTGTATTCAATAAATTTCTGTTATTTATATTATCACATTTATGATTCTTTCATGATGATAGATAGCAAAGTAAAACTGCAATAATTCATGAATATGCGAATTTTGTATGCGAAATTGTTGCATTTGCATCGACAATTCCAGGGGTTTGCACAAAAACTGCTACCCTCATTAGAATTTTTATCGCCCTTCCCCTATTGATCCTCGGCGAGGACTGTTCTATAACGGACATAGCTATATACGTATATGTAAATAAATCGACGTGGCAATTATAAAATTAAAAGGTTCGAAAATTTATGACAGGGGACGCCAATGTTGGGGGATGCATAGCGTCGTTTTCGACGGAAGTGCAGCTACTGATATATTGTACCTAAGTCAACGAATTTTAACACTGCAGGATCGGATCAGGTTGAATAGAGCAATATTCTTGACGTCAGCACTCTGTGGTCGTCACGTCAAAATCAGATGATGATGAACCGTTTTTTCATTAGAGATTGTGCATCTTTCAAGTGATTTTTCTGTGAAAGAACGGATCTTATGAAATTTTTTGTAAAATTGGGATTATTGGTTGAGCGTGCTGTACTGATCCAACCCAAAATGATTTCTACCACTGAACTCTATACCGCGATTCTTGCTCTTGGCTGTATAATAATGTATAATATTTATCATTGTGTACAAAGGACTCTACGTTGGGTATACAACCCAAGATACTTATAAATACCCAGAGCAAGAGAGATTACTGGGAAGTTTAGGAGGAATTGAAATAAAACCATCATAATATAACCTGAAAAGAACGTAGATATGGTTAAAATTAATAACATCTTAAATAGTCGGCCTGTTAATCATTTATGAATACTTTGGGAAGTACATTCACCATTTAATTATATTTCAGGGGCAACATTATTCTATATATTGCTTCTGACAATGTTGCCTAATATACAGTAACGAAACAGCACCAACGATAAGATAACTTTCCTGTAACGTTGGTGTTGTTTCATTACTGTTTTTTAGGCAACATTGTCAAAAGCAATATATAGAACAATGTTGCCTAATATAAACAGTCATGAAACAACACCAACGATAAGACAACTTTCCTGTAACGTTGGTGGTGTTTCATTACTGTTTATTAGGCAACATTGTAAAAAACAATATATAGAACAATGTTGCCTAATATAAACAGTCATGAAACAACACCAACCACAAAACAAATTTCCTGTAACTTTGGTGTTGTTTCATTACTGTTTATTAGGCAACATTGTCAGAAGCAATATTTAGAACAATGTTGCCTAATATAAACAGTAATGAAACAACACCAATGATAAAACAACTTTCCTGTAACGTTGGCGTTGTTTCATTACTGTTTATTGGGACACATTATCAGAAGCAATATATAGAACAATGTTGCCTAATATACGCAGTAATGAAGCAACACCAACGATAAAACAACTTTCCTGTAACATTGGTGTTTTTTCATTACTGTTCATTAGGTAACATTGTCGAAAGCAATATATAGAACAATGTTGCCCGATATAAATAATAATGAAACAACACAAACTATAAAACAAATTTCCTGTGACGGTGGTGTTGTTTCATTAGTGTCTATTAGGCAACATTGTCAGAAGCAATATATAGAACAGTGTTGCCTAATATAAACATTAATGAAACAAAACCAACGATAAAGCAACTTTCCTGCAACATTGCTGTTGTTTCATTACTGTTTATTAGGGAACATTGTCAGAAGCAATATATAGAACAATGTTGCCTAATTTAAATTGTAATGAAACAACATCAACGATAAAACAACATTCCTCTAACATTGGTGTTGTTTCATTACTGTTTTTAAGGCAACATTGTCAAAAGCAATATATAGAACAATGTTGCCTAATATAAACAATACCAACTATAAAACAAATTTCCTGTAACGTTGGTGTTGTTTCATTACTGTATATTAGGCAACATTTTCAGAATCAATATATAGAACAGTGTTGCCTGATATAAACAGTAATGAAACAACACCAACGATAGAACAACTTTCCTGTAACATTGGTGTTGTTTCATTACTGTTTATTAGGCAACATTGTCAAAAGCAATATCAATATCAAATGTTTACTCTCTTATATCTGAATGGTTTTTTGATCCTCGTTTGATTACTTTATCAGTTTCAGACAAGGTCCTGTCGTTTGGGTATATGAAAATTTTGGATCATGTATTGTTTTACGTTCTTGCAATCAACTTCGATTCAATATCTGAAAATTTGTTTCACAAAAATGCCTAGACATACACTTAGTGCGGATGGAGCAAATAGGGCTATTGGTATGATCGAGACGGGGCATAATCAGTGAGGTGTTGCGAATTTATTTCAAGTTAGTGAAAGCGTAGTTTCCCGAGAAGAAAAACCGAGAATTGGACGCCCAAGATCTACCACTCCTGCACAAGATCGCTTTCTGACTGTGTCTACATGTAGAGAACCTTTGAGTACTTGTCGAATCAAGCAACAGCTCCTTTTGAACGCTACTGGTGTTGGATTTCGGATGAAACAGTTGGACGAAGACTTCGATACGATAATCTCGACGACGTTTGAGAAGGATTTAACTAACCCTTCACATGCGACTTCGATTGGAATGGGCCAATGAGCAAGTGAATTGGAACGATTAATGGAGGTCTGTATTGTTCACAGATGAGTTGGAATATGGGGTTCATCCGTTCAGAGGTGATACAGTTACCATTTGGGGAGGCATTTGTTTCAATGGAAGTACAGAATTGTTGGTGCTTGATGCTACCATGAATGCACAGATTTACATAGAGCAAGTCATTGACAATATTATTCCAATGTTTCTTAGTGCTATTGGGCTAAATGTCTGATTTTTTGAAAATAATGTGCCACCCCATCGTGCGAGAATTGTCGATGAAGCTCTAGAAATCCATGGTATTCCACATTTGGCCCTATCCCCTCGGTCGCCAGACCTCAATCCCATTGAACACGCTTGATGTCAGCTAAAAAGAGCTTTTGGATTTTCTTCAACCCCCTTCACTACAAGAACTCAGACGGCTTTTACCGCAACTCTAGAGAGAAATTGATCAAGGCTACTTCAACAATCGAAAGTATGCAAAAAAGTTGTCAGGCTGTGGTTGATGTTCAAGGAGGACATACTCTTTACTAAATTTTATTTTTTCAATTGTTTGAGTGAACATTTCCCATTATTGAAATGTTTTTATCTGGGTTTTCTCTCCCAAAATCTGAAAAATATCTATAAAATAAAAATTAATTATTTTGTGATTTGTTTCTGCGTAATAAACACAAGATATTTGTCAGAAGCAATCAATTGAACAATGTTGCCTAACAAACAACAACGAAACAGCATCAACGAAGAAACAACTACATATATCGTAACGTTTCGGAGTATATATCAGACTCCTTCGTCAGACGCTTAATGAAAATCTTTAAACTATTTTGTTGATAGTTATTTTGTGAAATTCAAGAATTGTCTAAAGATTGTTCTAAAGATTTTCATTAAGTGTCTGACGAAGGAGTCTGATATAGACTCCGAAACGTTACGATAATAGTTGTTTCTTCGTTGATGTTGTTTCTTTGTTGTTTGTTAGGCAACATTGTTCAATTGATTGCTTCTGACAAATATCTTGTGTTTCTTACGCAGAAGCAAAGCACAAAATAATTAATTTTTATTTTATAGATATTTTTCAGAGTTGGGAGAGAAAACTCAGAAAAAAGCCCTTCCAATAATGAGTATACCTCCCACAGTATCCTTTAATGATTACTTAACATTTCTCATATTTAAAAATTGGTGAAAAAAATGGAAACTTTTGAAACAGTCTCAAAACTTCTGAACTTCCTTATTTTTTGTGGAGCAGTGTATCGGGTAAGCTAACTACTGTCACTTGAAGGATTCCAGAACATTAGAAAAAGTTTTATGAATTTGTATGAAAAACTCATTGTATTGGTAATTTTCTTTCAGTCCGCCAGAAATGACGAACGGTGCACATTTGAATTTGGAATCCCATAAATTTCCCGCATTTCCATTGTACAATATCGATTTCTCCCCTACATATAGGACGCAAAGCCAATGTAATCATGGTTGATCGCACTGTAACCCTACGAAGGGTATATAATTACTGCACATTCTGCTTCAGCCTTAATATTATGATTTACTATGCCGTGAAATGTCCCATGCCGTGCGATACTGTGGGGAATTCTTACAGGATGGCCCAAAATTATTTATCACCTCAGAGAAAAAAATCTATAAAAGTTGTGGCAATACACACTTTCTATCATAATTAGTATGTAGTAGGAATGATAAAAACTGCAATAGTAAATATATCTTTGCGCGCTTTTTCCGTCAGGAACAGCGTGCTATCATTTTGCCCAGATACCTATATTTTAGGAATTTTTTGCCGAAAATGGTCTCAAACGATTGTGTTCGACTCACTGAGGGGTAAAATCCAATTCTGCCGGTCCAGCTGTAAGCACGATAACTCTAGAAAGAAATAAGTTAAAGAGTTGCATTTGCATTTGGAGCATAAATATCTAGGTTAAGTTCATTAACGGGCAAAATCCACCTAGTGGTTTCGGAGATGTGGCCAAATCTTATCATCTCTTATCATAAATATCTATCCTTGAAGATTTTTATATTTCAGGTTTGAATGTGTTTTTTTCAAGATCGATTTTTTTACTCTGGGTTAAGTATATGTGTCTATAAACTACTGAGTAATAAACGTGTATACTATTCAAAGGGATTCTTTGGCTTTCTACCTGGCGATCGTAGTATTTACTACAGATACATACAGTAAACTTTTCTAATATACGACTCGACCTTTTTCAACACAAACAGAAATCAATTAAATATGAAGAGTTCCAACTATAATTACCAATATATTTTTTTTATATTATACATCGATCGTTCTAGAAATACAGGAAATTTAAAAGACACTTGCGATAATTGAGATTATTTTTCGAGAAAAAATAGAATTCACGACCATAAAAACTGATCCCATTATGAATTCAATACTTAACTGACAACTTTTATTGCCCCTAAATCCCAATGCTTTCATAATTTCGTCTCTATTTGAACATCTGAAGAAATTTATTGTTTTTATTGTACTTCATGTAGTGAAGATGTCAACAATTATTGTATATATCTGTGGAAGTACAAGTATAATAAAACTGGTAAACAAATGGAAATGAAACTATTTAATGTTTCGAAAAGTATTATGGGGAATACGCCAAGTCACCCTCAATGATCTATCCACTGGGAAGGTATTCATTGAAAATGTTACCAATTTGTCCAATTCTATTGAAAAATGTATCGACATCGATAGCCTCTTTAAAACATCAACAAAACCTTCGAAACATTGGAAAGCTGAGTTTGAAGGACATTTGCTGTTAGAAAGAGCAAATAGGAATCAAAATTGTATTTTTGAGTGGTGGAAAGTACATGAAAAAGTTCCTACACTTTCCAAGATGGCTGATGATTCATTAATGTCTACATTCTTAACCGTTGAAGAAAGATTATTTTCCACAGCAGGTATGATAATGGCAAAAACAGCGTGATCATGTTTGAATTCTTGGTCATCGAGTAATTTAAAAGATTAAATTAAGTAACGTTGTTTAAAATTAAAAATATTATCTATCTACAACTACATGTACAAATATTTTTGTATAAGAGCGTAATAAATATAGCTCTACAAAAGTATTCATTATTATCTACCATTTCGTTTATATATTATAATATTTATTATCGTTATTCAGAATTAAGCTAGACGAGACGAGACAACTGATAACGAGACGAGACCGCGACTTAAACGATACTTAATTTTTTGGGAATTGGCGAGACCGAAACGAAATTTTTTATATTCTCGCCTACTCTCGTCTCGTGTGAAGCTCTATTTGGCGATCACGACTTTCGTGAGGGGTTTTCCAAAAGGTTTGATTCAGTATCTTCCTATTAGTGTCCGACCGAAACTGGTTTATCAGCCGAAACCAAAACCGAAACCGAACTTTCGGCCAGGGTCTCAGTTTCGGCCGAAACCGAAACCGAAACCGAAACTTCATATTTCATACTGAAATCTACTGTATTTTTTGCAATTTCATTTGCTTATACATAAAAACAGCTGAGGAGTGGTGAATAAAATCAAGAGTAAATTTTTTTTAGATCTTTATTTATTATTTTGGTATTACCAAGTTATCAAAATAATCAGTCGATGTATACAGGGTGATTCCAAATCAGACGTGAACCTTGGAGGAGGTGTTTGTATGGATCATTTGCTGTGGTTTGAGCCATTTTTATTTAAGACCGAAAATCAACAGTTTCCGAGTTATTTGAGTTCTGGTTCTGTTGAAAAAGAATTAGTATGATTGGAAAGGGGATGTAAGAAGCAGATAGAGAAAAATAACGAATTCAATATTTTTTTGTTGCAACTTAGCTCGAAATTTCATTAGAAAATGTATTCATAAATTATGTTCCACCATTCCATAAGCAAGCACGTGCCGTCTTTCTGATGTCTTCAGTTGTTATTTTCCGCCTGAAATTTACTCACGCTGTCTTTTTATACACATTCACTATTTTATATACCGGACATTCAAGAGGCTGCTTATAAAAAATCTGCTGAAACGAAACTAGTTAAGCAATCTTACGAAATCTTTCAGAGAATGAAGAAGGAAGAAGACAAGTTTTTAAAATAATTTTGGTATACTAAATTGTGAAATTCGAAAGTTGCAGACAAATACTAGAAATTCATTTTTCATTTTTTCATATTTCATATACCACATTTCAAATCATACTAATTCTTTTTCAACCTATTATACAGCAGAGTTTTGCTTTTTTCGTACATATAATATTCTTTTCCGATAAAAATAAACCAAAATTATCATCAAATTTGCTCAACGTAGAAAAAATTGATGAAATATGAACTAAGTTCAGAAAACTCTTAAAAATCACCCGAACTCCAAAAACTGTTGATTTTCGGCTATTAATAAATATGGATTAAACAACAGCTAATGAGTCATACTAACTCCTCCACCCAGGTTCACGTCTTATTTGGAATCACCCTATGTAATTTAATCAATAATCATTAGTGAATTCTCATGATTTCTCAGTCTTAACAAAGATAGATTATAATAACTTGTACGACAATTATGTATACCTACTTATAACTCCTGGCCAAACGACCAGGATAATTCACGAACAGTCAAGTTTCGGCCCGGCCGAAAGCTTCGGCCATTTTGGGCCGAAACCGAAACTAAGGCCGAAACTAGATTTCTTGGCCGAAACCGAAACCGAACATTCGGTCGGTCACTACTTCCTATTTCCCACCAAGTTACCAGTTAGAAACTAGTCGCTTAAAGAGATTTTCATCGTATTAAGCATCAGCAATCTCTGCACAAATAAATGAATTCCAAATCGTCAACAAATGAACTGCACCCTCGCTTCTGCTGATATACCTAATTTCAATGTTTAATTGAATTGTACTAAGTAGTACTGTATAAATAATAATTCATACCCAAACGATTTCAAATAGAACGCACATCTCGTCACATCTATTCATATCCATTAATCGTGATGATTCATTTCGTTCTATTATATACACTGGGATAACTGGTTATGTCGTATCAGCACCAATATGTATATTTTATACACCACCATTATTGGAAGATTAATGTTTCTAATTACGGAGCTTACATATTATAATCTCGTTTCATTAGTACAATAATAGATAACTTCGAAATAATGAACTAAACATTCCCTCAATATTTGAAATACGAAGATTGGTTCAAGCACTGATGTGAAGTCAGGACCTTTTGCGCGCATTTTCTATTGTCTATTCACCTCTATTGGACACTCATAATCGAATTTGCCATCAATATAGACGAAACGTTTTCTCAGCTTTTATAAGATACAAATACATTTCACACCATTTTAATGAAATGTAGACTTGATTAATGAGAGAATCATCACTGATCAAGAATCCGTGATCGAAATCGATTCTGTCCAGCCGTCCGCTTGTCCGTTAACACGATACCTCTCGAACAGAATGAGCTAGATAGCTGAAATTTTCGGAGTAAGTTTGGGAGATAAAAATCTCGGTTAAGTTCGTTTTCGGGCAAAATCGGCCGAATGGTTTCGGAGTAACGAAAACAAAATTTCTTTTACATTCCGAATAATACGTATTCAATTTATTTCAAGATGTAGTTTCGTCATAAGAATCCATTGATATCATTCCCAACTCTGAGAAACCAATACTTTCGGTGATGAATTGTCAAAGTTTAAACAAGAGCGCCAAAGCTCCTGTCCACAGGGCTTTCCCACTTTCAATTCTGACATATGTATTCTATCGGATTTCAAATTCGTTAAATATCTAATGATATACGAAAAAACTTACGTCTCAAGTAATTTTAGGTTACGATATTCCGCGAAAATTAGCGAGTCAGCATTCTACAAGTAATTATACCAACTTTCAATTGGATCAATTGAGTAATAGAGGAAATAACAACAAAATTTCAGATTGGTATGTCTCCAAAACCATTTGGCCGATTGAACTTGAAAGCCGCATTCGGATGCGCAACATACTCTGAAAATTGAAACTCGCCATATCTCTCTCCGTTCTCAAGTTATCGTGAGATACATAATATTTTTTCATGATTTTTTCAAAACTTTCTAGTGATACGATTCTCACAAATTTGCTTCGTAGCGTCGGATTTCTTCAACTGGTCACCAAGTTTCAATTCGATCGAATCTATATTTTTTGAGTTATCGAGAAAATAATATTTCAGCTGGGCATAAATCCGAAACTGTCTAGCCGATTATTCCCAAAAACGAACTTAACTGTTCATTTCAGATTCGTAACCTGCCCTGAAAATCGCAAATCGCTATCTCTTTGCGTTCGAAAGTTATCGAGGCAAAGGTCACCCTTCCATCAGCTACTGAACTCACCCAAGACTGATATAAATCCAATCGTGTTCAAATTTGGAACTTGGCTGTAAAGTTAGGTTTTGAAGGCTCTCGCAAAATTTCAGCGATATCGGACTCATAGTTTCTGAGATATAGAATTTTTACCATGTTTTAATTGGATCGGATTTGTACCTATATTTTGAGTTATTGAGGAAATAACAACGAAACGAACTTACATGTCGCATACGGTTGTGCAACCTACCCTGAAAATGCAATAGGTCACGATTTCTTTCTGTTCGCAAGTTATCGAGGTAAATGTCACCCATTCAGATACTGAACTCGTCCAACAGGCTGCTGGGTTTCCAGTATTTCTTCAATAACTCCTACAATATAGATACCATCATGTTTTTTTTAATTTTAATGCCTTGTGTTGGCATTCTACAACTAATTATCAACTTTCAATTCGAAGGGATCTGTATTGTATTGTTTGAAAACAAAATTAAAATTTGTAGTCGGAAACCTTTAAACCGATTACGCCAATTAACGAACTTGTCCGTCGCATTTGGACGCGCAAACCTTCCCAGAAAAGTTCAAGTCGCTATCTCTGTCCGTTCGAAAGTTATCATGGCAACGGCTGGCCAGACATAATCGAATTTGTTCTCGAATTCTTCATCAGTGAATCGAACCTAGTCGTTTGAGACAATCTACGACAAACAATTCGAAAATTTGTGGGGTCTGTAGACCACATTAGTTAGGTTAGAATCATTCTCTTGGCGGGAGATCCATATTCAAATTTTTTAACATGGAAGTTCAACTTCCATGAAACCACCCTATTTAAAAGAGAATGTTGGTATAGAGACAAGTACTGGGTACCTTCATCATTAGTGCATGTTTTCATGTTCTTTCCACATTAAAATCTGCTTCTATTTATCCTTAAATCAAAATTGAAACCAGTAAGTGTAGTTCGAAAGATTTCCGTATTTAGTAGATGACTTCTGTTGTGCGTCATTACAAGGCCGATTTTGGGTTATTTCATTATTTTTGACTGATTTCGAGTGAGCTAAGACATACGTCAATCGAATTTGATGAACACTTTCATATTTATTAATTATTTTGCAAATATACAATTTTGTTATGAAAACTTGATTCTAGATTGTTGAGAAAGGATCACCGAATCTATTTCAACCGAAATAAACCTTAAGAAATTAGCCAAAATATCTAAAAACATGCGAGAAATTCGCGTAAATTTTAGGTCCATAAGAAATGCATGGGGAATTCAGAGCTCCGATCCACGTATGAATCGTAATTCAAATTTCCCGCCTAACCCAACTAATGTGGACTTCAAATTCCCCTTTAGCAAAATGCGTTCTGCAACCTTCCAATCAATAAAATGCTAAGGTGACAGTTGGTTAGCCATAACATATCCTAACCTTAGTTGTGTGTTATTTTTCTGGAGTAGGCAAAATTTTTCGAAAGATAATGAGAAGAAATAAAAATAAATATGTACGTATTCAATTTAATTCTTATGAGGAAATGACTTACTGGGAATAATATAATTTTTCATTTTAGGTATGGTATGCAAATGCCAATAACTCAAACGCGAGTTCTGAAGATCTAGATGAAGATTATTGTTTAGAATCAGCTAAACAATACATTCTCGATCATGGTAAAAAACCTCCTAGACCTAAACATCTGAAAGGACGAGCGATCGGTATGTGGCATTCAAAAATGGCTCTTTTGAAAAAATCCTTATTACCACAAAAGGAAAAAAATAAGAATAAAAACAAATTTAAACAATCAGTAAGTACAACTGTCATATACTCATGTTGAATAATTTTATTCCCACATGAGTTTTATCGTATAACGACTGATTACTCAATATTTGAACTGATTTTTCAGCTGGGTGATGTTTCATTGTCTGAAGCTCAGACATCTGAAATACAAGCCATACTTGAAGGTCTGCCCGACAAATTAGAGTCTTCCTCGGATTTTTATGGCTACATGAGGGATTCTAAATTCAAAAAAGAATTCTTACAGAATATTAATGGTAAATTGGAAGATCGTATGGATGATATGGAAGTGGAACAACAAGATGCAAGCCTTGATGAAATTTTATTTGACGAGTTCCAGGAAAAACTCAATAATGAAGACTACGTACAAATGTTGAAGCGAAGAAATGCACTACCGTCTAATGAAATGAAGTCAAAAATAATAGAACTCATTGAGTTGCATCAAGTTATATTGATAAGTGGTGAGACGGGATGTGGTAAAACAACACAAGTTCCACAATTTCTTCTGGACCACTTCATTGAAAATAAGAAGGGCTCACTCTGTAAAATAGTATGCACACAGCCTAGGCGTATAAGTGCTATATCAGTAGCAGAAAGGGTGGCGCAGGAAAGAGCAGAAACCTTGGGATTAAGTGCAGGATATCAAATCCGACTAGAAAGGTGAGTATTATAAGTAGTAAGTAATCATTAAAGGATAATTTGGGAGGTGCATTCATTATTCAATGTTTTTTTATGGGTGTTCTCTCCCAAACTCTGTAAAATATCCATAAAATTAAATTTTTTAATTCTTTCGGAATAACTTTGGTGTTAGGATCACTAGATATGTGTCAGAAGCAATATACAGGGTGTCCCAAAAATACCACGCGAAAGTGACACTGGAGATAGATTGGCATTAGGTCTATCAGATAGCATCAACATGACCGCAGTAAAAGTCCGCTGGTTTTCGAGATATCACCACTATTGTGTATTTTTTAAAAATCTCCAGTTTTCGGTCTTTTATCGCCTAGCATTGCTAGAAATTACTTCAAACTCATGTTTTTTTTTTACCTAGGCTATCCTGAATAGTTGCTTTAAACAATGAAGTAATAACTTCACCGACAACTAGAACAAAATCCTTCAAAAAATGTCTAACTTGTTGTATTTTATGCCGAAGTTAAAACGTTAACTTAAGTTTGACTGACTGCTGTGAAAAAAAATTATATCAGACTGAATTGACAAATAATCGCAAAAACTGGTCCATTTCATGCCCTTTTCAAAATGATACAACACTACCAATTTTTTTTAATCAGGACCAGAATTGCTACTTATTAAAAAAAACCAAAACCCTTATCGGCTATCTCGCTCCCACATTCATTGTTTTGTAACATGGAAACCAGTCCGACTTCCACAGACTAGGGGTCTTCGAATAGTCTAGACCAGGGGTCACCAAATGGCGGACCGCGGTCCGGATGCGGATCGCGAACCTTTTTTTTGCGGACCATTTTTCCAGAAAACATGTATTCTTGATTAAAAAAATTCAGATAACTTTTCGTTTTATTTACTAATTATAGATATTGGATTTAGATTAACTGCTAGTCAAATTCTTATGCCATCATAATGCTATCAACGACCCGCGACAGATATACAGATTTTGTGAACGGACCTCCAATGAAACTAATTGGTTACCCCTGGGTTAGATACTAGAGAAAACTTTTTGGCGTTTGACGGATTTACTCATTTCCTAATATAGATACAGAGGAAATAGATACATAAATCTAAACGTCGTCCACCGACCAATCATCGGGGAAAATTTGGATTTCGAGATGTGAAAATCATAGATTTCGGACGGGAAAGAAGAATTTTCCTTCGATTCCGGGTCAAAAATATTTTTAAGTGCCGACCCAAAAAATTTTTTTCATGGTATATCGATACGGAGCTCGTGTCTAGTTAAATCAAGGACGCTGATCACGAATATGCAAATAGTTTTTCCCTAAGTGGCGTACTTTGTGGAAATTTTCACTCAGAGTGAAAAAATGGACGAAAATAGGTCAATTTTGGAAGTTCACACCGCCCAAAAAAATCGGAGTAAGGTGTTGTTGATTTTTGCCCTCATATATGGATCCTTTATCTACTGAATAATCCAAACAGAAAATGTCCAGGCTGTACTATTCAGAAATTATGATTTTTTTCCCAAGGGTCTGTTTTTCGGAAAATTCATTTCGCGGTATTTCCGCGGAAAATTCTCTAATGAAAAATCCGATCATATATTCGTAATCTACGGTCCCGAATTAGTAAATGACGTAATTTGCATCGAAATCGGAGACCGGTCGAATTTTGGCAATTTTTTAATACATTAGCCTTAAAAAAATCCCATTTTTCGAGAAAAATTTTTTGACGCAAAACTATGAAACGGGTACTTATTCTTATAGATTCGGGGCCGTAGATTCCGCCTCTACCATCAGATATTTATTACAAAAATTTTCCGAGGAAATATCGCGGAAAGAATTTTCCGAAAAATAGACCCTCGGGAAAAAAAATCATAATTTCCGAAGCGTACGACCTGGACATTTATTGTTCGGATGATTCGATAGATAAAGGATCCAAATATGACGTAAAAAATCAGCAACACCCTACTCCGATTTTTTTGGGCGGTGGAAAGTTCCAAAATTGGCCTATTTTCGTCAATTTTTTCACTTTAAGTGATAATTTTCCCAAAGTACGCCACTTAGGGAAAAACTAATTACATATTCGTGATCAGCGACCTCGATTTAATTAGACACGAGCTCCGTATCGATATACCATGAAAAAATTTTTTTGGGTCGGCACTTAGAAATATTTTTGACCCGGAATCGAAGGAAAATTCTTCTTTCCCGTCCGAAATCTATGATTTTCACATCTCGATATCCAAATTTTCCCCGATGATTGGTCGGTGGACGACGTTTAGATTTATGTATCTATTTTTTCTGTATCTCTATCCGTTCGGAAAATATTAGGTAATGAGCGAATCCGTCAAACGCCAAAAAGTTTTCTCTAGTATCCAACACATACAAAAATCTACAATTTTCCGATTATGTCGACGCGGCTTTGGTTATTCACTAAATCGGGTACGCAGATCACGAATCTGTAATTAGATTTTCCGTATCTCGATTAGTTTCGGAGCAATGACGAAGAAAGTCGCAATTTCTGGCTCTACCTCCGGAAAATGGACTAATCAGTCGGATTTTTCGCCATATTACCAAAATTAATCGAGATACGGAAAAACTAATTACAGATTCGTAATCTACGCCCTCGATTTAGAGAATAGCCAAAGCCGTGGCGATCTAATCGGAAAATTCTAGATTTTTGTATGGGTTAGAATCTAGACAAAGGACTCACAGCTCTGGCAATATGTTAGTTGTTGTATGCATTTTATCAATATTTCACAGGAAATAGGTCATAAATACTTCTACAAGGGTTGAAGTATTACAAGATATTTTACTTGCAATTATCTTTCCGTGGAAAATATTAATTTCAAGGGTGAGACCACCCATGCAAAAATAAACCAGTTAACCGAAAACATTTAAGTTTTACAAGCGAGCTGCTTTGTTTAGAAATACAAATGAGCGCTTCCCAACATGTGAAGTCATGGGACGCAACAGTGGTGATATCTCGAAAACCAGCGGACTTTTACTGAGGTCATGTTGATGCTATCTGATAGACCTAATGCCAATCTATCTCCAGTGTCACTTTCGCGTGGTATTTTTGGGACACCCTGTATAGGGGTCTTTCATTACTCAAGAGCGGTAGAAATTTTTTATTTGTGATATTGACAGTTGTCAATGTCTACCATTTAATCATGGAAATGTACACGCTTCAACAATGTTTACAAATAATCCAAATTTATTATGAAAAATCGCTTACTATAACTTTACGTGCTTTAACTCCAATTTATGGTCGTTATAATCATCCGGATAAAAGAACTATTGAATGTGAAGAAATTTGAAACAAATTTTACACTTCATGATGTTACAGTGCCAGTGAGACAAAGGAATGCAAAAAATGGAGAGAATATTGCTGCCGTACGTAAAAGTGTTCGTGAAGACCAAAATTTATCGATTTCTCGTCGTTCACAAGAACTAGGCACCTCCCAGACGTCTTTGTGTTGAATTTTCGAAAAGACCCTGGTTTACATCCATACAAAATTGTTTTAACCCAAGAACTCAAACCAACTGGTCATTTAAAGCGTTGTGTATTCAGTAATTGGTGCCTACCAAAAATCGGAAATGATGCCGATTTTCATATGAATTCTCAGCGATGAGGCTCATTTCTGGTTAAACGGTTATGTTAATAAGCAGAATTGTAGTATCTGGAGTGGTGATAAACCTGAAGAATATCAAGAACTGCCAACAAATTTAGCGAAATATGGTCAATTCCAATTGAGAAATTTTCCAAATTGTTTTATATACATTCTGTTGTAAACAGCATTTTTTCAAACTTACTCAATTCTGGTTGAAAACTGGTTATCTTCTCAATGATTAAGGAGATGATGATAGATTTTGAAATATATTTGATTTGATCATGCAGAACTAGGTATATTGATGAATTAATAAAAATGATTTTTGAATTGAACACTAACCAAATAGGGGGTAGTGCTTGCCTATTCTTCAATATATATTCAGGTGGAAAATGTCTCGCACCAACAAATGTTCCAATTTTAAATACTTTACGACAAGCAACTAAAGAACAAAACAAAACAAAAAGAATCCTTATAACTAAGAAAAAATCAAACTAAACAGTCTCAATACTAAAAATATGAAATTGCAAATTGTACGGTGTTCAACAAGAAAGATGAACAAACAATGCTTCAAATTAATTTGAAATGTCAGTATAATTTCTAGTGCTGGCATCTATCGGCGAAAACTGAAGTAGAACAATACCCTTGTATTTTGACAGTATTTGGACCGCATTACGCCCGAAAATATGTCAAGGAGTGTCCGCACCATGTATTCTGTGCATCTATCCTCAGAAGGTGTGCCCATAGATCTAAGTCTGTGCATTTGTGATTATAACATTCACAGAGTAACAATGAATTTTCAAAATATTCCCATCATACATGAAATAATGAATCTGGGCAGATATAATTTCAGATAAGTTGATTTTTTATTTTCATTTCCATAGTAACTTACAATATAAATTTCTGTAAGTCAGATTAAGACACATGTATTCAAGTTGTGAATGAAATTCAAGAGAACTCAAATAAATAATAATTCAGATAAAGATTTTAGAGGTATACATAAAAGATTTTACGCAGCATGTCAACTATTGAGTTTGAAAAATGAATCTTACAAAACTTGGTCATTTTGATTCCTTGTATTTTCAAATTATCAATCTTAGTAAATAAATTAAACAAAATTTAACCCTCCCTGTTTCGTTCGGACGATAAAATAAAGATTTCAATAAAAAAGATAAGACTACATCAGAATTGAATTTTAACAATAAATCTTAATAATTGAAACATGTCTGTGTGGTATTTGTGCGCCGAATCTTGTTAGTCGTTAATTATTTCAGAGTAAAAGTGATCAAAAACACCCTCTTATATGGCGGCTCTTTTGAATGATTTCTCCAAACATGATTATAAGTTCTTCACCTACAGTGAAGTTCAAAACTACTTGAACGACTTATCTGAACTAATGTCCTATGAAGAACTGACTAATATCAATCCCGAAATAGAAACAAAAATGTTCAGCGATGAAACAAATAACTTCAATGATCTTTGTGAAGAAAAAAAGGTAACCCGTATAAGAATACTGATGGATCAACTTGAGACAGTTAACGAGAGCTCAAGAATGAAAGCTGCCCATTCTGTCCTCTACATTGTTCTGGGATGTGTGCACAGTCCTGTTCTTCTGGAAAAAATTAATAAATCTTCTTCAGAGAACACAATGCTTCTATTCAGATTAGGTCAGATAATAACGACCTTCTCAAATATGAATATACTGTATTGTAGTTTTTTGTTGCCAGGTGTGTTTCCTCTCCTCGTCAATATATTGAATATGGAAAGAATGTCAACGAAATATCGTGAAAATTCAGCAACACACTCAAATTGCGGAGATATCTGCGTCATTTTGAATATTTTATCACTCGTTGTCGAACAAATGCTTATGCAGAAAAGATCCCAGATTAACAAGGATGTTGCGATTTTCATTGAAGATAATTTATCGTCCGAAGAAAAGGACTCTTTATTCTTCATTCTATTGGATATGATGACCGAATTTGCTTCATCTGAAAAACCAGGCTATCCCATAAAAAAAATAATACTCTTAATTTGGAAAATCATAATGATTTCCTTTGGTGGTTTGAAAGACTTGGTATTTGAAAAACGGACAAAAAGAGCCATGAGTAGATTGAACAACGATCATTCAAACGAATTGGATATAAATTCAAGATATGAACTACCTTTATTGCAGAAAGTATCGAAAAAAGATTTAAATAACTATATTTATAATATGTCATTAAAATATCGTGATATGAAGGACACTATTGCTGCTGAAAGTATTGAATCTCTACGGAAGCACCTTTATATACCCCTATCAGAATTACAATCGGAAGGAACAGGTTTTTCAAATATTGAGAAAATTGAAACGCTATATGTAAACATGCTACCAAAAATGAAAGTGTATATAGAGAGTTTGTTGCAAATTTTTCAGAATTCAATGAGGCTACCTGTATTGAATATGTTTGGTGATTGTAATGAAGAAATCATGACAATCTATTCATATACACCTTTGATGATTCTCAGCAAATTTCATATTTTCGAGAACATGGAAATTATAAACAAAGCCATTAGTGGTATTCTATTATTACTGCTCAAACATTTCAAGCTCAATCATATATATCAGTTCGAATATTTTAGTCAGGTAATGGTGTCATGTGATGCTATATCACTCATGAAATCTTACATAGAGAGAACTAGCGAACTGTTCATCATATTAACCAAATCTCGTAATCAAAGGAACTTATTCACATGCGTGAATGTTTTAAGAATTATAAATAAACTTATAAAAGGAAAATATTCACGAACGAAAATGTTCATGAAGGTTAATATGAAACATTTAAATTCTCTGACATCGTTGAATAACAAACACCTTGAAGTGTATAGTTTAAAACTGCTGAAAATCATATCTAGACTGCTAGGAAAAAGATGGCGTCACGAAAATATGAGAATTATGAATAAAATCTTTCAAAATCTGAGACATAGATTACTGGAGGATTGCAGTACTGGATCTCGAAACAATACCGATGACGAAGAAATGCTAAAGAGACGAATACATTTTTTCAACACCCAATACAGTGAGATTAAAACTGATAAAGGTTTGGAAGATAACTTGGATCTGCCCTTTGAACTGACGGATTTTTTCAAGAAAAATTATGAGAAATGGTTAGAAGAGGAGGTTTTTCGAAATCCTATCGATTGGGATATTTTTTTGAAGCATGGTGAAATAATGCTGTAGTTTCTTTTATTAAACAAGATTACTGTTACTAAATAGCCAGTACTACACTCTGATCCACAAATACTTTACGGAAACGATATTTTTTCATCAAGAGACATTCGTTATTAACTATTATATCCTTCTTTGTCTGATATATTCTGGCTAACTATGCCCCAGTTGAAAATAATTCGTTGTTGATTGAGATATACTGATTATTAGCAAGTAATCATTCCTTTTGAACATTTGTATGCTTTCAAGTGTACTCAGATAAAAAAATATAAAAGTAATAAATAGTTTATCTGCCGTATTCACAAAGCATTCAATCTCCGTTAAGTCCTAACTGAGGTCCTCAGTTATGGATAAATAAGAATCGCAATCTCGGTTAACATGAAAATTAACGTGAAACGGGCCTGTTTAACCACGTTTACATACGTTAACTGAAGTTGCGATTCTTATTTTTCCTTAACTGAGGACCTCAGTTAGGACTTAACGGAGATTGAATGCTTTGTGAATACGGCGGAATGAGTAGTGCACATAACAACGATCAAAATGTTACAAAAATCCGAATGTATACTCTATTCAATTTTATATAGTCTTCCAGTTGGCCATGAAATTTTGACACATTTCACCGTGTATATTTTGAAAATGTTAGGTTATGCTCATTTACCTGTCAGATAACTACGCAACGTTGTCCTCTATATATAGAAGTCGTAGTAATTACGTATTTTTCACAATGTGAATTTTCTTGGGAAAAATAATTAATTTGAGAAGATATTATGTGAATTCAACAATTCCAAAGACTTAGCGACTGTTGAAGAAAATTTTTCATCTGTTGCTACTATGGAAATATTGCACGTATATAAACTGGTTGGAAGATTCAGTTATGCTATTTTCTTGTACGGAAATCAAGAATCAAGTGTTGAAATTTTGAAGAAAAATAATGGATACAGTAGTCCGTTACTTTGTGATAGTTCATTTGAGAAGAGAATAAAAGTACCTGAATAATCCGGCAGGAAAACTTCTAAACGAACAGACGTACCTATGGAATTCCCCACTTTTTTAAATTCTCAAGAAATAAGCCTACACAAGACATTTAAATACCATGTTGCACAACTTGAAATAGACCAGTTTCAAAATGTAGTAGTACTACGAAACCCAAGTTACTGTTAAACCTTAATAAAATGTAGTGATAGGATAGGAAACTATTTCATTCGAGAGTTCAACATGTCCTAAGACAGGATGAAGTTTTCCTATTGCAGTTTTCAGTTCTGTATACCACTTCCTGATACTTGTCTCTGCTTCTTCAAAACTTCTTTCGGCATTTTCAATTTTAAGGCGAAGAGTTCTTCATTATTCGAAGATAATGATCTGTGATAATATCTTATCCAAGATGGAACAGCGAATTGTTTCGACATTGACGATATTTCAGGAGTGCCAACCTGCCTTACTTTTAGTTACAAAAACTTGATAGACATAAATCATGGCCAACCAGGAGACTTTATATAAGTGAATGGAGTATAATTTGAAATAGGTACATATTTTAAATCGTTTTTGCGTGCTTGTTCTGCCCGAAACAGCGTGGAATTTTTTGCCGAAAATGATCTCAAACGATTGGTTCGACTCACGGATGAATAATCCGGGGTCAAATCCAATTCTGTCTGTGAATGAAGCGAGTTAGAGCGTTGCAGGGTAGGCTTGGAGCGTGCATATATCGGTTGAGTAGGTTAATTGGCTAAATCCGGCGAGTGGAGTGTCTGAAAGGAACCTCAAGGCGCCACACATCTATATTTTAACGGACAGCCATCCAAGCTTCCCTACTGTCCTGGGTATGCCGGAATACCACAAAGCAACTGGCTAGAGGCAATAAGATGACTCTTCCAGGACACTATGGTATTGAGGGAAATGACAAAGCCGATGAATTTGAGATAAGGGCCTCCAGGGTAACACCTGTTGGACCAGAACCGTCCTGTTTGCTTGGAAAAGACCACTCCAGGTCAGTGGTCCAACAATCGGAGCAAAATAACAGAATATCTCTTTGCAAAAATACTTCAGGACTTGCACAGTCAAAAATATTCGTGTATTTCTCACCATCCTATACCAGTAAACTCCTGCAGCTGCTACAATTTCAGCTTCGGGTAAGGGTGGGAATCCTGACAGGCACTGTCGGTAAAATTACCAATTTTATCGCATGGGTAAGTCAGCAGACGAAATATACAGGCTCTGTAGATCGTAAAAGGAAGTTGCCAAACACATAGTTCGCAATTGTCCAGAGGTGACCAGCTTAAGAATTTTCACATATTGGTTAGCCAGTTCTAAAACCTCACGACGTGATAGCCAAGGCTCCTAAGGACGTCATCAGGTAAGTTAACACCATTGACAATGTCCTTATGATTGAATCAGTAGGGTAATAGAACAAAAGATCGTATCGGTCGCAATTCTGGAAGCTGGACCAAGCCTCACTACCCCGTTCTAATAATAATAATATACCCATTTTCACCTAAGGTTTTGTAACATTTGCCACACCCCATAATTTTAAAAGATAAAATGATTTAACTCCATCCATGTGTAATCTATGATCTATTTTATTTCAGAGTATGTCCAAGAAACAAAGGTTCCATCACATTCTGCACTACCGGTGTTGTATTGAGGCAAATGCAGAAAGATCCTTGTTTATCGGAGTACACCCACATAATAATAGATGAAATTCACGAAAGAGACATCCAATCTGATTTCCTGATAACTCTCTTAAAACAAGTAATGACAAAGAGGACGGACCTCCGAGTGATACTTATGAGTGCTACTCTGAATGCTGAAAGATTCTCCGAATATTTCGATAATTGTCCCCATCTGAATATTCCTGGTTTCACTTATCCTGTTGAAGAGTATTTTTTAGAAGACATTTTGCTGAGGACCAGGTTTACATTCGAGGATAATTCATGGAGCAAGTCTAGAATTAATGCTTGGAGGGACCTCGGTTTGTTTATCGAACCACATATTGCGAAATTAAAACAACAGCAACAATACAATGAGTTAGTGTACAAACAATTAAGAAATCCGGAAAGTGAGATTCTGCAAATGATGTTGATAAACGAACTACTTATTAATATATGTTATAAGGTGAGTATATTCTTTAATCAGCTGCATAAATGTAGGATTTTTATATCAATCGCCTAGGGGTTGATTGAATCATGCCCCTAAAATTTCGTCTTTCGCTTTTTTGGTTGTCCAAATACAGGTTCTGATATTTACACACTTTATTTAAAATATTATAGATCGCAGAAACTATTTACAACTTGACAGAATTCTTATAAGTATTCCGCTAACTGTCTCAATTCTACCGTCTTCGCCGTATCCCTGGTCAGAAGTTACCCCGATTGCCTGGTACCCTCGATGGCCTCGAAGTAACTACCCTCATTACCCCTCCCCCACACTTCAGCTTTCCCTCGATCTCACATGGTAGTACGCCCAAGGTGGTGCGCAACGATTGGTGCTTCTCTGGCTCAAAATACCCCGCCTTAGACCAATAGGATTCCACGGAAACTATCCCACGGTTTACGGCAATTCCAGGAATATAGTCGTTGTGAATGTTACACCAAAATTAATGAGAGCCCTTCGAGTATTATAAACTCCAGATACAGAGATTCCGTAAACTCCGACCTCTTTCAAGACGCCAGTGAGTCGGGGTTTGGTATTAAATTCTTCATCTTCTGTCGGGTGGTACATAGTCTTTGGGATCTGTCTAAGATTGCCAACGATATACTAATGGGTTTGAGGCGCAGTCCAGAGAACGTCTGATATGTCGATAATGCGTCATTTGCACCCTTCAAATATAATCTTAATTCTAATTATATACAGGGTGGGCCACAGTCGATGGTACCCTGGACTTAAACGGAAAACGGGACTTATGATTTTATTGAAAAATTGTTTCCTGTGCAAGGAACCACTGCTACATCTATCTAAAATATCTTCAGCGCTGCGGCGTTGCCGCTTATATCAAAGAGTACTTTCTTCTTCTTCTTCCGCGGTGCCGTCTCAGGCTGAACTGAGGCCTTCTGGCCCATTGTTCTTCCGCTTGACAGACTCGTGAGACTCATTCCAAAAAACACGCTGACAGGAATGCCGCCAGCTTAAAAGGAGAAGTCCCTCTCACCATAGGAATCGTAGGTGTTGGGTTGCCTAGGTGTATGACCCTCAATTCTTTAAGGTTGTTACAGTCGAACAGAATATGTTCAGCTGTTTCTTCCATGCTCTTGCACCAGCGACACAGAGCGCTATCGGCCAATCCCATCCTATTCAGATGTTTGTTGAACTGGTGACCAGTTAGTAATCCAGTCACCAGGCTCAGTTCTCTTCTTTCGAGTGAAAGAAGTTTCTTTACTTCAGACTTTGACGATGGTTTCTTAATGAGAAGCCTTGACTGCCTGAGTCCTACTCCCATGTTCCATAGACTGGAGAAATTCTTGTCCAAACGATTCTTGAAGAATGTTTTAAAGAGTACTAACAACTTTTATATTTCAAATGGAGCACCATGTTTTTTGTGTCTTTTTTCGATTCGCCGTAGTATAGTAGTATAGTTCCAATTAAACATTCATTACTTCGGTACTTGGAATCCTAGAGAATTCTGGAATTTTGGGTATGGATTAACAATATCCCGTGTATCATTTACGTTTAATGAAATACGTCTCTTATCATACAGGGTTGTCCAAAACCCGAAGCTTTTCCGAGAAACACTAAAACGAACAACGCCGAAACGAAGAAAACATTTTAAATGGATTAACTTATTTTAACGCAAATTCTCATGCTTTCACCTGAAGTGCAAAATAAGATTTAGGCCTAACCAGAACATTGTGCATGATCTTGCTACAATTTGATCGCTTTGGCCTTGAAGAATAGACAATTTCATCGAAACTTCATTTGTATTTTTTATTTTATTTTATTTATTTACAGTAAGAACATACACAGGTAAACAAATATCCAAAAAAATGTCCACAAATGAAAAATAAAAATCAATTTTCAATTACAGAAGTGCTTTGCAACATAATGTTGAAAACCAAAAAAAAAGACAAAAACAAAATTTCAATTCTAATCCGAGAATATACACATTTTACGTATATATGAAAGATAGTTTTTATTTTCTGGTAGGTACACAACTATTTTCCACCATTTTCCCCTTTTATTCCATAAATGAAAAAAAAACCCTCAAACAGAAACATCTCTAAAGTGATTTGCCAAACAGTCATATTACTCTGACCAATGACATCAACCATATCCTTGAAGCGGTTGCACCGCTCAAGTATTCGCACCATGGGAGAATTCCTGGAGCTGTTTGTATGCCTTAAGGGCAAGACGAAGGTCTCCAGCTGTCTGAACCTCCTCAATGGAGCATGAAGGTTTATCTGCGAGACCAGTGTCAATGAATCCAAACGATTACTTAATAGTTTTTGAGCTAACTGTACGTCACTTATGATTCTGCGGTTCTTCCATTTGTTGTCTTCCATTTGAATGATTTTTCAATAAAATCTCAATCGATGCCAATTGTTAAATTATCATAATTTATATGTTTTATGACATTTCATGGATAGCTAATATAAAGTGTAACTCAATATTTCCGTTTTCGTTGGCATGAAAACTTGCATTTAATTCGAAAACCTTACAATTTAGACAAAGGAACATGTTATATCGTTTGAAAGGAAATTTAATTCTCTTTAAATACATCTGATTCCTTTTGAAAAATCGGACTTTATATCATTTAAGTATGTCTCGGAAAAGCCTCGGATTTTGAACAACCCTGTATGATTAGAGACGTATTTCATTAAACGTAAATGATACACGGGATATTGTTAATCCATACCCGAAATTTCGACTTTCTAGGACTCCAAGTAACAAAGTAATGAATGTTGAATTGAAGCCATGTTTTGCACAAAAAAGGAAGTAAATCAATTAATTACTCGAAAACCGCTAGAGATAGGGATGACGAAGTTGATACTGAATTAATCAGGAGGCGGCGGCAGATCGAAAAAGGCAATAATATATAGGCTGTGCCAATTGTAATATCAAAGTTGTTAGTACTTTTTATATAAGCGGCAACACCGCAGCGCTGAAAATATTCTAGATCGATGGAGCAGTGGTCCCTAGCCAAGGAACCAAATTTCCAATACAATCGTACGTCCCGTTCTCCGTAAAAGTCCAGGGTACCATCGACCGTGGCCCACCCTGTATACAAGTAAAATTGCAATCCTTATTGAAATCCTACATAATTATCATTATAGATATACGGTCACTAACGAAATGTCAATTTTTGAAATTCAGCGTTTTTAGAGGGCGGTGTTCCATAAAGAGGTTTTCCCCTTTATCAGGTAGCCTTCTTAGAGGGCAGTTTTCTTAATACGCCGAGTTAATAGTGAAGACTAGGTCTTCAGCTAGTCTCTGGACATCCTTGCTTTAATTAGTGACGGAAGAAATATACCCCAGATAGGCACCCAAGGAGCGTTTGAACACCCCACAGTCAGTGCAAGATTCTGTGACTAGTTTTAAATAAGTCGGAAGAAGAAGAAGTACAAAAATCTGTTTGTCCATTCCATCGATTGTGATGTCTAAGGAGATGATTAATTGTTAGGTTATGTTAGGTTAGGCAAGAATCTGTGACTAGTTTTAATTAACTCGGAAGAAGAAGTACAAAAATCTCTTTGTCCATTCCATCGATTGTGATGTCTAAGGAGATGATTAATTGTTAGGTTATGTTCGGGTAGGTAAGATTCTGTGACTAGTTTTAAATAACTCGGAAGAAGAAGAAGTACAAAAATATCTGTGTCCATTCCATCGATTGTGATGTCTAAGGACATGATTAATTGTTAGGAATTTCAATTTAGTACGATACAGTTTGTAGAAACTATTATATATTAAATAAATAAGTGCAAATTATGCATAATATTTCAGTCATGACTTTTACTTTTTGTTGAAATTATTTGTAAATTTCCAGGAAAAGGACCAGGGCGCAGTGCTCATCTTTCTTCCTGGTTTTGCAGAGATATCTGAGCTTCATAGAATCATAGAAACATCGGGACAGTTTCCAAAGCAACATTTCTTGGTGATTCCCCTGCATTCGCAAATGCCTACTGTTCACCAAAAGGTAGTGTTCAACACACCCCCTCCAGGCGTAAGAAAAATCATCATATCCACGAATATTGCAGAAACGTCGATAACTATAGACGATGTCGTGTTCGTCATCGATTGTGGCAAAATGAAAATGAAGTCATACGATAAAGCCACGAATACAGAAACATTGGCCACCAAGTGGGTAACTAAGGCGAATGCTAGTCAAAGAAAGGGAAGGGCCGGCAGAGTGCGGCCTGGGGTTTGCTTTCATATCATAAGCAAAGCACGATATGAAACTCTAGATACTCACATGGTGCCAGAAATTCTCCGGATAAGATTGGAGAATGTTATCCTCACTGCTAAAATCCTACAGTTGGGCAATACTGAAGAATTCTTTTCGAAACTTATGGATTCTCCCGATCCAAACATAGTATCCACATCTCTTGAATTATTAAAGCGATTAGAAGCGCTAGATGAAAATGAATGTCTAACACCGCTAGGTTACCATCTAGCAAAACTACCTTTAAACCCCCAAATAGGAAAGATGCTGTTGTTTGCAGTATTTTTCAACTGTTTGGAGCCTATTTTGAATATTGCAGTCATCTTGGATTACAGAGATCCCTTCAATCTTCCGCTCGGTAAGGAAAAGCTGGTCGATAGAAAGAGGAGAGAATTGGCTGGAGGCTGCCAAAGTGATCATTTATTTATGCACAAATTGATCAGCATATTTCAAGACTTGGACGCACAAGAGAGGAAACATTTTTGTTGGGAATATTTCCTGAATATGTCGACTATGATGCAGCTCTTAAAATTGAAAAAGAACTTCATGGAGAATCTTCATAATTTGAGTTTTGTTCCGAGTCTGAAGCCCGACTGCGAAGAATGCAACTGCAATTCGAAAAATTTCGACCTTGTCAGAGCTGTTGTCTGCGCAGGATTGTACCCAAACTTAGCTGTAGTAAGGTAAACTAAACTGCTCCACAAGAATTCAGATCAACAAGATCTGAGCGTTCTGCCAATAGGTTCTTGTGAAATGGGTAAATCTATTCTTGTGCGTAGAGATCACAACTCGAATTAACGCACAGAAGATCTCATTGATTTGCCGAGAGCAAGAACTGACGCGTTCAAGATTTATTGGTCTTCATTAGTGTTTCATACCTCAACAAATTCGACTAGACTGAGCCGTCTTAACTTTAACATAGACGCTTTACCTTCTAAGTAAACGCACACGCCACCTATGTCAGAAAACAAAGAACTCAACCTCCCCCCCCCCTGTTGAAATAGGGGGGCATTTCCTAGAGAACAGTGTGCTATCACTTTGCTCGAATGTCTGTAATTTTCCGATTTTTTCCGGAAAATGGTTTCATGCGATTAGGTTCGGCCCACTGATGAAGAATTCGATGGCTATACAAGGTGAGCCACGGTCAATGGTACCCTAGTCTTTTACGGAGACCGGGACGGATATATTGTTAATCCATACCAGAAATTTCGGCTTTCTAGTATTCCAAGTAACGAAGTAATGAATGTTGAATTGAATCTATGTTTTGCACTAAAAAGGAAGTAAATCAATTAATTACTCGAAAACCGCTATAGATAGGGATGATGAAATTGATACTAAATTCATCAGGAGGCTACGACGGAACGAAAAAAGAAATAATATACAGGCTGTTCCATTTGAAATATCAAAGTTGTCAGATTTTATATAAGCGGCAACATCGCAGGGCTGAAATTATTCTAGATCGATGGAGCAGAGTCCTAGCCTAGGAACCAAATTTTCAATAAAATCGGACGTCCCGTTCTCCGTAAAAGTCAAGGGTACCATCGACCGTGGCCCATCCTGTATAGCCCCCGAATGCTTGATCAGTGAGCAGAACTTAATCGTTCGAAAACATTTTCCGGCAAAAATCGGAAAATTACAGCCATTCGGGCAAAGCGATAGCAAATTAAAAAAAAAATCATTGTCTCAGAAACTGGGTGACTATTGCCACGGTAATTTTCGAACTAAAATAGATAGCGAGTTGCAATTTTCAGGGCAGGCTGGGCATCCGAATGGGACAGTTAAGTTTGAATTGTTGGCATATCGGCCTAACGGTTTCGGAGTTACAGCCATCTTAAATGTTGATATTTCCCCCATAACTCAAAATACACATATCCGATCCAATTAAAACTTGGTAATTACTTGTAGAATGTCAACGCGCTAATTCTCGTGATGTTTTTTTAATATCTTATCACTAAAAAATGTTTTTTTTTCCTGAAATTTTATATTTCAGAAAGTATACGTCAGAATTAGCTGAATTTCCCTTCGACCGCATATTTTCAGGTTGATCGACTTCGTATGAGGCGTAAATAGCCAATGGAATATGCGCGCAACAGCTCCTGACTTCACATCAGTGCTTCTTGTAGAATTTTCAATATTATTCTGATGACGCTAAACATCTTTTATGGCCATAGGAAGATACCATCTGAGCTCTGTAGAAGTCTCTTCTCGATTATATCGTGGAAATGGGGTATATGTATTCATGATTCGAATTTCAACAGGGGGAGAAGGCTGAGTTCCATGTTTTCTAACGTAGGTGACATGAGCGCTTACGTATAACTCGTTGAATTTGTCGAGAGCTACAGAACACTGATGATAACCAAGACGTCTGAAACGCGTTGGTTCTTGCTCTCGGCAAATTAATGAGATCTCCTGTGTGTTAATTGGAGTTGTAAACTATATGCATAAGTATAGATCTACAAAGCCGTTTTACAAGGCCAATAGGCAGAGCGCTCAGAACTTGTTGTTTCATGTATGTTAATTTGTAAACTATATGCAAAAGTATAGATTTATAAAGCCGTTTCACAAGACCAATAGGCAGAACGCTCAGAACTTGTTGATTCATGTATGTTAATTTGTAAACTATATGCATAAGTACAGATTTACAAAGCCTATTCACAAGGCCAATAGGTAGAACGCTCAGAACTTGTTGATTCATGTATGTTAATTTGTAAACTATATGCAAAAGTATAGATTTACAAAGCCGTTTCACAAGGCCAATAGGCAGAACGCTCAGAACTTGTTGATTCATGTATGTTAATTTGTAAGCTATACGCATAAGTATTGATTGACAAAGCCGTTTCACAAGCCCAATAGGCAGAATGCTTAGAACTTGTTGATTCATGTATTTAATTTGTAAACTATATGCATAAGTATAGATTCACAAAGCCGTTTCACAAGGCCAATAGGCAGAACGCTCAGAACTTGTTGATTCATGCATGTTAATTTGTAAACTATATGCATAAGTATAGATTTACATGGCCGTTTCACAAGCCCAATAGGCAGAACGCTTAGAACTTGTTGATTCATGTATGTTAATTTGTAAACTATATGCATAAGTATAGATTTACAAAGCCGTTTCACAAGGCCAATAGGCAGAACGCTCAGAACTTGTTGATTCATGTATGTTAATTTGTAAACTATATTCAAAAGTATAGATTTACAAAGCCGTTTCACAAGGCCAATAGGCAGACCGCTCAGAACTTGTTGATTCATGTATGTTAATTTGTAAGCTATATGCATAAGTATAGATTTACAAAGCCGTTTCACAAGCCCAATAGGCAGAACGCTTAGAACTTGTTGATTCATGTATGTTAATTTGTAAACTATATGCATAAGTATAGATTTACAAAGCCGTTTCACAAGGCCAATAGGCAGAACGCTCAGAACTTGTTGATTCATGCATGTTAATTTGTAAACTATATGCATAAGTATAGATTTACAAAGCCGTTTCGCAAGCCCAATAGGCAGAACGCTTAGAACTTGTTGATTCATGTATGTTAATTTGTAAACTATATGCATAAGTATAGATTTACAAAGCCGTTTCACAAGGCCAATAGGCAGAACGCTCAGAACTTGTTGATTCATGCATGTTAATTTGTAAACTATATGCATAAGTATAGATTTACAAAGCCGTTTCACAAGGCTAGTAGGCAGAACGCTCAGAACTTGCTGATTCATGTATGTTAATTTGTAAACTATATGCATAAGTATAGATTTACAAAGCCATTTCACAAGCCCAATTGGCAGAACGCTCAGAACTTGTTGATTCATGTATGTTAATTTCTAAACTATATGCATAAGTATAGATTTACAAAGCCGTTTCACAAGGCTAGTAGGCAGAACGCTCAGAACTTGCTGATTCATGTATGTTAATTTGTCAACTATATGCATAAGTATAGATTTACAAAGCCGTTTCACAAGGCCAATAGGCAGAACGCTCAGAACTTGTTGATTCTTGTAAGTTAATTTGTAAACTATATGCAAAAGTATAGATTTACAAAGCTGTTTCACAATGCCAATAGGCAGAACGCTCAGAACTTGTTGATTCGGGTATGTTAATTTGTAAACTATATGCAAAAGTATAGATTTACAAAGCCGTTTCACAAAACCAATAGGCAGAACGCTCAGAACTTGTTGATTCCTGTATGTTAATTTGTAAAATATACGCATAAGTATAGATTTACAAAGCCGTTTCACAAGGCCAATAGGCAGAACGCTCAGAACTTGCAGATTCATGTATCTTAATTTGTAAACTATGTGCATAAGTATAGATTTACAAAGCCGTTTCACAAGCCCAATTGGTAGAACGCTCAGAACTTGTTGATTCATGTATGTTAATTTCTAAACTATATGCATAAGTATAGATTTACAAAGCCGTTTCACAAGGCTAGTAGGCAGAACGCTCAGAACTTGCTGATTCATGTATGTTAATTTGTAAACTATATGCATTAGTATAGATTTACAAAGCCGTTTCACAAGTCCAATAGGCAGAACGCTCAGAACTTGTTGATTCTTGTGAGTTAATTTGTAAACTATATGCAAAAGTATAGATTTACAAAGCCGTTTTACAAGGCCAGTAGGCAGAACGCTCAGAACTTGCTGATTCATATATGTTCATTTGTAAACAATATGCATAAGTATAGATTTACAAAGCTGTTTCACTAAGTATCGAAATGTATAAAAGAATAGATCAACAACCTATTGACTTAATAATATTAATTTCAGAACAAAGGGTCGTTTTAGTAGACTCAAAATCCTCAATGGCAATAAGGCAGATTTACACCCTAAATCTATATTGGCTGGAGGGTACATAAATAAATCACTACTGGTGTATCACACCTTGGTGAAGAGTAGTAAGATATATCTACATGATGGAACGCCCGTGGATTCATTTCATGTAATTTTCTTCGGAGATAACTTTCAACAAATCGAGGAACAAGGGCAGGATTTCATTACAATCAATTCACTGAAGTTCAGATGTCATTATAACACCTCCAATGTCATAAGGGCATTGAAAGCCAAACTAAATAACTTTCTAGGGTATCAAATATCTCATCCTAATACTGTGGACTTACGAAAAGAAAATGAGGTATCCAAGCTTTTCAGGTGATTATTTTTTAATTTTAATAGACAAGATTTTTTATCATACCAAAATGATTTTATCTTCTAAACTCTTATAAGACCTTGCCATAGTAAACAATATTGCAATTGATTTTTTTTTCATTTACAATTAATTTATTCCCTTATAATAAATTCTTTGATTCGTTTAAATGCTGAGGAAATATTCACTGGAAATTCCTCCAACGATTTAGCTTTGACTAGGAAATTGGTTAATCTTTAAAACATTTTAAATTATCAACCGAATATTCAACGATATCATACAAGTCATTAAAATAAATTATTAATATTATGGGCCCTAGAACACCACCCTGAGGGACACCAAATAGAGATTTTAAGTACTCCGACATTACTTGTCAACCATCTATTTATTGTTGGATATTACAAGCTACTTTCTACCTACCTTCGTAAATTTATCATCTTTGAATGAAATACATCATAGTAATTGTAAGGTACAACCTTGGACCAAATTGGAAAACTGTAAGAATTTAATCATTTTGGAAATCGTTCGAGACAACAATTATTTTTACAGAAAATTAATTTCTTCTAACATATTGAACTAACCTTGTGCTTTGTGTGAAATGTTAATCAAAACTATTTTAACATATGTATTTCCTTTTCAGAACAATAATAGACATACTAACTGGTGAAGAAATGAAAGATTGTGAATTAGATTTTGGTGATTACCAAGAATCTGTGGAAGCCTCAACCTCGTATTACTGAATAAAATAATTTCAGTGTTATTGATGTACGATGATCTATTGATCATTTACCAGAATTTTTCATTTTGTTTTGTATATATTACAAGTTGAATGTTAATTTATTTCAGTAAAATATAATTACATTCCTGTTTTATTGATTCATTCTACAAATCTTGAGTATGGGTTTATTTTAGCGGGTTAGAATTATCGTTAGTTCACCAGTAAAAAACATTAAACCTAAGTTTTTTAATGCTTAAGATCAAGTGTATGTTTCTGAAAGAAGTGGTGTTTATAAATAGTTCTGTGACGAACTGACCAATGACGCGAGAACCTTCAAAACCTATCTTTTTCAGCCAAGTTCCAAATTTGAACACGATGGGATCTATGTTTTTGAAGATTCGAGCAGCCTTGGGCGAGTTCAGTAGCTGGATGGGCGACCCTTTCCACGATAACTTCTGTTCGAAAGTTGTGACTTGCAATTTTCAGGGTAGGTTGCGCATCCAAATGGGGACAGTTAAGAATTCCTTCTTGCCATACTTGGCCAAACGGTTTTGGAAGTAAATACTCATCTTAAGTTTTTGTTTTTTGTTGTTATTTCCTAAATAACACAAAACATACGAATCCAATTTAAACTTGGTAATTACATGTAGAATACCGACGTGCTAATTTTCGCGAAATATCGTATCACTAGAAAAAAATAAAAAAAAATTTTCATATTTCAATTTGAATCCTCCAAAATGATCAATTAGTTTAACATATTCCATTGTTATTTAAATTCCTTTGAAATCGGAACAAAATTTTCAATTTGAAATTTAGTAAATTCGAAATTTCTTTCTAGTTTCATGAACTATAACAATATCTGTGTGGTCTTATGTATTTTCCTTTCAGTTTTGAAAATGACCTCAAACATCATGGATTGAATATTTTGTAGGACGTCGAAAGCATTGTTTACACAGGAAGAAATTTCGCTTTCTAAATGGAAGAAAATTTGTAAGATTTGATATTCCATCATTTGTTAAATTTTCAGGATATGTCAGAATCATTTCAATGATACTGATTTTGATAATAGCACAAGAAGTATTCTCGTTAAGAATGCATAAATTGCCTCATACAGTTTTGACTTCAGTTTTCCATAAATCTTTCTCGGAACCACACTGTAGTTCCCATAATGTTCGAGAACTCTTCCAAGAACACAAATTTTTCTTACCACAATATTCAATAACTATAATGAATCCTTGGTTGTTTATTTATCTTTTATTTCGTAACAAAACATACAATTTGTATTTGTATTCATTTTTGAAGCAGCTATACATATCTAAATTATTTATTTTGAAACTGATAGGGATGAGCATTTATATTTTTTGTGCATTAGATTACATAAATTATTTTTTTTATTTCTCAATAAAACATACAATTTGTGTTGTATTAATTTCTCAATCACCTATATTTATTATTTATTTTGAAACCTGATAGGTATGAGCGTTTATATTTTGTGCCTTTTCTTATATCTGTTTTACGTTTATAAAGATTAATACATTAGGAAAAATCTATTTGAATTTATAATTTTGTTAGAGAACTGTTCTTCTCATTTTGAAGTACATAATACGTTATTTATTTATGAAAGTTTACGTTCATTATTTTGTTTATTCATTTTTAATTTCACAATAAAGCATAATAATTACACAATTTGGGTTTGAACTCATTTTTGAATCAGTGCTCTGAATGAAATGTATCGATTTTACCATTAAAAATAATGAGTTGTGAATGGTAAAATTTAAATTGAAACGTTTTATTTAAATTCATAACAAAAAATCTAGTAACATATTATTGAAGGGTGGTTCAAATTGACCGGCAAGTTTTGTGTTCAAATAGCGCACCCGGACAACAGGGTGCGCTGTTTTTAGTTGCCAGATATTTGTTTGAAGCTTTCCCTTCTTTTAGGGTATATTCAAGGAATATTATGTAGGGTGTGTGAGGCTAGAATAGACCATGAAACATGCGCGCAAGACCTTCTGACTTCATGTCTGTGCTTTTTCGATTTATTTTAATTCTTTCTTGGAAGAGTAGAGAGTGATCAACATGGAAATTTGTGGGGCGATTCCTCTACATCTAGGTTCTAACCTGCCAACGTAAACTTGAAACACAGTTTAATCCGTGCTTGAATCTGTGTAATAATATATATTAGTGATCTGTGGTATTCTGGTATTGGCAGTCCTGCCATTCGGGGATTCACAGATGTTTTCATCCGATAATCAGTGATGCAGCGTTGCCGCTGAACACATAATTCTGCGATTTGGAGACTGTGGAGTCCGGATTCCGGAACCGAGCCCTATAATTCCACGTCATGCAATCCATATAATAATTCAGAAAATTCATATGGATAAATAATAACGCTTTTGCATAAACAGGATTCCTCGAGAATTTTTGTTAGGTGTAACTGATGACAATTGGATCCATATAGCATAGATAGGTACCACGATTTGGTTCACCTAAAAACAAAGGTCCTCACTCCTCAGTTTTGGACTGAAGACGTAAAAATAAAAAATGTCCTCTACTTATTGGATTTCATTTATTTCGGCAACGTTGTAGTGTTGTGAAGGGTAATCAAATTGAATAGTTTTTTACAGAGACAATCTTGTCCTGCTCTGGTTTTTTAGCTACAGCCACAGTTTGTCACTTTTTTAATACTGCAGCATTTTAACTTTACGGGTTCCCTTGATTCATTCTATTTGTTTAAGGTTACCTAGTTATTATTTACATTTTATGTCAGTTTTAACATCTGTGTGGTGGAAGGTGGAATTATTATTAATTTAATATTAGTGTTAAATAATAGTGCATTACTGCATTATAAAGCTGCAAGATGTCTAACTGGAAGAGAAAGTATGGATTTCAGGGAAATCAACAAGTAATGTCCAAATTAATCAAGTTCGGTTGAAAATATGATCAACTAACCTCTAAATATTCTTGAATATTTGAAATAATGTTGATGAATTGATGATTTTCAATCAAATGTTTCCATCCTATTAAAATTTACATAAACCTTTTCAGGCTCGAGGGCAGCACAGTAATTCTCTCAGACTACCACCCGTTTTTCAGAATGCTGGAAACGCTAAAACGAGAATGGAAGATTCATCATTTAATATATTCACAAGATCATTATTTCTGTCTTCATCGGTGGAAAAAAATTCTGTAAGTATTAAGTACTTACAGAATTAACTTGAGTGTCTGTAATTTTCAGACACTCAAGTTACCGAATATAATTTATTTATTTCAATTTAATACCTTTTATAAACCAAATGACCCCAGTCGATGGGAAATTGGGAGGCACTTGTGATTGACTCATTTTGGCCATAGGTTGTAAGCTGTGATGATGTTTATTTAGATAAAGGAGTCCTATCAAGTCTGGACAACTTATAGCTTGGTTCATAACTGTGCAGAAATCTGACATTCATCTCAGCTCTCCTATGTTCCAAACTCGATAAACTGAACATATTTATTAAAATGTCATATTCTCCCCTTATGCTCAAGATTGACTTCAAACAAATGACCTCAAAAATGTATGTTGGACTTTTTCTATTATGCTGATATCTACTTGATGTTAAATGATGATATAATATTACAGTAATATATTCCATAACAAATGGAACGAAGAGAAAGTTGTACCTTTCAACAGTGCAAATCGAATTTTTTTCTGAATATCTCGAAAGATCTATGACAACACTATTAATGTGTGTTTCAATTGTAATCCTGGAATCAAACAATATGACAAGATCTCTAATAATATCAACAACAGCAACAGAATACTGAATAGAGCACTGTCCACGACGTTAGCACTCCTTGGTCGCTATGTCAAAATTGGCTGATTTGGGGACAACCAAACCAATACCATATGCATTATTCAAGTGATTTATCTGTGAAATGAGCATCTTAAGACTTTTTTATTAAAAATGTGGCTACTGTTGTTAAACCCATGGATTTTTCAGTTCAATATAGCCTCTCATGTTTACGACCTGATGTATTCTCTCTTTCAGATTGAAAATTGCGAATGAGATATGTTTTTCCGGTTTCCTTCAACAAGGAATACACAGAATAATTCTTCTATAACATCCAACACCTGAAAGTATAGGAATAATATTTCGATTTTTAGTGAAACGAAGGAGTTGGACAGTATATTATCAGAAAATATGTGCACTTAATCTTTACGAAGTTCATGAATAACTGGAAAACTTCTCAGATAACACTTGAAAATGCAAAACTCCTAACTCTTCTTGCTATCAAAATGATTTGTTTGTCTCCTCATCAGCTGATTGTGACGTCAGCAGACAGTGTTATCATTTTGTTGTGTTTTGTGATAATTCATTGGAAAATGCAGCAAATGTTCTTGAATCTGTTTCAATAGCGTTGAAAGGTCTGAAATGGTGCCAGGGCCATGCAGAAGATTATGGAATACCAAAAATATTTTTTTTTGCATCAACCTGAGTTAATTTTAAGCGAGTAACCAAAACAGAGTAGTTAAAACCAGTTCCTATAGTCTTAAACAATTCATTTGAGTGAAATTGGTCACTCGCTTGGTTTGAGTTCAATGGCATCATGAATTAGTTGTGATCTGGATAGTAGAGGAGACCGTGGGAGGTCGACCTTCACCGATCTGATAACCAGATGAGACATTTCTGGAATATGTCTGGAATATTATTTTCTCGATAACTCCAAAAATACAGAGCCGATCGAATTAAAACTTGGTAACTAGTTGTAGAATATCGGCATAAAGAAGTAAGTGAAATTACGTGGGGAACGTACCGCTAGAAAATTTTAAAAAATTTACTATATAATATTTTGTATCTCACGATACCTTGAGAACGAAAAGAGATAGCGACTTGAAATTTTCAGGGTAGGTTGCGCATCCGAGTGCGACATTTAAGTTCATTAATCGGCCAAACGGTTTTGGAGATACGCTAATCTGAAATGTTGCTGTTATTTCCTCTATAACTCAAAATATACAAATCTGATACGATTAAAACTCGGTAATTACTTGTAGAATGCTGACCCACTATTTTTCGCGGAATTTCGTGAATATAGATCCTAAAGTTACTTGTGGCGTAAGTTTTTTCGTATTTTATTAGATATTCAACGAATTTCAATTCCAATAGTTTTTTCCAAAAATTATGTGATCATATACGATTCTCTCATTACTCAAATGCGTCATTAAAATGGTATGAAATGTGTTCATATATTTTATAAAAGCTGATAAAACGGTATATATCGATGCTAAATTCGATTATGAGTGTCCAATAGAGGAGCTTGAATCAATTTTTTCAGTATTGTAGCAAAATCCTTTCGTACCTCTTACAATGGAATATAATGATTATAAATTTGTTGGAAAAACTAAAGAAGTTTAATTGGCAACAGATTCAACAAATTTTCCATCAAAAAATATAAGTTAGAACAGAATCTCCCAAATCCACAAAATTGGTTTGAAATATCCAAATTATTGGTGTCTTTCTGTAACACCATTTTATCCATGATTCAACAGGAGATTGAATGTTGGCAATGCAATTTCCCGTGAACAATGAACAATGGATTCATTATCCAAATGGATAAAATGATTCTAATACAATTCATCCACTTGGATAGGAATTCGAAAAAAGTGTTCCCGTTCTGAATAAAAAAAAATATTTGTGAAGAACACCCATGAATGCATTGCCGCCCGTAAGAGAATTGCGCCCCAGGATTGCAGCCCTTCTGGACTGAACAATCCAACGATAATGACTTTTCGAAATGGAATACAGGGTGTTGGGCAGAACCTTAAACATACGAAAATGGTGGATAGGTGGGGTCATCTGCTACTTACTCAGCCCTAATTTATTTGGCCCTGCCCCCCAGGATATTTAAAAAAAAATGTATTCCTTTCTTCTAGTTTCACCACTTTCTTAACTTTAAAGTGTAATTTTTATTAAAAATGGGTAAAACAGGCAATATTTTACTTTTTTTTTTGTGAATCTTTAATGTTGGCAGATTCTTATAAAATTATTGCTTTATTCAGATGTTAGCGTGTCCTCAAACTTACAGAAAGATGTTGGAAATACTTAAATCTTAACTTCAACTTGCATTAAAAAACAAACAAAAAATTATTTAGTAGTTCCAATTATAGCGAAATATCCCTAGTGAGTGACCTTTCTAATGGTATGTAATTTGTTTTTTAAAAACAAACTTTCAAGAGTTATTTCATAATTTTATCAAGCAGGAAATTTACGACTAAACTCTACCTTTACGGAAAGTGAAATGTTTTGCGAAATTTACCAACTGCAAGGTTGGTAAAAATTACTTGATCGATTGAAATTATGTAAGTTCTTGAATTAAGTACAAAGAAAATAGCTGTACCTGTTAGGTGCCTCAATGAAACAAATAAATAATTTTAAATAATTTATTTAATTAATAATTTTTACATGCTTTGTGAAACCATCGCAAGGGTGAATGTCAATTTGCACCACTGCTGCTGGCAAGCCGTAGATCAGGGTTCGGAAATATCATGATATTTATATAAATATCAAAATATCGGATATATATCCGATATATATCAATTTCCTGATATTTATTTTTGAAAACAATTTTTACAGTTTTTTCTTAGTTAAAATCAATAAATCAAACGCATTAAAATGGTGATTTACCAAATTTATTAAAAAAATTAAACAAAATTCTTAAGAACGAAGAAAATAACAAAAATAAAAAAAATTAATTAGTTAAAAAATGTATCAAAGGTATCAGAACGAATTTCCTGTGCAGACACAGTGGCCTCATCTCTTATACATTCTATATTGCTACTATTGCAAGCTTTAGATGTAGACGCATACTCTCTGTTTAGATATTTGAACAAAAAAAAACGTTTGGCTGTTTTGTCACGCTTTCTTAATTTTGATTGTACCAAGCCGAATGCTGAAAAATACGATTCCGCGGCGAAATTATAAAATCACCATCTAAAGCTATACGGGGATTCCCCGAAAATGCGTTGCTAAATACCGGTTTTCAGCTGTTGGCTGTGGCCCTTTGACGTGGGCTCAGACGTGCCCTTATATCGCGATAGATTATGAATTTTTTAAGCAGCGTCGCACATTTTTGTGAATTTATAAATATCCGTGATATATATCACTGCTTATAAATATCGATATTATCGATATATATCGTGATATATATCATGCTAAATATCGGCGATATATATCGGTCGAACCCTGCCGTAGATCATTTAATTTTTAACAACCTTGCAGTATTGAATTTCGCAAAACATTTCACTTTCCGTAAAGGTAGAGTTTTGTCGAAAATACCTACTTGATAAAATTATGAAATAACTCTTGAAGGTTTTTTTTTTAAAGCAATTTACATACCATTAGAAAGGTTACACACTAGGGATGTTTTGCTAGAATTGGAACTCCTCAATCAATTTTTTTTTTTTTATGCAACAACCCATAACTTTTTTGTAGCTAACATCTGAATAAAGCAATCATTTTATAAGAATCTGCCAATAATAAAGATTAAAAAAAACAGCGATATTGCCTGTTTTACTTTGAAGTTAAGAAAGTGGTGAAACTAGAAGAATTTTTTTAAATGATGCAGTATCACCATAAAAATCCGTTGATGTCGTTTTCAACACTAACAAGCTAACACTTTCGGAGATATGATTCGATGATTCGAAATTTCAATAATGAATCGTACTTCTATGTTTTCACAGAATTATTATATGATCTGTGTTCATACTCGTACATGTCATCCTGTTCTATAAGAGAGAGTCAAATTCATTTCAGCTATTTAAATTTGATTTCTTCCATGGTGCAGTTCTCATTCTCAGATTGCTCATTTAATCTTGATACATAAACTATTATTTGAATTGAATTTCCTTTATGATGCAGTTCTATCATAAGAATCCATTGATATCATCCCCAACTCTGAGAATGGGTAGAATAGAATGGTAGAATTATGACCTGTAGACGCATGTGAAGTTTTGTATTGATCGGGTCATCGTAAAGTGTCAAAAAAATATTTTGAAAATTTTCAAATCTTGTTTCTACAATAACTACCGAACGGGATGAGCTAGGCAGTTGAAAATTTCGGAGTAGGTTAGGGAGATAAATATCACGGTTAGGTTTGCTATTGGGCAAAATAGGCCACATGGTTTCGGAGTATCAAAAAAAAAATTTCTTTTAACTTACAAATTTCAAAATAATTTTTTTCAAGATGCAGTTTCACCATAAAAATCCATTGATATCATTTTCAACTCCAACAAGCTAATACTTTCGGAGATAAGATTTTTCGAAATTTAAATAATGAATCGTACTTCTATGTTTTCACAGAATGCTATAATTATTATATCTATGATTTATTATATGATCTGTGTTCATACTCGTACATGTCATCCTGTTCTATAAGAGAGAGTCAAATTCATTTCAGCTATTTTAATTTGATTTCTTCCATGGTGCAGTTCTCATTCTCAGATTGCTCATTTAATCTCGATAAATAAACAATTATTTGAATTGAATCTCCTTTATGATGCAGTTCTATCATAAGAATACATTGATATAATTCTCAACTCTGAGAAACCAATACTTTCGGAGATATGATATGTCAAAGTTTGAACAAGAGCGCCAAAGCTCCTGTCCACAGGGCTTGAACCAAGTTTTTACTTCTATTATAGTAGCTTTTCTCAAATCATACTTCCAATTCTCATGTTTGATTGATACATAAAAAATGATTTGTTGCAGCTTGGGAGAATCAATATTTCTTCAGGGAAACTATCTGAAATACATGATGTCCTGACACAATTACAACCGATTGCAAATGTTTCTTATGAAAATATGGAGAATTCCCAATTCAAGGTCAATTTCCTTGAGAAACGAATGGTCACCTTAGATGAAAAAATGAATTTTTTCCTGGAAGAATTGAAGCAGCAACCAGACCTAGATCTTGAGTTATTTAAGGAAGTTAATCAACACATTGAGGATCCAGCATTCATGAAAATGTACGAAAAACGAAAGAAGTTGCCGTCATTTGAAAAGAGAAACCAGATAATAAGGATGGTGCAAGATAATCAGGTAGTTCTTATAAGTGGGGAGACAGGCTGCGGTAAAACTACACAGGTTCCTCAATTTTTGCTCGATGACTATATGGCTAGTTATAAGGGTTCGGCGTGCAAAATAATCTGCACCCAGCCTAGAAGGATAAGTGCTATCTCAGTAGCTGAAAGAGTGGCTGCAGAAAGGGGGGAAGTGCTTGGAATGAGTGTTGGATACCAGATTAGGTTGGACAGGTGCGTACTTTGAATTGCTATGGAACCAAGTAAATAACTTTTAAACGAAAAGAATGATATTTATGAACCTTTGCAGGTAAGTGCAATGGATAAAAATGCATCTGATGTACATGTTTTTGTTAATAATATGCTTCCGGTTTAAACGGAAATGCCATCAACTTCTTTAATTTAAATGCGACACCCTATATATTTTTACACATTTTGAAAGAGCTTGTTATTTTGAATTCATACATACTGAGTTTAGTTTAAAAAATTGGTTCAAGCACTGACGTGAAGTCAGGAGCTTTTGCACGTATGTTCTATTTGGTGATAGAACGATATCACTTTTTTTGCCGATACGATATATCGGCCGATACCAATATTTACGTGCCGATATACCGATATATCGTATCGGCAAACATAACGCCACCCATGAATACACTACCGAAGCGAAATCCGGGGAAGTCCCGTTTCATAATACATATAATTCCGTTGCGAGGAAACAGTTGCGATTGCGCCATCTATTCATACACGACCCAAGGAAAAACCGGGGAAGTCCCGTTTTATGATTCCGTCGCGGGGGAACGTTAGTAATTCGTAGTGAGGGACGTTTCGGATTTCCCCTAACATTCTGTATTCTGATTATGTAGTGCTAACATGGCGTTTTTAACTGAGCTCAAATAGAATGGAAGCGGAAACGGGCAATTGTACGAAAAGAACGATTGCAGATTATTTTGGACCGGGAACCAGTAAAGAACCGGAAAATAAAAAAATTTAAAGTAATGACAAAGGTAAAAGGAGCATCTTTTGGAAATATTTTGTGAAGTTGCCGTCAGATAAATCTGATAACGAAAAAGCGACGTGTGATATCTGTAAAAGGACCATCTCTTTGGGTGGAAGAGGAAGACATGCAAACACTTCAAACTTAAAATCGCATTTGGAAAAGTATCACTATAAGGAATTTTGCAATGTTACAGGAAAAGGTAAGTTGATTTTATTTCATTTATTCTTTAAATATTTTGAATTTTAATATAGTGTAGTTATTTAAATGTCCAAGATATGGGAATTTCGAGATGCAAAATCTACAAAATACACTAAAGAAAAATTGTTTTTAATTAAAAGATACGCCTAAATATCAAAACATCTCCTGGAAAAAAAATCGGTAAAACTTTCGCACATGGCCAGTGAACCGAATTTGATGCTGATGATGATGTGTGTTGCCTAACACACAGCTGTAAGGGGCTAATGAAATCCCAAGGTTGGAGTCCGGTATTCATGCAAACATGACTATGGTATGATTACATATATCATATGAATATCTGGATTAAATTCAACGCTCAATGGTTTTGATGTTTTTGAAATTATGAAACTTGAAATTGAGTTCATTTGAAGCTTCAATTTCTACGTAATTTCAGTTCTAGAAATATGAATTATTAAATGCATATATATTATATAAACTGTTTGTTTTAATTCCAGTATATAAGCTCCACGTTCCGGAGATATAAAATTGTGAAAATTGAAAATTTCACTTATTGCGTCGAAAATTTAGTATCTGGCCAATGCCCGATTTTTTTCATACTTGTCTCTGAGATGCATTTCGGCATAACAAATCGATTGGGAACTTCCAAAACTCTGGTGGCGAGATTCGGCAACTAACCAAGCTAGTAATGAGCCACGTGCTCGAGTTTAATTGTTCAGTATTCGTCAATAAACTTTTGTTTGAAAGAAAAATTCAAGTTGAAATAGTGAATATTATCCTGCCTAATATGTCTTCGACCAGAAACGACTATTGTTGTGTGCCTCAATGCAATTCATGGGCGAAAAAAATGCCAAAATGAATAGGTTCGAGTTTTCACTTCTTACCTCCGGAAAACCAAATATAAATATTGGAAATGCGTTAGAAGGATAACTAATAGACCGAAGAGTACTTAACCTGGAACTACATCCAGATAATCTTTATTATACCTCAAACATTACACTTATTGTTAATAATTCTTTTCACATAATATATGTATCATAATTTGAAAAAATCATTCAATTATTGGTAACTGTTTTACAAAAGCTTTATCTGGTACAATTTGACACTATATTCTCATAAATAAACTAGAACATCATGCACCTGAACTTTAATTAATACATCAGTAATATGTTTACACCTCCTCCGTGCTCCGACTTTACAAGAATATACCATACCTTCTATTTTAAGTTTACCATTCTCCACATTAATGGGTCATCAATTTTATGTGGTACTGAATTAAGGGCACTACTTTGTAAACATAAAGAACAAATGTCTATAAAACTGGGACCACAATTTGTTTTGTCACACACGATTACATGATCTACATTTAGAACCTCTTCTCCTTCTACAAGGACTCTAGAATTAGAAGTTGAAGCTCCTATGTACTCCAGAAATTCTAATCAACTGAGTCCCTTCTTAATCATTCGCAAATAGTAACTGAAAGAACTTTTAAATATAATGTAAGTTTGACAAACATATATGAATATACTTACTGGTTGTAGTCTTTATATCAATCAAGTGCCATAAAATTAGTTATATAATGATCAATATTTGAATCTATATCACAAAGTAATCCAACAATGATCTCAAGTCAATTATAATTTAAATTTTCCATGAAAATTTCGGTCAAACTTCGTCGACTGACCTGTCCAACACGAGATTGTTTACATTTATTACTAGCGTGGTTAGTTGCCGAATCCCGCCACCAGAGTTTTGGAAGTTCCCAATCCCTGCTTGTTTTAATTCCAGGAACTTCCGCGTTTCGGAGATATAAAATTGTGAAAATTGAAAATTACACTTATTGTGTCGAAAATTTAGTATCTGGCCAGTAATCGATTTTCTTCATACTTGTTCCTGAGATGCATTTCGGCATGTTTGTTTTAATTCCAGGAACCACCGCGTTCCGGAGATATAAAATTTTGACATTTAAAATTTCACCTACTGAGTCGAGAATTCAGTATGTGGCCAGTGACCGATTTTCTTCAAACTTTTTTCAGAGCTGCATTTTGGCATAACAAATCGATCCCTGTTTGTTTTAATTTCAGGAACTTCCGCGTTTCGGAGATATAAAATTGTGAAAATTGAAAATTCCACTTACTGAGTCGAGAATTTAGTATGTGGCCAGTGACCGATTTTGTTCATACTTGTTTCAGAGATACATTTTGGCATAACGAATCGATCCCTGTTTGTTTTAATTCCAGGAACCACCGCGTTCCGGAGATATAAAATTTTGACATTTAAAATTTCACCTACTGAGTCGAGAATTTAGTATGTGGCCAGTGACCGATTTTCTTCAAACTTTTTTCAGAGCTGCATTTTGGCATAACAAATCGATCCCTGTTTGTTTTAATTTCAGGAACTTCCGCGTTTCGGAGATATAAAATTGTGAAAATTGAAAATTCCACTTACTGAGTCGAGAATTTAGTATGTGGCCAGTGACCGATTTTCTTCATACTTGTTTCAGAGATACATTTTGGCATAACGAATCGATCCCTGTTTGTTTTAATTCCAGGAACCACCGCGTTCCGGAGATATAAAATTTTGACATTTAAAATTTCACCTACTGAGTCGAGAATTTAGTATGTGGCCAGTGACCGATTTTCTTCAAACTTTTTTCAGAGCTGCATTTTGGCATAACAAATCGATCCCTGTTTGTTTTATTTCAAGGAACTTCCGCGTTTCAGAGATATAAAATTGTGAAAATTGAAAATTACACTTATTGCGTCGAAAATTTAGTATCTGGCCAGTACGCGGTGGTTCCTGGAATTAAAACAAACAGGGATCGATTCGTTATGCCAAAATGCATCTCTGAAACAAGTATGAAGAAAATCGGTCACTGGCCACATACTAAATTCTCGACTCAGTAAGTGAAATTTTAAATTTCAAAATTTTATATCTCCGGAACGTGGTGGTTCCTGGAATTAAAACAAACAGGGATCGATTTGTTTTGCCAAAATGCATCTCTGAAACAAGTATGAAGAAAATCGGTCACTGGCCAGATACTAAATTTGCGACGCAGTAAGTGGAATTTTAATTTTCACAATTTTATATCTCCGAAACGCGGAAGTCCCTGGAATTAAAACAAACAGGTATCGATTTGTTATGCCGAAATGCATCTTAGAAACAAGTATGAAGAAAATCGGTCACTGGCCAGATACAAAATTTTCGACGCAATAAGTGTAATTTTCAATTTTCACTATTTTATATCTCCGAAACGCGGAAGTTCCTGGAATTAAAACAAACAGGGATCGATTTGTTATGCCAACATGCATCTCTGAAACAAGTATGAAGAAAATCGGTCTCTGGCCAGATACTAAATTTCCGACGCAGTAAGTGAAATTTTCACTTTTCACAATTTTATATCTCCGAAACGCGGTGGTTCCTGGAATTAAAACAAACAGTTTATATAATATATATGCATTTAATAATTCATATATCTAGAACTGAAATTACGTAGAAATTGAAGCTTCAAATGAACTCAATTTCAAATTTCATAATTTCAAATACATCAAAACCATTGAGCGTTCAATATAATCCAGATACCTTAGGTATGTTTGCATGTTACCGGACTCCACTTCAGTGTTCATTAGCCCCTGACAGCTGTGTGTTAGGCAACCCGCAACATCAAAATCGGTCACTGGCCATGTGCGAAAGTCCAGCCAAAAAATCAATTGTTTTCGAGCTAGAAACATGAATTGCATTTTATCCCTTTGAAAAATTAAGGAAAACAGTTAAATCAATACAGATAAAATTAATTTCAATTTCACTTTTTTGTTAATTTGCCACTATACTTTTTGTGCAAAACTTGTGTATTTCTGTAAATAAGTTGTGGATGCCTGAACAACTCTCGTAGGACCTTGTGGTTCTTTTAATTACCCTGTATTGTTTAACTTAAAATAATTTACCTGAATGATTATCGAACGTGTATCAACTTTAGGCAATACCTACTTGTATTTTTGTATTTTAGTATCGCCATTATTTAAAAAAATCCCATGCCCTGCACACTTAAATGTCCTCACATAGAGTGTGTCCACAAATTAAATAATTTTCGGTTGAGAGTTGAGACAAATTATTTTGTTCTCTATTTCCACTATTTCCAGATGTTGAGAGGGCAAAAGAATCCCCACAGAATTTGACAGCACCAAACAACAATTCTACCCAACCTGATATTGTGGAATATATTGCATCAAAAAATTCATGGGACATAAATAGCAATAAAGCAAAGGAGTATCACAAACTAATTGGAGAAATGGTTGCAGTTGATAACCAGCCTTTTTCAATTGTTTCTGATATTGGCTTTAAACACCTGATTGCAAAAGCTGTTCCTAGGTACAAAATGCCTTCAGAAAACTACTTTAAAGAGACTGTTTTGCCTAATATTTACGAACAATGTAAAGGGACTCTGCAAAAGAATATTGAAGCAAGATCTGGAAAGATATCATTTACTACTGACATATGGACCAGTAACAGCAATAAAGCATTTATCTCTCTAACTGGACATTGGATCAGCAATGGAACGTGATGCTCCTTTGTTTTAAACACAAAAGGTTTTCCGGGAACTCATAGTGGTGAGACCATTGCCAGGTGTTTAACAGAAATGCTTAGAGGTTGGACTCTCGCTATAAAAGATGTTCATGCCGTAATTGCTGATAACGCAGGCAATATGAAAAAAGCAATGCAAGAAGTCAATATAAACTACGAACCATGTTTCGCTCATACACTTCAACTAATTATTCATGATGGCATCAACAGTCAAAGAGCTATTAATGATGCAATCGCAAAATCTCGGAAAATCGTGGGACATTTCAGTCATTCTCAATTGGCATGTGGTAAACTTGAACAAATTCAAAACCAGTTGAATTTAAAAAAAAAAAAAGTTGATTCAGGATATTCAAACGCGTTGGAATTCTACGTACTATATGCTTGAGCGTTTATTGGAACAAAAAGAAGCGATCACATTATATATTACCAACAATGATGGTCTCACCAACCTTACTTACTCTGAATGGGAATTGGTGAAAAACATCCTCAATATTTTAAGGCCATTTGAAGTAATCACAAAAACTGCAAGTAAAGAGCAATGTTGCATTTCTGAAGTGATTCCATTAGTCGTAACATTAAAAGAATATTTATCTAAAGAGGGGCCAATCTTTGCTGGTGTAGGCACAATGAAGAATGAACTTTTAACAAGTTTAGAAAGAAGACTTGGTGAAACAATATTTCAACGAGAAAATCTGTATGTTGCCACATTCTTAGACCCAAGGTTTAAAATGAATTTTTTCCCTAAAGATACCAAAGGACAAATATTAACCTGTATTAAAAATTTAATTAAAAGGAAGTATAATACTGTAGCTGAAGTGGATCTCGAATCTTCGGAAGATGATAATATTCCTTTAAGCGATTTAAATATGGAAAATACATTCTGGGGAACCTTTGACAGTATTGCCTCTACTTCGACCGAAACCACTAACACAAAAAACATGCAAGCATGGGAAAATGAAGTAATGACATATTTGGAATGTTCAACACAACCGAAAGATAAATCTCCTTTCGAGTGGTGGGAGGCAGAAAAGAAAAAATTTCCTTGTTTGTTCACCGCAGCTTCGGTGTACCTATCAGCACCTGCTGCCAGTGTGTCTAGTGAGCAACTATTCAGTGAATTAGGCAATATTTATGAACCAAAAAGAAATAGACTTAATGAAGATAGGGCGGAAATGTTGGTGTTTTTACATCACAATATCAAGAAATTAAATTTCAGATATTAGGAATATGAATATATTAATGTACTGTATTTTGTACCTGCCATATAAAGTTCCTACCTATGTTTGTTAGTATAGTTGTTTAATGTTGATTTGTTTTCCTTTTTTAATAAAAAATATTGCCCTTAGAATGAAAAATCTTATTTTGTTTGATAAAGTATTCCATTTTTGCACTGAGGAGGCAAAAAAATTTGCCGATATTTTTGCCGATATTCTTTGCCGATACGATACGATACGATATATCGGCAACAACTGCCGATATACCGATATCAATATCGGTATCGTTCTATCCCTAGACTTCTATTGTCCATTCTTCTGTATCACCCTTAATCGAATTTACCATGGTAAAGTATGTTGTCCATTCTCCTGTATTGGACACTCTTAATTCGAATTTTTTTTTCGTAATTTTTTTCGAATTTTCTAGGTGTACGGTTCTTACAAAATTTTAAACACGTCTTTATGTTGATTTTCTACTACTAGTTACCAAGCTTCAATTCGATCGAATATTTATTTTTTGAGTTATCAAGAAAACATTATTCCAGGTGGGTATAACTCGGAAACCGTTAGACCGATTATACCCAAAAACGAACTCAACTCTCCCATTCGGATACGCAACCTCACCTGAAAATTGCAAGTCCCTATCTCCTTTCGTTCGAAAGTTATCGAGGCAACGGTCACCCTTCTACTGAACTCACACAAGGCTGCTCGAATCTCCAACAATATTTAACCGATCGTGGTAAAACTTGAAACTTGGCAGTAGAGTTAGGTTCTAAAGGCATTTTTCATTTTAATTTCATGTTTTCATAACTGTAAATTTCTTATTGAAAGGTATTTTTCTGGGTTTTCTATCCCAAACTCTGAAAAATATCTATAAAATAAAAATTAATTATTTTGTGATTTGCTTCTGCGTAAGAAACACAAGATATTTGTCAGAAGCAATCAATTGAACAATGTTGCCTAACAAACAAGAACGAAACAACATCAATGAAAAAACACTATATCGTAACGTTTCGGATTCTATATCAGACTCCTTCGTCAGACGCTTAATGAAAATCTTTAGAATTATTTTGTTGATAGTTATTTTGTGAAATTCAAGAATTCTCAATAATGAGTATACCTCCCACAGTATCCTTAAATGATTATGTAAATTTCTTTTTCAGGGTTCTTCCCCGCAAATATGGTTCTATCCTATTTGTTACGAACGGAATAGTAATCAGACTCATGGAAAATGATCCATCCCTAAACAATATTTCCCACTTGATTATTGATGAAATCCATGAAAGGGATATACATTCTGACTTCCTACTCACTTTGGTCAAAGAGGTTATTAGGAAGAGGAAAGATTTGAAGGTTATTCTTATGAGCGCTACCCTGAACGAAAAACGTTTCAAAGAATATTTTGATGAATGTGCTCATGTTGAAATTAGCGGTTTATCTCACCCAGTGGAGGAATACTATTTGGAAGATGTCGTCTATAGATTAAATTATACCTTCCCACTTCCGAGAATGAAATCAGACACTATTGAAGCGAATACTATGATATTCCGGACTAAAGTATTACCTTACATACGAGAATTAGAAAGGGAAGGCCGATTTCCAGATAATGTGTTTCGCGAAATCATAAAACCACATAGTGAAGAAATAAATATTCAATTAATTTACCAGTTAACAATGAATATCTGTCAATTTGAAGAAGAAGGCTCTATTCTAATTTTCGTGACTGGCTACGATGACATAAATAATCTATTCAACCTGTTCTACGATCTGCCAGAAGAGAAATATATCATTATTGCCTTACATTCAGAAATACCAATGGAAGATCAGAAGGCGGTCTTCGAACCGTCACCCCCAGGTGTAAGGAAAATAATACTTTCGACCAACATCGCAGAAACGTCTATAACAATAGATGACGTAGTGTACGTAATAGATTGCGGTTGGGCAAAAGTAAAGATATACGATCCGAAAACCAACACGGAAAACTTGGTGCCCAGATTTATTTCTAAAGCTAACGCGATCCAAAGAAAAGGTAGAGCCGGTCGTTTGAGGGCAGGGATGTGCTTTCATCTTTACACTAAAGCTCGTTTCGACGCTTTTTACGAATTCCAAAGGCCCGAAATTTTGAGATCCAGGCTGGAAAGTATAATTTTGCAAATGAAATTCTTACAGTTGGGTAAAGTTGGGAGATTTTTCGATAAAATGCTCGACCAACCGGATCCAACCATGGTGGGGGTTTCGGTTAATTTGTTGAATGAGCTTGGTGCTTTGGACGAGGAGGAAAAACTAACGCCATTGGGGTATTACCTGGCAAAACTACCAATAGCTCCTCAACTAGGTAAAATGTTACTACTTGGGGTGTTCTTCAAGTGTTTAGAACCTATCATGAATATTGCTGTATGTCTGGATTACAAGAGTCCCTTTAATCTTAACTTGAGAAGAAATACCAACAACGTGCAGCAATTGGATCCACAAGTAGTCGAATTCGCTGAAGGCATCAGAAGTGACCACCTTCTTCTACACAAAGCGGTTTATCTATATCAAAAGTTTGATAAAAAAGCTAGACCGGAATTTTGTAAGGAGTATAATGTCAATTCTACTGTAATGAGCATGTTGAAAAAACTGAAGGTTGAATTTATGGAATATCTACAGGGATTGGAGCTCATTATAACGACTGATTTGAAATCGAAAGAATTGAATATTAATTCTACCAATATCGAGCTGATAAAATCCATCGTTTGTGCTGGTTTAAACCCTAATATCATACTTGCCTGGTGAGTTTTTTTTTAAATATGCAATGGAGAACATTCTTAGAATACACAATGCTGAATATGCTGGAAATATCTTCTGTAGAATATTCCTTTTCGAAGATAATTGGAATATTCAACATGGCCTGAATATTCCTAGAATATGATATAGATATTATCAGAATATTCCACGGAATATTATCAATTTAATTTGCTCGTTCAGTGAATATTCTAGGAGTATCTGATGCTGTTTGAGTAGGTACTCTTATTTCATAACTAATTTTACATGAGCAAAGATTTGATGATGGTAGAATGGTCTCAGACATAATTAAAATATTATAAAAGCACTGAAGTGAGGACAGGAGCATTAGCGCGCTCTTTCATATCATATATTCAACGATATACTGGGTCTTTATAAATGATTGTAACATCGTAGGTGGATTGAGCATTCAATTTATCAAGAAATTATTAATAATAATATTGTACTCTATTTCAAGAATTCTTGGCCATCTACCGAGTTCCCAGCCTAGGAGTTATTTAATAGTTATTCAAGGAATTCTCTCAGGACTTTGTGTTGATTCATTACCTGCTGTCGAACATTAAAATTATCTCAATATGATAATAATGTCTTATGATAACGAGCAAAGAAACGAGAATTTGTATGTAATTCTTCAATTCCAAAATTTTCAGATGCCATTGATTAAAAGAATTGTAACTAATAAATAATTTACTCTCGATTCCATAAGCTCAATACTTTTTGAGCTAAAACTTTTTAAGTAACATTTCAGGATCATTAATCATTTATGTAAAACACAGAACACTAATAATACTGATTAACTGAATGACAGTAGGGCTGATCAACATTCATCCGTCATCGGCACTACAATTTCTGCGCATGCTTGGCGGCCATGTTAGGTGCCGTGACGTTTCTAAATTTAGGTCGAAGTTTCATCCCCCTGATGTAAACTGATGTATGCTTGTCATGCGCGGAGAAAATGATGTCTATGGCTGCAATCATAGACAACCTCCTTCCTTGTTAAGCATCGACCTTTGTTGAGCGATTTATTGCCTATTTCCTGTAAAAGAATGCTAAAATGCATTCTTTTACTGAAGTGATAACACATTGCCCAGTGCTGGTATTCTTTTTGTCTAGACGATTTGAAAACCCCTATTCTGTGAAAGTTATTTATCAGCTCTCTCTGATAGATTATATGCAGAAAGCGAAGTAGAGTTAGTGCCCATAGTTGGAGAAATTCGGGATTTCGAATTCCTAAGATTGAAACACCCTAAAAGTTCACTTATTGGTGCTGGCATCGGAAATCTAGTAGGCATTCCCACTATTTTTCGTAAACGACAAATGAGAGTATTGTTGTAACATATTATAGGGTGGTTTTCCCCCCATTTTCCCAGATGAAGGAACCTCCTATTTTTCTTCTATCTGGTCTTATGTATACATTTGACACTGAAACTGATCCTGATTGATTTATCAGGATGTTATGGTTTCGAAGGATCATATGTTGAGTCCTGAGTCTTTTATCAGAATATAATGTTGTTTCGAAGGACCAGAATTAAACACCCTAATTGTTTTATCAGGGGGATGAGTAAAGGGGTATACTTAACTTTAAGCACCCAGTAGTAATCTCGTTGATTACTGCGTAAGTTGTTACTTTCAATAAGATAACAATTGCGAGGATAGGAAGTGGTGAAAGATTCGAACGCACTTTAAACACAACAACAAACTGTATTTCCTTGTTACCGACAATGTGATAGCAAGCATGAAGTAATTGTACAAATGTAATATTTAATACAATATAAAATCTTCCTTCAATATGAAAATGTATAGCAAGGAAGAAGTGACTACATATTTGGAAGGAGAACTAAATGAGGATTAGATCGCGACCGAACAAAATATAAGTTATGTACTTGCACTAAGAGATGTAGTAGTAGTTACAGCGGTATTTGTAGTAGTGAATTATTTCAGTGTCAAATGTATACATAAGACCAGATAGAAGAAAAATAGGAGGTTCGTTCATCTGGGAAAATCGGGGGAAAACCACCCTATAATATGTTACAACAATACTCTCATTTGTCGTTTACGAAAAATAGTGGGAATGCCTAATAGATTTCCGAAGCCAGCACCAATCAGTGAACTTTTAGGGTGTTTCAATCTTAGGAATTCGAAATCCCGAATTTCTCCAACTATGGGCACTAACTCGACTTCGCTTTCTGCACATAATCAGCGAAAGCTGATAAATATCTTTCACCGACTAGGGGTCTTCAAATCGTCTAGACAAAAAGAATACCAGCACTGGGCAATGTGTTACCACTTAAGTAAAAGAATGCATTTTAGCATTCTTTTACAGAAAATAGGCAATAAATCGCTCAACAAAGGTCGAAGCTTAACAAGGAATTCTACTCGCAGTTATCTTTTCGTAAATGATTATTGTCAAGGGTGAGACCACACATGGTAAACTAAAATCCAGTTAACCCAATAGACAAATATTCACACGAGCTCCTTTGTTGAGAAAAACAAATCTGCGTTTCCCAAAATGTGACGTCATGAGACGTAACAGTATGCAAAGGCGTTGTCATGCTGTGGTTGATCTTCGGGGAGGGCACACTCTTTTTTAACTTTCTTTTTCCAATTTATTGAGTGAACTGATTTTGCACTACAAATACTTAAAATAAATTTTCACCTTAAATTGGCAAAAGAATGTGGATTAGCATTTAGATTTCTCATATTTAAAAAATTGTTGGAGCAGTATATTGAGAAAATGAAATTTCAATTGTGTATATCTCCGAAACCATCAGGCCGATTTTGCCCATTCATGAATTCGGCAGGCGCATTTTGACATGAAACTTTTCCTGCAAATTTCTCTAAGATTCTTCTTTTGAAAAATCTTTTTTACAGACTGACAATCGAATTTGATTACGGACTCTTAATCAGCTAATCAAATAGAATCGTTTGAGACCATTCTCCGCTCCAAATTCGAAAATGACTGAAATTTGGGTGAAATGATGACCCTGGTACAAGCGCACAAGAATTGAGCTTCTTTTTAATGCTGGTTATATACACTACAAAAGTAACTACACTCTTATCCACTACGGTTTTGTTAAAACTTGATTTGCAACAGCAGATATATCGATTTTGTTGTTCCGAATGTGTCCCTTATGCTCTTTATACCTTGTGAGAATGTTTCTGGTTGTTTGCCCGACGTAGCACTTGTTGCAATCTAAACATTTAATATCCTATATACCCCATTTTAACATGTTCGGAGTTTTATCGAATGTATTTCCTAGAAGTTGTTTAATTTTCGTGGAAGTTTTGAAAGCCAGTTTAATATTAACTTTTTTAAAAATATTCATGAGTTTGTTGTTTGTTTTCGGATGGAGAGATTTTTATTTTTATATTTGTTGATAATTTTCTGAACTAATTGATGACTATACCCGTTTCTTCCGGCAATTTGGAAAATCATTTTTCTTTCTGTCTTGAAATTTACATTGCTTAGCGGCATATTAAGTAACCGGTTAACGAGGAAATGTAAGCTGGCTGTTTTATGTGACCAGGTAGCTACAGAATCAGACTAAATGTAAATATCAGAATTAGTAGGTTTTCTAAAAATGTAAAAACTAATTAAATTTGAGTTATCTCTGGATACTTTTAAATCCAAGAATGGTAAGTAGCCGTCCTTTTCCATTTCGAAGGTGAACTTAATAACGGGTGATTTTTTAGGAGCTTGATTTTAGGAGCGGATTTGATTTGAGAAAAGAAATGGGTTCAAGCCCTGTGGACAGGAGCTTTCTAGCGCTCTTGTTCAAACAGACAAATTATATCTCCGAAAGTATTGGTTGATCAGAGTTGAGAATTACATCAATGTATTCTTATGATAGAACTGCATCATAAAGGAAATTCAATTCAAATAATAGTTCATTTATCAAGATTAAATGAGCAATCTGAGAATGAGAACTGCACCATGGAAGAAACCAAATTAAAATAGCTGAAATGAATTTGACTCTCTCTTATAGAACAGGATGAAATGTACGAGTATGAACACAAATCATATAATAAAGCTTAGATAGAATATTTATAGCATTCTGTGAAAACATAGAAGCACGATTCATTATTGAAATTTAGAACTTCATCTTAGCAGAAATTGAATTCAAACATCATGGAAGAATTTAAATTCAACAAGAGTGCCAAAAATTATCAATCCAAAACCAATAGACGAATTCTACCCAACAACGAACTCATCCGAGATATTCATTCCTCAATTCTATGATGAACGATAATATATATCTTTCCTCAAATCTACTCCAATACACCAATATTCCAGTTTTGTTTTTAGTGGAGATATTCTGAACTCAATATTATTAACTTACCATTACCATTCCCATCATCATATGGATTGACCATCGGCATGAAAATATCAACCAACAAAAAGTATGATATTAAATTACAATTCTCATATTTATAGGATTGCTGGAATGAATGACAATGAGACAACGTCATGTCTCAGGAAAATAAGTTGACATTATAACAATTCATAGAATACCCACAGAATAATTCTATCATTGTGTGAAAACGTAGAAATACGATTTACATTGAAATTTTGAAAAATCATATCTCCGAAAGTATCAGCTTGTTAGAGTTAAAAATAATATGAATGGATTCTTATGGTGAAACTGCATATTGAAAAAAATTTAATTTGGAATTTGTTTTGTAAAAAAAAAATTTTTTTTTGTTACTCCGAAACCATCTGTCCGATTTTGCCCAATAACGAACTTAGCCGAGATATTTATCCCCCAAACCTACTCTGAAAATTTCAACTGTCTAGCTCATTCCGTTTGAGAGTTATCGTGTAAACGGCCGGCCGGACCGGCTGGACAGAATGAATTTCGACCACGGATTCTTGATCATTGAGTCGAACCAAATCGTTTAAGACCATTTTCATCGAAAAATTCGAAAATTACAGACATTTGGGCAAATTGATAAGCACTCAGTTCCGAGGAACTAGAGCGCCAAAAACACCTAAAATTCAGGAAAATGTATGAAATCTTTATTTGAGTCGATAGAACAATTCATATAATTTAATGTTTGAAGATTATTTGATGTAAATGTTGGCCGCGGCTGCGCTTCAAATGGTCCATTCGCCGGGTCCAATTTTGGCATGCTCTCTCCAACATATCGGCCGGTATCTCACGATTAAATTCTTCAGTATTGGCTTCCAGTACGTCAATCGTTGTGGGCTTCTCGCTATAGACACGAGCCTTAACATAGCCCCACAAAAAATAATTTAGAGGCGTTAAATCACACGATTTAGACGGCAACATAATTTAGCGATAAAGAAGTGGATCTTCATCCAACTTTGCCAGCGCCCATTAAAAGTAATCCGTTGTGGAAGGTCATGCTGCTTCAATTCTTGCACCAGCTGTATTTTAAAAGGTTTTACATCTAAATCCTTCCGCAAAATTTTCCACAGTAACAGAGGCGCCGAATCGTCAATTCACTGTCATCACTAACACTTGCGGATAAAGCTGCGATATTTTCCTCTGTCCGCACTCTACGTATGCGTGTTGGTGGTTTAATATCCAATAATGCAAATTTGGTGCAAAATTTATTCACAAGAATGGAATAGCCGCCTGAGAGGGTCGACCAAACTGACCATAAAATGGAAGAAGTGCACAATACACTTTCTTAACCGAGCATAAATTTTGATAAAAAAATTCAATAATTTGCAAGCGTTGTTCGTTTGTGAGTCGATTCATAGTTAAATTAGAGACCAAACTGAACATGCTTGACAGTCACACAAGTCACGAAACCCCCATCAGCTGTAAAAAACAGGGTTGCCAAAAAGAAAGTTGTTAAAAAATCACTCGTTAGAAGGACTTCTAGGAAATACATTCGATAAAACTCCGGATATGTTAGAATCGGGTATATATGAAATTAAATGTTTAGATTGCAACAAGTGTTACGTCGGGCAAACAACCAGAAACATTCTCACATGGTATAAAGAGCATACGGGACACATTCGGAACAACAACATCGATAAATCTGCTGTTGTAAATCACGTTTCTACAACTGGTCACACAATTTCTGAAAATTCCGTCAAATTGTTGAAAAATTCCAATAAAATCTACTTATGAACACTTGAAGGTATCGAAATGTATAAGAGAAAGGATATTTTATTCAATAATGACCTAACCCCTATATTAACAATCCATTATTCTCACTAATTGGTTTATGACTAAGGGTATAATGTCCAACCGTACTGGAATGTAGAAATTGATTGCATGCTTTAGTAACGCTTCGTCTTTGAAGATGGACACTTTGTTTCCGAAATGTATGTCAGACGACAAAAACTGTAGTGGCCAAGAATGTAGTTACTTTTGTAGTGTTCATAATAAGTCCACAGTGATGAACTCAAAATAGAATATGCTGGTTATATGTTAAACTATTCAAACCATGTTTCAGCACATCAGGAGGGCAACCAAAAATTTTCTTCAAAACCTTGAATGACAGTAAGGTTTTCCTTCACAAGAAATCTATTTTGTCATGTGATAGGTTTTTTTCTAATCCACTACTCGCTTACTACATCAAGAGGAAGACGAAATTGGATATGGTATTTGATGCGACTGAGTGTTCGCCATTCCCAGTGATATTTTTCAGTAATAAGTTTCGTGTAGATAAAAGTATAACCGAAAATATCCTAGTGACGAATCCGTTGAGGTTTAGTTGCAGCAAAACTATCTCCAGTATAATTGAAACACTACGAGAAAGACTGCAACAGAATTTTGTGTTCTGGTTGACACATCCAACTGCAATGAATTCGAAACCAGAAGAGGATTTTCTGAGGTGAGTGAACTGACAACAAATAATAATATACTAACTGACAAAGAAACTGCAACACCCAGAGGGAGCTGTTTAAATTTTAAATTTTTTTTTATAAAGCAGATAGTATAGCAAGGAGTAAATGACTGAAATTCGAAGAAAATAAAAATGGGTTCAAGCCCTGTAGACAGGAGCTTTCTGGCGCTCTAGTTCAAACAGACAAATTATATCTCCGAAAGTATTGGTTTCTCAGAGTTGGGAATTATATCAATGTATTCATATGACAGAACTGCATCATAAAGGAAATTCAATTCAAATAATAGTTTATTTATCAAGATTAAATGAGCAATCATGAGAAAGAGAACTGCACCATGGAAGAAATCAAATTAAATCTGGCCAATTTTGTCCAATAACGAACTTAACCGAGATATTCATCTCCCTAAACTACTCTGAAAATTTCAACTACCTACCTCATTCCGTTCGAGAGTTATATCTATGTCTATGGATGAAAAGCAGTCTCACTACTCTCAGATCTCTTACTTCATGTTCCGTTCCGAAATGTAAGAATTTTCTGAGAAAACCTAATTTTGGAGCAAACAACTGAGATTTTTCTCACTTCGCTCACAATTCATCGATTGATTAGATAATGTCATGTCTCAGGAACATCATTTGAGATTATGACAATTCATACATAGAATAATATCATTCTGTGACAACGTTGAAATACGATTTATTATTGAAATTTTGAAAAATCATATCTCCGAAAGTATCAGCTTGTTAGAGTTAAAAATAATATGAATGGATTCTTATGATAAAACTGCTTATTAAAAAAAATTCAATTTGGAATTTGCCTTGTAAAAAAAATTTTTTTTTGTTACTCCGAAACCATCTGTCCGATTTTGCCCAATAACGAACTTAGCCGAGATATTTATCTCCCAAACCTACTCTGAAAATTTCAACTGTCTAGCTCATTCCGTTCGAGAGTTATCGTGCCTACGGACGGCCGGACAGAATGAATTTCGACCACGGATTCTTGATCAGTGAGTCGAACCAAATCGTTTAAGACCATTTTCATCGACAAATTCGAAAATTACAGACATTTGGGCAAATTGATAAGCACTCAGTTCCGAGGAACTAGAGCGCCAATAAACGAAGGGTTTACATTTTTTTTAATAAATTTGTTAATAATGTGTTTGTCCACCGCGATTATCTATACACTCCCCAACACGTCTTGGCATTGATACAATAAGGTGGTTTATTTCTTCTTGAGGGATACTATCCAAAGCTACCTGTAGTTCTTCATGTCTCAGAGCCGCCAAAGTCCGTGGGGGCTGGGGTAAATTTCCAAGTCTTCTACCCATGATGTCCCAAACTCTATGGGAGAAAGATAGGGGGATCTGGGCGGCCATGGCAAAAGATTCACATGGGTCGCTTCAAAAAAGTTTAAACTAACTCTGGCAACATGAGGTCGAGCATTATCTTGCTGAAATATTGGATTCTCGAGCCGGTTAAGGTAAGGGAGAACATATGGCTCCACTATTTCTTGAAGGTAACGCAGCGCTGTTACAAAAACGTGATAGACCTAAATCATGGCCAACCGGGAGACTTTATAAAAGTGAATGGAGTATAGTTTGTGAGCTAACCCATTGATAATGGCTTCAAACGAACATGCAACGACTATAGACCTTTCAACACAAATTTGTATCCAGCTCTGCAAACTGGGAATCCACGGCTTCTGTCAATTTTTCGTTGGAAAGACATTCACAATCATTTAAAACTTTTTTTTCAGCTGCATAGAGAGATTATAATCAAACAGAGCCGATCATGTGAATAAGACGGATGTTACACGGTCATTCTGGTATCAGTATCGGATCACAACAATCATGGATTGATATCAGATTGACGGGAAACTGATGGATTGATGGTCCGGATTGGTGAAATATTAACGTGCTTCGTCATTGCATCAATCCGCATCAGTCTCATCGTGATCAAGGTCATGGACTGAACTGATGCGAGACTGATGGTACATTAACCGTGTAACCTTCGTCTCAGGGTAGTATTTGAGTAACCCTAACCCCAAATCACAAATTTTTTGCTTGTCAACATTTTGATTGCGTCGAATGGTAATTCCCACTTATAGTTCTACCTTTATTATAATAATAACAATATTTATTTGAGATAAATTACAAAAATACCAAACAAAAGTAGAATTATACTTGAAATGAAATTGTCTCACTAATTGTTTTTAAGTAATCATTCAAGGACACTGTGGGAGATATATCAATTTTTTTGTCCGCTCGAGAGGGTCCGCTTCTCTCAGGAGTGTGAGACTCCAGTTGTTGATTGGTTATTTACTAAAAAACCTCTCGCTCGTTCCTTGGAGTAGATCTTCGTCCTGCCCTTACAGCGTCCCTCAACTAAAGGGATGAGCTGCAAGAGGCCTCCACAGTTGATGGAACTTGATGACTCGAAGTGATCCGAGCAACACCGCCTTCTGCATTCTGTGCGCTAAATCCTCGGCCAGAGATCCGCCTCTGCTCTCTACGTGTAGACACAGTCAGAAACCGATCTTGTGCAGGAGTGGTAGATCTTTGGCGCGCACGTTTCCAGTTTCTCGATTCCGATGGACAAGCCGGGAAACTACGCTTTCACAAACTAAGAAATTCACAACATCTCTCTGATTACGTCCCGCCTTGATCATACCAATAGTCCTATTGGCTTCATCCGCACTAAGTTTACGTCTAGGTATTATTGCAAAACAAATTTTCGGATTTTGAATCAAAGTTGATTGCAAGAATGACGGTAAAACAATAACTAATCCAAAATTCTCAGAAAGGCAAACGACAAAAACTTGCCTGAAACTGAACAAGTTATCAAACGAAAAGCAACAAAAAAAAACATTCAGATATATGAGAGAAAACATTTGATTTCTCATAAATGAACATTTGGCGAACAAGAAACGGCAACAAAATTTTTGAACTTCCTTAACTTATGTGGAGCAGTATGTTTCTCATGCTACAAAATATAATTTTGACTATATGTAATTATTAATGACATTAATTCCTAATTATATTTCAGGATCATCGTTGATTTGCTGGCTAGTCCTGAACAAAAGTAATTTTAACTTTAATTATTAAGTTTCTGCAATTTTTTTACTGCTCAAATATGTATTGGAATATATAGCCTAAATAGTTAATAAGTGTTAGTAAATAGTTAATAAGATATTCTCATATGAATTCTCACATTACAATATTTCATTCAACTTTATATTCATATTGAACGTTATGCGAATATTTTAATGATTGTTGTAATTGTATGTTAATATAATAAATCTCTATCTAGTTCTTTTCGTGTTTTCTTAGAAATAAAATTGGTAGTACAATGATGAAGACTCATTCTTGCATATATTTGTTTGATTTATTTATTTACTTACTGATGAGAGATGAGGTAAAACCACATTAGTTAGGTTAGGCGGGAAATTTGAATTACGATCCATCCGTGGATCCGAGCACTGAATTCCCCATGTATTTCTATGGACCTAAAATTTACGCGAATTTCTCGCCTGTTTTTAGATACTTTGGCTAATTTCTTAAGGTTTATTTTGGTTGAAATAGATTCTGTGAACCTTTCTCAACCATCTAGAATCAAGTTTTCATAACAAAATTGTGTATTTCCAAAATAATTAATAAATATAAAAGTGTTCACCAAATTCGATTGACGTATGTGTTAGTTCACTCGAAATCAGTCGAAAATAATAACATAACCCTAAATCGGCCTTGTAATGACGCACAACAGAAGTCATCTACGACATACGGAAATCTCGAACTAGAATGGTTTCAATTTTGATTTAAGAATAAATAGAAGTATATTTTAATGTGGAAATAACATGAAAACATGCACTAATGATGAAGGTACCCAATACTTGTTGTCTCTGTACTAACATTCTCTTTTAAATAGGGTGGTTTCATCTCTAAGTTGAAATTCCTTGTTAAAAAATTTGAATATGGATCTCCCGCCAAGCGACTGATTCTAACCTAACTAATGTGGTCTATATGCTCAACAACGACGAGGAAAAAAGCGCAGGTAACAAATGAAACTGATACAATTGTAACGGTTTAGATGTCTGCCCGACTAGCTGGGAGGCCAACGATAGACTTATGCTTCCTGGGATATGGGGTGATAATTGATACAATCTGGCCTTTTGAAGTTTCAATGAAAAACTTCCTTTGAATACAAAGAAAACACTTAGGTCAGATTTTCCAGGGAAAATTTGAGGTATTTTTCCCGATGGATAATCAGGATGATCGTTAGCACATTATTAAGCTACCCTAAAAATCCCTATCTCTTTCCGTTCGAAAGTTATCGTAGCAACCGACGTCCGAACCGACAGAATTGAATTTGACCACGAATTCTTCATCGGTGAGTTGAACCTATTCGTTCGAGACCATTTTCGGCGAAAAATTCCAAAATTACAGACATTTGCGCAAAATGCTAGCACGCTGTTCCCTAGAACATGCACCCAAAGAGTTGAGAAATTGTAGGCTGATCAGAATCTTAAACACCTCGAGGAACCTCTTGTAGCAACATTTCTGTTGAAAATTATATTGTGACAGTTGGTGTATCTGTCCACATATGAAATGATATTTGGGTTATTGGTTACAAAGAAAACTATGTACGTGAAATAAGTTCGTGAATAATAAATATTTTCCAGTAACAAAGCCGCATAAAAATACAACTGATTCTCCTAGCTCGCGTACAAGTTTCTGAGAACTTTGGGGGATCTCCTTAAAAGACATAGGAGGTTCAGAATAATTATATCAATCAATCCTTGCAGGCTGCAACCTCCCCGTTGGAATAACCAATGTAGGCAACAATTCATTGAATCCTTTGTAATGAAAGTTGTCTACCCACAGGCAGCATGGCGGAATTTTATTCAAGAAATGCGGATCGGTGACAACCATGGAGGTAGGAGGAAGTGGAGGGAGCATGTGCTATATTTCCCTTGTAACGAAAGTGTCACATAAAATCGGCCTTACTGGTATGGGCAAATCCTTTGTTATAAACATGAAATTGTGAGTTTTCTGTGGTTGGAATTCCGGATTCCTATAGAAAATTGGGACACACCAATATGGCTATTTACCTGACAAGTTTCGATCTTTTTGCCCCCTCCACTTCCTTCTACCTCCATGAGGACCACAATCTTTGTATTGGTTCTGTCAACCAGGGTGCCATAATTCTTTTCAAATGTTTATATTTTCAGCCGGAAATGGTCTCAAACTCGGGTTCTAATCTGACTATGCCGGACGTTTGTAATCACGATAACTTTCGAAAGGAATAACTTGGAGACGTGATACTTATTGCATGTTGAATGGTAGGTTATGAGCTGAAATGGCAAAGTTATAAGCTCGTGAGTAGGCATGATTGCACCTTTGGCTCCAGCAAAATTCTCATTGGAAGTTTTGTTCATTTAAAATTTCAGAAACTACAGATTCAACTAAGTTTGAAGGGAATAGGTAGATTTAAAATAATGAATTTGATGTTAATGCAGAATCTCTTGAGAATCTGAAAGCATGGTCAAACAGAAGAACTTACTTCGATGAAATAATTAAAAGTGGGAAAGCCCCTATGGACAGGGCTTTGACAAATCATATCTCCGAAAGTGGCGAAAGTGTTGGTAAGAGTTAGGAAATATATCAAAAGATTCTTATGATAGAACTTCATCGTAACAGAAATTAAATTCAAACATCATAAAAGAATTTCAATTCAACAAGAGTAGGTACCTAAAATTATTAATCCAAAACCAATAGACCAATTCTGCACAACAACGAACTCATCCGAGATATTCATTCCTCAAATCCACTCTGAAAATTATATTATATCAATTAAAACCAATATTCCAGTTTTGTTTTTGTTGGAAATATTCTGAACTCAATATTATTAACTTACCATTACCATTCCTATCATTATATGGATTAACCATGGGCATTAAAATATCACCCAAAACTCACTCCGAAAGTATTAGCTTGTTAAAGTTAAAAATTATATCAATGAATTCTTATGGTGAAACTACATCTTGAAAAAAATTTAATTCGAAATTTGTAATGTAAAATAAACATTTTTTTTGTCACCACGAAACCATCTGGCCGATTTTGCCCAATAACTCAGCCGAAATATTTATCGCCCAAACCCCTGAAAATGTCAACTGTCTAGCTCATTCCGTTCGAGAGTTATAGTGACAACGGCCGGACCGGCCGGACAGGATCAATTTCGACCATGGATTCTTGATCAGTGAGTCGAACCAAATCGTTTAAAACCATTGTCAAAAATTCGAAAACTACAGACATTTGGGCAACTTCATAAACACTCAGTTCCGAGGAACAAGAGCGCCAAAAACACTATGGTTGGAATGGTTGGATAACGATAGATTCACCCGAATATTCATAATGAATAGTATTGGCGGCAGTGAAAAATTTTGCAATCTAGGCTAGATTTGAACTATGTAGGTACTCTTCAGTTCCTAGATATCAACGCACTACTACTGATGGTGCCACCGGCACCAAAAACTCAAAAGAATTATTTAAATGAAGTTAGGAGCTTTTTCGCGTATGTTCTTTTGTCTATTCACGCTCCACACATCCTCACGAAGTACTGCATGAACCTATAAGATGATCGCTGAAACAAACGCCTATTTTAAGCTGAAAACTGAATCGATCTTCACGAAAGGTATCGAAATGTAAGAGAAGCGCTGGAATGATTGCATCGATCTTGAAGAAGACCACGTTGATGAAGAAATAAGTGTTTTCTTCATTAGGCCTGGAACTCAATCAGCCTATTGTTAAAAATAATATTATAGGCTTTACTGTTGAGAAATAAAATTCGCTCATATGTAATACATTTATTAATGAAATATTGGCCTCTTCAATTATAATTATTTATGATGTATGATATGACTTGATATGTGTTCTGTCGGACAGACGAAACCTGCCCTACCATTGCGACCAGTCGGTCTATTATGGCACACCCAAGATGCATAGAATAACATCTCTTCTATGCATCTATGGCACACCTAAATATATGCTTCACTCACAAGCTCTAGTCCACAGAATATACCCTACTAAGGTATATTCTGTGCTCTAGTCTATTAAGGGAGTTGGGTCTGGTGCGTGAGAATTTGTCCAGTTCCCTCAGTCTCAGTTTGTGGACTCATATAGTTCCTCAAATATAATCCTGATCCCAGCACACATGATGTGCTCGATCCCTAACCCTAACCTACTTAGGTGTTTTCTGAGGCCACAGTGACCAGTGTACACAGCTGTTAAAATTCTCATGTCTAACCTGGAGAATTTGAGACATTCAGGCCTATTCGCTAAAGGTTGACTTGGAAGTCAACGTTGATTATTTGACATTAGATTGTCAAATTTCATATGAATCAATCTAAAGTCAACTTTTCCTATTCTTTATCAGTTGAAATCATATCAATTGTTGACTTCAAGTCAAGACAAAGTCAAGAATCTACAAATATCAACATAGTTTTGGTATTCACTAACCATAATTTTAGTTGATTTGTAGATATATATGTTGATAGCCGGTTTACGAAATAACGAATTTATTCCTTTCATTTGCACCATACTGTATGTTGACAAATGTCAATTGACTCCAGGCAAGTCCTTCGAAGCACTTGCCAAGATATAAATTGTTGACTTGAACCAAAATAAATACAGTGATAATCAGTGTTGTTACTATATATATGGATTATTTAATATTTTTTTATCTTATACGAGAATAATTACAAAAGTAAGCTCAATATTTAATTGAAGATATATTCATAAAAAGAAATGAGAATGCATTTTGTAATCTTACATGCTATTATTTCGGTAGAAGAGCTCTGCATATAAACTGCCGGTAATCAAGGGACGCAAATAATCCTCTTACATTTTCTGATTGGCACTTAAACAGTTTTTTTTTTGCATATCCAAAGAAGTGTTTTGGCTTAATTACTCCAGGCTTCATATTTCACACTGGGCTCACCTTTTCCATATCTAAGCACCTCATTGCTCTCAATAAAAGCGATGAGGGCACTTAGTTGTTGAGTACTGGGTTTTTTCCTGTTGGGGCCATTTACCAATTAATATTATTAATCAACTAGTACTTATTTGTACAAATTGTACTATATTTATATCAGATCAAACGTTTGTCAAAATAGTGTTCCTTCCGTACTTTCTCCCGCCTCTAAAAATTTCAGATTATTTGAATAATTCGAAAACTATAGGTTAGAATACACAGTAAAACCAAAGAGTACAACTGATAAAACATAGAATATTATGAAACTTAAGAACTACTACGCTGTTGTCAGATTTATATATTGAGTTCTCTTGTCAATGTTGACTTATTGTTGACTTTGGTTTCAACATGAGTTAGTGAATATGAAATCAAGTCAATGTTGTTATGAAAATGAGGTAAATCAACTTGATTTCAAGTCAACATTGATAAATGTACATAGATAGTGAATAGGCCTGATTGTCTGGCTCTTTCAGCTGATAGGCCAATAATTGTTGAACGGGCATGTTTCTGTACCTTCTCGTAAAACTATCTGTTGTTCTCCCACCCTGCTGCCTTGAGAGGGATGCCACAGTCCAGTTCAGATCCAATGAGCCCCGTGGAAGAACTTTACGCCGAAAATGAGTCCCCAACCTTATAACTTTATATATCCGAGTGTCCAAATGTGGTCCGACAGTCCTGAACAAACCGGGACTAGCAGTTGTATGAAGCCAAGGCCTTCAAGGCGGCTTGGATATCCGATAGGAAATTAATTGATCTGCGAACACAACCTTTCTCAAGTACCTAGCCAGGCTGATGGAATCTCCCACCATTGAGTGTTAACGGAGCCATCTGTGATCCAACAGGGACCCTAAAGCAGCGGAGTCCCAGAGTTGGTCCAATCGTCTCTGCTGGGAAAGACGACCTGGTAGGGCTACTCTGTGAAGGTCTGTACATGTCGTTGGCCTCCAATTCGGCCTGCAGAGAACGGGAACACGAATCCGATAGTATTTCAGGTCCACTTCAAAGTCGTAGGGGTAGGAGCTTCCTCAGAATATACTGTTCGTTAAATGATCGTTAATGTTAGTTAATAAATCACTGCTCAGTCCCTAATTCGTTTTCGATAAGATCAAAGGTTTACAAATTAAAATGATGAATTTTATTATGTCGAGACAATCTTTGTCTGGAAATACGCCAGCTGAGCTGTCAGAGTGATTGAAGCAGGACAAATGCAAGTGGGAAATTCAAGATGTTAGACCGAGTGTAATATCACGTATAATGCAACGTTATTTTCTCACTGCAACTGTTTGTCGTTGTCACAGAAGTAGAAAACTACGTGTGAACTACAGAAGCAGAAGAAAAATTTATTTTTTTTTCGATAAAAAAGTAGCATTCAGTTGAAGACTGGCAAGTTAAAAATGCCATAGGTACCTCCATTTCTTCAAAAACGCAATGAGATCTATCCCAACAGAGTCCATGGAACTGATGTTGGATGTACCTCCTCTAGATATTTATATTAAGGTGTAGGCGAGGTTAGGATCTTATAGGCTGAAGTGTACTGGCAACTGGAAGCCCACCTCCTAATGTGCCAACATGCTAGTATCGAAAGCATCATTTCAAATTCTCTATCAGACATGAGAAGTGACTATATGATGAGAAAATTAAGCCCAAACACGATATTCACAATTAATACAGTTAGACTGTAGTGAAAAGTGTAATCAACGTCGTCAGGCTGGAGAACTTGATATGGATTGATTTGGATACAGACGGATCCAAAACAGCCAGAGGTTCCGGAGCTGGAATATACTGTGGGTTTCCTAGGTATGCGGCATTGCTCTGGGACGCAACACAGTAATATTCCAATTGAGTGTATTTCATGTATCTACTAACTGTATATTATCCGGAGAATTTAGGCTCTCTAGTGATAACTAGGCCAAAGCTATGAGAGTTTGAGAAAATGTCGAAAAGTATCCAGAAGAGGTATTATTATTATAACCTGGTCGTGCGGCTTGGTCCAGCTCTTCAGAACTGCGACTGATACGATATTTTGTTCTATTATCGTACTAATTGCTTGAACCATTTGTTTTTTCGTAATTTTTTAGAAAATTTCTAGGGTACGGGTCTCACAAAATTTTACATATTTTTTATGTCGATATTCTACAACTAGTTACCAAGCTTAAAATCGATCGAGTCTATATTTTTTGAAATATCGAGGAAATAATATTCCAGGTGTGCATAACTCCGAAACCGATGGACTGATTATGTCCAAAAATGAACATAACTCTCCCATTGGGATGTGCGACCTACCCTGAAAATTGCAAGTCCCTATATCATTTAGTTCAAAAGTTATCGACGCAACGGTCACCCATTCAGCTACTGATCTCATACAAGGCTGCTCGGATCTCCAACAATATGGATCCGATCATGTTCAACCTTGTAACTTGGCAGTACATTTAGGTTCAGAAGGCTCTCGCAAAATTTCAGCTATATCAGACGAATAGTTTCTCATATATAGAATTTTTTTCAATGATTTTTAAGGTTTTTTCTTAAATTTTGTAGTGACCTTGGTTAATAATAAATATTTGGAGCTGTATACATGATTGCCCGATAAGTGTCGCACTCTAAAATCAATAGGAATTCTCAATAATTCGATAGGAATTCCACGGAATTTAATAGGAATTCCAGGAATTCATCAGGGATTTCAGGAATTCAATAGAAATTCCAGGGATTCAATAGGAATTCCAGGAATTCAATAGGAATTCCATGGAATTCTACTTTCTTGTACACCAGAATTCCTAGCGGTTTAACCCTCGGTAGTGACACGATCTTCACGAAATTTCGAAAGAATTCTTGCGTTGGCATTCTACAACGGATAACTATGTGTGAATTGGATCGGTTTTGTATTTTTCGAGTTATTGAGGAAATAGTAACCAAATTTCAGATGGGTATAACTCCAATGCCGTTTGGCCGATTATGCCTATAACAAACTCAAATGTTTCAGATGCACAACCTAACCCGAAAGTTTCAAGTCGCTATCTCTTTCCGTTACAGGTTATCGTGACATAAATAATATTTTTTAATGATTTTTGCGCGTATGTTCTGGGGAACATCGCGTTATAGTATTGCCCAAATGTCTGTAACTTTCGAATTTTTTGACGAAAATGGTCTCAAACGATTAAGTTCGACTCCCCAATGAAGAATTCGAGGTCAAATTTGATTCTGTCCGTCCGGCCGTCCGGCCGTTGCCACGATAACTTGAGAACGAAAAGAGCTAGCGACTTGAAATTTTCAGGGTAGGCGGCGCACCCCAATACGACGGACAAGTTCGTTAATGGGCATAATCGGCCCAGTGGTTTCCGAGTAATAATTTTGTTTTCAAACAATATAAATCCGATCGAATTGAAACTTGGTGGGTAGTTGTAGAAGCCCGTTTGTAAAATTTTGTACGAATCGTGTGGCTAAAAAATTTTAAAAAAATTATTAAAAAATATTTTTGTTGTCAAGATAACTTGAGAACGGAATGAGATAGCGGCTTGAAGTTTTCAGGTTAGGATGTGCACCAGAACGCGACATTTCAGTTTGTTTATGAGCATAATCGGCCAAATGGTTTTAGAGTTATAGTCATGTGAAATTTTCTGAAATTTGATGGTTTTTTGTTCCTCATTAACTCGAAAAATACTGAACCGATTGAATTAACATGGTTATTAGTTGTAGAATGCCAACGCGAATATGATTGCAAAATTTGGTGAGGATAGCATTTGTAGAAAATTTTTAATAAATCATTGAAAATGAAAAAAAAATTCTATATAGAATTTTCAAGATATATATCAGTAACTATTCGTTTGAAATTGCTGAAATTTTGCAAGAGCCTTCATAACCTAACTCTACTGCCAAGTTCCAAATTTTGGTGAGGATAGCATTTGTAGAAAATTTTTAATAAATCATTGAAAATAAAAAAAAAATTCTATATATCAGTAACTATTCGTTTGAAATTGCTGAAATTTTGCAAGAGCCTTCATAACCTTACTCTTCTGCCAAGTTTCAAGTTTTAATACGATCGGTTAAATATTGTTGGAGATTCGAGCATTCTTGTGTGAGTTCAGTAGATGGGTGACCGTTGCCTCGATAACTTTCGAACGAAAGGAGATAGGGACTTGCAATTTTCAGGGTAGGTTGCGTATCCGAAAGGGATAGTTGAGTTCGTTTGTGGGCATAATCGGTCAAACGGTTTCCGAGTTATACCCACCTGGAATATTATTTCCTTAATAATTCAAAAAATAAATATTCGATCGAATTGGTGCTTGGTAACTAGTAGTAGAAAATCAACATAAAGACGTGTTTAAAATTTTGTAAGAACCGTACCCCTAGAAAATTTGAAAAAAATGACGAAAAAAAAATGTTTAAGAACCGTACACCTAGAAAATTCAAAAAAATCACGAAAAAAAAAAATTGGTTCAAGCACTGACGTGAAGTCAGAAGCTTTTGCGCGTATGTTATATTGTCCATTCTTCTGTATTGGACACCCCTAATCGAATTTACCATGGTAAATTATGTTGTCCATTCTCCTGTATTGGACACTCTTAATTCGAATTTACCATGGTAAATTCGAATTAAGTGTCCAATACAGGAGAATGGACAACATAATTTACCATGATAAATTTCATCATGAAAGTTTCATCCTCTTCAAGGTGTCGAATGCTTATTCCCCCTTCTAGTTCAATGCCTTCTCCTGTTTCTTCACTTATTATACCTTTGCTAAGATGAAAAACAGCACATTTGTCCAAACCGAATAACATTCCTATTGCTGAGGTATATTGGGCAACGATATTCAGCAGTTGTTGTAGGAGCGTACAGTTCTGAGTCGTACATTTACAGGAGATGTTCTCTTGTGCCTGGTGGTCCAGCCTTGTACCCTATTATGCTTGCCCTCAACTTATAATGGCCCCCCATTTTTTTTTCCGCTCGACAGGAAAAACCTTTTATAGTCTCACCCTGAGAGTCCGCTTGTCTCAGGAGTGTGAGACTCCAAACAGGAGTATATCCGGCTTTATGGCGTGGATCTGCCGAGTTGTTGGAATCACATAGTTCCAGTAGATGCGTAGACTGTTTCGATCTCCAGAGGTACATATCGTAGCACTGGTTCGTTGTCTACACCATAAACCTCTCTCTGATGGAAGTATAGAATTCGGAGTGCAGCATTGTGTCTCTCCAAATATCCTGATGGACCATGGACTCTGCAAGCAGACAGAATATGCATTACAGTTTCCTGCTGACTGTCATGCTCTGCAAGTTGTTATATTATTATAACACAATATATCTCAATATGATGATGATTTGAAGAACACTTAATAATATCTGCCAAATTGTATGATTTGTCAAAAGACTTTGATTGTATGCTCCACAATATATGTCCGGCACTATGAAGTGCTGGATGTCGACTGAACCTATTGCAATTGCACATTTGCAGTACAAACCGATGTACACTGTAATCGATTGCTGCATTGTAAATAAATACAGCACAATTCAACACAATATCAACATTTGCAAGTCAAATTTTTGGCGCTCTAGTTCCTCGGAACTGAGTGCTTATCAATTTGCCCGAATGTCTGTAATTTTGGAATATTTCGATGAAAATGGTCTTAAACGATTTGGTTCGACTCACTGATCAAGAATCCGTGGTCGAAATTCATTCTGTCCGGCCGGCCGGTCCGGCCGGCCGGCCGTAAGCACGATAACTCTCGAACGGAATGAGCTAGAGAGTTGAAATTTTCAGAGTAGGTGTGGGGGATGAATATCTCGGCTAAGTTCGTTATTGGGCAAAGTCGGACAGATGGTTTCGGAGTAGCAAAAAAAAAATTTTTTTTCATGAAACAAATTCCAAATAAAATTTTTTTTAATAAGCAGTTTTATCATAAGAATCCATTCATATCATTTTAAACTCTAACAAGCTAATACTTTCGGAGATATGATTTTTTAAAATTTCAATGTAAATCGTATTTCACAGATTGATATAATTATTATTCTATGTATGAATTCTCATAATGTCAACTTGACAGAAGGAAATATTGTAACTTCAAAAATATTGGGGTTGAAATACTCGTATTTTTGCGATGCAACGGGGACCTCACCCGAAAATGTTTGAAAATATTACGTAAATATTGAAAGCATAATTCTGTAGTTTGGTGAACGTAGATCAGGAAATTTTTGATCGATTACAAGGTAATTTTTTTATTATTACTTATCTTCTTTCATATTTGTTTTATGGAATACCTACTATTTGTAGGTACTTTAAACCTGTTTTGGGCAATTGTCATACGAAACTTGTTTTTTTGGCGCTCTAGTTCCTCGGAACAGTGTGCTTATCAATTTGCCCAAGTGTCTGTAATTTTGAAATTTTTGGCTGAAAATGGTCTCAAAGGATTTGGTTCGACTCACTGATCAAGAATCCGAGTGCGAAATCGATTCTGTCCGGCCGGACGACCGGCCGTAGGCACGATAACTCTCGAACGAAAGGAGTTAGCGGATTGAAAATTGCAAGGTGGTTTTGGAGCGTAAATATCTCGGACAAGTTTGTTCGATCTATCTGAAATTTAGCATCAAATTGTAGAATCATGACCTTTATACGCATGTGAAGTTTTGTATTGACCAGATTACCGCAAAGTGTAAAAAAAAATTTGAAAATTTAAAAAAAGTTTTTCCACAATAACTCTCGAACGGAATGAGCTAGGTAGTTGAAATTTTCAGAGTAGGTTAGGGATTCATTTTGTTGTTCATGATGTTCTTGAGTAAAATTCACTAGTAAATTTCTTCGACTCGCAGTATTGCGCGTTGTGCGTGTTTATTTTCGCTGCATCAATGAAGGTGAGCATTAGATTAATGTTGGGTTTCACGAAGCTTCTATTAGCTTAATTGTGGATTTAATTCGATGGTTGCATCAAAAATGCACTGAGAATCGACATAGAATCGCAGTAATTTGGCTATTAAGAGCTGTCAAAGCTTTGTGAAACCAACTGTTAGTGTACAATGATGACATACCGATTCGTTTCATGTAACGGTTCAATAGACCATATTAGTTTGGTTAGGCGGGAATTTTGAATTACGATCCATTCGTGGATCCGAGCTATGAATTCCCCATGTATTTCTTATGGACCTAAAATTTACGCGAATTTCTTACCTCTTTTAAGATACTTTGGCTAATTTCTTAAGGTTTACTTCGGTTGAAACAGATTCAGTGAACCTTTCTCAACGATTTAGGATCAAGTTTTCATAACAAAATTGTATATATCCAAAATAATTAATGAATATAAAAGTGTTCATGAAATTCGATTCACGTATGTTTAAGCCCACTCGAAATCAGTCAAAAATAAAAACAACCCTAAATCTGCCATGTAATGACGCTCAACAGATGTCATCTATGACATACGGAAATCTTTCGAGCTACACTCGTTTCAATTTTGATTTAAGGATAAATGGAAGTAGATTTTGATGTGGAAATAACATGAAAACATGCACTAATGATGAAGGTACCCAATATTTGAAGTCTCTGTAGTAACATTCTCTTTTGAATAGGGTTGTTTCATCTCGAAGTTGAACCTCCATAAGACTCTCATGTTAAAAAGGTTGAATATGGATATCCCGCCAGTAGAATGATTCTAACCTAACTATTGTGGTCTGTGAACTGTTGAACCGATTCATCTGAACTACCAGTTCAATTGATCTACCGATTCATCTGGACTACCGGTTCAATTGATCTACAGATTCATTTGAACTACCAGCTCGATTGATCTACCGATTATATTGATCGAGTCACTAGTGGAAAAGGTGGATTAATGTCTAGGTGGATTAATAGCAAATGGTATATTTCCAAAATAATTAATGAATATAAAAGTGTTCATCAAATTCAATCCACGTATGTCTTAGCCCACTCGGAATCAGTCTAAAATAATAACATATGCCTAAATCGGCCATGTAATGACGCACAGCAGAAGTCATCTACGACATACGGAAATCTTTCGCACTACACTGGTTTCAATATTCATTTAAGCATAAATGGAAGTAGATTTTGATGTGGAAAGAACATGAAAACATGTACTAATGATGAAGGTATCCGATATTTGAAGTCTCTGTAGTAACATTCTCTTTTGAATAGGGTGGTTTCATCTCGAAGTTGAACATTTATAAGACTCTCATGTTAAAAAGTTGGAATATGGATCTCCCGCCAATAGAATGATTCTAACCTAACTATTGTGGTCTGTGAACTGTTGAACCGATTCATCTGAACTACCAGTTCAACTGATCTACCGATTCATCTGGACTACCAGTTAAAATGATCTACAGATTCATTTGAACTACCGTTTCGATTGATCTGACGATTATATTGATCGAGTCACTAGTAGAAATGGTGGATTAATGTCTAGGCGGATTAATGGCAACTCCTTATTGTATAATTGAAATAAACAATTCGATTCTATTCTATCACTGAGCTCTGACGGAGTAGCTTGATATAATATCATATTTAAATATGCAAGGGGCAACTCATCGTACTGAGAACTATGAATTCAGGAAAAATGGGCATGGTCATGGGCTGATGGACGTAATCAGAACCATATTTGTAGGAAGAGCGTCGGATCATCCGTGACTTCCGATCGTCAGGACGGCTTTCACAGGAAAACAACCACACAAGGAACAGGTGAGGGATAAACATCTGACTGTCAGAAGCAGAGAGAAAATAAGTGAAGGCGGGAGCGGCCACTCCGCTTGCTCGATCGCACGCCATTCCATCCCACTTTTACATTTTGGTTCAGTTTCAGTTCGAACGGGCTGAAGTACGGATGAATTGCGACGTCGGTCACGGTACACGTGTGTCTCTGTACGGGAGAAACGAGAAAGATTGCGTTGCGTATAGTCCTGACCACGAACATGACCAATATAGATTTTTGACATTCGCGAGTGACAGAACTTCGTTTGGCGGGTTTTTCGGGAATTTAGTGGAAGTGCCAAGTTTCGCTCATAGTCGACTGCGATGATTATATCAAAAGATCTGTTTTTGCTGGGGGACCAAGACTACTTGAGACTCCCTAATAAGGACGAGAAGAGACAGCCAAATATGCCAAGATCGATTCCCAAACAAAGGTAAAGCCACTTCTTCACGCAACCTCATAACCACGTCGGTTTCCTCGAAACAAGTTTCGTCCTCGTCTTACAATGAATTCGCTAAAAGTTTCCGATTTTCAAACCATACCAACAGAAATTCACAGCGCCTTACAGAATTGCTGTCACGCTCAAAACCTCCAGCACCTACTTCCCCAGTTTCTCCAACACCTTTAGGTCAAAAAGCATGGCCTCTAGTGGCCACTTCGATATTGCTACAAACCAAGAATTCCGATCTAAGATCGCTACAACTATGGCTGTTGTTCAGTGCCAAAACTCCTCTGCCATAATTTCACCAAGAAGAAGTCGAAGAGAATCCTTAATTGCGTGCTGCACAAATCTAGGTTGTTCGTATCAAGAATTGAAAAACATTCGTGACATGCAAATTGATTACATGGGTTGTGAGCAGGGTCAGATCCATAGTTACGTAACAGTATTCGTCAAAGCACGAAATCCTTCTAGGCCCACCTTTGACCCTTCGGGTGAATGCCGTTTTAGAGCGCCGATAAACTCATCCTTGTAGACATAGAACACATACGAGATCTTCTACCTTGCTACGCAAAGTATATCTATTCGCTCGGAGCCAAAACTATTTCTAGAAAAGTTGCGTCTCCTTGGAATTTAACTTACCACATCCGGAAATAGAAATGGTTGAACAAACGTCAGGCAGAGGATTAGAACGTTTTTGAGAAGACTTGGAAACCAACACTTATCACAGGACTCGTCATGAATATTCAACGTCTTGTGCAACTGGAAATATTTTTAGGAGAATATCTCCAACATCGAGAAGTCTACTGTAATTTCGTATCTGTATTTTGCTGAGTTTTTACCGAAAATAGTGTCGAAGGACTACATTGGACTTATAGATGAACAACTCGTGGTCAAATATGATACGACAACCTACGAAAAGAAATATCTTAGAGACTTGGGAATTGCAGCTCAAATGGGAAGAAGTACCTATTAAGTAATGATTAAAGGATATTTTGGGGGAGAAAACCCAGAATGGAACCATCTAGCAGGGAGAAGTATGTCTCATAAAAATTTGGTTTATTTCATCAAAACAAAATAAAAACAGATGTAGCAAGAATATCGTAAGGTCCACTAGAAGCATAGAATGATAATCGAATGGTCCTCTGATTAGTTGTTCCCAAGTTATGAAGACTAAGATGGTAAAAATATATGGAAAAAAATAAGTTGGAAAAGCACAGTGGCCAGGAGGTTTGGTGCGCTTGTTCAAATTTATAGCCAGAGCAGTCACCTTTCCAGGTACTCAACTCGCACACAGCTGCCTAACTCCAGAAAAAAAATAATATTATATATTGAAGAATAAAAATTCGACCGAGTTTGAATCTAGAACTTGGATGTACAACTAGGTTTTGAAGGGTCTTGCAAAATATCAGTGATATCAGAATAGTTTCTGAGATACCGAAGTGTATTTAATAATCTTTTCAAAATTTCCTAGCCATACGATCCCCTCAAGATTTTGAATGAGATTGAATTTTATTGTTTGAATAGAATTTCATGCAGAACATGTATGGTCATATTGATATTAGTTGCTGTACCCTGCGATACCCCCTCGGATACCCCATACCTCTGTGCTAAGTCACTACGTGGATAATTTTGGATATCTTACTAGAATCTCAACTTTATGCCATAAAAGCCAATTGATAGTGAGCAGTCATCCAATTGATCAAGTTGTTGTACAATGCAAGAAACCTATTAAATTCTATTCATCAGGCTCATAATTCACAGGTTTATTAACAATGAAACATACATATAATAGTCGTCAAGAGTTCCATTATTGCTTTGATTAATTCGAAAAAGCAATAGGAAACTATCGCAGAGTTATAAAAATACACTTATGATGGGTTTCACGAAGCTTCAATTATCGAAAAATAATTGAATAAGCAATATTAGTTTAATTTAAGTATTTACCGGGAGTTCCCTAAAGTAATATTAAAGGGGATGATTTTTTTACTTATTTTAAGGAGAAAACTTCCTATGTACGTATGTCCTATAAGTCTTAACTTTTGAGAGACGGGGTGATAAAATTTTGAAAAAAATCAGTTTTTTGAAAATAACTGAGATAATATTGTAGACATCTTTTTTTTCTTTCTGGAGTGCCCCAAGGTTCAGTTTCATCACCCACTTATGCCTGACCAAAATATCATGGACATCCCCCCTAAACACGCAGATAGGGAGCTGGGATGAGATCAAAACCCGTCTAACCAAAACCACCATCTGCAACTTGAAGATGTTTATTCTGCCAGAGGCTCTATTCTACCTTTTCAACGCGAACACAGACATTCACAAATATCTAAAAATAAAGAAATATAAAAAAAAATTTTGAGAGGAGAATTGAAATGGCGAAATTTTAAGGTGATTACTGACATATAAATTGTCAAATAATTAATATAATAATAATAATATAATAATTAAATATTGTGTACTGCACAATACTGCAGTACGCCATATTTATTATTAAACAGAGCCTACATAGAACTGATTCTCCTCTGAATCATATATCATATCAAAGACCTTGATATAGCCATAAATAAATTATGACTAGTAAATAATGAACCTGAAAATTGCAGTGCTCTTTTAGAATTGGTTGTTCTTGTGGATTCACCACAAGAAGATATCCATCGTTGAATTATTTTTTGTACGGAGGTTGTTTGTTTTCTGATCAATCTTAATATTTGCAGACATGAGAGCAAAGTTTCTACAAGTTGTTGGGTAATTATTTGATCAAGATAAATTCCTACCTCACGAACAAAATTTCGTCAGCTGTCAAGCGTAATCTTTACGGAATGGTGGAAAAGGAATTGAATTCCTGGAAATGTCGGAATTCGAGCTAAAGGTGCAATTCTTCTGAATATATTTGTCAAAATTGGATTATGTTTTCAACTACAAAATAGTAATGATTATTTTAATCTTAAAGTATATTTTGGGAGTTAAATTCATCTTTTGTTCCATACTCTGGAAAATATGAAAATGAAAAATTTTAATTGTTTTGAAATTGCTTCTGGGTTTGAAACACTTGATAACTGTCAGAAGCAATATTTAGAACAATGTAGCCTACTAAATAGTAACGAAAAATAACCAACGATCAAACAAATTTGTTGTAACGTTTCTGAGTCTTCATCAGACAATACATAAGCGGAAATTTTCAAAATCCATTTTTTTAACAATAATTCTGAAATTGGTCACAAATTTTTGAATAAATGTTCAAGTACAAATATTATTCGATTAACCGAAGAATAGGTATATAGATAATTTTTGTTTAGTTATATTGTATTTTCAATATTTCGAATTTTACTGCTTTGCATGAAATTAACAATTAAGTTTTTGTATATCAAATAAATACATGAAATATTCAGGGTGTTTTTAAATTGATGCAAAAGATCTGAAGGGGTGATACTTCGACGAAAATTAAGTGAGGTGTTTCTTATAATTTTTTTTGACATCCTTCCCCTTCAAGTTACCCTTTGAAATAAGGGGAAAATTTTCTCTTTATTGAATATCTTATACATATATGGAACAGTTTAGTAGAGTGAAATTTGGCTGTCACCTCAAGCCAATCAAATGAGACTTTTTAGCAGTTTTTTCAATACAGAAATTTCATCACAAAGGGGTGGAAAAATCAACCCCCACTATATTTTGCATCAGAAATGCATCCAATCGAAAAATATGGACCGCAATGAAAACAAAGCTTGAAATCGATGCACAATAACCATAGAGACTCGTAAAAAGTGTCTCTTCCAATTCAGTGACTCGTGCACAGCAACTGAAGCACAAACTGGATTAAAAAAATGTCACAGATCAAGACAGTAAAATTATACACAAAGGTGACTTTTATAGGTTTGCATAACGATTGTTCCTTTCAGCGTCTGTAAAAAATTTGAAATGTTAGTGTTTTAATTTGATATTATACATTAGTGTTCTGAAAAGGCATCGGAAAACGCTTAGTATAATTTTACACGGGCTTCAAATGAACTGCCGCTGTTTTCCAATAGATGACATTACCAGAACTGCGTAGGTGTATAGTTTTTGCATATACAGGGTGTCCAGGGAAGAATTCGACAAATGGAAATCATAAATCGAAAGATTTTAATCGTCTGAGGTCCTTGGTTTTAAAGGGTGATTTTCGGATATTGAGTGAAATTTCAAAACTCAAAAAATTTTGATCGAATTAATTAATATATTTAAAAATTTGCTGTTATATCACCATTTTTGATCGCTTTTTGGAGCTCTAGTTCCTCGGAACTGAGTGCTTATCAATTTGCCCAAATGTCTGTAATTTTCGAATTTTTCGATGAAAAGGGTCTTAAACGATTTGGTTCGACTCACTGATCAAGAACCCGTGGTCAAAATTCATTCTGTCCGGCCGGTCCGGCTGGCCCATCCGTAGGCACGATAACTCTCGAACGGAATGAGCTAGACAGTTGAAATTTTCAGAGTAGGTTTGGGGGATAAATATCTCGGCTAAGGGCTAAGGTCGTTATTGGGCAAAATCGGAGAGATGGTTTCGGAGTAACAAAAAAAAATTTTTTTTTTACAAAACAAATTCCAAATTAAATTTTTTCCAATAAGCAGTTTTACCATAAGAATCCATTCATATTATTTTTAACTCTAACAAGCTAATACTTTCGGATATATGATTTTTCAAAATTTCAACGTTTTCACACAATGATAGAATTGCAGACTTACCTCACATCAGTGCTTCTCCAATTATTCGTACTTGAATTTTTTTTTGCCAGAATACATTAATAACATCGCGGGTATAAAGAAATAATCGCATAATTGTTTGGCATTCTTCTACCTCCACCATTGCTCTGAGAAAAAGCTCATGGCATTATCTCTTATCGGATATATCGTATGAAGGTGGATCAAATATCAAAACATTTCTGAAAATCGTGTGCCAGACTACGATAAGGACAACAGACTCACTATAGTGGAATTGATGAGAACCAAACATTTTGCTGGGTGTGCACATACCAGTACTGAAGCAGGTGTACAGTTTCTGATTTCATTTTTTGCGCGATATCATTTCGTTCAGATATTTGTATTGTAGGAATCTTCATTCAAAAATTTTCTCGAACCATTATAAACGACCAAATCAAATTCGTGGTTAGATTTGATTTTGCCCATCGATTGAGCGTTTGTGAGTACGATAACTTTGCGAGTGCAGGTTTCAAGATCAAATGGGAAGGTCAAAATCACTAATGGTCTAATCTGTTGTCTACATAATATATGTGCTCAAGAATGTCTGAAACGGAGCCTTAATTGGGCGCATATCTATATTATAACGGGTAGCCAGACCACACTGAGAAACCTGGAATCACCACCGGTGTGAAGTTATCCACATCCACACATACACTCAACGACCAAAAAATGTTCAAATTGAAATATTAATAACTCGATAAGTACTTGGTGAATAATTATGAAATTTGAGAGTGTTGCTCATGGATGCCTAAAGAATCGGAAAAAAATGGCAAATGATTTGTGTAGCCCCCAGGGGGCGGTGGCTGGGGGTGGTAAAACGAAAAATGCTATAACTCGGAAAATATTGAGTGTTCCACGATGAACTTTGGATATGTGGTCAAGAATGGCGTAAATAAAAAGATGTAGTAGGTCCCATAGTTTGTGCGGCCCCAGGGGGGCGGCGATCGGGGGCGGTGTATCGAAAAATGCCATAACTCGGAAAATATTGAGTGTTCCACGATGAGCTTTGGATATGTTGTCTAGAATGTCGTGAATACAAAGATGTAGTAGGTTCCATAGTTTGTGCGGCCCCAGGGGTGGCAATCGGGGGCGGTATATCGAAAAATGCCATAACTCGGAAAATATTGAGTGTTCCACGATGAGCTTTGGATATGTTGTCTAGAATGGCGTGAATACAAATATGTAGTAGGTCCCATAGTTTGTGCTGCCCCAGGGGGGCGGCGATCGGGGGCGGTATATCGAAAAATACCATAACTCGGAAAATATTGAGTGTTCCACGATGAGCTTTGGATATGTTGTCTGGAATGGCGTAATTACAAAGATGTGGTAGGTCCCATAGTTTGTGCGGCCCCAGGAGGGCGGCAATCGAAGGCGGTATATCGAAAAATGCCATAGCTCGGAAAATATTGAACCAGTGTGAAGTTATCCACATCCACACATACACTCAAACAACAAAAGATGTTCAAAATGAAATATTAATAATTTGATAAGTTCTTGGTTAGTAATGGTGTCATTTGACAGTGTTGTTCATGATTGCCTAAAGAATGGAAATACAATGACAAATAGTTTGTGTAGCCCCCAGGGGGCGGTGGCTGGGGGCGGTAAAACGAAACATGCCATAATTCGGTAAATACGAAGTGTTCCAAGAAAAACTTTAGAATAGTACTTCAGAATGGCGTTAAGAATGAGATTTAGTATGTCCCATAGTTTGTGCGGCCTTAGGGAGGCGGCAATCGGGGGCGGCATATTGAAAAACGCCATAACTCAGAAAATATTCAGTGTTCCACGATGAGCTTTGGATATGTTGTTTAGAATGGCGTAAATACAAATATGTAGTATGTGCCATAGTTTGTGTTGTCCTCCCACCTCCCTATAGGGAGGTGGCAATCGGGGGCGGCATATCGTAAAATGCCATAACTCAGAAAATATTGAGTGTTCCAGAATCTGATTTGGATGTTGTATATAGAATAGATCAAATACAAAGATATAGTATGTCCCACAGTTTGTGCGGCCTTAGGGAGGCGGCATATCGAAGAATGCAATAACTCGGAAAATGTTGAGTATTCCACGATGAGCACAAACTATGGGAAACTGGGGCTCGGAAAACCCAAGAGTTATTGTTGAAAAGCCTCTCTATCCTCAACGTGTGACTGTTTGGTGCGGTTTATGGTCCGGCGGAGTCATTGGACCTTACTTTTTCGAAAATGAGGCTGGAGCAACAATTACGGTGAATGGATTGCGCTATCGAGAGATAATTAATGATTTCTTATGGCCGGAAGTGAATGGAATTGATCTGGACAATGTTCACTTTCAACAAGACAGCGCTACGTGCCACACAAGCAACGAAACCATTGATCTTTTGCGGGAAAGTTTCCGGACCATGTTATCTCTCGAAAAGGTGATCACAATTGGCCACCGAGATCTTGTGATTTAACACCTTGCGACTTCTTCCTTTAGGGCCACGTGAAAGAGAAGGTCTACGCTAATAGCCCAGCGTTGATTCAAGACCTCAAAGATGGAATTCGTGAGGCTATCGAGGACATAGGGCAGCCACGTTGCGATTTGGTTATGGAAAATTTAATTAAAAGGATATGGTCCTGTAAGCGTGGTCGTGGTGGTCATTTGCCTGATGTTATTTTCCACTATTAACGGCATAGCTTCTACTTTATAATGAAATAAACATCCGATCATTTATATTGATTAATGGCATTTTTCTTTGAATATCATAATAACACCTCTTATTGGAAAACCCTTTACTGTGCATATGCCCAGAGCTGGCAACCTAAGAATTTTACACATGGCTGAGCCAGTTCTACAACCTCACGACGTGATAGCCAAGGTTCCTAAGGACGTCACCATTGTCAATTTCCTTAGGATTGAATAAGTAGGGTAATAGAACAAAAGATCGAATCGGTCGCAGTTCTGAACGGCTGGAGCAAGCCCCACAATTAATAAATGGATAAAATAATAAATAGCATGATTTGGGTTCATGAATGGACAATGGGCATATCCAGAAATATGAATAAACTATTATTATTATTATCATATATCAAAACTCATAGAAATATCAACCGTTTAAAACACTATTGATGTGGACAACAGATTGAATCAAAATCAGATGTCTACCCAAAATGGCCCGATCGAAATGTGAGTAAATTATCATAAACGAAGATCCCAAATGAATAACCAATGTTTCTTGGAACGAAATACTTGACAGTCATCTAGCAATCCATGAATTCGACCTAATTTTAGTTGAACGTTTGGGCGGGAATATACATTACGAACGTACTGTCGGAAACGTCTAAAATTTCATAATGTTTTGTTTAAATTTAAGACGATCACCGACTGTGAAATTACTGTGTAATTTTCAACAAAATGATGGACAACAGATGTATGTATAACCTATTTCCATGAAAATTCGCTAGACTGAACCCGACTCTTGGCCTGTAATTACGATCTAAACATTCAACAACAGAATATGTGTAAGTATGCCGAGAGCAATTACTGTTTAAGGTTTTGATCTGTTTTTTGTTTATGTCGGATTTATGTATTTGGATAATCCCTGGAAGGCAGGAATAATTATATTGAGTAAAGTTGGTATAGTAGTAGAGATGAATATTTGTGAATATACAGGGTGAGCCTTTGACCACTGCATTAATTTTAACCAAAGAATCCTCTCATCAAATGAAACACTTTTTTCATTTACCATTTTCCAGATTCGGCTCAGGTAAAAAGTTACAAGCGTTTAAAGATTTCACAATGTGCTAATACACTCCCGCATATAAATTATCTATGACATTGTTGGCGGACGAGAATAAGGCATGGTAACGTGGTTTACAGCTTGATTCGGGATTCCAACGCTCAGGGACGGATCCATAAAAGTAGTGAAATTTCTGGAGTTTTCCATTTTAAATCATTCAATGAAGGATATCTCGAAAACGGTGCGTTTAAGGAGAAATGATGAAGAATAGTATAATGTTCTATAACGATGGAATATTCTTGAAATGACTCAAGAAAAACTTTATATGCTTTCTTTATGCTAATTTCCTTTAGTTTTATGAATCCACGAGTCCATAACTAGAAAACCAGTAGAAGTAGAAAATAACTAATATTTGGAAAATATGTATCATAGTTATAGGAAACTTTACGCCAACATTCATTTTATTCGAAAAAAGGATGTCAGCTACAAAATAAAAACTGATTTTTTTTTTCAAAATTTCAACAGCCTGTATCTTTTTACCTGAGCTGAATTTGGAAAAATGTTAAATGAAAAAAGTGTTTCATTTCATGAGAGGGATCTTTGGTTAAAATTAATGCAGTGGTCAAAGACTCACCCTGTATATGTGAATAATCTGAATTTTTTATTACCAGGATTTTTCGAGTCATGCAATCCATTTTTGGCACGCTTGTTCACATGAACTGCACGCTTAACATTTGGACCAAATGTATGTATTTTTGACCGAAATTTCGTCCTTCAAATAATTCGAAAAATACTGATCTGATCGAATTGAAGCTCTGCGATTAGTTAAATAATAACCGACAGCAAGATTCATGCAAAGTTGCAAAAATGACTTGAAAAATTGTTTCAAGCACTGACGTGAACTCAGGAGCTTTCACGCTCATGTTCTATTGTCTACACTCTATTGGGCACTCTACTACGAATTTAGCATCGATATATACGTTTTCTCAGCTTTTATAATATACGAATACATATCATAACATTTTAATGACATACTTCAGTAGAGAATCGTCTATGATCGCAGAATTTTTGATTCTCACATATGTATTCTATTGGAATTGAAATACGAAAAAAACTTACGACTCAAGTAACTCCAGGAGCCGATATTCACGAAATTCCGCGAAAATGAGTAGGTTGGCGTTCTACAAGTAATCATCAAGTTTTAATTGGATCAGAATTGTATATTTTGAGTTATATTGGTCCTCACAAAATTTCACACACGTCTTTATGTCGATATTCTACAATTAGTTAGCAAGCTTCAGTTCAATCGGGTTTGTACTTATTGGGTTATCGAGAAAATAATATTCCACAGGGGAATAACTCCGAAACCGTTGTGCCGATTATGTCCAACAACGAACATAACTCTCCCATTCGGATCCGCAACCTACTCTGAAAATTGCAAGCTCCTATCTCTCTTCATTCGAAACTTATCGAGGCAACGGTCACCCATCCAGCTACTGAAATCAACCAAGGATGCTCGGATCTCCAACAATAAAGATCGGATCGTGTGCAAACTTAGAACTTGGAAGTAGAGTTAGGTTTTGGAGACTCTCGCAAAATTTCAGCGATGTCGGACGAATTGCTTCTGATATATATAGAATTGTTTTCAATGATTTATAATAATTTTTAAGCGTATGTTCTGGGAAACATCACGTTATCATTTTGCCCAAATGTCTGTTATTTTCGAATTCCTTGCCGAAAATGGTCTCAAACGATTGAGTTCGAATACCCGATGAAGAATTCGAGGACAAATTTGATTCTGTCCGGCTGTCCGTTGCCACGATAACTTGAGAACGGAAAGAGCTAGCGTCTTCAAATTTTCAGGGCAGGTGGCGTATCCTAATATGACGGACAAGTTCGTTAATGGGCATAATCGGCCTAATGGTTTCCGAGTAATAATTTTATTTTCAACCATAATAAATCCGATCGAATTGAAACTTGGTGAATAATTGTAGAATATAAACCTTAGCACGCTTATAAAATTTTGTGAGAATCTTATAACTAGAAAATTGAAAAAAAATGTTTTTTCATATCACAATAACCTGGGAACGGAAAGGGACAGCGGTTGTGCATCTGAATGCGATAGGTATTTGAGTTTGCTTATAGTTATAGTCGGCCAAACAGTTTTGGAGCTATAACCATCTGATATTTGATTGTTATTTCCTCAATAACTCGAAAAATACAAATCAATTGAATTCATTACATGCATTAGTTGTGGAATGCCAACGCAAAAATTCTTGCAAAATTTCGTGAGAGTCATATTACTAGAAATTTTTTAAAAAATCATTGAAAATTATAGATAAAAATTCTATATATCAGTAGTTATTCTTTTGACATCGCTTAAATTTTGCGAGATTCGCCAATCGGATATATATTGTTGGAGATTCGAGCAGCCTTGTGCGAGTTCAGTAGATGGATGGGTGACTGTTGCCTCGATAACTTTCAAACGAGGAGATAGGGACCGCCAATTTTCAGGGTATGTTGCGTATCCGAATAAGACAGTTAAGTTCGTTTATGGGCATAATTGGTTCAACCCACTGGAATATTATTTCCTCGATAACTCAAAAAATATAGACTCGATCGAATTGAAGCTTGCTAACTAGTTGTAGAATATCGACATGAAGACATGTTTAAAACTTTGTTAGAACCGTACGCCTAGAAAATTTCAAAAAAATTACGAGAAGAAAAATTGGTTCAAGCACTGACGTGAAGTCAGGATTTTTTGCGCGTATGTTCTATTGTGCCTTCTATTGTATTGGACACTCTCAACCAATTTTTTTCTGTATGGGGTGGCGGGTGGCCCAGCTAACTTAATATTAAGTCAGCAGAGCACCCATGTATAACCATCAAATTTCACCATAATGTTTATGAATAATATTGTCGAGTACTTGTCGAAGTCCATCTGAGGTGAAAACAACGCAAAAAAACCATTCTTTATAAATAAATAAATATTCCAACTTTTCAGTAATACATCCAGGTAACTTGATTGATTGTATTTTGGTTCAACCAGAAATGAAATTGTCAAACAGCAAAAACGTATTTGTCCTGAAAGAAAAAATATTGTCGTGCCCTTGGTTTCTTATATGGGGTTTTATTAATTTAGCAGAGCCACCCTATATAAAAAAAAAACTAGGCGCATGACAATTTTTTTTTCTTTCACGCCAAACTCTAGACAATTATTCAACAATTAATGCAATAGGTTTCATTGAAATTCTTGCAAGTTTATGGAGGTAACTTGAACAAACGTGACTTCCCTTCCCTGCATTTTCCAATATTCCGTTTCCACAATATCTCCGTAGCAAACCGATCCCTCGTATATTTGGAGATAAACAACGTATTTAGCTTGAGCGATGTAGCAGGTAGATGAAGCATAAATCCAAGCTGGAGACATAAAAATGAAATGGGTGTTACTAACTGAAAAAGAACGTTGAAACAAACATATTATACCGTATAAAAATAGAATCCAATGTTTAAGGAGGTCTAAAAATATTGAATTACCTCCTCACATAACCTTGCTTAACCCTACAGACGATTTCGTGATATCTACTAAAGATCAAACAATGCACCAAAAAGGGTGTTGTGAGATCGATCAAATTCATTATGGATATTTTAATGATTTTAATCGTGATATGTGTAAGATTATATTGTTGAGTCATCGTTGTGGAATTCAATTCGTATGTGAGTAATTTTTCACTGACTGTATACAATTTTCAAAAATTAGATCTTTGCAATCTAGAAGGTTTTGTTTTTCTCAGTCCACCCTGTAGTTTTCAGTTTACATTTTGAAGTGGGAAAATATTTAAAATTGATTAAGAAAATCGGTATGACAGTTGGCTCTTACATTTCAATTATAGAAGGGCAAAATCGCAGGACAAGCGAAAAATTTTATTGAAAAAATTCTGTATCTCAGAAACTATCTTTCAGATATCGCTGAAATTTCACAAGAGCATTCGACACTTTATTTTACAGCTGACTTCTAGATTTGAATCGATTCATTTCTCGTGTGCACTTTTTGGGATTGTGATGCAAAATTAAATTATAAACAAAAATAGAATAATAAAGTTTTTGTGTTTTCACCTTTGTTAACGAGTTAAGCAAGTTTTTAAGAGTGAACTTTTTAGCACAGAAACTTTATTGGTAATATTAAAACTGTATAGAAAAAAAGTGGTCATGGAAACGCAATGATATGAATCACCCTGTATTGTTGGAAACACTGGAAAAGTATTATATTTTTCCATGGAAGCCCAGCAGCCTTGGGCATGATCATTAACTGGATGGGTGACCGCTCTGGTGCCAATTTGCAATATTTCAACTACATCTGACGGATAGTCTCTGAAATATCTAGAGATTTTTTGTCTTACGAAATTTAATATTGCTATAAATCCGAAATAGTTGTAGAATATGAACTTAAGCACGTTTGTGAAATTTTGTGAGAATCGCATCACTAGAAAATTTTTTAAAAAATATTAAAAAATATTTTTTATGTCACGATAACCTGAGAACGGAAAGAGATAGTGACTTGAAATTTCCAGGTTAAGTTGTGCATCTGAATGCAACATTTGATTTTATTTATAGGCATAATCCGCCAAACAGTTTTAGAGTTATATCCACCTGAAATTTGGTGGTTATTTCCTCAATAACTCGAAGAATACAAAACCGATTGAATTCACACATGGCTATTAGTTGTATAATGCCAACGCGAAAATGATTGTGAAATTTTGTGAGGATCGTATCACTAGAAAATTTTAAAAAAATCATCGAAAATTATTGAACAAAATTCTATATATCAGTTACTATTCGTCCGACATCGGTAAAATTTCGTGAGAGCCTTAAAAAGCTAACTCTACTGCCAAGTTCTGAGTTTGAACATGAGCGGATATATTATATTGTTGGAGATTCGAGCAGCCTTGTGTGCGTTTAGTAGGTGTATGAGTGACCGTTGCCTCGATAACTTTCGAACGAAAGGAGATTGGGACCTTTAATTTTCAGGGTATGTTGCGTATCCGAATGGGAGTGTCAAGTTTGATTACGGGCATAATCGGTCCAACGGTTTCGCAGTTATACCCGCTTGGAATATTATTTCCTCGATAACTCAGAAAATATAGACTCGATCGAATTGAAGCTTGATAACTAGTTGTAAAATATCGACGTAAAGACGTGTTTAAAATTTTGTAAGAACCGTACCCCTAGAAAATTTCAAAAAAATTAGGGAAAAAAATTTGGACAACATAATTTACCATGGTAAATTCGATTAAGGGTGTCCAATACAGGAGAATGGACATTAGAACATACGCGCAAAATCTCCTGACTTCACGTCAGTGCTTGTACCAATCTTTTTCTTCGTAATTTTTTTGAAATTTTTTAAGGGGGAGGTTCTTGCAAAATGTTTTCAAATTTGAATTATCTCAGATAATTTTTGAGATATTGGCGAAAAACCAAACCCCCTTCTTTTTTTTCACTCAATTGTTTATAACTATGGCAATTTTTGCGAGTGGCTTTAGCATTTTCTCAAAAACTATCTACATTCCGAATCGAATTACACCTCAATCATAATTTTCGGAGAATACGCAAAAATTTTGATCCTAAAAAGGACTTGTTGACTAGACTAATTAGGACATGAAGAATATGTAAAGGATATCCTTAGCTCAGCAACCCAAATTGAAACAGCACTAAAGTTCCAAAAGAATGTCAATTATACAAGTACATAATATATAATCAATGCATGTATAGTACATTTCAATTTTCCTTTATAAATCTGCATATCTCAATAGTACAACTGCCTTAATCTGTAATTCATAGAAAAATCGAAAGTTAATTTAAATGAATAAAATAATAACGATCAAGTATCTCAAATTCATTATGATGAACAAAACAAAAAAAAAACAACAATCCTAAACGTAATTTACATTATCATGATGAAATTTCCAACCAAAATCAACCCATTACAAGATTCATAATACATAGGTATGTACAAACTTGATTGCGATTTCATCTTCTCAACAAATTTATCAATCTTTTGAATATTCCTGACTGGCAAAAGGTTATAGACCTGCATAGCTTGAGTTGAACTTCTCAAATTTATTCAATACATTTATCAATTGTTTCGGCACTGTTTAATTTCTACATTCGAACTTGAGGTTCAAATGTAGGAGACAATCAGGCCTATTCGCTAAAGGTTGACTTGGAAGTCAACGTTGATTATTTGACATTAGATTGTCAAATTTCACATGAATCAAACTAAAGTCAACTTTTCCTATTCTGTATCAGTTGACATCATATCAATTGTTGACTTTAAGTCAAGACGAAGTCAAGAATCTATAAATATCAACATGTACATAGTTTTGGTATTCACTTTCACTAACCATTATTTTAGTTGAGCATAATTTTAATATGATTTAATGCAAAATGACCACTGAAATAACCTCAGCTATCGTAGAATTATGAGGATTATATTTATACTTTTAAGGTGATAATATAGGTATCGCCCGAGGTATCGCCCTTGTATAATCCATATGATGATGGAAATATATTGAGTGTAAAAACAAAACTGGAATTGAAATAATATAATTTTCAGTGTAAATTTGAGGAATGAACTTGGATGAGTTCGTTATTGGGTCGAATCGGTCTGCTTGTTTCGAATTAATCATTTTTGGCACTCTTGTTTATTTTTAAACTTTTTGAATATTTTTCTTTCATGATGCAGTTCTATCATAAGTATCCTTTGATATCATTCTTAACTCTGTGAGAAACCAATACTTTCGGGGAAATGATTTGTCAAAGTTTTTAACTGAAATTGTATCAGTGCAACTACGGGGATTCTCCATTGTTTGAACAATAAATCCAAACAAGTGCTGAAGGGATCGCGTTTATCTAAAAAAATACCTACATGCTTGCGATATGCTTTTGAATCCGGAGTTGAGTATAATTACGATAAACTGACATACATGTGGCTTTGGGTCAATGGACTTTATCATTATACACAATTGATATGTTCACACATCACAAAATAAACTTGGGGAACTGGCCTCTTGCAATGCTCAACAACAAACAACTTAATGATTTCTTTTTCGTATGAAAGTGGATTCGCACACAATAATAGACTGAAAATGGGCAATCATATCTATTTTCCGATGGAATTATTTCAGGTATTACGAGGATGTATTGATATTTCATTAATAATGATGAAAAATGGCGATACCGTTGTTATAAATCAACAAGTCCAGAGCGTTCCTGCCAATAGGGTCCTTCATAATGGCTTCGTACAATTAATATACTTATGCATATATTTCACAAGTCGAATAGACCCCAGGGGGTTCATTGATTTGCCGAGAAAGCAAGAGCAGACGTGTTTCTGGCTTCTTGGCCTTCATCAGTACTCTGTAGCTTCTCAACAAATTCAACTAAACTGACATTGGCAACTGATATTGGCAGGAACGCTCTGGACTTTTTGATTTATAACAACGGTATCGCCATTTTTCACTATTATTTTTAAAAACGCTAAACAGCGTTCATGGCCATTGGAAGATACTGTCTGAGCTCTGCGGGACCCGTTTCTCGATTAATATCGAGCGAATGGTGGCATATGATTTCACGCTTCAAATATTCACTGGTGGGGAAAGGCTGAATTCCGTGTTTTGTCTCGTAGGTGGCGTGGGCGATTAGATCAACCAGGCCGGCTCTGAGAGGCTTAACCCGGTACAGTTTAGTTGAATTTGTTGAGAAGCTACAGAGTACTGATGAAGGCCAAGAAGCCAGAAACGCGTCTGCTCTTGCTTTCTTGGCAAGTCAATGAACCCCCTGGGGTCTATTTGACTTGTGAAATATATGCATGTGTATATTAATTATACGAAGCCATTATGAAGGACCCTATTGGCAGGGACGCTCTGGACTTGTTGATATTTACTTAGCACAGACCGGTTTCAGGGATGAAGAAAATATAGCGATGCCGAAGCAACTAACCAGAAAGTAATCATTTATAGATACTGTGGGAGGTATACTCATTATTAAAAGGATTCTTTCTGGGTTTTCTCTCCGAAACTCAAACGAACCATGTTGCCTAACAAACAAGATTGAAACAACATCAACGAAGAAACAACTGTATCGTAACGTTTCGGAGTCTATATCAGTCTCCTTCGTCAGACATTTAACGAAAATCTTCAGAATTATTTTGTTGATAGTTATTCTGAATTTCAAGAATTGGCAAAACCAAATAATTCGGAAGATTTTCGTTAAGTGTCTGACGAAGGAGTCTGATATAGACTCCGAAACGTTACGATATAGTTGTTTCTTCGTTGATGTTATTTTGTTGTTGTTTGTTAGGCAACATTGTTCTATTGATCGCTTCTGACAAATATCATGTGTTTCTTACGCAGAAGCAAATCACAAAATAATCATTTTTTTATTTTATAGATATTTCTTAGAGTTTCGGAGAGAAAACCCAGAAAGAAACCTTTTAACTAACAAGAAATCATGAAAAAGCACTGACTTTTGAATGTGAAGGTTGAAGTTGAAACAGCTCGAATAGTTGCAGTATTATACCACAAATTTTAGTTTAAGTCGCTATCTCTTTTTGTTCTCACGTTAACGTGAGATACATAATAATATTTCATAATTTTTTTAAAATTTTCTACTGATATGATCCTCACAAAATTTCACATAGTAACAACTAGTAACAAAGTTTTAATTCAATCGGTTCGGTATTTTTTGAGTTATCGAAAAAACAATATTTCAGATGTGTATAACTCCGAAACTGTTTGGCCGATTATGTCCTACAACGAAGTCCCGAATGGAACTGTCCCAATAGGATGCGCAACCTACCTTGAAAATTGCAAGTCGCTATCTCTTTCCGCTCAAATGTTATCGTGGCAACGGTCATCCAAGACTACTCAGATCTCCTACTATATAGATTCGATCGTGCTCAAATTTAGAACGTGACTGCAAAGTTAAGTTTTGAAGGATATCGCAAAATTTCAGCAATGTCGGACGAATAGTTTCTGATATATAGAATTATTCTCAATGATTTTTCAAAAATTTTATAGAGTTAAGATTCTCACGAAATTTCGCTAGAATTTGCGCGATTCTAGAACGAATTACCATATTTGAATTGGATCTGTTCAGAATTTATTGAGTTATTGAGGCTTCAATTGGATAACTTCAAAAGCGTTTGGTCAATTATGCAAAGTCTTGCATTCAGATGTGCAATCTAGCCTAAAAATTGCAATTCGCAATAATATTTTTCAATCAATTTTTTTTAATTTTCTAGTGATATGATCCTCACAAAACTTAACATGCGTCTTCATATTGGTATTTTGCAACTAGTTACCAAGTTTAAATTCGATCGGATCTCTATTGGTTCAAAACAAAATTAGTATTTAAAAATTGTTGGGTCGATTATGCCAATTAACGAACTTGTCCATCGCATTTGGACGCGCCACCTATCCGCACACATGAATCAATGTATAGTTCAACGTTAAAATGTAAAATTAGAACAGCACAATAAAATTTAAAAGAAAAGTTGGGAAAGCAGTGGAGTGCTTGTCAAAATTCATAGCCAGAGTGGTCTTCCATCCAGCTACTGAACTTGTCCAATGCAGCTTGGCTTCCAGGGAAAAAAATACTATTTCCACTATACTCCCAAAAATATGAATCAATCGATTATAAATCTAGAGCTTGGCTGTAAAATAAGGTTTTGAATGCTCCCACAAAATTACAACGATATCTGAGAAATAGTTTCTGAGATACAGAATTAAAAGAAAAAAAAATTATCCTCAAGTCATGCGATCCTTACAAAACGATTAACGAACTCAACCGGCGCATTTGAACTGCAAACATACCCTCCAAATTTCAACTCCCCAACTCATTGCGTTCGAGAGAATAAATTGCTACGGAGACTTTTGAAAAGGAATGAACTACTTGTCCAGCAGTATGCATAATAAGCCCTTAAGACTTATTGTTGAGGAGATATGACCTATCTAGTGAAAAATGTCTCTACTAGCCCCGCCCTGCCCTAGGCTGAGATTTTTTCAATCATCCTCGTATATTATAATCTCGTTACTATAAAGTAGAACTTTGAGAGTTCGTGTCTACGGTGAATTCTCCTATGTTCGTCCCTTTTTGCGTTCAGTGAACCTTTGCCGCAGTACGAAAAACTCACATGAACCTGAGAACCAGCAAAAAGCTTCATTCAAAACCCTTCGCTCTTTACAGGTGTTTGAATGAAAAAGTATTAAGTGGATCTTCTTTTGTAAATACAACCTGCAAAGTTTCAATATAGTAATAGCAAGTATTATCCAATGATACAGACCCAATTGAGTGGAAATTTGATATTTAGGTATTTCATGAGAAATGTCACTAAAAGCGAAAAGAAATTCAATATGTTGGAAATTTATCGCCAGAATTCGGTATATTCCTAAAGGGCAACGACGAAATGAAAAATCAGCTATATATACCGGGTGATTGATTTAACATGGATTTTTATTTACTAGGAAACTAAGCATCGCGGGAAATGAAATCTGGAAAATCACCCCTATTTTTTACTGCGAAATCAAATTTTATGTCAAAAGAGACGTATATGTCCGTAAAATTTTTGTTTATTTGCGATAGATGGCGTTGTACGCGCAACGGATGGAACAAGATGGAAAGCAGAAAAACCACCAACGTATTTTTTGACATAGAATTTGGCGCAGGAGCATCTATAGCCTATTCAGATACGCGAGCTGACGAGTTTTCCCTCAGCATATTGCTAACTGATTTTTTTATTACTTGCAGCATCATATCAATAATTAGCTTATGAATTTTCATTCGGGAGGAAAAGACGTTCCTGAAGTTATTCAACTCTATATTTCACTTCATACATTGAATTAAAGATATAAATTTATTGTAATGTTTCAATTTAATGACATTTTTTTATAGATACTTCATAATTCATTTATATAAGCTATTGTAGCTGGAGTCGCCCTCAGGAAATCTTCAGCTGTCCCTTCGTGAGCTGTCACTGGATAGTCTTCTATTATACAATGTGGAAAAGCCAAATGGAATATATTCATTATCCTGGTTACTGTACATATTTATTGAAGTGCCCGAAATACGTCAAATTTAAATTTTAAATTGTCATTCTTCTTCGTAAAAATGCCAACCATATCTTCAACCCGCTTCGAAAGACAACAATTCCCAATTTTTCGAAGAAAAAAAAAAAAAAACACTCGCAATGTTAGCTTCTTCAAAACGCCTTCGCAAATTGTTTGTGCTGATAAGTTGTAGTTTATAAATTGTCTAATTTGTGTTTAAATTTCAATTTTGGAAAATGGTTCGGATTGAGAGGTGATGTAATTATTGAAAGGTTTTTTTTTTGGGTTTTCTCTCCCAAACTCTGAAAAATATCTATAAAATAAAAATTAATTATTTTGTGATTTGTAAGAAACACAAGATATTTGCCAGAAGCAATCAAATGAACAATGTTGCCTAACAAAACACAACGAAACAACATCAACGAAGAAGCAACTATATCGTAACGTTTCGGAGTCTATATCAGACTCCTTCGTCAGACGCTTAATGAAAATCTAACTATCAACAAAATAATTCTAAAGATTTTCATTAAGCGTCTGACGAAGGAGTCTGATATAGAATCCGAAACGTTTCGATATAGTTGTTTCTTCGTTGATGTTGTTTCGTTCTTCTTTGTTAGGCAACATTGTTCAATTGATTGCTTCTGACAAATATCTTGTGTTTTTTACGCAGAAGCAAATCACAAAATAATTAATTTTCATTTTATAGATATTTATCAGAGTTTGGGAGTGAAAACCCAAAATAAAACCTTTCAATAATGAGTATACCTCCCACAGTATCCTTTATTGATTACTTAGGTGATGTAATCATCCTGCATAATGTTACTCTAAATTTACCAGGGACTAAAACCCTAATACTGCTATGGATCCACCTCGCCTTCATTCTGACCCATTTACACGTCGAATAGGGTACGACGACCTTTCGCGACCCTGCCAGGAAGTAACCTGGAGGATGGGAAAATCGATGTTGGCAGTAATGCCGAAAATTCCTGTACGCCCGATGAATTTTTACAGCCCGTGGTCCTTGTTCTAACCGTTCCCACAGGAATCGTCGTCCCGATGTGAATAGAAGATGTACTGGGGTTGATCCTTTTGAGGGCCGATCCTTCTCGTTTGTCGCCAAGAAACTCCGAATTCAATTGAGCTGCCCGATTGAGCAGATGAGAATTTCGACTTTAACAATATGGTGTCCCCAGGTGCGTACAGTTCTGTGCTCGAGAAGGTCAAGGCCAACGCGAATTTGTTTCTAATGAATAGAATATTTGATGGGAATATAAAAAGTTCAGTTTCGGTTGACGGTTTTAGACGTTAGGCAGGAGGATGAGAGGTTATAGAGGAACACCACACGTGTGACGTGGAACAATTTATACCAGTGGTTCCAAAACTTATTTGACCCACCTCAGTGCCCCCTTAGTATAAATGACAAAGAAAATGATATGCTTCAATATTTCTACCCTTTTCTCAAATATATTGAAGGAAGATGTGAATCGGAAGCATTTTGAAATTCAAAATTATGAACCCCATTATTGAAAAGAAAGTTGATACAAGACGAAAACTAACAAGCCCTGTGGACAGGAGCTTTCTGGCGCTCTTGTTCAAACAGACAAATTATATCTCCGAAATTATTGGTTTCTTGGAGTTGAGAATTATATCAATGTATTCTTATGAGAGAACTGCATCATAAAGGAAATTCAATTCAAATAATAGTTTATTTATCAAGATTAAATGAGCAATCTGAGAATGAGAACTGCACCATGAAAGAAATCAAATTAAAATACCTGAAATGAATTTGACTCTCTCTTATAGAACAGGATGACATGTACGAGTATGAACACAGATCATATAATAAATCGTAGATAGAATAATTATAGCAATCTGTGAAAACATAGAAGTACGATTCATTATTGAAATTTCGAAAAATCATATATCCGAAAGTATTAGCTTGTTGGAGTTGAAAATGATATCATGCATTTTTATGGTGAAACTGCATCTTAAAAAAAATTGTTTTGAAAGTTGTGAGTTAAAAATTTTTTTTTCGTTACTCCGAAACCATCTGACCTATTTTGCCCAATAGCGAACTTAACCAAGATATTTATCTTCCTAATTTACTCTGCAAATTTCAACTGCCTAGCTCTCCGTTCGAGAGTTATTGTAGAAACAAAATTTAAAAAATTTCAAATTTTTTTTCGACACTTTACGGTTACCCGATCAATACAAAACTTCACATGCGTCTAAAGGTCATAATTCTACAATTTGATGCTAAATTTCAGATGGATCGAGTAATCGGTTTCGGAAATATTCATAAGTAATATTTTTACTAAAAACGGTCATAACTCCGAAACCGCTTGATGGATTTCGCCCGTTAACGAACTGGTCCGAGATATTTATGCTCCAAACCTACCCTGCAAATTTCAACCCGCTAACTCCTTTCGTTCGAGAGTTATCGTGTTAACGGACGGACGGACGGCCGGCCGGACAGAATCCTTTTCGACCACGGATTCTTGATCAGTGAGTCGAACCAAATCGTTTGATTTTCAGCCAAAAATTCGAAAATTACAGACATTTGTGCAAATTGATAAGACCTCTGTTTCGAGGAACAAGAGAGCCAAAAAGGTCAAATTCTTAATGTGTTTAATGAACCTGGTGGGCGTCCACCAATGTTTTAATATTTGGTTCCACTTTTATCAACAGTATTCCTAAATCACCGCGATTAACTACTTGCAATCAGTTCCGTTGGCGCTCTTGTTCCTCGGAACAGAGTGCTTATCAATTTGCCCAAATGTCTGTAATTTTGGAATTTTTGGCTGAAAATGGTCTTAAACGATTTGGTTCGACTCACTGATCAAGAATCCATGGTCAAATTTGATTCTGTCCGGCCAGCCGGCCGTCCGCTTACACGATAAGTCTCGAACGGAATGAGCTAGACAGTTGAAATTTTCAGATTAGGTTTAGGAGATAAATATCTCGGCTAAGTTCGTTATTAGGCAAAATCAGCTAGGTGGTTTCAGAGTAACAAAAAAAAATATTTTTCTACATTAAAATTTTTTTTGGATATTTGTCAGAAGCAATATTCAGAACAATGTTGCCTTTTAAACAGTAACGAAACAACAGCAAGCACGCTTTTCCCTAGAACATCTGAGCAACAATGTAGCAAAATGAGCAGTAAAATATATACATTTTATTCCAAATTGCATTCGGAGTAGAAGAAAATGTGTAAGGAAATTCGATCCTGGTTTTTCATTTGCTCTTCACTGTTGAGTTTATAGGATTTCCATCCGCTGTGATGTCTTACATGAATAAATAAATAAATGACTTGGTATGGATTCAAATGAAATACACAGTGATACAATGCTTGAAGAGTATGCAGTTTCTGATCAGAAATCGAATACAATGTGCAGGTATCTCAAGTGCATTAAGTGTTTCATCAAAATCTATATTTTCTTTATGGAAGCATAAGGAAGGCAATTAGTGACTGTTCAAATATGGCGATTGGAATCGAAAGACCTTGAAGAACCAGTTTCCAAGTACAAAGCATGAAATCTAGAGAAATATTCAGAAAAATAATTCAACTTTAAATGTACCTTGGCAAAAAGAATTGTAGTTTTTTTTGCTAATGACCAGATAGTAGTTGAATACATATTACCGAATATATCGCCAATTTTTTTTCACACACATCATTCTCACTTCAGACTGACCATCTTAGCATTTTTTCTTGTTGATGAATTAATGGACTAGACTAGACTAGAAGTAATATTTTACAAACGGATAGAGTAGCAGGTTTTATTCATTAACGTTCTGAATTATTGGCATTCTTGGAAGACAATTTTTATAAATTCTAACGTGGGAAAGAAATAAACTTTCGAATTGGATCACGCATTTGCGAATCTACTCAAACCAGCTCTAGCAAGCCATTTGTGGTGTTAACGGTTTGAACATTCCCGAGAACTGAAGAGAATGCTGGAACACAATTTTGCGAAATCGTAACAGGGCGAATTTTGGACAGAAAATAGTCACAAATTTTATTCTACCCACTTGAGATATTTCGATAGGGATACCTTTTAAATGACTTTTGTCAATTTGACAGTTCTTTGACATTTGGACTCAACAAGGTTTTCCATTTTAAACATGGAAAGAATAACACTTGAACAATGCTTACAAATGGTGGAATAGTATATTATTCTAAAACAAGTTGCAGAATGGGCTCCTATTAAAACACGAATGCGAAATTCGAAAACGAGTGACGAAGGAGCGAGTTTTAGAACGCATGAGTTTTGGAATTGCCTTCTGCAACGAGTATTAGACGATATTTTCTCTATTTCAGGCAAGTTTTATAATATACTGTTGAAATTTAATGAAAAATTATACATCCTAGTGACTTTTGTATTGTATCTTGGTAGTTGGTGTGACTGTTAGGAAATTTGGCAGATTTCGGAATTTGAATTTGAAACGTACGTAGGGAATGGAGATCATATTTAAAACAGTTTCCTAATAGCATGAATGATTCAAAATTAGCAAGACGGAAATCTCTTGTACCATATTAGTCAATGAAAATAAAGCTTTTCCTCAATAATTATTTCACTATATCCAGATTATATTGTATTGTCAATCGACGTGTGCTGAAATTTGATAGGATCGAATGTCAGTGCTGACTACCACAAAACGAAAAATATAACTAGAAACAATGCGGGAATGAGTTCATTCCAGCACTGTTTTCAGTGCTGGAATGGACTCATTACGACACTGAAATAGAGAAAATTATTTTCAAGATCAGATTTCAGTTCGCGAAACTTATAGAGCTCCATTTTATGATCGCTGATTATTTTCTTTGAGGATTAGTGGTGACAAAACAAAAATCTCTGGAAGCATTGGAGACAGATATTGAGTGATCCATTGATAAAATAAGGCCACAAGTATTGGGAATGGTCATTTACCATTTTTCCAGTTTAGGCTCAGATAAAGCGTTTAAAGGTTTTACCTATGCTAATATACCCCTGCACTTTTTCATCCTGTTGAACACAGAAACACTTAGGTACTGGATTCATTATTGTATAATTATCTGAAAACTAAATCATCAGATGCTGGAAATTCTATGAAATTATTTCAAAAAACTTATTTTCTCACTAAATCTTACGAAATGGGTTTTAATAACCTTAATGTAGCAGTTTTCCTGAATGTTAAAACACTGAACTTAAACTTGATTTTCATTCCTTAAATATTCTAATTCTCATCATATAAATTAATACAATGCTATATAATATCTAACATTATAAAAAATAAAAATTATAAATTCTATCGGTCTATGAGCGAGCTCTATAGATAGCATAGATCATAGACATAATTTGTGGTGGGTTTCAGGAAGATACGTTTAATCTACAATTACCAAATTTCTCTGTGAAATTTAGGAACATCTGAATAATGTACATATATGTATGTTTACAGCATCAATTCTTCAAATTAGATGTTCTCGAGGTTTGATTCTTACTTTATTTCAAATGCCCCTAAATATAAAAATCTAAAAAAGTGAGATCTGGGAAACGTGGAGGCCAGGCTCTTGGAAGTTTTGGACCAAATCTTTCGATCCAACTATCCGGGAATACATTTTTCAGATGTTCAGATGTGTAGTTGAAATATTCTAAAAATGGGTCTTTATTGATAATTATTTCATGAAGAGTCGAGCCAACTGATGAATCTAAAATTGAATCACTATGGAGCGTATTGATTATGAAAAATCTTGGCTTATCTCCTCTTTGAAAAATTGTAGTTTTATGGATAAATCTATGCCCATCTAAATGGAATATGTTAGTGGCGCAATTTTTTTTACTCTTCAAGAATAAATATTAAAAATACTTGTTCTTCACATACAGTGTGATATTTTCGTACAGACCATAGATGATTATTTCACTACGATGCTGGCTTATTGGTCAAATATTCATTATTACGTACAGGCGAAGGTTGGCATAGTACATTCTGAATAAAAGAGCCAACCCAAAACCTACAGCGGTTCGAAAGTTATAGCGCTTCGAAATTTTCGCAATTTTCGGAAAACACCCAGTACCTCCAAAACGAAACGTCAACAGATCGTTTGATGGCCTGTTTTGGATCAGTATAGAGATCTCTTAAGTACAACTAACGTTTGGATTGGACTATGGGTCACTAGTCACCATGTATACCAACCACTACAATGATTCTTTCGATATAACCTATATTAATGAATTTATAGGGGAGTCTACCGAACTGATATCTTCGGAATTGGTGTCTCATGGAATCTCCCATAGGTATGCGGGACTATTCTTGTTGAATTAGTCCCATTTTTGAAAGAACGGTGGTCGTTGAAAGCTGTCTGTCAATGCAAGATAGTCGGGTATTTGGGGTGCTATCATTGTGTAACGAGAGCTCGCGAAAGTAAGGTCACTACTTTTCGTTCAAGTTTGGGTGATTGTTGGAATCATGAAACTCCTTGGTGATATTCTTACGGAATCGATAATAAGGTAGGCTTTCATATCTTTATGTCAACTTCGACAAGCTTTCACATAATCGGAAAATGGGAAAATTACTTTGAAGAACAAGAGAGCTATGGTCTGAAATTTCATGAGTGAATTATTTCACGCACGGTTTGAGATATAGTATTATGAATTAAAAGTTATCTGTTTCGACCTGTAATTTCATTGAATCTATCGTCATTATACTGGGAGTCCTGGGAAGAATGCGACAAACGGAAACCATAACCTGAGGTCATCTAGGTAGGCGGTTATCGAAAGATTTTAATCGCCGTTGGTTTTGGATATACAGGATGTTTTTCGGATATTGAGTGAAATTTTAAAGTTCAATATATCTCGAACCAATCAACTGGCAGATTTCAAAGTTCAAGGGTATATCACGCTTTTTGACAGCTTTCGTTGATTATTACTTTATTTAATTTTATTTATTTATTTCTTCACTTTGGGATAAAAACAGGAAAACCCAAACAGTCCCCACTAATTAATATCGACACATTAATTCATAGTTATTTTGTTATATTCTTAAACACTATATAGATAAACAATAAAGACCCTATATTAGAATATTCAAAAGAAAAATCGAACCCTAAGCAGCCATATGAAAAAAAACAAAATTAAGTATTTAATAATACTAACCCTGCCCTGGCCTTGAATTGCTGAAAGTTCAAAGAAAAAATTGGTTCAAGCCCTGTGGACAGGAGCTTTTTGGCGCTCTTGTTCAAACAGACAAATTATAACTCCGAAAGTATTGGTTTCTCAGAGTTGGGAATTATATCAATGGATTCCTATGATAGAAATGCATCATGAAAAAAATCAAATTTAGAAAAAGTGTCCTTTTAAAAAGTGCTTTAAAAATTATCTTCAAAAGAAAAAGCAATCTACAATGCTTTAATGCCTTAATGCCTCAAAAATTGTCATTAAATTTATTTATCATCAAGATTAAATGAGCAATCTGCAATGATTCAACCTCGTGGAATGGGTTGTTGCAACTTACACTCGGTGCATAGTTTTCACAACTCAAAATAGTATCATCGAAATGTCTAGAGCAAGGCTGGAGACAATCATAGCAGATTGTCCATTTATTCCTGATATTTGAGTAGGTAGTGGATTACGAACAAATTATTTTAATAGTTCAAAATAGTTGATTTGATTGAATAGTTCATACCAATAACAGTAACTCAAGAAAAAATTATTGATACAGAAATGTAGATCCATATTTCAGTATTTTTTTGCTAGCAACATTATTAAAATACTGTATATAGGAACATGTCTCACTACTTAAGGAAGTAAAAGGTATTATTAACCTTAGTGGTCAACGAATAGTAATTTCTTTTGATGATTCCATTATGTTCTTCTTTCCTATTGCCTCCATAAACTACTAAACAGTCTTGTATATATTCACCAATTCAAGAATCGAATACTTGCTTTCCAAGAGAAAATAACAATTACGAATTCACAATCTCTAATAGCTAGAAAAAATGACATTTATGTATAGTGATCACAGACAGATTCTGTGTTCACATTCTGTGAATACATAGAACCTACGATGTATTATTGAAACTTTGAAACATCATATCTCCCAAAGTATTAGCTTGTTAGAGTTGAAAATTATATCAATGGATTCTTAAGATGAAACTTCATCTTAAAAACATTTGAATTCAAAAGTTGTAATGTAAAAAAAAAATATTTTTTTTGTTACTCCGTAACTATTAGACCGATTTCGCCCAATAATGAACTTAATCGAGATATTTATCCCTCAAACCTACTCTGAAAATTTCAACTGTCTAGCTCATTCTGCTCGAGAGTTATCGTGTTAATGGCCGGCCGGACGACCGGACAGAATCGATTTCGACCACGGACTCTTGATCAGTGAGTCAAACCAAATCGTTCAAGACCATTTTCAGCCAAAAATTCGAAAATTATAGACATTGGGCAAATTGATAAGCACTCTGTTCCGAGGAACGAGAGCGCCAAAAATATCATTTCCAGAGCAACACCAATCATGGGCATTCTACAATACCTATATTTGTTGATATAAGTCCACTCTGTACCTACATAAAGACTCGAAATTTCTTCCACATTTATGAGCATAGGAAAGTAGTTCAACATGCGCCATTATATATTCACGCCTCATACGAAGTCTATTAAGCTCAAATTTAGTACTCGATTGTAAAATGGTGGCTCGAAGGTACGTGCGGAATTTCAGCTGATTCTGATGTATAGTCCCTGAAATATAAAACCTTTAAAGACAAATTTATGATGCAGTTATATTCCATCATAAGTATCCATTTATATTATTCCCAACTCTGAGAAACCAATACTTTCGGAGATATGATCTGTCAAAGTTTGAATAAGCTCCTTTCCACAGGGCTTTCCCTCATTTTTGTGTTGAATTTTTTAATTCTTCGTACTGTGAACATTTCAGGAGGTAAACATTTTTTTTCGCTGCAAGGTTATGAAAAGTAATATGTCTGATAGTTAGTTCAAATTTTCATAAGAACCGAGTTGAATGATATCTGAGCTGGAAAAAAGGTTTTTTTCCACATGAACCAGAATTTATTATTTGTCGATTTGTTATGGTACTTTCGATATTATGGTATTTTTAATAGCGTAGTCAGGTTGACTTGTTAGAAGTATGCAATTTCAAGCAAATTAAACGTCACTTGGAATCGGGCTGCTATCATACAGAACCTTCAATGTGCGTTTTCAACATTTACTGGGTGTTTTTTAAGAGGTTTACTTCTGGGTTTTCTCTACCAAACTCTGAAAAATATCTATAAAATAAAAAAATTATTATTTTGTGAATTGCTTCTGCATTAGAAACACATGATATTTCTCAGAAGCAATATATCGAAAAATGTTGCCTAACAAACAACAAAGAAAGAACATCAAGATAAAAAAACTATTTCGTAACGTTTCGGAGTCTATACCAGACTCCCACGTCGAACGAAAATCTTAAAAGATTTTTTCATTTGTCAATATGAGAATTTTCAAATAATTCTGAAGATTTTCGTTTAGTGTCTGACGAAGGAGTCTGATATAGACGAAATAGTTGTTTTATCGTTGATGTTGTTTCGTTATCGTTTGTTAGGCAACATTGTTCGATAGATTGCTTCTAACTTATATCTTGTGTTGTTATTTTATAGATATTTTTCATGGTTTGGTAAAGAAAACTCAGAGAGAAAGCCTTTAATAATGAATATACCTCCCAAAGTATCCTGTAATGATAACTTGTTTTTTAAGAGTCTGAAAACAGCGTGCTATCATTTTCCCCATACGTCTATACGTATTTTTAGAATTTCAGACCGAAAAAGGTCTCAAACTATTAGGTTCGACTCACTGATGAAGAATTCTAGGACAAATTCGATTCTGTGCGGCTGACCGTCCGTTGCCACGACAACTTTCTAAGAGAAAGAGTTAGCGACTGACAACGTTAATGGGCTTAATCGGCCAAACGGTTTCGGAGTTATCTGGATTATTGTTTCCTCAATATCACAAAAAATACAAATCTGATCGAATTGAAGCTTGGTAATTAGTTTTAGAATGCCGAAATGCACGTTCATCAAGGATTTCGTCAAATCCGATCCAATTTCCAAAACTTTCTATCAGATTCCACTGAAATTCCGTGTAAATCTTCAAGGCACCAATTTACGATTAAGTTCCGGATTTGAGCTCGATCAACATCGTATTTTAGCAATTATTGTTAAAATAAAAATTTGATCTGGTATCTACTTCTTCTGAAATTTCTAATCATGTTTCATAACTGTAGGAAAAAAAAACATTTTTTACTTATATGATTCTCACGAAATTTTGCAGAAATTTGCTCATTGGCGTTCTACAACTAATTACCAAGTTTCAATTCGATCGAATATGTATTTATTGATTTATTGAGGAGACAATATTTCAGATAAGTATAACTTCGAAACCGCTTGGCCGATTATGTCCATTAACCATCGCATTCGGATACGCAACTTACCCTGAAAATTTCAAGTCGCTATCTCTTTCCGTTCGAAAGTTATCGTAGCTCCGGCATCCCAACAGAATCAAACCGTTTTCAGCAAAAAATTGAAAATTAGAGATAATTGGGCGATATGATTGCCCGCTGTTCCCCAAGAACATACGCGCAATAATGAATTTCCACAATTTGGTGGCGTTGTTCAAGTATGAGTCTATTAATAATCAAAATGGCAATTTTTTTTAACACAAATGTCAAAGAACTTTCACTTTAGCAAACATCATTGAAAAGTTATTCCTTTCGAAACATTATATGCAGCATCCTACAGAATGAGTAAAGTTAGTTCCGGTACGGATATTTTCGGAACAAAAATTCCTCAATGGGTAAATTTCATAATTCCGGGAATTTCATCAGCGACCATACTTGGATAGTTCGATAATTTGTATCTCGAATCACTTAGGGATAAGACGAGAGCGAGTGTTACATAATTCAACCATATCTTTCCGGGAAGAGCACTATCGGTTAGGCTATTTCGAAACATTCCAAACTGTTGGATTTAGATGGACAACAAATTCGAAGTTATACTCGGTTTCCAGTTTGAACAAGGGATAAGGAGACTTGATTAGACTAACCCACGGCGACGAACTTGAGGTACCATTAAGTTTGTGAGGTTCGTCGACCTTTTAAATGAGTTTCGTAGATGCACGCATCACACACTTAAACCATGAAATTCCCCATAGACGTACTGAGCTAAATAGAATAGTACAGGGAGGTATTGGGCGATATTTCAGTCCTATCTGCTTTATATTCATATGTTTTTACCGGCAGAAACAGGCTGGAATCAGTAAATATTAGTAAGTAATATATTGATGGAGACTCACCGGTTATGAATGAATATTCTATAGTTTGAGTGCACTGTGAACTCATTATGACCACTACAAAAGTATTTACACTCTTGTCCACTACTAGTTTTGTCGTCGTATGTTTCGGAAACAATGTATATGTAGATCTTCAAAGACGAAACGTTACTGAAAGCATGCTATCAATGTTTACACTGAAGTAACGTGACTTGAATCAGCAGATTTATAGATGTTGTTGTTCCGAATGTGTCCCGTTTGCTCTTTATACAGTGTGAGAATGTTTTTGGTTGTTTGCCCGACGCAGCACTTGTTGCAATCTATACGTTTAATTTCATATACAGGGTGAGTCTTTGACCACTGCATTAATTTTAACCAAAGATTCCTCTCATCAAATGAAACACTTTTTTCATTTAACATTATTCCAAATTCAGCTCAGGTAAAAAGATACAGGCTGTTGAAATTTTGAAAAAAAATCAGTTTTTATTTTGTAGCTTTGACATCCTTTTTTCGAATAAAATGAATGTTGGCGTAAAGTTTCCTATAACTATGATACATATTTTCCAAATATTAGTTATTTTCTACTTCTACTGGTTTTCTAGTTATGGACTCGTGGATTCATAAAACTAAACGAAATTAGCATAAAGAAAGCATATAAAGTTTTTTTCGAGTCATTTCAAGAATATTCCATCGTTTTGGAACATTATATTATTCTTCATCATTTCTCCTTAAACGCATCCGTTTTCGAGATATTCTTCATTGAATGTTTTAAAATGGAAAACTCCAGAAATTTCACTACTTTAATGGATCCGTCCCTGAGCGTTGGAATCCCGAATAAAGCTGTAAACCACGTTACCATACCTCATTCTTGTCCGCCAACAATGTCATAGATAATTTATATGCGGGAGTGTATTAGCACATTGTGAAATCTTTAAACGCTTGTAACTTTTTTCCTGAGCCGAATCTGGAAAAATGGTAAATGAAAAAAGTGTTTCATTTGATGAGAGGAATCTTTGGTCAAAATTAATGCAGTGGTCAAAGACTCACCCTGTATCCCCAATATACCATGTCCGGAGTTTTATCGAATTTATTCCCTAGTTGTTCCATTTCCGTAGAAGTTTTGAAAGCCATTTTTATATTAACCTTCTTAAAAATATTCTGGAGTTCGTTGTTTTTTTTGGATGGAACGTGAAAGCTTGGAAATCTTTTACTGTTTATATTTCTTTCATTAGGGTTATGTTACTGAAGAGAAATTTTTCTTTATGTTTGTTGATAATTTTCTAAACTAGTTGATGACTATACCCGTTTCTTTCGGGAATTTAGAAAATCATTCTTCCTTCTTTCTTGAAGTTTAAATTGCTTAGCCGAATACGAAATAACTGGTTGACAAGTTAATGAAAGCTGGCTGTTTTATGTGAGCTGGGAGCCACCGAATCAGACGAAATGTAAATATCAGAATTGGTAGGTTTTCTGAATATGTCAAATGGGTATTTACTGTTTAAGATACTGGTAAATTCATTAATATCAAAAGACTTCCATATCAAGATCAAAACATGGTTTGCAGGGAATGCAAATCGTTTCTCCATTCCTCGAAATCTAAAACATTCAAAAATCCCAACCATTACAATCACAAAATTATTATATAGCTCAAACACAAACCTTGGTTTTATTTGGGATCAGATAAAGGAGTAGATATCAGTTCGAACTTCTATATTCACAATAATGGCTGAAAAAATATGTCAATCGAGCTAAAATCCGGTATTCGATTGTAAAATGGCGACTTGTAGGTTTGTTCAAAATTTCAGCTGATTCAGACGCATAGTTTCTGAAATATAAAATTGTATAAGAATTTTATTTTTTTTTCTAATTATACGATATTCACGAACTCTCGAAAAAATTAGTACGTCAGCATTGTACAAGTAATTACTAAGTTGCAATTGGATCGGATTCTTATATTTTCAGTTTTGAGAAAATAACAACAAAATTCAAGATGGGTATAACTGCGAAACCGTTTGGCCGATTATGACTATTTACGAACTTAAAAGTAGAATTTGGATGCGTAAACCTACCCTGAAAATCGCAAGCCGCCATCACTCACGGTTCGAAAGTTATCGTGGCAATGGTCACCATCCAGCTACTGAACTCACCCAAGGCTGCTTGGCTTCCCATATGTTTTCAATATCACGAACAATATAGATCCGATCGCGTCGAATTTGGAACTTGGCTGTAAAATTAAGGTTTGGAACTCTCTAGAAAAATTTAAGCGATATCGGACGAATAGTTTCTGAGGTAGGAAGTTAAATGTCGCATTGCGCAACCTACCCTTAAAAGTGCAAGTGGCTATCTCTTGTCGTTCGAAAGTTATCGAGGTAACGGTCGTCCAACGAGATACTGTACTCGCCCAACGCTGCTCGGTTTCCAGTATTTTTGGCGCTCTAGTTCCTCGGAACTGAGTGCTTATCAATTTGCCCAAATGTCTGTAATTTTCGAATATTTCGATGAAAATGGTCTTAAACGATTTGGTTCGACTCACTGATCAAGAATCCGTGGTCGAAATTCATTCTGTCCGGCCGGCCGGTCCGGCCGGCCGGCCGGCCGTAAGCACGATAACTCTCGAACGGAATGAGCTAGAGAGTTGAAATTTTCAGAGTAGGTTTGGGGGATGAATATCTCGGCTAAGTTCGTTATTGGGCAAAATCGGACAAATGGTTTCGGAGTAACAAAAAAAAAATTTTTTTTTCACGAAACAAATTCCAAATTAAATTTTTTTTAATAAAAAGTTTTATCATGAGAATCCAATCATATCATTTTTAACTCTAACAAGCTAATACTTTCGGAGATATGATTTTTCAAAATTTCAATAATAAATCGTATTTCAACGTTGTCACAGAATAATATTATTCTATGTATGAATATGAATTGTCATAATGTCAAATGATGTTCCTGAGACTAATCAATCGAAGAATTGTGAGCGAAGTGAGTTAAATCTCAGTTGTTTGCTCCGATATTAGTTTTTCTCAGAAAATTCTTACATTTCGGAACTGAACATGAAGTAAGAGATCTGAGAGTAGTGAGACTGCTTTTCATCCATAGACATAGATATAACTCTCGAACGGAATGAGGTAGGTAGTTGAAATTTTCAGAGTAGTTTAGGGAGATGAATATCTCGGTTAAGTTCGTTATTGGGCAAAATTGGCCAGATTTAATTTGATTTCTTCCATGGTGCTTTTCTCATTCTCATGATTGCTCATTTAATCTTGATAAATAAACTATTATTTGAATTGAATTTCCTTTAGGATGCAGTTCTATTATATGAATACATTGATATAATTCCCAACTCTGAGAAACCAATACTTTCGGAGATATAATTTGTCTGTTTGAACTAGAGCGCCAGAAAGCTCCTGTCCACAGGGCTTGAACCCATTTTTTTCAATAACAGCTACAATAAAGATTCTATCGTTGTCAAATTTAGAACCTGGCTTCAGAATTAGGGTTTGAAGACTCTCGCAAAATTTCTGCGATATCAGATGGATAGTTACTGAGATACATAAGATATTCATAAAATATTCTAGGGATACGATCCTCATCAGTCTTTCTGTCGGCATTCTACAACTATTTACCATGTTTAAAAAATTAACTTCAAAACTGATTGGCCGTTTACTCCCATTAACGAAATTAACTGTCGAATTCGGATGCGCAAACCTACCCTGAAAATTTCAAGTCACTATCTCTTTCCGTTCGAAAGTTATCGTGGCAACGGTCACCAATCCAGCAACTGAACTCACCCAAGGCTGCTCCGATTCCAAAATGTATTTGCAATATCTATAACAAAATAGATCCGATCGTATTCAAATCTCGAACTTTGCTATAAGTTAGGTTTTGAAGGCTCTCGTTTCTGAGATACATAAACAGAACACCCTGTATAAACAGCTAGCATTCTTCGGTAAATAAATAGTGTGAATTCAAATTGTTTTCTTTCCTTTGAAATTTTGGGTGTAAATCTGAATCATATTCTTGACTTCATGAATTAACTTATACGTTTCCAAAAAACATGGTGGTCCCCCCTTGTAGCGTCCCTGAATATTTCTGACCTTGCGGACGATTAGAGACCACAGACAATGATAAAATATCGGTGTAGAGTAGTTACTTTGCCCCGCGGCGACGCGCCTGATGCGTGTACTCTCTTCTCTTTGCTTCTCCCAATTGAAATTCAACTCACCGAAGAAGCAAGTATAATTAAAAAGATATAACTGTTCATTGGGTTGTTCCTGATCCTGCCCGTTCGATTATGCGATTAATTTCGGAGAACAAAATTTTGATGTTATTGAAACTGGTCGGTGCGAAGTATTTCGGCACCCACCTGTTTTTTGGAATAACATAAATGTTGTCTTTTTGGGGATTCTTAAATTTCGTGATTCATGTTATTTAGTCTGATTCCATCAAAATAGAATCATTAATCACCAGTAATGATGGATATTTTAATCAGTTCGTTTCCTTGAATCTTCCGAAGAACCTCCAAAGATCAGAATATATCTGATCTCTTATCTCGGACAAGATATAGCATAGATTAGTCGAATTTAAGCGAGTATCCAAAACAGAGTGGTCAAGACCAATCTGTTTCTGTCATGACTAGCAGATTATGATTGAAACGATTTGGTCTTGACCACTATGTTTTGGTTACTCGCTTAAATTCCACTAATAACAAGGTAATTAAAAGGTTTCTTACTGAGTTTTCTCTACCAAACTCTGAAAAATATCTATAAAATAAAAATTAATTATTTTGTGATTTGCTTCTGCGTAAAACACACAAGATATTTGTCAGAAGCAATTAATTGATCAATGTTGCCTAACAAACAACATCAACGAAGAAACAACTATATCGTAACGTTTCGAGTCCATATCATACTCCTTTGTCAGACGCTTAACGAAAATCTTTAGAATTATTTTGTTGCTATTGTTATTGTGATATTCGATTCTGTTATTGTGATAATAATTGATTTCGACCACGTATTCTTGTTCAGTGAGTCGAACCAAATCGTTTAAGACCATTTTCAGCTAAAAATTACAGACATTTTGGCAAATTGGTAAGCACTCTGTTCCGAGGAAAAAGAGCGCCAAAAATTCGGTCTCCTTGGTGGGGAGTTGTTGGGAAGCACTAGATGAAAATTCGAAAAATATAGACATTTGGGCAAAATTATAGTGCCCTCGCACGAGCGCACAAAAAGACAACACATTCAAGATCGCCCTGTATGGATGAATCCAAAATCACGTTCTGTTCGTAAATATTGCATATATCTATCTGTGCTCGAAGCGATTGGATATTCCATTTAATCTACAGAGAGTCTTCACACCTTTGCGCCATTCTCACCAACTGTGGATGCATTGAATACTAATGATTCCACGAGTTCTAAAAGGTGAGTGGATTAAACTTGATGTGGTTAGTTGTTAGCTTCCAAAGGAATCTAAACCTTCATCTCATATTTATTATTAAAAACTGGAATCGAATGAAAATTAATAGTTCTTTCGAACAACCATACCATTGGACTTATTCACCATATATTACTATTTTCTATATCAATATATCATGTATAAATTTATTTCTTCATTACATTCAAATTAAATGATGAAATAGTATTAATAAATTAAGAAATTCTCAGAAAATTCCTTGATGAACATTTTTGTGAGTAGTGGATTGATTTTAGAAGTCCCATCACATTCCATGAAGACAGAAATTGACATATCATGTCAACTGCGCAATAATTTTGTCGAAACTTTCGAACTTTTCACCAAAAATGTTCTGAAAAAATTCCATTTGACTGACTGATTTAAAATCAGTATTGAAATGGATTTCTGTCCGTCGTCTGTCCTTCCGATAACTTTCGAAATAACGAATCTAGATACTCGCAAATTGCGGGGTAGGTTCAATGCCAAAATGTGCTGTTTGAGATTCGATGGCGTTGAAATTGACTAAGGCATGAGACTAACGATCAATTTGATGGCATCTACGGGGTGAGGTTCTAAGCTCAAGCGCTCAAAGAAGTGTCACTGGGGAAAGATGGTATCATCTGTCATAGTTCACGATTTGGTACTCGGTCGAACCAAGACCGAAAGAGAGAAATAGGGTGTGTGACAAAACAGAGCCTTGGGGCACTCTAGCATTCACGTTTAAACTCCCGGAACTGACACCAACCACGACCACATGAACGCTTCTGATACTAGATTATATTGTATATTATTGTAGGGGGTACAGTTGCACTGTGACCTTAAGGTATATTTTTGCCCTCCATCAGAGCTGTCGATGTCACCACCATCAACAGCTCGCCTTCAAGTTCTGATGAACTCCAGTATCTGAGATGGCTTAAGGGAGGCTACATCTTCGCTCCTGCAGATTTCTTGCATTGGTTTGAGATGGTGAGGCATTCCGTAATCAGGTGATCAGGAGTTTCATCCTCCTCCCCACAGAATCTGCTCTCATCAGTGTCTGCTAACCCTAACCTCATCATATGCTTCCTAAGACAGCAGCGTGCAGCGTGTTCTACTGAGAACCATATACTTCTTTGATCTAACAAAGTGTCAAAGTTCCGGAATAACTTTTTTGAGTGATACATTCCTGGGAGTTCTCCAGAGTAAGTATACCTTTTTCAGTTTCATCTTTCATCCGAAATTTACTTCTGTAGGTGTCTTTACCTACCCCACAGTAGGGTTCTGAGCCAATGAAAGGGGTTCGTGCTCGTTTCTTGGCAAGTGTCTTGGTCTCCTCATTTCCTTTAATTCATCAGTACCAGGAACCAAGGAGACCCTGTTGTTCTTCCCTACTTCACTTTGTTTTCTTCGGCACTTCCATATTAGCTTAGACTTGATTACATGGGATCACATAGCTTTCATAGCAGCTTGACTATCATAATGGTTAGCTATATCACACCTCCGATAGTTTCTTCCTAGGTTAATTTCCACGCATCATTCGATTGCAAGTATTTATGCCTGAAAGACGCCCGGATAGGAGCATAGCTATAGTGAGCACTTGGTACCTGCCCCAGATGCTCAAGTGCCAGGTACTATATTGGTTTTGGAACCGTATGTGCACCATTTAATGGTATTTTTTTTAAGAACTTGATGGATGATGATGGATTTTTCAAGAACTTGGTAGATTCCCAATCTCAGTCTTTCTTCCTACCTAACATCGTAGTGAGGTTCCTTTTTTGCTTACTATCTTAAACATTTCGTCACTAGGAAGATTAGCTGATGAAATGTAAAGTAAGAGAGCACCAGGCTTTCTAGATTTTAATACTCTCATTACCTGTTAATTCCCTAGATATTATGAGAATGGCTTCATGGGCCATTTTGTCTATCACTAGATGAAGGGGTCTGAGATTTGTGACAATCTCAAGTATCCTGGTAGGACAGGTTCCCCAAACTCCTGTGACACACACACACAGGCTAGCCTTTTTCTTTGTCGAGGGTTTTCCTCGTTCGATTCTGGCTTATTTTTGTATACCTACCATATACCATATGAAGACAGCTTACAAAGAGGAGCCTGATGCCAGACCACTGAAACGAGTTCAAAAAATCATTGTAAAAATTCATCCCAATAAGGTACTAGGTACTCATAATCCCAGAGTGTGTTTCTTAAAGATATACGTAGATGACGTAACTTTGACGCAGATTCAAAATATCCACCGGCACAACGAATAGTGCCTTACTGAAACGTTTATGGTTCAATGAATTTGTTATTTGATTCATATTTATATTATGAACAATTTTATAAATATTAGTTCAGTCAATCTGGCATTTCGACGGTACAGAAAATAACCAGTGGCTGAATCTTTGTTAATAGTTGGAGAATGATGTTAGAAAAGGGTTTATTGGGTCGGCCACGTTGGAGCGTGATGCGTGTTTTGAAAAACTCAAAAAAATTTTGAAATGCATTTATCTCGTGATCTATGCATTTCACAGGAAAATTTATTCGAGAAAAAATGTAGAGGACATCGATATCTACAATTAATCTCATTGGTGCTATGCCGTACAACAAAAAATGCACGCAGTAGGTGGCGCTAAATTTCCAAAATAAGAGTTTTTCCACTTTTTTGCTATTAAATTTTCTTTTTTCAACTATATTGTAAATGTAAAAGTTGTTCCTTTTAATATTACGAACAACTTTTATTTAAACATTTTTTACATACAACTTACCGTTTTGAAGCTACAGCTTGCTGAAGTTTGAAAATTCCATTACAACGATTTCACAAAGTATGAGGACAGCTGTGGTGCATATAACTGACGTATCCGTTAGCAGCACTGCGATGTTAACGCAGCGCTGTATTACACTATAACTTTCGAACGGTAAGTTGTATATAAAAAAATGTTTAAATAAAAGTTGTTCGTAATATTAAAAGGAACAACATTTACATTTACAATATAGTTGAAAAATGAAAATTTAATAGCAAAAAAGTGGAAAAACTCTTATTTTGGAACTTTAGCGCCACCTACTGCGTGCATATTTTGTTGTACGGCATAGCACCAATGAGATTAATTGTAGATATCGATGTCCTCTACATTTTTTATTGAAAAAATTTTTCTGTGAAATGCATAGATCACGAGATAAATGCATTTCAAAATTTTTTTGAGTTTTTCAAAACACGCATCACGGTCCAACGTGGCCGACCCAATAAACCCTTTTCTAACATCATTCTCCAACTATTAACAAAGATTCAGCCACTGGTTATTTTCTGTATCGGAACGATTTAATTTTTGCCAGATTGACTGAACTATATGTCCATGTAGCATTTTATTTTCTTGATAAACTTCTGAACGGCGCCATCTATAGTAAAGAAAACCAAGCTCTTGTGATGTATCCCAAAATCTAATATATCATGAAATACGGAACCGCTGTTAATTATTCTCATTTTTTATACTGATATTTATCTGGGCCACGACCTTAACGCATGTTTGATTTCTTATTAACTCAGTTATTTTGGGAGCTTTGTTTAGAGCGATAAATTCGGTGAAATAAAGATTAGATAACGCTCACATGTGGGTAAAATTTGTTTGTTATATGAATTAGGAATCCAAGCCATTTTCATCATATAATCTTCTGATTAATGCTAAACTAATTCAACTGATCAATATTTTTGGTAAGCTACATCTATTCTCACATTCAAGTCGAAAATGGTTTAATGAGTGCCCTCAGAATGGATTACAAAGGGGCACATGCAGATTATTCGATGGGTACAGGACACATTTTCTCATGTGTCCAAACGACTCCATGTCAGTTGAGTTTGTCTTGAGAGATATGAAGTGGCTTACGCCAAGACAGCGTAAGCAGGATAGCTCATCTACTAAAAAATACACCTCTATAAAGTTAGCAGAGCCACTTGAAAGTTTATGAATGAAATCTATTGCATCAATTGTCGAATAATTGTCGAGAATTTGTCCTGAGAAAAAAAAAATATCACGAGCTTAGTTGCTCTGCTAACTCAATATTTAATTAGCAGTGCCACTGTCATCACATTGTAATGAATTATTGTCGAAGTCCCTCTGACGTGAAAAAGCCATTCCTTATAGCATATAACAACTCCTCCTAAAAGCAAGGCCAATCAACTCCCATCACTGTTTTAGTGAATGCTTAAATCACCGTTGAAAATTTTATTTCAAGTGTAGATTCTTACTATTTTTATGTCCAAATTACCGAGGACTGTTATCAACTCATTGTCCAGATTATATGGTAGAAAATAAAAGGGAGAACAGAAGATGAAATACATGCCATAGAAGAGCAGGAAGGGTTCAAGCCAGGAAGATCATGCGTTGACACCATTTTTTGCCTGAAACAGCTTGTGGAAAAAAAAAACAGAGAGAAACTTGATTTTTGTGTACTTGCAGAAGGCTTATGGTAGTGTACCACTCGCTAAATTGTGGAAGACCTTGTGTTGAATCCTGATACTTTTATCAGGATATAATATATTTTCGAAGGACCAGAATTATACAACCTGATTGTTTTATCAGGGGGGTGAGTGAAGGGGATATACTTAACTTTAAGCACCCAGTAGTAATCTCGTTGATTACTGCGTAAGTTGCTACTTGCAATAAAATAACAATTACGAGAATAGGAAGTGGTGAAATATTCTAACGCACTTTTAACACAACAACAATATGTATTTTCTTGTTACCGACAATGTAATAACAAGCACGAAGTATTGTACAATGCAATATTGATACAATATAAAATTTTTCTTCTATATGAAAAAGGAAGAAGTGACTACTAAGTTGCTAACGAAGACAAGGCGACGTTATAGCTTTGCGACAGATCAAGGATAGTAATGAATTTGTACAGTGTAATTGTATATAAAAGCCCAGATAGAAGGAACTATAGGAGGTTCCTTCACCTGGGTAAAAAAGGGAAAATATTAACAATGATTGGGGGCTCGATCTTAAAACCGCCCCAGGTATGTTATAACAATACTAAATAAAATTTTTGTGTCTTTGGTTGAATTCTTGAATAATTCCTCCATTACACTTCCATGAAAATAGTAAAAAAATTTGATTTATTGCGTTTTTGCAGGTACAGATTCGAAAATGATCAATGAATCTTTGATCTTCGAAGACAGATTCGAAGTGTAACTCCCTCTAATCATTTTGTAGAGTTTCATTTCAATCAATAAACATATTATCGTGCCTACGTAGCTCACTTTTTAGATTATGAGATGTTCTGTAGCTTCAATAAAGCAAAAAAATCATTGCCAAATAATTTTAGATGTCTTCATCTCTCTGGAATTTATATGTGGTGACTGGTGTTGATTTATAACTTGTAAAATAAAAAAGTTTTCAACATAACACGAATATTTCCTGTTTTACAGTTATAAATCTTTCAATGGATTACCGCGTGTTCTAATGTCGAACGTCTCATTAATGGCTCATATATCTGAATCGCTGAAAACACGTGTATTTTTAATTTTCTATTCTTGCTTCTATTGGATTTTGTGTGCGTTACGGAATGGGAACGTATAAAACAAATTGAGGATGAGCAGGATAAGCTGAATTATCATGTTCAAACTTACTGATAAATTAGATAGTTGTTATATTATTATATAGCATTCTCGTTTTCTAAAACGTGATGACTAAAATTGCACAGCAAGTTTTTCAGAGTAAAATTTCCTCATGATTTCGAAGGGGGTCGTTCCTTCCTGCCTATTTTCTGGAGATATGAATTCGGACCAAATGAAAACAAGCTGTTTCACAACAATGATTTTTTATGGTTCTTCACAGTTCCATACATTAATAATTACTTCAGCAAAAACAGTAGCTGATGGATACTTGTGATATATCAGGTGATCGTTGCTTCGGTGCATACTTTCTCGAGATATGGAACTGAAACGGACGGGAATAAGCTTTTTCCCCCACAGGTTCTGCAAAGTTCTGCTAAATGCCATCACTGTATATTAATCTCTCAATAGTTACTTAACTAATCTTAAATCTCAGAGCCCTTCATCAAGTGGTAGAGAAAATGGCCTATGAAGCCATTCTAGGGATATCTCGGAAAGGAACAGGTAATGGGAGTATTAAACACCTGGTCCTCTCTTACCAGGTAAATTTCATCAGCCAATCTTCCTAGTGACGAAATGATCAAGAAAGTAAGCACAGAAAAGAACTTCCCACGATGTTCGGTAGGAAAGAAGACTGAGACAGGGAATCCAACACCCAAGTTCTTAAAAGAAATGCCATTAACAAGGTACACAGATGGGTCAAAAACCACTACAGGATCTGGCGCTGGAGTATATGGGCCAGGCACCAAAGGCTCACTATCGCTATGCTCCTATCCGATTATCTTTCAGGCAGAAGTACGTGCAATAGAAATATGTATTGAAATGAACCTAGAAAGAAACTATCAGAGATCTGATATAGCAATCCACTCTGATAATCAAGCTGGTATTAAAGCTCTGAGCTCCCATGTTATCGAGTCCAAGCTAATATGGGAGTGCCGAAGAAAACTCAATGAAATAGGCAAGAACAACAGGGAATTATAGCACACTTGCCAAGAAAGGAGCACAAACCCCCTTTATTGGCCAGGAACCCTACTGTGGGGTTGGTAGATACACCTACAAAAGTGAATTTCGGATGAAAGAAGAAACTTAAAGAGGTATTTTGTGGAGATCTCTCCTCGGAATGTATAACTCCTAGAAATTCCTCCGGAAATTCGATACTGTCAGATCCATGAAATACTTGGACCTCAGTAAGAACACGCTGCACCTCCTCACTAGTTTCCTCATTGGGCACTGCGGCCTTAAGAAGCATATGATGAGATTAGAGCAAGCAGAAACTGACGGTTGCAGATTCTGTTGGGAGGAGGATGAAACTCCTGATCACCTGAAATCGGAATGCCTCGCTATCTCAAACCAACGCAAGGCATGCTTTGGGCAAGAAATCTGCAGGAGTGAAGACGTAGCCTCCTTGAAGCCATCCCAGATACTGGACATCATCAGAACTCTGGAACTGGAAGGTGAGATGTAGATGGTAATGATATTCATAGCTCTGACGGGGGAGCACAAAAGACCAGAAGGTCGCAGTGCAACGTTATCCCCTACAACAATATACTTCTCTAACAACAGCAGTGGGTCAGGCATACTTGGGTTATCTGAGGTAATCGTTGCTCTGCTGCACATATTTGTTCAAGATATATGGCTACTTCTGATGTGTGGGATGATCGTAGCTTCGCTATCTAATTTCTTGAGATATGAAATTGGATCAGACCGAAACAAGCTTCTCCCCACCACAGCTGGTGTATCATTCTCAATTCCACTACTGAGTATTCATTCATGAATAACTTCTTCAGTAATAGCAGTTGGTGATGCATAAATGTGATATCTGAGGTGATCGTTGCATCGCTGCATATTTTCTCGAGATTTCGAATTGGAACGTACGAAATAGGCCTTCGTCGAACCCACCAAACGTGATATCATACCAGGCATATTCATGAATAATTAATTTAGTGATAGAAGTAGCTGATGCATACTTCTGATATTTGTGGTGATCTTTGCTTTGCTGCATAATTCGTCGAAATATGGAATTGAAGCAGACGAAAACAAGTACAGCACATATTGTGCATAATTTTCCTCAATTCCATTATTGAATTTTCTACAATGAATAGTTACTTCAGTAGAAGCAGTCGCTGTTGCATACTCGTGATATCTGAGGTGATCGTTGCATCGCTACATCGTTGCATTTTCTCGAGATTTCGAATTGGAACAAACGGAAACAGGACTTCGCCAAACACACCAAACGTGATATGATACCAGGCACATTTTTCAACCGTAACGGTCGCTGAGCAGCTTTCTCAATCCGACAGGATTTATGGTGGGCTGGTACCAACTGAACACCCACGCCACATTTCTATATAAACAAATTTCTTGAGTTCGCGAACGATAAATTTCAAAGTTTGATATATTATTCGCTCTCTGCTCTCTACTTTGTTGGAAATGAGTGCGCAGCACCATCTCGAATTAGCAGATATGTTCTTCCCCACTGTTCCGTTGAAAAGTTATGGCACCAGACCATTGTGAGACGTAGACGGGTGATTAGGCAGAAGGGTTTTTTGTTGCTGTTAGGTAGGCAAACCTACAACACCCATCGTCGATTCCTCATTAGTCATCATTTACGGGGCATGTTCCACGAGGAATTCGTTATTGAAACAACTGAATTTTGTTGTTATTCACCGAGCGCTAACCAATTTATGAATGGGAGGTTCCCATGAAATTGGTCCAGAAGGTGATGGATTGGTTCCTATTCTCGTTTGGATTTTGGTCTGCGGGAGCTACTGTAGAGAGTAGAGGGTAATGGGCTAGACGTTCATGGTCTGTGACGAAAAAACATTATTCTCCAAGGGCGAGAAAAGTTTTCCAATGTATTTCAATATAATGGGTATAAGTTAATAGCTGAATGTTGGATCTCAATCAAAGGATGAAAAATTAAGCAATACAAGCTTATTCTCTAACAAACGATGGAAATCAAGTATTTGAAAGGCGAATCATCCTTATGGAGGATTTTTGCCATTTCAGGTAAAGAAATGTTAAGTGTGAAAATTACAAATTTCTCAAGTTTTTTGTTGTTATCCTAGCCTTCTAACATTTTTACTCTTTTGAAGATGTCTGCCCACTAGCTGGGAGCTCAACTATTTACCTATGCTTCCTGAAATATAGGGAAATAACTGATAAACTGATTTGTAATTGGTTTAATCAAAGATTCTTTCGATTACAACAAATGAAAAAAACACTCAGCTCGGGAAATCAATCTTCCTCTGGGACTTTGTCCAGGGAAAACTAAGGTACTCTTCCAAAGGTACCAGGCACATTTAATTATTCCTCACGACCAATCAGGATCTTTCCGGGTTGATTCTTCAAAAAGAAGCTCAGGATCTCTCCAGATAAAGTTTAGAAAATGTAGGGATCAGTCCAATTTCAAAACGTCGAAATATTCAAAAGGATAAATTTGATTCCAATCCCAACTGTCCAAGTTTAATTTTCGCTCCAAGCCAAGACATGTTAGGTAGGGTTCAGCTCCAACCCAAACCCAAAGCTAAAAATAACGAAAGCAGTCGTAACACACATTACTTTTCAAAAAACATCATTTCTCTGTACGAATCTGGGGATATAAGTTAACAATATACAGACATTTAGTCATCAACACAAAAAAAACACCAGGCATATAATCCTTCGAAAATTGAAGAAACTCTTTCCTGATTCGTTCAGAATAACATCAATATTAAATTGCATACACCACAAAAAATTGTATTGATTCGAAATAATCAAACTTCAAATACTCTATTTGATTTTCTAACAAAAAAGGGGTGCAAAACTTCACCAAGTAATTCCAATGTCAAACAATCACGTAAGTCAATGTACAAAACCAATTTTAATGTCCCAAAAACATATTCGAAAGTTACTCACCGCCAAACTTTGATATGCACAAATAAACACACAAACTGTTTTATAAGATTTATAGAACACCATTTATTTTATCTCAACTATTGAGAACAAATGAATCTTATGAGAACCGTAAATGGAAACTTATCACTTCGTCAGCTCAGATCGGAAAAGCCGAATGACGGAGCTTTCAAGTTCAGCCACGAACGTATCAGCACAGAAAACCGTTGACTCACAGAATCGAAAACATAAATTTAATATACTCAAACAATCTCTATAATAAATGAGAGACGAACGGACTAGTAGAGACCATAGTTCAGAGCAATCCACAGAATGTGATTTCATCGAAGTTGAATAGCTACATACCACGGTGTCATCTCATCAACTAGTGGCAGCTTTACCTTAAAGCGATAATCCTTTTGTACTTGTAATCTCTATAATACATTGAAATATTAACTGTGGAATATCAAGAGATTCATTAGACAAAAGATTCCTAATTTAGATTGAAATAAATTAAAGATTTCAAATTATAATGTGACCATTAAATCGAATTCACATTTCAATGGTTGCGAACTACAGAATTCTTAAACAAGGTGTATGTTGAACTATGAAGGTAGAGACGGGGGAAAATTTTTGAATGTAACATATTTGCATGATTGAAATAAATTAAAATGTGATGTTATATAAAAGAATTTATTCATTAGACAAAAGATTCCTAATTTAGATGGAAATAAATTAAAGATTCCAAATTATAAGGTGACCAGTAAATCAAATTTACGTTTCATTGGTTGCGAACTACAGAATTCTTAAACAAGGGATATGTTGAACTACGAAGCTAGAGACGAGGGAAAATTTTTGAATGTATCATATTTGTATGATTAAAATGAATTAAAGTGTGATGTTATATGAAAGAATTTAGCGTGACGGGATTTTTATACGGTTACAACCAAATTTCAGCTCTCCAGGACTTCAGGAAGTACTCTTGTTTGAGTGATTTAATTTACAGATTTGCGCCCTGCTGTATATTTATTGTATATTGTTTGTAGGGGTTAACGTTGTACTCTGACCTCAAGGTCTATTGTGCCCCTATATCAGAGCTGTCAATGTCATCCCTACAGCTCGTATTCCAGTTCCAGGGTTCCGAAGCTTATAGTCTCTGGAATGGCTTCAAGTAGGCTACGTCTTCTCTCGTGCTGTTTTTTTGCCAAAAGCTCCCTTGCGTTGGTTTGAGATAGCGAGGCATTCCGTGATCAGGTGATCAGGAGTTTCACCCTCCTCCCCACAGAATCTGTACTCGTCAGTTTCTGCCAGCCCTAATCTCATCATATGCTTCCTAAAACAGCAGTGCCCTGTGAGGAAACCAGTGAGGCGGTGCAGCGTGTTTTTACTGAGATCCATATAACTTCATGGATCTGATAGTGTCAACGTTCCGGAGAAACTTTTTGGAGTGTTAGCCTCCTCATTTCCTTTAATTCCCGAGTGACCACTACCAAGGAGACCCTGTTGTTCTTGCCTACTTCATTCAGTTTTCCTGGACTCTAGAGGTTTTGATGGGTCAGTCAGTCCGAGGTAAAATCGATGTTGTTCATGTATTAATAAAAGCTCAAGTGTAAAAGTCGAACAAATGAAGTGTAGTCTGTTTGATGAGTCTACTAATTACATCTTACCCTGAGAATTTTGGCTACCTAGTGTTATCCACGCCCCATCTCTATCAGAGATTGAAAATACGTCGAAAGGCTTCCAGAAATGGTAGGTAGTGCACTGCTCTTTGGCACGTCTTGGCAAGGGCACTTCTGTGCTCCAGACAGATTCAGACAGGGAGATAAAATCATAGACGGGTCCTCCAAGGAAGCGCAAAGCCCTTAACTTTTGGGCTATAAATATGTATCCGATTCGTGGAAATTGCAAAAAGTGTAGAGAGGTGTAAATAAATATATTAACAAAAAGTACATAAAAGTGTCATTCACACAATTCAAGTAGAGTCACAATTTTTTTTACGGAAGTATATAACAATTAGCTCCATAGGGTAAATGCAAGTCCTTCACAATATTCCTCATCTTCTTCAGATAAATATGGTTGTTGTCGATTACTACACAAGAATCTGCAAATAAACAGAAACAGCATTATAAATGCATGCACCCGGTCATCTATTTATATAGTAGGACATACGAAGAAAGAAGAAGAACACACTGGGTTCAACAAACGTCATCCGCAATTTTTTGCGAACCACCGAACACCACGGCCGGTCGCCTCAATCTCGACACAATCAATGGCTTCAGATCTGATTCGTTTGTATTTCAATAAATTTAAATGTCCCACTTCTCGGGGGGCTACCGTTACACCATCCGGCGAAATAGATTACCAGATCGCCAAACTGAACTCCTCTCTGGCCGTGTTAAAGACGAGGTCGTGGCACGTCCGGCTCGGTGCATCCTGCAACGACCACAGAGAAAGATCGACATCACAGAGAAAGACGACTAACGTCTATGCCAGCGAGCGATACGGAGCGTAGAGGAGCCTGCGAACGCGCAAGCCGTTATATTTGGCAGAACAGCGGCGGCCGTTGCGTTGCATTGCCTGCTTGATGTGTGCCAAGCGGGACTTTCGGTCGGGGGGCATTGGAGGGAGTGGGGGGCAGACGTAGCTCTGGGTCAACGGCCGCTGAAAGTGAAAAGAGAGGAGGAGTTTCTGCACAAGGATATTCGCGCTGCGTTGCCATATGATTCCAGATAACATAAATAGCGTGAAAAATTGCTATGCGTACTGAGCGAACATAGACGTTTCGATAGTTCGATAGCTCGAAGTTCATCTGACTCATCGGGAAACCAGATATCATATGCATCCTTCAGGATTGATGTAATTTCCTCGGAAGTAACGAAGTATGAGTGGAGGTTGTTTAGCATATGCCAGTAGTATTCGATAATACTCTATTTGATACTTATACTTCAACTTAATCGAACAATTGGTCTTTTGTAGGTGCTGTTCTAACACTATCTGCATATCATGCGGTCGTCATTGTGATGGGTACATAATTCACACCAGTATATATAAGTGATTCCTAGGTCCTACAAGGAGACCCATTAGCTCTTCAGAGCTTGTGCGCATTAGGCATCACTGTTAATTTTTGACCCGTCATTGAATGGTGCCCCAGGTAACATAGACCTCGTATAGAGATGTCTAGGAGGTTACAATGAGGATGTATTGCGAGCTCCTATTGTGAGATCCTCAAGATATCGCAAGTGTATCGATAATAGGAAATTCCTACTGCGGAGTTCCTCAGAATATTACATATGTAACCAGAATAAGACATTCATATTGCGAGCTTCTCAAGATATCACACAGATAACCAGAATGAGACAAATTCAACAAGAATAGAAAATTAGAGAGCGTGTTTTAGGGATTTACTTCATCACTAGCTACTTCTCATTTCCACTGGAAGATGGCGCAATCGTTTACGCTGTACCTGGAAGAACAACCGCATCGTTAATAACCCTAGTGAAATCTCAAACTACGCATCAAAGTGAAATATCCGGCGTCAAACGTGTACTGCACATTTGGGGGATCTTCTCTAAATACTGCTCAGGTTGAGCAGTCTGAGAACTTCTCCATGTGATATATCTGAGATGTAAGGGCTCTTGCCGACCTCCTAGTGATATCGAAGTGAATCTCATGAGCTTCTCCATGTGATTTATCTGAGATATTTCAGGGCTCATCTCCTCTGGGGGACATTCAGAGGAGATATAGTGATCTTGACGACTTCCCTGCGATATCCCAGCGAACCTCTCAAACTATTCCCCAAGGTGAGCTGTTTGGGAATTTCCCTGTGTGATATCTCAGATATATTCTAGGGCTCATCCCCTGTGGTGTAAATATGGAGGAGAAATAGAGTTCTGGATGACCTCCCAGTGATTTTTCAGCGAACCTCTCAAACTATTCCCAAAGTCAAGCTTAACTTTCCAATGTGATATATCTGAGATGTTACTGGGCTCATCCCCTGTGGCGGACATTGAAGCTGGTAGAGAGCTATTGGCGAACTCCCAGCGGTATCGTAAAAGGCGTCACAATATCCTGGAAAGAGCTTGCCGAGATATCTTTGGATGTCCCTGTGTTGTCTGGGTGTACAACAGTATCATAGTGATGATAACTCTTGAATATCTTAGATACGATATTTCTCCCAATATGTTCTTGGCCAAGGTTTCGTCTTTATTGAATAGAAATTATTCTCTTCCATATCTGGATAATTTTATTTTCAACAGCCCGCCTTGAATTCAAGCAAGTATCACAATATCACTTGAATGAAGCCATTTGTATTTGAATTTAGACATACTTGTTTGAAAATAACGGAGGTCAGGAGCTTTGGCGCCCTTGCTCAGATTAATAGCCAGATCAATCACCCACACGGAAAAAAAATATTGTACCTAATATATGAAATTCATATACTGACTAACTGAATTTCATATACTCGGCGTGACAGAAGAACTTACATCTAATCTTATCTGACTGCAGCACCTATTCATAACACGCATCCGGACCTTGAAACTAATCTACTTTCATATTATTAGTAACAGGCAGGTCTGAAGAATCTGATGATTTTGACATATTGAACTAGAACCATCGTATACCAATGTAGGACCCTGAGCATATAAAAATGAGAATCTAATCAGATTAACAGTATACCAACGATTTTAAGTACTAGTTAGTCCCGCTTTCTAACCTAGCATTATTGTCATATATGGGTTATATTCCAGTCATATTAGACTTATGATTCAGTCATATGAATTTAGTAACCTCATCATATAAAGCTATATTCTTGATTCTTGGAATATAAAACTAGTAACCTCGTCATATTAGTCTTCATTTCTCGTTTATCTAGCAGATGATGATCTATTATCATATTTATACGTATGCGCCCGGAGAACCGAAAAAAATTATTCGAAAAAGAAGTTTTTTCGAATCATTTTGATCATTTCTTCAGGTACATCCATATGTATCAGATGAGATCAATATCAGCCAGATAAACAAGAAATCGAACATCATCAGAATAGATAGGAATATCATAAAAAAACTCAAGACAAACAAAAACGATTTTATCCTAGGAAAATTTATTGATCTCTTCACATAATGAAAATGAACATATAAAATTCTAACATAGAAAATATTCAATAAAAATTAATAACAATTCTTGTGCCAGTCTGTCACATATGCATAAACACTATAAAATATTATAAATAACATAAAAAATTACTAGCTTCAATACTACAAAAGGTATATATATACATTAATTTGGTATTTAATACTGAAGTCAATGAAGGGTTCGTGTTCTAATGAATTTCATTAAAAAAGGTCTCAAATTCTGATCCCTCAGAAAAAGCATTAGTTTCGCCGTCAGTGTCTGTGGATTCGACTATTGAAGTTTGTCCAATACTGGGAGATTCGTACTGAAAATAAAAAGGACCATTTGGAGAAAAAATTTTGGAAAATGCAATTTGATGATTCTAATATTAGCATATCATTGATAGCCTTAAATAATGAATTTTATCAGAAAATTCTAGAGTTTAAAAAAAAAAAGTTATACAAATTTGAATCATAATAGGTACTACATAATACTCACACTGGCACTTCCATTTCCTACATGAAGAGCGAGTGCCGTTTGAAATTTACGGCAAGGACCAATCTTCGGGATTAATATTTTCAACGTGTATTGACTAAGCACTTTAACGGACCCTGGATCAATTCCCTCATCTGCAAGAAAAATATACAATAGATAAGCAAATAAATCAGGGGCTCATTTTTTTCAAAATGGTTTTATTCCATCATTATTCTTATGGATGTATGAATCATAATCATCAAGAATCGCATCTAAACGTATCCAAAGTATTTTTGAATTCCCCCATCCCAATGTAAATATGTAATTAGATGTTCGATGTAACATCTCAAATTAAAAAGCTGTTTGAGTTATAATCATCTTCATAGATTGCAGATGTGAACTGAGATTTTAATTGGATGTGTAATTTCGATTTTTTGCAATGTTAATGAAGGAAAATTTTAAAACGATCACTGATGATTTTCATTCATAACAAAAACATTTTTCAATACTCCAATTTCTTCATTTTCAATTATTTAAAATGATAAAAAATGTATTTTTGACGTTGTTTTTTTATAGCTAACCTAAACTAACATAACCTAACCTGAACAAATATTTAATGCTTGTGGCTTTTACTTGATGCAAATCCATATTAACTCAATGAAAAATTCTATATAATTCTAATAAGTGTAAATCGTATATAATTTTTCATTGACTGAACAAATATGTGAAATATATTAAAAACTGGCGATAAACTGCAAATTAACCTCATATTTTTTTATAATTTGAACCTCTACAAACAATGTGAATAAGTCCCTGTATTCTACGCAAAAATGCCTGTATAATGTTATTGTTTCAGAGAAAGTGGTTATGATTCGTTTTCCATTTAGCCATTACTCCAATTTTCGTTTATAAATCAAACCAAAAGAAGATACGAAAAACGCGGATAGTATAATTTCATCAGTTTCTCTAAAAATAAACCAAGGATATGGTATTAGATTTCCGCTATCTCTTATAGTTCGGAAGTTGTAACAATGAAACATCAAAAGCGCCCCCCTAAATGAAAATAATTTATTCTCAGAGTGGAGTATTACTGACGTATTTACATACTTAAAAAAAATGAAAGATTCTGATGTATATAGACATGAATTCATACCCAAATAATTCAAGAAAATATTTTCCAAGTATAATGCACTATCAATCAATAAGCGAATGGCGTGTAGGTACTTACCTATAGAAATCTTAAAATATATTCCAAATTTAAATCCTTCAGGAAGGCTTCCATTCTTGAAATCGCTCACTAAAGTAGGTACCTATAAGTATATATTGTTCTTCGGACAAATATAAAAATAATAAAATATTACTGAATGGAAATGCCCTATACACAACACGTCAACTTCCGCAACCTACTGCAAGTTTGTGAAGATTTAGGCGGTCATTGGGTCATTACTTCTCTTCTTGAACAACGAATGTTCAATTTGAACAGACGGGATAATTCCATTTATACGACGGGAATACTAGGACCGTGCGAAATGTTATAGTATGGTTGAGAATATAACGTGTATATAACGCTCTATTCGATCTATAAGCTAGATAACTGTCATTAGACCACGATTTCTAGAAAGATTGATTTTTTGATTCGTGTCGGAAAGGGTTTCTAAATCATTGAAACATTATATCGACAATATAGGAAATTCATATTACTGGTATATGTTACATGTTCGTACGACGTCGTTCTGGATCATTTTTTTCCGTGCACCCAGGTTTTATACTTGCCAAGGCAGCTTGGCTTCTAGGAAGAATATAATTTTCACAATACTCCCAACGATATAGATCCAATCGAGTACAAATCTAGAGATTGGCTATAAAATAAATTTTTGAAGGGTCTTGCAAAATTTCAGCGATATCTGAACTGTTATATAGGTAAAAACATATCAAAAAAATTCTATTAAATCATTGAAATCGTGAATCTATGGAGCTCTAGGACCTCCATTTCGGAGGTTCTAGAGCTGAAGGCAGAGTTGGTTGCTCACTCTTGGTGTGGTGTCACCTATCTTCATTTTTATTTCCATCTTTTCCTTGGTTTCTTGGTTGCCCTGTCCTGAAGAAGCCAACTAGCAGAAACACGTGTCGGCAGGTACCAGCAGATTTATTTTTAATCTGCTCCTTTTACGGAATTACCCGTTAAACCTTTTCACTTGTATTCGAATATTGCTGTCTATTGGGTTAACTCAAGATTATCGTATAAGGAATTCTACTGGTGAGCCAATTTTTCACCACCCTTTTACACATATCATCCAGAGGGTTGGAAAATTCGTGTTCGTATTATCCTTCTCCACCATTGTTGGCTTGATGGCTTCAGAAAACGGCTAAACGTAACGCCATGAAAATCAATCTAACGGCGATTAATCGCAGAGGAAAGGTAGCCACTCAACCAGACTATATCTTGAGATCACACCGTTGTCCAACTTCCCTTTCAGAGGATAGACTCTTTGACCATATGGCACCACCATCTTGTTGGAAACAAATGTCAAGTCTATCCAATTCTGTTAAAATAGTCTTTCAACATGGTACTAACTCTATTGTCCTTGAGATGGCGGATATTTGCATCGACGACAAAATATGTTCACACCCCCTGCATGAAATCCAAAACACACCATCACCATTTGTGGTTGTGTTGAAACCTCTTGAAGCACATGCTGGTTGTTGGGTTCCAATAATGCATATTTTGAGTTATGCGTTGAGAGAGTTAGCCAAGATTTCTAGAGAACAATTGCCCCAATATGGTTGAGTGATTTCCAATTGCTGTCAATGGAGTGCAATCGCCTTATTTGGCTCATTTTGAACTGAAACCATTCAGGCTCCGATATGCTTGGTACTTCAACCAGTCTGTTGACTCACTGACACAGGAACATCCAATTGTGATTATTCTGATTCAAATTTATCAAATATATCACACACACGTCTAGTGGCTGATATTATGACCGAGAATTGGGGTACGCGCTCTTACGGTTGAGATTACCGACCACAAATTACGGTAGTAATTTTTAATAATTCCCGAATGTTGTCAGGTGTTGAACTCTTCCATTAAAACAATGACTTAAAAAAATTATGAACCTGATTCTTATGACTCAGCCTGTATGTCTGAAGCTAGTTAACAGAGTATCATACGACAACTTTATTGGCGTGAATAATCGAAATATGGATCTATGTTATATAATATTCACTCTGAAATATAGCTGGAGGATTTGGAAATAGGAAATACGTTGACCTTCAAGATCTTGGCTCTAATTGCGGATTTAGATAAGGTCTACTTATTGCAGCAATGGTATTCATAATGATATAGTAGAATAACAAATATTGAAACAATGTTGGCTAATGATACTAGTGTCATAACGCTATTATTGTGAATATTTTTTTAACGTGAAATTTGTTCTAGATCTCAATAATATTCCTTTCTCGTCAGAACAATGCCATCGTTTGATTGATATTTTTTCTGAAACTTAGGATTTCTGAGTTCACTGGAAACTCTACAACTATAAATGTACTCATTCAAAAATCCGGGAAAAGCACTTCCGGTAAGTCAGGATCTTTTGTACGCCTGTTCTAGTGTCTATTTACGCCTCACGAAATAATGCACCAAGCCGTCTTTTTATCGTCAAAAAATACACTGTGCATCAAATAGTGAAATTACTTAGCGGGGATTTGATCCTGGATCTCCTGCGCGGCAGGAGATTTACTTGATTCAAAATGTCAGTACCAGTTGGAAATATTATTTTCACAATAATTGCCAAAACACATAGCCGATCTAGTTGAAATCCGGTACTCGATTGTAAAATGGTGGCTTGAAGGTTTGTGCGGAATTTCAGCGGAATCTGACGATAGTTTCTGAAATGTGAGATTTTTGAAGGAAAAAAATGTTCTTGTTGTAAGGTCCCCACAATATTTTTCAAAATTTGCTCATCAGCACTCTACAACTAACACGTTTAAATTCGATTGGATCTGTATTTTTTGAGTTATTGAGGAAACAATATTTCAAATGGGCTCCAAAACCATTTGGCCTATTATGCCCATTAACGAACCTAACTGCCACATTCGTATGCGCAATCTACCCTGAAAATTACAAGGCACTATCTCTTTCCGTTCTAAAGATATTGTGGTAACGGTCACCCGTCCAGCTACTGAACTCACCTATGGATGCTTGGCTTCCAATATGTTTTCAACAACTCCAACAATATACAAACTCTGAAAAATATCTATAAAATAACGTTACGATATAGTTGTTTCTTCTTTGATGTTGCTTCGTTGTTGTTTGTTAGGCAACATTGTTCATTTGATTGCTTCTGACAAATTTCTTGTGTTTATTACGCAGAAGCAAATCACAAAATAATTAATTTTTATTTTATAGATATTTTTCAGAGATTGGGACAGAAAACCCAGAAAAAAACCTTTCAATAATATACAGGATGTCAATTTGAAAACTTGCCAGGCGAATTATGTTACGACAGGAATGTTTTGAGGGAAAATGCCGGAACAGGTCAATTTTTATTGAGAGGGGGACATATTTTGAGCACAATTGAAAGTAGAAATCTTCTCAAGCCTAGGTGTAGGGGTTGTCATCCTTAAATTCTTATAGGGATTAGGGAATAGAGAGTGAGCTATACCTCAATTGAAAGACAACTTGCAAACTGTAGTATTCATGTAAAGGGACAAATTGTCTTTCAATTTAGGTATAGCTCAACCTCTATTAGATATAAAGAATTTAAGGTTGACAACTTCTACACCTAGGCTTGAGGAGATTTAGGCTTACAATTGAGTCTCAAAATATTCCTGTCGTGACATAATTGACACTCGGTATATCCGATCGTGTTCAAATTTGGAACTTGGCTGTGAAGTTAGATTTTGAAGGCTATCGCGAAATTTCAGTGGTATCAGACGGATAGATTCTGAGATGCAGAATGTTTTTCAGTCACTATTTCGTTCCATTCGAAAGTTATCGTGGCCACGGACGGAAGGCCAGATAGTATTGAATTTGACCTCAAATTCTTCATTAGTGTTTCGAGTCTAATCGTTCGACATCTAAAAACAGACACAGAACATGACGAAACAATCGAAAGGACATACTTACAAGGAAATAAGAAGGACTTTCTAAATTCTAGTCAGAATGGCTGAAGAACAGGCATTCACCAATGCAGTCACTGCTGGGACCAGGAGTAAGCCATACGAAGGATGATCACTTTTCCGAGAGGACACCCCAGAAGGAAAAGGTTTTTTGAGTTGATAGAAGAGAGAAAAGATTCCCTGACTTCTTTGGCTGCAAAGCTATAGGCTCAAGAGATTAGGAATTCTTCTTAGTTGTTGCACGACACAAGTTACTGTTTGAATAATTTCCATGAGATTTATATTCGAAAATGTTGAAATCGGGACTACACTTGATACTTTCTCGAGATTCGTTGTTTGGTACTTAGAAAGTCAGGGTTCTTCGCTTCAGGCATAATTCAACAGCTTACCTTCTCATACGATAATCGATGAGTTTGGTACCTGCCCACTAGAATGTTGAAGAGAATAATTACAAAGCTTATGCCCTTCGTGCTAGCAAACCTTTCATCAGAACAGGCCACATATTATGTCATATGTGGGATAGCAATCTCACTGTTAAGGGCGGAGGTTGATGGAATAGAAAGATTTCTGCTGGACAAACATTACAGGGCAGAAAGAGTTGTAGAAGAATAACACATTTTCGAAAGCACAGGCGCAACCTGCCTTGTAATTATACAGGGTGTCCAAGAAGTCGACGTCAAGCCGGAAGTCATAATAAAGGGTTTTCCAATAAGAGGTGTTATTTTGATATTCAAAGAAAAATGCCATTTTTCAATATAAATGATCGGATGTTTATTTCATTATAAAGAAGAAGCTATGCCGTTAATAGTGGAAAATAACATAAGGCAAGTGACCACCACGACCATACTTACAGGACCATATCCTTTTAATGAAATTTTCCATAACCAAATCGCAAAGTGGCTGCCCTATGTCCTCGATAGCCTCACGAAGTCCATCTTTGAGGTCTTGAATCGACGCTGGGCTATTGGCTATCTATCACGTGGCCCCAAAGGAAGAAGTCGCAAGGTGTTAAATCATAAGATCTCGGTGGCCAATTGTGATGACCTCTTCGAGAGATAACACGGTCCGGAAACTTTTCCCGCAAAAGATCAATGGTTTCGTTGCTTGTGTGGCACGTAGCGCCGTCTTGTTGAAAGTAAACGTTGTCCAGATCAATACCATCCAATTCCGGACATAAAACATTATCTCTCGACAGCGCAATCCATTCACCGTAACTGTTGCCCAAGCCTCATTTTTGAAACAGTAAGGTCCAATGACTCCGCCGGACCATAAACCGCACCAAACAGTCACACGTTGAGGATAGAGAGGCTTTTCAACAATAACTCTTGGGTTTTCCGAGCCCCAGATGCGACAATTTTGCTTGTTGACGAAACCACCGAGGTGGAAATGGGCCTCATCACTCAAGATTATTTTTCGATGGAATTTCGGATTATTTTCATGCATTTCAACGACCCAATCAGCAAAGACACGACGTTGTTGATGATCAGCCGGCTTGAGTTCTTGTGTTAACTGAACTTTATAAGCCTTAAGACCCAAATCTTTATGCAAAATACGGTGTAATGACGTTTGTGGAATGCCTAATTCCAAAGAACGACGAGGAATGACCAAACCTGGGTTTTCTTCAACACTTTCGGCTACAGCAGCAATATTCTCGGCTGTTCTTGAGCGACGTGCACGGCTTTTATTTTTCACATAACTAACTTGTCCCAACAGCTCGAATTTTTCCACCAATTTCTTTATGGCGGTCCGACAAGGTGCTTCACGACGACCCAAAGATGTTGGAGTTCTACGGACCGTCTCTGCCGAATTTTCACCATTTTTATAGTGAATTTTAATAATTTCAATGCGTCCTTGAAGCGTGTATCGTTCCATTTTTATTAATGGCGTAGTTTTTACTTGTCAAATGTCAAAAAATGACAGCTTCAAAAGTGACATCTACCGAAATAGCGGGCTATTCAACATAACACCTCTTATTGGAAAAGCCTTGAGTTATGTTGGGCGAAAAGTGACATTTTATTTTCACTGGGGCAGTTGGCAGAAAATATTAGGTGTCTATTCAGAGAAGCAATATTGAGGGTACATAATAAAAATAAAATTTAAATTAAAATGAAGATTTTTAGTAGCGGGAGTCAAAACACTATAACGGACAGAATTGAATTTGACAATAAATTTTTCACCAGTAAGTCGGAAAAATACAGTCATTCGGATTAAATGGTAGTACCAGCGCACAAAAATCCACATGGTGGAGCTGGAGGTATTGGTACGTTGGTTGACCATAAGAGCTAACCATTATGACTGAGCTAGCTCTACTCAAGAATAATAATCGTTTGTTATTCAGTATAGTGAATACGCGAAACCTCAGAAATTCAAGAGAAAGGTCTCATAGAAAACACAAACATAACCAGAATGGCAACACTGTTGGAGAGTGAGAGTGATATTAACGACCATTTCGATTTGAAGCAACCGTTCTTCGCTGCTGCTGCTTAGTATAGGGACATTTATAAAGGTGGATTCACATCCTTCGTTACACGAAATACATATGGCTTGTGTTGAGGTCTTAAGCACAACATAGTATTTCTTTCTTTTCGGATGTTTTTATTAGGGTCTTGGAAGATAATGGGTGGAGATTACAAGTTCTACATAAAGCAAGTAGGAGTGTAGTAGTTAAGTTTTTTTAAAGCGAGACAGGGGTGATGTATACTTTCTAATATCTGATATAGATGCGTTCGATATCTCAAGATCTATTTTATGGCAACGTTCGCTTGTATATGCTGGGATTTTTGTTCATTTTTTTGGTACTAGAGCTTCCTGATAAACTGGAGTTTGCCATGAAGACGTATGCCCATTTCTGCATGCGAATATTTTAGAAACTAAAGATTTATCATTCTGGAAAATATCTGATAGTATTTTTCCTAAAGCTGATAATGAATAGCTGTTGGTTTAGAGAATAAATACACTAATCAAGAGGAATTCACTGAACTCATCGCGGTTAACTGAGGTTAGGTTCGGTTAGGTTAGGTTAGGTTAGGTTAGCCTAATTTCATCGGAATTCCATAGGAAATCATTACGAATTCAACAGGAATTCTTTTGAAATTCTATTGCAATTATATATTCTTGTACACCAGAATTCCTAGCGGTTTACCCCTTGGTTAAAACCAACTATTTGGAGCTGTATACATGATTGTCCGATAGGTGTCACACTCTAACATCAATAGGAATTCTTAATAATTCAATAGGAATTCTGCGGAATTCCATGGAATTCAATAGGAAATCCACGGAATTCAATAGGACTTCCACGGAATTCAAGAGAAATTCCAGGAATTCAATAGGAATTCCAATGGAATTCCATGGAATTCTACTTTCTTGTACACCAGAATTCCTTGCGGTTCACCCCTCGGTTTTAACTGATGAAATATGGAGTTTTTTGAAATGATCTGTGAAAACTCACGTTGTCATGGTGTGGTGATACTCCTTGCTGGATATTTCGTCGTCGTTCTCTGAGAAATTGTGGCCAACTAACTGTTGTGTAACATTTAGAATTGACTACGAGGCTTCAGTATTCAGTGTCATTGAAGCCTCATGACAATTCATCAACAAAAAAGTTGTGTACACTTCTTTGTACTTTAATTTTTCTCTTATCTCTTGTTTTTGCTCTTATTCAATTTAAATTTTATGAAATTACGATACAACAAATGTCACGCAGAGGTAGTTTAAGCTTTGTGATTGCTCTGATCATTATTTTTCCAACCATACAGTTTTGTAAAATTTCATGAAAATGATACCTTCAACCATTATGCGAACACTTCCTCAAGTTATTTCAATCCTCTGAAGTAACCCTGAAAATGTTAAGTTGCTATCTCTTTCTGTTCGAAAGTTATCGTGGCAACAGCCAGCTGGATTTATTTTTATTTTATAGTGATACTCACCAAATTCCGCGAAAATTTGCGCCTTTCTACAACTACAACTTCTACAATTTTAAATTGTATCAGATATGATGAAATTGACAAAAACAAAAAAATTTCAGATGATTGTAGGTAATTTCAAAACTGTCGAGCCGAGTATGTAAGCGAACTCAACTGCTCAACTGTAGCATTCAGATGCGCAACCTACCTTGAGAATTGCAAGTCGCTATCTTGCTATAGTTTCTGAGATACAGAAAAATTTAATAATCTTTTTACGGTCAGCAACGGTCAGCTGGAAATAATCGAATTTTACCTAGAATTCTTCATTTTCAGACCATTTTCAGCAAGCGCCGGTTAATCCTTTCATAATAAAGAAACGCTTGCGGAAGCTTCTTCATTATGTAACATTGTTATACTGAATCATTTCTTGAAATCCATTTATTGATTTTTATTTTTTTTTTCAGGTGGGTGTCACGAAATTCATGGAGGATGTTTGGTATGCAATATGTTTCAATATGTCATCATTAGAATAATAAAATTATTTTGTCTTTACTATGAACGGCCATCGAAATTTGAAAAAAACTCAGATGCGCCCAACCAAAAGTGCTATTAATTTTCAGTACTTCTCTCAGCTTTGAGTATTACGACATATACAGGGTGAGTCTTTGACCACTGCATTAATTCTAACCAAAGATTCCTCTCATCAAATGAAACACTTTTTTCATTTAACATTTTTCCAAATTCAGCTCAGGTAAAAAGATATAGGCTGTTGAAATTTTGAAAAAAAATCAGTTTTTATTTTGTAGCTTTGACATCCTTTTTTCGAATAAAAAGAATGTTGGCGTAAAGTTTCCTATAACTATGATACATATTTTCCGAATATTAGTTATTTTCTACTTCTACTGGTTTTCTAGTTATGGACTCGTGGATTCATAAAACTAAACGAAATTAGCATAAAGAATTCATATAAAGTTTTTCTTGAGTCATTTCAAGAATATTCCATCCTTTTAGAACATTATATTATTCTTCATAATTTCTTCTTAAACGCACTGTTTTCGAGATATTCTTCATTGAATGTTTTAAAATGGAAAACTCTAGAAATTTCACTACGTTTATGGATCCGTCCCTGAGCGTTGGAATCCCGAATCAAGCTGTAAACCACGTTACCATGCCTTATTCTCGTCCGCCAACAATGTCATAGATCATTTATATGCGGGAGTGTATTAGCACATTGTGATATCTTTAAACGCTTGTAACTTTTTACCTGAGCCGAATCTGGAAAAATGGTAAATGAAAAAAGTGTTTCATTTGATGAGAGGAATCTTTGGTTAAAATTAATGCAGTGGTCAAAGGCTCAACCTGTATATGCAGAAATTCATAAGAAAATATTTCAATTGAGCTTAATAATACTAATTATTATATTCAAACATGTCGATATCACATACATTGAGGTAATTTCATACACTATATCACTAAAATTAATACAATATAATTATTATTATTATTATTATTATTTTATTATTATACTGATCCTCCTGGGTCTTCCACAAGGAGACCCCTCATAAGCTCTAAGAGCTTGCCCTGAGTTAGGAGAACCATATACTTTATAATTAGAGTTAAAATTCCTTATAAACAAACATGGAGGATGGAGGACTCCCCTAAAACTTGAACAAATAGCTGAATATTTGGAGAAAAATTGGAAAAGCACTCACGTGAGCTCAGTTTGCTTTGGCATGCTCGTTCAAATCCATAACCATCCAGGTACTGACTCCAGGAAAAAAAATATTTTCACAATTTTTCTAACCACATACGAGTAAATCCGATCGACTTTAAGGCTAGAATATGGAAGTAATATACGGTTTTCAAGGTCTTTGCTAAATTTCTGCTGAATCTGACGGATTGTTTCTGAGATATAAATTTTATTCGAAATGTTCTGGTCATCCGATTTTCACAAAATTTTGTGAATGTCTTCTTGTCAGTGTTTTTCAACTAACTACCGAGTTAAAATTCGATCAGATATTGGGAGAGTTATTGGAAAAGCAATCATAATTGATTGAATTGATTTTTGTTTTTTTGCTTGCATGTTCGAGAGAACACCAGTGATTTTGCCCAAATGTCTGTAACTGAATGTTTTACCGAAAGTGGTCTCAAACGATTAGGTCCGCCTCACTGATGCAGAATTCGAGGTCAAATTTGATTCTCTCCGGCCAGCCGGCCGTTGCCACGATAACTTGAGAAAGGAAAGTGACGGCGGTGCGTCCAAATAGGACGAACAAGTTTGTTAATGGGCATAATCGGTCCAACTGTTTCCAAGTAATAATTTTGTCATCAACCAATACAGATCCGATCGAATTGAAACTTGGTAGATAGTTGAAGAATACTGATACATAGACGTTTGTGAAATTTTGTTAGAATCGATCCACTACAAAATTTAAAAAAATTGATGAAATTTTTTATTTGCCTCACGATAACCAGGGTAGGTTGTCCATCCGAATGCGACATTTAAGTTTGTGAATAGACATAATCGGCGAAACGGATTCGGAGTTATACACTCGGTTATACCTATCTGATATTTGGTCGTTATTTCCTCAATAACTAGAAAAATACGAATCTGATCCAATTCAAATATGGCAATAAAACTCTAAACTCTAAATATATAAATATGACACAATTAACACTCGGTAATTACTTGTAGAATGCTGATCCACTTATTTTCGCGGAATGTTGAGCATATCGTATCCACGAGTTACTGGAGGTGTAAGTTTTTTCGTATATTATTAGATATTCAACGAATTTGGATTCCAATAGAATACATATGTCAGAATTTAAAATTCAGTGATCATAGGCGGTTATCTCATTACTCATGTCTGTGATTAAAATGGCATGAAATGTGTTCATAATAGCTGAGAAGCTGAGAAAACGGTATACATCGATGCTAAATTCGATTAAGAGTGTCCAATAGAGTTGCGTTGACAATAGAACATGCGCGCAAAAGCTCGTGACTTGGAACAATATTTTTTAAATTAAAATTTAAAACCACTGAAATGAATACCTACCTAAATATATTCTATAGTACCCATAAATTTCCTGACGAATCGGTGGAATATACAGTGTGCGTCAAAATTATGGAACAAATTGATTTCTCAGAAGAAAAATATTTGGCAACAAAATCCTGAAACAGGTCAATTTTTGTTTCACGTTTACCAAATTTTTATGCATTTTTGAAGGATTTTTGTTTCACCCTGTGCCATCCCCATCAACCTCTCTAAATTTATTGAATAGGGAAGTGGGTCATGTGGTACTTTTTTGGCAAGTTCTTTGTATCTTCCTTACAGGCGTGCAGAAATTTTCAAGAAAAAATTTTTCTTTGAAAAATAGCTGCACGCCTGTAAAGAAGATACAAAGGCCTTGCCAAAAATGTACCACATGACCCACTTCCCTATTCAATAAATTTAGAGGGTTGTTGGGATAGCACAGGGTGCAACAAAAATCGTTCAAAAATGCATAAAAATCTGGTAAAAGTGAAGCAAAAATTGACCGGTTTCAGGATTTTGACGCCAAATATTTTTCTTCTGAGAAAATTATTTTGTTCTATAATTTTGGCGCGCACGGTACTGATCATTGAATGTACGAGCGCGCTTAAGCTCCCGACCCCACGTAAGATCTTTCATAATTTTTCTGTAGTGAATTTAGAACGGCCACATCCAACACAAAAAGTGACAATAGAAAATTTCGTTATCCTTTCACTATTCTTACATAACCGAGCTCAGGAATAATTATTAAAGGTATCGAAAAAGCGTTATATTCATAAGCCTGGAACTAGATCGTTTCGAATCGTGTATTCAACATTACATCGATTTTGAACAGAAGTCAATATTTGAATTGTTAATGTTTGATAAGAATAAATTTTCCTACTCCGGTTGATGACCTCAGAAAATGAAGTAGTTTGTTAATTTATTCGTAAGTGGATTCTTTATCGTTCGTGAATTTCATCCAGCAAAAATGTGTAATGAATTTTTTATCGATTCCGTGTTTATCTTTGCGATTCAGGTTCGGTTATTCGATGCAAATTCAAGGATATATTGTTCCGCCGAAAATATCACCTGGCGTTGATATTTACGATTTCTGTCGGTGACATCGGAATTTTGATATAGGTTTCCGGACGACTGAATCATAGACCACGGTCGATAATTTTTGAAAAATTAAAGCAGAATGAAACCCGTTGTAAAAGGAAGAGAATATAACAAAAATGATAGGAAAAAAAATTACGGGTGATTTGAGGTCGGGAAGTGGAAGGGGATGAGGTTTTAGGGGTAAAAGACGATTTGCGGCAAAACTACAAGTCCTATGGAAAAAAGTTTAATCACGAAGTTGTAGGTTCAATTCAAATAACCACGTTTTTGGTGTTTAATTTTTATCTTTTACAATTTTTTTTACACCAAATTTGGTGAAAACTTACCTTCGTATGTCCCAAATACACTGTAATTTTTTGGATTTAAAATATTTTTTCCCTTAATCTGACTTAACATCGATAAAGCAAAACCAATTTTCAATCAAAAATTCTCACATCAAAATATCTGCTTTTTCAAAAAAGTAGGTGGGTTTTTTGTTAAGTAAACATTAAAGGATACTGTGGGAGGTATATTCATCATTGAATGGTTTCTTTCCGGGTTTTCTCTCCCAAACTCTGAAAAATATCTATAAAATAAAAAATTAATTATTTTGTGATTTGCTTCTGCGTAAGAAACACAAGATATTTGTCAGAAGCAATCAATTGAACAATGTTGCCTAGCAAATAACAAGGAAACAACATCAACGAAGAAACAACTATATCGTAACGTTTCGGAGTCTATATCAGACTCCTTCTTCAGACGCTTAACGAAAAAATCTTCAGAACTATTTTGTTTATTGTTATTCTGAGATTCGAAAATTGTCACATTGACAGTATTTGAAAATCATAGCTAACATAGTTTTACTTTGTATAGAAATTTCCAAGTTCCACCTCCTTTTTCAATAAATTCAGCCAAATATGGTCAATACCAATTGAGCAATTTGCAAAATTGCATTCTCTGTTCAATAAAATACAAGTTGATTCCTTAAGTTTCCTTTTAATATAATCAGTTTCTGTCATCAGAATCCTTGTATTACTCCAATCCATCATGTGATCTCCTTGGATTGTACATACATGTTCTGCTATTTTTGATTTCTGTATGTCTCAAAAATTATATTGATTGAAAACAAAATTATTACTCGGAAACGATGGAGTCGATTGTGCCCATTAACGAACTTGTCCGTCGTATTGGAATGCGCCACCTACCCTGAAAATTTCAAGTCGCTATCTCTTTCCGTTCTAAAGTTATCGTGGCAACGGACGGCCGGCCGGACAGAATCAAATTTGACCTCGAATTCTTGATAAGGGAGTCAAACCCAATCGTTTGAGACCATTTTCGGCAAAAACTGGGACATTTGGGAGAAATGGTAACGCGATGTTCCCCAGAACATACGAGCAAAAATTGGTTGAAACCACTTGAGACCATTTCGGTTGATGCAATTATCATATCAGTTAATGTCAAATTCGAACGAAACTGGAAGAAATTTCGTTGCAAACTTTCAAATTCCAATGAAAAAAAGTTGGTTGAATGAGATTCTTTATCGCTCATTAATTAATTCTTTATCGATCGCATGTTTATCTTTGCGATTCAAGTTCGGTTATTCGATGCAAATCCAAGGATATTGTTCCGCCGAAAATATCATCTGGCATTGATACGATTTCTGTCAGTTACATCGAAGGGGTGCTAGTGATAGGTTTCCGGTATGATGATTCGTTAGAAGCTATCAATATGATTTTAATTTACGAAAATTTGGTGTGGGTTGAATTAATTTAATATGTTTACGATTAATCACCGCCACCTATCGTTTAATTCAATGTAATCAAAGCAATGTTGCGCAAGGGGATGTTTTAGACACTCCATCCATGGATTTGACATGGTGAATTTTTTAGGGGGAAAATGAAATCTCCAAAATTCCGTAATATTCCTCATCCCCTATTTGACGCACAATACTCACGCAATTTTCATCCCTTTCTACATCAGCGTGTGTTTTTTTTTGGGTTGTTAGGTATCTACAGTGTCCTTAACCACTTAACTTGCCCCCGGTAGATGGCGAAATCACTCATACCCGTCAAATTGACCTGATCGGTCATGACCGGGTACGTATATCTCGACACCCCAGTAGATCAACAGATCAAAGTGAAGAATCTGGCATGCACACATCTACAGCAGTTCCCTATCAGCTGTATTGAAAAATTCGAAAGTAGGGACGAGCTGGAACATTCGAAATAATTCGTATAATTCAATTCCATTCACGCCGATCGTTCGTTAGAATATTTCAAAGAAAGACTCGTAATAAATACTTGAAATTTTATAGTTAAGCTTTGTTAGGAGAAATGAATTCTTGGAAAAAAATGTCTTTTCATTGATAATCAGATTACCCATTGAATTTTACATTGTTTTAATGTGTCACTTATATATTATTCTCAGAAAATTCGTGTGAAATCTGAAAAAACCCTTCAAGTTTTCTCAAATAGGCTTCATTCCAATGTTAATAACTTGTAGTTTTTCTCATGAAAATTCGTAATTTTCTAGCTTCAATCAGAAGACATACCAATGCTTCTCCTTCGTTAATTAAATACTCAATTGAACATACAGGGTGTATATATTTCAATGTCAAAGTCAGCCATGACAAAAGCCTCAATTTTCATTAATTCGACCTATGAAACTATTTGTCTATTCTTGAAAGGGGAGAAAATAAATCAATTATTCCATACTTTTGACAACTGGAGTCTAACACTCCTGAGAGAAGCGGACCCTCTCAGGGCATGTCTATAAAAGGTTTTTTATCTTGAGCGGAAAAAATAAAATAATGAACGGCCGGCCGGACGGACAGATAGAATTAAGTTTGTCCACGGATTATTCATCAGTGAGTCGATACTGAATGTTTGAGACCACGTTCGGCCAAAATCCAAAAATTACAGAAATTTTTGAAAAATGACTAACACGTGGGCCAAATAAAAATAACCAAAATGAATTTTTGACAGACTCCTACCATCCTCCGACTTAGGGCTTCACGCGAGAGCTAGATTTTTCTCGTCTCGTCTCGTTCTCGTCTCGTCAAAGCGAGACAAGACGAGACGAGACGTTTTCAAAAATATTATAGGCGATACCGAGACCACATACAGCGGAACACGAGAGTCTCGTTTTTGGTCTCGTTAAATTTTTTGTATGAAGTTTTATATACGACTCGACTTTTTTCAACACCCACAGAAAACATTTGAATATGAAGAGTTTCCACTATAATTACCAATATATTTTGTCTATATTATGCATCGATCGTTCTAGAAATACACGATTTTTTAGAAGATTATTAATTAGGCATGACCTTGCGCTAGTTGAGATTATTTTTCAAAAAAATTGATTTCATATCCATTAAAACGGATGCCATTATGAATTCAATACTTAACGGACAATTTTTATTGTCCCTAAATCCCAATGCTTTGAAAATTTCGTCTCGATCTGAACATCTGGAGAAATTTATTCTCTTGTGCTCCTTGTAGTGAAGATTTGAACAATTATTGTATACATCTGTGGAACTACGTATAATAAAACTGGTAAAGAAATGACGATATTCAATGTTTCGAAAAGTGTTATGAGGAATAAGCCAAGAACACCCTCAATGATCTATCCACTGGGATGGTATTCTTTGAAAACTAAACCAAATTGTTCAAAACTATTAAAAAATGTATCGACATCGATAGCCTATTTAAAACATCAACAAAACTTTCGAAATATTGGAAAGCTGAGTTTGAAGAATATTTGCTGTTAGAAAGAGCAAATAGGAATCAAAATATTTTACAGTGGTGGAGAGTGATGAAAAAGTTCTTCCTACACTTTCCAAGATGGCCGATGATTTATTAATGACTACATTCGTACCTGTTGAAAGACTATTTTCCACAGCAGGTATGATCATGGCAAAAACACGTACATCATTGAAAAATGATGTGATGCAAGCGTGATTATGTTTGAATTCTGGGTCATCGAGTAATTTAAAAGTTGAAATTATCAGTGCTTAAAATTAAAAATAATATGTACATGTACAAATATTTTTGTATAAGAGCGTAATAAATAAAGCTTTACAAAGTTATCATTATTGTATACCATTTCGTTTATATATTATACTAAGTATTTATTATAGTTATTCAGAATTAAGCGAGACGAGACGAGACGAGACAACTGATAACGAGACGAGAACGAGACTTAATTTCTAGGGAATTCGCGAGAGCGAGACGAGGTTTTTTACACTCTCGCCTACTCTCGTCTCGTGTGAAGCCCTATTTTGGACAGACTCCTACCGGATATTCCATCCTCCGACTTCCGTCTGAACGCCTGTCAAGGTAACCTAACCTGAAGCAGTGACATTCGGAAAATAAACGGCTACTTCAGATAAGCATCATCAATAGGAAATAGGTCTCTAATCGATAATGAGCTTTTCAATCACGCGTCTGCAAATAATCGCACAATTTAATCTTGCGAATTGTCCCGCTGCCTAGACGACAACGACGTGCTGTCTGGATAACAGGAAACTAGTAACTGACAAGCGATTTCTCCTTTGGACATTTTTTCGTTTTAGTTGGATCGATTGAATATCAATCATTCTCTTTGACATTTTAAACATTTCAACTCGGCGCCCATCAAGCTTGGATAAAAATGCTAATTCTTCAGGTGGCTTCAACTCCAAACATTCCAAGCAGAGGCAGTTATTCCTATCGAAGACTCAAACTTCAAGATGGCCCTAATGGGGATGGATTCGTATGTGAAGTAGATTAGCTACATATCAGGTTTTTCAATAGGGGTACAAGAAGTTTGTATGTACTGACGAACGCCTTTAAGGTTTTCTATGACCTGTCAAGTTTAACATTTTCCTCATGGTAATGTTCACGAATGAGCTGCGTTCGTTAATATCATTTCAGTATCAAAATGAATTCATTACAGCACTAAAAACAGTGCTGTAATGAACGTTTTGTGGTAGTCAGCACTGACATTCGATTCTATGAAATTTCAACACACGTCAATTGTCAATATAATATGATCTGGATATAATGAAATAATTGTTGAGAGGAAAAGTTTTATTTTCATTAAAACATAAGATGGGAACTAGAGATTTCCTGCTTGTTAATTTGGAATAATTCATCCTATTAGGAAACTGTTTTATATCTCATCTCCATGACCTACGTACGATTCGAATTCAAATTCCGTATTCTGTCAACTTTTGTAACAGTCACACCAACTGCCAAGATACAATACAAAAGTCACTAGGTTGTATAGTCCGAATTTTTCATTAAATTTCAACAGTATCTTACAAAACTTGACTGAAATAGAGAAAATATCGTCTAATACTCGTTGCAGAAGGCAATTCCAACACTCATGCGTTCGAAAACTCGCTCCTTCATCGCTCGCTTTCGAATTTCGCATTCGTGTTTGAATATGAGCCCATTCTGCAACTTGTTTTAGAATATACTATTATCGCTCAAAATACAAATAATAGTAGAGGCTTATGCCTATAAACTCCAAATATACTGTAAAAATGTGAAAACATAAATCAATGTACAGGCATTCAGAATGTCAGGAATTTTGTTGTTATACCTCAATTACTCAAAAAACACAGATCTGATCAAATTTTAACTTGGTAAATACTTATAGAATGTCGATACGAAATTTTGTGTGTACCGTATCAATTGTAAAATAAAAATTTTACTTCTTCTGCTTACATGAATGGCGACTATCCGATACCACCAATTTTGTCTTGATTTACAGTAACTGATGTTGCCAATATCAATTTTTTAAGATATTCATCTCGGAAGAAAATTACTTCATGCCTCAAAATGAGAGAAATATCTTCAAGAGGAAAAAATATCACTACCTGAAAAATTTCCCTTTTCTCATTTGGTATATTTCCGAAAAGAGATACTTACTGTGACAAAGAGGAAGTATATCGGAATACATCACAGATAAATCTACTATCAAAATAATATCTGGGGTGATGTACTGCTCTTTATTGCGTTACATCAATTTTTCAGAGAATAGAAAGGTTATAATTTCTCAATATAAAATAATCATTCGTTCACAGTAGACATGCGAGAGTTTGAACAAATCTGTCAGATTTTGCATAATGCTTATCCTCAGCCTCAGCTGCAATCATTTAATAACAATAAACATTTTGAATTAGTTTTATTTTTCTGTTCTTTCATTTTGATATATACGAGCCCTCCTAACCCACATATGTGAATAGGCCTTGCAAATATCTATCGATATTCTTAAGAACATACATGGTGTGCCATTCAAAATTCAGGAGTTTGCGTTCTTATTGACTCATCCTGTATACTTACATAAGTCCATATATACATAAATGATCCGGATTTATTCGTCACTGCACCATACCTAGTTTGAATGAAAAAAATTCAGCTGTTTTCGAGATTTTTCCATTTTTACGTTTTACATTCTTGTTCTATCGTTATTTCTAAATGTCAGGAATTATCGTTTTTTTGCCAAAAATGATTTCACATGATTAGGTTCGACTCACTGATGAAGATCTAGGTCAAATTTAATTCCGGCCGGCAGGCCGTTCGTTGCCACGATAACTTTCGAAGGAAAAGATATAGTGACTTGGCCTTTTTCAGGGTTTGGTAATAGGGATAATCCCAAACGGTTTCGGAGTTGTTGTTATTTCCTCAATAACTCGATAAATACTTATTGGATCAAATTGAAACTTGGTAGTAGAATACCAACTCGCGAACATGTACAAACTTTCGTAAGCTTTCTGGCGCTCTAGTTCGAACAGACAAATTAAATCTCCGAAAGTATTGGTTTCTCAGAGTTGGGTAATCAATGTATTCTTATGATAGAACTGCATCATAAATGAAATTCAATTCAAATAATAGTTTATTTATCAATATTAAATGAGCAATCTGAGAATGAGAACTGCACCATGGAAGAAATCAAATTAGAATACCTGAAATGAATTTGACTCTCTCTTATAGAACAGGATGACATGTACGAGTATGAACACAGATCATATAATGAAGCTTAGATAGAATAATGATAACATTCTGTGAAAACATAGAAGTACCATTCATTATTGAAATTTCGAAAAATTATATCTCCGAAAGTATTAGCTTGTTGGAGTTGAAAATGATATCAATGGATTTTTATGGTGAAACTGCATCTTAAAAAAAATAGAATTTGAAATTTGTTACTTAAAAAAAAAATTTTTTTTTCTGTACCTCGAAACCATCTGGCCTATTTTGCCCAATAACGAACTCAACCGAGATATTCATCTCCCTAACCTACTCTGAAAATTTCAACTGCCTAGCTCATTCCGTTCGAGAGTTATTGTAAAAAAAAACTTTTTAAATTTTCAAAATTTTTTTTGACACTTTGCGGTAACCTGGTCAATACAAAACTACGCATACGTATGAAGGTCATGATTCTACAACTTGTTGCTCAATTTCAGATAGATCGAGTAATCGGTTTCGGAAATATTCATAAAAAATGTTTTTACTGAAATCGGCCATAACTCCGAAACCGCTCGATGGATTTTGCCCATTTAGGAACTTAACCGAGCTATTTACGCTCCAAACCCACCTTGCAAATTTCAATCCTCTAACTCCTTTCGTTCGAGAGTAATCGTGCCTACGGCCGGCCGGCCGGCCGGTCCGTCCGGCCAGAATCGATTTCGACCTCGGAGTCGAACCAAATCGTTTGAGACCATTTTCAGCCAAAAATTCGAAAATTACAGATATTTGGACAAATTGATAAGCACTCAGTTCCGAGGAACTAAAGCGCCAAAAAAAATACAAATTTTCCTTCGAATATTTTATATTTTAGAACCTATCGGTGAGATTTCACGGAAATATTTTAAAAACCTTCGAGCCACCATTTTACATATTACAAACGGATTTCGGCGATTACGGTTTTGTAATTTTGGAATTATTTCATTTAGCGCTGCCCTTATTCATACTTAACTTTATGCAGTATTTCGTGAGGGTGTGTGAGGCGTGAACATGCGTGCAAAACCACCCGACTTCGAGTCAGGGCTCTTCAAGAATATTTTTTACAGCCTGTATCAAAGTGTTCAGGTACTTGATATGCCATGCACAACAGGTGTGTAACTCAAATTCCAACTATCTCCACTTGCGTCTTTTTTCCCTGGTAAGAACTTTTAATTTGTCGTTAGTTTCCCGACGCCATTCCAGGGTAGAAATATGGAAGTCATTATATCTTCTGCTCTGCAAAGGAATGAAAATTTCCTCCTTTCCGCTTCTTCTACACCTAATGGCGCAAATAATGGGAATTATCATCATTAAAAACGGAAAAAAGGGATCAATAACTCCTCTCCAATTAAATACTCTTTCTAATTAGAGCTCCCTTCGAGAAACCACCAACGAAGGACAAAAAAACGTTCTGCCGGCATCCGCGAAAAAAATGACACACATTTCTGCGATAGGCAATTTAAACGTCAAGGCTGCTTATTGATCATCACGGTCATTGATCAATAAATGTACGTACACGCACTAGATGCTTAGAATATGAATATGGCGATCGTGTTGATTGACATTGGCGATTAATCAATCAATTTGTTTCTACACTAATTCTGTTATTTTATGGAAGTTGGCTTAGGATCGGTGCTAGACGGCAATTGGCGTTCATGGCCTGTTAGATCGGCCGGTTCAATCTGCCAATTGATTTGGGACAAATAGATTCTAACTGGGTACGATATTTGTCTGCAAATTTTCGACTGTTAATTTTCAGAGGTTTCATTTTCAATATCCCCCGATATTAGAAGCTGTTAGAAAGGGCTGTATTTTTTTGACAGATGAAGAGATCTGTCGGTCCTCATCATATATTGTTTAGAATAATACTACCTGCTGCTTATACAGGGTGAGTCTTTGACCACTGCATTAATTTTAACCAAAGATTCCTCTCATCAAATGAAACACTTTTTTCATTTACCATTTTTCCAGATTCGGCTCAGGTAACAAGTTACAAGTGTTTAAAGATTTCACAATGTGCTAATACACTCCCGCATATAAATTATCTATGACATTGTTGGCGGACGAGAATAAGGCATGGTAACGAGGTTTACAGCTTGATTCGGGATTCCAACGCTCAGGGACGGATCCATAAAAGTAGTGAAATTTCTGGAGTTTTCCATTTTAAAACATTCAATGAAGAATATCTCGAAAACGGTGCGTTTAAGAAGAAATGATGAAGAATAATATAATGTTCTAAAACGATGGAATATTCTTGAAATTACTCAAGAAAAACTGTATATGCTTTCTTTATGCTAATTTTGTTTAGTTTTATGAATCCACGAGTCCATAACTAGAAAACCAGTAGAAGTAGAAAATAACTAATAGTTGGAAAATATGTATCATAGTTATAGGAAACTTTACGCCAACATTCATTTTATTCAAAACAAGGATGTCAAAGCTACAAAATAAAAACTGATTTTTTTTCAAAATTTCAACAGCCTGTATCTTTTTACCTGAGCTGAATTTGGAAAAATGTTAAATGAAAAAAGTGTTCCATTTGATGAGAGGAATCTTTGGTTAAAATTAATGCAGTGGTCAAAGACTCACCCTGTATATCCTCAGTCTAAAATCTAGAAAATCTACCAATTCTTACAGTTCATTTGATTCAGTTGCTTCCTGGTCACATGAAATTGCCAAATTAACCTCGTCAACCGGTTATTTAATATTCCGCTAAACTTCAAGAAATAATGGAAAATGATTTTCAAATTGCTGAAAGCAAAGGGTATATTCATCAACTAGCTCAGAAAATTATCAACAAACATAAAGACTCGCATAAAGATGAACAAGCACTGTCAGGAGCTTTTGCGCGTATGTTCTATTGTCCATTCTCCTGTATTGGACACTCTTAATCGGATTTACCATGGAAAATTATATTGTCCATTCTCCTGTATTGTACACTCTTAATTCGAATTTACCATGGTGAATTCGATTAAAAGTGTCCAATACAGAAGAATGGACAATAGAACATACGCGAAAAAGCTCCCGACTTCATGTCAGTGCATGAACCAATTTTTTTTTCGTAATTTTGAAAAATTTTCTAGGGGTACGGTTCTCTCAAAATTTCACACATGCGTTTATGTCGATATTCTACATCAAGATATCAAGCTTCAATTCGATCGAGTCTATATTTTTGGAGATATCGAGGAAATAATATTCTAGGTGGGTATAACTCCGGAACTGATGAACCGATTATGCCCAAAAACGAAGTTATCTCTCCCATTGGGATGTGCAACCTACCCTGAAAATGGTCCCTATCTCCTTTCATTCGAAATTTATCGAGGCAACGGTCACCCATCCAGCTACTGAACTCACAGAAGGCTGTTCGGATCTCCAACAATATATACCCGATTGTGTTCAAACTTGGAACTTGGTTTTGAAGGCTTTCGCAAAATTTCAGTGATGTCGGGCGAATACTTTCTGATATATAGAATTTTTTTCAATGATGTTTACAGTATTTTCTAGTCATACTATCCTCAAGAAATTTCACGAAAATTTTCGCGTTGGTATTCTACAACATGTTTTAAATGGATCGGTTTTGTATTTTTCGAGTTATTGAGGGAATAACAACCAAATTTCAGATGGGAATAATTCCAAAACTGTCGGACCGATTATGATTATGACCGATAAACAAACGTGAATGTCGCATGCAGATGCACAACCGGACTTGAAAAGTCGCTATCTCTCTCCGTTCTCAGGTTATCGTGACAAAAATAATATTTTTCAATAATTTTTTGTGAATTTTCTAGTCGTACGATTCTCACAAAATGTTACAAGCGTCTCTAGATATGTATTCTACAACTACTAACCAAGTTTCAATATGATCGGATCTGATTTGGTTGAACATATAATTACTACTCGGAAACCATTGGGCCGATCATGACCATTAACGAACTTGTTCGTCGTATTGGGACGCGCCATCTACCCTGAAAATTTCAAGTCGCCATCTTTTTTCGTTCTCAAGTTATCGTGGCATCGGACGGCCAGCCGGCCAGACAGAATCTTTGTCCTCGAATCAATCATCGAGGAGTCGAACCCAATCGTTTGAGATCAACATCGGCAAAAAATTCGAAAATTACAGACATTCGGACAAAATGAGAACGCGATGTTCCCCATAACATACGCGCAAAAACTCACCGTCTACAGAGTTTAACCTTTTCATCTTGATGCGTATCATTGGATGATAAACCACGATTCATTGTTGAAACATAATAATTCTGTTATTTACGTTACGAAAATACCGCGAATCGTGGAATGCATTTTATCAGAGTTGGGAAAATCAAAATAATACCTTAATCCTTAGGGTGCAACAAAGTTTACAACAACTACAAAGGTATTTACATTTAACGCTCATTAAATACATAAACATGACACACGATATTTCAAACACTTATCGTTTCAATCAGTTTTTGCAATTCGTTGCCTTCTTGCATAAACGGCTCAATCTGATAAATAAAACTGACCTACGGTAAGGTTATATTCGACCGAGAAACATGTTTTTTGCCGTTTCATCAAGTGCGTACTGCGGTTTATTAAAGCACCGATCCCAATTAAGGAGGCAGTGAATCATTTTCCAGATTTTTGCAGACAATATGGAATTTTAAATGAAGTACATATTAATATTTTCATGGGAGCCTTTGTGAATAAGTTACAATGTTTAATATTTAATTGAATGTATCATTAATCGCTTCACTTGGTATTTGAGTAACGTACTGGATGTGCTTGTAAGAAAATTGGATAGTCGTCGATAATTTTGACTTCTTGAACATTACACGAATCATATAAGATGAAACATTATTGAAACATGCTACCTATATTAATCTACTCAACTAGGGGCGGACATTACCCTTAATTCAAATTTCCCGCCTAACCTAACTAATGTGGTCTATTGGACTTTTTCACTTTGTTCATAACTAAAGAAATAAAACAAATAGTATTAAAGGATCATGATTATTTCATTCATTGATAAGTATACAGGGTGTCCGGAGATGAAACCGAGCGGGGTTAGGTATAGGAACTGCAATATTATTTTTCTTCAATGTTACGTTCTCGTAAGAATAACTCACCCTGTATAATAATTAGCCAAAATCTGAGCTCAGATTCAGAAAGTTCCTACGGGAGCATCCGTAAATAATTATCATTTTCAATTTGTTCACTAAAGGAATTAATTGTTGGATAAAGTACAATCAAAAATGGGTTGATATAATAAATACCTATTTGTGAAACCAAGACATAAACATTGTTATTCTCTTTAATTAGATCGTTGTAAAATTTAATAAATAATTATCCTATTCCAAAAAAACTGAGGAATATATTCGTTTATAAATTTGACTTTAGAATTAATTGCGTGTTATTTCTAATAATGAATTTACACCAACAAAACAAGCGCTAATGACAGATAGCTAAACAATTTTTTTTATTATGAAATTCAGCACTTGACACCATCCTACTGTATTCAAACAAACATTGTAAGCTACTGATACGAATTTATCCTTCAGTATTTTTGAATTGTAAGAGTACCTATTCTATAAAATTTTTCTAAGAATGAATTAAGGAGAATATCAATATTTGAGTAATCATTAAAGAATACTGTGGGATTTATATTCATTATTGAATGGTTTCTTTCTGGGTTTTCTCCCAAACTATGAAAAATATCTATATAATAAAGAAAAATTATTTTGTGAATTGCTTTTGCGTAAGAAAAACAAAATACTTGTCAGAACCAATCTATTGAACAATGTTGCCTATTTCAAATACTGTAAATGTAACAATTATCGAATTTGAGAATAGCTATCAACAAAAAATAATTCTGAAGATTTTCGTTAAGTGTCTGAAGGAGGAGTATGATATAGATTCCAAAACGTTACGATATATTGCTTCTGACAAGTATCTTATGTTTCTTACGCGAAAGCAATTCACAAAATTAAATTTTTTTTATTTTATAGATCATTTTCAGAGTTTGTGAGAGAAAACCCAGAAAGAAACAATTTAATAATAACAATATTTGTTTGGATTTCGTAAATATTTATCATATCAACATATTTCATGATGTTTTTCGGACAATTAATTTTTTAAGTAAAAAATTTAAAATAATAATTTATTGGGTACGGAATAACTGAAATGGTGACAGAAACTTTTTTTACCATTTTCTGTTCGATTTTTTTCGTAGATTTTGAATCACAGCTCAAATTTTTGATAATTATTTAACAAGATCAGTTTTTCGTACAAAAACTTAACAGGAAAAAAAAAGAAAAATTCGCTAATCTCTGTATTTAGTATATTGGATCGAAGTTTTCGTCTCAATTCACAAATCACTCTTTATGTCAGTAAAGAACGGATTTTGGACATTTGTATTAATGGTTTACACTAAAGTAAACATTATCAAATGCTAATCTTCCGTATTTTAAACACACATTTCAAAAAGGCGGCCAACTATCCCACATTTACCTAAGGCGTTGAAATATGAAATGCATTATTTACTCTCCCAAACTGAAAAATATCTATAAAATAAAGAACTTAATATTTTGTGATTTGCTTTTGCGTAAAAAACCCAGATTTGTCAGAAGCAATCAATCAAACAATGTTGCCTAACAAACAATAACGAAACAACATCCACGATAAAACAACTATATCGTAACGTTTCGGAGTCTATATCAGACTCCTTCGTCAGACACGAAAATCTTCAATATAAGAACCGACCTCAAAACACAAAACGATCTAAGGTCTTTATTAACAAAGACAAAACCCATTAATGAAAAACAAAAATAAAAAAACACACAAATGGATTTTTTCAGTTTGAGAGAGAAAACCCAGAAAGAAACCATTCAATAATGAATATACCTCCCACGGTATCCTTTAATGATTATTATTTAATGAAATGCATTGATCATAAGCTACTTCAGTACTTTTATAATTCGTAGCGTAGGTATTTCTTTCGTCCCATCGCCCCAGTGATCCACAAAATTCGAACCATATCTCAGATCGATCATCGAGTCGACCATGTATAAGTTACACGTGTACAATGTATCGACAAAAAAAAAAGATCGAATCCTTCGCAGCTGTTATTTGCGAGTGCCATTCTAGAGCCTGTCGAACACCCAACACTCTTACCATTCGATGATCCCAGTTTTATTGCATAGCTATGAAATAAAAAAATTAAATTTTACCTGCGCCTCATCGTACTCGTCGTTGTAGGAAATTAAACCCAGGTTATGGTTGCAGATTCGACAGTATTTCATACAGGGATCGTCCGATAAGAATCTAGAATTATGTCTGCTTTTATGTGTCATAATTAGTAGAGGAAACTCATTTCGAATAGAAAATTGTTTATTTTGCTGTGAGCTGTTGATTTGTTCCTATGTCTTGTCGTCAGCAGGGTTGTGCTGAAATTAATGCGACTAAATTTGGTCATTTGGTGATTATCGAGACAAAATTAGAATATCCCCTATTTTTTACAGGAGGCCCCTGTTTCGAAGTTACAGCCCCTGAATTCCATACGAATTTCGAAATGCGTTCAATCATATTTTTAGAAGCGTTTCCTGAAAAACTTACCCAGTACACCCTGTATAATTAAAAAAAGAAAATTCATCATCACCTTCTGAGAAATTAAATTTATAAGTTTCGAAGTACCTATTGTTTAAAATTTCTGAAAGCGCTGACTTGAAGTCATGGGCGTTCGCTTGATTGTCCTTTTGTCTATCGCCACCTCACACCCCCTCAAGAAATACTCCATGAACCTTAAAGCCTGCCAAGGATTATTTCAACCGAGTACTAGATTCAAATTCGATCGGATCAGTATTTTTGAAATTATTGAGAAAATAATATTCAGCTTGAAGATTATGCGTAATATCAGAGGAATCAGATTGTTCCTGAAATATGAAATTTTTGAAGGAAGGAATTTTTTATTAATTTTAATTATTTTTTCTCATGAATAGATCCTCACGAAATTTTACAGAAATTAAAGCTTTGGCATTCTAACTACAACTAATTACCAAGCTTTAATTCAATCCAATCTGTATATTTTGAGTTATTGAGCAAAAAACAAAATGTAAATATTTCTATTAAAATTCCACATTGCGAAATAATCAAACTAATGAATGTTTGTATTAAAACGCCATGGGGGAAGGAAATTTTCAAATGTAGCTGAAGGAAAAATTATTGAAATAGCGGGTCAAATTCAGAAAGGCTAACCAAGTAGCTATACCGTACTACAAGCTTCACAATAATCCAAAAAAGCGTTTAAAATAACATTTTTTATCAACTTTGATAAAATAATTTTAATTATTTTTTGTCATGAATAGATCCTCACGAAATTTTTCAGAAATTATAGCGTTGGCATTCTAACTACAACTAATTAGCAAGCTTCAATTCAATCGGATCTGTATAGTTCGAGTTATCGAGGAAAAACAATATATAAATATTTAAATTAAAATTCGAAGTGATATCTCAAAATACTGATATCCGAATGCAATGCATGTTTACATTAAAACGCCATGGGGGAAGGAAATCTTCAGCTGTAGGTGAAGGCTAAATTATTTAAATAGCGCAGGAACGGGCCGAAGCCAAAATTTTGGGGCGGAAAAAGCATTGAAAATGTAACAATTGCGCACGAAGGATTCCAAAAAAAAAACTATGGTGACGGGGGGGGGGGGTGTCGTTGTTCATTCCAACTGCTTTAACATTTTTCCGACTACTTTAACATTTTTCGAACTGCTTCAACATTTTCCCAACTGCTTTAACATTTTCCCAACTACTTCAATATTTTTCCAACTTCTTTGGAAATTGACCAATTCCGTTCAACATGCGGAAATCTGATCAACAGATATCATTTTTTGCTGGCTACACACATTGTGCCGAAAAATATATTGAATATTGAACTTACGGCAACAGGAATGTGTACAAAGGTAACAGTTATTTCATGTTATCCTCTCCCTATTATGTGCCTGCTTTGCATTTATCCGATCAGGCGGTCAAATTCCTTCATATTTTATAACAATTATTTCGGAAATATTCCAACTTCATTGAAGTTTTTCCAGCTGCTTCGAATTTTTTTCCAACTCCTTCGAAAATTTTCCAACTGTGTTGAAAATTTGCCAACTCGTTCAACAGTGGGGAGGGATGATTCACTGGGACATGAGCCTTATATCTTGCAGGCACAGGCATTAGTTGTCTACATTTGTGCTCAAGAGTGTTTGGAAAAGAACCTCGAGGAGGCGCACATCTAAATTATTATGGACAGTAAGACCTCAATGAGAGATCTGCCCATCCAAGGTACCCTACTGTCCTGAGATGCCGAAATACCATAAAGCTACTTGCTTACTCCCACAAGCTCTCGAGAGCTTATGAGGGGTCTCCTTGGGGAAGACCTAAGAGGATGAGTATAATAACAAAATAAACAATAAACGAATAAATAATAATAAGGGGACTCCTCTATGGATGTCAGGACACTATGGTATTGAAGGAAATGAGAAAACCGATGAACTTACGAAAAGGGCCCCTAGGGTAACACTTGCTCCTTCTGTGTCATTGAAAAAGATCTCTACTAGGTATCTAAATACCAGCATAGATCTTTCGAGTTATGCTCTTGGACTTGCACTGGCAAAAAGATCCGTGAATTTATCACCATCCTATACCAGGAGGTTCCTACAGCTGCCACGAGCTGAGCTTCTGGTAATGGTGGGATTTCTGAAATTGCACTGTCGGTACAAATACCAATTTTACCGGGTGGACAAGTCAGTAGTCGAAACATGCAGACTCTGTGGATTGGAAAAAGGAGCTGTTGAACACATGATTTGCAAATTTTAAAAGCTGGCCAGCCTAAGAGTTTTACCTATGGGTGAGACATATTCTGAAACCTCACGACGTGATAGCTAAAGCTCCTAAGGGTGTCTTCAGGTATGATAACACCATTGACAATGTCCTTAGTATTGAATAAGTAGAACAAAGGTTCATATCGGACGTAGCTCTGAAGGACTGGACCAAGCCTCATGACCCTGATAATGATAATGAGAATTAGTAATATTTCTCTTACTTATTAAAAATACTCTTTCATAAAATTTTAAATGTAATCTTGAACGTATACTTAGTATGTATTTATCTATCAGAAAATCCGCGTATCGTTAAAAACAAATGTGACCTATTGAGATTTGAACCTGCAACCTTTGGCGCCGTATACAGGAACGCTACAGTATCCTACCCGATTGATCATTGATCTGAAGGAGATGCAATTCATAGAATTAGACATACCTGTATAACAATTTATCAAGGTTCAATCCAATGGTAACCGTTGTATGTGTTACAGTTCATTATCAAACCAACAAAGTAAGAATTAACTAAGTATAACTGTTGTGTAGGGTCAAAATTCCATATTCTGGGTTAATCTGTCTAGACATTAGATAGGTACATAATTTGAAAAAGCCGAATAATGGTAGGATCCAAAGTTTGAGAAATAGAGAAAACATACTTCAATCATTCTCAGTGTTGACCTATCTCCTTAATTATACAGTGCCTATCTCCTTAATTATACCATGGTTTCCATAGGGCATTTTGTCAAGACCGCCATAATCGCTTTTTATGATTCGGAATGTTGTATCATAGCGGAAATCATTAAGGCTTAATCTTGAAATACGATGAATAGTATTTCTAATGATCTCGGATATTATTCAAATACCATCTTCAGGCGTCTTTCGTGTTGAGCCGAATGATGTCCATTTAGTAAGACGGCCGCCTGTGTATTTGACCGACAGCTACTTCCAGTATGGATAATAGGGGAGGAAAGTTTTTAAAAGCACTCACGTGTCAGGATCCTTTGCCGGCTCGTTCGCATGATGAATAATACAGGGTCATTCTTTTGAAGGGACAATTAGCCTTATATGGATAGTAAAAATGATAAGCTCATAAAACTTTATACACGAAGGTTCTCGACCTTAAGCTCCTTTTCAAACATATTAACAGTTTTCTACCACTCCCGGTTGTACCGGTAGTAGCTATCAACTTCCTTATTTTAAACGGCATCCCTCATTTTTGGCGCTCTTGTTCCTCGGAACAGAGTGCTTATCAATTTGCCCAAATGTCTGTGATTTTCGAATTTTCGGATGGAAATGGTCTTAAATGACTTTGTTCGACTAACTGATCAAGAATCCGTTGTCGAAATCGATTCTGTCTGGCCGGCTGGCCGTTGCGACGACAACTCTTGAACAGAAAGAGCTAGACAGTTGAAATTTTTAAGAGTAGGTTTGGGACATAAATACCTCCGTTAAGTTCTTTATTGCTTTATTTTTTACGTTATAAATTTCAAATTTAATTTTTTTAGATGCAGTTTCATCCTAAGAATCCATTGATATCATTTTTAATTCTAACAAATTAACAACTACTTTCAGAGATATAATTTTTCTAAATTTCAATATTAAATCGTAACTCTATGATTTCACAGAATGTTGCAATCGAAAACTAACGTCCGTGTCTATGAATTTCATGATCTGTGTTCATACATGTTATCTCATCTACTAAAGATAAGCGACATGTCAAACAAAGTATGATTGAATGCAAAATGACCAATCTTGGATAATTCATATGGTGATGGAAATATACACATACTTTGGTGAGTTAATCAAATTGGATTCAGATCATCTCCAGTGAAAACAAAACTGGAATATTGGCTTGGTTTCAATTGATATAATATAATTTTCATTGTAGATTTGAGGAATGATTATCTCGGATAAGTTGGTTATTGGTAGAATCGGTCTGGTGGTTTCGGATTAATAATTTTTGGTACTCTTGTTGAATATAATTTCTTTTATGATATTTGAATTCATGATGCAGTTCTATCATAAGAATCCATTGATATCACTTCCAACTCTGAGAAACCAGTACTTTCGGTCCACAGGGCTTCACAGATTCACAGATTCTTCTTCGAAAAATTAGGTGTATTTATTAAACCATATCTAAGGCCATCTTTGTTTGTTTTGGAGATATTTGCATTTTAAGAAAACTTCCCTAGAACTGTAAAATATTGTTTCGATGGCTGTTGCAGAATTTCAACTATATTGGACGGATAGCTTCTTAGATACAGATTTTTTTTAATTTTCTAGTCATTCTATTATCACAAAATTCTGCATAAGTCGTTGCTTCGGTATTTTTCAACTACCATGCTTTAATTCGATTAGATCAGTATGTTTCGGGTTATTGGAATACAAAATTGCAGATAGCTACCTATATTTCGCATTTGGACTCCAAACCTACTCTGAAGTAGAAAAAAATTTTCAATTTCCTATTAAAACGAAATAATTTCAAGATTTGGGAAGGTAATATGTAATCATTAAAGGATACTGTGGGAGGTATACTCATTAAGAAATTCAAAGGAACCTACAATAAAATTCACTTTGGAAATAGAGAAAAATAATCAGCTTTCTTTTCTGGATGTTTCGATAATTAAGTATCCGAACCATTTCGAAACGAGTGTCATCAGGAAGGGCACACATACAAATAGATATTTAAATTTCTATTCAAACCATCAGCTTAGTGTAAAAAGAGGTGTTATTAAAACACTTTATGATAGATCGAACCTAATTTATTCTACTCTTGAAATTCGAAATGATGAAATTGATTTCATCAAGAAATTTCTTGAAGAAAATGGATATCCGAGGCAATTCATAAATACATGTATCATGAATTTAGATAGAAGAGCAAATAATCAAGAACAACAAACTAAATCAACAAGTACAACAGAATAATCAACACGAACAGCAACCCAATCTGTTGAATGTGATCCCTTATGTTCGTTGCCTTTCTGAAAAAATTAGAAGAATCGGTTCTAAGATCAATATAAGAACTGTCTTCAAAACACAAAATGATCTTAGGTCTTTATTAACGAAAACAAAACCCATAAATGAAAAACAAAAATAAAAAAAACTGTGTATATAATAGTCCTTGTATTTGTGGTAAATCATACACAGGAGAAACATCAAGACCACTAGAAGTAAGAAAGTCAGAGCATAAGAATAGCTTGAGAAATAGAGACATACAGAAATCAAAAATAGCGGAACATGTATGTATCCAAGGAGATCACATGATGGATTGGAGTAATACAAAGATTCTAATTACAGAACCTGATTATATTAAAAGGAAACTTAAGGAGTCAAGTTGTATTTTATTGAACAGAGAATGCAATTTTGCAAATTGCTCAATTGCTGTTGACCATATTTGGCTAAATTTATTAAAAAGGAGTTGGAACTTGGAAATTTCTATGCGAAGTAAAACTATGTTAGCTATGATTTTTGAATACTGTCAATGTGACAATTCTTGAATTTCACAAAATAACTGTCAACAAAATAAATCTAAAGATTTTCATCAAGCGTCTGACGAAGGAGTCTGATATAGACTCCGAAACGTTACGATATAGTTGTTTCTTCGTTGATGTTGTTTCGTTGTTGTTTGTTAGGCAACATTGTTCAATTGATTGCTTCTGACAAATATCTTGTGTTTCTTACGCAGAAACAAATCACAAAATAATTAATTTTTATTTTATAGATATTTTTCAGAGTTTGGGAGAGAAAACCCAGAAAAAAACCTTTCAATAAAGGTAATATGTACCTACCTATACGGTGCCTTTCTCTATAATGGAGCATATGCAGCCTCATCTGTCGGAGAATAAAGTACCTATTTCCATTAACGCCACCATCAGTAGATTAACAAATCGTGACATATATTATTTCCTTTGATATCTATAATTACTTGAAACATTGCGATCTTAATCTTATTTTCATTTAAGTCATTATAATACACAGTCTCCGAAAATATAAATAAGGAAAAGGCAGCCATGTATAAATCTCATTAGATCGATGACAGATAAAATATAAATAGGTGCCTAGTTAATCATTTGTCGCAACAATATTTTAATTCCTCAGTGAAAGTATATTATGGCTAATAATATTTGATTGGTGGCTGATCAGCTATCGCCTATCTGATTGTTTAAATTATGTAGTTCATACGGGCTTTTTCAATGAGTTTACACTTGATGAATTGATGGAAAATAAAGTTGGGAAAGTACTGACTCGAGGTCAGTCTGATTCGGCGCGCTTGTTTAACTTCAAAGCCTGAATAGTCACCCTTCCAGGTACCTTCTGCAATTTTTTGTAAAATTAAAAACAATAACTACTTTCTGTTATCGAGAATATCCTTGTGTATCTCATTTTATTGAACTAACACACATTTCTTACTGGTTTTCTAAAAATCTGTAACTATGAAACATCCTTCAACTATCCGTTTTCAACAATGTGGAAGTTGAAGTAAATTATCCTCATTCGATATCTGTCAAAACTCAACAGGATCAACTTACTCATTGTCAGCGGAAACGCGAGGTTGTGTGGCGGAAGGAAATCTGTATTCGCTGTAGTTGGTTTATAAATATTTTGCTGATCAACTGGAAAAAATGTGGGATAGCCCTGTGGACAGATGCTTTAGTGCTCTTGTTCAAACTTTGAGAAACCATATCTCCGAAAGCATTGGTTTCTCAGAGTTGGGAATGATAACCTCAGTGGTCAACGAACAGTAATTTCTTTTGGTGACTCCATTATCTCGTTCTTTCCTATTGCCTTCATAAACTACATCATTGAAATGATTCAATTCTAAATCTTCTGAAATATTTTCCACAATATTCATATAGAAATTATTCAATACGCAACAAGCCAATATAATATATAGTCTTGTATATATTCACAAATCAAGATTCGGATACTTGTTTTCCAACAGAAAATATTTTCAAAGTACGAATTCTAAACAAACTAGAGCAGAAATGAATTTGACATGTCTTTAATAGCTAGATAAAATGACATTTATCAACAGTGAATACAGATTGAACACAGACAGATAGAATTCGCCTTTCTGTGAAAACATAGAATTACGATGTATTTTTGAAATTTTGAAAAATCATCTCCCAAAGTATTAGCTCTTTAGAGTTAAAAATGATATCAACGGATTCTTATGGTGGAACTGCAGCTTAAAAAAATATTTTATGGATTATTTCATATGGATTTTAACTTTGCAATTCAAAAAAATATAATTTTTTTCGTTACTCCGAAACCACCAGGCCCAATTTTGCCCAATAACGAACTTAACCGAGAAATTTTTGTCGCAAACTCACTCTAAAATTCCAACTGTCTAGCTCATTCCGTTCTAGAGTTATCCTGTTAATGGCCAGACCGGCTGGACAGATTCGAGTTTAACAACGAATTCTTGATCAGTGAGTCGAGCCATTTCCATCCAAAAATTCGAAAATTAGAGACATTTGGGCAAATTGATAAGCACTCTGTTCCGAGGAACAAGAGCGCCAAAAATGAGGGTTGGCATTTAAAATGAGGAAGTTGGTAGCTACTTCCTCTATAACCGGAAGTGGTAGAAAACTGTCAATACTTTAAACAGGTAGTTTATGATCCAGAACCTCTGTGTGTGAATTTTTATGACTGTATCCTTTTTAATTTCCCATATAAGGCTAATTGACACTTTGAAAGCATAGCCCTGTATGACTAACTATACAATTTCTTATCCCTCACAAATTTTGTCAACATGTGTCGGGAATTCTGTTTGTTGTATCCTGATTGTTTTATCTGGATGTTATGGTTCGAAGGATCAAATGTTGAGTCCTGATTCTTTCATCAGGATATAATGATATTTCGAAGGGCCAGAATTATACACCCTGATTGTTTTATCAGGGGGAGGAGTAAAGGGGTATACTTAACTTTAAGCACCCCGTAGTAATCTCGGTGATTACGGCGTAAGTTGTTACTTGCAATAAGATAACAATTACGAGGAAAGGAAGTGGTGAAAGATTCGAACGCACTTTAAACAAAACAACAAACTGTATTTTCTTGTTAACGATAATGAGTTAAAAAGCACGAAGTTTTTGTACAATGCAATATTAATGCAATATAAAATCTTCCTTCTAAATGAAAATGTATAGCATGAAAGAAGTGACTACTTAGTTGCTACGACAACAAGGCATGGTATTGTTTCGCGACAGATCAAGAATAGTAATGAATTCTTTCAGTGTAATTGATTATAAAAGACCAGATAGAAGGAAAATAGGAGGTTCCCCCATCTGGGTAAAAAACGGGGGTAATATTAACATTGATTGGGGTTTCGAGCTTAAAACCGCCCCTGATATGTTATAACAATGCTCTCATTTGTCGTTTACGAAAAATAGTGGCAATGCATACTACATTTCCGATGCCAGCACCAATGAGTAAACTTCTAGGGTGTTTTAATCTTAGGAATTCGAAATCTCGAATTTCTCCCACTATTTGGACTAATTTTACTTGCTTTCTGCATATAATCTATCAGCGAGAGCTGATAAATAACTTTCTCACACTAGAGATCTTCAATCGTCTAGACAAAAAGAATACCAGCACTGGCCAATGTGCATTTTAGTATTCTTTCACTGGAAATGGGCAATAAATCGCTCAACAAAGGTCCAAGCTTGACCAGGAATTCTACTCGCAGTTATCTCTTCGTAAAAATATTAATTTTAAGGGTGAGACCACACATGGTAAACAAAACCCAGTTAACCCAATAGACAAATATTCACGCGAGCTCCTTTGTTTAGAAAAACAAAACTGCGTTTCCCAAAATGTGACGTCATGAGACGTAACAACGTTTCCATCTTATGAGATGAAACGTTACTAAACGAATGTTATCTGTCTATAAGGGCTGAAATTACCTAACAAAATCATCGACATACCCACAGACAACCAACATTCCACAACATCTAATCGGACATTGAAAATGACCATTTTTTCGATGCCCCCCATATAGAGGACGGCGGATAATAATCGGCAGAAACGAAATATACCTCAGGACGGGCAAGAAACACGAGATGAACCATTGATCATCGCTGGTGAATCATTTGGACCATTGCGTGTTTTCAATTTGTAACTTCAATTTCGCTTTCATTCCAAGGAAACGGGCGCCCGCGGGCATTCTCGAAATGAGAACTCGAAACGAAGTACAGATTCATTTTAATCGAGCTACTGTTTGTGAATTATGAACTGATTAACATTTTATCACTGTACTGTCTAGTCGGAAATCTCATCTGAAGCAGTGGAAAATTTATCTGAATTACGAAGATGTTGAATGTAAGAACTTTTAGATCAACTTGAAATTGATGATTGCGTTTTCTATAGATTACGATCTTAACTGTCAGACAGGTGCAAAAATTTTCCGTTGGTCAATCGGGTATATGTATAAGTTTTATGATGAAGTTCTATTTTAAGAATCAATTGAAATTTTTCCCAACTCTGAAAAACCAATACTTTCGGAGATGAGTGAACAAGAGTGCCTAAGCTCCTGTCCACAGGGCTTTCGCACTTTTTTCATACCCATGTTTTATTGTTAGATGACGAATTTCAAAAGAATACGAGTATATATACCAGGTGAGTCTATAAGTTGTGCATTAATTTCAACCAAAGATTCATCTCGTCAAATAAAACACTTTTTTCATTTACCATTTTTCCAAATTCGGCTCAGCTCAAAATTTATAAGCATTTAAAGATTTCACAATGTGCTAATACACTCCTGCCTATAAATTATCTATGACAATAATGGTGGACGAGAAAAAGGTATGGTAACATACCCCCTACATGGTTTACAGCTTGATTCGGGATTCCAACGCTCAGGGGTGGATCCATAAAAGTTGTGAAATTTCTGGAGTTTCCCATTTTATAACATTCAATGAAGCATATTTCGAAAACGGTGCGTTTAAGGAGAAATGATGAAGAATAATTTAATGTTCTAAAATGATTCAGTATTCTTGAAATGTCTCAAGAAAAACTTTATCTACTTTCTATACGCTTATTTCGTTTAGTTTTATGAATCCACGAGTCTATAACTAGAAAACCAGTAGAAATAGGAAAGAACTAATATTTGGAAGATATGTACCAAAGCTACAAAGTAAAGACTGATTTTTTTTCGAAATTTCAACAAAATTCGTTTTTTTACCTCAGCAAATTTGTAAAAATGGTAAATGAAAAAAGTGTTTCATTTGACGATGAGTATCTATGGTATATACTATGGTTAAAATTAATGTATAACTCAAAGACTCAGCCTGTATATATATATTAGTTGATCATATATGAAGAATCAAACAAATTCATTCAATATAAGAGTACCTCCTAAGCTTGATAGTGAATCTGATGAAGTAGATTTCATCGTCTCTCCAAGGAATTTTCCGATATGAGAAGGCAAATAAATTAGCGAATGACACTTTATGACTTCCCTTCCAGGTATGCTAAACTTAGGCATAAAGCCCGTAAAAACACTCAATGTCAATGTCAACTTTATCACTAAAGGTGTTTTACTGCATTCGAACAATGACTCCGAATGTATTTGTTGAATGGAGTTTACTTTCATGTCAAGAAAGCAATTATACGGGATGTTATATAACTCTATTAAAAACATATCAATTTCATTGTAGTATCGAGATGGCGCACTTATACTCTGAGGTCTGGCATAAGGAATTTATACCATCATCTGTTAGTCGGATGATGAAAAAGATACAATATGAATTGTTAAATCGAGTCCAGTTGTGTATTGCGGCGTCCATTTCTATCTGAGTGTGACCCCTAAACCTCTAACCATCCGGTTTCTCCATAGAGGGAGCACTGGGCATCTTACCCTCATTCATACTGTCCTCATAAGAATGAATATTGTATCTTCAAAAAGTTACTACTAATTGAGATATTGGCGTTTTTAGCTACTGCCCTTCCTTTTCAAAATAGACCAGTTTCAAGCACTGGTCTATTTGTAAATTTTAAGAAGCGAAAAAAAAATAATAGTAGTATGAAACCTGTTACGTCCCATGACGTTACATTTTGGGAAACGCAGATTTGTTTTTCTCAACAAACTTACGCAGTAATCAAAGAGATTACTACTAGGTGCTTAAAGTAAAGTATACCCCTTTACTCATCCCCCTGATAAAACAATCTTAGTGTATAATTCTGGTCCTTCAAAATAACATTATATCCTGATAAAAGAATCAGGACTCAACATCTGATCCTTCGAACCATAACATCCTGATAAAACAATCAGGATCCAATAAAACCCATTGGAAAAGAAAGAGAATATAATAAAAATGAAAGAAAAAATAATTTACGGGTGATCTGAGGTCAGGAAGTGGAAGGGGGTGAGTTTTCAATTTGCGCACAAGAGCTCCTGATATCAAGTCAGTGCTTCTAAAGAATGTTAGATCACTTTTGAGATTTGTCACATCTACAGTCATTAAAAGAAACATAGTAACAATTTTACTTTACATAGGAATTTTCAAGATGTAACTCCGTATTCAACAAATTGAGCCAAATATGGTGATGTCCAACTGAGCAATAATTTGTAACATTGCTTTATCTGTTCAAGAAAATATTTGTCGAGGCTCCTTAAGTTTCCTTTTTATGTCATCAGAAACTTTGTTTTACTCCACTCCATCATAGGATCTCCATAGATCGTACATACACGTTCTGCTATTTTTTATTTTTTTTATTTTTGTATGTCTCTATTCCTTGTTGTGGTCCATATGAACCAACATTCTTATTTCTTACCTCTACTGGTCTGTAGAGTTTTTCCTGTATACGATTAACCTCAGTTTCTTCTTAGTCGACACACACCTTGGATCATAAAACATTAGAACATAAAAGTTGTTTTATCGTTGAATTTTTCAATACTCTTTATTATTCAACATTGTTTCAATATTGCTTTTTAAAAAAAACTATATTTTATAAATTTTTATCAAAGTTTTGAAAACTCCATTGAATGACGAATGGAGTTCTCAAAGTATCTTGTAATGATTACTTAACATTCCTTATACCAGATCCTAGACTAACAGGACAAACACAGAGGCCGATGGTCGACGTGCAACTTCTTAACACTCGATTAATGCTTCCCCTATGCTGCGAGAACTCATTAATCTCGATCATCTCCCGATAATAACTATGTTTTAGAACGTGGACTTGTTTTATGACGCGTCCCCGAGATGATTGATGGTCGAATATCGAAATTACAGTTTTCATGACCAATATGTTGCGAAAAAATTTCAACATCAGTCGGAGTGTCGTAAGACCACCAAGAGGATCGGTAGATATATATAATTGAGTCATTTACCGGTATCTCGTTAAGATTCACAATCATTAATCTTATCGCCGATTGGGTCCATTGTAGTGAATTATTAACAATATTTTGTAACTACTATTCATTCAGATGTTTTGATTATTTTCATCATACAGAAGAATTACGTCATTGGGAGTATATTTACTTGCAAAGTTCAGTCTTACTCATCATCTGATCGTGTATTTCTACTTGTATCTGTGGTGTCCCGCAAGGTTCAGTGTTAGGCTCCTTGGTATTTATTTTATTCGTGAATGTTATGGAAATCTCAGTGAATTGTAATCCTTTGATATAAGCTCATCGCTGTAAGGAATATGGACTACTTGAGAACCTTAATAGTAGCTTGATACTCTAGGAGGATATGAGATGAAGAAGAGTTGGGTTGCCCATAAGATGGGGTCCTATTACCCCTACTGTTGAGCCTACTGATGACATAGTGATAACTGCATGAAGGAATTAGCTGAATTCAAGCTGTCCTCAGTGCTCAGTATCACCGAAAAGTGGTGTGAGGCAGAAGGGCTTTATGTCAATCCAATTAAGACCACCTGGATTGCCTTCACTAGAAGGAGGAACCTGAATCTCAGTGCTCCATTCCGAAAGAGCCAGATTCTGAACTTCTCCATAGAGTGCAAATATTTAGGAGTAATACTAGATAGTAAACTCAACTGGAGGCAGTTTGTGCCTGCAAATGCCTATTAGGGAAGATACACACTCAGTGGAACCGGACCCTTTCATTCCATGGATTGCCTGATCATATCCTTTATCTCCTACTGCATTATGGTTGTCAGGATCCTAAAAGCATCTTTCCATTCGCTCTCATTGTCAAGCATCTCTTCCAGAATTCCCTGACAAGTCAAGTTATCCACAAAGTGTCTCCTTAGCTCTCGTCTTTCTACTGTCCACCTTCCACATTCCAGTATCATATGTCCGACGCTATCACTCGAATTGCATGTTCGACAATTCGGTTGATATGTCTTTCCATTTTTTTGCTGCCTCGAAGTACATAGTCGTGTCCCGTAAGTATTTGTGTGAACCAGTAATGGGTCACCTTATGGGAACAGATTATCCAATTACTTTTATCTGGTAGGATTTATTTCGTCCATATCACACTTCCCTGCTGTGACCACCAGCTATGCTGCCATGCCCTCATTATCCTTATCCTGATCTGCTAACGCACACCATGTCAGTGTCCATACTCTTCTCCTTTCCTCGGCCAGATGCTCTACTGGAGGTCTGCCCTTAATCACCTACAGAAAATCCGTTGCAATATTACCCTCTGCGCAGCCGTTATTCTCCTTCTTTATTTTCCATACCACATGCTTTGCTCAGGCCGGCGCTCGGTAGAGTGCTATACTGGATACTTGGACTCTTGCCTCCACCACCTTTTCGTGGATGGAGAAACTTATCCGCCCACATTTCCTCCATCTTTTCAGTAGTTCCACCTCCATCTTACGAACGACAATTTCTAGATGAATGCATCCAACCTTTCGAGGGTTTCATTAGCACCCCTTTGCAGGTCTTCGGTCATATTACCTCTTACCAGCAGAGCTAGGTCATCTGCATAGCTGATCTGTTCTACTCCTACTAGAAACCTCAGCCTGAGCACTCCATTGTACATAAAGTTCCAGGGAGTCGGACTGGGAATGCCAGAATACCATAAAGCAACTGGCTTGAGGCAACAAGGTGACTCTTCTATGGGTACCAGGGCACTGTAATATTGAAGAAAATGAGAAGGCCAATGAATTTGCGGAAAGGGCCTCCAGGGTAACACCTGCTGGATCAGAACTCTTTTGTGGGCTTGGAAATGACCATTACAGTGTAGTGGCCCAACAATGGGAGCTGAATAACAGTACAGCTCTCTTGAGAAATATTCCAGGACTTGCACATCCAAACATATTCGTGGATGTCTCACCCTCCTATGCCAGACCTCTTTGGGTAGGTAATAGTGTTACCGTTGACAGGGTATGACAGGTGCAAATACCAATTTTACCACATGGGTAAGTAATTAGACGGAATATGCATGCTCTGTGGATCGGAAAAGAACACTGCTGAACATATAGTCCAGAGCTGACCACCCCAATAATTTTACACAAGGGTGAGTCAGTTCTAAATCCTCACGACGTAATAGCGAAGGCTCCTAAGTACTTCATCAGGTATGTTAACACCATTGACAATGTCCATAGTATTGAATAAGTAGGGTAATAAAGGGTTTTCCAATAAGAGGTGATATTTAAAATAGCCCGCTATTTCGGTAGATGTCACCTTTGGAGCTGTCATTTTTTGACATTTGACAAGTAGAAACTACGCCAAATAAAAATGGAACGATACACGCTTCAAGAATGTATTGCAATTATTAAAATTCACTATAAAAATGGTAAAATTTGACAGAGACTGTTCGTAAATCTCGAACATTTTTGGGTCGTCGTGAAGCACCTTGTCGGACCGCAATAAGGAAATTAGTGGAAAAATTCGAGCTTATGGGACAAGTTAGTTATGTGAAGAATAAAAACCGTGCACGTCTCTCAAGAGCAGCCGAGAATATTGCTGCTGTAGCCGATAGTGTTGAAGAAAACCCAGGTTTGTCCATACCTCGTCGTTCTTTGGAATTAGGCATTCCACAAACGTCATTACACCGTATTTTGCATTAAGATTTGGGTCTTAAGGCTTAGAAAGTTCAGTTAACACAAGAACTCAAGCCGGCCGATCATCAACAATGTTGTGTCTTTGCTGACTAGGTCGTTGAAATGCATGAAAATGATCCGGAATTCCATCGAAAAATCATCTTGAGTTATGAGGCCCATTTCCACCTCGGTCGCATCTGGGGCTTGGAAAACCCAAGAGTTATTGTTGATGAGCCTCTCTATCCTCAACGTGTGACTGTTTGGTGCGGTTTATGGTCCGGCGCAGTCATTGGACCTTACTTTTTCGAATATGAGGCTGGAGCAACAGTTACGGTGAATGGATTGCTCTATCGAGAGATGATTAATGAGTTTTTGGCCGGAATTGGATGGAATTCATCTGGACAACGTTTTCTTTCAACAAGATGGCCCTACGTGCCACACAAGCAACGAAACCATTGATCTTTTGCGGGAAAAGTTTCCGGACCGTGTTATCTCTCGAAGGAGGTGATCACAATTGGCCACCGAGATCTTGTGATTTAACACCTTGCGTCTTCTTCCTTTGGGGCCACGTGAAAGAGAAGGTCTTCGCCAATAGCCCAGCGTCGATTCAAGACCTCAAAGAAGGAATGAATAATAATTACCTACTGAGATTTTAAAATCCCTGAGTAAGATCCGTAAAAAAAATTTCTTGATCATCTTCTCTTCTTAGTTCTTCAAGGACTCATTGCCGAAATAAAAAACATTGATATTTATCTTTCTCATTCCACTTATTCATCAGACGCGAAAGAATCTCGACTTATCTAATTCATTAACACGTTGCGAATACTTTATGGATCAATAACTTGTTCTGATTCACCATAAGCTTATTCGGCTTCCACTATTTATCTATCAATTAGCACCGAATAAATCGAGATACTTCGAATCAACAGAATCGTCTAACCCAACTCCGGCATGCTTGAACTCTATCGCCTTGAAATCTAGCGGGTCTAACTTTCCTTTTCAAGAAGATATTCGAGCCCCAACTATTTTGACTGTGTTAATATTGGTTCATTAGATTGAATAATATACTTCGAAAATCATAGTCTGCAGTTTTAGCACTCTCTTCCGTTGAAAGTTGAAATAAATTGATTGATTTGCATCATCTAACGCTAGCTTTATTTGAATACATCGATGATTCAATGTTCAGAAAATGACGTACTTTGGTAAAATCGCAAACACACATTTAATGTCAAGCTTCCTAGAATACGTCATTAACGAAGTAACTTCACCAATGGTTAATCAACAAAGTTCCGTCTTATTAACTGAATTGTGTTAGTGTCAGCAATACAACTTCTACAGCAGCGCGAGAGGTTATAACCTCTCGAAGATTAAGTATAAATACTTACTCTGCCTCCCTTACATCTACACCTTAGGATGTATTTATTGCGATCTTTTTCAAAAATATTTATACATATATACAGGTTGAGTCTTTGACCACTGCATTAATTTTAACCAAAGATTCCTCTAATCAAATGAAACAATTTTTTCATTTAACATTTTTCCAAATTCGGCTCAGGTAAAAAGATACAGGCTGTTGAAATTTTGAAAAAAAATCAGATTTTATTTTGTAGCTTTGACATCCTTTTTTCGAATAAAATTAATGTTGGCGTAAAGTTTCCTATAACTATGTTACATATTTTCCGAATATTAGTTATTTTCTACTTCTACTGGTTTTCTAGTTATGGACTCGTGGATTCATAAAACTAAAAGAAATTAGCATAAAGAAAGCATATGAAGTTTTTCTTGAGTCATTTCAAGAATATTCCATCGTTTTAGAACATTATATTATTCTTCATCATTTCTCCCTAAAGGCACCGTTTTCGAGATATTGTTCATTGAATGTTTTGAAATGGAAAACTCCAGAAATTTCACTACTTTTATGGATCCGTTCATGAGCGTTGGAATCCCGAATCAAGCTGTAAACCACGTTACCATGCCTTATTCTCGCCCGCCAACAATGTCATAGATAATTTATATGCGGGAGTGTATTAGCACATTGTGAAATCTTTAAACGCTTTTAGCTTTTTACCTGAGCCGAATCTGGAAAAGTGTAAATGAAAAAAGTGTTTCATTTGATGAGAGGAATCTTTGGTTAAAATTAATGCAGTGGTCAAAGACTCACCCTGTATAAGATTTATAAACGAAATCCCAGTATCTGTTAGAATAGGTTAGGAAATCCCAGTATCTGTTAGGTGTATTGTGATAGGAGCTGAAGGGGGAGTGGGGCCCGGGGACAATCATTGGGGGGGAGGGGGGGAGGTGCTGGCTGAGGAACGTTACGCTACTGCTACCACATAGGCATACTCGAGCTCTTCGCCTCGACTTTCGTTTTCAAGATGATCGTCCCAGTCCCAACGGGACTATTATAATAATATGGCAAGTTTCGGTTTACTTTCTCCAGATTTACGTAAGCTGGCTGTGAAAACGCATCGGATGGTTCTCATGTCCGCGTGTTGTCTTCGACCGGAAACACCGTGTATGACGAATCCGTGAAAAGGTATGAGCACGTCTTCATATTTACGTGATGTTCGCGATAGTTCAGCACACCCATTTCCTTGATGAAGGTCAAGGGCACGACCTTAGTGCGAATGGTGTAACATGCCGCGACGGTGCTGCTTTTTACGCATTGGTACGAGGTTGATATCATTGGCGCTCTTATTCCTCGGAACAGAGTGTTTATCAATTTGCCCAAATGTCTGTGATTTTCGAATTTTTCGATGAAAATGGTATTAAACGATTTGGTTCGACTCACTGATCAAGAATCCGTGGTCGAAATTCATTCTGTCCGGCCTGTCCGGCCGGCCGGACAGCTCGATCGGAATGAGCTAGACAGTTGAAAGTTTCAGAATTGGTTTGTGAGATAAATAGCTCGGCTAAGTTCGTTACTGGGCGATATCAGACAGATGGTTTCGGACAAACAAAAAAAATTTTTTTTACATGACAAATTAAAATTATTTTTTTTTCAATACCTAAGCAGTTTTACCATAAGAATCCATTGATATCATTTTTAACTCTAACAAGCTTATACTTTCGGAGATATGATTTTTCAACATTTCAATAATAAATCGTATTTCTACGTTTTCACAGAATTATATAATTATTCTATGTATAAATTGTTATAATGTCAACTTATTTTCCTGAGACATGACATTGTCTAAAAATCATTTCAGCAATCGTAGAATTATGAGAATTATATTATGATATCATACTTTTTGTTGGTTGATATTTTCATGCCGATGGTCAATCCATATGATGATGGGAATGGTAATGGTAAGTTAATAATATTGTGTTCAGAATATCTCCAGTAAAAACAAAACTGGAATATTGGTGTATTGGAGTGGATTTGAGGAAAGAATATATATTATCGTTCATCATAGAATTGAGGAATGAATATCTCGGATGAGTTCGTTGTTGGGTAGAATTTGTCTATTGGTTTTGGATTGATATTTTTGGCACTCTTGTTGAATTTAAATTCTTCTATGATGTTTGAATTCAATTTCTGCTGAGATGAAGTTCTTTCATAAGAATACATTGATATAATTCCCAACTCTGGGAAACCAATTCTTTCGGAGATATAATTTGTCTGCTTGAACAAGAGCGCCAGAAAGCTCCTGTCCACAGGGCTTGAACCAATTTTTTTTGTTTAAATGTCAATAAATTTCGAATTTTGAACTGTACACTTTTATGGTCCAATTGTTTTCTCCATTTGAATAAAAGCGACATGGAAATTTGGCAGTCTGAATGGATTTCTTGCGATATATTCATTACTGATCCTTCGATTAGAATTCCAGGGTTTACTCTTCCCAGGAAAATGTGTGTGGTCGTTTCTGATTCATTTAAAAATATGTCATGGTCGTTGCAACATCATGCTTTTCAGGTGAAACTCAGTTGAGAGCCCTGATTGTGAATGCAGTGAAGCAGTTATATTATTCACTTGTCATTGAAATAATTTTTGGTACTCTTGTTCCTCGATACAGATTGCTTAGCAATGTATCCAAATGTCTGTAATTTTCGAATTTTTGACTGAAAATGGTCTCAAACGATTTGGTACGACTCACTGATCAAGAATCCGTGGTCAAAATCGATTTTGTATGGCCAGCCGTTCGTTAACACGATAACTCTCCAATGGAAGGAGCTAGAGAGTTAAAATTTTCAGAGTAGGTTTGGGAGATCAATATCTAGGTTAGGTTCGTTACTGGGCAAAATCGGCCAGGTGGTTTCGGAGTAACTAAAAAAAGATTTTTTTTTAATTACAAATTTTAAATTCAATTTTTTCAAGTACAACATGAGGTGAGTTATAGACCTACGTATAATTAATTTAATTAAGAAAATTATTGAAAATTGACGCACAGAAGCCAAATTGAAAAAAATATTACAGCATGCGATGTTCAGGGCTTCAGTGTTCGGACGGTATCTAGCATATTCAATGTGGTATGGCCTTGAACATGATTACTTCCTATAACTCTGCAATTATATTTATGATGCAGTCCTATCATAATAATTCATTGATATCGTTCCTCACTCTGAGAAACCAATACTTTCGGAGATATGGTTTGTCAAAGTTTGGACAAGAGCGTCAAAGATCCTGTCCACAGGGCTTTCCCATTTTTTTCTAACTTTATTCCTTATATTTACATCATAAATAGTTTACATAAGTTCCACATCATCTATCCTGGTATGTTTGTTATTTAGCTCGCTTGTAATTGTCATTTCTCATATTGATTTCCCTGAAGATTAATTCAAACAAATTCGAAAGCTTGAAATAATTTAATAAGGAGGATTTAATCCTTTGTCGATAATGCTTCGATCAATATTCAAGCATTAGTCGATATTTCTACCAATCAACATAGGAAACAATTTTAAGGAAATAACTACAAAATTTCAGTATAATTCCAAAAATATCTATGAACGAACTCAACTGTAACATTCGGGAGCGCAAGTTGCATGTTGCCATCTCTTTCCATTCGAAAGTTATCGTGGTAGTTGTTGCCCATCCAGATACTGCACTCGCCCAACTCTGCTCAGTTTCCAATATTTTTCCAATATCTCCAACAATATAGATCCGATCGTGTTCAAATTTGGAACTTGGCTGTAGAATTAGGTTTTGAAGATTTCAGCGATATCGGACGGATTGTTACAGAATACAGAATTACAGAATATTGTTCAATAATTTTCGCATAATTTTCTAGTGTTAAGATCCTCACGAAATTTCGCATAAATATCGGCGTTATCCGACCAGTAACGAAGTTTCAATTTGATCGGATCTGTATAGTTATTGAGGAAATAACAACAACATTACCGATGGTTATAACTCAGAAACCGTTTGGCTGATTAAGCACTTAACTGTCGCATTCGTATGCGCAATCTACGCTGAAAATTTCAAATGGCTGTCTCTTTTCTCCCGGAAGTTGTCTTGGCAACGGACAGAATATAATTAAACCTTGAATTATTCATTTTCGCTAAAAAATTCGAAAATTACAGACATTTGACACGCTGTTCCCTACAACATGCGCCCAAAAATATACTTATAATATTACTTTTGTATTGGTCTAACTAAAAATTTTCACAACAATTATAAATTTGGGAAATTGTATGAAAATCCGTCTACTAAGTAATCAATGGGATGAAAATCAGTCTATTTTGAAGAAGAAATCATGACACTCATTAATGTACCAATTGCATGTCTTGTTTCTGAGAATTTTGACCTATTCTTTAGCCTTATTCGGTTCAATAATCTCATATTCTCATGTCAATAGTCATAATCATGACGCACCCTCGGTATTGACATCACGATCAATTAGCCATTGTAATGAATTTTCCATTTCATTATAATTAACATGCAGCAAAACACGAAAACGTTAACAAGTAGAAACGAAGACACATTGGACTTATTAACAAACTGGAAAACAATATCCGTTTCTGGCTTCGAATTGCTATGTTAGTCGAAGCATTGAAAATCTAGTAAATATATTAGATTGCTCATCTTCAGATAAAGCTATGTGCCCACTGATGTGATGAATAGCTCGCTGATCTACTGATTAAATGAGTGAATCGAGAACATTTTATAAATTTTTGCATGATAGTGTGTTGCCTAAACACTGTGAGCTCTTTTAACCAAATATGAAAATAAAACGAATGCAGTTTTTCCGAGGCAACACAACATGCTGTAATGCAAAATTGCCTGGGAATTTTTATGCACGAGTATATTAATTGTGATATTTCCCGAATTAGTACTGTCAAAATAACGATACTATAATCGATACCAGGAATAAAGAATGATTACTTTATTACCATGGTTTGTTTGCAGCCATGTCAACCAAGACTTACAGACGAAATTTTGCATCATTTTGCACGATGCAATTACTTCTTGTTGTTATTTTTCGGTAATTGCATTCCAATTATGAGAAAATTTTGATATGAAGACTCGGTTGTTTCATAATCGAATCTTTTCTGTGGAAATTATCTCGTATGATTATACTAGCCCTAATCTCATCATTCCCTTTTTTTTTCTGAGATACTTCTTGGATCTGACAGTGTCAAACTTCTGGAGGAACTTTTTGGAGTGATACATTCCTCGGAGAGATCTCCAGAGTTTAACTCTTGGCAATTCTTCTTTCGCCCGAAATTCACTTTTATAGGTGTATTTACCTACCCCACAGTAGGGTTCTGGGCCAATAAAAGGGGTTCGTGCTCTTTTCTTGGCAACTGTGTTGGCCTCCTCATTTCCATTAATTCCCGAGTGACCACCATGAGCACAGACCAAGAAGACCGTGTTGTTCTTACCTACTTCATCAAGTTTTCTTTGGCACTCCCACATTAGCTTAGACTCGATAACATGGGAGCTCAGAACTTTACTAGCTGCTCTACTGTCATAATGGATTGCTATATCACACCTCTCAGTTCATTTAGATGTAGAGTATTTCTGCCTGGAAGCCTAGCGATAGTGAGCATTTGGTACTTGCCCCAAATACTCCAGAGTCAGCTCCTATATTGGTTTTTGAACCGTCTGTGTACCATTTAATGGCATTTTTTAAGAACTTGGTTGGTGGATTTCCTGTCCTAGTCTTTCTTCCTACCAAGCATGTTCTTTTCGATGCTTATTTTCTTAATCATTTCGTCACTAGGAAGCTTGGCTGATGAAATGTATCTGGTAAAAGATGACCAGGCTTTCTGGTTTTTAATACTCTAATTATCTGTTCCTTTCCTAGATATTCTGAGAATGGCCTCATGGGCCATTTTATCTATCACTAGGTGAAGGGGTGTGAGATTTATGATAATCTCAAGTGCCCTGATGCGACAGGTTCCCATAGCTCCAGTGATACACACACCGGCAAGCCTTTGTGCTATGTCGAGGGTTTTCCTCGTAGTATTTTGGCTTATTTTTGTATACCAGACTACTGCCCCATACCTGGTTTTGGATCTGACAATCATGGGTTACCTACATCCATCGCAGTATCTTGGGGCTGCAACCCCAAGTCTTACAGGCTAGATTTCTGCACGCCATTGAAGCTTTTATTGCTTTACTAACAGTGACTTCAACATGTTTATTCCACAGAAGTTTACTATCTATTGTTTTTCCTAGATATTCAACTTCAACTTCCATTCTATAATATGTCTAATCCGGCCTGCATTCTACAACTAATCCTGGAGTTTCAATTTGATCGGACATGTATTTTTGGAGTTATGTTATTATGCCCTTCAACTCTATGCTTTCGGAAGTTATCGTGGCAAAGGACGGCCAGCCTGACAGGATCGAATTTGACCTCGAATTCTTCACCGGTGAGTCGTTTAATACCATTTTCGGCAAAAAAACTCGAAAATTACAGACGTTTGGGCAATACGATAGCACGCTGTTCTTGGTGGAACAAGCGCGCAAAAAGCGAAGCATTAACACAATGTATACGATTAATGAAAAGACATAGTCGCTTGGAAACCTCCCGGCAATATTAGTATGCATGGAACTATCCATAACGACTGCACTAAGCGTTATTGTTTATGTAAATTTCGTCTGAAAGCTGCATAAAACCATTGCGACTTATTATACGGTGTGTGAACGCCTTAATATAGGCGAGAGACCCGAATGCATCCATTTGGAATTTGTTTCTCCGAGTTATAATTGCCTCTTTGTTCCTTCACAGTTCAATGAAAATGGGGTCGAATTAAATTAAAACAGACTGTAACCATAATAATGTAATTGGTTCTGTATTCAGGTATAATTCGTTTGTTTTGTATCTTCTCTTGGTATATCACCGGCTTCTAGCAGTGTCCTTGTCTAAGCTGAAATGCATCGTGAGTAATGTTCCTTAGTCTAAATATTGCTACAGGTAGTATGAGCCAGAACGAAACAATTTTATTGATGATGCTCCTCAGCGTCCGGGAGTATTCTGCAGGAATTCCTCGCCTGTTAGAGAACTCTTTATTTCACCTCGAATTATTGGATGTTATTTTAGCTTAATGAGATGTTTGGATAGCGATAACTTAACAGACAGATACTCAACATTTGTGTTCGAATGAGTTTGTAATTTTTGCGCGTATGTTCTGGGGAACATCGCGTTATCATTTTGCCCAAATGTGAAATTTAATTCTGTGGTGCCGTCCGGCCGTTGCCACGATAACTTGAGAACGGAAAGAGCTAGCAACTTGAAATTTTCAGGGTAGGTGGCACATCCCAATACGACGGACAAGTTCGTTAAGGGGTATAATCGGCCCAATGGTTTCCGAGTAATAATTTTGTTTTCAACCAAAATAAATTCAATCGAATTTAAACTTGGTGAATAGTTGTAGAGTATAATCCTAAGCACGTTTGTGAAATTTTGTGGGAATCGTGTCACTAAAAAATTATAAAAAAATTATTAGAAAATATTATATATGACACGATAACCTGAGAACGGAAGGAGATAGTGGCTTGAAATTTTCAGGTTAGGTTGTGCATCTGAATGCGACATTTGAGTTCGTTTATAAGCATACTCGGTCGAACGGTTTTAGAGTTATAGCGATCTGAAATTCGGTTGTTTTTTGTTCCTCATTAACTCGAAAAATACAAAACCGATTGAATTCAAACATGGTTATTAGTTGTAGAATGCCAATGCGAAAATTATTGCAGAATTTCGTGAGGATGGTATAACTAGCAATTTCAAAAAAATTATTGAAAATAATTGAAAAAAATTCTGTATATCATAAACTGTTCGTCCGGCATGGCTGAAATTTTGGAAGATCCTTCAGAACCTAACTCTACTGCAGAGTGCCAAGTTTGAACACGATCAGATCCATATTGTTGGAGAACCGAGCAGCCTTTTGTGAGTTCGGTAGCTGGATGCGAATCGTCGTATGATATGTTGTCTATGATCATATTTTAGCGAGAAACTTCAAAAATATGAATGTCATGATGACATATTTTTGCGCGTATGTTATTGGGAAAATCGTGTTATTTCATCACAAATCTTTGGGAGATGATAGCCCTACATTAGCGGTCAGACCTGGTTTTGAATGAGATCCTCCTTAGGAGGAGACAACTCAATATTGAAGGGATTTCTATGAACAAGACTGAATATCTTTGAGAAATAGAGAAGGCGATTCTTCTTCAAGAGGGGTATATTTGTTAGAGGTGACTTTTGAAAGGTTATGTATTATTTTTAATATGATATCGCTGAAATTTTGCTGAAGGCTTCAAAACTCAACTTTAAATTAACCACACTTTCTGATCTTGTAAGGTGAGAGGCTCATTTGTGGATATTAAATCTCGTGACGGGTAGAGAGGAATTTAAGCCCAGTTTTTTTATCACTAATGAGAAAATATCTTTATGTTTCACCTCATCATCTTTAGATCTATCAATGGACATTTATTGGTTAAGAATAAGTAATTGAATATTACTGGAATTCAATTGAATTTCATTCAATATGTTTGTTAGTAACTAAACTTATAATTTTCTTCACTTTGGTCATTTAAATAAGACATTAATTCCAGTAATATTTTTCAAGAATAACTATGTATTCTTCTCCTAAAGAGAGAATTGAAGGTAGACAATAATGTGTTAATTTTTTCATCATTGCTTTCTATCCTGACTTCACGAAAAACATGATGGTTCAAGCACTGACGTGAAGTCAGGAGCTTTTGCGCGTATGTTCTATTGTCCATTCTCCTGTATTGGACACTTCTAATCGAATTTACCATGGTGAATTCTATTGTCTATTCTCCTGTATTGGACAGCCTTAATCGGATTTACCATCGTGAATTCGATTAAGGCTGTCCAATACAGGAGAATAGACAATAGAATTCACCATGGTAAATTCGATTAGAAGTGTCCAATACAGGAGAATGGACAATAGAACATACGCGCAAAAGCTCCTGACTTCACGTCAGTGCTTGAACCATTTTAATAGTTCATAATTTCATTAGTAAACTAGCCTTCGATGTCTGAGGGTGAAAAAATTGTATTTCCAAGCACTGCGCATCTCCATAACAGTAGTTATGCAGAAAAGACGTACGTATTCAGCCGAGATTTTATTGCCTGCAATTTGCCCAAATTATGATCATTATTTAATGTTTGCAATCTTTTACCATTGGCGGATATTCGCTGCATATGATTCATTAAATTATACCAGTAATTTGAAATTTTTACAGCATGAAACGTCTGGTTAGTGGTCCTAGGCAATTCGGATGTCCTTGGCCAAAAAATAAATAATTGGGAGATCAGTATATCATTTTCCATAATTGAATTGAGTTTTTTTCGTCATATGGAGAGATAATCTTATTTTGATAATGTTGGTCGGGAAATCATTAAATATGTGGTTCATACCGATTTTGCGCGCTTGTACCAGGACGTCTTCTTATTGGAACTTTCAAAAATTCTTAAAGCACTGACGTGAGGTCAGGTATTATACGAGTAATCCTCCTTTTTTCAGTAGATAAATATAATCGGTAGATCTATTGAACCAGTAGTTTCTCAGACGATAATTCTCATTTAATGCAGCTGTATACAGGGTGTATATGAATGGTTGCGAAAAATTCAAGGGGTGATTCTTTGTCTAAAAATGGGGTGGGTTTTTCATATAATCTTTTATTTTTTGAGCCCCCCCCTGCTTAGTTACAGCCCTCTAAGGATGGCGCCCTAAAAGCAGTTTTTAATTTATTTCTTTAAAACAAAAAAATTGACAAGAATAAAATTAAGCAAACATTGTAAGTGAGCGAGAAGACACTCCAAAAATTTCTCGGTGGTGTTCCTCTATGACTGCAAGGGGTAGAAAAAGCCACCCGTAAACCTTGTTTCACGAGAAACATTTTTACATATCCATATTTTACAATAAAAAAATTAATTTTGGATAGCTTGTTTCATTCTTAAGAAATAAGGTCTCATATTATTTCTTGCTAAAGTTCACGGCTTTCGAAAAAATAATTATTTATCAACAGATAATACGCCTGAGTCGTAGAGGCTGGAATTATTTTAAATGTATCCATTAACCGGATGTCAAGTTGACATTTTAATTGAGAACTGGTACCAATATTGAATAAATGTTACAAAACAAACAAGTCAAGATTTCGGCGCATAGATTGGGTTACTTTGTCAACAAATTCGGGAGTATTTTGTACAACATTACATGAAAGAACAATGCGGTTTCTTAAGTATTCCATATCTTGGACAGGAGTCTTTGCAACTGGCCCTAAAAAGTAAAATCCAGAGGAGTTATATCTGGTGCTCGGGCAGGCCAGAATTGAGGACCACCATTTAAGTCATACATATCCAAATCAATGGATAGGGCTCGGGATAGGGCGATCCATCGATTTGGATAAGTATGACTTAAATCCTGATGTATGCTTAAATCCCATCATGCAAAACCACATTGTCTTTCAGACACGCAAAGGAATATTTTGAAGAAGAACAGGGAGTTCTTCTTGTAGAAATTGAATTTACGTATTTCCATTCGATCTAGGTGGTATATATATATTCTTTTGACTGAGAGCTGTATATGTGTTAGCAGAGGTTGGTGTAAAGGGGTACCATACAATTCGACGTATGATACAAGAGCTTAGGGAAAAACCTCAGCAAAAAACCCTTTCTCCCCGTGAGTGTGGTGATTTGTAACTATTGTTTACAAAATTTGCTGAAATTTAAAAATATTGATGGGGATATATTTTTCAATGTGGATTCCCTCGTCAAAAAACGGATAGGTTTCTCCAAGGTACCCGAAACTCAACGTGAAAAATGAAAAGACAAGAGGAGGAAACGAACAAATTAAAAATAATACATAACCTTTCAAAAGTCTCCTCTCACAAAAATACTTCTCTGTAGGCGAATGGGATCTCGTGGAGAAGAATCGCCTCCGCTAGTTTTCAGAGATATTCACTACTGAAATCCCTTCAATATTTGAATTCAAAAATGAAAATGTTGCTCGTAAGGCCTCTCTTTCAAAACCAGGTCTGACCGGTCCAAGTCCAAGCGAAGCGATGATTATTCAGAACTTCAGATGTTCGAAGCCCGCTACAGGGCCCTTAAGAAAGGCTATCATCTCCCATAGATATAATTATATTTTACTTTATATTGTATAAAAGAATGAAAAAATGCGCCGGACAAATTACGACTTATGTCTTGATGACATAGGTGGTAGAAATTTTAGATCAATTAACTGATCCCCAACATATCGAAGACACTCAGAGAAAATTGTTCTAGGTGGTGAGCTACAGTGATAGCGTTAGGGTTCTCTTCGGCCCATATGTGGTTATTATGTAAATTAGTTATTGGATCTCTAGAAAAATCAGCCTTGTCTGTGAATAGGACCGTTTTCCAAAAATTGAGGATATTGTTCAATCATTCCCAACATCCAAGTGGAGAATTGGAGACAGTTCGGAAAATCTCGAGGTAAGAGAGCCTGTACACGTTGATTGTGATGTGGATATAATACACCTATTACACTATGCCTTTTTCATGTCTATATATGCGCCTATTTTCATGGCTATTTGTCGGTTCAATTTCCGCCCAAATGAGCGCTTTTTTCGCGCTTGTTTCAGGCAGTAATTTCAGAGCTGCAAACATTGAAGAAATACAAATATTTACCTACCTCAAGTTCTTGTTTTGTTTGTATATTTTTAAAGCACAGTGTTTTAAGAATGTCTGAAGAAACGTTTAATATGCTACTACATAGAGTGCAAATTCACATACAGAAAAAGACACTGTAAATCCAGAAAGCATTTCTCCAAAAACGAAATTAATGATTACTTTGCGATACTAGGCTACTGGTGAAAACTTCGTATCACTCGGGGATAGCCATCACATATTATCTGGCCCTAGTAAGTTTAGTTTACGTCCTCAAGAGTAATAAACATACATTTATCATTGAATTTACGAAGGCTGCGATTCAAAGTATATACTAGGTTATGTTAAGACGTCAAGTCAGACAGATAAATATTGTGTTGGTAGACATGACATTTCGACAAAAAGGCTTGAAATCCCCACGACTCAGGGGGAACAAATAGAACCAGTTCTATTTATTTTCAAGCCTGAAACAGTCTACAAAATAGTCCCGGGTGCTTGCGTATTTCTTCGAAATTTCAGGCGTAGTCAGTCAGGCTGACAAATAGGCACGAAAAGGCATAGTGTAATAGGGGTATAAAAGTTGTTCCTTTAAGATCTCAAACACGGTCATATGGTGAATTTATATTTGCTCAGGAATTTTCCTAGTACTGATGTAAGGTTGTTCATCGACAAGATTTAGTACCGCTTCTTCATATCAAGGTGAAACAAACAATCTCTCAATCAGATATGCTAAATATATATATCATTCGCGGTAAAGAGGTTCATCTGTGTTTTCTGCTGAAATTTTCTTGTACTGTCGCGACCGCAGTCACTTTAATATGCTAGGAGTGGTGTCATAACGCTCGTTATCGTTTCATGCCCGCAATTATTCGAATATAAACCTTAGGAATATTTCTGCATTTTTACCCGATTTATCTGAAACGATCGAGGGGAATACGCAAGTTAGCCTTGACTCCAGTCCACGCAGGAAATTCTGTGCATAGTACGTTGAAATTCAGCTCACTTGCACTTGCCCCCAACAGGTTTCTCATAGGTCTGATTACCAAGAAAGAAGTGGGAAGTCCGTGAAAGGATCCAGCACGAAAGAAGGAAACGATCTGTCCTCATTTTTATGGTCGCTACGGAAGGCTTATGATGACACATTTACGGAGAAGGCCTCCGACCTGACCGTGGTGATGTCATTTCTTGTGACCGCGATGCGATGATATTTTTCCCTCGAGAACTCGAGGAAATGGGTATTGGAAATCACAACTGATTCCTTGCTAAACCACTTGAAGCGGAATCAGAAGAGTGTGATTCTAATTTGTTGTTATAGTTATTATCCTATATTTTATTAAATCGGTATTAACTTGATTGTAATCCATTTGAAATGATGCTGAACACGGTTTCTGTTTTAATACGACAATTGTTTCGCTTGCAAAGTAGCATAGTCAGATATGTATGTTACATTGTCAATACAAAATTTTTGTTTATTTAGATTTCAGACATCCATTGCTTTTATACACAAATATCTAAAAATAAAATTGGTTCAAGCTCTGAAGTGAAGTCTGGAGCTTCTGACTTCACGTCAGTGCTTGGACCAATTTTTTTCGAAATTTTCTAGGGTTACGGTTCTCACGAAATTTACACACGTCTTTATGTCGATATTCTACAACTTGTTACCGAGGTTCAATTCGATCGAGTTTATATTTTTTGAGTTATCGAGGAAATAATATTCAAGGTGTGCAGAGCTGAGTCGAAGCATTGTGCTTAGTACTTGTGAATGTGCTTGAAGCCTTTTTGTGCTCCCGAGTACTGTGTTCCCGAGCACTTTTAAAAACCAGTACTTAGTGCTTAGTAATTCAAGCACTTCATGAAAAGGCTTAGTGCTTAGTAATCCCTTAAGTGCTCCCGAGCACTTTCGAGGATTACTAAGCACTAAGCCTTTCCGAAATCTTGTCGTAACACGAATAGACGCTGACGCGCTGCGGTCGGTGGAGTTAATGAGTACCAGATTTATTTGATATATGCATCTAAATGTCTATCTTATTAACAATGCTAAATTGCTTATGAATACATTCACAATAGAAAATAATGCTTCCCGATTTCTGCAGATTGAATTTTTGACATTTGGAGAAATTAAAAAAAATTACTTCATGTTTTTTTTATTATAAAGGGAAAGAAGATACTTGACCTAAGATTCATGATATAATACTATGTTGTTGTCATATATGCTTCGAATTCTGTTCCATATTTGAATAGGGAAATACATTTTACATGTGCAGAAAAAAACTGTGGCGCTTATGGAATTCAAATTTCCATTCATTGTATCATTTCCTTAAATAATAAAGACCTTTTCAATATGTGTGAGAATACAACGAATTTTGAGATCGTTAGTTTTATAGAAATTTGTTTCGCTGTACTCTATTTCTTATCCTTCAATGATGCATATGAGCAATGCAAGTTTGCTAGTTTACATGTTTCTCCAATTGAATACAATTTTATATAACAATTCGCAGAAAATATCCCCATTTCCATCTAACAGTGCTTCGTGCTTAGTGCTCTAAAAACCGAATTACTTTTATAAAGTGCTTAGTAATCGCAAGCCTTTTGTGAAAATGCGGTGCTTTGTGCTCGAGGCTCGGGATCATTTTTATTGAGTGCTTAGTGCTTAGGGCTAGAAGCACTTTTCTTCAGTTCTCGGCACATCTCTGCAGGTGTGTATGACTCCTAAACCGTTAGACTGATTATGCTCAGAAACGAACTTAACCCTCCTATTCGGATGCACAACCTACCCTGAAAATTGCAAGTCCCTATCGCCTTCTTCTCGAAACTTATCGACGCAACGGTCACCCATCCAGCTACTGAACTAACACAAGACTGCTTGGATCTCAAACAATATAGATCCGATCGTGTTCAAACTTGAGACTTGAGTTAGGTTCTGAAGGCTATCGCAAAATTTCAGCGATGTCGGACGAATAGTTTCTTATATACAGAATTTTTTTCAATGATTTTTTGAAAATTTTCTTGAGATATGATCTTCAAGAAATTTCGCCAGAATTTTAGGGTTGGCATTCTACAACTAATAACCACGTTTGAATTGGATCGGTTGTGTATTTTTCGAGTTATTGAGGAAATAACAACCAAATTTCAGATGGGTGTAACTCCAAAACCGTTTTGCCGATTATGCCTATAAACAAATTGAAATGTCACATTCAGATGCACAACCTGACCTGAAAATTTCAAGTCACTATCTCCTTCCGTTCTCAGGTTATCGTGACATAAATAATATATTTGTTTTAATTTTCTAGTGATATGATTCTCACAAAATTTCACAAACATCCTAAGGTTTGTATTCTACAACTACTCACCAAGATTCAATTTGATCAGATTTGTATCGGTTGAAAAGAAAATTATTACTTGGAAACCATTGGGCCGATTATGCCCATTAACGAACTTGTCTGTTGTATTGGGACGCATTGTAGCTATAGCTGTTTAGGCATTCTTGATTTGGCAAGTTTTCAATGCGCCTCTTTGTTTCATTCCAAGGAATTTATAATGTTTCTTACTCTTCGAGGTGTCGAATGATTATATTATTATTATTATTCTGATGGTTTGAAAATTTCATTCACATGAATCACCCGAATATTTATTTTCAAACAATTAAAATTATAATATAATAATAAATGTTGTGTACTGACCTGAACGTCGTGCAGTACACAAAATTTGTTATTTTAATTGTTTGACAATTTCTATATCAGAAATTACCTTAATATTTCACCATTTTAATTCTTCTCGATATTTCTGGTTTCAGATTCAATCCATAATAAGTGTCAGTATTAGAATATTTTTTTCACATTTTTATCCTTTTTTTTATTTGTGTATAAAATTCAGGCAATGGGTGTCCAGAATCTAAATACCTAATCAAGTAACTCTGTTACATTTAAAATTAACGCTAAATGTTTGTCTCTAACATCTTTTCCATACAGGGTTGTGATAAACGAATATGTTTGAAACGATAAAGATTATACTGTTTCTTAAAGAAAATGTTTATCCCCTTTTTGAATATTTTTTAAAATTTGAAAAATTTAAAATAGTTTCCGAGATACATGCAGAAAACCAAACCTCCTTTTTTTTTACTTAATTGTTTATAACTTATTCAATCTTTGCAAACGGTCCTTGAATTTGCTCGAAAAATATTTACATATCCCAATCAAATGACACCTCAATAATACATTTCGGAGAACGCTAAAAAGTTTTGACCTAAAAGGTACTTGCTGACTTGACGATTAGTTTACATTTCCTTGCTAAAATGGCTTTTCTTCATCGTTGCTCTACCACATCGCGGTTTATCAGGTCCAGGCACATTTGTGTATTGAAATAAACCTGTTAACGATGTGATAATAATTATATTTTTAATTGTGGCCATCTGAAGACGACTTCATTTTCTCGTACTGTGAAAGTAATCGATGGACTCCTCTTGCGGATATAATAAAAAGGGATCTAACGAAGCTTTCATCTTCCAGAATAAGATGATTATATTTCAGGAATTATGGCCAATTTCGTTCAAAATAGGGACGACGAGATGTTGTAAATACGACTCTGATCATTGGTTCTCTATGGGGGATAGCTGTTTAATTGGTTGCACGTTTCAAGCTCTGAAATGTCTAATGAGAAGGAAAATTTACCATGGAATATATTTCGTCTCGACTTGTAGAAGCCTCTGCTTGGTGGACCAAACTATGTATTGATATATGATACGACTCTTTGAAATTATTTATTTTTATATTTGGGATATATTCCATATTTTGTATAGGTTTATTTACATTTGAATTAATTCATGACAATTAATATCAAATAATAATTACTAATTGCTGAAGATGAAATGCTGCATTCAAGAATTTATTTAACATTCAACTCATCTATATTTGTTCATTTCCTGAGATCATGCATTGAACTACATAAACTGCTACACAAGAGTTAGGGATAATCGTTTCAACTAAAATAACTGACATTCTGAAACCTTTGTATGCGCAGAAAACGTAATTTAATATAGTTTTATGTTCAAAACTATAAATGAACGCAAGTTTTTTGGTCTGCAACATATACAGGGTGATTAACAGAATAGGGTCGAATTTAACGACTTTTATTTCCGGACCTTTTATTGTTTTTTTTTGTCTTTTTATGCCTTCAATACAAGGTATGAGCACCACGGGCATCAATGAAAGCCTGACATCTTCGTTGCATACTGGCAACGAGGGTGTTGAGCATATCTTGAGGAATTCCATTCCATGAACGAGGCAGTAGTGCTCTGAGGCCATTCAATGTTTCTGGTGGAGGTTGGTGATCATCTAGTCTTCTTTGTAGCATATCCCATGCATGTTCTTTGCAGTTTAAGTCTGGCGAATGCGGAGGTATTGGTAAATGTGGAATACCATGCTGTACATTGCTGTACGATGTGGTCTTGCGTTATCGTCAAGAAATTGGAAAGCTTCACCAATGGCAGCATGAAAATTTGGCACTACGTTGCCAATGACATGTGCCCTATAATGTAAAGCAGTCATATTGCCAGGACAAATGTGAAGGTCTGTGCGCCCGTTGTAACATATCCCAGCCCACACCATAACAGAGCCTCCTCGAAATGGATGAGCCTTTTGCAAATGACGGCGATTTCGGGGTATACGCGGCATAGTCCATACCCTTATTCTTCGAGAATCTGAAAATCGACCGTATCTGGATTCATCTGTGAAAAGTACACTACGACATTGGACGTTCGATTTAACATGCTGCCTGGAACCATTCTAATATTTGTCGTTTATGCTCACGTGTTAACGGAACACCCCTCAATGGACGTCTAGAAGCCAGCTTAATCTCCCCAAGACGACGTCGGATGGTTTCAATGGAAATTTCAGGACCATTGGCATTTAAAAGTCGATTTCTCAGCATCCTACATGAAGAAAGAGGATATCTCCTCGCCGAAATGGTGACAAAACGGTCTTGTGCGGGTGTTGTTTTTCTTGGTCACCAACCCTATGTCTTTCCTGCACTGAACCTGCCTCATTGAACCTATTCCAGAGTCGCGATATTACACTTTGCGTTACTTGAAATGTTTCTGCCACAGCGATTTGAGTGAGGCCACCCAGTAGCATACCGATAGCCCTATTAGCCTCGGCGTTTGTTAATTTACGTCTTGGTATCTTAAGAAGCTCGTGAAATTTACTAAGTTTGATATCGCTAAGAGACTGACAATAAATTAACTACATATTGAAATGCTAAATCTTACGAATAATGTGAAAAACTGCCAGACTCAAGAAAAAAGACGACCAGATGGTGAAAATATGCATTCAAATCGAATTAATAAGTTTTTATTGGCAGTTGATCATGTTTCTGATATTGTCTTTAAAATTTAACGCCCCTCAGAACAACTTAATATGATATCCCTAACTCTTGTGGAGCAGTTTATATTGTGTGAATAAATATTTTGAATATTCTTTATTATTTCAGAAGATATGTCAAACGAGGGTTCATAAATATGTCCGATCTAAGTAGGCAATTAATAGTTTTCCAGGGTTTTTTTATTAGATCTATTTTTCTACTTCCAAGTTCACGTTCAAGCAAAAGATGAGCAGATAATTCGATATCTATCAATAACATCGATCGTACCGAGACAATTAATTTCATCCTTGAAATTTACATTATATACTTGAATTCTGATGAGCTAATATCAACAATAATGGTCAGTAAAAAAAATGTAAAAGAATCATAGAAGTAGTGATGTGGTATCAGGAGCTTTAGTGCCCCATTCATTCCACAAAGTATAATACGTTGTTGACATATTTGTTGACATATTTGCGCGCATGTTCTGGGGAACAGCGTGGTATCATTTTGCCCAAATTCGAATGTTTTGCCAAAAATGGTCTCACACGGTTAGGTTTGACTCCCTGATGAAGAAGTCGCGGTCAAATTTGATTTTGTCCGTCCGGCCGTTGCCTCGATAACTTTTTCGAATGGAGAGAGATAGCGACTTGAAATTTTCATGGTAGGTCGTCCAAATGCGACGGACACGTTCGTTAATGGGTATAATCGGTCCAACGGTTTCCGAGTACAAACTTCGTTTTCAGCCAATACATATCAGATCAAATTGAAACATGGCGAGGAGTTTTAGAATACCGAAATAAAGAAGTATGGAGTTTTGCGAGGATCGTATCTCTAGAAAATTAAAAAAAAAATATTTATTTTACGATAACTTGTAACGGAAAGAGATGACGACTTGCAATTTTCGGGGCAGGTTGCTCTACCGAATACGTCATTTGATTTTGTTTAAATGCAAAATCGGTCAAACGGTTTCGGAGTTATACCTATCCGAAATTTTGTTGTGATTTCCTTGATTACTCGAAAAATACAAATCCTGTCCAATTGAAACATAGTAATTAGTTGTAGAATGCTGACGCATTTTTTTGAAAGTTAGTGAGAATCGCATCACTAGAAAATAAAAAAAAAAATATTGAAAATCATTGAAATAAATTCTATGTCAGAAACTATTCGTCCAATATCGCTGAAATTTTGCGGGATCCTGCAAAAGCTAACTTTACTGCCAAGTTCCAGATTTGAATACGATCGGATTCATACTGTTGGAGATCTGAGCAGCCTTCGATAACTTCAGTAGCGGGATGGGTGACCGTTGCCTCGACAACCCTCAAACGGAAAGAGCTTGCACATCCAAATGGGATAGTTCGTAAATATATATGCAAACCTGATCCAAATAAAACTTGTTTATTACTTTATCATTAAAGGATACGGTGGGAGGTATATCCATCATTACATGGTTTCTATCTGGGTTTTCTCTCCCAAACTCTGAAAAATATCTATAAAATAAAAAATTAAATATTGTGTGATTTGCTTCTGCGTAAGAAACACAAGATATTTGTCAGGAGCAATCAATCGAACAATGTTGCCTAACAAACAACAACGGAACAACATCAACGAAGAAACAACTATATCGTAACGTTTCGGAGTCTATATCAGACTGCTTCGTCATACGCTTAACGAAAAATCTTCAGAATTATTTTGTTGGTCGTTATTCTAAAATTCGAGAATTGTCACATTGACAGTAGGTATCTGAAAATCATAGCTAACATAGTTTTACTTCGTATAGAAATTCCCAAGTTCCACCTCCTTTTTGAATAAAATCAGCCAAATATGGTCAATACCAATTGAGCAATTTGCAAAATTGCATTCTCTGTTCAATAAAATACAAGTTGACTCCTTAAGTTTTCTTTTAATATAATCAGAGGTTCTCTCATTAGAATCTTTGTATTACTCCAATCCATCATGTGATCTCCTTGGATTGTACATACATGTTCTGCTAGTTTTGATTTCTGTATGTCTCTATTTCTCAAGTTATTCTTATGCTCTGACTTTCTTACTTCTAGTGGTCTTGATGTTTCTCCTGTGTATGATTTACCACAAATACAAGGAATATTATATACACAGTTTTTTTATTTTTGATTTTCATTAATGGGTTTTGTCTTCGTTAATAAAGACCTAAGATCATTTTGTGTTTTGAAGACGGTTCTTATATTGAACTTAGAACCGATTCTTCTGATTTTTTCAGACAGGCCACGAACATAAGGGACATTCATCAGATTGGGTTGTTGTTCTTGTTGATTTTTCTGTTGACTATTCTGTTGTACTTGATTATTTGCTCTTCTATCTAAATTCATGATTGATGTGTTTATGAATTGCCTCGGATATCCATTGTCTTCAAAAAATTTTTTGATTAACAATATGTTTATTACTTGTAGAATTCTGACGGAAGTATGGTATCACTAGAATATCGTTTCATTCGATTTTTTTTTTATTTTACATATTCAGAAACGCTTCTTCAGAATTTGCGGAAATTTCGTATATACCTTCGAGCCACCATTTTACTATTGAGTACTGAATTCCAGCTCGATTGGCGTAAATAGACAATAGAACTTGAGCGGAAAAACTCCTGACTTGACGTCAGTGCTTTTTCCACATTACCTTTTCCACTAGTTCGGTTGTAATTTCGTTATCGATGAAAATTTGGACTCGAAATTTCACGGTCAGATAGTACTCAATCTTCAAAACGAGGTACCGCAACACAGGGGCTTGTCCTTTCCATCGTCAGGGGGTTGAAATTAGGGAGATAAAAAAGTAGGCAAGTTCTTGCTTCTCTAATCAAAAATTGACGGGTAATAGCGTTTTTCCAGATGTCCATTTTAAATCTGGAGAATGGAGGTGTAAAGTTTTCGTTTTCGTTGACCCACACTGTATATGCATTAACTAATATCTCATGACCACCTGAAAATATCACCATTGAATTATGCAACAAAGCAATTTATATTTGCTACTATGTCGCAAAGTTTAATCATATGCCACCTTCTCAATATTATTTTTTTTTCAGGTAAACCACTACCCTCGCTAGAAGATTACTGTGCCCTCCTTCCGACTGAAGGTAAAGTGTAACAATGTAATTCATAATTGAGCATCATTTTCGCTAGAACGTCTTTTACGACAATCAATCGTATCGAACCAAACCTCCAACCAATCAAAAATATATCATCATGCACTTTAAGAAGGTAGAGAGATACAATTGCCATAATAACATACCTATTGCACTCTAAATTTCTAAAAATAACATAGTATATTTTTTGTTGCACAGTAATTACATTTTATAACTATATTTAACGAGCATCGGAGTAAAAAACAGGATGCAAGCATATGGAATTTATTTTGAAAGTCGTTTGAAAAACATTGGTGGATTTTCATTGTGATAGTTCGCTATTAAAAAATCACAGACTAAATTCAATAAATTGTAATGGGCGTGCAGTAAAAATACTCGTGTGTTGGAGACACATCGCTGGAGGTAAAAATATATTCTTTATGGGAGATGTTTTTGGGTGCTAGGAGTTTATTCTCATTCTCATAAGGTTGCTGAAATTTTACATTCAATGAATATCTATTTCCCCCTAACAGAGGTGTCCCCACTTTCTATACAGGATGTCCAACTTTTCAGGACCAAACGGTATGAGTCGATAGAAGTAATGAAAATAAGACCGTTTTGTCTTATACACATATTAGTCTAGTCAACAAGATTAATTATACGTATAGGATTCCAATAATCTGGTTAGGTTAGGTCGGGATAGCTAACGTTGGGTTAGGTTAGGTATGGTGGAGTTGGGTAAGGTTAGGTATGGTTCCCAGTTTTGTGGTTAAGAAGAAAATCTGAGTTTCATAATTATCCTCAGAATATTAATACCATCGACATAATTCATAACATAATATGTCATGATGACATAGTAAATTTTCCGGTACATTTTTCCATTATTTTACACAATACAAAGTAAAACATGTATCTATGGGAGATGATAGCCCTACATAAGGGCCCTGTAGCGTTCTGAATAATCATCGCTTGGACTGGACAGACCTGGTTTTGAAAGAGACCCTCCTGGCCTTACGAGCAATATTTTCCTTTTGAATTCAAATATTGAAGGGATTTCTAAGAACAAGAAGGAATATCTTTGAAAACTAGCGGAGGCGATTCTTCTCCAAGAGATCCCATGCGCCTACAGAGAAGTATATTTGTGAGAGGAGACTTTTGAGAGGTTATGTATTATTTATAATTTGTTCGTTCTTCTCCTCTTGTCATTTCATTTTTCAGGAGTTTCGGGTACCTTGGAGAAACCTCTCCGTCTTTTGACGAAGGAGTCCATATTGAAGAAATAAATGCCTATCAATATCAATATTTTTAAATGTCAGCAAATTTTGTTAACAATAGTTACAAAGCACAACACTCACGGGGAGACAGGGTTTTTTGCTGAGGTTTTTCCCTAAGCTCTTGTATCATACGTCGAATGTATGGTACCCCGTTACACCAACCTCTGCTAACACATATAAAGCTCTCCGTCAAAAAAAAATATACAGGGAGAGTCTTTGACCACTGCATTAATTTTAACCAAAGATTCCTCTCATCAAATGAAACACTTTTTTCATTTAACATTTTTCCAAATTCAGCTCAGGTAAAAAGATACAGGCTGTTGAATTTTGGAAAAAAAAAATCAGTTTTTATTTTGTAGCTTTGACATCCTTTTTTCGAATAAAATGAATGTTGGCGTCAAGTTTTCTATAACTATGATACATATTTTCCACATATTGGTTATTTTCTACTTCTACTGGGTTTCTAGTTATGGACTCGTGGATTCATAAAACTTAACGAAATTAGCATAAAGAAAGCGTATAAAGTTTTTCTTAAGTCATTTCAAGAATATTCCATCGTTTTAGAACATTATATTATTCTTCATAATTTCTCCTTAAACGCACCGTTTTCGAGATATTCTTCATTGAATGTTTTAAAATGGAAAACTCCAGAAATTTCACTACTTTTATAGATCCGTCCCTGAGCGTTGGAATTCCGAATCAAGCTGTAAACCACGTTACCATGCCTTATTCTCGTTCGTCAACAATGTCATAGATAATTTATATGCGGGAGTGTATTAGCACATTGTGAAATCTTTAAACGCTTGTAACTTTTTACCTGAGCCGAATCTGTAAAAATGGTAAATGAAAAAAGTGTTTCATTGGATGAGAGGAATCTTTGGTTAAAATTAATGCAGTGGTCAAAGACTCACCCTGTATATACAGGGTGTCCCAAAAATACCACGCGAAAGTGACACTGGAGATAGATTGGCATTAGGTCTATCAGATAGCGTCGACATGACCTCAGTAAAAGTCCGCTGGTTTTCGAGATATCACCACTTTTGTGTATTTTTTAAAAATCTCCACTTTTCGGTCTTTTATCGCCTAGCATTGCTAGAAATTACTTCAAACTCATGTTTTTTTTTACCTAGGCTATCCTGAATAGTTGCTTTAAAGAATGAAGTAATAACTTCACCGACAACTAGAACAAAATCCTTCAAAAAATGTCTAACTTGTTGTATTTTATGCCGAAGTTAAAACATTAACTTAAGTTTGACTGACTGCTGTGAAAAAAAATTATATCAGACTGAATTGACAAATAATCGCAAAAACTGGTCCATTTCATACCCTTTTCAAAATGATACAACACTACCAATTTTTTTTAATCAGAACCAGAATTGCTACTTATTAAAAAAAACCAAAACCAAAAAAAACTAGAATTTTCCGATTAGATCGCCACGGCTTTGGCTATTCTCTAAATCGAGGGCGTATTCCGAATCTGTAATTAGTTTTTCCGTATCTCGATTAATTTTGCTAATATGGCGAAAAATCCGACTGATTAGTCCATTTTCCGGAGGTAGAGCCAGAAATTGCGACTTTCTTCGTCATTGCTCCGAAACTAATAGAGATACGGAAAATCTAATTACAGATTCGTGATCTGCGTACCCGATTTAGTGAATAACCAAAGCCGCGTCGACCTAATCGGAAAATTGTAGATTTTTGTATGTGTTGGATACTAGAGAAAACTTTTTGGCGTTTGGCGGATTCGCTCATTACCTAATATTTTCCGAACGGATAGAGATACAGAGGAAATAGATACATAAATCTAAACGTCGTCCACCGACCAATCATCGGGGAAAATTTGGATATCGAGATGTGAAAATACTAGATTTCGGACGGGAAAGAAGAATGTTTCTTCGATTCCGGGTCAAAAATATTTCTAAGTGCCGACCCAAAAAATTTTTTTCATGGTATATCGATACGGAGCTCGTGTCTAATTAAATCGAGGTCGCTGATCACGAATATGTAATTAGTTTTTCCCTAAGTGGCGTACTTTGGGAAAATTTTCACTTAAAGTGAAAAAATTGACGAAAATAGGTCAATTTTGGAACTTTCCACCGCCCAAAAAAATCGGAGTAGGGTGTTGCTGATTTTTTACGTCATATTTGGATCCTTTATCTTTTGAATCATCTGAACAATAAATGTCGAGGTCGTACGCTTCGGAAATTATGATTTTTTTTCCCGAGGGTCTATTTTTCGGAAAATTCTTTCCGCGATATTTCCTCGGAAAATTTTTGTAATAAATATCTGATGGTAGATTCGGAATCTACGGCCCCGAATCTATAAGAATAAGTACCCGTTTCATAGTTTTGCGTCAAAAAATTTTTCTCGAAAAATGGGATTTTTTTAAGGCTAATGTATTAAAAAATTGCCAAAATTCGACCGGTCTCCGATTTCGATGCAAATTACGTCATTTACTAATTCGGGGCCGTAGATTACGAATTTATGATCGGATTTTTCATTAGAGAATTTTCCGCGGAAATACCGCGAAATGAATTTTCCGAAAAACAGACCCTTGGGAAAAAAATCATAATTTCCGAATAGTACGGCCTGGACATTTTCTGTTTGGATTATTCAGTAGATAAAGGATCCATATATGAGGGCAAAAATCAACAACACCTTACTCCGATTTTTTTGGGCGGTGTGAACTTCCAAAATTGACCTATTTTCGTCCATTTTTTCACTCTAAGTAAAAATTTTCCCAAAGTACGCCACTTAGGGAAAAACTAATTGCATATTCGTTATCAGCGACCTCGATTTAACTAGACACGAGCTCCGTATCGATATACCATGAAAAAAATTGTTTGGGTCGGCACTTAGAAATATTTTTGACCCGGAATCGAAGGAAAATTCTTCTTTCCCGTCCGAAATCTATGATTTTCACATCTCGATATCCAAATTTTCCCCGATGATTGGTCGGTGGACGACGTTTAGATTTATGTATCTATTTCCTCTGTATCTCTATCCGTTCGGAAAATATTAGGAAATGAGTAAATCCGTCAAACGCCAAAAAGTTTTCTCTAGTATCTAACCCAGGGGTCACCAATTAGTTTCATGGAGGTCCGTTCACAAAATCTGTATATCTGTCGCGGGTCGTTGATAGCATTATGATGGCATAAGAATTTGACTAGCAGTTAATCTAAATCCAATATCTATAATTAGTAAATAAAACGAAAAGTTATCTGAATTTTTTTAATCAAGAATACATGTTTTCTGGAAAAATGGTCCGCAAAAAAAAGGTTCGCGAACCGCATCCGGACCGCGGTCCGCCATTTGGTGACCCCTGGTCTAGACTATTCGAAGACCCCTAGTCTGTGAAAGTCGGACCGGTTTCCATGTTACAAAACAATGAATGTGGGAGCGAGATAGCCGATAAGGATTTTGGTTTTTTTTAATAAGTAGCAATTCTGGTTCTGATTAAAAAAAATTGGTAGTGTTGTATCATTTTGAAAAGGGCATGAAATGGGCCAGTTTCTGCGATTATTTGTCAATTCAGTCTGATATAATTTTTTTTCAAACTTAAGTTAACGTTTTAACTTCCGCATAAAATACAACAAGTTAGACATTTTTTGAAGGATTTTATTCTAGTTGTCGGTGAAGTTATTACTTCATTCTTTAAAGCAACTATTCAGGATAGCCTAGGTAAAAAAAAACATGAGTTTGAAGTAATTTCTAGCAATGCTAGGCGATAAAAGACCGAAAACTGGAGATTTTTAAAAAATACACAAAAGTGGTGATATCTCGAAAACCAGCGGACTTTTACTGAGGTCATGTTGATGCTATCTGATAGACCTAATGCCAATCTATCTCCAGTGTCACTTTCGCGTGTTATTTTTGGGACACCCTGTATAATTCCGAATTCACGGTCAAGATAAAATATGAAATATCTGCACGAACGATAAATAATCAGGGTCATTACCACATCTGCATGATTACCATTACAATCTACCTCAATCAAATGACAGTCAAGTCTGCCATGAAAACCTAAGAAAATTCCCCATTCGATAAAATATACAATTCCTGCTCCCCTGATAACACTTCCAGAAATTACCATATATACAGCCTTAATGGGAAAAACAATCCAACCTCCATTTACATTCCCCCAAGAAATGTGATCGCCGTCATCGCGATTAAATGTTAATAAGGAAAAAGAGAGAAACGAAGAAAAAGAAACGGAAACAGTTACCACAATGTAAAAATGTAAAACACTCGCACGCGGGGCAATGACAAGGAAAACCTTGAATCGAATTTCCTAGTATCAAAGTCGAGGGAAGGGACCTTATTCTAGAATTATTTACTAATTTCTGTCACGTAAGGCTCCCGACCTATCCTAAGGCTCATTGCCATTCAGCGCACACTGCGGGGTGAATACACTAATTCTATTGTCCCCTGATGCACGATGCATTCATATTTCATAGGTTGTCTAAGCCTGTATCTCCTTCTATTCACTCTGATGATGTCTCTATAGGAGCAAGCCCGGTAATTGGATGAGTGATTGGACGAACTATATGAGGGTCTTGACGTTATCAGTCTGGAAAGAAGAGCACCGTTGCTGGTCAGGAGTTGTAGAAGAGTTTTCAGATTGTATTCCGAGAGCACATTCAACTAAGGGCTCGGAAGTATATTCGAATATTAGACTATTCTAAATTAAGTAATTAATTAAGAAGTAGTTGAAACTTTAAATTGCTATGCTAAGTGACATTATGTTGCTATGATCTTCAAAGACTGTCAATATGACAATTTTCGAATTTTAGAATAACTATCAACAAAAAAATTGGTTCAAGCACTGACGCGAAGTCAGGAGCTTTGACGCGTATGTTCTATTGTCCATTCTCCTGTATTGGACACCCTTAATTGAATTTACCATGGTAAATTATATTGTCAATTCTCCTGTATTGGACACTCTTAATTCGAATTTACCATGGTAAATTCGAATTGATGAATTTGATGGAATTCTTCATTGGGGAGTCGAACTTAATCGTTTGAGACCATTTTCGTCAAAAAAAACGAAAGTTGCAGATATTTGGGCAAAATGATAACGCGATGTTCCCCAGAACATATCCGAGATATTCATTCTTTAAATCTACTCTGAAAATTTTATTATATCAATTGAAACTTAGTCAGTATTCCAGTTTTGTTTTTACTGGCGATATTCTGCACCCAATTTTATTAACTTACAAAGTATATATTTCCATCATCATATTATTGCTATTTCATTGTTTATTTTGCATTCAATCATACTTTGTTTTTTAGAACAGAAGATATTTTATATCTAGAATTCTGAATAGAACTAGAAATTAATATGACATCATATGAAATGTCTCCTACTTGTAGACAGAGACGATACCTTATATTTCTCTGTGAGATGACAATCACAGAACACTAATATATGACAATATTGACACACAGAATTTACCTTACCTAGGGCATATTCTGTGTGATATGTATGAAAACGGATCATCAAATGCATATTTACGATTGACCACGGATTCTTGACCATTTTCATCAAAAAATTCGAAAATTACAGACATCCATAGGCACTCTGTTCCGAGAAAAGTGAAACCGGAGATGTTAGAACAATAAGAATTAGATAAACATGTTTCTTAAATCATAAATTAATTTTTTCATCACACCATTCTTCGCTATTCCTGAAAGGCCATAAAATAATTCCATTTTTCTATACTTCTGTTGCTGTCTGTATAATTTCCCACTTGAATTTCTGTAATGTTAATTTTTGTCCGGCCAGGAGCGCACAAAAAAGATAGGGAAAAGGAAAATCAAAACTGGTGCTGGCAGATTGAACTCTCCTGTCATCCTGTCAATCAAAATATGACATCGTAATTGCACGTTCGAAGAAATAAATATTAAAAGGTTTTTTCTGGGTTTTCTCTCCCAAACTCTGAAAAATATCTATAAAATAAAAATTAATTATTTTGTGATTTGCTTCTGCGTAAGAAACACAAGATATTTGTCAGATGCAATGAATTGAACAATGTTGTCTAACAAACAACAACGAAACAACATCAACGAAGAAATAACTATATCGTAACGTTTCGGAGTCTATATCAGACTCCTTCGTCAGACGCTTAATGAAAATCTTTAGAATCATTTTGTTGATAGTTATTGTAAAATTCAGAGTTTGGGAGAGAAAACCCAAAAAAAAAACCTTTTAATAAAGATTATACCTCCCACAGTATCCTTTAATGAATTTTTTACTGTTTTCTTGAGTGATAAGTGAGGATATACAAATTCAATTATTTTTTACAATCGTTTCTACGAAACATCAATCATATTCCATTAAAAGCTCTTATCGACTCGCTTCGAAACTGAATATTAATTTATTATCAGAGTAGCACCTCAACTGTCAACCAATATCAAAATGACGTCAACAGTTTCATTGGCAAACCAAATAAAACTGGAGTGTCAGACTCGTTTACATTACTTACTTAAGGTGCATAAGAATTTCCTGTTGAAGCATGTGGGACGTATAAATGCATGACGCACAATTCGAGCCATTACAAAATTCAGATCATTGCCAAAATCGATGTTGAATCTCAGACGAAATTCAATTCTCTTTCGGACCGACTTCATTCTTGATACCGTTAGGCCAAGGCGACACCTTGAATGCAGTTGTAAAAGTGCAGGTACTCAGGTGGTAAATTCAAATTTTTATATGATATTTAGCGGAGAACGACTGGTTCCACGCATATTTCGGAGTTGGTTATGAATAATTTATGGTACAAAAAATTTATTCCGAGGCCGATGTAGGACGGCTGATAGTTCGCAGGTCAGTTATAACAACAAATGCAATTTCTTGGACGAATTTATATGAGTTTGAGGTTAATGAAACTATGTCCTACAGCCGAAATTGCAGGTGTACCTTAACATCTGGAATATTCCGTTTTAAATTGGTTGGACCGCACAACATTTTCTTTATTGCTACCAGTCATGGATTTGTTCGGTTTATATGTTGGAAATTATATGTCAATTATTCCTTACTCATTGTTACGTTTCATTATCTACAAAAGATGCACATTTGGAATAGTGTATCGAGAACCTTTTTGGCGCTCTAGTTCCTCGGAACTGAGTGCATATCAATTTGCCCAAATGTCTGTAATTTTCGAATTTTTCGATGAAAATGGTAAACGATTTGGTTCGACTCACTGATCAAGAATCCGTGGTCGAAATTCATTCTGTCCGGCCGGCCGGCCGTAGGCATGATAACTCTCGAACGGAATGAGCTAGACAGTTGAAATTTTCAGAGTAGGTTTGGGAGATGAATATCTCCGCTAAGTTTGTTATTGGTCAAAATCGGACAGATGGTTTCGGAGTAACAAAAAAAAATTTTTTTTTACAGACCAAATTCCAAATTAATTTTTTTTCAACAAGCAGTTTTACCATAAGAATCCAATTATATCATTTTTAACTCTAACAAGCTGATACTTTCGGAGATATGAGTTTTCAAAATTTCAATTATAAATCGTATTTGTACTTTTTCACAGAATGATATAATTATTCTATGTATGAATTGTCATAATGTCAACTTATTTTCCTGAGACATGACATTATCTAATCAATCGAAGAATTATGAGAATAAAGTGTATTCCGAAATGTGAGCGAAGTGAGAAAAATCTCAGTTGTTTGCTCCGAAAATAGTTTTTCTCAGAAAAGTCTTACATTTCGGAACGGAACATGAATTAAGAGATCTGAGAGTAGTGAGACTGATGCTTTTCATCCATAGACATAGAATGCTCAGTTCTCTCAATTTATGACGGGACTGACGGAAGGGAATATTATAACTTCAAAAATATTGGGGTTGAAATACTCGTATTTTAGCGATGCAACGAGGACCTCACCCAAAAATGTTTGAAAATATTACGTAAATATTCAAAGCATAATTCTGTAGTTCGAGAGAAGAGAAAATTTGGTGAACGTAGATCAGGAAATTTTTGATCGATTACAAGGTAATTTATCATTATTACTTCCCTTCTTTCATACATGTTTTATGGAATATCTACTATTTGCGGTTTCGGAGTTATGGCCGATAATAGTAAAAATATTTTTGATGAATATTTCCGAAACCGATCACTCGATCTATCTGAAATTCAGCACCAAATTGTAGAATCATGACCTTTATACGCATGTGCAGTTTTGTATCGACCAGATTACCGCAAAGTGTCAAAAAAAAATTTTGAAAATTTAAAAAAAGATTTTCTACAATAACTCGCAAACGGAATGAGCTAGGTAGTTGAAATTTTCAGAGTAGGTTAGGGAGATAAATATCTCGGTTAAGTTCGTTATTGGGCAAAATTGGCCAGATTTCATTTGATTTCTTCCATGGTGCAGTTCTCATTCTCATGATTGCTCATTTAATCTTGATAAATAACTATTATTTGAATTGAATTTCCTTTATGATGCAGTTCTATCATAAGAATACATTGATATAATTCCCAACTCTGAGAAACCAATACTTTCGGAGATATAATTTGTCTGTTTGAACTAGAGCGCCAGAAAGCTCCTGTCCACAGGGCTTGAACCATTTTTTTCTAAGAAAGTTGGTTTTGAGATAACCTCTGTCCTTAAACCTGTGAAAATTGAAATTGTGAATACATAGGTATCAACGTGATTAACCATAGCAATTTGTGACTATGTTCACGTCAGTGGTTTTTACAATTATTAAAAAAAAAACATGGGTGATCATGGCGTGTTACAACAGTCCTCGAATCTCGATGAAATGTTTAAAGGTAATCATGAGCTAGCCTTGTCATCCATATATTGCTTAATATTATTTCTCCTCCACGAAACAGCGTCGGATTCTTGTCTGATCCGAAACCATCGCCTCGGATCGGACTTCGCACATACTTGCGAAAATATTCCCAAATTATCTGACCTTGAACCGGCCCACAGAGCCACATCTCGGCAGTTTTCTTGCGAATCACCCACCCCGGTTTAGAAACATAAAAATTATTATTGCCTAAACAAACCGGTAAATAGAGATAATCGTCTGTTTATGCAGTTGGTGCATTTCAAATTCTGCTCCTTTACGATGGGCACTTAAGTTTATTAAACTGGTAGATGTCACGGATATGTGTGTATTCCCCTCTGTGACGCGCTTAGAAATATAAACAGAGGTCAATGGCTTATCTAATAATATTCATACAGGAGGTCCAGAACTGAAAGACTCCGAGGTATTTTCTGGTTGCATGGATTTGTTTCTACATATCGTATATTTCTTTTTATGAGTCATTCTTTGTTTGCAGTGAGAAATTTTTATCGGTGGTATACAGGGTGAGTCTTTGACCACTGCATTAATTTCAACCAAAGATTCCTCTCATCAAATTAAACACTTTTTCATTTACCATTTTTCCAGATTCGGCTCAGGTAAAAAGGTACAAGCGTTTAAAGATTTCACAATGTGCTAATACACTCCCGCATATAAATTATCTATGACATTGTTGGCGGACGAGAATAAGGCATGGTAACGTGGTTTATAGCTAGTTTCGGGATTCCAACGCTCAGGGACGGATCCATAAAAGTAGTGAAATTTCTGGAGTTTTCCATTTTAAAACATTCAATGATGAATATCTCGAAAACGGTGCATTTAAGGAGAAATGATGAAGAAAAATATAATGTCCTAAAACGATGGAATATTCTTGAAATGACTCAAGAAAAACTGTATATGCTTTCTTTATGCTAATTTCGTTTAGTTTTATGAATCCACGAGTCCATAACTAGAAAACCAGTAGAAGTAGAAAATAACTAATATTTGGAAAATATGTATCATAGTTATAGGAAACTTAACGGCAACATTAATTTAATTCGAAAAAAGGATGTGAAAGCTACAAAATAAAAACTGATTTTTTTTCAAAATTTCAACAGCCTGTATCTTTTTACCTGAGCTGAATTTGGAAAAATGTTAAATGAAAAAAGTGTTTCATTTGATGAGAGGAATCTTTGGTTAAAATTAATGCAGGGTCAAAGACTCACCCTGTATATGACAATGCACGAAATGAATTGGTGACGATGCAGTTGCATTGATTTTCACATGCACCTGTTGTTAGAGGAATGGGTTTTCATTGGAATCTTGCAGAGAAATCATTTTTGTACCTCTTCCTGACAGTTTTACACATTGTACAAGTTGTAATTCAGTCATTTAATGGAATATTCTACGTCAAAAAATAGAACAAATACTCCATATAAGTAAACCTTTATCTGGAATGGCTCTGATACGGGCATAAGACTGCTTTCGAGTATTGTCTATCGGAAATGTTTCCTTTCTTGTTGAGATAATGTTACTTAATTCTTAAGTCAAAATTACCATAAACTTCATATCTCTACCATTACTAAAATTCAATCATTATTGGATGCTCGTTTTGCTTCTGTGCTCTAGTGCGAGAGGCATAGATTTTTCTTCTTATTCGTTTTTTCTCTCCTCTGATGACTTCATATTGAGTGCATGTTTTTTATTTTCTATTTTTAATTCCTTGTTTTCTGTTTGTGAGTTCACTTTGATATTTGCTGTATTTTATTTACTTTCGGTGCACTGAATATTTAATATTTTTTCATATGATTCTTATAGGTTATGAACATTGACACTTACCATTAAAATAATAGGAATTATTATTCTTTCGGGGTAGTTGACTGGATGGTGAATTAAATTCACGAGCTCGAAAGATCAGCGAGAAATTTGATGAACATGAATCGAAGCCTACATCCCAACTGCGGGATGCAAAGAATATACCTCCCACGAACGCAGGAAGGCAGGGGTTAGCGAAGTTTTGAATACCATCACCATCAACAAACGTTGGAAATGGCAATAAGGATATTAAGAAGTAAACCCCCCTAAGGAGCTTTCCTATTTAGGATGGAGAGCCTTGGAGAAGCTCCTTATAAAGGGCATATCCATCGATGATGAGCTGGTAGGATCAGCTATCATGCCAACAGATCAACGAAGAATAGGCCGACAAATAAGACAGGTACAACTGAAGACACTACTCCTCACATGAGTAAAAATCTACACTCATATATTGCAGGAGTTTGAAAGAACAGGTACTGTCGGAAGAAATTATCCTTTGCCACTTTGAAGTCGGAAACGGAGGAAATTGTTGTGGCTTGTCAGGGTGGAGCTCGGGGTGGAGTGATGACTACAAGACGGTATAAAGAGAACATCATGAAAGTGGAATCTCCAATAACTTGGAGAGCATGTCACAGCCAGCAGAAAACTTTTATGCACATCCTGTCTGCTTGCAGAGTCCATTTTCCATCAGGATATACAGAAAGACACAGTGCAGAACTCCGAATTCTCTATTTCCATCTGACAGAAGTTTATGGTATAAACAACGAACCAGTGCTGCCATATATACCTCTGAAAATTGAAGCAGTTATTGAAAATGATAGAGTTCACATATACCAGAACTGTTATTCCAACCAACCTGTAGATCCATGGCATTAAGCCAGGTATAGTCCTCTTGAACAAAGAGCTGTCAAATTTTCCTCCCCTGCCCAACATACTGTGGTAATGAAAGAATAACAGAAAAGGGAAAATACGGGGATTTAATGTCAGAACTGGGTATCCTATATCCAAGGCATAAAGTTGAGATGTTCGTACTAATCATAGGATATCTAGGCGGAATGAGAGTGAACAAAGTGACAGAAATGAAGATTATTCAGGCTTGTAAATCCCCGGCCTAGGTATTGATGCACATTATGTAGAAAGCAGACTTGCTCGGATCCCTTCGGGTAAACTCCAAGGAATGTGTGAGAGGTTTTTTAGTGAGTAACCAAAAAAAATTGGAGTGTCACACTCCTAAGTGTTGCGGACCTTCTCAGGGTAAGCCTATAGAAGGTTTTTCCTCCCAGACAGACGCAATAAAGGTGGGAAAAAATGTAAAATATTCGTTATCTCAAAATTATGTTTTCTCAGATAAGCTTAAGCAGAGCAAATAAGTCTGTTGGGTCGGGTAATATACCAATCTAAAATGTTCTTTCATTTACTCTGCCTGAGAGTACCTCATGAGAGGTCACACTTCGACTATAGTAAGAGGAATGTTGAGAACAGAGCACAACATCTATAACCGTGTGCAGAGGAGTTTTATGTGAGTTCAGCCAGAATTCTGAGATTTGCATTTCATCATGGCCTGTGACTGTATGACGTTGTCTACAGATACTATAAGAGGGTACAGCGCTCTTTGATTCATTAATTCTGTTCATTTATTGCCCCAATATCGTCTTTTTTTGAGGAATCCATACCAGACCGGGTTCTGGAATCTTTCCGCAGACACAGTAGGGAAATACTGAGAGAAGATAAACTATCACTTATCGAAGATTGTTTCAAAATGAGCAGACATTCGAATAATATCGTTCACTGAACTCATCCGACTACATAAGCACCATTGGCATCTTCAGAGAAGAACCACTCTGAAGGTTGTGTAATGAGAAGGATGAAATGGTCTCCCATCTTTTAATATGGTGCCACATCACTTTGTATACAAAACAACCCAGGAATCACTGAATAGTCCCTCTGGGGATTCACTACCAACGTCTGGAATATATGAAATGAAGAATTTTATTATTTTGAAATTGCTCCTTTTGATGATTACTTGACCGAGGAATCGGATATAGTGATGAAAGGGCCTCCGAATAGAACCTAGTAAAAGGGCTAATAGATACCTCTAACACATAGATATGACTTCTTCATATAACAGGTTACCAGGATAATACAATTAATAAGTATCATAAGCTGCAATGCTGTGAGTCAACCCTCCAGGGACTCTGACAATAAACAATCTACAATATCGATAATACAGCTGATTATCGGAGCCAGCCAAGACGAAACCAATAACGATATTTTGCCAGAAAAGATGCCGCCTATCCCGATCTCTAAAACTGGAGCATTCCAATATCGCCGCCGTTCATGGTAATTTCCCAACAGCTGTTGTGTCAATTGAAATCTATACTGGTAATAATGCAAATATTTTTTGAGTATTTACAACAAACATGATGTAGAATGGAGACATTGCCAAGTCTTGGTCTCTGCTTCTATGTTAAATACCCGGATATTCTGAAGCACTCTACGTCAGTGTGTTGGCTGAAAATTTCCTATGTCTTCAAATTATCTCCAAAATTCGATATTATTTATATGACGTTGAATGGTTGGTTTGCCTTTCACATGTTAGACGTAATAAAGTCCTATTTAAACTTACTTGATTACATCTCGAATGTAATATTTTAAATTAATTTTTCAAATGTAAATCAACGATCGAAGAAAAAATAGTATGTATAAATTCGTGGGAAAAGCATATTCCCAAACTCCTTGTGTTATTGACTGTGTAATTATCTAGTCGTTTGGGAATATTATGCTTTTCCCACTAATTATACAATATACTATTTCCTACCTTGAGCGCAAAGTATCATTCCCGCACTCGATTGCTTGCCTGGACGACGCGAAGCGGCATTCTCGTGCAGGAAAGTACAACTTTCCGCTCTAGATAGGAAAATAACTATTTTATTTCGCCAACCAGCGCAATGACTCATCGACTCCTGCTGTCCTTGATCTACAACGCACGCGCGGCACCCAGTTGTTTCACTAAAACCACGGTTACCTTCGAACCAAACGTCAGACTATCATACAATTTTGACTAGCCCTGCACCAATAATCTCTCATTTCCTCCAGATCAAAACATTGTACAGTCTTCTATATTTTTCATCCTTTCATCGAAAAAGGAGTGGACGATTTGGTCCACATATGGCAGAGAAATTCGAAGGTCATCCGCTAGGGTCACGGTCTTTTAGTGCACATGCAGATAAGCGGCGGTAACACACTGACCTTGAAGAGTTTCCTGATCCAATTTGCGATGAGTGTGTTTTTGAACTTGAAACCTTACTCTTGGTGAAAGTGATTCACGACCTGTCGTTCGAAGTGTATTGTTGTATCTCCAGCAGTTAAAAGTCGAGTTCTTCAGATGGAACAACACGCTGAGATTTATCGCTCTGAGCCTCATCACCTTGTTCAAACAACTACATTGGGCCCCTCGATGAACCTCTTGGTCCATCGACTCATTAACAACCAGTGAAAGTGTAAGGCCAAAACGAGACCAAAAATTACTCAATAACGTGCTCGTGATAACTACCAATTAGCAGTGAATGAATAATGAGTTTCTCAGTTCTTTGCAAAGGAAGGCGTACTAGCAAACTGCAGACCAATCTGTGGTTCGTTTGCCCTCTATGACCGTCTAGTCGTTGACGCACCTCCGATCCAATCGTCAAATCAAAGGATCAATCGTGAGAATAATGGAAGCGTGAATATCGTTCCTGAAGATTGAGCTGGTCCACCAGAAATTTGCACATAGGTGTGAAAAAATTGCCGAAATGTCTAACCTTGACATGACTTGCCGACGTCTGTTTTTGTCCGAATTACCTGGTTTAGAATATGTACCTAATAAAGATTAGTGGATTCGGTGGGCGACAACCATACGTAATGATATAATAATGTAAGTTCTCGGGTGATTACGAGGATATATTAATGTTTGAGATCGTGTTTATGAAGAAAATAATATAGGAATTTAATTTTTTGTAGGATGTAAACAGGATCAAGAGATTTCAGGTGTTGAGTCTCGAATAAGGATTATGTTGGTATATCCTATACAGTGTGAACAACCAAATGGAATAACATCTTATTTTGATTACTGTATTTATATACAGAGGGAGAAAAAAGTGAAGCACAAAATTGATATCTTGGGTATTAACTATTTAGCAGAAAAATGCTCAGGCATGTCAATTTTTATTTTAAATTACGCAAGAGCCGAGTTTTAATGGGGTCAGATTTTAATATTTTGAGTTATAGAGGAAATAACAACAAAATTTCAGGTTAGGATAACTCCGAAACCATTAGGCCGATTGCTCCAATTAACGAAATTAAATGTTGCACTCGGATTTGGAACCTTCCCTGGAAAATGGAAGTCGCTAACTCTTTCCGTTCTCAAGTTATCGTGAGATACATAATATTTTTTCGTAATTTTTTCCAAATGTTCTAATTGTACGATTCTCACAAATTTTCACACGCGTCTTTATGTCAATGTTCTACATTTGGGTACCAAGTTTCAATTCGATCGGATCTGTATTTTTTGAGTTATCGAGAAAATCATATTCCCAATCTAACTATGGAAGTGTTTTGCCGATTATGCCCAACAACGAAATTAACTCTACCATTCGGATGCACAACCTACCCTGAAAATTTCAAGTCCCTATCTCTTTTTGTTCCGAAGTTATCGAGGTACCGGTCATCCATCCAGCTACTGAACTTACCCAAGGCTGCTCGGATCTTGAACCATATTGATCCGATCGTGTTCAACTTGGAACTTGACAGACGAGTTAGGTTTTGAAGGCTGTCGCAAAAAATTCAGCGATGTCGGTTGAATAGTTTCTGATATATACAATTTTTTTCAGTGATATCCTAAAAAAAATCTAGTAATTCGAGCCTCTCGAAATTTTGCAAGAGTTTTCGCGTCGGCATTCTATATTTAATTACCAAGTTCACAGCTTTACAGTTTTTTCTTCGAGTTATTGAGGAACTAACAACAAAATTTCACATAGATATTATTCTAAATCCATCCAGCCGATTATGCCCATTAACAAAAGTATCCGTCGCATTCGGATGCACAACCTACCCTGAAAATTTCAAATCGCTATCTTTTTCCGTTCGAAAGTTATCGTTATAAAGGCCGGCAGATTGTTTCATTATTCGGAGTAGCTGGTGCCTGCTGATGGGACGAAATGGTGAAAATGAAAACTACATATGTCAAGGACAAGGGAAATATTATAATAGACAATATTCCTGATAGTACAACGAGAAATGTTCGAACATTCACAGTTATTAGGGAGAACAATCTAAATATTTATCAGAGATACACTGCATTAAGACATAACGATTTCGTAGAAAATAGATTTTTTTTATATCAATCTGGAAAATGCTACAGAGCTGTGATGGGAGTACATAGTATAGGAAGTGTTCCAAGAAAGGTTGCCACTTTTTTGCAATTGAATCATCCAAACGAATACACAGGTCATTAATTGAGGCGAACTTCTGCTACACTACTTATAGATGGAGAAGCCAACATTGAGTCTTTAAAACGACATGGAGGTTAGAAGTCAAGTATGTAGCAGAAGGCTACATCGAGGATTCGCCGCGAAATAAGAATGAGATTGCTGGTAGGATATTGAGCGTCAACGAATTCCCTGGAACCAGCTACACAGATTACTCCATCGAGGCATCAGCTTTTGAACATAATCCAAGAAAGAATCCTACCAGTTCATTATTACATCGTTTTAATTTTCGAAATGCAACATTGATCAATTGTACATTCAATGTAACTTCAACGAATAAAAATTGGTTCAAGCCCTGTGGACAGGAGCTTTCTGGCGCTCTAGTTCAAACAGACAAATTATATCTCCGAAAGTATTAGTTTCTCAGAGTTGGGAATTAAATCAATGTATTCTTATGATAGAACTGCATCATGAAGGAAATTCAATTCAAATAACAGTTTATTTATCAAGATTAAAAGAGTAATCTGAGAATGAGAACTGCACCATGGAAGAAATCAAATTAAAATAGCTGAAATGAATTTGAGTCTTTCTTATAGAACAGGATGAAATATACGAGTATGAACACAGATCATATAATAAAGCTTAGATAGAATAATTATAGCATTCTGTGAAAACATAGAAGTACGATTCATTATTGAAATTTAGAACTTCATCTTAGCAGAAATTGAATTCAAACATCATAGAAGAATTTAAATTCAACAAGAGTGCCAAAAATTATCAATCCAAAACCAATAGACGAATTCTCCCCACAACGAACTCATCCGAGATATTCATTCCTCAATTCTATGATGAACGATAATATATATCTTTCCTCAAATCTACTCCAATACACCAATATTCCAGTTTTGTTTTTAGTGGAGATATTCTGAACTCAATATTATTAACTTACCATTACCATTCCCATCATCATATGGATTGACCATCGGCATGAAAATATCAACCAACAAAAAGTATGATATTATATTATAATTCTCATATTGATACCATTACTGGAATGAATGACAATGAGACAACGTCAAAATTCATAGAATAGCCACAGAATAATTCTATCATTGAAATTTTGAAAAATCATATCTCCGAAAGTATTAGTTTGTTAGAGTTAAAAATGATATGAATGGATTCTTATGGTAAAAATGCTAATTGAAAAAAATTTAATTTGGAATTTGTTCTGTAAAAAAAAAATTTTTTTTTGTTACTCCGAAACCATCTGTCCGATTTTGCCCAGAAACGAATTTAGCCGAGATATGTATCCCCCAAACCTACTCTGAAAATTTCAACTGTCTAGCTCATTCCGTTCGAGAGTTATCGTGCCTACGGCCGGCCGGACAGAATGAATTTCGACCACGGATTCTTTATCAGTGAGTCGAACCAAATCGTTTAAGACCATTTTCGTAAAAAAATTCGAAAATTACAGACATTTGGGCAAATTGATAAGCACTCAGTTCCGAGGAACTAGAGCGCCAAAAATGACGTTTGGATTAGAGAAATTTTTGCTCATGGCAACCAATTCATCATTTACATAGTAACACTTTTCCTGCCGCCGACCAGAAAAGTGTTGGATAGCAACACTTCTCCCCCTTGGCGGAGAAATAGAACGTTTCGATGATCCTCTCAATCTAAAAATTACGTTATTATTCTACGTTTGCAGATAAACTTGTTTAAATAAGTTCTCACTGAGAAATACGATATATCTGAAAGCTACGTACACTTTTGAAACTTTTTTCTGATGTGTATATTCAAATGAGAACAGTCTGTCATATGTAACTTTGTCCAAGTCCCCATACTTCAGAACGATTAATACTAAACGCTGCCTCCAGCTCCAATCACTTCGTAGTGATTTTGGTGCATTGTCCACCCACGTCGGAAACGATTTATGGCTTTACTCACAAAACATACGGAGCGAAAATATACAAACAAACTTTTATGGTTCTCACTTTCGCTCTCGACTGAATCCTCAACACTCTCGTCCCGTAATGACGTGAAAACGACGACTGTAAAGTCCCCCTGGGCTATTTCGGTCCACAACCGACCTACAGCTCATCATTACACCTCCGTCTAATTGCTACCCGCTTCGGACCCACCGACAGACATTGTTGCACTTTATGCCTTCGAGAGGATACGCAGGCCGTGGGTGCTCCGGAACTCTCCTAGAATTCCAGGAATTCCGGCAGCTGCCTCGTGTCCGTCTTGATGCTCGAATGTTTCCAAGGCTTATGGGATTGGGCACTTTGTTAGAGGACAAACTAGACTGTTGCCTCATTAGAGTGGAGTTTCAGGATTCCAAGGACGAGATAACAAAAGAATCGGGGTATAGGAAGGCGGGGTATGTTCGGGAATGAATGGGATTTTCTACGTTGAAGATAATGCAGGGAATGAATGAGAGTCCTGTGAAGAATGTATAAGGTTTAAATTTACCACTGGCTTCTGACTTCGCCTGAATCAATTTGAGATATGAGATTCTGGAATTAATTGTCTCAGGGGAGGTGTTCTTACCCTAGAAAACAAAAATACTCCCAGGTTTTGACAATTCATTCGAATAAGTTAAGTAAAAGTTTATACGTTGAATTATAATTTATTGCAATAGAGCTTGACCTTCAGATAAACCTCTCAACATATAACTTCCTATGGTCTCTACTTCGATTTATTGATTCGATTCATTGAGTAACGAGGAGATTCTCATACCCTACACTACATATCCCTGAAGGAAGTTTAGTGCTCCTACTCCAGGATTAGCTTGAGAACATCTCGGATTTTTCTATGAACTGTCTGGTAATCAAATTCTCCTGTGGAAATAAGATATCTTTGTTAACAAAGCCGAATTTATTAAGTCTGGTGCCAGACAAAGTCTCGCATTTGAGGAGGACATGGTTGTTTCGTCCTCCATGTCACATAATCTGCATTGAGGGTAGTCCTGATGTCTGCTCACACCTTCAAGTGGTGACCGGTAGGGAGGCCAACCACATTTCTGAGTGAAGTTCTGCTCAAGCTTACCAAGCTTGTCGCGAGATGGTCCAGCCACCATCATCTTGCCATGAACGTTGCCTGAGGTATCGTGTCAGATTGAGAGGTGATGGCCCTGAATCCATTCTTCAATATCTTGCCAGAATTTCCTGGAGGAAAGTCCAGAAGTTAGTTCAGGGCCTATAAGAGGAGATACCGATCCGGCCTTAGCGAAGATATCTGTTTCCTCATTGCCCTTTATTCCCCCGTGAGTTAGTACCCGCATCACTGTGACCTCGTCATGGGCACCAAGCCCATTAGGTACGTTCTGACAATCCAAAACAGATGAACAGCATATTTTATAAAGCTCTTATTGTGGTCTGGCTATCATTGGCGGATTAGAGGTGGTTCTCATAATATTCTCCGTCGCACATGCCACAATAGCTATAATTTCTGCCAGAAATACTGAGACGTGCAACCCCTGGCTTAGCTTCAAGGTTTTCCTTGGTCTTACCCCATATATTCTTCGTACTGACACCCGCAGCTGATACACAGCCATCTGTAAACCTGAGTAGGCCTCCTAGCTGCATCAGCACCCCAGGATGTACCAGCTAATTTCCGCAGAATATTATTCCTTGTTTTCAACTTCAAACGAAAGTCATCCAAATGAGCTTTAAAATTCGAATAGGAATCTAGGTTCACTGCTAGGTATTTAGGATTAAAATTATGTCTCAAAAAAAAATCACAGAAAGCTAAACTCAATGTAACTATATTTTTAACGATTGTTCAAATTGGAGCAAGAAACTTCAGTTTTATTTGGATTCGGACACAAACTCCACTCAAATAGGTAATTTTTCAGATTAAAGTATAACTCAAAATTATAATCAAATTTGGTCATCGTATAAAAAATTGACGAAAAATTAACTAAGGTGAGAAATCTTTTGAAAATCTCCAGAACTCAAATATCTCAGAAACTGTTGATTTTCGCTTATAAATAAATATGGCTCAAACAACAGCCAATGAGTCATACTAACACCTTCTACAAGGTTCACGTCTAATTTGGAATCACCCTCTATAATTTTTCGTATTTGTTTTTATTTCAGTAAAATTTGAGCAAGTTCAGAACAACTAAATCGTCAATTTATTAGATAAATCAATGTTTGAAAAATGATAATAATAAACAAATATTTTTATCATATTATTATCAAGCATGCCAAACCGTTTCGAATAATTTTCAACTCTCAATAGTACAAATCGTTTAATTTCCGTTAATTAGACAGATATCTATCAAGACACGGAAAAACCGTGTAATATTTGAGGTTATCAATTGTAATACGTTGAACTATACGTAATTACGCACATTATTTGTGTTTTGGACTGAACTATACAGTGATATACCGCGACGTGTTTGTGTTTTTCAGTAGTCACTATGCATATGTGTTTTTTGGGTGCCAACAGGGATTTGAGAAAGAAACGAAGGGAGAAAGGTATAATAATCATACTACACCAAAAAAGGTAGATAAATCGATTTTGATTGTGACCTGGTTATTTTATGTAAATTGTGTGAAATTGTGGTGACCGTTGAACTGGTTTGTGGGTATGAAATATTTAATTTTGCAATTGAAACTTTTAATAATTATATAGCTTATTCGTTAAGAATGTTGCCCTTGAACCAATTTGATATTCTCAAATTAGGTTGAATTTTTATTTGGACACGAACTACTGAAAATAACTTTCGACTAATATTAATAAGTTCAATAGGAGAGAAACTGAAAGTCCATTGGAGAGTTATTTGAGTTTTCACCTGCTGTATACAGTAGATACACATATACTCCATTCACTTTTATAAAGTCTCCCGGTTGGCCATGAAAGTTTGACACATTTCACCGTGTATATTTTGAAAATGTTAGGTTATAATAATTTTCCTGACAGATAACTACGCAACATTGTCCTCTCTATATAGTGGTCGCAATAATTACGTATTTTTCACAATGTGAATTAACTTCGGAAAAATAATTGATTTGAGAATATATTATGTGAATTTTACAATTCCAAAGACCTGGCGACTTTTGAAGAAAATTTTTCTCTGTTATTGCTAGACATATTTTACGTATATAAACTGATTGGAAGATCCAATTATGCTATTTACTTGTACGGAAATCAAGAATCAAAAATGTTGAAATTTTAATGAAAAATAATAGAGTAGTCTGTTACTTTATGATAGTTCATTTGAAAAAAAAAATAAAAGTACCTGAATATTTCAGCAGGAAAACTTGAACGAACAGACGTACCTATGGAATTCCTTACTTTTCGAAATTCTCATATATATATACAGGGTGTCCCAAAAATACCACGCGAAAGTGACACTGGAGATAGATTGGCATTAGGTCTATCAGATAGCATCAACATGACCTCAGTAAAAGTCCGCTGGTTTTCGAGATATCACCACTGTTGCGTCCCATGACTTCACATGTTGGGAAGCGCTCATTTGTATTTCTATACAAAGCAGCTCGCTTGTAAAACTTAAATGTTTTGGGTTAACTGGTTTATTTTTGCATGGGTGGTCTCACCCTTGAAATTAATATTTTCCACGAAAAGATAATTGCAAGTAAAATATCTTGTAATACTTCAACCCTTGTAGAAGTATTTATGACCTATTTCCTGTGAAATATTGATAAAATGCATGCAACAACTAACACATTGCCAGAGCTGTGAGTCCTTTGTCTAGATTCTAACCCATACAAAAATCTAGAATTTTCCGATTAGATCGCGCCAGGGCTTTGGCTATTCACTAAATCGACGGCGTAGATTCCGAATCTGTAATTAGTTTTTCCCTATCTCGGTTAATTTTGGTAATATGGCGAAAAATCCGACTGATTAGTCCATTTTCCGGAGGTAGAGCCAGAAATTGCGACTTTTTTCGTCATTGCTCCAAAACTAATCGAGATACGGAAAATCTAATTACAGATTCGTGATCTGCGTACCCGATTTAGTGCTGCGTCGACCTAATCGGAAAATTGTAGATTTTTGTATGTGTTGGATACTAGAGAAAACTTTTTGGCGTTTGACGGATTCGCTCATTACCGTAACCGGGGGTTACTCTGAACACAAGGGGTTACTTTGAACAGATAAGTTGTAAAATCAAAAATCCTCATAGCGGGCTTAGTTCACAAGCTAGCAACCTCTAGTTGGTACTCAACATTCAATGATTACATGTAGACGGTGCTACGATCGCGAAACGTTGTCAGGTTGGCTAACCTGAGCCGCTACGCGCCTTTTTATCGGAATTGTGAAATCAGCTGTTCTGAGAACAATCCTCAAACCTCCCCTGCCGCGGTGATCGTGTTTTGAAATACCGTTTCAGGTAAGTTATATATTTCTTATCAATCTATTGGCAGCATTTTCTTTTTTGTTTCATATCTCTAACTCATTTCGTTGATTTTATATGGCTAATCGAGTAAAAAACAGGAACTTTGAGGGGTTACTCTGAACATCGCGCTTTCGTCCACTTTTTGTTCATCAGGGGCAAGCCAACATGCCGCGAACTTATATTCGCAAGTTGGGAGCTCGGATATACCAAAATTATTCACCAGAAATCCTTGTCAAGGCAGTAAGAAAGTGTTTAGCTGGAAAACCAACTATCAGGGCTGCTTCTACTGAATGAGTTTTTTTTTCTGTTAACGTAGGTACCTACTAGAGCACAATCAAATCCATTGTTGTTCCTAGTTAAGAATATTTTCTTGTTTTAGATTAAACATTCCCACTGGAACGATTTGCATGTACAAGAAGGCGGCGAAGGCAAATACAGCAGCTGCTAACCTCTCAATTGTAGCGAAATCGCCAGGACGTCCAACCGTATTTTCGGCTGAAGAGGAAAAACTTCTGTGCGCGCACATAGTGGCAGTTGGTATCTACCGCTTCCCATGCTCCTTGAGAGATGTAAATATTTTCAATAAAGATATAATTTTTCTGTTTATTTGTGCATTCTTGAGTAAACACAGCGAAAAAAAAACTTAATTTACAATTTTAGGAGCATTGCGATGAAAAAATAAACATTGCCAGGGGTTCACGAGCTAAACCGTGAAGGAAAACTTTATTATCAGGCGACATTATTCTTTTAAAAACTTATACTTGCATATTCAAGGGGTTTCTATGAACAGGGCGCCCAAAACTGGCGTTTTCTACGGTAGACGCACTCTTGTTCAAAGTAACCCCTTCTTAAGGGGTTAATTCTGAACATAAAAACATATGCCCCCACCAACTTCTATTGAAGATGATGGAGTCGTACAAACGGGAAATTGAAGCTGAGATAATAAGCCATCGATTGGTTGAAAAAATTTTCAAATATCTGCAGAAATGTTTGCGCTGCAATGGAATTAATGCAAAACTTGTTCAAAGTAACCCCCGGCTACGGTACCTAATATTTTCCGAACGGATAGAGATACAGAAAAAATTGATACATAAATCTAAACGTCGTCCACCGACCAATCATCGGGGAAAATTTGGACATCGAGTTGTGAAAATCATACATTTCGGACGGGAAAGAAGAATTTTCCTTCGATTCCGGGTCAAAAATATTTCTAAGTGCCGACCCAAAAAATTTTTTTCATGGTATATCGATACGGAGCTCGTGTCTAATTAAACCGAGGTCGCTGATCACGAATATGTAATTAGTTTTTCCCTAAGTGGCGTACTTTGGGAAAATCTTCACTTAAAGTGAAAAAATTGACGAAAATAGGTCAATTTTGGAACTTTCCACCGCCCAAAAAAATCGAGGTAGGGTGTTGCTGATTTTTTACGTCATATTTGGATCTTTTATCTATCGAATCATCCGAACAATAAATGTCCAAGTCGTACGCTTCGGAAATTATGATTTTATTTCCCGAGGGTCTATTTTTCGGAAAATTCATTCCGCGATATTTCCTCGGAAAATTTTTGTATTGAATATCTGATGGTAGATTCGGAATCTACGGCCCCGAATCTATAAGAATAAGTACCCGTTTCATAGTTTTGCGTCAAAAAATTTTTCTCGAAAAATGTGATTTTTTTAAGGCTAATGTATTAAAAAATGGCCAAAATTCGACCGGTCTCCGATTTCGATGCAAATTACGTCATTTACTAATTCGGGGCCGTAGATTACGAATATATGATCGGATTTTTCATTAGAGAATTTTCCGCGGAAATACCGCGAAATTAGTTTTCCGAAAAACAGACCCTTGGGAAAAAAATCATAATTTCCGAATAGTACGGCCTGGACATTTTCTGTTTGGATTATTCAGTAGATAAAGGATCCATATATGACGACAAAAATCAACAACACCTTACTCCGATTTGATTTTTTTGGGCGGTGTGAACTTCTAAAATTGCCCTATTTTCGTCCATTTTTTCACTCTAAGTGAAAATTTTCATAAAGTACGCCACTTAGGCAAAAACTAATTGCATATTCGTGATCAGCGACCTCGATTTAATTAGACACGAGCTCCGTATCGATATAACATGAAAACTGGAGATTTTTAAAAAATACACAAAAGTGGTGATATCTCGAAAACCAGCGGACTTTTACTGAGGTCATGTTGATGCTATCTGATAGACCTAATGCCAATCTATCTCCAGTGTCACTTTCGCGTGGTATTTTTGGGACATCCTGTATATATTCTTTTGACTGAGAGCTGTATATGTGTTAGCAGAGGTTGGTGTAACGGGGTACCATACAATTGGACGTATGATACAAGAGCAAATTAAAACTAATACATAACCTTTCAAAAGTCTCCTCTCACAAAAATACTTCTCAGTAGGCGAATGGGATCTCTTGGAGAAGAATCGCCTCCGCTAGTTTTCGAAAATATTCACTCTTGAGTTCCCTTCAATATTTAAATTCAAAAATGAAAATGTTGCTCGTATGGCCAGGAGGGTCTCTTTCAAAACCAGGTCTGACCGGTCCAAGTGATGATTATTCAGAACTTCAGATGTTCGAAGACCGCTACAGGGCCCTTAAGAAGGGCTATCATCTCCCATAGATACATGTTTTACTTTATATTGTATAAAATAATGAAGAAATGTACCGGACAAATTACGACTTATGTCATGATGACATTCTCATAAGCCTACAGAAGACATTGCGATTCGAAGTGCTATTTGATCATCATTAGCCAGTGACTTGTGATATGGTGCATTGTCCTGCTGGAACAATGGTTTTTTCTTAAACATGTGCGGCTGGTTTTCTTTTTTTTTTCGCTCAATAGGTCCAATAAAGCTGTGTAGTATTCAGAATTTTCTAAATATAGTCAATAAATGAAATAACATGCGCATCCTAGAATACTGACTCCGACTTTAAACACAAACGTGACAAAAAACTGATCCACTTTTTGGCCGAGAATGGTCTCAAAGGATTATTCCAGACTCAAATACATAACATTCACTGTTGGGTCGAAAATAAACAGTGCTATATCAGTGATGGCGTAAGGACCCATTCGAATACATACCTTTACTGTTAGGTCGAAAATGAACAATGCTTTGCTTGTGGCGGCATAAGGACACAAATTAGTTCAATCGTACAATTGTGCCATGAGATCAAATACATCTTTATAGCAGTGGTTTATTTTCAATAATTTATTCCAAGAATTAATTTTATGATACCAAACAGTTGAATCGTACGGTTGTGCCATGAGGAACTATAAATTTATATTTTATCAAAAACACCCTGTATAGAAAAAAAAATTAATATCTTATAATATATGCAAATACTTACGCAATTTCATGAAAATATCGACTGAATTCCCATAACCCTTTCCTCACAGTTATCCAGAGAACCAATAAATGATTAATGTTGAATCCGTAACTTGAGCATACTAGTACTGACTTTTGATACCTTGTTTTAAAATTTCTAATTTCAGAAGAATATCATCATGTTACATATTATTCGATCAAGTTTAAATCGAGAACTTGGCTGTAAAATAGGTTATATATCATAAACAAGATTACCAATTGGCACTAGGTATTGAACGGATGTTATTACTGACGTATCGACTCGTCAAATTTGACTTCGGCCGATCTAATACATTAAATTCCGTCCAGGCATGTCAAAAATCAGAAACCGTTGAAAATTTCGTTGGTTGAGTGTAAAACCAGTGGACCAGTACATCTAGGTCGTTGGAATATATTTCGATATTTTGGCAATATCTTCACCAATATAGATCCGATCGAATGTTGAAATAAGGCAGGTTTCTGAGATACAAATTTTTTTTATATTTTTTTCTAATTTTCCAGTCACGTGATCGTCACAAAATTTTGCATAAGTCTTCGTGTGAGTATTTTGCAACTAACTATAGTGCTTTAATTCCATCAGATCAGTATTTTTGGAGTTATCGTGGAAACAAATTTTCAGATAGCTATAACTCTGAAACCACTCGGTGGATTTTCCTCTTAAGCCGGCGCATTTGGACTACTAACTTAGTCTGAAAATTTCAACACTCTAACTCATAGCTTTCGAGTGTAATAATGCTGACAGCCGGACGGCCGGCACGCATAATCAATTTTGACCTCTGAATCTTCATCAGTGAGTCGAAACTAATCGTTTTAGACTATTCTTGGCCAAAAATTCGGAAACTACAGACATTTGGACGAATTGTTAGGTACCCTGTTCATCTGAACAGCGTGCCAAAAACACTGAAGTTGCTTGACACATACAGCTGTAACGTGAGAACTTGTGTTCCGATTGTCATGGAATTCTGACTCATAACCTTCTAAAGGATGCCGCTATCGAATTCCGTAATGTATTCTAGGTTTGTGGCGCCATCTATATGCCAACCCGTAAACTGTCTTTATAATAATACGACTGAAATAACGCTTGAACGCTTGAATTATTTTCGAGTATTGATCACTTGCCCATCACTTATAATCAACATCCTCAAATTAATGAGATCATGATTGAGAATCTAAGTCTGAAGAAGACAATGATCTTCGACCAATAATATTACTGCTTGTACATTCAAGAGAAATGCCTTCGTCGTGATCGTGGGTGATCCTAGAAAGCATCCGACCATTATTTTCGAGTATCGATCACTTGCCCATCACTTCTAATCAACATCCTCAAATGAATGAGATCATGATTGAGAATCTAAGTCTCAAGAATGCAATGATTTTCGACCAATAATATTACTGCTTGTACATTCAAGAGAAATGCCTTCGTCGTGATCATGGGTGATCCTAGAAAGCAATCCGACCATTTCTCCGTGCTACCTACTCTCATGGTACCGGTTCGCAATGGGTGCGATCATAGATTAGCATGATGTAAGATCGAATACAACAGAGAAATGCATTCATAATGGTTGCAATGGCAGCTTTTTATCATTACCAACTTCCTAGTCTATGGGCGGCTTGCATTGAACTGCACATAAACATTATTCCTGTTCCACTGACCCCATTTCTCGTTCATATTTTCAATGTTAATATTCAGTTTCCCCTAGATTTCATTGCTGAAGGATGTTAGAAGCAGGAATTTTAAAATAGCCGCCGTTCTCTCTTTTCTATTTATGAGACCTGTATCGTTTCACATCTTATGGAGAAGTAGGCCTTTAATTTTTCTTGTTTATCGGTAAAAGTTGGAAAATGCTGTTGTAATTCCATGTCGTTGACCTCTGCAATGAATGTTCACAGTGAGTTGTTCTTGACCGGTCATTTTATACTTAGCTATTTGAATATAAAATTCGATTGGTTCACAATTGATTAATTCGAATTAAGTGAACGATTAACGCACAGAAAATACTGTGATTATCTTCAAAATAATGTCAATAATAATATGATAATGTTAATATCAAATTAATTAATTAAATTGATATCAACTAATATCAAGCTTTCCAATAGGGACAGGGCAATTTTTTTTTCAATATGAACTCACCTTTGAACGTTCTTCAAGATCTCTCAACGTCAAAAAATCAGACCACCATAAAGTTAGCAGAGCCAGAATTTCAATGAAACCTATGGCATTAATAGTTGAGAATTTGCCGTTAAAGGAAAAAAAAATCATATACCTATGGGGTGGCAACTAAATTTTTTGGCAATCGGCAGTGGCACCCCATATAAAAAAAAACTGAGAGCTCGACAAATTTCATTCTATTACGACAAGTACCTTTCGGTCATTCCTCAATTGTTTAGTTCATTTCTGGTGAAAAATAAATATAATCAACTAATATACCTGGGTGTACTACTGAAAAGTTGCAATCTTTATACAGGGTGTCCCGGCACTACGAGACTCTTTCTCAGGTGCAAATAAAGTATATAAAGACGAGTCAGGATCGTTTTGATTTTTTTTTGTTCCTACGATGCCCCCCTGCGTTGATATGTGCCTCTAAATGAAACTATCATAATTAATTTTTTTTGTGATAACTTCCGAACGAGTAAACCGATAAGTCTTCAGGACTGCCAGGGACGGACTGACCCTATAGCACTTAATGGTCAGAAACTTCTTTTTGGTTGGTGATATCGGTGAAATGCCTCCATTTATGTATTTCGTAATTAATACTCCACAAAAAAGGTATACAGGTGCAACATTGAAAAAATGCACAGTTTTCGGGTTACAAGTATTTTTGGCGCTCTTGTTCTTCGGAAGAGAGTGCTTATAAAATTACCCAAATGTCTGTAAATTTCGAATTTTTGGTTGAAATAGGTCTCAAACGTGTTGGTTCAACTCACTGATTAAGAATCCGAGGTCAAAATTGATTCTGTCCTGCCGTCCGGCCCTCAACACGATTTCGCTCGAACGCTATGAGTTGTTGAAATTTTCAGAGAAGATTTGGAGTCCGAATACACCGGCTAAATTTGTTAATGGGCAAAAACCACCACTTTCAGAGTTATAGCCATCTGACATTTTATTTTCTCAATAATTCGAAAAATACTGATCTGTTAATTGAAAAGTGCCGAAACGAAGACTTAAAAAAATATTATGAGGATCGCATGAAATAAACAAAAAATATTAAAAAAAATCCGTATCTCAGAGAACCTTCAAAACCTCATTTTCAGTGATATTCTAGACTTGAACTCGTCAAAAGTATTTGATTTTTGACATGCCTGGAAAGAATTTAATATCATGACGTGTTTTGTGTAGATCACGAATTACATTACAAATTTCAAATTCAATTTGTTTTAAGATGCAGCTCGATTTCGGAGATATGATTTTTCAAGATTTCAATAATTGATCGTGATTTTTTTATTTCATAGAATGCTCTAATTATAGTTTGCTGATGTAAATCCAACATATGAGGTGAGTGGAAGACCTGCGTTTTAAATTCAATTTTTTTATGATGCAGCTCTATCATAAGAATCTATTGATAGCATTCCAACTCTGAGGAAGGAATATGTACTTTCGGAGATATGATTTGTTAAAGTTTGTATATAGTAGTTTGACAATGCCATTTAATTTTTTCAACTATAATTTCAGACACACTGTATGAAAAACTGAAAAAGCTTACTTATACACTCAACATATGGTAGTAATAATCGTTTGCAAATTTTCCGTGAATGTGCTAAGTATGTTATTTCATATTCAATATTCACCTTAAGGCGATAGCGTTCATTTACAAATTGATTGCTCCATGGCGAAAATTGGATCCGAATATAATTTTACCTCAATTTCTGAACTTAATATCACTCCATCATATTGACTAAATGGGACCATTTACCATTAAACATATCCTTCGTAAATGTTGTCAAAAGTACGGTAATTAAAGCATGTGTCAACCAGAAAAACCCGTTCTTCATTGTTAATATGTCCCAACCAATTAATTGTTCTATAAAGTATTAATTTGAATGCTCCCAAGACTCCCATTATTAAGGAAATGATATTACTTTTTCCATAATTTAATGCGAGCTATTTTCGATGTAATTATCCTTATGTGAAAGAATATTTTTAACGATGAAATTACGAGGAATATGATTGTCGTTTTTTCTGTCTGGCCTTCCTTGATTTCGATGAAATATGGGATTCTTACGCAGGTATGGTGAGGTGCTCTCTTAGGTACCTATTAATCAAGATATTACAACAAAAAACATGAGAAATAAGGCGAATTTACGTTGTTAGACTCGGGAAGCTGATTTTATCTTTCTTTCGGGTAGACTATTTAATATTCCACTAATTAAAATGTAAGATATGAAATATCATATAGGCACCATGCTGTTATATTCACGAATTTTGAATTTTTATCAGGGATACGTATCGACCTAGGAAGATGAGCCCAGATATTTCAGTAGTCGTGAAGCATCTGTCTACATAAATTTAAAATACACAGGAGCACTAATTTAGTATCCTTTGTTAAATTTCTCCCTCTGGGGGTGAATGGACATTTTTGAACAAAAAATGTGGATACCTGTAGATATCATCCAGAATAAGCCTGATGATCTGCATACCAGAGAAAAACACTATACAGGGTGTTTCTAAATTAGTCTAAAGTTTTTAGGAATTGTAACTCGACGAAAATTGAGGGGGGTCTTTCATATAATTTTTTGTTTTGTGCCCCTTCCCCTCCAAGTTATTGCCCTTCGAAATTGGTGACACTCCCTGAACATTATCTAGAAATTTGAGGAATAAAAATATTGTTCATTAAGACACCAGCCTTATGCATATTGATTAATATGAGATTTGACAGCCGTCTACTGAATTTTTTCAACAAATTATACGTCTGTGAATTTATGTGAAAAGAGTTTGAGTAAAATCTAATTTTTTTGTAGTCAACCACCAATTTTAGGAGAATTTATGATAAAAAAATTTGCACATTTGAATATGTCTTATCTACTCCATTTTTCAATTTGAAAAATGTTAGAGCCTCAAAAAATTCTGGGACAAAATAGTATAGGGGTTGGTTTTTCCACCCCTTCATGTTGGAATTGCAGAAACTTTAAAAAAGTGACTATTAGTTAGCGTTGGCTGCCATCTCTTAATAGTTCCGTATAGAAGATATTCAATAAAACGAATATATGAACGACTACCCTCAATTTTCACCGTAGTTTCACTACAGGTATATTCACTACTTATATCCCAAGTGCTTGCCAAATACTCGACTATTTTTCCGACTGCACGAAGTGCAGAAGGGAAAATATTCGATAATTTGGTGGTAAGCATGAGTGGTGTATGAAGGACTATTTCTTGAAAAAAAATTCACTCAATTTTAATTGTTCGGCAGAAATAATACTAACTGTAATTCAAATAGATAACATTTTTTGGCAATCACTCCGCATGTTTTCGATGGTTTAAAACATCACAAAAATATTCACCTAAAGCACACGTGCAAATACTCGGATATTTTCACGCTGCATTGATATTCAAAAATATTGTTTCTTGCTGAGTAATTTGTATCATATGCGTTAATATGATTGGTTGACATTTTTTGAGGGGAATAGTCCTTAATAAATGGTGCCTTTCTGAGTTTCCTGTCCCAAACTCTGCAAAATATCTATAAAATATAAAAAAAAATATTATTTTGTAAATTGCTTGTGCGTTAGAAACACATAATATTTGTCAGAAGTAATCAATCGAATAATATTGCCTAACAAACAATAACGAAACAACATCAACGATAAAACAACTATTTCTTAAGGTTTCGGAGACTAGATCAGACTCCTTCGTCAGATACCAAGCGAAAATCTTCAGAATTATCTTTTGACATTTATTCTTAAATTTGAAAATTGTCAGGAGTCAGGATTTCCCGTGCGTTCGTTCAGTGAATGATCAAATGATTATTTCACCTATTTGTAAAATTTGTAATACACTAATATTGACAGTTAACAGAGATCCGTCATATAAGAAATACAGAATTCCATATGGGCTTATTTATAAGATTTTTCTAAATATATTTTCGGATAAGTAAGTGCATGAACTTTCAAGGAATGTCAATACGAAACTATCAGTTAATAATGATAGTAAATGGAATCCATTACAACGAGTAAATCGTCTGCTTAGATAACATCGTTGGATAACCAGAAAATTTTCATTTGCTATTATGATAAGAAAGCTATATGCTAATCTGATATTCATTTCATCTATGCCATTTTTGTACATACAGAATTCCAGCGAATTTGAGCTGGTTATTCCCGTAATATTTTTCACAAATTTTGTTTTATTCTTCTAGTGATACCGTATCTACGAAATGTTTCATGAACTTGATATTCTACATCTTCTCTACTCACTAGACTTGAATTATGCCGAATTATATATTTCATTTCATATGAATGTACATCAAGTGAAAGCCTTTAACATTTATTTTTCGGGATCTATCGATATACATCCTTCCAAATTATTGTTGGTTCTACAGTACATATTTTATGGTGAATAATATAACAAATATATGCCTCTTGATCCAAAGTATTTTGTGAACGAATCTGGAGAATGTCATCCCACTTTCCAAAATGAATATGAATTTTTGAAAGGTCACTACAAGTGAACAAATTCAATATTGGTTTGATTACCGTGTTACTCTGTTATACTGGTTGGTTCAATGGAGCGGAAAACCACTTTACATGGGGGTAAGAGTGAGATTGTTCCGTTCCTAGAATTCATTTGTCTGCTCCCAGGGTTGGAATCCCCACAATTGGATTGTTCATGTTACGAGGAGTTCGAGCGTCTATGAATCTAGGAATTCCATCTAACTTCTGTTGATTCCTGTTGATAAAGAAATATTGTAATTTTTTTTTAATTGAAGTTAAAAATGTGGTACAAATAAAAGTTGTTTCTATAAGAGCTCAATATTTCAAGGTTCAACTTGGTTTACTGTTGCGGATAATTGACATTTTTATGGGCATATTTATGTAAGGTTGAGTTTACACGGTCAATCTGGCATCAGTTCAGTCTGACACCAATCATGGATTGATGTCAGATTGACGGGAAACTGATTCTATAAGCGTAGACTGAGGGACTGATGATGCGGATTGATGACAAGATTGATTACAGATTCACAGTGTAACCTCCGTCTCATGATGTATAATATATTTAGCAGTTGTAGATGAACCATCACATCTAGTAAATGGCCGCAATGGTTGTGGCGTTACGTATAGCCCATTTGGAAATATATACAAAAAAAGTTGTTGCATATACAGGGTGAGTCTTTGACCACTGCATTAATTTTAACCAAAGATTCCTCTCATCAAATAAAACACTTTTTTCATTTAACATTTTTCCAAATTCATCTCAGGTAAAAAGATACAGGCTGTTGAAATTTTGAAAAAAAAATCAGTTTTTATTTTGTAGGTTTGACATCCTTCTTTCGAATAAAATGAATGTTGGCGTGAAGTTTCCTATAACTATGATACATATTTTCCAAATATTAGTTATTTTCTACTTCTACTGGTTTTCTAGTTATGGACTCCTGGATTCATAAGACTAAACGAAATTAGCATAAAGAAAGCATATAAATTTTTTCTTGAGTCATTTCAAGAATATTCCATCGTTTTAGAACATTATATTATTCTTCATCATTTCTCCTTAAACGCACCGTTTTCGAGATATTCTTCATTGAATGTTCTAAAATTGAAAACTCCAGAAGTTTCACTACTTTTATGGATCCGTCCCTGAGCGTTGGAATCCCGAATCAAGCTGTAAACCACGTTATCATGCCTTATTCTCATCCGCCAACAATGTCATAGATAATTTATATGCGGGAGTGTATTAGCACATTGTGAAATCTTTAAACGCTTGTAACTTTTTACCTGAGCCGAATCTGGAAAAATGGTAAATGAAAAAAGTGTTTCATTTGATGAGAAGAATCTTTGGTTAAAATTAATGCAGTGGTCAAAGACTCACCCTGTATATTGTCTCTTCATTAAATCGATAGTTTTTAACGAACTTGTCCGCTATCTCTTTCAGATCAAAATTTATCGTGGCAACGTCCAGCTGCTCGACAGAGCAGCTTGACAGAGTCAAATTTGACCTCGAATTCTTTCGGCAAAAAATTCGAAAATTATAGATTTTTGGTCAAAATGATAGCACTCTGTTCCCCAGAACATGTGTGCATAAATAATTAAATTAAATAGTACATGAGGTTACTTTGCTAAAGTCGCAGAATTCGATTGAAAATCTGTAGAATTTCCGCTTGCGCCGTCATTACAAATTAGTGGAATTCATCTATTTTTAAATTCAACCCTCCTAAGCTCTTGATGGTACGTCAGTTCTTCAATAATTTCTCCCAAATGAAATAAAAGGATCTGAATTAGGACCCCTTACAAGTTTAATCCCAATTTAACCCATGGTAAATTGTGATTAGAACTGGTAAGTAATGCTTCTCTGTTTCGCTGAGTCCATTCCTGGTGGGAATCTTTCAAACTAGACGCCTTTGCTAGACCGTAAACGCGTGTGTTGACTTTGGTTTCTGATATTTAGCACCTGCATCTGTATACTAAATACCTAATACGTATTCAAATAACTTCACGATTTTCTCGTTTTGTGAGTGAATGTACTAGCAAAGCCCACAGGGTTCAGGGCGCAAAAGGCAAGGATTACGTCAGTGTAACGAAATAGAATAATTTTGTCACTAGATTTTACATGTTGATTTTCTCTTATGGAACCAGTGTGGTGTTCGTTTTGCATATTATTATGTTAGCACAAGATTTCAAGTAGGGGTAGGGATTGTATTCGACTATTATACTAATATATTGTACGGAATTGTACAAATTTTGAACCTCACATTGGAGAAGGAATTGTATTCGAATATTCGGCCATTCTCGATTCGAATTTTAAGTTAGATTTATACAGTGTGGAAACGCCAAGTGGAATAAATTCAATATCTTGATTACTGTACTTTGGAAAATTCAGAAACACGTCAAATTCAAATTTTAAGTTGTCAGTATTGTTCGTAAAAATTGGTTTTAGCCCTGTGTACAGGAGCTTTCTGGCGCTCTAGTTCAAACAGACAAATTATATCTCCGAAAGTATTGGTTTCTCAGAGTTGGGAATTATATCAATGTATTCTTATGATAGAAGTGCATCATAAAGGAAATTCAATTCAAATAATAGTTAATTTATCAAGATGAGCAATCTGAAAATGAGAACTGCACCATGGAAGAAATCAAATTAAAATAGCTGAAATGAATCTGACTCTCTCTTATAGAACAGGATGACATGTACGAGTATGAACACCGAGCCTATAATAAAGCTTAGAGAGAATAATTACAGCATTCTGTGAAAACATAGAAGTACGATTCATTATTGAAATTTCGAAAAATCATATTTCCGAAAGTATAAGCTTGTTGGAGTTAAAAACAGACAAATTATATCTCCGACAGTATTGGTTTCTCAGAGGTGGGAATTATATCAATGGATTGTTACTAAAGAACTTCATCTTAGAAGAAATTGAATTCAAACATCATAGAAGAATTTAAATTCAACAAGAGTGCCAAAAATTATCAATCCAAAACCAATAGACGAATTCTACCCAACAACGAACTCATCCGAGATATTCATTCCTCAATTCTATGATGAACGATAATATATATCTTTCCTCAAATCCACTCCAATACACCAATATTCCAGTTTTGTTTTTAGTGGAGATATTCTGAACTCAATATTATTAACTTACCATTACCATTCCCATCATCATATGGATTGACCATCGGCATGAAAATAGCAACCAACAAAAAGTATGATATTATATTTTAATTCTGATATTTCTACGATTGCCGAAATGAATGAATTAGACAGCGTCATGTCTCAGGAAAATAAGTTGATATTATAACAATTCATAGAATACCCACAGAATAATTAAATCATTCTGTGAAAACATTGAAAAATCATCTCTCCGTAAGTATCAGCTTGTTAGAGTTAAAAATGATATCAATGGATTCTTATGGTAAAACTGCATATTGAAAAAAATAATAATAATTTGGAAATTGTTATATAAAAAAAATTTTTTTTTGTTACTCCGAAAGCATCTGTCCGATTTCGCCCAATAACGAACTTAGCCGAGATGTTTATCTCCCAAACCTACTCTGGAAATTTTAACTGTCTAGCTAATTCCGTTCGAGAGTAATTGTGCCTACGGCCGGCCGGCCGGACCGGCCGGACAGAATGAATTTCGACCACGGATTCTTGATCAGTGAGTCGAACCAAATCGTTTAAGACCATTTGCATCGAAAAATACAGACATTTGGGCAAATCGATAAGCACTCATTTCCGAGGAACTAGAGCGCCAAAAATGCGAAGCCTACCTTCAATCCCCAATTTTCCAAGTAGAAAGTATTGGCTTCTGATACATCGTTCAAAAGTTCGCGTCAATCTCTATTCAGAAATGTTATTACTTTCATGTTTGTTGCAAAACTCAAAATAGAAAAAATTCATTATAATATTCCATCGAATATTCCCAAATCTCATTATTTACTTCACTATCGCATAGTGCTGCAGCCTAGAGAGACTTTTTGCACCTCGATCGGTCTCCTTTTAGCTGACAGGGGCTCATGGTAGATCCCCTTGAGCTCAGGATGTTAGCTGCCATAGGGTCTCTTCGTTGATCCCCTGCAGTTCAGGTTTATTTAACCGAGCTAAGTTCTGCACCGCTGGAATTATATGGGTCTCATGTAACATGTAACATGTAACATGTAAGCTCCATTTTCCTACCAAGTAGCATTAGTCCCTTGACTAGGTTCCTCGCACGGTTTCTGACACTCAGGATCGTGTCGTCACTCCCATAGTGAAGTCTCCATGGTGTGCTGGACAGTCAAATATGACATGTGAGGCAGTTTCGTTTGCCTCCTCACATTTTCTGCAAACAGGGTCTTCCTGGAGAATCCCCACGTTGTTCAGGTGCTTTCCCAGAGTACTTTGTCCGGTTAGTAGGCCAGTTACTGCCCTGTGCTTATCCTACTCAGTACGACTTCTTTAGTTAGTGAGGGGCAGGGCTACCCTATCATTAACTTACTATGCTGCTGGCTCAAAGTTTTGTTCCAGTGCAGAGTGTGCCATGCAAGGATCCATGTTTCAATCACGCCTTTCTCAGCCGATTTGGTCACGAATCTGGCACGAAGAGAGGAATAGCCAAGCCCTCTCTGGCGAGTGCATCAGCTCTTTCATTCCCTTCCGCCCCCAGCCAAGGTTTCCAGGTGCATTTGGCATTCCAGCACAAGCCTGGAGTTTATTATCCAGCGAGCTATTGCCTTAATTGCTGCCTGACTGCCCGAGAGAATTTGTATGTTTCCATTGCGAATATGCGAATATTCTCCACGACATATATCGTGATGGCTAACACTTATGCCTAGAATATAGTGGTGAATTGCCCAAGCGATATCGAAATGCTCACATTGGGGGCAGCCTAATAAATTACAGCTCCAATGCGACCGTCCATCACTGACCTATCCGTGAATCATGTTGGTTTCCTTTGTGGTCCTCTATACATCTGCACGGGGGGCCCCAGCTTGAAGGAAGGATCATATTAGTCAGTTACTGGACTCCAGTCGCTAACCATGTTCAGGATTGGGTGACTAATAAGTCCTCCAATCTAGCGTGTCCGCATGAACTTCATCTCCAGACACCGTTTAGCTGCAGTTGGAGTACTTTTCATTGCTCCAGTAGCAGAAAGCAAGGCCAGTCTCTGAACTTCCTCGAGCTCTTTGACAGCCCTGCTCGGATTCATTTTTGTCCACCACACACCAGTAGCATATGTGAGGGAAGGCCTCACTATAGTTTAAATCCTCTCAGTAATTCCCGGGCTCAAGCCCCCAGTTGTGCCAATTGCCCTGCGAGCAATCATGAGGGTTTTCTGCTCTTTGGCAACTATTGCTGAGAGTTGTGCATTCCAGGTTAGCTTGGTATCAGGCATAACGCCCAGGTAGCGTACATCATCGGCCATATCAAGTTTATAGCAGCAAGTAGATTATTGACATTGATACTTACCTTCAAGTCATGTGAATCATTCATTGACAACATATCATACAACATATCATTTTTGGTATTTGCTGAGAATGCTTTTCTATGCTTCTATGCTATAACTGTAACCAAATTGTGCAATATTCAAAACGGTAATTAACCTCTAAATACTCGATTCAAAATAGGTTACATCTCTATGTCGTTTATACCTATATTTTATACCATGAGCGTCAATAATAATATGGAATAATGGATTTATTATCTTGCCTTTCAGGAATATCGAAAAATGATTTGATAGGTCGAAGTAACTTACTTTTTAAGGAACGCTTTACCGTAATTCTTATTTTTCTACCATTTCCCGTTTCCAGCCAGTGATGAAATCAGAGGTACACATCAATAAAACGGGAGTTTTCAACACAGTGCTATTATAAGCTCAATCAGGAGTTTGAGTATGGAAGGGAAACAACATGAGGGATATATCTAGTAAACAAAGCCAGATAAGAATGTGATATCGTAGTAATATCGATATTGGGGATTAAATTCTGATTCAACTTAATGCTCAAGGGAATTTTGCTCCATATTGCGAGATAAATGGGTTTAGGAAACAAGAACGGAAATATTTTTTATGAGATTTGTTCTAGAATCAATGAGAACATTTCTTGCCGTTTTGGACAGATATATTGGTGCTGCGGTTAAAATATATTGAGGGAGGTGCTAAATAATTAAACAAAAATTTCCATAAACTTCCACCACACTTCCACATTCCTGCTAACAGTATCAGGAAACCTTATTTATGGTAATTTATTATTTTAAATCATATTTTTCCGCGAATATTGAATACAATTTTTTTATTTGATTCGGTGCTTTATATTATTTGCATCTAAAAATTGATATAAAATAATACATAAATTAAATAAATTTTTTTTCGATGCATTTGGAGTTGAAGAATAAGCTTCATGAACTTCGACCGCAAGGCTTTTCATTTTATCCGGCCCATACTTTGAATATTATTCAAGGTAAACACAACAAAACGAAATGAATGTTTGAAAATGATAAAAGTTTCCAAATTAAAATGCAGATCTGCACTTTACTGAATTTATATTTTCATTCGTACATTATTTTTTTATTCGCACATTATGAACAATTTTCTGTATTTGAATAATCTTTGTTTAAATCACAAAACTGAATGTTATTGTATCTATGGATTTTAGCTAGTGTTTTGAACCTGATGTCACGTCAGAGCTTGTATTACCTTTTCAACTGAAAATTTTTCCTGAAATACTTATCCATTGTTATTTTGTTTCATATTTTTTGTAGCGTTTAAACTAATCTAACCTTTTTTTTGCAGGTAATTATCTTGGATGTGAAACGGATTACACTTATAATCAGGTAAAATATTTAAGGAGTATTTAATCAATCAATAAATTCACTGAATCAATATCAAAATGATTTACGGAAAAATTAAAAAGTTCATACGAAATTTTTCTATACAGGGTGTCCAGGCATTACGTGACTCTTTCACAGGTGTTAATAAAGTATATAAAGACGAATCAGGAATGCTACAAAAATTTCCTACGACGCCCCCCTGCGAAGATATTTGCCTCCAAATGGTACTCCCATAATTCAGTTATTTTGTGATAACTTCCGAACGATTCAAACGATTTTGGTATTTTTCCGAATTTGAGTCATTAAAAATATCAGTAATGATTTGTTTTCAACGCCTTCTCCATAAGTTTTCAAGACAGGCAGAGACGGACTGGCACTTAATGGTCAGAAGCTTATTTTTGGTTGAAGATATCGGCGAAATGTATGTATTTTATCATTAATTCTGCAAAAAAAAGGTATACCTACCAGTGCAACATTGAAAAAATTAACCGTTTTCGAGGTTTGGTATTACATCATAAAAATAAAAATGTCAGCTTTTGCGCGTATGTTCTATTGTCCATTCTCCTGTATTGGACACTCTTAATAGAATTTCACACCTGAGAAAGAGTCACGTAGTACCGGACACCCTGTATATAGTTTGAAATGGTTAATGTCTACAAAACTGGAATTTTTCAATGAAAATTTTAAATTGAATTTCGAAAACCATCGGGATATCTCCTATCATTTCATTATTTGATATTTGAAATTTTCGATAATATGTGAATTCTAAAACTGGCAGGATTTCCAACAATAATTACCATTAGAATGCTTCTACCTATTAGTTAAGATGGCCAGATATGTTTCGGTTCGATTTGCATACTTCACCCTTACGCCATCTTAGGCGAAGCACTGTTAAGTCATCATCGTAGTTCTGAGATATTATGAATAGTGAATATTCGGTAGTATAAAATTCAAAAATAGAGACAACAGCCTGCGAATGGTACATCTTGAACATTGAATAAATATAATAAAAAAATATCTTATCGATTAGAGCAAACACAACATGTGGAGAATGATTGATAATGTGGACAAACACCTCTTTTTCTCATGAAAATCAAGATTTGTAGACGTCCTAATCTCGAAGATCATCGAACAATAAAAAATTCTCCAAAGCAAACACCCGGTGTAACCTCCAAAAAATAACCGTATCATCGGAGTGGGTTCAGGCACCTCGGCAGATAAAATTTCGTTCATTTTCCGTGTATTTTAGGATGATTGTATTCAGTTCAATGTCAAATACAGATGACACTAAACATTAGAAAGGCACTAAGTATTGTGACAGTGTGTCCAGTGTGTTTCTAAGCTTGTCATCCTTAAGGACAAATGTCTGAATTTTTAGACCAGATTATTATCTACTAGAATTTGTGAGTAGATTGGATTTTACAGTTTTTTAAGGCTTTTTTAAAGAATTATTTCAGTTTTCAGTTAATTATTTTGTGAAAATGGGGAGAATAAGGTTGAAAAATAAGAGGAGAATAATAAAGAGGATACAACGCAAATAACAAAGGTGAATAAGAACAAAAATGGGCATCCTTCATTTTTGTATTTTATCTCTTCTATCTTCGGAAACTCATTCTGCGCATGACTATGTAGTATATATGGAATGTAGTGTGCATGTATATACGCATATAATAATATACAGGGTGATTCCAAATTAGTGTTAGTATGGATCATTTGCTGTCGTTTGAGCCATATTTATTGATAACCCAAAATCAACAGAGATATTTGAGTTCTTGTGAACTTCAAAAGATTTCTCAACTTAGTTAATTTTTCGTCAATATTTTCTACGTTGACCAAATTTGATTAGAATTTTAGATTATTTTTATCAGAAAAGGATATGATTTGTGTGAGAAGAAATAAAACTATGGTGTATTAGATGTGGAAAAAGAATTAGTATGATTTGAAAGGGAATATAAGAAGCAAAAAAAGAAAAATATCTTTCGTTTTGTGGTAGTCAGCATTGACATTCGATCCTATCAAATTTCAACACACGTCAATTATTGTCAATATAAGATAATATGGATAAGGTGAAATAATTGTTGAGAGGAAAGGTTTTATTTTCATAAAAAAATAAGGTACTAGAGATTTCCTTCTTGCTAATTTTGAATCATTCATGATATTAGGAAACTGTTCAATCTGATCTCCATGCACTACGTACAATTCAAATTCCATGATCTGTCAACTTTCGTAACAGTCACACCAACTGCCAAGATACAATACAAAAGTCACTAGGATGTATAATCCTAATTTTTCATTAAATTTCAACAGTACTTTACAAAACTTGCCTGAAATACAGAAAATATCGTCTAATACTCGTTGCAGAAGGCAATTCCAACACTCATGCGTACGAAAACTCGCTCCTTCGTCACTCGTTTTCGAATTTCGCATTCGTGTTTAAATATCAGCCCATTCTGCAACTTGTTTTAGAATATACTCTTCTAATTTCTTCAGTTGTTCCTTTTTTTATTCAGATTCAATATTTTTTATGCCAGACATTCCAAAGGTTGCTTATAATATAATGCTTTTATAAATTTGGAGAAATGAAACTAGTGAATGCATGCTAACAAATTTTTTTTTAGATAATAAAGAAGGAATTTTTCAAACTTTCTGAATAATTTTTGCATACAAAATGCTGGAATCCGAAACTTGCAGGCAAATTGATATTAGAAATTGATTTTTCCTATATTCATATACCAGATTTCAAATTATACTAATTCTTTTTCAACATCTTACACAGCATAGTTTTCCTTTTTCCATAATTATCATATCCTTTTCTGATAAAAATAATCCAAAATTATAAAAAAATTTGGCCAACGTGGAAGAGATTGACGAAATATAAACTAATTAATATGGCTCGAACCTTAGCAAATGAGTCATATTTACATCTAACCCAAGGTTCACGTCTAGTTTGGACTCACCTGTATATAATATTTTTTATATGAAAGTGCGAGGAGATACTGCTAGTTGTTTTTTACTAGAATTCTGTAATTTTGTTGATCTGAAGGCGACTGAATATGAAGAATGATAGAGATTTATCAACTCATGGTTTGTTTCTTGTACAGGGTAATTCTTTTAAAGGGACAATTAGCCTTATTTGGGAAAGTAAAAATGATATGCTCATTAAAATTTACAAATATTTGCAATCATGATCCACTGCTATTGGCAGTTTTCTCTCACTTCCGGTTGTACCGGAAGTAGCTACTAACTTCCTTATTTTAAATGGCAACCGTAATTTTCTATTCCACAATAAGATTCCTCAAAATTCAAGTTATGTTCAGTCAACCAAATCTATGGTCATCTATGATCGTTTTTGAGATATTTGCATTTCAAGAAAAAAATTTTGACGCCTTGTATCTCAGTGACTTTTTGAATTAAAACAGTGAAATATTAGGAATACCTATGAAATGTTTATTCAAGTAATGAAATTTAATTGTCACAACAGTCTTCAGGTTTCTGACAAATTATAATTATTTTTTTTTTCAGTTTTTTGAAAACAACTTGGAGTTTTTAAATGAAATTTTCCATCTAGTATTTCATATAGTAATTCTGTACAAAATTTTCTCTCGATTGGTATGACATTGTCCTTTTGAAGATGATAATTTTCAGGTTATTCACAGTTTTCTGAATAAATTAAATGCACTTGAATTCCATTTGAAAAATCCGAGTTCTTTTGTAAACGTAAAAAAAGCCATATTTATAATTTGTGAAGATCCTTTGGATTGTAATGGCAAATTAGTAAGATTACTCAAATAAACAGCATTTTTATAGGTACACCTAAAATTACATTGTTGAGGCACAAGGCGTCAAAGTACCCCCTTAGCCTTCAAAATTTGCCTCAAAATGCAAATAACTCCAAAACGATAAAAGATGGAAATAAAGATGTGACTCAATGAACAGACCTTGATTTTCAAAGAGAAATCCAATTTTGAAAAAAAAAATTAGGGTTTTCATTTAAAATAAGGTTGGTAGGTAGAGTCGGTAATGTTAGTAGCTACTTCCGGTACAAACGGAAGTGGTATAAAACTGCCAATATTTTAAAAAAGTAATCCAAGGTCCAGAACCTTTGTGTGTTTATTTTTATGTGCGTGTCATTTTAACTTGCTCAAATAAGGCTAATTGCCCCTTTGAAAGAATTACCTTGTATAGGCTTCACCTCAGTATTTATGTTCATATCAAAATAAATAAAATTATTATAATTATCATTATTGAAAGTATCTCTCGTGTGAATCTGAATCAAGAGGTGATTAACACCCTCGAAGGTGATATCACATGTAAGTTGACAAATGAGTGAGGTTGATAGTACTATAAACATACCATATTATCCTATATTAATTACTGCGTGTAAATGAATAATTAATTTTTAAAGCATAAAGTGATAAATACGTAATGTATGAAGCTAAATATTTAATTAGATTTGAGTTCATTGACATAATCATAATTATATGTGGGGAGGGGGGTAAAATTAATTGAGTATTTTAATTCAGCAAGTGCATTCCGGGCAAAATTTTTTAGAAACAAGTTTTCTGAAATTGCGGTGGAGACCTATCTATAATTTTTTTATGAGCGTCAAAATAATTACCTTTGAATATATCTCGTACTCGCACAAGTTCTTCCAGGACTTCTTCTCGGAAATTGAGTCAAAATACAGGGTGATTCAATTAATTGAACTAAATACAGTTCAATGATATAGCTCATTGTCTTTTTCGATACGGGATATCATTCTAAAATATTTTCACTAAAATCGCACTATTTTAATGGCAAAATCAAATTATGTGTCAAAAAATACGTATGCTATGTCCATAAATTTGTTCATTTGCGATACATGACGCTGTACGCGCAATGAAGGGAACATCAAGAGGATCAAGGCTCGGGAGCTATAAATTCCCAATCCAACGCCTCAGCTCACTCGGCCACGTTGCCTACGTGAATCAACTCCGATTATGTACCAAATAAGGGTTTTTAGTACTCGGATGGTTTCCGTCTTTCGATTTTCAGAATATCGTCAATCCTGTCAAGCTATCGATCGAAATCGGTTACTCGTTAATATTTCTCGCAATTTTTCTAGACTATTCCAAGATTTTCGAGTAATTCCGTTCGAAATTCAAATTCTATTTGAAATTTCTCGTCGCTCGTTCAGACCATAGACATAGAATAACATGTACTGGCCCTCATACAGTTCGTTGCGGAATACATTAGAGAGAGAGATGTTATGAAGGATAGAATAATTAAAGGCAAATAATGGTATAAAAATAATGATGTTTTTATACCATGGACAAATACACAAATTGGAAATTGGGGTATATTGGAAAAGCTGAATGAATTACAGTAAGGATATTTATGAGAAATATTTCCATATTATAAGCACAGTAATTTGTGTTATAAGTATCAAAATATTCAGAAACGAGTCTCGGATTTAAATGAAAATGTTTTGCCTTTAACTTTTCTGTCTACAAATCACCAATGTTTTGTATTCTGTGGTTTTGCCAAACGCCAAATTATAAGAAAATATTCATATACCGTGGTTTGCCTTTAACTATTCTGTCTTTTTTCAATGCTGATTTCAGTGGTCTCTTTCTCACAACCAGTCCATGTTATTTTATGTCTATGGTTCAGACCGAAAACGTCGACTTTGAAGGAGCCGCGTTGGAATTCGCCACAGAAATAATACGTGAAACGTCAGAATTTTGTCGATTTTCGCTAAAAGTCACAATTTCCTATCGTTCTTCCGGGAAAACGAAAGAAAGGATCGAAAAAAGGGCTCCATTACGGACTAATTTCGAATCTAATCTTCGCGTTCCCGCAAATACCGTCGTTCAGAACGCCATCGTTCCTCCGAATTCCTTTCCACAATTTTGCTCCTTTGGCCAAAATCGACGTTTATTCGTCTTTTCGCGATTTTTTAAAAATACACCCCCATCTTTTCGATCCGGAAACGCGAGACTCTAAGAAACTTCCGTATTTTTCCTCGATAAACCCCTTCGAAATTTCCCCCAAACCCCCCTCCAAACATCCAAAAAAACATCACGTTTATAGTAACATTTTCAAAACGAACCACTCTACCGATTTTGTGCAAACTTCACATAAACCATCTTCTAAATAGTCCGAACAAAGCCTAAACATTTGGTTTGGATAGATGAGCCCGTTCTTGAGTTATAAAATTACAACGAAAAGTGGCATTAATTTTTATATATTAAGATTTTCATAAAATAAGCAAGTCATCGAATTGTTTAATAAGTCCATAAGCACTCATACCAAAATATTTCCCAATCAATTAATTCTTGATAAATGTGCAACTTGACCCTACAACTTTCAAACAATGACAAATAAATAAAAATTACGTATTGTATCAACATCATGAACCTAATTTTTCAGCGCTATATCGTTTCGCCAGCCCGTTGGTTCAATGACCGCAGGCGATTTGAGATTTTGCAAACTGGGTCGAATTTTAGCCAAGATATTTACATCTGGCCGTGCGCTGGGCTGTTCCTGCTGCATCAATTTTGCACAGTTCAGTGACTTTTTTATCTGCGAGCCAGCGCGACTGCTTTTTTCCTAGTATCGTTTTAGAAAGTAGCCGATAAACGAATGCGATTGAGTTTCGTTTAGAGATGGGCGGATTATTTCCCGATGATGTGCGGTTTCGACGGACCGTTGAAACGTTGTTTACGATATCGATCTGTTATCGGGTTCGTTTCGGGAGGAATTAATGGCATCGGCTTTCTCTCCAAGTGTTTGCCTATGGGTATCTTCGGAATGTGGGGCTAAATCTGCTTAAACAACTAGTTTTGCTACGTCCTTGTCCTCTGACTAGTCATTTCATTAGACTGAACTAAGATACTGCATGGTATTCGAGTAACTACGCTCTTGTCCCATACAAATGACGTCGTCAGACATGTTTCGAGAATATCTTCTGAGATGAAACGTTACTAAAGCATGCTATCTATCACTCTATCTAGTCTAGATCAGGGTCGATAATTCTTGAAACCGAAAAAAATTATAGTAAAGGGTTTTCCAATAAGAGGTTATTTTGAATAGCCCGCTATTTCGGTAGATGTCACTTTTGAAGCTGTCATTTTTTGACATTTGACAAGTAGAAACTACGCCATTAATAAAAATGGAACGATACACGCTTCAAGAACGCATTGAAATTATTAAAATTCACTATAAAAATGGTGAAAATTTGGCAGAGACGGTTCGTAAAACTCGAACAATTTTGGGTCGTCGTGAAGCACCTTTTCGGACCGCAATAAAGGAATTGGTGGAAAAATTCGAGCTGTTGGGGCAAGTTAGTTATGTGAAGAATAAAACCCGTCTACGTCGCTCAAGAACAGCCGAGAATATTGCTGCTGTAGCCGAAAGTGTGGAAGAAAACCCAGGTTTTTCCATTCCTCGTCGTTCTTTGGAATTAGGCATTCCACAAACGTCATTACACCGTATTTTGCATAAAGATTTGGGTCTTAAGGCTTATGAAGTTCAGTTAACACAAGAACTCAAGCCGGCCGATCATCAACAACATCGGGTCTTTGCTGATTGGGTCGTTGAAATGCATGAAAATGATCCGGAATTCCATCGAAAAATCATCTTGAGTGATGAGGCCCATTTCCACCTCGGTGGCTTTGGCAACAAGCAAAATTGTCGCATCTGGGGCTCAGAAACTCCAAGAGATATTGTTGAAAAGCCTCTCTATCCTCAACGTGTAACTGTTTGGTGCGGTTTATGGTCCGGCGGAGTCATTTTTTATGGCCGGAATTGGATGGTATTGATCTGGACAACGTTTACTTTCAACAAGATGGCGCTATGTGCCACACAAGCAACGAAACCATTGATCTTTTGCGGGAAAAGTTTCCGGACCGTGTTATCTCCCGAAGAGGTGATCACAATTGGCCACCGAGATCTTATTGCGACTATCTTGCGACTTCTTCCTTTGGGGCCACGTGAAAGAGAAGGTCTACGCCAATAGCCCAGCGTCGATTCAAGATCTCAAAGATGGAATTCGTGAGGCTATCGAGGACATAGGGCAGCCACTTTGCGATTTGGTTATGGATAATTGCATTAAAAGGATATGGTCCTGTAAGCGTGTTCGTGGTGGTCATTTGCCTGATGTTATTTTTCGCTATCAACGGCATAGCTTCTTCTTTATAATGAAATAAAGATCCTATCATTTATATTGAAAAATGGCATTTTTCTTTGAATACCAAAATAACACCTCTTATTGGACAACCCTTGTACACTTTATTCATATAACCTCAAAATTAATATGAAGAAATCAAATAACCACGTGTTTGGTTTTTAATTTTTATCCGTTACAAAAAATTTTTTTTTCATCAAATTTAGTAAAAACTTACCCTTTTATGTCCCAAATACACTGTAATTTTTTGGGTTTAAAATATATTTTTTTTCACCTTGATTTGACTTAATATCGAAAAAGCAGCTTAATTTTCAATCAAAAATTCTCACGTCAAAATATCTGCTTTTTTCAAAAAGGTGGGTTTTTTGTTCGTTGAAATCTATACTTTTTAATGGTCTAAGAAAAAATTCACATTACTATAGTAAGTTTTCTCAGAAAATTCTACGAAATTCTGGGCAATAAGGCCCAGACCCTCCTAGTTCCTTCCCCACTTCTTTTGATGGGCTGAAATTTTTCGTAGGTCACTCAGGTACATATATTAGTGATCATAAAATAGCAACAGATAGGCATCTACGCATATAATTTAGAGAAGATTCCGAGGATGATTGATTCTAAACTTTCTCAAGATATTGTAGATGACTTATTAAATATAATAATAATAACATTTTCTGAGAAAATTCACCATAGTAATTTATATTTTTTTTAGGCCATCAGAAAGTAGAGATTTCAGCGAATAAAAAGCCTACCTACTTTTTAAAAGAGCAGATATTTTGACGTGAGAATTTTTGATTGAAAATTAGGCTGCTTTTTCGATATTGAGTCAAAATAAGGTAACAAAAAAGTATTTTAAATCCAAAAAATTACAGTGTAGTTGAGACATGAAAAGATAAGTTTTTACCAAATTAGGAAGAAACAAAAATTGTAAAAGAAAAAAATGGAAAACCAAAAACATGGTTATTCGAATTTTTCACATAGATTTTGTGGTTATGTGAAAAAAGTGTCAATACAAAAGTTGTAGATCTTTTTATTACCTACAACTTTGCCATCCAACTATTTTCCATAGGACTTGTAGTTTTGCCGGAAATCGAGATAGAGTCCCGCTACCTATCAAACCTTTGAAAACACTTAAATTTCCTTTGAGAGATTCAAAGGATCTCTGATAACCATAAATTTCAATAGTTTACGGTGTTATTTCAATGTCATATAAATATAGCTCATTGAATGAATGCTTTTAAAAACAAGCCACCATTATGTAAATATACCAAGTATGGATAATATACACATTCCATTATGCAAAGTAGTTTGCCAAAACTCCTTCCGGTCAAACAAGAAGCAGAAACCAACAGCGGCCCTAAACGAACTGAATGAAAAATTGGCGTTAACGGTACAATTACAGTGACCTGTATCATCGACTGTTGGCCTAATTCAGGGACACATTTAAATGGATACTTGCATTTCGCAAAACATATCTTTAAGTACTTCTTCCGGAAACAATCCATTATGACGACATAGCCGAATTTGGCCCACCGTTAAACTTGACCTTAATTTGCATATCCGAAGCAATTTTGCACAGTATCTTCTTGCTGTTACCTCTTCAATTCAGTGGTTGGTAGACAGAGGAGAATTAGGTCAATTCTACATAGGGATAATGATGTTTTTTCCGGAGTTTATATTAGTTTTTTAAAATCCTGTTTGTTCGTACAGCCCAATATTTCTTCTGTCTGGATATCATGCTGTCATTTTGTCTTTATCTGTTTAGCTATGTGTGCATTCTGTACATATTTTATTGTACTTCAATACTATCTCTTTATTGGTATGGGGAAAGCAATACCTCAGCTTATGGTGTGCCTTTATCCCGAAGTGCTTGCAAAATTTGGGGAGCATTATCCTTCTCCAATCTTGGATGTGATATCCAACACTAGAGCCCTGTTCCAATCAATGATATTTTTGCCTTGTTTCACGAACATACCCTTCAATACTCTGGAAGGTAGGTGCTTGAACCAGAATAAGTTTACTCCTTTGTCTTCCAGCCAAATACCAACACATTAACTGTTGTATCCTGACTGTTTTATCAGGATGTTATGGATCGAAGGATCAAATGTTGAGTCCTGATTCTTTCATCAGGATATAATGTAGTTTCGGAGGACTAGAATTGTACACTCTGATTGTTTCATCAGGGGGATGAGTAGAGGGGTATACTTAACTTTAAGCACCCAGCAGTAATTTCGTTGATTATGGCGTAAGTTGTTACTTGTAATAAGCCTACAATTACGAGGATAGAAAGTGGTGAAATATTCGAACGCACTTTTAACACAACAACAAACTGTATTTTCTTGTTACCGATAATGTGATAACAAGCACGAAGTAATTATACACATGTAATATTTAAACAATTTTAAGTCTTCCTTCTATATGAAAATGTATAGCAAAGAAGAAGTGACTAAGTAGTCACTTCTTCTTACTTAGGTACGACAACAAGGCAATCTATTGTTTCACGACATATGAAGAATAGTGATGAATTCTTACAGTCTAATTGTATATAAAAGCCCAGATAGAAGGAAAATAGGTGGTTCCTTCATCTGGGTAGAAAACGGGGGTACTATTAACATTGATTGGGGTTTCGAGCTTACAACCGCCCCTAGTATGTTACCACAATGCTCTCATTTGTCGGTCACGAAAAATAGTAGGAATACACTCTTACTCTCCGATGCCAGCACCAATGAGTGAACCTTTAGGGTGTTTTAATCTTAGGAATTCGGAATCTCGAATTTCTTCTCAACCTGCCTTGCCTTCTGCATATTATCTATCAACGAAATATGATACAGAATATATTGGAATTATTTTCCAAAAAATTTCAACTGCGAAACCGTTCGGCCGATTATGCCCATTAACTAACTTAACCGTTGCATTCGGAAGTGCAACCTACCCTGAAAATGCAAACAGCAATCTTTCTCGGTTCGAAAGTTATCGTGACAAGGACCGGCTGGCCGGACACAATCGAATTTGTCCTCTAATTCTTCATCATTGAGTCGATCCTAATCGTTTGAGACCTTTTCGGCAAAAAAATTCGAAAATTACCGACATTTGGGCATAATGATTGCACGCTGTTCTCTTGATCATGCGCACAAAAATTTCAACAATTCCTGCTTCCCATTATAATTTCCAATGTCCACAATACAAGTTAATCTGTCATGTTCTGGGAAAGAAAGAAAAGATTTACTTTCATTCAATGAAATTGCCTGTTCAGTACAAATTCAGTCTGAACAAAGAAAAATCCTACTTCTCTGAGAAAATTGAAATGAATCCCTCAAGAATGGCGAGTTAAAAGCATCCATCTTACCCGTACACATTTTAATTATTCCCTCGCATCCAGATAACGTGAAGAATAACAAATTCGTAGCCGTTCATTTGGACTACCCACGATATAATATCGCCCTACACAACGGTATAGAACAGCTTCCGTTGTTCTATAAATTTCAAAGTAGGAATGATTTCTCCTGGGGCATGTCTTATTTATCATCCCACTGAAAATATAACCGTTAGTTTTCCGCCCATATCTTACAGTCGTTGATGACGAAGGACTGTGCCTTTGGAATTTGGGTTATGTGAGGTTAGGTTTCTATCGAACTTATTCGGGTTATATTTGTTCACCCATTACTACTCGTAATTGTAAACATAAGCGTGAATTACGAACATGCTGTCTTGACTTGTCTATAACCCAAACAAGAAATGTGTCAGTTATAATGTCTAGGAAACGAGCATATCGTATTGAGTTCTGGGAATTGTGAGTGTAGAGTGGAATTACTAGTTTAATATTATGTTCTATGGAATCTGTTTTTCGTACTCATACTGCTATATGCGATATCATTCCACTCGAAATGTCTGTAAATTTAAAATATTGGGCGGGAAGGGTGTCAAACGGTTCCAGTTGAAGATTTAAAATCAAGACAAACATGATTCTATCCGCCAGTCCGTTGAAATGTTGTATCTACATAATGGGGAACGATAAAATGATATAACCGAAATATTATCCTTGTAATGAAATGAAAGTTTTCGTCATTATAAAGGGTTTTCCAATAAGAGGTGTTATTTTGGATAGCCCGCTATTTCGGTAGTTGTCACTTCTGAAGCTGTCATTTTTTGACATTTGACCAGTAGAAACTACGCCATTAATAAAAATGGAACGATACACGCTTCAAGAACGCATTGAAATGATTAAAATTCACTATAAAAATGATGAAAATTTGGCAGAGACGGTTCGTAGAACTTGAACATTTTTGGGTCGTCGTGAAGCACCTTGTCGGACCGCAATAAAGAAATTGGTGGAAAAATTCGAGCTGTTGGGATAAGTTATGTGAAGAATAAAACCCGTGCACGTCGCTCAAGAACAGCCGAGAATATTGCTGCTTTAGCAGTGTAGCCGAAATTGTTGAAGAAAACCCAGGTTTGTCCATTCCTCGTGGTTCTTTGGAATTAGTCATTCCACAAACGTCATTACACCGTATTTTGCAAAATGATCCGGAATTCCATCGAAAAATCATCTTGAGTGATGAGGCCCATTTCCACCTCGGTGGCTTCGTCAACAAGCAAAATTGTCCCATCTGGGGTTCGGAAAACCCAAGAGTTATTGTTGAAAAGCCTTTCTATCCTTAACGTATCCTCAACATGCTGCCTGGTCCATTCTAATCTTTGTCGTGTATGCTCACGTGTTAACGAAACACCCCTCAATGGACGTCTAGAAGCGAGGTTAATCTCCCCCAAACGATGTCAGATGGTTTCAATGGAAATTTCAGGACCATTGGCAATTAAAAGTCGATTTCTCAGCATCCTACATGAAGAAAGAGGATATCTCCTCGCCGAAATGGTGACAAAACGGTCTTGTGCGGGTGTTGTTTTTCTTGGTCCACCCACCCTTTGTCTTTCCTGCACCGAACCTGTCTCATTGAACCTATTCCAGAGTCGCGAAATTACACTTTGCGATACTTGAAATGTTTCTGCCACAGCGACTTGAGTGAGGCCACCCTGTAGCATACCGATAGCCCTATTAGCCCCGGCGTTTGTTAATTTACGTCTGGCATCTTAAGAAGCTCGTGAAATTTACTAAGTTCGATATCGCTAAGAGACTGACAATAAATTAACTGCATATTGAAATGCTAAATCTTACGAATAATGTGAAAAACTGCCAAACTCAAGAAAAAAGACGACCAGATGGTGAAACTATGCATTCAAATCGAATTAATAACTTTTTATTGGCAGTTGATCATGATTTTGATATTGTCTTCAAAATTTTACGCCCCTCAGAACAACTCAATATGATATTCCTATCTCTTGTGGAGCAGTTTAATTCACGACTACTACAAATACTACTGTAACTACTACATCTCTTAGTGCTTGATCTGTCTCGAATCAATACCATTGCCTTGTCTTCGTAGCAACTTAGTAGTCACTTCTTTCTTGCTATCGTTTTTCATATAGAAGGAAGATTTTATATTGTATTAATATTGCATTGTACAATGTCTTCTTGCTTGTTATCTCATTATCGGTAACAAGAAAATACATTTTGTTGTTTGTTTAAAGTGCGTTCGAATATATTCACCACTTCCTATCCTCGTAATTGTTATCTTATTGCAAGTAACAACTTACGCAGTAATCAACGAGATTACTACTGGGTGCTTAAAGTTAAGCATACCCCTTTACTCATCCCCCTGATAAAACAATCAGGGTGTATAATTCTGGTCCTTCGAAACAACATTAGATCCTGATAAAAGAATCAGGACTCAACATATGATCTTTCGGAACCATAACATCCTGATAAAACAATCAGGATTCAACACCCATGAACGTTTCCTTTTACTCCTTTGGTGTTATTTTGCAACAATACAGCACGGTCGATTTTCCTTTGTCGTTTGCTTTCGAAATCGGCTGTAAGAAATGAATAGCACGCTGGAAAGGTACCGACTTCCCAACGTATAATTTGAAACTCGAATTTTTCATCGATCGAACAATGAGAATGGGAGATACCGTTGCTTTGAATGCCGCCAAGGCCTGCGCTTAGAAAATCACGGTACAAACAATAGTCATTCGGCTAGGAACGATGTCAAGGTCACCTAAGGTGTGATCTAATAATGCTATTATAGCTGTTTGGGTTCAACAACCTCATCGAACACGGTTTAGCTGCTTTTTTGCATATTTTTTCAATTGTAATTGATTGCTCGTTCTTGTTTAAGTGTTTGAATCGCTTGTACGATGGTAATTAGATAGTTTGATGTTTAGTTGCAAGTTGGATTTTCTCTTTTACGGAGTTTTACGCATTGATGTCTTATCTCTTGATTTTCAATCTATGGTTCTATTTGAGCTTTCTCCGAATTTTTGTCTATGCTCCGAATTTATATGTAGGGAAGTCAATTTCAAGTTGATTTCAGTCCAATTCAAGAAGTCATTGATTCGAGATATGGGATTGATGATATAAAGTGTGGAAAAGCAAATGGAATACATTCTTTATATTGGTTACCGTACATATTTATGGAAAACCCTGAAACATGTCAAATTTAAATTTTAAATTGTCATTCTTCTTCGTAAAAATGCGAACCCTACCTTCAACCCCCTTCAAAAGACAGGTACAAACCTAAATTTTCCAAATAAGACGTATGGGCTTGTGATATATCGTTTGAAAGATCTCGTCATTCTCTATTCAGAAATGTTATCACTTTTTTGTTTATTGGAAAAATAAAAGTTGAAAAAAATAAAATCAAGTGATTAGTAACATTCGGTTCAATATCAAAAACTGTAATGTCATACGAAATGTAGCAAAAATACTAGGAGTTTTAATGAAATAGATGTATTCACCGCCAACACCTTGGCGCCTTGGCAATATCCTAACCTCAAATAAAAGTTTCTTCCAACATTGATCAACATCTCTGTAGTTATCGACCTAATCGCAAGCGCTATTTGATCTTTCAGGTCATTCAAATCAAGGGGTTTAGTTTTGTACACAATGCTCTTCACATATCTCCACATTAATAAATCTATTGGGTTAAGATCAGGGGATAGCGGTGGCCATTCGATCGTTCCTCTCCTTCTTATCCACCGATTTGGAAATGTTGCGTCCAGGTACTGTCGGACATTGCATTGCTAATGTGGTGGTGCTCCATTCTGTTGGAACAATATCTTATTACGTGGAACTTGAAGATTTCCTTGAGCAGAATATAAATTTGCCGAATTTTGAATGACATCATTTTGAAGTAGTGTTAAATATTTATCACTATTCAAATTGCCCTCAAAGAAAAAGGGGTCTATGAAATGGTTTCGAAAATTTTCTGTCCAAACATTAACTTTTTGAGGGAATTGCGTGTGTTACTCTCTCATCCAGTGAGGATTTTCGGTGGACCAGTACCGGCAATTTTGACGATTACCATGGCCGTTCAGAGAAAAAGTGCCTTTATTATTCCATTTGGATTCTCCCCACTATATACAGAATGTTTCAGAATGCCGGACGAAGGCTTAGATTTTTGCTCTCGCCGTTGTTTCCAGAATTGGAGGATTACGTATAAAAAATTCTGCTTTAGGAGAAGAATACATAATTATTCTTGAAAAATATTACTGGAATTAATGTCATATTCAAATAATCAAAGTAAAGAAAATTATTAGTTTATTTACTAACATATTGAATGAAATTCAATTGAATTCCAGTAATATTCAATTACTTATTCTTAACCAATAAATGTCCATTGATAGATCTAAAGGTGATGAGGTGAAACATAAAGATATATTCTCATTAGTGATAGAAAAACTGGCCTAAAATTCCTCTCTACCCATCACGAGATTCAATATCCACAAACGAGCCTCTCACCTTACACGATCAGAAGCCTTCAGCAAAATTTCAGCGATATCATATTAAAATTAATACATAACCTTTCAAAAGTCCCCTCTCGCAAATATACTCCTCTGAAGGCACATGGATCTCTTGAAGAAGAATCGCCTTCTCTATTTCTCAAAGATATTCACTCTTGTTCATAGAAATCTCTTCAATATTCAGTTGCCTCCTCCTATGGAGGATCTCTTTCAAAACCAGGTCTGACCGCTAATGTAGGGCTATCATCTCCCATAGATTTGTGATGAAATAATACGATTTTCCTATAACATTCGCGCAAAAATATGTCATCATGACATTCATATTTTTGAAGGTTCTCGCATAAATACGACCATAGACAACATATCATACGACGATTCGCATCCACCTACCGAACTCACAAAAGGCTGCTCGATTCTCCAACAATATAGATGCGATCGTGTTCAAACTAGGAACTCTGCAGTAGAGTTAGTTTCTGAAGGCTCTTCCAAAATTTCAGCCATGCCGGACGAATAGTTTATGATATATAGAATTTTTTTCAATTATTTTTAATTATTTTTTTTTTAATTTTCTTGTCATACCATCCTCACGAAATTCTGCAAGAATTTTCGCGTTGGCATTCTACAACTAATAACCATGTTTGAATTAAATCGGTGTTGTATTATTCGAGTTAATGAGGAACAAAAAACAACCAAATTTCAGAAAATTTCAGATGGCTATAACTCTAAAACCGTTTGGACGATTATGCTCATAAACAAACTCAAATGTCGCATTCAGATGCACAACCTAACCTGAAATTTTCAAGCCGCTATCTCTTTCCGTTCTCAGGTTATCGTGAAACAAAAATATTTTTTAATAATTTTCTAGCGATACGATTCTCACAAAATTTCACAAACGTGCTTAGGTCTATATTCTACAACTATTCACCAAGTTTAAATTCGATCGGATTTATTTTGGTTGAAAACAAAATTATTACTCGGAAACCATTGGGCCGATTATACCCATTAACGAACTTGTCCGTCGTATTGGGATGCGCCACCTACCCTGAAAATTTCAAGTCGCTAGCTCTATCCGTTCTCAAGTTATCGTGGCAACGGCCGGACGGCACCACAGAATTAAATTTCACATTTGGGCAAAACTATAACGCGATGTTCCCCAGAACATACGCGCAAAAATGCGCTCATGAATTTCATGGAGTGCGAAGCATAGGGAGGGAAAAAACTCATACCATTACATAACGAAATAATGGTAGTATTAATTTGTGTTTAGGGATTTGAAAATATAAAACAGGTCTAATGACCATCTATAAACTTGAAAACTATCATTGACGTCTGCCATCTGTTGATATAACCAGACGAACATACGGTCGAAAAATAGCAATAATTTCTATTTTATTAGCCAGAGGAATATTATGTATATCTCGAACTGTTCAGGGAGGTTAACAACATCGTAATTCGCTATCCATAATGATTATTTTGATGCCTTTTTTAGGTTTGCATGCATGAATACTAATCACTTAACACAAGAATAATAAGGAGTCCAATCAAAAACAATGGCTTGAGATTTTGTACACCGACTCTAATTTAACCACCTCTGTGAGGTTATGTCATCTCTGATATTTGTATTGTTTGCAAAATCTCCTTAAGAAAACAGATTTAGTTAAATCAAAAATAATTTACGTTTTTTGTCCATTTTTCGCTTGGAATATACAGGGTGAATCACGAAGACCGTTCGTCAAAATATTTTGAAGAAAGAATCGAGATAAATACTTGAAATTTTATAGTTAAGCCTTGTCAGGAGAGATGAATTCTTGGAAAATTTCAGATTCGTTTGACTTCCGGTTTCACCGGACATGATACCAATTTTCGTCTTTTAAATGTAATACCTAGTTGTTCCATTGATAATACTATTACCCATTGATTTCTACATTGTTTTTATGTGTCACTTACATATTATTCTCAGAAAATTCGTGTGAAATCTGAAAAACCCTGTAAATTTTCTCAAATAGGGCTTCATTCCATTGTTAATCATTTGTGCATGGAAATTCCTAATTTTCTAGCTTGTATCAAAAGACACATCAGTGATTCTCCTCCTACTACTTTTGTATCTACATTTTTTGGCGCTCTAGTTCCTCGGAACTGAGTGCTTATCAATTTGCCCAAATGTCTGTAATTTTGGAATATTTCGATGAAAATGGTCTTAAACGATTTGGTTCGACTCACTGATCAAGAATCCGTGGTCGGAATTCATTCTGTCCGGCCGTCCGGCCGGCCGGCCGGTCCGGCCGGTCCGTCCGTAGGCACGATAACTCTCGAACGGAATGAGCTAGAGAGTTGAAATTTTCAGAGTAGGTTTGGGGGATGAATATCTCGGCTAAGTTCGTTATTGGGCAAAATCGGACAGATGGTTTCGGAGTAACAAAAAAAAAAAATTTTTTTTACGAAACAAGTTCCAAATCAAATTTTTTTTAATAAGCAGTTTTATCATAAGAATCCATTCATATCATTTTCAACTCTAACAAGCTAATACTTTCGGAGATATGATTTTTCAAAATTTCAATAATAAATCGTATTTCAACGTTGTCACAGAATGATATTATTCTATGTATGAATATGAATTGTCATAATGTCAAATGATGTTCCTGAGACAAATCTAATCAGTCGAAGAATTGTGAGCGAAGTGAGAAAAATCTCAGTTGTTTGCTCCCAAATTAATTTTTCTCAGAAAATTCTTACATTTCGGAACTGAACATGAAGTAAGAGATCTGAGAGTAGTGAGACTGCTTTTCATCCATAGACATAGATATAACTCTCGAACGGAATGAGGTAGGTAGTTGAAATTTTCAGAGTAGTTTAGGGAGATGAATATCTCGGTTAAGTTCGTTATTGGGCAAAATTGGCCAGATTTAATTTGATTTCTTCCATGGTGCTTTTCTCATTCTCATGATTTCTCATTTAATCTTGATAAATAAACTATTATTTGAATTGAATTTCCTTTAGGATGCAGTTCTATTATATGAATACATTGATATAATTCCCAACTCTGAGAAACCAATACTTTCGGAGATATAATTTGTCTGTTTGAACTAGAGCGCCAGAAAGCTCCTGTCCACAGGGCTTGAACCCATTTTTTATGTGAAAAATTCAAATAACCAAGCTTTTAGTTTTTTAGTTTTATCTTTTAAAAAAAATTATTTTTGTCACAAAATTTTGTGAAATCTTATCCTTTCATGTCCTAAATTCACTATAATTGTTTTGATTTGAAATATTGATTTTTTCACCTTATTTTGACTCCATATCGAAAAAGCACCATAATTTTCAATCGATAATACTCACGTCAAATTATCTGCTTTTTTTTTTAAAGTCGGTGGGCTTTCTGTTGGTTGAAATCTCTTCTTCCTGATGATGTAAAAAAAGATATACATTACTATGGTAAATTTTCTCAGAAAATTCTACGAAATAACAGGTAGTAGGGCCCAGGACTTCCTATAGCTCCTTCCGCACTTCTCAATGAACATTATATTTTTATTTATATTATATATTATTATATTTTATTTTTCCATTCATTTTTGTTATATTCTCTCTTTTTTCCAATGGGTTTCATCCTACTATTATTTTCATTGTTTTTTAAGCATAGTAAGCCGATTCAATTGAATATTTTTGATATAGCTCCTATGCTTAAGATGTTATATTTTTGATATTTACTTTATTGTCTTTTGATTTAATGGATGAGATTTTGTCCTTGGTTTTGTTTTTTCTCTTCTTTTTCTGCTATATCAAAAATAAAATCACCTAATGATATTTGTTTTGGATTTAATAAATGAATAAATAAATTATATAACTATTAAGTGAACATTATCTGTTTACGATAGAAATAATTTAATTTACAGTTCGTAGTCTTCACTCTTCAGTCTTCACATTATTATTTTATAACCAGAATTTCAGCCACTGACATATAATTCCTATTCCGTCAACGTAAACTCGGTTTGGCAACCGAAAATTGATTACTAAAAATTCCGTTATCGTAGAGGTTGGTTTGTGTTTCCAATTCGGCTAAGTGAGTAATGGCATAAAAATTCAACTGCTCGTGGCACTAAATACTTGTTTTAAGAGGCATTAAATAATCACTAAATCATTTTATACCGTATTGATATCTCTTCTTATCGTGGTGATGTAGATACCGAAGAATTTAAATTGCCAAATGGGGCTTTTCTTTCAGTTTATTATATTTATAAATTATTACCATAATTACTGGAAATGTACCTCAACTTATTTCCATTTAGTTTACGATGAAAACTGATAAGCCAGATTGATCGGTGAATCAGGTTTTAGAGTGAAATGACTATGAAACACAGTTGAATTTGTGATTAATATTTAGCGTTTAAAATTAGATTAGATAAGTATTTTTTCGACTTATTGTAAAAACAAAATTTTCAAATTTTAAAATATTTATTTTGGGTCTGTATGTATTTGATCAATACAAAAAATCGCATGCATATAAATGTCACGATTCTGTAATTTGATACTGATTTTCAGTTAGATCAAGTTTCGGAAATATTCATAAATAAAAACAAGCCCTGTGGACAGGTGCTTTCTGGCGCTCTAGTTCAAACAGACAAATTCTATCTCCGAAAGTATTTGTTTCTCAGAGTTGGGAATTATATCAATGTAGTCTTATGATAGAACTGCATCATAAAGGAAATTCATTTCGAATAATAGTTTATTTATCAAGATTAAATGAGCAATCTGAGAATGAGAACTACACCATGGAAGAAATCGAATTAAAATAGCTAAAATGAATTTGACTCTCTCTTATAGAACAGGACGATATGTACGAGTATGAACTCAGATCATTTAATGAAGCTTAGATCGAATAATTATAGCATTCTGTGAAAACAGAAGTACGATTCATTATTGAAATTTAGAAAAATCATATCTCCGAAAGCTTGTTGGAGTTGAAAATGATATCGATGGATTTTAATGGTGAAACTGCATCTTAAATAGAAATTGAATTTGAAATTTGTTGCTTAAAAAAAATTTTTTTTTCGTTACTCCGAAACCGGCTGGCCTATTTTGACCAATAACGAACTCAACCGAGATATTCATCTCCCTAACCTACTCTGAAAATTTCAACTGCCTAGCTCATTTCGTTCGAGAGTTATTGTAGAAAAAATGTTTTAAAATTCAGAAAATTTTTTTTTACACTTTGCGGTAACCTGGTCAATACAAAACTTCACATGCGTTTAAAGGTCATGATTCTACAATTTGGTGCTATATTTCAGATAGATCGAGTGATCGGTTTCAGAAATATTCATAAAAAATGTGTTTTACTAAAATCGGCCATAGCTCCGAAACCGCTTGATGGATTCCCCCCATTAACGAACTTGTCCGATATATTTACGCTGCAAACCCACCTTGCGAATTTAAATCCTCTAACTCCTTTCGTTCGAGAGTTATCGTGCCTACGGCCAGCCGGACCGGCCGGACAGAATCGATTTCGACCTCGGATTCTTGATTAGTGAGTCGAACCAAATCGTTTGAGACCATTTTCAGCCAAAAATTCGAAAATCACAGACATTTGGGCAAATTGATAAGCACTCAGTTCCGAGGAACTAGAGCGCCAAAAATTTTATAACAAAAAATGGCCGTACCTCCGAAACCAAACGGTGGACTTTGCCCATTAACGAAATTAACCGAGATATTTACGCTCCAAAACTACCTTGCAAATTACATATATACATACAGTAAACTTTTCTTATATACGACTTCACCTTTTTCAGCGCCCACAAAAAAACAATTTAATATGAAGAGCTTCCACTATAACTACCAATATATTTTTTCTATATTATACATCGATCTTTCTAGAAATACACGACTTTTTAAATACCTTGCGATAATTGAGATTAATTTTCAAGAAAAACAATAGAATTCGCAACCCTTAAAATACCATTACGAATTCAATACTTAACGGACAACTTTTATTGTCCCTGAATCCCAATGCTTTTGAAATTTCGTCTCTATATGAACATCTGGATAAATTTATTGTGCTTCTTGTAGTGAAGATGCGAACAATTATTGTATACATCTGTGGAAGTACATATAATAGGATTTGTGAAGAAATGAAAAATGAAGTTATTCAATGTTTCGAAAAGTGTTACGAGGAATACGCCAAGAACACCCTCAATGATTTACCCACCGGGAAGGAATTGGGTATTGGGTATTGGGAAGGTTTTGAAAACGATACCAATTTGTCAAATTCTTTTAAAAAATGTATCGACATTGATAGCCTCTTTGAAACATCAACAAAACCTACGAAACATTGGAAAGCTGAGGTTGAAGAACATATGCTGTTAGAAAGAGCATATAGGAATCAAAATTGTATTTTAGAGTAGTGGAAAGTCCATGAAAAAGTTCCTAGACTTTCCAAGATAGCCGATAATTTATTAATGGCTACATCCGTACCTGTTGAAAGATTATTTACCACAGCAGTTATGATCATGAGAAAAACACGTACATCACTGAAAGATGATATGATGCAAGCGTGATTATGTTTGAATTGTTGGTCATCGTGTAATTTAAAAAATGAAATTAACAGTGTTTATAATTCAAAAAATTATGTACATGTACAAATATTTTTTTTGTAAGAGCATAATGAATATACCTTTACAAAATGATTCAATGTTATCTAACATTTCGTGTATTAATTATAATATTTATTATAGTTATTCAGAATTACGCGAGACGAGACCAAGACTTAAACAAGACTTAATATTTTGTGAACTGGCGAGACTGAGACGAGATTTTTTGTATTCTCGCCTACTCTCGTCTCGGGTGAAGCCCTAAGAACCAAAGACAAAAATTGGACAAGAACGCGATTTAAATGACAACGTATTTTTTATTTGTAAACAAGCATTTGTTAGTAACCATAGCGTTGGCAACGTTTGCCATTCACAAAAACCTTGTGAATATTTGAATATTAAAATGCATTGTGAAGTTTAATGTCAATCCGAAATTGGCTATTTTATTATCAAAATAGGGCAGTTGTACAAAAAATATTGAATGATATTTGTGTTAAAAGTGATTTTTTAATGTCGTGAAATTGTTCAATTCACTCCGTTCATTTCACAAACTATTTCACTCACAAAATAAAATATCACTCTTAACAGTCACATAATAAATTTCGCATTATTCAAAATTTTTGTATGAGAAACTCATGAACCAGTCCCAGGAATATTTTCGGCTGTCACTGAAATATATACAGACTTGATTATAACACCATTATCACTATTGTTCAAATCATAGGCTTCGCAACCACAAATAAAGAGCAGTACATTCTCCGACGTGGTATCAGCCGATAGTTCGATCCCTTATCTAGAACAAAGACTAGATTTCAACTCTCAACAAATATCTCTTCTCGAAAATTCAGAGCTGGACGACGTCGCGGTTGAGGTGCTTTTCATTAACAGTCTCCTAGTGTTCGGTGCAAGAAAGGTCATGTTATGGCAGATTGATTTGTAAGTAAACAACACATGGCGGTATTTCCTTGCAACTACGGCTCGGGAAATTATAATTGGATGTTGAGCTCTTGATTTACGAAAATAGCTTCTCTTTTATAGAAAACCAATTAGTCTGGAAATATGAGAGAGGTTGAAACCGGACAATCAACGCCGTCGTGATTGATTTAGGTGTTCACTTTAAGGGTTGTTCTTATTCATCCACCGACTGCGGCTGCATATAAAATAATATTGATACATGCAGTAATCGTATGCTGAGACAATATTTATCTAATATGTTATTCTCAAATGTACCTATTTTGTATGTTCTTAATTTAATTGCAATAGTTCATCATGAGCAGATACGAAAAACTTTGTGGTTCGGTCCTCGACTTTTCACTTCACCCCTATAATCATTAAAATATTTTTTGAACGACAGAAATGATGAAAACACGAGTGAAAACACCCTTAAAGAATTGGTCAAATATATCTCTCAGATTCGTGACAATTGGAGTTGAAGTTCAATCAATCAAGTATTCGAACGAAATAACCAGAAAAATGTAATATTCTGGGAGTCCGAAAATTTGGTCACAGATTTTCGAGATGAAATTAGGAGACCCCTCATTTTTATAAGTACAGAGGGAGGTCCCCTCTTTCGGAGTTACATAACCCGGTCATACCAAAATCACTGAAGCTTTATGATATGCAAAATATCATAGTGGTACCTATTTTGGCGATAGAGGGTCCTGAAGACACTTTTTACTGGGCCACGATTTCCTTGGAACCATTTATCATTAACCACGTATTAGAATGCCTTAAAAATCGTTAATCCAAACAATTGAAAAACTTTCTTGTCTCCTGCGATTTTTTCATGAAAAACAAGAATTTCGGGAAAAATCTAAAAATGTGATGGACGAGTAGATTTTCTTACGAATCTCAAAATGCGTTCAAACACATTTTTAGATTTTTCTCGAAAATCTTGTGTTTCATAAAACAAGAAAGTTTTATATTAACATTTTTAAATTTTTTAGAGTTTTTTATTTGTTTTCGGATGGAACGTGAAAGCTTGGAAATCTTTTTTCGTTTATTTTCATTGGTTAGGATTATGTTACTGAAGAGATTTTCATATTCATGTTCGTGGATAATTTTCTGAACTGGTTGATGACTATACCCATTTCTTTCGGCAATTTGGAAAATCATTTTTCTTTCTTTCTTGAAGTTTACATTGCTTAGCGGAATTTTAAATAACTGGTTGATAGTTATTTTGTGAAATTCTTGAATTTCACAAAATAACTATCAACAAAATAATTCTAAAGATTTTCATTAAGCGTCTGACGAAGGAGTCTGATATAGACTCCGAAACGTTACGATATAGTTGTTTCTTCGTTGATGTTGATTCGTTATCGTTTGTTAGGCAACATTGTTCAATTGATTGCTTCTGACAAATATCTTGTGTTTCTTACGCAGAAGCAAATCACAAAATAATTAATTTTTATTTTATAGATATTTTTCAGAGTTTGGGAGGGAAAACCCAGAAACAACCTTTCAATAATGAGTATACCTCCCACAGTATCCTTTAATGATTACAGGAAATGTAAGCTGGTCGTTTGTGTGACCAGGGGGCAACTTAATAAGACGAAATGTAAATATCAGAATTGGTAGGTTTTCTAAAAATGTCAAAACTGATTGAAGTTGAGGTATCTCTAGATAATTTTAAACCTAGGAATCGCAAATAGCCGTCCTTTTTCATTTCGAAGGTGAATTTAATAGATAGGTACTTACTGTTTAAGATACAGGTAAACTCATCAATACCAAATTTTTCATCCACAATTGCAAAGATCTCATTGACATATCTTGCCCAAAATTTTGAAAAATATTTGTTCTTTTATTATTAAAACTTCTAATTTTCTAAGGAACAAATTAGCTTAAATGGGGAAAAGGGATTACCCATGGCCGTACCAAAAGTTTGTTTATAATATTTATCGTTAAAATAAAATATATTTTGCTGCTTGCAAAGCGTGGTTTACGCCTGGTACTCATTAATTTCTATTTGAGGGAGATCTGAACTGATAAAAAGTTGAATGCTTCATTAACGCTTCGTCTCAGAAGATAGAAACATCGTTTCCGTAACATATGTCAGACAATATGTGTAGTTACTAGTGTAGTGGTCATAATCAGTCCATGGTGAACTCAAACGGGAACTGTAACGAATATGGCAAAGAAGAGAGGAATAGGTTCTATATAAATTTGATAAAAAACAAGCTATTTGTTTTATTCAAACTTTGGTTGCATAATAAGTTTTGAAACCTTCATAGACAAAATTGTTAGCTCGTGCTGAAATTATGCAAAAATATGAGTTTTGTTCTTCTAAATACTTCAATTATTTATGTGATAAAAACATGTGATACTTTATGTACGGATTTACTTCATCCCTAGCCACTTCTCGTCCTCTTCCAGTAGATGGCGCAGTTGTCTGCACCGCACCCTTAAGGGCGATCGCCTTAGTCATAATGGGTGCGGTATCTTCCAGTTCCAAGTACCCTACTTACATAGTCTCGTTCTTGCATCGTGTCCAGCGCTATCCACATCTACAGCAGGCCCCTTACCACGCTTTATTGGAAAGTTCAAACATCCTCACTTCATTTGTCTCAAAAAAAGTTGGAATGTTGGCAACCATAAGCAGGGAAGCCAACGTTCGAGCAGGACCAAATCGGTAGCATCCGTTTTCCATTCCAAAAGCTTGTTATGAAAATATTTTATAACTATCTTGTTATGGGCGAAGTTACAGATTCCTAATTCCTACGAATCAAATACGTCTAGATGTCTCTATTTGTCACTGTAGTTTGCTCCAACTAAATGCTAACATTCAATAGATTCAAACGAATTTCACTCCTGATCGCTTTCGTATTAATTGAAATATACAAGACTGTGATATCTTCTTAATCGGTTGATTAGAAAGAAGTATCTACTTGGATCCTCGATCGACAATTCCACAGACATTACGGCAATGTAAGAACTTCGCTGACTCAATATCCATTATCCTCCCGATTTGATACCCTTTACGAACAGATTGTGATCATGTCTCGCAGCTTGTCATTAGTAATGATATAACTTCAACATATTTATCACCATTTACTTCTAAACTTTCCAATCAATCGAAGAAGTACAGAGACAATCTTTTTCTCATAGAAACGAGTGTTGACCTCGGACGACAACATGAATAATCAACACTTGAAGCACATAAATATTGATACGGATTTAACCCATCGAGTAATTTGAGATACGTTCTTATCGTTTCCTTAACTATTATAGAGTACCAGACGATCAATGTCACTGTGAAATTTGTTGACGGAAATCTGGAAATGTAGACGTAGGCGAGAAGTTGTTGAACGATGTGCGTTACGAAGTTGAATGGACTCTTTCAAACTAGCATATCTTGTGGCGCCACCTATTGCTGGCTGCCTGACGTTCCTGTAGATGATTATTCTATTTTGAGTTCACTGTGGTCTTATTATGAACACTACAAAAGTAACTACACTCTTTTCCACTACAGTTTTTGTCGTCTGACTTATGTTTCGGAAACATAGTTCCCATCTTCAAAGACGAAGCGTTACTAAAGCATGCTATCAATTTGTTGGAAAGAGTAATTATTGTAGATTATGAGAAAAATTTCACTTCTTGAAAATTTGATGTACAGAGTGTTTCACAAGATGTGGAATAAAGAAAATAATTTTCTCAGTCCGTACCTGCGCTATCAACAACTCATCACGAGCGAATATTAGGCATATGCGTTTACTCATTCCCTGAATGTTTCATGATGCAGGCGTTCTATAGAGTTAACACTGATTTAGATTCACCAAAATATACTGCATCTGCACTGAAAGCCTGTACAATCATTAGTGAAACACCCTGTATTAATAGAAAAATGGGTTCAAGCCCTGTGGACAGGAGCTTTCTGGCGCTCTAGTTCAAACAGACAAATTATATCTCCGAAAGTATTGGTTTATCAGAGTTGGGAATTAAATCAATGTATTCTTATGAAAGAACTGCATCATAAAGGATATTAAATTCAAATAATAGTTTATTTATCAAGATTAAATGAGCAATCTGAGAATGAGAACTGCACCATGGAAGAAATCGAATTAAAATAGCTGAAATGAATTTGACTCTTTCTTATAAAACAGGATGAAATGTACGAGTATGAACACAGATCATATAACAAAGCTTAGATAGAATAATTATAGCATTCTTTGAAAACATAGAAGTACGTACCATTCATTATTGGAATTTAGAAAAATCATATCTCCGAAAGTATTAGCTTGTTGGAGTTGAAAATGATATCGATGGATTTTAATGGTGAAACTGCATCTTCAATAAAAATTACAGACATTTGGGCAAATTGATAAGCACTCAGTTCCGAGGAACTAGAGCGCCAAAAAGTGTAATTCCCTTTCCGGGATTTGAGCCCGCCTTCTCTCGTTCCGAACCGAAAACCCGACTGACTAGACGAAACGGCTATCGGGCTCCTCGTACGATCTTGTCGATCTCCGGTATTAGTATAAAACGTCGGTACTTACCTGGGATATATATTCTTAATTTTCACTTTTCGCATAAAATCGCCAGATGGTGGTTTATTTGACGGTTTTTTACCCTTGTCTCTCTTAGTCGATTTTGACGTTTCTCGAACCAACTATTAGCAAGGAATTAGACAATGTTATGTCTCAGGAAAATAAGTTGACATTATGACAATTCATACATGGAATAATTATATAATTCTGTGAAAACGTAGAAATACGATTTTTTATTGAAATTTTGAAAAATCATATCTCCGGAATTATTAGCTTCTTAGAGTTAAATCATTGGATTCTTATGGTAAAACTGCTTATTGAAAAAAAATTAATTTGGAATTTGTTATGTAAAAAAAAATTTCTTTTTGTTACTCCGAAACCATCTGTCCGATTTTGCCCAATAACGAACTCAGCCGAGATATTTATCTGCCAAATTTACTCTGAAAATTTCAACTCTCTAGCTCATTCCGTTCGAGAGTTATCGTGCCTACGGCCGGACCGGCCGGGCAGAATGAATTTCGACCATGGATTCTTGATCGGTGAGTCGAACCAAATCGTTAAAGACCATTTTCATCGAAAAATTCGAAAACTACAGACATTTGGGCAAATTGATAAGCACTCAGTTCCGAGGAACTAGAGTGCCAAAAACAGGTAGAAATTTTGGATCAAGAATTGAGGAGCACCATTACTTCTGCCAAAACAACAAAATCAATTCTAATTATTCGGTTCGATTATTAGGAAGACATAAATTTAACCTGGATTTATAAATCCTACACAATTTGGATAAAGATGCTCAACTGGATTATTTGGAAATTGAGGGTAGTAATAGTGAAAAACATAAGGGTGATTTAATTAATGAATACCCTATAACCTATCAAATTTCTAGCGTCCCTTTTTGAGGAGCCTCTGCATATGCTCATTCCCTGGGCTCATGAACTAATCCAGCTCATCGAATTAAATGTCAGTACATAGTTCAGTCAATCTGGCAAAAATTAAATCGTTCCGATACAGAAAATAACCAGTGGCTGAATCTTTGTTAATAGTTGGAGAATGATGTTAGAAAAGGGTTTATAGGGTCGGCCACGTTGGACCGTGATGCGTGTTTTGAAAAACTCAAAAAAATTTTGAAATGCATTTATCTCGTGATCTATGCATTTCACAGAAAAATTTATTCAAGAAAAAATGTAGAGGACATCGATATCTACAATTAATCTCATTGGTGCTATGCCGTACAACAAAAAATGCACGCAGTAGGTGGCGCTAAAGTTCCAAAATAAGAGTTTTTCCACTTTTTTGCTATTAAATTTTCTTTTTTCAACTATATTGTAAACGTAAATGTTGTTCCTTTTAATATTACGAACAACTTTTATTTAAATATTTTTTACATACAACTTACCGTTCGAAAGTTATAGTGTAATACAGCGCTGCGTTAACATCGCAGTGCTGCTAACGGTATTTTTCTCGGTCCTATTGTAACTTTCTCCGGCGGGATTGTTCTAACAAAAGGGTCACCTGCCCTATTCTTTAAGGAATGTACATTTTCAGTTGCTATGTGAGAAATCATTTTTCATAACAAAAATAAAGATTTGAAAACTATTTCCGTTCAATAAAATAATGTATAAAAAATTTGATCAAAAGCTATAATTATTCATAATAATTTACAATCGCTAATTGGAAATATTACAAACAATGTTACAAACAATATAAATTATTACATCTTGATCAAAACAATAAAGATACGTCAGTTATATGCACCACAGCTGTCCTCATACTTTGTGAAATCGTTGTAATGGAATTTTCAAACTTCAGCAAGCTGTAGCTTCAAAACGGTAAGTTGTATGTAAAAAATGTTTAAATAAAAGTTGTTCGTAATATTAAAAGGAACAACTTTTACAGTTACAATATAGTTGAAAAAAGAAAATTTAATAGCAAAAAAGTGGAAAAACTCTTATTTTGGAACTTTAGCGCCACCTACTGCGTGCATTTTTTGTTGTACGGCATAGCACCAATGAGATTAATTGTAGATATCGATGTCCTCTACATTTTTTCTTGAATACATTTTTCTGTGAAATGCATAGATCACGAGATAAATGCATTTCAAATTTTTTTTGAGTTTTTCAAAACACGCATCACGGTCCAACGTGGCCGACCCAATAAACCCTTTTCTAACATCATTCTCCAACTATTAACAAAGATTCAGCCACTGGTTATTTTCTGTACCGTCGAAATGCCAGATTGACTGAACTAACATGCTACGGCCTCCAAAAAAATATAAATGATAGTATACCCGAAATGGTAAACAATCGAATAAATCATTATCCCTTCAGGCAGCAACTAACTAGATTATCGGTAGAGTCTATTCATGATACTTAAAGCAATGAATATCAGTGGATCGATAAGGATAGCGAAAGGAAACATTTAATTATATGAGGCACTTCCGGAAATTAGAGAAAACAAATTAGTTTGTTTGTAAGGTGGTTGTGTTCCCTATATTCTACCCCGGAAAGCGGAAGTTCACTAAATTGGAAGCATGTTGTGGGTGAATGTGTACAGAAGCGATTGATCTGTTAGGAAAACGGGGTGAATGTCCTTATGATAAGGACAACTATCGCATATACAACGTGGAAATGAGAGTGGAGAATGCTTCGTCCTTAGGATTGAGAACTAGAAGAATCCCTCAATGAAAGATAAATGAAAATTAAATGTCTGTAATTTTCGAATTAGTTGTCGAAAATGGTTTCAAACGATTAGGTTTGACTCACTAATGAAGAATTATGTCCGACTGTCCCTTGTCACGATAACTTTCTAAAGGAAAGAGATTGCGACTTTAACGCCAGTGCATTTAAAGAATTTTTTTCTACAAGTTCAAGCGAGTTCTTGATCGAAAATGTTGTTACGTTGTTAGTATCGCTCATCAAGAAGTGGGACAGCCCTGTGGACAGGAGCTTTGGCGCTGTTGTTCAAACTTTGACAAATAATGTTTCCGAAAGTATTGGGTTCTCAGAGTTGGGAATGATATAAATAGATTCTTATGATAGAACTGCACCAAGAAAGAAACTAAATTCAAGAAACGATTCATTCAAAAAATCAGAGTGCCAAAAAATATTAATCCGAAACCACCACAGCGATTCTACCCAGTAACGAACTTATCCGAGATATTCATCATACAAATCTACTATGAAAATTAAATTATTTCAGCCAATTTTCTAGTTCAGTTTTTTTTTGAGATATTTTGAATCCAATTTGATTAACTTACCACAGTATATATTTCCATCATCGTATGGATTATGCACGGGCTTTATATTATCACCTTGAAAGTATAATATCATATAATTCTACGATAGCTGAGGTTGTTTCATTGACATTTTGCACTTGTACTTTATATCAAGAATAACAAACCAGAAATAAATTTTACATGTCTCTTATAGGAAAATAAGACTATATTTATGAAGACAGATCATATAATAATTCATAGATTGAATAATTAACTATGAACTATGAGAACATAGGACGATTTATTATTGGAGTCTTGAAAAATCATATGTCCGAAATTGTTAGCTTGTTATAGAGTTGAAAATGATATCAATGGATGCTAATGGTGAAACGGCATCTTAAAAAAATTTAATTTGAAATTTGTATTGTAAAAAAATAATTTATTTTTCGATACTCCGAAACCAACAGGCCAATTTTGCTCAATATCGAACTTAACTGATATATTTATCCCCCAAACCTACTCTGCAAATTTCTACTGTCTAGATCATTCCGCTCAAGAGTGAACGTGTTAACGGAGGTTCGATCGGCCGGACAGAATTGATTTTGTTAAATAATTAACCAGAGAATGTTTTCCTTTCGTGTATGTTTTTTTCAAAGGTCTTAGAATAGATTCCTACTGGAAAACTTGAAAAATTGTTAATTTTCGTTTTGTTATGAACAATTTACTTATGTGAAAAATTATAAAGCTTCAATTTATAATATTCCTATTGATCCTTCTTCTTATGATCAGAAAGTACCCAAAAATGATTTTTAATAATTATTATTATCTCCAATTGTTTAAAAAATTGTTATAAACCAATGCGTTGTTTATGGGATGATTTAAAATTTTCTTTTGAAAGATAATTGAAGCTTAATAATTTTTCACCTGAATAAATTGTTAATAACAAAACGAAAATTAACAATTTTTCAAATGTCCCAACGGGAATCTATTCCAAGACCTTCGAAACATAGCTCTACGAAAGAAAAAATTCTCAGATTAATAGTTTAACAATTATCGCACTTGCAATGTTAATGTTCGCGTTACAAAGAATTGTTAATTAAATAATGGATAACTAACTGACAGGTAGCGATAAATATTTTCGATTAAGGATTATTGTCCATTGATCTATCCTGCAGACGCCTGAATTTTTTTAATTTTTTATTTTCACATTTAATAAGTTTAAATAATATTTATTTATGAAAGGTCCGAAGGGGACGAGGCGTACGCAAGCCGGACTACCCGTTTTCGCGAGTATTTTCAACTCTCTGGGAAAATTATAAATATTGGTCCTCGTTCGGGGAGTTGGGACTTTTTGGGCGCATGTTCTAGGGGAACATCGTCCTATCATTTCGTCCAAATGTCTGTAATTTTCGAATTTCGAGCTGAAAATTGGCTAATAGACTAATTCGGACTCCCTGATCACGAATCCGGTGTCAGATTTTTGGGTGCCGTCCGGCCGGCCGGCCGGCCTTCCGGCCGTAGGCACGATAGCAGGAGCACCGAAGGTCCTATCGACTTCAAACTTTCAGGGTAGGTTTCTGATCAAAATGCGACGGTTAAGTTCGTTAACGGGCAAAATCGGCCGGACGGTTTGGGAGTTATAGACATTTAAAATTTTGAGGATATTTCCCTGATATTTCAGGAACTAAAGAAGATGTTGAATCGAAACTTGGTAGTCAGTTCGAGGATATAAACGCGCAACTTTTGGCAAAATTCTGTTATGATCGAAATGTTGGTAGTTTTTAAAAAAATATTTCTTTTAATTTTTTCGAAAAAAAATTTTTTTTTTCGTGAACTATTCATCAGATTGCAACAAAAACTTGTACTAACGTCAATTGTAGTATTTTGCAACATTCTGCAAAATTTTGGCTCTATACGATTTCAATTTCTGGAGATATAAGACAAAATGTGTCAAATTCCCTGGGTCTCTCTCAGTATTTTCATCGATTATTATATAATAATCAATAATATTGAGGTATTCAACATGGTACTGCTTTTTTTCTTTACTGGTCAGTACGGGCCACAAGGAAGATGAACATGCGCCCAATAGCTCCTGTCCACAGGGCTTGAACCAATTTTTTTAGAAAATTTCCTCCTTCTTGAATCTTTTTTTCAAATTAGAAGTACCTCAGATATTTTTTGAGATATTCACAAAAAACCAAAGTCCCTTCTTTTTTTCCACTTGATTGTTTATAACTATTGCAATTTTTGCGAGCATTCACTCAAAAACTATCTACATGCCATTCCGAATCAAATGACACCTCAATCATAATTTTCGAAAATACGCAAAAATTTTTATCTAAAAAGCACTTGTTGACTAGACTATAAGGACAGAACATTGTATCGTTTAAATGAGCCCTTACCCAGTCAATTCAATATTGAATTCTTTTCTCTTATTCAAGATCAATATATTTATTTAAATTGATGAATTATTTTTCTCGAGAAAACTCGCTATTTCTGATATGCCTATGTCAAATTTTCTTCTTATTTTTGTCACAAATTGCTTCCGCTTGGATTTGGGTCAACGGAAACCACTAGGTACGATAATTTTGCCAAGCACGTGTCGAAGTGCACGAAACTCTTCCACTCGGGACCCGAGGAACAGTTCGAATTTAATTGGAATTTGGAATGGCAGGTCGTTACGAATCAAGTCGAATTGACGGTTATTATCATTGCCGATATTCTCGCAAAAAAGTAGAAACTTCATGTGAGGCACTTTTGATGCTCGTAAAATGATTGGAGAGGCTTTGATGGAAAGTTGACGTATTTTCATGACGCTTTTTTCGAGAATTTCTCTCGGAAGGAATATCATTGGGGACAGTTTTACCAACCTGACAGCAGGTGGCTGTTAGGGCTTCACACGAGACGAGAGTGGGCGAGAGTATAAAAAATCTCGCCTCGATCTCGCCAATTCCCAAAAGATTAAGTCTCGTTCTCGTCTCGTTATCAGTTGTCACGTCTCGTCTCGCTTAATTCTGAATAACGATAATAAATATTATAATGTATAAACAAAATGTTATACAATAATTAATAATTTTGTGAAGCTATATTTATTATGCACTTATACAAAAATATTTGTACATGTACATATTATTTTTAATTTTAAACACTGATAATTTCAACTTTTAAATTACTCGATGACCAAGAATTCAAATATAATCATGCCTGCATCACATTATTTTCCAATGATGTACGTGTTTTTGCCATGATCATACCTCCTGTGGAAAATAATATTTCAACAGGTACGGATGTAGCCATTAATGAATCATCGGCCATCTTGGAAAGTGTAGGAAGAACTTTTTCATCACTCTCCACCACTGTAAAATATTTTGATTCCTATTTGCTCTTTCTAACAGCAAATATTCTTCAAACTCAGCTTTCCAATATTTCGAAAGTTTTGTTGATGTTTTGAATAGGCTATCGATGTCGATACATTTTTTAATAGAATTGAACAATTTGGTATAGTTTTCAAAGAATACCTTCCCAATGGGTAGATCTTTGAGGGTGTTCTTGGCGTATTCCTCCTAATACTTTTTCGAAATATTGATTGAATCATGTGTTAAATTGTGTACAATAATTGTTCACATCTTCACTACAAGGAGCACAAGAGAATGAATTTTTCCAGATGTTCAGATAGGGACGAAATTTTCAAAGCATTGGGATTTAGGGGCAATAAAAGTTATCCGTTAAGTATTGAATTCATAATAGCATGCGTTTTTATTGTTGTGAATTCTATTTTTTCTTGAAAAATAATCTCAATTATCGCAAGGTCATAACGAATTAATAATCTTCTAAAAAACCGTGTATTTCTAGAACGATCGATTCATAATATAGACAAAATATATTGGTAATTATGGTGGATACTCTTCATATTCAATTGTTTTCTGTGGGTGTTGAAAAAAGTCGAGTCGTTTATAAAACTTCATACAAAAAATTTAAAGAGACCAAAAACGAGACTCTCGTGTTGCGCTGTATGTGGTCTCGGTATCGCCTATAATATACAGATGAGATCGTTAGAAAATGGTCGCAAAATATTACATTAGACGTATGTAATAATGGAGATATGCAGAATGGACAAATCTAATTCTGGTCCAGCCAGCTGTTTGTAAGCTAGGGGTAGATTTGTAGATCGAATGGCAAGATCAAGTACAGGAATAGGTGAAAACTGTTGATTAGTCTGAAAATATGCCCATTGGAATTTTATTTCGATAAAAAGAAATTCGATAGAGTATTTGGCCGCTCCCGCCATAACAGGTGTATTATGGTTAATAACGAAATATGAGATTTTTACGCGCATGTTCTGGAGAACCTCGCTTAAGCATTTTGCCCAAATATCTGTAATGTTCGATTTTTTCTCCGAAAATAGTTCGAACGATTAAGTTCGACTCACTGATGAAGATTCCTAGGTCAAATTTGATTCTGTCCGGCCGATCATCCGGCAGGCCGTTGCCATGATAACTTGACAACATAACGACTTGAAATTTTCAGAGTAGGTGACGTGTCCAAATACGACGAGCAAGTTCGTTAATGGGCATAAGCGGCCCAACAGTTTCCGAGTAATAATTTTGTCATCAACCAATACAGATATGATGGACTTAAAACTTGGTATCTGGTTGTAGAATACTAACACAAAGACGTTTGTGAAATTTTGTTAAAATCGAATCTCTAGAATTTTTAAAAATTATCAAAAAAATAGCGACTTGCAATTTTCAGGATAGGTTGAGCATCCGAATGCAATATTCGAGTTCGTTAATGAGCATAATCGTCCAAACAGTTCTGTAGTTATACCTAAATGAAATTTCCTCCTTGACTCAAAAAGTATGAATTCAATCGCAAGGATCGTATCGCTAGAATATTTGAAAAAAATCATTCGAAGTCCTTGAAAAAAAATTCTATATCTCAAAAACTGTCCGTCTGATGTTGTAAATTCAAAAAAATCCCATAACACTACAGCCATGTTCCAAATGTGAACACCATCGGATCTACATTGTTGGAGAGCTGAACAGTACTGAGAGAGCTCAGTAGCTGGATGGGTGACCGTTGCCACGACAACTTTTGAAGGGAAAGAGATAGTTGCTTGCAATTTTCGGGGTAGATTGGGCATCCGAATGGGCCTGTTATAATTTTGCCTGTTATTATTTCCGTTCAAATTCAAACTTGATGAGTAGTTGTAGAACACTGACGCGAAGAAGTTTGTGAAATTTTGTTAGGATCGTATAACTAGAAATTTTTTAATAAATTACTAAAAAATGTGATTTACCTCAAGATAACTTGAGAACGGAAATACCTAGCGACTTTCAATTTTTAGGGTAGGTTGTGCATCATAATGCGACATTTGAACTCGTTGACGGGCATAATCGTTCGAACGGTTTTATAACAATCTGAAATTTTATTGTTATTTCCTCAATAACAGAAAAAATACGATGCTGATTCAATTCGATTAGGAGTGTCATATAGAGTTGCATGTTCAATAAGATATGCGTGTAAAACCTCCTGACCTCACGTCAGTGCTTGAAACAATTTTAATCACATCTCTGGTTCTAGGATTCTACTTCAGTGAGTCGATACTAAAAGTTCTACCGCAATTTGGCAATAAAATTCGAATACTAAAGACATTTAGCCGAATTGATAGGTGCTCATATCAGGGACACAAGAGCGCCCAAAACATGTTGTCACTGTTTCAAATATAATGTGGGAAATTTTTTGTTAAAACTGGTGCTGACGGTTCATGAACTTGTGCTGACGGTATAGGAAGGAGTCACGCGGGAATTGAAGGAAATGAGGAGGCCAACACACTTGCCAAGAAAGGAGCACAAACCCCCTTTACTGGCCCGAAACCCTACTGTGGGGTTGGTAGATACACCTACAAAAGTGAATTTCGAATGAAAGAAGATACTGAAAGAGGTATTTTCTGGAGATATCTCCCTGGAATGTATCACTCCAAGATATTCCCCCAGAACTTTGATACTGTCAGATCCAAGAAATACTTGACATTAGCAAGAACACGCTGCACCTCCTCACTAGTTTCCTCACAGGGCACTGCACCTCAGGAATCATATGATGAGATTAGAGCTAGCAGAAACTGACGAGTGCAGATTCTGTTGGGAGGAGGATGAAACTCCTGATCACCTGATAACGGAATGCCTCGCCATCTCAAACGCAATGAACCTGCAGGAGCGAAGACGTATCCCAGAATCTGGAGTTCATCAGAACTCTGGAACTGGAAGGCGAGCCTTAAGGTCGCAGTGCAACGTTACCCCTTTGTATATAATGTACAAAGGAAGGCGTTTGTTTAAAATAAGATCGCAAAACTGTGCCTGTGTTCTTGGGATCTTACCACTGTGGACTGCTGTATATAAATCTGCAAGACTTTCTGTACACTGTAGATCTCGCACCCGACAGTGCAGGAAAAGACTTGCTCATCTGTCGAACACAATTCATGAATGGTTGCCCAGAACCGAAATTCAAAGAGTGCCCTTCTATTATTGCAGCTCCTCGTAATGATATAAAAGACCATTATTCCTTTTTATTACCATAACAACCGTTAATGCCGCAAACGACCGATCAATCGATATTAATCGAGCTGTTAGCTCACAAAAAGTCCGACTGTTATTGTCGGGGACAGTCGTTAACCGTTTCCTGGTTTTGGTCGGAGAAATTAAACGTGATGATCACATTCGTTGAATGGGGTTATTTCGTTCCCAAATGAGACAATCGAAGCGTGAATGGACGACGGACGGGCCGTACGGTTTATTTTGGAGTAAGGATCATTTTTCAGTCTGTTTGGTTCCATAATTAGGGTTCAACGAACTGGAGCTTCAGCTGGTTTCAGGTGTATCGCCCGGGACCGGCTGACGTTGAGTTTTTCTTAATGTGGATGGATTATAGAGCGTAGGGGTTACGACGGCCATATAATTCGAAGGTTTTGTCTGGGTTTTCTCTGCGAAAAAATCTATAAATTAATTTTCTTTATTTCATTATCGTAATGAGTCCATTCCAGCACTAAAAATTGGTTCAAGCACTGACGTGAAGTCAGAAGCTTTTGCGCGTATGTTCTATTGTCCAGTACAGGGTGTCCAATACAGAAGAATGGACAATAGAACATACGCGCAAAAGCTTCTGACTTCACGTCAGTGCTTGAACCAATTTTTTTTCGTGATTTTTTTCAAATTTTCTAGGGGTACGGTTCTTACAACATTTTAAACACGTCTTTGTGTTGATTTTCTACTACTAGATACCAAGCACCAATTCGATCCAATATTTATTTTTTGAGTTATTAAGGAAATAATATTCCAGGTGGGTATAACTCGGAAACCGTTAGACCGATTATGCCCAAAAACGAACTCAACTCTCCCTTTCATATACACAACCTACCCTGAAAATTGCAAGTCCCTATCTCCTTTCGTTCGAAAGTTATCGAGGCAACGGTCACCCATCTACTGAAATCATACAAGAATGCTCAAATCTCCAACAATATTTAACCGATCGTATTAAAACTTGAGAGTAGAGTTAGGTTATGAAGGCTCTTGCAAAATTTCAGCAATTTCAAACCAATAGTTACTGATATATATAATTTTTTTTTATTTTCAATGATTTATTAAAAATTTTCTACAAATGCTATCCTCACCAAATTTTGCAAACATTTTCGCGTTGACATTCTACAACTAATAACTATGTTTGAATTCAATCGGTTCAGTATTTTTCGAGTTAATGAGGAACAAAAACCACCAAATTTCAGAAAATTTCAGATGGCTATAACTCTGAAACCATTTGGCCGATTATGCTCATAAACTAACTGAAATGTCGCGTTCTGGTGCACATCCTAACGTGAAAATTTCAAGCCGCTATCTCATTCCGTTCTCAAGTTATCGTGACAACAAAAATATTTTTTAATAATTTTTTTAAAATTTTCTAGCCATACGATTCGCATAAAATTTCACAAACTTGCTTAGGTTCATATTCTACAACTACCCACCAAGTTTCAATTCGATCGGATTTATATTGGTTGGAAACAAAATTATTACTCGGAAACCACTGGGCCGATTATGCCCATTAACGAAATTGTCCGTCGTATTGGGATGCGCCACCTACCCTGAAAATTTCAAGTCGCTAGCTCTTTTCGTTCTCAAGTTATCGTGGCAACGGCCGGACGGCCGGCCGGACAGAATCAAATTTGACCTCGAATTCTTCATTGGGGAGTCGAACTTAATCGTTTGAGACCATTTTTGTCAAAAAATTCGAAAGTTACAGACATTTGGGCAAAACTATAGCGCGATGTTCCCCAGAACATACGCGCAAAAACAGTTCTGGAATGAACTCATTCCCGTATTGTTTCTAGTTATATTTTTCGTTTTGTGGTAGTCATCACTGACATTCGATCCTATCAAATTTCAACACACGTCAATTGACAATCCAATATAATCTGGATATAGTGAATAATTGTTGAGGAAAAGCTTTATTTTCATTAAAAAATATGATACAAGAGATTTCCTTCTTGCTAATTTTGAATCATTCATGCTATTAGGAAACTGTTTTAAATCTGATATCCATGCCCTACGTACGTTTCAAATTCAAATTCCGTAATCTGTCAACTTTCGTAACAGTCACACCAACTACCAAGATACAATACAAAAGTCACTAGGATGTATAATCCTAATTTTTCATTAAATATCAACAGTATTTTGCAAAACTTGCCTGAAATAGAGAAAATATCCAGAATCGATTTTGACCAAGAATTTTGATAAAATTGATAAGCACACTGTTCCGAGGACCAAGAGCGCCAAAAATAACATTTATATTAGCAAATATCATAAACTTGTAATGTTTATCAAGCGACAGAAAATGGGATATATCCCAAAAATATCGGAAAAGGACACAAAAGATTTTATACCGAATGGTCCTGATAAAATCTTCCTGATGACGAAGGTAAATATAGGATGAAATTAACCTTTCTACTATCAATAATACATAAAAATATCATTAAAGGATAATGTGGGAGGTATACTCATTATTGAAAGGTTTTTTTCTGGGTTTTCTCTCCCAAACTCTGAAAAATATCTATAAAATAAAAATTAATTATTTTGTGATTTGCTTCTGCGTAAGAAACACAAGATATTTGTCAGAAGCAATCAATTTTAAGAGTTTGGGAGAGAAAACCCAGAAAAAAACCTTTCAATACATAAAAATATGTCATAACTGCTATTTTTCGATTTGTAGGTCACATTGATTTTTGGAGTTGCGGGTGCATTAAGGAATGATTAATGATGCCCAAGATATATGGTCGAAATTTTTGGTATCTGTCAATTTATCGAAATCGAATCAAATAGGAAATTGGGTGGATAATGATTAACATACAATGTTGTATTTAATGAAGGTATATATATGGACACAAGACCAGCTCACATTCCAAACGAATAGTTTCTCGTTTATTATAGAAACAAAAAATATTCAGTACAGCGAGTAGAAATTAACACATTTTCTAAATAACCGTCAATTATTGCAAAATTGCTGAAATTATAGGAAACACATCTTTATACCAGTCATTGTTTTCAGCGTTCTTCTGCGCCTATTCTTTCTGACAGTGGAGCAAATTTTTGAGCCATCGAAAGACTATGTAGTTGGAAATCCACTTCATTCGCCGGGGGTTATATTGAAAATTCATTGAAAATGAAGTAGAAACTACTAAAATAATTTGTGTGATAATCGTTTTCACGCCTCAACTTCAGTTTCAACCAGCTCCACACATTCCATAACGTATATCGTAGGCAACAATATTAATGTGAATTATTCAGGATGTCTAACATTCCATCTATGAATTTCTCCAATTATCCAATCATCGGCAGCATAAATACGTTGAAATGAACGTAGAAATATTTAATTCTATAAAATTTGTCTATTATGGAAAATAAAAAGTTTTTTCAATTCGTAATACGGTCGACTGAAAAATCTTGTAATGAGTAATTTCGCGATTAATGATCTCGAACATTGAAAAAAGCTTCAAAACCTTATTTTATAGCTCAGTTCTGCATTTGAATTCAATCGGAAATATTTGCAAAAAATATGTCGAAGAGGATCTTGGAGGTACGATTCAGATTGGTCAACATAAACAAGCTCGCCAAAGTAGACTGACCTCACGTCAGTGCTTTTTTAATTATTTTAACCTCCTTCTTAAAATAAATTCAATTAATTAATAAGTATTTTTGGGCGAATTGGAACAACAGTTCCTAAGTGATTACACTGTTTCGAATTTGTAAAGCTCTTCATGGAATGATGTTGAAGAACAATAACCAAATTAGATTTTTTTTTTATTTGGTGGGCCCGTTGTTTTATCCCTTGAGCTCCGAGGTCTGTGAACTCGTGAAAACTTCGGAGTTCCACCGTTGTTCCATCAAACTTATCACATTAAATTTTATGGAACAGATAGAAAAGTTTCATGAAGTTTGATGTGGGTGAATGAACTATGATGGAATGACCCCAAAGCTCTGATTATGTTGAAAAGTTTACCTTCTGTTTCGGTCCATAGGTTACTATCCAAGAATGTATGATTATAGTAAGTGGTTTCAACAATGATTAAGATAGGAAGTTTTGTTGTTACCCTGATTTGCAGTTCACCATTTACCCGCATTTCTAAGTTCACATTTTGAAGTAAAACAAGTTGGAAGAGCACTGTGTCCAGAAGCTTTGACGCACTTGTTCAATCATCCAGGTACTGAACTCGCCTAAGGCTGCTTAGCTTCGGGAAAAAAAGTAATATTCGGATAATAATTATCCCACTTCTTCATCCCCATCTATTGGCTCTTAGGGGTAAAAATCTATTGACATGCAAGTTTCTATACAAGTATCTGTTTTGGTACTGTTACGTTGCTTGTTTGGAATTATAGAACTCTCTTCATGTGGTCAAGGATTTCTGTATGACTTAGGGCCATCCATTGTCCTTGTCATTATTTGAGGCGTTGGAGAAGTCCAGATTTTATCTCTTCACAATGTTATATATCGCATAGCGGATTTTTGAAGAATATTATCGAGCAGAGGCGTGAATAGATACTAGAACATACGCTCAAGAGCTCCTGACTGTGCTTTTAATTTATTTTTTTTTATCGGCTCATCTCAACCCATGTCAACTGAGACACTGTGTAAAATTCAATCATCCAACCACATTTTGATTATCTGTTTAATCATAGTTGAATATACCCAGAAACTTCAAAAAAGTGAAATGAGAATAATATTGAAAAAAAATTGGTTCAAGCACTGACGTGAAGTCAGAAGCTTTCGCACGTATGTTCTTTTGTCCATTCTTCTATATTGGACACCCTTAATCGAATTTACCATGGTTAATTATGTTGTCCATTCCCCTGTACTGGACACCTCTTAATTCGAATTTACCATGGTAAATTCGAATTAAGTGTCCAATACAGGAGAATGGACAACATAATTTACCATGGTAGATTCGATTAAGGGTGTCCAATACAGAAGAATGGACAATAGAACATACGCGCAAAAGCTTCTGACTTCACGTCAGTGCTTCAACCTATTTTTTTTTCGTGATTTTTTTGAAATTTTCTAGGGGTACGGTTCTTAAAATTTTTTTTTTCGTTATTTTTTACAAATTTTCTAGGGGTAAGGTTCTTACAAAATTTTTAACACGTCTTTATATTGATTTTCTACTACTAGTTACCAAGCTTCAATTCGATCGAATATTTATTTTTTGAGTTATCGAGGAAATAATATTCCAGGTACTCAACTCTCCCATTCGGATACGCAACCTACCCTGAAAATTGCAAGTCCCTATCTCCTTTCGTTCGAAAGTTATCGAGGCAACGGTCACCCATCTACTGAACTCACACAAGGCTGCTCGAATCTCCAACAATATTTAACCGATCCTGTTAAAACTTGAAACTTGGCAGTAGAGTTAGTTACTGATATATAGAATTTTGTTTTTCAATTTTTAATGATTTTTTAAAAATTTTCTACAAATACAGTCTCCACGAAATTTTGCGAAAATTTTCGCGTTGGCATTCTACAACTAATAACCATGTTTGAATTCAATCGTTATGGGGTATAATTGGTGTGCTGGTTTTGAATGAATAATTTTAAGCACTCTTGTTGAATTTAATTCATTTTATGATGTTTGAATTTAATTTCTTTTATGATGAAGTTCTATCATAAGAATCCATTGATGAAATTCTCAATTCTTACCAATATTTCCGGAGATATGATTTGTCAAAGTTTGAACAAGAGCGCTGAAGCTCCTGCATACAGGGCTTTCCCACTTTTTATTCTGTATTTATTTTAAATGTTACTTGTTTGCTCATTTATGTTCTAATCCATATAAATTATATATTTTATATTTCCGCATATTTCAAAATGCTTTCCATATGTATATGAGGATTCCTAATTAAATAAAGATATATCTCCTTCTATTAGTGATACTTTGCTAGCGATAATAATTTGATTAATAAGGAAAATCACACGAATAAGAAGTTTGACTCCACTATTATTTTATTCAATCTAATCTTGTGTAATTCTCGATGAAAATTTGAATACTATGATACGCTGAATAACTAATGATACATGAATACATTTAACTGGAGTTAAAATGTCAAGATCGAGTATCTCCATTATCAAAAATCTTTATTGTGGACAATTTCGTGATGTCTAGGTCAACATAGATTCAAAGGTCAATTATCAAGGACATCCAAGTCAAGTGTTGAGCAACAAAGATTCTCGAGGTCAGGTCCTGTCTCCCATTTTGAACGATTGTACAAATAAATATTTGATATAAGTAGAGAACATATGGACTAATCTTGTTGGGGAAGAATAGATTCATGACGGAAACGTAGAGCCTGTAAGAGAAGGGGGGAGAAGGGCGACGGGAGAGTGGGGAAAGGTTTCGGCTATGCGCCTGTTGAAGTACATTGCTCTCTGTCAGTATTGGATTAGCTATTTTGGGGGATTTATTTTGTAGTGAAGAAAAAGTGAAGGTGCAGTTGTTACTACGGAAATTCAAAAAGTGAATCATTCTGTGAGAAAATATCGCGATAAAGGTGCATCGCAAGGATACTTTGATGTTGCAGTTCCGGAAGAGAAGAGAAGTTTCATATTCATTCATGCCTCTTCAGAATACCGTCATTAACAATTTAAATGTAATTAATTTGGTTGAGTAATATAGTGTTTTCATGCATATCCAAGTTGTATTGAAATTCTAACATTCGAAATATACTCAAGGTCTGATTCTAGAGGAGTTAATAGTGATAGTAAACTTTATTGTTCTGGTTGAAAATCATAGATGGCAACATTATTTATCCATTCACTCTACAAACCATTAACTGGTACCTAATTATATGCGAAGGATTGAAATTTAGAATATTGAAAGAATATTCAGTTGTTATATCCAGAGTGCTTGCCAAATTATCGAATATTTTCGATGAGAATGGTCTTAAACGATTTGGTTCGGCTCACTGATCAAGAATCCGTGGTCGAAATTAATTCTGTACGGCTGTATGCACGATAACTCTCGAACGGAATGAGTTAGACAGTTGAAATTGAATTGAAGCGTAGGTTTGGGAGATAAATATCTCGGCTAAGTTCGTTACTGGGCAAAATCGGACAGATGGTTTCGAAGTAACAAAAAAAAAAAAATTTTTACATAACAAATTCCAAACAAATTTTTTTTTCAATATGCGGTTTTACCATAAGAATCCATTGATATCATTTCTAACTCTAACAAGCTAATACTTTCGGATATATGATTTTTCAAAATTTGAATAATAAATCGTATTTCTATGTTTTCACAGAATGATATAATTATTCTATCTATGAATTGTTATAATGTCAACTGATTTTCCTGATACATGACGTTGACTAATTCATTTCAGCAATCGTAGAATTATGAGAATTATAATATAATAGCATACTTTTTGTTGGTTGATATTTTCATGCCGATGGTCAATCCATATGATGATGGGAATGGTAATGGTAAGTTAATAATATTGAGTTCAAAATAGCTCCGCTAGGAAAAAAACTGGAATATTGGTGTATTTTAGTATTGGAATGGATTTGAGGGAAGAATATATATTATCGTTCATCATAGAATTGAGGAATATTCATTCATATCTCGAATGAGTTCGTTGTTGGGTAGAATTCGTCTATTGGTTTTGGATTGATAATTTTTGGCACTCTTGTTGAATTTAAATTCTTCTATGATGTTTGAATTCAATCTCTGCTAAGATGAAGTTCTTTCGTAAGAATCCATTGATATAATTCCCAACTCTGAGAAAACAACACTTTCGGAGATATAATTTGTCTGTTTGAACTAGAGCGCCAGAAAGCTCCTGTCCACAGGGCTCGAACCAAATTTTTGATTTCAAAATGGCAAACGAGAGCGGTCAGAAAGGGCGTGAAATAACTGCTAACTTTAACATCTGTCAGTTGATTCGTTCAAGATTTATTGAAGTTTGAAATTTCACTCAATATCCGAAAATCAACCCGTATATCCGGAACCAAGGATATGAGTCACCCAAATTAGCTCAGTTCATAGTTTTCGTTTGTCGAAGGACAACCTGTACAATTAAAGAAATTCAGCGGAAATCTGGTGGTCAAGTTCCGAGCTAACTATTAGATTCTCAAACAGGAACATAATGTAGTTTATAATTGAAGGGATTTGATTTTTTCATCGAAGTACAGAAGGTTCTGAATGTTTCGTTTGACTTCTTGAATGATTAAACTTCAGCTTCATTTACATACAGGGTGAGTCTTTGACCACTGCATTAATTTCAACCAAAGATTCTTATCGTCAAAAGAAACACTTTTTTCATTTAACATTTTTCCAAATTCGGCTCAGGTAAAAAGATACAGGCTGTTGAAATTTCGAAAAAAAATCAGTTTCTATTTTGTAGCTTTGACATCCTTTTTTCGAATGAAATGAATATTGGTGTAAAGTTTCCTATAACTATGAGAAATATTTTTCAACTATTAGTTATTTTCTACTTCTACTGGTTTTCTAATTATGGACTCGTGGATTCATAAAACTAAACGAAATTAGCATAAAGAAAGCAGATAAAGTTTTTCTTGGGTATTTTCAAGAATATTCCATCGTTTTAGAACATTATAATATTCTTCATCATTTTTCCTTAAACGCACCGTTTTCGAGATATTCTTCATTGAATGTTTTAAAATAGAAAACTCCAGAAATTTCACTACTTTTATGGATCCCTGAGCGTCGGAATCCCGAATCAAGCTGTAAACCACGTTACCATGCCTTTTTATCGTCCGCCAACAATGTCATAGATAATTTATATGCAGGAGTACATTAGCACATTGTGAAATCTTTAAACGCTTGTAACTTTTTACCTGAGCCGAATCTGGAAAACTATTGAATGAAAAAACTGTTTTATTTGATGAGAGGAATCTTTGGTTAAAATTAATGCAGTGGTCAAAGACTCACCCTGTATATGTGAAATGTATTTATCACTCAACGAATAGGCCCTTAAAGCTCCTAATCTAACGTACTTTCCTTTATATATCCTATAGGATAATTTCCCGATACATATTCATCTTGGAGGAAATCCCATAAACCTGTAGAGGGAGATTACATCAACATTCTCCTCAATTATTAATTCCGAAGGCTCAACTTCTACATAATGAAATTTCAGACGAGGAAATAACTATTGTGAACTGCTGAATAATAGACTTTGCTGAAACTCATATAGGAAATTGATGAACATTAATCTTTTAATATCCGTTTTGATGTTCAGTTCAGATCAAAATTGATGAAAAACTGTTTGTTCATTGGAGAGTTTTCAATCCAAGTTTGAATATAGGTCATTATCTTTTAAGTCGTTTTAACTTATTTTCAAAACTTCCAAAAAATAAAAAATTATTTTCACATATAAATCAATCCAAGAATTAAGATCCATTTTCCGACGCACCAAGTTTGTTGTTCAGTTCATCCGAAGAGCATATCCGCGATAAAATTACATCCTCTGTTTAACAACAATAGGTAATCAATGAATCATTGTAACAGGTACGATCTTCACGTAACCATTGAATGCACTGTTCGGAGAGTAATTGAGGTGTTTGATTTGATACGATAGATGTAAATTGTAACAATGGATTCGGATTTTTTATTGCTGATTCTTAGCTTCAATTAAAGTGGGAAATACAGTGTGGGTCTTTAAGTTGTACATTAAGTCTAACCACTTATTCCTCTTATCAACGAAAACACCTTTTGGCTCTTGTTCCTGGGAACAAAGTGCTTATCAATTTGCCCAAATATCTGTTATTTTCGAATTTTTGGCTGAAAATGGTCTCAAACGATTTGGTTCGACTCACTGATTAAGAATCCGAGGTCGAAATCGATTCTGTCCGGCCAGTCCGGCCGGCCGACAAGCCGTAGGCACGATAACTCTCGAACGAAAGGAGTTGGAGGATTGAAATTTGCAAGGTGGATTTGGAGCGTAAATATCTCGGACAAGTTTGTTAATGGACGAAATCCATAAAGCGGTTTCGGAGTTATGGCCGATTTTAGTAAAAACATTTTTTATGAATATTTCCGAAACCGATCACTCGATCTATCTGAAATTTACAATCAAATTGTAGAATCAAGAATTTTATACGCATGTGAAGTTTTGTATTGACCAGGCTACCGCAAAGTGTCAAAAATTTTTTTTGAAAATTAAAAAACATTTCTACAATAACTCTCGAACGGAATGAGCTAGGCAGTTGAAATTTTAAGAGTAGGTTAGGGTGATGAATATCTCGGTTAAGTTCGTTATTGGGCAAAATAGGCCAGATGGTTTCGGAGTAAGGAAAAAAAAAATTTTTTTTGAGTAACAAATTTCAAATTCAATTTTATTTAAGATGCAGTTTCACCATAAAAATTCATCGATATCATTTTCAAATCCAACAAGCTAATACTTGCGGATATATGATTTTTCGAAATTTCAATAATGAATCGTACTTCTGTTATCACAGAATGTTATAATTATTCTATCTAAGCTTTATTATATGATCTGTGTTCACACTCGTACATGTCATCCTGTTCTTAAGAGAGAGTCAAATTCATTTCAGCTATTTTAATTTGATTTCTTCCATGGTGCAGTTCTCATTCTCAGATTGCTCATTTAATGTTGATAAATAAACTATTATTTGAATTGAATTTCCTTTATGACGCAGTTCTATCATAAGAATACATTGATATAATTCCCAACTCTGAGAAACCAATACTTTCGGAGATATAATTTGTCTGTTTGAACTAGAGCGCCAGAAAGCTCCTGTCCACAGGGCTTGAACCAATTTTTTATAAAATTGTCTCAAACTATTTGGTTCAACTCACTGATCAAGAATCCGTGGTTAAGATCAATTCTGTCCGGCCTGCCGCTTTAGCCGTTAACACGATAACTCTCGAACGAAATGAGCTAGGCAGTTGAAAATTTCAGAGTAGGTTTTGGAGATAAATACCTCGGTTATGTTTGTTATTGGGCGAAATCGGCCAAATGGTTTCGGAGTAACGGAAAAAAAAAATTCTGCATTACAAATTTCAAATTCAATTTTTTCAATATGCAGTTTTATCATTTTCAACTCTAACAAGTTAATACTTTCGGAGATATGATATTTCAAAATTTCGATAATATATCGTGATTCCATGATTTCACAGAATGCTCGTCCGTATTTGTATCTATGAATTTCATGATCTGTGTTCATACATGTCAACTTATCTACCGATAAGAGACATGTCATATTTATTTTTGGTTCTATTCGAAATTCGTTACTCATGATATAAAATACCTCCTGTTCTAGAACATAAAGTATGATTGAATGCAAAGTGACCAATGAAATGACCTCACCTATTGTAGAATTATGAGGATTATAGGATACTATAATTTTCTGATGATAATAATATAATGCCCTTGGATAATCCATATCATGATGGAAATATATCCTTTGGAAGTTTATCAAATTGGATTCAGAATATCTGCAGTAAAAACCAAACTGAAATATTGGCTAATTTGCAATTGATATAATATAATTTCAGAGTAGATTTGAGGAATGAATAACTCGAATAAGTTATTGGTTACAGTCAGTCTGGCGGTGTGGGATTAATAATTTTTTAAATGTCACTTTTTTAATTTAATTTTTTTGATGCAGTTCTATCATAAGATTCCCTTGATATCATTCCCAACTCTGAGAAACCAATACTTTCGGAGATATGATTTGTGGAAGTTTGCACAAGAGCGCCAAAGCTCCTGTCCATAGAGCCTCTCCCCTTTTTTCTTCACAATTTTCCCAGATTCGGCTCAGGTAAAAAATTACAAACTTCCACTTGGGTTTAATTCAATATACAATAGTTTCTACTATAAGATTATACACAATTTCATCATTTCCTATTCCTTAAATATTATAATTATCATCATCATATAAATGAAAAACAATATCGTATAATATGCACATAAAGTGAACAGAAATTTACTCTATGATGATCAATAATTTCTATGGATAGTGACGATGCACGCGAGGATGAATGTTGCCAAATGTATTGCATTACGATTAATCTAATCGTTTGAGTCCATTATCGTGTCAAAAATCAGAAATATAAAAGAGTAAAGATACTAATTCATATTAACATCCCTCGATTTCTCCGATGTTCAGATATCCATAAAACAAGAGTATTGAAGATGTTATTGCCTGGTATGAAACTAAAAATGAAACAGAGTTCAATGAACCAAGCAATTAAAAATTGATAACTTTTATTCAACTCGGAATGTGAAGAAATACAATATCTTTTTCATAACCTCACGCATAATTAGGTCAACTTTATAAGATAAGGAATTGTTTTGGATTCACTCATGGATAAAAAATTAGTATTTCTGATTATTTGGTTCCTGTTACTTGGGTGGATTCATACTAATATTATAAGTGAAACGTGAAATAACTAGTTTACTGTGATGCATATGGCTTTCAAGTGAGTAATTCAGTTTGAACTTGAGGGTTATTGTAATTGCACTTTTTTGTGCATAATGAATACTGTAATAATACTTTTTGGATATTTATTGTATAACTAACCTATTTTGGCTCTTGGTTCGATGTTTATTTACAGTGTTGAGAAGCAAAATGGAATAAATTCATTATCTTGGTTATTGTACATATTTATGGAAAATACCGAAACACGTAAAATTCAAATTTTTAAATGTCATTCTTCTTCGTAAAAATGCGAACCGTACCTTCAACCCCCTTCGAAAGACAGGTAGAACCCCCAATTTTTCAAATGAATAATGGTTCTTTTAACGCAAATGCACAAAATAACAATATTACAAATGATTGTTTACGAAGATAACACCCGAACACAAAAAGAAGTAAGTCGCTTGATTCATGAGAATTTTCGGAATTTGCCACCTATAACCAAGGACAATGAGTAAAATAGAGAAGCAGTTTCACGACTTTGGGCATGTAAGGCAGATTAAAAAATCAGCTGCTAAAACATGGTGGGATGATGTGAAATTAGATGTGATGCTTGACTTTGAAAATTCCCTCGAAATCAAGGATCAAGGAAATCCTCAAGTTCCACGGAATACGATAGGGTTCCAACAGGATGAAGCACACCACATTACCAACGCAATTTCATCGATATTATTTTGCTGTGAATGAACAAGCTATTCATCGGTAAAATGGCAAAAATTTTTGGAATTCCTGGACTATTCTTAGAATATTCTATCCCTTGGTGGTAACAAGATATAGGTACAGGTAAAACCTTGTAGGAAAGCAGCGCCGGCCTAAAACGTCTTAGCTGAAGTTGTTTTTCACAAAAAGTTTTTCAACATTAAAACACCTTATGTGTCTAACCTACGATGTTGGTCGTACTGGTACACGAAGCGGGAGCACCGAATTACCCTCATATAAACATGAACAATAGCTTTCGCCTAAATGAATGAGATTATATGGGTAGGATTTTTATATCAATTGCCTGGGGGTTGATTAAATTACTCTCCTAACATTTCGTCGTTTACGTCTTTGATTTTCAAAAACACTGATTCTGATATTTACACACTTTATTTACAATACAACTCGATGAAAATATTTACAATTTTGCAATTACTGAAGTTCGCCAACTACCACAATGTGCTCTTACTTCGTCAGAGTTTCTCGTGTTCAACAAACATATCGTCTCAGGGATGAAAAGTACTCGTATTTCACAAACCGTCTCAATTGTCCGTATACGTCGTATTCCTAATCGTATGACTGCTCTTTTTCCCGTTTACCTGGTACCCAGATGGCTTCGAGGTACGTACCCTCGGTACCCAAATACCCCCCCCCCGCACTTTGCCTTTCCCACGATTACGCAGGGTAGTGCAACGATTCCCCCCTTAGACTAATAGAAGACGGGAATGATCCCACGGTTTAAGGCAATTCCAGGAATACAGTCTTTGTTAATGTGGCACCACAATTTATGAGAACCTCTTCGACTATTATAAACTCCAGATACAGATATTCCGTTAACCCCGAACTCCCCGGAGACGCCAGAGGGTCCGGGTTTGGTATTTAATTCTTCATCTCCTGTTGGGTGGTACATAGTCTTAGGGATCTGTCCAAGATAGCTAACGATATACTAATGGCTTTGGGGTGCCTGAGTGTTCAGGAAATTCGAAAATAATCCAAACTCACATCAGTTCTATCTCGGTTCTATCCGTAGAAATCATTGTCTCTTCATAGTATTTTACAATACTATGAATATGGTGGTCCAAAGGAACTCCCTTGGGGAATCCCTATAGTTCGGATGACAATCAATCTCAAGATATCACATACTCTTGGTTGTATTAAGGGACATTCGTCAGCTCTACAAAAAACTGAATGCTTTTGATAGGTAATTATCCCGATTTCAATTCAGCTTCAGAAAAATATGCGAATGTGCTATGAATCTTTATTATTACGAGACGAGAAAGTAAGAGGTGAATATTTCTGACGTGAACCATCGCTTCTGATTGATCTTCATATAGAACGGATGTTATCGAATAAAAACCATCACTTAATATCGAAAAAGATTGATGACGCCGCATCTGATCGAGAATGATCAGGTAGACCTAGACAATTTAAACTGCTAACCTACTTCCTTCCCAGAACGAACGTATTCTCATCTTAATACACCAGAAGATTCAATAACTCCTTCCTGAGCCTTCAACCGTACCAACACATATGATTTATTCATAATAGACAGTTATTGAATTTCAAAGTACTCAGGCTATTAAATTCAATTACTGTAATACAGATCTGGCAAATGCTAAGGACGTGATTATCGCCGCGATTGTTCAACACCCACCTCGACGCTGGGCTAATGCAATACGCCGTTTTTCGAGGAAACTTTCTTATTCAACATTATATCCACATTAAAATGAGTTATAGTTGGCGGACTTTCGCGTTGTTGAGATTGAATTTATGAGTTTAGACGGCGGTATCCTGCCCATTGTGAACATAAATATGTCCTTTGGTCGCCGTGAGGGTTTGACTTAATAAATGCGAGGCTATGAGTAGTTTTGTCGCGAAGACTGCGCTGTCCCTTCTGTTGACTGTTTTGTTGGGTTTAGCGTTTACATAGTATATTTTGGTGTTTTTGCACGCGATTATTCCGTCAAAATGTCATAATATTGGAATCTTAACCCTCAACCAGCGACTTACGTTGCTGTCACGATTAACACTACGGTCCTTCAGACTACTAGACCCTGTTTGCCACCTTTGATTATCAAGTGAATTTAAATTTAAACAAAAAAAAAAGTATTGAGTTACGATAAAGAATCTACTCTAGGTTAGATATATGGTCATTTTTTATTATGAAAAACAATTGATTTTCCTTCGTTTGCTTTGGTTTGTAGTCAGTAGTCTTAAGCGCGCTTGTTAACGTTGGCTAATTTGAATTGAATGATGAGTGCTTCAAGCTCAGGGGATAGAGCGAGCCGGAGATCTATTCAGATGCTGACCATTCACTGTCGGGTCAAAAATTGACAGTACTGTACCTAAGCTGGCATAGGCATACAGTAATGAAGTCGATGAAGAACACAACTGACTCTCCTTGTTTGTTTGTGTTAGACCAATACCGTTTGAGCCAGTAGACCGTGCTGCAGCCTAGGGAGGCTTATTGCACCTCGGTCGGTCTACTATTAGCTGAGGGGATCTCATGGTTGATCCCCCTCAGCTCGGGTTGCTAGCCTCCATAGGGTCTCTAAGTCGATCCCCTGCACCGCTGACATTATATGGGTCTCATGTAATATCCCTACTGCCTTGTCGGTGTATTATCTACACAAGGTCCATTTTCCTAGCAAGTAGGATAAGGACCTTGACTAGGTTTCTGGCACTCAGGGTCGTGTCGTCGTCCCTATAGTGATGTTTCCATTGTGTGTGGGCTTGACAGTCAAATATGACATGTGAGGCAGTTTCGTCTTCCTACCCACAGTTCATGCGAACAGGATTTTCTCGGAGAATCCCCATATTGTTCAGGTGTTTTCTCAGAGTGAGGCTGCCCCATCATAAACTTACTATGACGCTGGCCCGAATTTTTGTTCCACTGACTCTCCTTAGTCGCACAAGCTCCTAAGAGCTTCTGAGTGATATCCATGGTGAAGACCTAGGAAGACGAAGAATAGCTGTGAAGCTGACATTTCAGATAACTCATTTTAACAATCCCCTTATGAGCATACAGCATTTCAGACAGTTGTAGAATATATTTTCTCAGATATTGAACTCATCATTTTTCTTTGCTTCTAAAGGGTCTTTCATTAAGAGAGTCCCATTTTGTTTCGTGAATTAAACGCAGTATTTATTTGAAGATTATTGAATTTTTTTTTCAATACAAGTACAATGTATAACATTAGTTATGAAATAAAACATAACTCAAATGTCCACCACGGAAACGCTGGCAGGACTCTCTCCCACAAATCAGGTCATATGTTAACAAGTACTCGCAATATTGATCTGCGAATCTTCTAAATTTGCTGGATGATTGCCTTAACCAATAATTTAATGCAACCTCAAAGAAAGAAGTACAATGGAGTTATATCGCAGGAATGAGGCGGGTAATTCATCGGTCCATTTCTTAAAATAATAAAATCATCGAATTTTGTTTCCAATAAAGTCATTGTGTCATTGGTAGCATGAAAGTGGCGCCTTGCTGTTGAAACAACATGTTCTTCAAATCAAGACGAATCAATTCAGGCCATAAAAAAATTGGTCAAAGCCTTGTGGACAGAAGCTTTCTGGCGCTCTTGTTCAAACAGAACAATTATATCTCCGAAAGTATTGGTTTCTCAGAGTTGAGAATTATATCAATGTATTCTTATGATAGAACTGCATCAGGAAGGAAATTCAATTCAAATAATAGTTTATTTATCAAGATTAAATGAGCAACCTGAGAATGATAACTGCACCATGGAAGAAATCAAATTAAAATAGCTGGAATGAATTTGATCATATAATAAATCATAGATACAATAATTAAAGCATTCTGTGGAAACATAGATGTACAACTCATTAGTGAAATTTCGAAAAATCATATCTCCGAAAGTATTAGCTTGTTGGAGTTCAAAATGATATCGATGGATTTTTATGGTGAAACTGCATCTTAAAAAAAGATTCATTTTGGAATTTGTAATTTAAAAAAGAATTTTTTTTTCGTTACTCCGAATCCATCTGGCCTATTTTGCACAATAGCGAACTCTACAGAGATATTTATCTCCTTAACCTGCTCTGAAAAAATTTCAACTGCCTAGCTCATTCCGTTCGAGAGTTATAGTAGAAACAAAATTTGAAAATTTTCAAAAATTTTTTTTGACACTTTACGGTAACCTTATCAATACAAAACTCCACATGCGTCTGAAGGTCATGATTCTACAATTTGATGCTAAATTTCAGATAGATCGAGTGATCGGTTTTGGAAATATTCATAAAAAATGTTTTCACAAAAAACGGCCATAACTCCGAAACCGCTTGATGGATTTTGCCCGTTAACGAACTCGTCTGAGACATTTACGCTCCAAACCTACCTTGCAAATTTCAATCCTCTAACTCATTTCGTTCGAGAGTTATCGTGTTAACGGATGGACGGCCGGACAGAATCGATTTCGATCACGGATTCTTGTTCCGTGAGTCGAGTCAAATCGTTTGATACCATTTTCAGCCAAAAATTCTGAAATTACAGATATTTGGGCAAATTGATGAGCACTCTGTTCCGAGGAACAAGAGCGCTAAAAAGTCAGTCAACATTGAACGATAACGATTTACATTAAGTTACCGCCTCATGAGCTTCGTTTATTTTATCAGGATATAATGGCAGTTCTTGATATTCTTCAGGTTTATCACCACTCCAGATACGGCAATTCTGCTTGTTAACATTCAACAACCGTTTGATCTGAAATGAGCCTCATCGCTGAGAATGATTTTCTTATGAAAATCTGCATCATTTTCGATTTTTTTCTAAGCACCAATTACTGAATACACGAACCTTTCGATGATTATTTGGTTTGAGTTCTTGGGTTAAAACAATTTTGTATGGATGTAAACCAAAGTATTTTCATAAAATTCGCCACAAAGACGTCTGGGAGATCCCTAGTTCTTGCGAACGACGAGAATTAGATTAATTTTGGTCTTCACGAACACTATCACGTACGGCAGCAATATTCAAGACACTTCTTGCATTTCCTTGTCTCGCTGGCACTGTAACATCATGAAGTCAAAGCACATAAAGTTAAAGTAACAGATCGCGATTTTTCATAATAAATTCGGATTATTTGTAAATATTGTTGAAGCGTGTACCTTTCTATGATTAAATGGTAGACATTGACAAATACAACTGTCAATGTCACAAATAGAAATGGCTACCGTGCGTGAGTAATGTCAATTTGAAAATGAGGAGCTCCCATTGAAATACCCCTTAGTATCACCACAACCCACTATATCTACTAGCCTGGAAGATGATAAAATGGCAACACCGCTCGGAGACGTACATCAGTCGAACGTTTGTTAGTTTGTTATTGTAAAAATGGACGATTACTTCTGATTCTGGAGTTAACCATTATTGTTTTTCGCGGGCATTTCGTGGTATTTTTTGTGTATAACGGTGTCAAATGTGAATTAATGCAATGCAGTGATAAATATGGACGGATATTTATATGTTCTGTGATTGAGCTGCAGCGTGTAAATAGTGAAAGTTCCTTTGGATTATTTCTACTTATTGGAGATGAGTACATTTCAGTTGAGACTATAGACAACAAGATGGACTAGAAATATGAGTGAAATAGAACTTTCATTTCTTCCGATTTTATAAAACATTTTGATGACCTTTCTAATATTTTTTCAACAAAAATTGTTACAGCTGAATAGGAGATCAAGAAGCTCAAAGAATCTATTTATTTTTATATATATGTATTCAATTTCCAAAAGTCTGCATCTGTAGATGCTTCAGTTGAAATCAATAAGGACCTTATTATTCATCTTAAATTATTCATTAAAAATGTTCAGATTTTCTGCAGTGATTTGAAATGGATTCTTCCTTTCAATCTTACCTTTACCCGAGCAGATGGTCTCAACCTCAGATCAATAAGTAAACATTTCCCGCTACAGAAATATAATTAATGGGGATTCAGATTCGGAATTTATCGTTTTGTTTTATCAACATTTTTACACAGTTCAGATCAAAAAATAATTTTATGTGAATTTACTCTTTGTAGCATTGAATTGATATTCTGAACTCACATAGACTTGTAGTTGTGGTTTACATTCATAAATCATTCTAAATTCACCTTGTTATGATTTCGCAAATTAACTTTTGAAGAATGTTATTGTCCACCGAATGGAAAATAAACAGAAACATTTGTAGATAGCAGAAAGTTACCATTATAGTAAGAACCAAAACAAGACAAACTCTAAGATGATTATCACAATTTTCATTAGCCTACCTTATTATAGTCTTATATAATAGTTATGTTTGGGAATATATTTTTATTTTGAGAATTTAATTCAAGTTTATAATTTTTTGGTCTACAACAATTTTTTGTCAAGAACATCCCAGAATTGTCTAATCGTCCTGAAAATTTACTCACTTGCTAATTTTGGGTTAAGATAACGAATCTGAAGTTGAAAATCCGTGCTCTCTTCTAGTTTTTTTTTTCAAATCCCAAAGTGTCCAAAATCACAACAGTTCATCTCGTAATTACATTTGTTTTATCGGTATATATTCATCATAAATAAGATCTGATTGTAGTCCTCATCATTTTTCGACAGTAAATCATTTGAAAAATGATGAAATAGTCGAAATTTCATCAAAATCCAGCGCTACCGCATTGAAGGAGTATGCCTCTAAGAGACGATTAATTGCGGCGTTGTCAGACTGTGTTCCAGGCTATCACTATAGTGGGCCGTGGTATCACGATGATCACGAAGTTTCGCCTTATTGACATAGTTGCCAGTTTACACTTAAATACCAAATATTGACTCTATTTGACCTATAGTTTAGGAGATAAATGATCTGTATAGATGAGATTGGAACGAAATTCCAACTTTGTCGTTAGTCCCATCTAGGTTCTTCACCTCTTAGATGTTACTAAAAATATAAGCATATACTTAAAGATAAGTATGTTATCTTTCGATTATTTTATCCATTAGGAATAAATATTATCTTTTGATGATTTCATCCAATAGGAATAATTCGGAACGTCGTATGTCAACCTCAAATTACTCGAAAGCATTTCTGTTTACGTATACTACTTCCGAGTAAATATAAATAATTTATTTAGTCCTCAAGTATGTATGTATGTAAATTGTTCCGAATCACATTATTTGTGGAAATGCAGACCTGATAAAATATACTTACATCGTCCCATTTTCTACGTTAAAATACATAACTCTTTCGAATGGTACATACATTCAAGTTGTTTTCTGTACTGAGATAATTGACTGTCCACATAAATAGAATGTTGTTTATATAACTCGTAGTGGATAGAAGCAATTTTCACACATACAAGTAATGGAATTCTCGCTTCGCTATTTACTCTGTTTCATAATTAGGTGATGATGGTCCTGTTGGTTACAAGAATATGCCGCTCGATGGAGAACCAACATAAAGATCGATAATTATAAAAAGTTATCGAATTTATTTATTTAAATTGAATAGATATGATAATGAAAATTAGGTTCAAGCCCTGTGGACAGGAGCTTTCTGGCTCTCTAGTTCAAACAGACAAATTATATCTCCGAAAGTATTGGTTTCTCAGAGTTGGGAATTATATCAATGTATTCATATGATAGAACTGCATCATAAAGGAAGTTCAATTCAAATGATAGTTTATTTATCAAGATTAAATGAGCAATCATGAGAATGAGAACTGCACCATGGAAGAAATCAAATTAAATCTGGCCAATTTTGCCCTATAACAAACTTAACCGAGATATTCATCTCCCTAACCTACTCTGAAAATTTTAACTACCTAGCTCATTCCGTTCGACAGTTATTGTAGAAAAACTTTTTTTAAATTTTCAATTTTTTTTTACACTTTGCGGTAACCTGGTCAATACAAAACTTCACATGCGTATAAAGGTCATGATTCTACAAATTGATGCTAAATTTCAGATAGATCGAGTGGTCGGTTTCGGAAATATTCCTAAAAAATATTTTAACTAAAATCGGCCATAACTCCGAAACCGCTTGATGGATTTCGCCCATTAACGAGCTCGTCCGAGATATTTACGCTCCAAACCCACCTTGCAAATTTAAATCCGCTAACTCCTTTTGTTCGAGAGTTATCGTGCCTACGGCCGGCCGGACAGAGTCGTTTTCGACCTCGGATTCTTAATCAGTGAGTCGAACCAAATCGTTTGAGACCATTTTCAGCCAAAAATTCCAAAATTACAGACACTTGGGCAAATTGATATGCACTCTGTTCCGAGGAACTAGAGCGCCAAAAAAAAAACAAGTTTCGTATGACAATTGCCCCAAACAGGTTTGAAGTACCTACAAATAGTTGCTATTCCATGAAACATGTATGAAAGAAGAGAAGTAATAATGAAAAATTACCTTGTAATCGATCAAAAATTTCCTGATCTACGTTCACCAAATTTTCTCCTCTCTCGAACTACAGAATTATGCTTTCAATATTTACGTAATATTTTCAAACATTTTTGGGTGAGGTCCCTGTCGCACAGCTAAAATACGAGTATTTCAACCCCAATATTTTTGAAGTTATAATATTCCCTTCCGTCAGTCCCGTCATAAATTGAGAGAACTGAGCATTCTATGTCTATGGATGAAAAGCAGTCTCACTACTCTCAGATCTCTTACTTCATGTTCCGTTCCGAAATGTAAGACTTTTCTGAGAAAAACTAATTGCGGAGCAAACAACAGAGATTTTTCTCACTTCGCTCACAATTCTTCGATTGATTAGATAATGCCATGTCTCAGACATCATTCTGTGACAACGTAGAAATACGATTTATTATTGAAATTTTGAAAAATCATATCTCCGAAAGTATTACCTTGTTAGAGTTAAAAATGATATCATTGGATTCTTATTGTAAAACTGCTTATTGGAAAAAATTTAATTTGGAATTTGTTTTGTAAAAAAAAATTTTTTTTGTTACTCCGAAACCATCTGTCCGATTTTGCCCAATAACTTAGCCGAGATATTTATCTCCCAAACCTACTCTGAAAATTTCAACTGTCTAGCTCATTCCGTTCGAGAGTTATCGTGCCTACGGCCGGCCGGCCGGACAGATTGAATTTCGACCACGGGTTCTTGATCTGTGAGTCGAACCAAATCGTTTAAGACCATTTTCATCGAAAAATTCGATAATTACAGACATTTGGGCAAATTGATAAGCACTCAGTTCCGAGGAACTAGAGCGCCAAAAATCAATACAGGATCTGGCGCTGAAGTATATGCGACAGACATCAAATGCTCACTATCGCTAGGTTCCTATCCGAGCGTCTTTCAGGTAGAAATACTTGCAATCGGAAGATGAGTGGAAATGAACTTAGAAAGGAACTGTAAGGCTTGTTTCACATGCATACGGTTCGGTTCGTTTTCGGTTTCCATTCGGTCGCTGACGACAAGTGTGAAACGATGCTTCGGTTCAGATTCGGTACCGAATAGAAACCGTACAGCACCGAATACTACCTTGACACGAATAGGTTTCAATCAGGCTTGGATTCGTGTGTAGGGAATACAAATCAACCGGAGAGTTCACACAAACACGGTTTAGTTTCGGTTTTAACCATAAAGTAATGAATATTGAGATATTTTTCTGTCTCGTTCTGTGGTTTTAACCTCATTTCGAACAGATATCTTTCAATAGTTCCCAAATTGTTCAAATATAGAAATATAAACATAAATACATATTATAGAAAAGTATATAAATACATATGTTTGGAATATTATTGCTATCTCAGTATTCATGAGAAAATTGTTTACCAACTGCGTATCGACTAATTTCTGCTGTAAATCTAAATCAGTGCTGTGGGACAAAACTACCAAAAAATATAAAGATAAATTGAAGATGCAGGTAGCAAATATGTTTTTGTTCAAATTTTGAATGACTTTGATAAATCTGACGTCAAGAAAAAATTGGAATTGTGATTGAGCCTGTGTTTCGGGAGAAAACATAAAACCTAATATGAACCGTATATGTGTGAAAGGGCTTCATTCGTTTTCGGTTGAAACCGAAAACGAACCGAACTGAATGGAACCGTATGCTTGTGAAACAAGCCTTAGAGGTGTGATACAGCAATCCATTCTGACAGTCAAGCCGGTAAAAATGGGAGTGCCGAAGAAAACTTAAAGGCAATAATAACAGGGTCTCCCTAGTCTCGGTTCCTGGTCACTCGGGAATTAAATGAAATGAAGAGGCCAACACAATTGCTAAGAAAAGAGCACGAACCCCCTTTATTGGTCAAGAACCCTACTGTGGGGTAGGTAAATACACCAACAAAAGTGAATTTAGGATAAAAGAAGAAACTGAATGAGGAATACTCAGGATATTGTATGGTATTACTCTGGATATCTCTCCCAGGAATAATTCACTGCAAAAAGTTCCTCCGGAACGTTGACACAGTAAAAACATTCTGCTCCTCCTTACTGGTTTCTTCACAGGGCACTGCTGTCTTAGGAAGCATATGATGAAATAAGGGCTAGCAAAAATTGACGAGTCAAGATTCTGTGGGGAGGAGGCTGAAACTCCTGATTACGGAAAGCTTCGCCATCTCAAACCAACGCAAGGAATTCTTTGGACAAGGAATCTGCAGGAGCAAAGACGTAGCCTTCTTGAAGCCATCCCAGATACTGGAGTTAATCAGAACTATGGAACTGGAAAGCGAGCACAGATGGTGATGACATGGACAGCTCTGAAGGGAGAGCACAATATACCTTAAAGTCACAGTGCAACGTTACCTCCTACAATAAAATACAATACTAGCTGGCCCGGCAGACTTCGTACTGCCTCCTCAACGCCTGCCCAACGCCAACGCCAACTCCAACTCCAACTCCAACTCCAACTCCAACTCCAACTCCAACTCCAACTTCAACTTCAACTCCAACTCCAACTCCAACGCAAACTCCATTTCCAACTCCAACTCCGGCGCCAACTCTAACCCCAACTCCAACTCCAACTCCAACTCCAACTCCAACTCCAACTCCAACTCCAACTCCAACTCCAACTCCAACTCCAACGCCAACTCCAACTCCAACTCCGACGCCAACTCTAACCCCAACGCCAACTACAACGCGAACTACGACGCCAACTCTACCCCAACGCCAACTACAATGCGAACTAGCAACTCCAACGTCAAGGCAAACCCCAACGCCAACGACAACTGCAACCCTAACGCCTAATCCAACTCTGGTTAATTACTAAAATGGCTATAAAAAAATAGGGGTTGGTGATAAAAAAGTAAAAATTTAGGGTTGTATGTATTTTTTAATGACACATTATAGAAAGATAAAAACAAAAATTTCGTCCAAAAAAAAAAAAAAAATTAAGGGTGAACAACCCTTATCACTTAGGGGTATGAAAAATAGATGTTGGCCGATTCTCAGACCTACTCAATATGCTCACAAAATTTCATGAGAATCGGTCAAGCCGTTTCGGAGGAGTACGGGAACGAACATTGTGACACGAGAAAACCATTTAATAGTAGAAACTTATTGAAGAAGATCATTTACGTGGATATTCCAGTATCCAAGTTCGATCATGGCCTTGTTTATCTGAAATATTGAAATATAAATAAAATTGAACATATATAATCCAGTGATATCCCTTTCAAATATGAAATCAAAAATTGGTTCAAGCCCTGTGGACAGGAACTTTGTCGCTCTTGTTCAAACTTTGACAATTCATATCTCCGAAAGTATTGCTTTCTCAGAGTTGGGAATGATATTAATGGATTATTATGATAGAACTGCATCATACAGGAAATTCAATACAAATAATAGTTCATTTATCAAAATCAAATGAGCAATCTTAAATGCTTTAAAGCATCAAAAATTGTCATTTAAAATAATAAGGAAAGTATCATCGAAATGACTAGAGCAAGGCTGAGCATTCCTGACATTTGAGTAGGTAGAGGCTGACGAACAAATTATTTTAATAGTTCGAAATATATTAATAAAATACAATCCACTTTTCATAATTTAATAGTTCATACCACTAACACATTCATTCTTTTTTATGAACCTTAACTCAAGAAAAAATATTTGATACACAAATGTAGGTCCATATTTCAGCAATTTTTTGCTATTAACATCATGAAAATACTGTACATAGGAACAGGTCTCACTGCTTAAGGAAGTAAGAGGTAATATTACCCTCAGTGGTCAACGAACAGTAATTTGTTTTGATGATTCCATTATGGTCTTCTTTCCTATTACCTTCATAAACTAAATCATTAAAATGATCCAATTCAAAATCTTCTGAAACATCATACCGAATTTATACATAAATTATTCAATATGCAACCGGTCAATATTATTTCCGGTTTCAAAACAGCCTTGTATATATTCACAAATTCAAGAATTGGATACTTGTTTTCCGGCAGAAAATATTTTCAAACTACGAATTGACATGTCTCTAATAGCTAGATAAGATGACATTTATGAACAGTGAGCACAGACAGATTCTGTGTTCACATTCTGTGAATACATAGAACTACGATGTATTTATGAAATTTTGAAAAATCATATCTCCGAAAGTACTAGCTTCTTGGAGTTGAAAATAATATCAATGAATTCTTATGATAAAATTGCTTTTAAAAAAAAATTGATTTTGAAAGTTGTGATGTAAAAAAAATTTTTTTTTTCGTTACTCTGAAACCATCAGGCCGATTTTGCCCGATAACGAACTCAACCGAGATATTTATCCCCCAAACCTATTATGAAAATTTCAACTGTCTAGGTCATTCCGTTCGAGAGTTAACGGCCGGACGGAGGCCAGCCGGACAGAATCGATTTTAACCACGGATTATTGATCAGTGAGTGGAACCAAATCGTTCAAGACCATTTTCAGCCAACAATTCGAAAATTGTAGACATTTGGGCAAATTGATAAGTACTCTGTTCCGACGTACAAGAGCGCCAAGAAGTACAGCAATCTTTCAGATAACAATTTGATATGTTTTCTGCAGCTGGTTTTCATATTATTATTTATTCTTCGAGTATAATGTATACAGTTCTCGATTGGCGAAACAGGATCAAAACATTATTCATGCATTTTTCATTCGTTTAAAGTACTTAGCAATTAATCTTTATTTATAGCATAACTTCGGTTGAGTGTCCAGTCTTCTCTAGCAAGTCTTGAAAGCCCATATTTTGAGCAAATATGTACTGCGATACGTTGCAGATATCATATGAATTATTATATCGTTATAGGTCAAACGTGCCAGCATGTGAGTTAAATTACAGCGGGATATTCATTCCCTGATATAATGTGCGGAAAGGGTTAATCATTCATTTCTCAGTAAGATAGGACATAATTACTCTCAATTAGCTCATAGGAAAGATAAGTGGTTTCATAGCAAAATTCTGCTACTTTTTATTGTGTCGTGTTCTTATGATTATCTCATAATTCATGCTTGTTGACATTATACTAAAAACGGTGGAAAAAATTGGTTCAAGCCCTGTGGACAGGAGCTTTGGCGCTCTTGTTCAAACTTTGACAAATCATATCTCCGAAATGATTGGTCTCTAGGAATGATTTAAATGGATTCTTACGATAAAACTGCATCATGAAAGAAATTAAATTCAAACAGACCGAGATTCCCCAATAACGAATTTATCCGAGATATTCATTCCTCAAATCTACTCTGAAAATTATATTATATTAATTAAAACTTAGAAAATATTGCAGTTTTGTTTTTACTGGAGATATTCGGCATATAAGTTGTAAGTTGTTTAAGCACTCAGCAGTAATCTCGTTGATTACGGCGTAAGTTGTTACTTGCAATAAGATAACAATTACGAGGATAGTAAGTGGTGAAAGATTCGAACGCACTTTCAACAAAACAACAAACTGTATTTTCTTGTTACCGATAATGAGATAACAAACACGAAGTAATTCTACAATGCAATATCAATACAATCTAAAATCTTCTTTCTCTATGAAAATGTATAGCAAGGAAGAAGTCACTACATATTTGGAAGGAGTACTAGTTTCGCGACCAAACAAAATATAAGTAATGTCTCTTGCGCTAAGAGATGTAGCAGTACTTGTTGTAGTATTTGTGTAGTGAATTATTTCAGAGTAAAATGTATATAAAAGACCGAAGAAAGAAAAATAGGAGGTTCCTTCATCTGGGTAATAAAGGGGAAATATTAACAATGATTGGGTTTTCGATCTTAAAACCGCACTGATAAGTTACAACAATACTCTCATTTGTCGTTTATGAAGTAGAGTTGTAATGCATACTAAATTTCCGATGCCAGCACCAATGAGTGAACTTCTAGGGTGTTTAATCTTAGGAATTCGAAATCGCGAATCTCTCCCACTATCGGCACTAACTCTACTTGCTTTCTGCATATAATCTATCAACAACAGATAGATAACCTTCACAGATTAGCGTTTTCCATAGCGTCTAGACAAATAGAATACCAGCACTGGGCAATGTGTTAGAAACTTGATAAGTTTCTTACGACTTCAGTTGTTGAATGCATTTTATCATTCTTTTACAGGAAATAGGCAATATATTGCTCTACAAAGGTTAAAGCTTAACAATGAATTCTACACACAGTTATCTTTTCGTAAAAGTATTATTTTCAAGGTTGAGACCACACATGGTAAACTAAAACCCAGTTAACTCAATATACGAATATTCACGCGAGCTCCTTTGTTTAGAAAAACAAATCTACGTTTCCCCAAATGTGACGTCATGAGAAGTAACAGAATATAAAGATCTCGACGTGCCCGATGGTTATGATGACCAATTCTTCTGGCCCACATATCGCCCATCCGGCATCCACACCAAGTGCCGCTCGCCGCTCTCGTTCGGAAGCGAGATCCGATAAATTCGCGCAAAAACCGAAGTGTGCGTTGGTTTGGCAACACTCTCCAGCGTCACAATCATTCGTACAATGAACTCAACAGCGGAGAGATTCCATTTTTTATTCGTTCTCTAATAGGGTTGCCATATACGACACCGAGGCGAGAGATCTTTGTGAAACCTACGCGAACGCTGTCGCCTTCTTAGATAAGGTGGACTATACGGAAATCCCAGTTTCGGTATGTGCAGCTTTGAAATACGAAACTTCGATCTTCGTCTGGTGATAATGTCTAGCTCGGGTTTCTGTCTAAATGTCACTTCCTAGATTGAAAGGTGAGATAAACTTATTTTCTCTACGATCGTATGTGAAGTACTCACTCTGTACATTCTGTAAGCTTTTCAAAGTGTCACTTCAACTGACTTGTGCGCTGAAGTACTCTACCTTACTTAATGAGCTAGCTAATATCAGAGCGGAGCCAGATCCCACTTTCAATGTATTCAGTAGTCACAGAAATCATAACAAATTAGCGCCCAACGTGGGGCTATACAGGAACGTATTTAGTATTCACAGAAATCGGAACAAATTGGTGATCAACTTGTATGCTGGAAGGGAGAGGAATTGGTATTCCCAGGAACCATAAAAATATGAATGAATTATTTTAGATTTGATTTAATATTAGTATCAAAAATATTTTTTATAAGAATGGAATATTGAGTGGTACACGTTAATGGAGTTATTAACCAAATCAGAGCCCTACGCCAGAGATGGTGGAAAGGGCATGAACTGCCACTTCTTCAGTGATCGTTGACAGACAGAACATTTCCAGAAGGGCTGCAAGAAGCATATTAACTGAAATTTTGAACATGATTACTTACAATGGAATGGGATGTTGCAATATTGTGAAAATCCACAGCCTTTCATTTTGACTATAGAGTTGTAGGATTTGATGTCGGACAATGTTCTATTTTGAAATTTGAAAAATTTCGAATACCCCTTTAATGTTCTTATGAACTTATTTGGAGAAATTCATACAAATGAATGACACTTCATCATAGCCACTTTGTCTCCCCTATAAGGTGATGTTGTCCCCATAATTATCAAGTTCTAGGCATCGTCTGACATTTCGTTCTCTGAAAATTATCATCAAGTCCTTTTTTGCGCGCATGTTCTGAGAAACATCGCGTTACCATTTTGCCCAAATGTCTGTAATTTCGGAATGTTTTGCCCAAAATGGTCTCAAACAATTGAGTTCAATTCTTTGATGAAGAATTTGAGGTCAAATTTGATTCTGTCCGTCCGGCCGGTCCAACGGTTTCGAAGTAATAATTTTGTTTTCAACCAATACAGATCCGATCGAATTGAAACTTGGTATCTAGTTGTAGAATATCGACGTATATGAAATTTTGTGAGGATCGTATTACCGGAAAATTGAAAAAAAAATATCAAAAAATATTATATATCTCACGAAAACTTGAGAATGGGACGAGATAGCGACTTGCAATTTTCAGGGTAGGTTGTGCATCCGAATGCGACATTGGAGTTTGTTAATAGGCATAATCGACCAAACAGTCCCGGAGTTATACCTATATGAAATTTGGATGTTATTTCTCCAATAACTCAAAAAATACTGATCCCATCCAATTGAACCATTTTTGGGAAATTTTGTGAAGATCGTATCACTAGAAGATTATTGAAAATCATTGAAAAAAAATATATATCTCAGAATATATCTGTCCTATATCGCTGAAATTTTGCGAACGCTTTCAAAACCTAACTTCAAAGCCAAGTTTCAAATTTGAACTTTATTGGATTTATATTGTTGGAGATATGAGCAGCCTTGGGTGAGTTCTGTAGCTGGTTGGTTGAGCGTTGCCACGATAACTTTCGAACGGAAAGATATAGCGATTTGTAATTTTCAGGATATGTTGACCATCCAAATGGGACAGTTAAGTTTGTTGTTGCCCATAATCGGCTCAACGGTTTCAGAGTTATACCCATCTGGAATATTATTTTCTTGATACCTTGAAAACTACAAATCATATAGATATAGATATAGATATAGATATATGAACACAATAATAGTGGGATGGCAGTCAATGTATCAGAAAAACTCTTTTTTCCTTACACTCGAGCTTTCGAGATTTATATTTATCTCTTCATCAGAAGTTGCTAAAATAATTCAGAACAATGAACAGTCACAATCCAATCTACTTACGAAGTTGAGTGAAAATAACATGGATGTTTAAAATTAAACATAAATGAATCAGACATCCGCAAAGTCGGAAATAGAGGCAGCCAAACACCAGACGGGGTTAGAATTAATCATTTTTAGGTTATCATGGAATTCTATGAAGTTTCATAGAGTACGACTCTATTTCTTCCTCATTATCCGGTGACATGTCAACGTCCACAACGGACTCAGCGAAACAACATAACCAAGAAACTAGGACACAATCAAACCGTTACACAATTCAAAATATCGCTGTTTAAACAATTTAAACTTCAATAAATCCATACAAAATATACAAAATACAAATATACAAAAATATTATCATTAAGATATAGATATAGATATAGATATAGATATAGATATAGATATAGATATAGATATAGATATAGATATAGATATAGATATAGATATAGATATAGATATAGATATAGATATAGATATAGATATAGATATAGATATAGAAATAGATTAACCATTCGAATGCGACATTTGAGTTCGTTAATAGGCATACCTGGCCAAATGGATTTAGAGTTATACAGATCTGAAATTTTGTTGTTATTTCGTCTATAACCCAAAATATACAAATCCGATCAAATTTAAACTCGCAAATTACTGAAGAATGCCGATGCGCAAATTTTCGCGGAATATCGTGAATATCGTATCCTGAAATTAATTGCCTGAGAAAACGGTCTATTTTGATGGTAAATTCGATTAAGAGTATCCAATAGAGGTGAATAGACATGTGAGCAAAATCACTAGACTTCTCGTCAGTGCTTGAACCATTTTTTTTCCAATATGGTCCTGGATTTTTATTTCAATTTCTGTTTTTTTTCGGGTACCCTTACTTGAAGTACCATACAATTACGGAAGAAAAGAGTCTTCAAGTCGTTCAAGATATTTTTTCCAATACAATTAAATCGAATTGAATGTTATACTCCCTGACTTATCGAGAACTGTTTTTACTCCAACCGCTTCGACCTCTTCAATGGATGGAAACGTCGAGGTAGACGCCCTACGAAGCGGATGTTGCAAAAAAACGCCATCGACACGAGGAGGTTCCGACCGAGTTTCTTCGGTGCCACCATTCATCAGGGCAATTTGGGTGCAAGACACCGAGCCCGTCCGTTTTTTTGCGCGGCCACGGCGAAGGTGCCCTTTGTCGAGTTTCGGCCACGACCGAGACCGCAAGACATCCACGCATAGCAGCCGTAACCTTCGCGAAACGGTACATTCGGAACGCAACAAAGCTGACGGACCGCTATCGAATTACCGAAATGTTAACATTGGTATCACGCATCTTGGACCCGCTGTCGGACGGGTGAAGGCATTCTACCAAAATACTGGTTGACTAAGGAGCAGCGACTCTTAGATACGCCGTAAGTTATTCCAGATCTTCACGATTTAGAATTTCTGATTGGGCTGGGGTATTCTATTTACCCGACTTTCCGAAGAAAGGGTTCATGTTATGTTTGTATATTGTAGAGAGTCCGAATTGGAGTCAAACGAGATAATGAGCATGCAGTCTGACTTATCTATAACTAAAACCTACACAGAGTGGCCCTAACGTGTCGTTTTTCCCAGCAGAGACGATTGGACCATCTCTAGGACTCCACTGCATTAGGGAACCTGTTGGTTCACAGGGCACCCACGTGGAGAGAGCGGGAGTCACTGGCTGCAAAATTCCTTATAGTGAATCCATCAGCCTAGGTTGTCTTTCAAGCATTAAGCTTTCGCGATTGTTCACTCCGCGAAGATGTTACTTGAGAAAGGGTGTTCGTTTATTCGTGTTAGACCGATACCATTTGAGTGAGTAGCCCGTGCTGCACCCTATAGAGGCTTATTGAAGCTCGGTCGGTCTCCTATTAGCTACATGGTCTCATGGTTGATCCCCCTCGGGTTGCTAGCCTCCATAGGAGCTCTTAGTCGATGCCCTGCAGCTCAGGTTTACTCAATCGAGCTAATTCCTGCACCGCTTAATTTATATGGGTCTCATGTAACATCCCCACTGCCTTGTCGATGTATTACCTACACAAGCTCCATTTTTCTAGTAGATAGGATAAGACCCTTGACTAGGTTACTAGCACGGTTTCTCCATTGTGTGTGGGCTGGGCAGTCAAATATAACATGTGAGGCAGTTTCGTCTACAAGCCCACATTTCCTACAAACAGGGTTTTCTCAGGGAATTGCCATGTTGTTCAGGTGCTTTCTGAGGGTACAGTGTCCGGTTAGTGGGCCAGTTACTGCCATCAGCAGTAAGACTTCTTCAGTTTGTGGGGGGCAGGGCTGCCCTATCATCAACTTACTGAGAAAGGGTGGGATCGCAGATCAATTATGAAACTATCGGATAGCCAAGCCGCCTTGAAGGCCATGGTTTCATACAACTTCAGGTCCCTGCTTGTGTAGGATTGTTGGACCACGATTGCTGAACTGGGAGAGCACTGAAGACTAAATCTCAACTGGGTTTCGGGTCACTCAGGTATACAAGGTAATGAAATGACGTCCTCATTGGCGTCCCGATGGGCTTCCACGGGGCTCATTGGACCTGAACTGGCCTGTGACATATCTCTCAGGACAGCATGTTGGCAGAACAGATGGTCGGACCAAAAGGACCAAGAACTCTGGAGCACGATATCTGGTCTCAGACATGCTCGCTCAATAATAGTTGGCCCGTGTTTTAAGAGATCCAGACGATGGCGCAAATTCTCCAGGTTTAACAGCTGTGTACACGGATCACTGTGGCCTCAGAAAAAAGTGTGACTGCCCAGATTGAGACAGGATTAGATTTGAGGAACTAGGAGTCCACAAACTCAGACTTGGGGAACTGGGTAAGTTCTCACCCAGCAGACTCATCTCCTTCACCAATTGAGCAGTTTGGAGGGGCAATTGTTCTGGTGGTGGTGGCCGTAGGCAGCTGCAGTAGATCTTCTTCTGTTCTTTCGACATCCTCATGTCAGTACATAACCTGGTTTGGACCGGAGTACATCGAGGCTTTGCTGGGCGTGCATTTTATGAAAACAACCGATCTGTTTCTTCCAATTGCAAACACAATTCGGTCCTGGATTCGGCAGTTGGAGAAAACTGGTAGCACTCGAAAAAATGGGACACATGACGACGAAGATCCATCAGAACACCAGAAAATGCGGATTGGAACTTTGTCGGAAAAACAATCCATGTTTATGAATAAGATTGAATTTGGCCAGAAAAATTATGTTTTCTTCTTTATTAGTCATTTTGTTGATATTCATTCTTTTGAATTGAGAGCTTTGAAAGTGTTAGCAGATGTAACATAGAATTTGACGTACGATACAAGAGGTAAGGGAAAAATCTCTGAAATATTCATAGGCATCTCTTTCTTGAATATAAAATTGTCTTCCCAAAAAGATTTTCCTCTGTAGCTGTATGAATGTCTAAAAGAAGAATTGAATCCCCTAATTTAAAAAGGTTACATTCTATTGTAAAAACGAATGAAAAAATGAGCTGGTAAATTTAGTTATATAACACGTAATTTGTTTTCATTAATATTTCCGCAAAAAGTTCCCAAAAATTGCCGCCACCTGTCCCCATAGAGAGAATTGCGAATGCCAGTATCCTCTTACACATTACGACCTGTTCCATCGTAAAATATGACCAAAAGCTCCCTGATATCGTCCGTCTTCGGTTTCAAATTGCAATTGAATACCTCTTCGAGAAATAAAAGTCCACAAGCTGTAACGAGGACGGACATCATGCGATTTCCCTTTGTTTTAGTGCTTCGCCGGAGAGCAACAGCTGCTCGATATCCGGCGAGGTAAGAAAGAATATCCACAGTCTCACGCAAATGAATCGTTTGTTCCTTCCTTTATCGGCGATCTGGAATCATAGGTGGCTGGGTACTCTGCGGCTACGGTGGCTTTTGTTCGTACCGCATGCACATTGCACATGCTGTAGGAGTCTCGGCGATCGACACGATGCGTTGCTACCGATATTGAATATTGATTGGAATTATATCAAGAAGACAAAAACATGAATACATGATACCTGGAAGATCTTCTTAAGATCTATTTAATTCAGTTCGATATCCTAGTTTCCAATATACAGGGTGGTCCAGATATTAACCAAGAAATTTTAACCACGTATTCTACATTAAAAATAAGCCCTAGTTTGTCATATAAACATATGTCGAGAAATGCTTCCTCTCCGAGATACAGGGTGTAAAAATTATTAGAAAAAAAAAGTTTTTTTTTCCTTTACTTCGAACATCTTCTTTAAATTCTTATTTGAGTGTGGCTATTAAAGCTTATTTTTTCTTAATTACACATTTTTTACAAAGATAGTCTTATTATTACGAGTATTATTATTATGTACCATATCAAATTTTAGCGATTTGCTCATGCATGAGAGTGTTTAATTGTTTTACTCGGAAACGGTGCCTCGTACGTCAAAAAGTCAGGACAATGAATTTGCTTCAAATTAAATACGGAATTCAAGAATAAATTCTATTGTTGGAAAAAACCAGTGGCGTATCATTTTTTTGTCTAAAAATATTCAGTCTCGATGCAGTACGAACACCACTGGTGAAATAAAATTATTTCATTCAAAAAGTGCCTCTTGATCCTTAAAACCTCTATAACAAAATTCATAAAAATATTTTAAGAAGTATAAAAGTTATTAATAAAAAACATTTTTTTCTAAAATTTTAACTCCCTGTATCTCAGAGAGAAAGCATTTCTCAACATATATCTATAGGACAAACTAGGGCATATTTTTGACGCAGAATACGTAGTTAAAGTTTCTTTGTTACGATCTGGTCCACCCTGTATTCTATTGAACTATGGGCATTACATTTTGTGCAGCTATCAATGAAGTAGGTATGTGTAAAAAAAAAAAATTGGTTCAAGCACTGACGTGAACTCAGGAGCTTTTAAACGTATGTTTTATTGTAGATTCTCCTGTATTGGACACTCTTATTCGATTAAGAGTCTTCACTACACCTGATGTCGCATTGTCTCCAATATTTTCCGAAACAACATTTTGCGGATATAAAGGTGCGAGCGGTACTGGTTATCTGCATTATGAGAACAGGTCGTATTTCAGACTGCAAATTTGGATAGTCAGTATTGTACTTTCCCTCTTTCTGGAGATTTTAAAAATACACAAAAGTGGTGATATCTCGGAAACCAGCGGACTTTTACTGAGGTCATGTTGATGCTATCTGATAGACCTAATGCCAATCTATCTCCAGTGTCACTTTCGCGTGGTATTTTTGGGACAGCCTGTATATTTCTGACTAAACATGTTATGTACTCAACAGTTATTTGTCATGTATGAGGAATATATCAGTTAAGCTGGAGAATTTAACCACTCTGGTTGATTTACAACAACATATAACTACTCTATAATCTTTGATTATGATTATATTCTTGTGTTTGTCAGACAAAAATAGCAATTGTGTAAAAGTCTAAATGATTAGCGCCTAAGTTTCCTAAAATAATATAATCATAATCAAAGATTATAGAGTAGTTATATGTTGTTGTAAATCAACCAGAGTGGTTAAATTCTCCAGCTTAACTGATATATTCCTCATATATGACAAATAACTGTTGAGTACATAACATGTTTAGTCAGAAATATACAGGCTGTCCCAAAAATACCACGCGAAAGTGACACTGGAGATAGATTGGCATTAGGTCTATCAGATAGCATCAACATGACCTCAGTAAAAGTCCGCTGGTTTCCGAGATATCACCACATTTGTGTATTTTTAAAATCTCCAGTTTTCGGTCTTTTATCGCCTAGCATTGCTAGAAATTACTTCAAACTCATGTTTTTTTTTTCCTAGGCTATCCTGAATAGTTGCTTTAAACAATGAAGTAATAACTTCACCGACAACTAGAACAAAATCCCTCAAAAAATGTCTAACTTGTTGTATTTTATGCCGAAGTTAAAACGTTAACTTAAGTTTGACTGACTGCTGTGAAAAAAAATTATATCAGACTGAATTAACAAATAATCGCAAAAATGGTCCATTTCATGCCCTTTTCAAAATGATACAACACTACCAATTTTTTTTAATCAGAACCAGAATTGCTACTTATTAAAAAAAACCAAAACCCTTATCGGCTATCTCGCTCCCACATTCATTGTTTTGTAACATGGAAACCGGTCCGACTTTCACAGACTAGGGGTCTTCGAATAGTCTAGACCAGGGGTCACCAAATGGCGGACCGCGGTCCGGATGCGGATCGCGAACCTTTTTTTTTGCGGACCATTTTTCCAGAAAACATGTATTCTTGATTAAAAAAATTCAGATAACTTTTCGTTTTATTTACTAATTATAGATATTGGATTTAGATTAACTGCTAGTCAAATTCTTATGCCATCATAATGCTATCAACGACCCGCGACAGATATACAGATTTTGTGAACGGACCTCCAATGAAACTAATTGGTGACCCCTGGGTTAGATACTAGAGAAAACTTTTTGGCGTTTGACGGATTTACTCATTTCCTAATATTTTTGAATATCGAGATGTGAAAATCATAGATTTCGGACGGGAAAGAATAATTTTCCTTCGATTCCGGGTAAAAAATATTTCTAAGTGCCGACCCAAAAAATTTTTTTCATGGTATATCGATACGGAGCTCGTGTCTAGTTAAATCGAGGTCGCTGATCACGAATATGCAATTAGTTTTTCCCTAAGTGGCGTACTTTGGGAAAATTTTCACTTAGAGTCAAAAAATGGACGAAAATAGGTCAATTTTGGAAGTTCACACCGCCCAAAAAAATCGGAGTAAGGTGTTGTTGATTTTTGCCCTCATATATGGATCCTTTATCTACTAAATAATCCAAACAGAAAATGTCCAGGCCGTACTATTCGGACATTATGATTTTTTTCCCAAGGGTCTGTTTTTCGGAAAATTCATTTCGCGGTATTTCCGCAAAAAATTCTCTAATGAAAAATCCGATCATATATTCGTAATCTACGGTCCCGAATTAGTAAATGACGTAATTTGCATCGAAATCAGAGACCGGTCGAATTTTGGCAATTTTTTAATACATTAGCCTTAAAAAAATCCCATTTTTCGAGAAAAATTTTTTGACGCAAAACTATGAAACGGGTACTTAGTCTTATAGATTCGGGGCCGTAGATTCCGAATCTACCATCAGATATTTCTTACAAAAATTTTCCGAGGAAATATCGCGGAAAGAATTTTCCGAAAAATAGACCCTCAGGAAAAAAAATCATAATTTCCGGAGCGTACGACCTGGACATTTATTGTTCGGATGATTCGATAGATAAAGGATCCAAATATGACGTTAAAAATCAGCAACACCCTACTCCGATTTTTTTGGGCGGTGGAAAGTTCCAAAATTGACCTATTTTCGTCAATTTTTTCACTTTAAGTGAAAATTTTACCAAAGTACGCCACTTAGGGAAAAACTAATTACATATTCGTGATCAGCGACCTCGATTTAATTAGACACGAGCTCCGTATCGATATACCATGAAAAAAATTTTTTGGGTCGGCACTTAGAAATATTTTTGACCCGGAATCGAAGGAAAATTCTTCTTTCCCGTCCGAAATCTATGATTTTCACATCTCGATATCCAAATTTTCCCCGATGATTGGTCGGTGGACGACGTTTAGATTTATGTATCTATTTTTTCTGTATATCTATCCGGTCGGAAAATATTAGGTAATGAGCGAATCCGTCAAACGCCAAAAAGTTTTCTCTAGTATCCAACACATACAAAAATCTACAATTTTCCGATTAGGTCATCGCGGCTTTGGTTATTCACTAAATCGGGTACGCAGATCACGAATCTGTAGTGAGATTTTCCGTATCTCGATTAGTTTCGGAGCAATGACGAAGAAAGTCGCAATTTCTGGCTCTACCTCCGTAAATGGACTAATCAGTCGGATTTTTCGCCATATTACCAAAATTAATCGAGATACGGAAAAACTAATTACAGATTCGGAATCTACGCCCCCGATTTAGAGAATAGCCAAAGCCGTGGCGATCTAATCGGAAAATTCTAGATTTTTGTATGGGTTAGAATCTAGACAAAGGACTCACAGCTCTGGCAATGTGTTAGTTGTTTTATGCATTTTATCAATATTTCACAGGAAATAGGTCATAAATACTTCAACAAGGGTTGAAGTATTACAAGATATTTTACTTGCAATTATCTTTCCGTGGAAAATAATAATTTCAAGGGTGAGACCACCCATGCAAAAATAAACCAGTTAACCCAAAGCATTTAAGTTTTACAAGCGAGCTGGTTTGTTTAGAAATACAAATGAGCGCTTCCCAACATGTGAAGTCATGGGACGCAACAGTGGTGATATCTCGAAAACCAGCGGACTTTTACTGAGGTCATGTTGATGCTATCTGATAGACCTAATGCCAATCTATCTCCAGTGTCACTTTCGCGTGGTATTTTTGGGACACCCTGTATAAACTCTATTTATTAGGAACAGCAATTTTATTTTTTTTTTCAATATACTCGTATAATCGGTAATAAAATGCTTTGCACAAACGAATGTTACAATTTTCAACACTACCACAAGCAAGTTGCCATTATTGTCGACACAAACCAGAACGGAACAAAAAGAACACTAATAACTAAGAAAACATCAAAAACCAATTTGACACGTCGGTAAATTTTCTAGTGCCTGCATCTATTGGCAGAAACTGAAGTAGAACTACATCCTTGTAATTTGACATTATTTGATCCGCATTTGGGCCGAAAATGTCAAAGTGTGTCCGCACCATGTATTCTATGCATCTACGAATGAGCCTCTATACCACAGATCGTATTCTTGTGGACGATATGTCGAATCGAGACCATAGAATCGACACCTCTTCTTCGCCGATCGCACAGGTTTGAGGTAGAACAATATCCTTGTAGGAATATCGACAGTATTTGGACTGCATTTCGAAAATAAGTCAAAGAGTGTCCGCACAATGGATTCTATGCATCTATGCATGAACCTTTATTCTACCGATCTAGATCAAGACCTATGTGGTTTTGACACTTCTTCTTTGCCGATCCTTTTGTTCATATTCTATGCATCTATGAATGAACCTTTATTCTACATATCGTATTCTTCTAGAGGATACGTCAAATCAAGACCACAGAATCGACACCTCTTCTTCGCCGATCCTTTTGGCCTCGTTATCGACTCTCCGATCGCACAGATCCAAACTCCTCCTCCTCCTCCCGTAAAAACGAGAGGATTCCCTCCGCACGCTCGACCATCTGTCGATCCAGTTCGTACGCGAGCGCCGCGTCGACTCGATATTCCGAAAATACGAACCATCCAACCATCCCTGGCCTGCGTTCGCGAATAAATGTCATGGGTATCTCGGATCGTACAACGTACACTAACTTTCTCGAGCGGTCGTCGACCCCGCTACGCGGCCCACTTCTCACTCAGTCAGTAAACCGTCGACTAAGGACGGCGCCATCTTGCCAGGCATGTTGCCAGTTCGGGCGAGAAATTCTGGAATCTGGGATTTTCTGATTGTGAGTTCACGGATTATTACAATTTTCGGTTTAGTTTAATCGACGGTTTTAGTTAATGTTGCGTTCGGGTTAATCTGTGCCAAGTTAGTCGTTGGAGGTTCGAAGCTCCGACAATTTTTTTTGTCGGAACGTACGAGTAAGTCTGATGATACAATGAACATGAATTTGGATAGCCTTTGATATTCGAAATTATTAAAGCACTGATGCGATGTCACGTGCTTTGGCGCGCACTTCCATACAAATAAAGGATAAATTGATTTCCCATATTAGTAAGGACTAATTCTATTCTGAAAATTGTTTATAAAATGGTTATTGAACTTTCTGGAAAGGTCACTTTTTGATGCAAATCAATTGATTTTAAATCCAATTGGTTGGATAGGTCAACGAAACATCATCTATTCATATTGTTTACAGATCCAAGATGATATTATTAATACTTTTTCGCATAGTAAAAAGATAGATAGCTGTTTTATTTTGCACATCCATTATACGTTACATGTATACTTATACATGTTCTTGAGATACTAAAAACTCTTCTAAAATCGATTGCACCCCGAGATGACATTTCACATTGAGAAAAGATGGAGTGTTTTCGTGTAACTGTAGACTGATTTTTCAACGGTCATTAATCATCATATCGTGGTCAAATTAGTTTTTTCTGCTTCCAGTGATATGAATAAACCTTCATGTTAAATGTATAATTATAATTTCATTAATATTATATTCGTTATATAACCAGTATCTCCTTTTATTCTGGTTGATTGTTGCGTGGTCATAACAATGCCCTATAATTTCGTGCAGATGTCTGTTATTTTTTGAATTTTGTACCAAGAATGTCCGTTCTTAAGCTACTTTCAAATAACTACTAACAGACCTGACATAGCCAGGGTTAATTAATCAGCCCATTGTGTTCAGAACTATGTTCTTTAGAATGTCATTTTTTTTTTAATGAAAATAACTAAAATTCAATCAATGTAGAATTTAGAAGGGTAGAACTCAATTGGAAGAATAGTAAAATTTATTCGATACAAATTTTCGATATCTCATACCCAAACCCTAACCATAGAAATTAATACGAGCTTTCACGTTCCATACTAAAATGAAAAATGAACCCCTAATATTTTTGAAATGGTTTATATAAAACTGGCTTTTAAAACGTACAGAAAAATGAAATGGGTCCTATAGGAAATACATTCGATGAAACTCCGGACAGATTAAATTCCGGAATTTATGAATTCTAGAGTAGTTATAAATACATTAGCAATATACCGTCACCAAGTGTTTGGTTTCACAGAATATGTATCCACAAATTTTTCTTCGAAAATTTTCATAATAATGTAAGCATTACTCATGGGTAATATAATTTTCCATGATTATATTACTCATGCGTAATATATTCATGGAAAATTTCTAAGAAAACTTTGTATTTAGCGATATGTTAATTATTTATTTGAAATATGGCAACATTGAAGAGAAGTATTTTTTTTCGATTTCATAAATTCCAAAGAACCAAAAATACAATTCTCTTTGGAAATAGAGAAGAATAATCAGTTTTCTCATCCATAGATATTTAGATAATTGAGTACCCGTACCATTTTGAAGCAATTGTCCTCATAAAACAGATACCTACCAGGAGATATTTAAATTTCTATTGAAATCATCAACTTAGTGTAAAGAAGGTGTTACTAAAACGCTACGATAGAGTTCATCTAATTTGCTTTTTCTTGGAATTCGCAATAATGAAATTGACATAAAGGATATCCGGGACAATCTATCATAAACTAGGACAGAAAAGATTTTAATTAAATTACTTTAATTTACTATGTAAATTAAAAAAATGTGTTACTATGTTTTTTCAAAGACTGTCAGTGTGACAAAGTTTTTAACGGTGGAGTTCCATTATTAGGCAATATTGTTCAATATATTGCTTCTGACAAATATCTAGTTATTCTAACGCAGAAGCGATTTCAAAACTATTAGTATTTTTTATTACAATAGATAACTTTAAGAATTTAACAGAGTCAATCCAGCAAAAAAAATCACTGAATGATTTACACCTATTATTCGGAAATGTGTTCAGTTGATATATTGAACATTATCATTATTTATAATTCATCGCCTCTTGCTATGGAAGCATCGGATGACCTCATAGATCATTTCGAGAAAATTACGTATTCAAATGCAGATCTAACATCGATTCCAGAGATCTCGATGGACCTAGAAAGAGAAACGGCATCACATAGTACTCAGTTTCTTCGAAAGTAGAACAAAACGCGATCTACGTTGTAGGTTCCTCGACTCCTGAAGAAAAATGCCACGTAGAACCGGCAACGCCGCTTGCCACACATTCGTGCGCTCGCAGCACCTATCTCTTAATCGCTTAATAACAACGTTTTTAGTTATCTTCTACTCGGATAGGAAAGTACATCATCCGTGAATATTCATTTGTAGTCAATTCGAATTTTTCCCATCGTGCTAGAGAGATTCGCCGATGATTACTGTCTCCTAAAGCCTTATAAACGAGATAGTCGCATTAAATGTTGCGCATCTTTGGTTAAAGTACGGACCACCGTGCATGTCAAATTAAGTAAGGGACATTGTAGCTTCGTTATGACGTTGACTACGCTGAAAGTTGTGACAATCGTTGACATCGACAAATGGCTCGAGTTTTTGAGCTTAAATGACAAGGTGTCCGCATAAATCTAAGTTGGTATGACTGCCAAGTCTTTCCGCAATTGCACCTGAAGTGAATTAAGAGATTTGGCTGAAATGATTGTTCGTTCGACTTTGTATGTTGCGAGATTTGGATGCAGATATGATGCAGTCTTGATTTATTTGTTGCGAGAGAATTGTTGAATACTAATTGAGATTTCCGGGATGAATAATTTTAACTTTCAGACATGAATAGATGTGATTTATCGAGTGACTGTCCTCGATGGCAGTTTCAGTTTGATCTGGTGACAACTGAACACAGGGTCATTATTTCTTAACCTCACTCGAAATTATACAGAGAATTATTCAAGATATCTGCATTGAATCCGAGATGCCGAGAGACCTAAATTATTTTCATGTTTTTGTCACCTCCGTGGTTATATCGGAAGTAGCTTTCCATTTTGTTTTTTGCGTGCATGTTCTGGGGAATATCGTAATTTTCGAATTTTTTGACGAAAGTAGTCTCGAACGATTGGTTCGACTCCTTGATGGAGATATTTCAGATTGTTAATAGGCATAATCGGCCGAATGGTTTTGGAGTTATACCAATCTGAAATTTGGTTGTGGTTTTCTCAATAACTCGAAAATTACAAAATCGATCCAACTCAAACTTGGTTACTAGTTGTAGAATGCCATCGCAAAAATTTTTCCAGAATTTCGTGAGAATCGTATCATTAGAAAATTTTCGTAAAATCATTGAAAATTATTGAAAAAACCTCTATATATCGCAAACTATTCGTTCGACTTTGCGGAAATTTTGCGAGTCTTCAAAATCTAATTCTACTGCCAGATTCCAAGTTTTCTATGTTGTTGGAGATCCGAGCAGCCTCGGAGTTCAGTAGCTAGATGGGTGACCGTTGCATCGATTACTTTCGAACGAAAAGAGAAAGGGACCTGAAATTTGCAGGGTAGTTTGTACAACCGAATGGTAGAGCTAAGTTCGATATTGGGCATAAATAAACGGTTTCGTAGTTATACCCATTTGGAATATTGTTTTCTCTATAACTCAAAAAATACAGACCTGATCGAATTGAAACTTAGTACCTAGTTGAAAAATATCGACATAAAGATATGTCTGAAATTTTGTGATATCACTAGAAAATTACGAAAAAATATTATGTACCTATCTCATGATATCTTGAGAACGTGAAGAAATAGCGATTTGAAATATTCAGTGTAGATTGCGCATGCGAATGCGGCATTTAAGTTTGTCAATTGGCATAATCGGCCGAATGGTATTGGAGTTATACTCAACTGAAATTTTGTTTTTTTAAGAAATTATGATTCTATTATTATATAATATATTCCTAAAAACAGTACACATGATTGTGGTATTTCAAAATAAACATAGCAAGAAAGTGACATTAATGTCGATAGATCACAATAACCCGAGGTTGCAAAATGGCGAAAGAACCTGTTCACTAAATGAGTTGATATTTTTAATGCATACAATGTCTGCGCAATCGACAGGAAACATTTCATATGAGATTTCACCAATAGTTGGTTTCCAAATAATTTTGCCTACGGAACCTTTCCCTCTAAGTTACAACCCCTTCAATATTTGTTTAATTTGCTATTTTCACCTAAGTATTGGTTTTTAGTTATCAGCCATCGATCAGAAAATCAGGAAAATAGAGATAATTCTCAGTATACCTTCATTTAACGCCAGCCTACTCGATATTTGTATTAAATAGTACCCCTCTGTAGAGTCATATGCAAAATGCTTAATGAATGATGTCATTTTATGAAAAAAGTTTCCTCATAAAAAAGTTGTGTTTATTAAAATTCATTTTTTAAATGAGGAAATATTACAGGGATTGATTGTTCCAATCAGAAATTTGATGTAACCTCTTTACCTCTCCTCCAACACGGCTGTATCTTGGACCGCAAATGGATTCTTGCAAAATAATATATAAAATTCTTCTTCAAAATCTTCCACATCAATTAAGAAAAACTTTATTTCCTGATCTGGTAAATTCAATATAAGTGTATAAATATGCCACCACATATTCTTTTTATTAAATCAAGGAATTAATTATCTCAATATTGTTGTTTTTGAACTACCAATGATTGAATAATTTGTAGCATCTTGTGGAGGAAACTGCATCAATAAATTCTTCGCCTTATTGTTTCAACTAATGAATGTGGTTATTATTATTTCATTCGAACATAATTGAATTAGTCAACGATATTTCTTCATAGTGTGATAATCACGAAATCAATTAATCAGAAGTAACACCCAATGTAACCCTTTAGTTTGCCTCTCATAATAAGACTATCTTGTCTTAGTTATTCATTCAATTCACTTATTATTCATCAAATTTTTCTCAAAAACATCGCATACCCGAGACAAAGGTGTACACTGCTTGAAACAATGCCCTATTAGCATATTCAATTTCATATAATAGTCTTATTGCATGTATGAAATAATGCGAATTGCTACACCGTTTTTTTTTTATCTTAGAATTTCACAGCCGATTAACCTGGATACGGATATCAAAACGACTGTATAATCCGAACATTACAAAATCGCTGTTTTTAAGCGATTTCGACGGCGTGACGATTTTTTGCAATTTTTCCATGTGAATGTTATGGAACGCTTGTACGCAATATATTCCTTACGAGAACTATGAATAATATGCGTAAAAAAACCGTACGAACAGAAATCCAACTGCTGTTATGAGAGGTTGTCAAGCGTGGTTTGATAATGCGCAAAATCGAATAAGTGTAGGCACCGGACGTCGAAGGGGCACAAATGAAGTTCAAGATCGACGTCCAAGACTTATGGCTATTAGAGACCGATTTGCGACAACTCGATCTTTGGCCGATGAGTGGTTAGGAGAACAAGGCAATCCTGTATAACTGTCCGAACGGTTTACCACCAGATAAGGTCTTTTAGACTGCAGCATTATCGACACCATCTTGTGTTACCTCTGACGGTTGAGCATCGCCGGCAACGATTACAGTGGTGCAGAGAACGTCAACATTGGAATGTGGAATGACATCAGGTCGTCTTTTCTGATGAATCTCGATTCTCCTTGGGTGCACATGATGGCCGAAGACGGGTTAGACGACGTCGGGTAGAAAGACGTGAACCTCAGTTTGATATTGAGGGTCATGTACACCGGACAGTAGGTGTTATGGTATGGGGTGCTATTGCACATGCAAGTAGATCACCTTTAGTATTTATTCGAGATAACTTGACAGCGCTGCGTTACCTTCAAGAAATAGTGGAGCCATATATTCTCGCTTACCTTAAATGGCTCAAGAATTCAATATTTCAGCAAGATAATGCTCGACCTCATGTTCTGAGAGTTAGTTTAAACTTTTTTGAAGCGACCCATGTGAATCTTTTGCCATGGCCGCCCAGATCCCCCGATCTTTCGCCCATAAAGCATGGGGCATCACGTGTAGAAGGCCTGGAAATTTACTCCAGCCCCCACGGACTTTGGCGGCTCTGATACATGAACTACATGTAGCTTGGGATAGTATCCCTCAAGAAGAAATAGAGCATCTTATTGCATCAATGGCAAGACGTGTTGGGAAGTGTATAGATTGTCGGGGTGGACAAACCCATTATTAACAAATTTATTAGAAAAAATGGGTTCAAGCCCTGTGGACAGGAGCTTTCTGGCGCTCTAGTTCAAACAGACAAATTATATCTCCGAAAGTATTGGTTTCTCTGAGTTGGGAATTATATCAATGTATACATATGATAGAGCTGCATCATAAAGGAAATTAAATTCAAATAATAGTTTATTTATCAATATTAAATGAGCAATCATGAGAATGAGAACTGCACCATGGAAGAAATCGAATTAAATCTGGCCAATTTTGCCCAATAATGAACTTAACCGAGATATTCATCTCCCTAACCTACTCTGAAAATTTCAACTACCTATCTCATTCCGTTCGAGAGTTATTGTGGAAAAACATATTTTAAATTTTCAAAAATTTTTTTTTTACACTTTGCGGTAATCTGGTCAATACAAAACTTCACATGCGTATAAAGGTCATGATTCTACAATTTGATGCTAAATTTCAGATAGATCGAAGGAGCTTGTCCGAGATATTTACTCTCCAAAACCACCTTGCAATTTTCAATCCGCTTACTCCTTTCGTTCGAGAGTTATCGTGCCTACGGCCGGTCGGCCGGCCGGACAGAATCGATTTCGCACTCGGATTCTTGATCAGTGAGTCGAACCAAATCGTTTGAGACCATTTTCAGCCAAAAATTCCAAAATTACAGACACTTGGGCAAATTGATAAGCACTCTGTTCCGAGGAACTAGAGCGCCAAAAAAACAAGTTTCGTATGACAATTGCCCAAAACAGGTTTAAAGTACCTACAAATAGTAGATATTCCATAAAACATGTATTAAAGAAGAGAAGAAATAATGAAAAACTTACCTTGTAATCGATCAAAAATTTCCTCATCTACGTTCACCAAATTTTCTCCTCTCTCGAACTAAAGAATTATGCTTTCAATATTTACGTAATATTTTCAAACATATTCGGGTGAGGTCCCCGTTGCATCGCTAAAATACGAGTATTTCAACCCCAATATTTTTGAAGTTACAATATTCGCTTCTGTCAAGTTGACATTATGAAAATTCATACATAGAATAGAATAATTATATCAATCTGTGAAATACGATTTACATTGAAATTTTGAAAAATCATATCTCCGAAAGTATTAGCTTGTTAGAGTTAAAAATGATATGAATGGATTCTAATGATAGAACTGCTTTTTAAAAAAAAATTTAATTTGGAATTTTTTCTGTAAAAAAAAATTTTTTTTTTATTACTCCGAAAGCTTCTGTCCGATTTTGCCCAGTAACGAACTTAGCCGAGATATTTATCCCCCAAACCTACTCTGAAAATTTCAACTCTCTAGCTCATTCCGTTCGAGAGTTATCGTGCCTACGGCCGGACAGAATGAATTTCCACCACGGATTCTTGATCAGTGAGTCGAACCAAATCGTTTAAGACCATTTTCATCGAAAAATTCGAAAATTACAGACATTTGGGCAAATTGATAAGCACTCAGTTCCGAGGAACTAGAGCGCCAAAAATTGTGAACCCCTCGTTTTATCAAATTTCAATCATTCACTCCTTGCTATACTATCTATGTTTTACCAAAAAAAAAAATTAAAATTTAACCAGCTCCTTCTGGGTATTGCAGTTTCTTTGTCAGTCACTATATTAACAGCTACGAATCCTCAGTGAAATCACTGTTACATAGAATATTCTCCTCCCATCAACGTCCCTCCTGGCTTTCTCTTCAAGGGAATCTTTCTACCATAAAAACTATCACTCACTGCTTCTATAATAAAATGCGAGAGTCGAGATATAAAAAAAAAGTTGGTAAAGCACTGACGTGAGGGCAATCTACTTTGGTCGGCTAGTTCAAATGCACAGCTAGAGCCGTCACCCATCCAGGTACTGAAAACACCCAAGGCTGCAAATTTTTGTTGAATTAAAAGCAATAGCTACTCACTGTTTTAGAGAATCTCTTGATAAATTTCATTTGATTAAACCTCCAGGTACTTAATATAAATTGCAGAATTAATATCGTTCTATTCTATTATTTTGTTCAACGTTCTTCATTCTTTTGTTTTATCTATTGAAGCAATTGAAAATGGTTATTTTTAATGGGTATTAGTTACTTGTGATTGGTTGACTTATCTGTGAGATATGTATAATTTTTACTTTCAAGCCACATATACAGGATGATTTCAAATTAGACGTGAATCTTGGAGGAGGTGATAGTATGACTCATTTGCTGTCGTTTGTACCATATTTTTTGATAACCAAAAATCAGTAGTTTCCGAGATATTTGAGTTCTTGTGATTTAAAACAAATTCTCACCTTAGTTCATTTTTCGTCAATTTTTTTTACGTTGACCAAATTTGATTACAATTTTAGATTGCTTTTATCAGAAAAGGATATGATATGTATGAAAAAAGCAAAACTACGCTGTATTAGATGTTGAAAAAGAATTAGTATGATTTGAAAGGGGATATATGAAGCAGCGAGAGAAAATAACGAATTAATAGTTTTTTATTGAAACTAAACTCGAAATTTCATTAGAAAATGTATTCATAAATTATGTTCGAAATGACCTCCACCATTCCTTATACAAGCATAGCTCTAATTTCTTCAGTAGTTATTTTCCGCCTGAAATGCATATACTCTCGCTACCCTTTTCTTCATAATCACATTCACCTTTCAAATAATAGGTACTAATTCTTTTGCAACATCTAACACTGCATAGATTTGCTTTTTTCATACATATCATATCCCTTTCTGATGAACAATAACCCAAAATTATGATCAAATCAAATCTTTTAAAAATCACAAGAACTCAGATATCTGGGAAACTTTTGATTTTCGGTTATCAATAGATATGGCTTAAACAACAGCAAATGGGTAATGCTAACACCTCCTCCTAGGATCACGTTTAATTTGCAAATCACCCTGTATACCTACCTCTTCATAGATAATTAGATTAGTAAGAGACCATTTAATAATGGTCCACAATATCCTTTAATGATTATTTATAATTAGGTTTCACTGTGAACATGACGGAGAAAATATGATGCAAACCTGAAAATAGAGTAATGTATAATCAACATAAAACTCACAATTGTTTATATTTTAACCTATTTAATATGGACAATTCAAAGCAAAATACTACACTTTTACGTGAACATACTATGGATTTTATGAGCTTTTGGCTGGTCGACTGGAACGAAACTGTTCCATTTTATTAGTTTCATTTTTTAGATATTTTCCCAATAACTAGAATAATACTGATCCGACCGAGTTTAAATCTGGAACTTTACTGTAAAATTTAGTTTAGAATCCGGTCGCAAAATTTCAGCGATATCTGACGTATAGTTCTGAGAATTTGTTTTAATAATTATTTCAAAATTTTCTAGTAATACTAGCCTTAAGAAATATTACAATCATCTTCGTGTTGGTATTTTTCAACTAACTACCGAGTTTTAATTCGACCAGATCAGTATTTTTCGAGTTATTGGGATAAATAAATTTCAGCTGGTTATAATTCCGAAACTGCTCGGCGGATTTTGACAATTGAGTAACTTATCTGGCGCATTTGGACTCCAAACCTACCCTACAGATTTTAACTATGTATAACTCATTTTGTTGGTGCGAACGGCTGGCCGGACTGAATTACATTTACTCTCGGATTCTTCATCAGTGAGTAGAAACGTTTCAGTTCAGTCAAAAATTACAGACATTTGGGCAATTAGATAGGGACTCTGTTCAGAGGAACAAGCGCGCTAATAATCAGGATCTGCACCATTGGAGAGCATTTCATTACAAACGACAAGCATTAAAGGCAATGATCTATTTATCAACATAAAATCTATTATAGATTTGAATATCCTCAGTATAATTTTGGATAGCTTGAACTCAATATTATTAATCTGTAATGTTATAAATTAATGATTTCTTAGGTGAACGATCCATCCAATCATTTTGTGGCGGGAGTAGCCATTTCAAGTAAAAAACGTCAACCTTATATAATACATACTTCGACAACCGAAATCATAGAAATTCATCTCAGAGAATAATAGATTATAACATAGGTACCATAGAATCGTTTACCCTTTAATCATTCCAGCATAATCGAAATATACGCATAGAATCCCCTTCGAATCAAATTCTGTTAGAACAATGAGAAAACGTTCAGTCAGCAAGCTTTCTCTGCCAAGTTGAACTTTGACATTTTCTTTGAAGCTGTAGATTGAAATGTGCGTCATTCGCTTTGATGCAAATTAGTTTTCGGCACAAATGAACCTGGTCTGTTTCTTCTCGTCTCCATCTTGCCGGAATCAATAATCTCTTTGATATTTTGTAGCCTAACGACGGCGTAACGGCTGACCTAAATCCTCGTCCACTTCCCAGCTGTCTTGACGGTTGGTGGTCATTTATAGCCTACCCGTTGAATGAACACAGAAAATTGTTCTTCTTCACGTGAACGGTTTTTTTTAACGGCTGAATTTGGATGCTTCCGGAAGCTCTTTCTGTTACTTTTCGTAGTCGAGAGCGGGTTGGGTGACTTAAGTCGTTAAATGCATATATAGGGATCGTTGTGCCAGGACGCGGAGGGCAAGGACCCGCAGTGGCGGGAGCGGGGAACCAGAGTTTAATGATGTTCCATTCCTCGATTTTCTTTGACATATCATCCTAGAAAAGAACTAAAAGCTTTTCTTTTCGTGTTTGAGGATTGGCGAAAGTTTCGAGTCCAAAATTATCTCAGATCATCTGTAAGAGAATCTAATCCTTCAAGGAGGACGTATAATCCATTTATATGCTACAAAGTGTTGATTCATATTTGTTGCGTTCCATGACTTCACATTTTGGGAAACGCAGATTTGTTTTTTCTAAACAAAGGAGCTCGCTAGTAAAACTTAAATGTTTTGGGTTAACTGGTTTAGTTTACGATGTGTGGTCTCACCCTTGAAATTAATATTTTTCACAAAAAGATAACTGCAAGTGGAATATCTTGTAAAGTTTCTGCCCTTGTAGATATTTATTACCTATTTCCAGTGAAAGAATGATGTTAAAATTCATTTAACAACTGAAGTGCTAAGAAACGTATCAGTTTCTACACACATTGCCCAGTATGCTATTCCTTTTTGTCTAGACGATTCGAAAACTCCTAGTCTGTGAAAGTCATTTATCAGCTTTCGCTGATAATCCAGACAGCTAGTGAAAATTAGTCCAAATAGGGGGGGGGGGGGGATTCGAGATTTCGAATTTCTAAGATCAAACACGCTAGGATTTCACTGATTGGTGCATTTAGTTTGCATTTCTACTAGTTTTCGTAACCGACAAATGAGAGTATTGTTATAACATATCTGGGGCGGTTTTAAGATCGAACCCCCAATCATTGTTAATATTACCCCCGTTTTCTACCCAGATGAAGGAACCTCCTATTTTCCTTCTATCTGGGCTTTTATGTACATTTTACACTGAAATAACTACTACTACAAATACCACTGTAACTATTACATCTCTTAGTGCAAGAGACATTACTATTCTTGATCTGTTGCGAAACAATAACATTGACTTGTCTTCGTTAGCAACTAAGTAGTCACTTCTTCCCTTTTCATACAGAAGGAAGATTTTATACTGTATCAATATTGCATTGTACAATACTTCGTGCTTGTTATCACATTGTCGGTAACGAGAAAATACATTTTGTTTTTGTGTTAAAAATGCTTTCGAATATTTCACCACTTCCTATCCTCGTTATTGTTATTTTATTACAAGTAACAACTTACACAGTAATCGACGAGATTACTACTGGGTGCTTAAAGTTAAGTATACCCCCTTACTCAGCCCCCTGATAAAACAATCAGGGTGTATAATTATGGTCCTTCGAAATACATTATATCCTGATAAAAGCATCAGGACTCAACATATGATCCATCGAATTCATAACTTCCTGATAAACTAATCAGGATTCAACAATATTTTTTTGAGACTGATATTTGTACTGATAGATTTTATTTTTCCAGGTATGGATTTTACTAAGTATTGGACGATCCTGACAACTAAACTCTTGACTATGAAACTTCTTAAGAATATGTAAGTTTATGGAGATTAAAGCTAATGAAACATTCAGCGTTTTAAGAATGAAGAAAATTTAACGTATAAATTCAACGAAATTAAGGCAACTCCAACAAAAGTAAATTGTAAAATTTCGATCAAAATATTTTATTGATCACAAAGCGAAAAGGCAGTACTACCCAATGGAACTAAAAGAGTTATTCAAACAAAATACTGAATTTTAAGATATCCTGGGAAATAATTAGATATAATATAGAGTGCAGAGCTCCTAGAAAATATTAATATTTTTATTTTCGGAAATTATCGTGAATGGGTATCGGCTGCTCGTTTAGAGAAAAAATATGATGAAAGTTTTGTTTTGCTGGACCCCGTCGCATTGTACTAGGAGGGGTTGGTGTAAAAGAAGCAAAAATTGAGACGTAGAAATTTCGGAAGAAAAACGGAAAAATACCAACATTGATTAAATTCTTAGAAATCAAGATACTGTCGAATATCGAAGAAATGTTGGATCCCATGTCCTTCATTCACGTTAAAAATTATCGATATGATTTGGCTTGAGATAGCCACTGGTCCTTCGACAGATGAACCATTTCTATATCGGTACGTTCATGTATTATACAAATAACTACCGCAAAATTTGGATGGGAATTCTGGATGGTTATAAAAAAAAATTGGGAAAGCAATTGACAAATCATATCTCCAGGAATATTGGTGAGAGTTGGGAATTATATCAATGGATTCAACAAGAGTGCCAAAAATTATTAAACCAAAACCAATAGACCAATTCTACCCAATAATGAACTTATCCGAGATATTCATTCCTCAAATATATAATGCACCAGATATTCATTCCTCAAATCCACTCGGAAAATTATATTCCCATCATCATATGGATTAACCATGGGCATTAAAATATCACCTAAAAAGTATGATATCATATTATTATCCTCATAATTCTACGATAGGTGAAATGAATTGGACATATCATGTCTCTTGTCTCTTATAGGGAAATAAGTTGACATGTATGAACACAGATCATATAATAATTCATAGATGGAATAATTATAGCATTCTGTGAAAACATAGAAGTGCGATTTATTATTAAAATTTTGAAAAATCATATCTCCGAAAGTATTAGCTTTTTAGAGTTAGAAATCATATCAATGGATTCTTATGATATTTTTTTGTTACTCCGAAACCATCTGGCCGATTTTGCCCAACAACGAACTTAGCCGAGATATTTATCTCCCAAACCTACTTCGCAAAATTTCAACTGTCTAGCTCATTTCGTTCGAGAGTTATCGTGCCTATACGGCCGGCCGGACAGAATCACTTTCGACCACGGATTATTAATCAGTGAGTCGAACTAAATCATTTAAGACCATTTTCATCAAAAAATTCGAAAATTTGGGCTAACTGATAAGTTCAATATCTTTGTTTTCGATTAAAATAATTATAGTAGGTATGTTTATTTTATAAGAGTATATAATTTTAATTCCTTCTTTCCTCTTTATGTTGTAATTCAGGCAGTCTCACAGAAACCGAATGAAACAATCGAATTTTTAAATATTCGAACATTCGAATAGTCTAATTGAAGAATTTTTTTATTAACAAAACATTTCAATTGCTTATTATTATTTCGTTCGTTATTGGGCCAAATTGGCTGGATGGTTTCGGAGTAATGAAAACAATTTTTATTTATACATTACAAATTTCGAATTCAATTTTTTTCAAGATGCAATTTCATCATAAAAATCTATTGATATAATTTTCTACTTTAACAAATTATTTATACTTTCGGAGATATGATTTTTCAAAATTTCAATATTAAATCGTAACTTCATCATTTCACATAACGCTGTATCGAAAATCAACGTCAAATTAAATTCGATTATTGAAATATTTGAATGAAATAAAGACGACTATTCGAATATTTATATTTTAAAAATTTCCAGCCATACTTTGGATTATTATCCAATGAAGATTGAATACATAAGATGAAGAACTCTTCCTATTGTTAGCATATTCGAGCTCTCGTCGTTAATGTCTCATTAATTATTATCATACTTCTGGGTAACTTTCCGCTTAACAACTTAATGTAATGAAATATGTTCCATTCAAACAAAAATCGAGAATTAGGACTTGAGCATATATACGTTCATTCTTGCGTATAACATTTTTATCCTCTTCGGCAAATATTACGAAATATTCCATGGAGATTGAATATGTCATTCTTAATTGAGCAGCACCGATGTATGGAACACTGCATCAAAGAATCTCTTTGTGAGCCATCCAGTTTGACGTTTGCATATGACTGAACGTGCCTCATACACCATTAAAATTGCTGTATAACTCACCGCACTATATTTACATTCCATCTCTAATTAAATTATAATTTCGTCATAAATCACTACGTTTAATTGGCACTATGCTCGCGAAATATTACCGCATTCTGATAAGTTGTAGTAAGTGTCATTTTATTCAACGTTTATACAGGGTGAGTCTTTGACCACTGCATTAATTTTAACCAAAGATTCCTCTCATCAAATGAAACACTTTTTTCATTTAACATTTTTCCAAATTCAGCTCAGGTAATAAGATACAGGCTGTTGAAATTTTGAAAAAAAATCAATTTTTATTTTGTAGCTTTGACATCCTTTTTTCGAATAAGATGAATGTTGGCGTAAAGTTTCCTATAACTATGATACATATTTTTCAAATATTAGGTATTTTCTACTTCTACTGGTTTTCTAGTTATGGACTCGTGGATTCATAAAACTAAAGGAAATTAGCATAAAGAAAGCATATGAATTTTTTCTTGAGTCATTTCAAGAATATTCCATCGTTTTAGAACATTATATTATTCTTCATCATTTCTCCTTAAAGGCACCGTTTTCGAGATATTGTTCATTGAATGTTTTGAAATGGAAAACTCCAGAAATTTCACTACTTTTATGGATCCGTTCCTGAGCGTTGGAATCCCGAATCAAGCTGTAAACCACGTTACCATGCCTTATTCTCGTCCGCCAACAATGTCATAGATAATTTATATGCGGGAGTGTATTAGCACATTGTGAAATCTGTAAACGCTTGTAACTTTTTACCTGAACCGAATCTGGAAAAATGGTAAATGAAAAAAGTGTTTCATTTGATGAGAGGAATCTTTGGTTAAAATTAATGCAGTGGTCAAAGACTCACCCTGTATACTGGGTTAGGAGTCTGTTGGTTGCTTAATTTGATGGATATATCGAATCTTCTCAATTCGATATTTTTTTTACTGCACCATCAACGTTACCAAATGTGTTAGTAGTAGTAACGAGTCTTTCGTTAAAAGGGGCCCCAATTTGCTTGGTAAATAAAACATATTATTTATTTGAAATTTATTGAAATTTTTATTTCATTATAAAATACAATGGACACCATTTTTTATAAAATGAAACATCATTTAAATGTCCAACACGGAAACGCTGGCAGGAATGAAGTCGTTGAACCCAATTTTACAAGACTCTCTCACCAAAATCAGGTCGTATGTTAGCAATTACTCTTTCAATATTGATCTGTAAATGGCCGGAATCTGCCGGGCAATTGCTGTAAACCAATTACTTTATGTAACCCCGAAGAAAGAAGCCCAATAGAGTGAAATCGCAGGAACGAGGCGGATAATTTATCGGTCCATTTCTTGAAATAATCGAATCCCCGAATTTTGTTTTCAATAAAGTCATTGTGTCATTGGCTGTATTACAAGTGGCGCCGTCTTGTTGAAGCCACATGTTCTGCAAATCAAGACGAACCAATTCAGGCCACAAAGACGTCTGGGAGATCCTAGTTCTAGTGAACAACGATAAATTGATACAGTTCGGTCTTCACGAACACTATCACGTACGGCAGCAATATTCTCTTCACTTCTTGCATTTTTTGTCTCACTGGCACTGTAACATCATGGAGTGTAAAATATGTTTCAAACTTCTTCACTAAACAATTGTTCTTTTATCCGGACGATTGTAACGACCAACCATTGAAGTTAAAGCATGTAAAGTTAGACTTACAGATCGCGATTTTTGGCGCTCTAGTTCCTCGGAACTGAGTGCTTATCAATTTGCCCAAATGTCTGTAATTTTGGAATATTTCGATGAAAATGGTCTTAAACGATTTGGTTCGACTCACTGATCAAGAATCCGTGGTCGGAATTTATTCTGTCCGGCCGGCCGGTCCGGCCGGTCCGGCCGGCCGGTCCGGCCGGCCGTAGGCACGATAGCTCTCGAACGGAATGAGCTAGAGAGTTGAAATTTTCAGAGTAGGTTTGGGGGATGAATATCTCGGCTAAGTTCGTTATTGGGCAAAATCGGACAGACGGTTTCGGAGTAACAAAAAAAAAAAAATTTTTTTACGAAACAAATTCCAAATCAAATTTTTTTTAATAAGCAGTTTTATCATAAGAATCCATTCATATCATTTTCAACTCTAACAAGCTAATACTTTCGGAGATATGATTTTTTAAAATTTCAATGTAGATCGTATTTCACAGATTGATATAATTATTATTCTATGTATGAATTCTCATAATGTCAACTAAATCGATACAAGTTCTCGAAGTTCCGACCTCGGGAATTTTCCTTGCTAAAAGTCTGTCTGAGAAACGTCAAAATGAATCCGTTAGACGGGGTGCGGGAAATTTTTCGCAACGAAATGGCCGTTCTAGGCAGTTTTCGGGACTGAACGTTGACGAGAAGCGAAGATAAGGGTAAAAAACGGTCAAATAAACCTCCATGTGGCGATTTTATGTCGAAAAGTGAAAATTAAGAATATCTATCCGCGGTTAGTACCGACGTTTTATTCTAATACCGGAGATCGAGAGGATCCTTCGAGGAGTCCGATAGTGTAGATGTATAGATAGTGGATATCTCGGTTTCGGACGAGGGAAGGCGGGTTCGAAGCCCATCAAGGGAATTATACTTTTTCGTGTTTTTTTTTCAATTTTTATCGCAATATTAACTTCGAATAACGGTATATCTGCCGACTTTAAGTAAGGGTGTTTTCCTTTTTTTTTTCTGAGCATATATCGCTGAAAATAAACCATTACTATACGGGGTGTTCTTTTTTTCACGGCACAATTTGCCACGATTGAATTGATTCGTGCCACAAACAAACCGTTATCTAAATAGGAACCTTGGATGGATTCTTATAATGTATTTTTCGGAAATCTCTATACAGGGTGTTTTTCTTTTAATGTCAATTGCAGATTGCTGTTTTTAACGCTATGAACATACCCTTTCATTTTTTCGTGTTGGAAAATATACTTTCGAGGCATACATCGTTGGAAATAAACCATTACTATACAGGGTGTTCATTTCCTCGCGGCATCGATTATTTTCAAATGCAAGCGTTTTAAGTAAAATGTCACTTCGAGATTTCTATCGCGAGGAGAATTCTCAACTTTGTAAAACCGTTGCGAAATGATAACCGCTGCTATACAGGGTGTCTTAAGAAATATGTCAACTCCGAAACTTTACGTGTATGTATTTCAGTGGAACCCAAGGCGGCTCAGATTCACAATTGGACCCTGTAGGGGGCGCTAAAATCGATGTATAGGAACTCGGAAACAGGCGGATCGATTTTGATGAAACTCTGTGATTTTCTTTCGGCGTATCTCTGATTCACAATAGCATCCTGTAGGGGCGCCCCGATCGATCTATAGGAAACGGCTCGAACGATTTCGATTAAACTTTGTGTGCGTATTTGAATGGGCCTCAGAGTCACAATAGGAACTCGGTAGATAGCACTGTGTTCGGTTTATAGACTCTCGAGAACGACCGGACCGATTTCGTTGAAACTTTCTGTGTGTGTGTGTCTGAGGAAGTCTCGGAAAAATGTAGATCTACCGGAAAATGTAGATCTATCGGAAAAATGTAAATCTACCGGAAAAATGTAGATCTGCCGGAAAAATGTAGATCTACCGGAAAAATGTAGGTCTACTGGCTAGGTAGATCTGCGGGCCCACTAGTTATTATTCTATCTATGAATTCTCATAATGTCAACTTGACAGAAGGGAATATTGTAACTTCAAAAATATTGGGGTTGAAATACTCGTATTTTAGCGATGCAACGGGGACCTCAACCGAAAATGTTTGAAAATATTACGTAAATATTGAAAGCATAATTCTGTAGTTTGGTGAACGTAGATCAGGAAATTTTTGATCGATTACAAGGTAATTTATTATTACTTATCTAATAAACCATTATTTGAATTGAATTTCCTTTATGATGCAGTGATATCATATGAATACATTGATATAATTCACAACTCTGAGAAACCAATACCAGATATAATTTGTCTGTTTGAACTAGAGCGCCAGAAAGCTCCTGTCCACAGGGCTTGAACCCATTTTCATAATAAATATACTGATTTTGGAACCGCTCTACTGGGGGCTAGCGTGATAAGGGATTTTGGTCTGAAGCTTGATTTTCAGTCAGAATGTTTCATATATTATTATATCAAGGATAGAGATCTGAAAATGTCGGGATTTATTCAAAGAAACTCCAGAATGTTTTTCATCGATATATTCAAGATTCTTTATTGTACCCATGTGCATTTTTGAATATCTATGCTTTGGTTGTGTTGAGTTCAACATTATAAGAGAATAGGGAATAATAGGGATAATTTACTTCAATCTGTGGCTTGGTGATGGGAATTCTTCATTGCATTTGTTGAAAAACTAAATAATTCGATGGTTTTTTCTGAGTTTCTTCTCCCAAACTCTGGATGAATAAATAAAATAAAAAATTGTAATTGTCTTGGAATTTCTTCTGCTTCAGAAACACTAGATATTTGTCACATGCAATATATAGAACAATGTCGCCTAACAGTAATGAAACAACATCAACGATAAAACAACTTTCTTGTAACGTTTCAGAAAGAAAATCACAATCCTTCCTCACTAAGCGAAAATCTTCAGAATTATTTGTTGTTGAATATTGTTGTTGTTTAATCGTTGATATAGTTTCATTACTGTTTATTAGTCAAAATTGTTCTATATATTGCTTCTGAAAAATATCTATTGTTTGTAATTATTATTGAATCTTATTCTCTGGGCTTTATTTCCCATACTCTGAAAAATATATAAATGAAATAAATTATTTTTTAATTGTTTTGAAATTGTTCTTGCCTTAGAAATACTAGATATTTGTCAGAAGCAATATAAAGACCAATGTTTCCTAATAAACAGGAACGAAACACCACCAACGATAAAAGAAGAACAATATTCAACAATAAATAATTCCGAAACGTTAGCTTAGTGTCTGATTTAGGCTATGAAACGTTACAAAAAAGTTCTTTGGTAGTGCTTCGTTATTGCTTATTTATTAGACAATATTGTTTTATATATACTGCTTCTGACAAATATCTAGTGTTTCTAATGCAGAAGAAATTTTAAAGCAATACAATTTTTTTATTTTACAGATATTTTCAGAACTTGGGAGGAAAAACCCAGAAATATCAATCGAATTATTTTGTTAATCTACAAAAGCACTTTCCTACACTCGGTTTACATGGGAATCATGCGCGAGTGATTGCTACAATTGTAATTCCAGCAATAATTCCCTGAAATATTCAATAAGTAGTTCTGAAAAAATAGCTTCGTACCATTTCACATCTCCATTTTCCACAACAAAACAATTTTTGAGACATTGTTTATATGGCGAAATTACCTTTATTTTAGTGGCAAAATACGCCCCCAAGAAATGTGTCGTACTCGGGAAACACCCCGTATATAAAATCTATTATTATAATGGATTGAATACCAACATATTATGTTTCTTCAATCATCGGTGTTCAGAATATCATTAATATCAAATGAATCATTAAAATGCTAATTGATTTTTGAACGAAAACTAAATATGTACATGGATTATATTTTTCGGCTAAATTGTTCATTCTATTTCATATCATTTCATAGAAGTTTATAACTCCATTTATGTTATGCATGATTTAATATCTCTTCATGCGTTTCCTGACATTGGATAAATATAACGTGATACTCAATTTAGTGCGGTTTCAAATGTAAATACCAATTTCGAGAAATTCAACCTATTGAAATTGAATAACATTGTTTCGGGATATACACTACGTATATTAGCATAAGTTAATTGAAATTGGTCGTGTGTCAATATTATTATATTCATAATTGACTATAATATTGATGCAATTCATGTGAAGTACCTCCATTATACAGTCGGGGATATGTGTAGTCTGTGTATTCATAATACAATTTCAATCAATCTGCACAAAGAGTTTGGTGGATTATATCGTTATGTCCTAGTCAATGATTAGGTACATGGAAACGTCCTCTGTTGTTATTACAGATATAAAAAATAAACATTAAAAGGAGGTATATTCATCATTGAATGGTTTCTTTCTGGGTTTTCTCTCCCAAACTGTGAAAAATATCTATAAAATAAAAAATTAATTATTTTGTGATTTGCTTCTGCGTAAGAACCACAAGATATTTGTCTGAAGCAATCAATTGAACAATGTTGCCTAACAAATAGCAACGAAACAACATCAACGAAGAAACAACTATATCGTAACGTTTCGGAGTCTATATCAGACTCCTTCTTCAGACGCTTAACGAAAAAATCTTCAGAACTATTTTGTTGATTGATTCTGAGAATCGAGGATTGTCACATTAACAGTATTTGAAATCATGGCTAACATAGTTTTACTTTGTACAGAAATTTCCAAACTCCACCTCCTTTTTCAATAAATTCAGCCAAATATGGTCAATACCAATTGAGCAATTTGCAAAATTGCATTCTCTGTTCAATAAAATACAAGTTGACTCCTTAAGTTTCCTTTTAATATAATCAGTTTCTGTCATCAGAATCCTTGTATTACTCCAATCCATCATGTGATCTCCTTGGAATGTACATACATGTTCTGCTATTTTTGATTTCTGTCTCTATTTCTCAAGTTATTCTTATGCTCTGACTTTGTTACTTCTAGTGGTCTTGATGTTTCTCCTGTGTATGATTAACCACAAATACAAGGAATAATATATACACAATTTTTTGATTTTTGTTTCTCATTAATGGGTTTTGTCTTCGTTGTTTATGTTATTTTATAGATATTTTTCAGAGTTTGGGAGAGAAAACCCAGAAAGAAACCATTCAATGATAAATATAAAAAAACTATAATCAAACAACGAAAATAACTTTTTATCGTAAATTTTCAGTTTCGATTTAAGGAGGTTAACTGACTAAAAGGTTCATGAATTGATACAAGTTAGCAGATTGCTTAGAGCAGATCGTCCAAGCACAAACCCCTGCGTATGTTTGTTAATCAGTTTATGCACATGCCTTGTAAGTTATTTAATGTTTCTCATCCTCGCTATTGTACATTATAAACTGATCGGACTATTGTTGGCCGAATTTCAGAAGACAGTGTGCATAACTCTGGATAAACACTGATGGAATTCCATCCAGGACAATCATCTTGTTTCAGGGAATATAAAGGGTGATTCCAAATTAGACGTGAACCTTGGAAGAGGTGTTAGTACGAATCATTTGCTGTCATTTGAGCCATATTTATTGATAACCGAAAATCAACAGTTTCCTAGAAATTTGAGTTCTTGGGGGTTAAAAGATTTCTCACCTTAGTTCATTATAATTTTGGATCATTTCTATCAAAAAAGGATATGACATGTGTGAAAAAAGTAAAACTATGCTATATTAGATGTCGAAAAGAATTAGTATATTTTGAAAGGGGATATAAGAACGAAAGAATGTAAAATAAGGTATCAAATATTTTTTTATTGCAACTATACTCGGAATATCATTAGAAAATGTATTCATAAATTATGTTCAGGACCTCCACCATTCCTTATCCAAGCACGCACTCTCTATCTAATTTCTTCAGTTGTTACTTCCCGCCTGAAATTTACTCCCGCTGCCTTTTATTACACATTAAATATTTTTTATGCCGGATCTTCAGAAGGTTGCTTCTAAAAAATCTGCTGAAACGAAACTAGTGAATGCATTCTAACGACGATTTTTTTGAGAGAATGAAAAAGGAACTTGTCTTGTTTTTAAAACAATTTTGGCATACATAAAGTTTGGAATTCGAAAGTTACAGGAAAATTGATATCATAAATTAATTTCTCTTTTATTCATATTATACCACATTTCAAATTATACGAATCCTTGTTCAACATATTAAACAACATGGTTTTGATTTTTTCATACATATCATAATCTTTTCTGATAAAAGTAACCGAAAATTATAATCAAATTTGGTCAACGTAGAAAAAATTTAGAAAAATGAACTGGAAGAGGAATATTTTAAAAATCACCAGAACTCAAATATCTCGGTATCTGTTGATTTTAGGTTATCAATAAATATGGCTCATAAAACAGCAAATGAGTCATTCTAACACCTCCTCCAAGGTTCACGTCTAATTTTCAATTACTCTGTATAGCTTGTTTAATTTCCAGCAGAAACATTCAGTTATAGTATTAAGAAGAAGGTGACTATAGCTTATTGTTAATAACTAAAAGATAAACGATGTTGTGACGCATTGTCATTATTCCATAAGCATTATACTCTGCCTAGATCACTGCCAAGACAACAATTTCAATCAAACAAATTACACAACATAAAACACTTAAACTATCGACATAAAGGTGCGAAAACCTCTTCATAATACGCGAAACAATTACGCAAACATATCAAAACTAATCGTTAATCATTTTGGACACTAAAATTGTCTCATTACCACCACGAATCCTTGCCAGACAGCAAATCCTCCTGGTTGAAATACGCGCTTCAAGTTATCACATACTAATATTATTTAATCTGCCTGTTCCGCGCCATACAACTTTATTATTATGAATATATAATTATAATTTGGTCGGGAAATTTGGCAGCGCATTCAAAACACATAAAAGCGAAACTGGAACGAGTGGAAAGAATCAGTTTTTTGACCCGGGAAGCGATCGCCCACTAGATGTGTATACGTTTGTGATGTATGCAAGTGATTCGATGTTGGGTTTATATCAAAGTTGCGGAGCGATGCCAGGCCTGGGAATTCGCGTGGATCGACATCTGTTGACCTATATCGAAATGAATTTTTTCTATTGCATGTCGGAAAGAAATTCGAAGTGGAAAATTGGGAGAGCACTGACGTGAGGTCAGTCTGCTTTGGCTGGCTTTTTAAATTCACAGCCAAGGTGGTCACCCATCCAGGTACTGAACTTACCCAAGGTTGCTTGACCGAAAATCAACAGTTTGCAAGATATATGAGTTCAGATGATTTTTAACAGATTTCTCACCCTCATCGTTAATTTTTTCTACGTTAACTGAATTTAATTATTATTTTGGATTATTTTCATCAGAAAAGAATATGATACGTATGAATAAATCAAAACTATGCTGTATAAGATGTTGAAAAATAATTAGTATGATTTGAAATGTGGTATGTGAATAAAAGAAGATCAATTTATAATATCAATTTGCCTGCAACTTTTCAATTCCACAATTTATGTATGCCAAAATTATTTTGAAAACTTGTCAAATTCCTTCTTTATTCTAAAAAAAATTGTTTGAATGCATTCACTAGTTTCGTTTCAGCACATTTTTTAAAAGCAACCTCTTGAATGTCCAGCATAAAAAATAGTGAATGTGTAATCAAAAGGCAGCGATAGTTAATTTCAGGCGGAAGGTAACAACTGAAGAAATCAGAAAGAGGGCACCTGCTTGTATACGGGATGGTGGAGTTTATTTCGAAAATTATTTATGAATACATTTTCTCATGAAATTTCTAGTTTAGTTGCAACTTAAAAATATTTAATACGTTATTTTTCTTTATTTGCTTCAAATATCCCCTTTCAAATTATACTAATTCTTATTCAACATCTAACACAGCATGGTCGTTTGGCCGATTATGCCTACGAACAAGCTCAAATGTCGCATTTAGATGCACAACCGACCCTAAAAATTACAAGCCGCTATCTCTTTCCATTCTCAGGTTATCGTGACATATACAATAATTTCTTGGAAATTTAATGATACAAACTTTCACTAATGTCTAACATAATTTCACTGAGGTCTTTAGATTTGTATTCTACAACTATACTCATCAAGTTTCAATTCGATCGGATTTGTATTGGTTGTAAACAAATTTATTACTCGGAAACCATAGGGCTGATTATGCCCATTAACCTCGTATTGGGACGCACCACCTACCCAATTCAGCATCTTTTTCCGTTCTCAAGTTATCGTGGCAACGAACGGCCACGAATCACATTTTTCCTCGAATTCTTCATCAGGGAGTCGAATCCAATCGTTTGAGAACATTTTCTGCAACAATAACAGACATTTGGGCAAAATGATAACGCGATGTTCCCCAGAACATACGCGCAAAAACTGACTACTATCTCTTGGTATCCTAAGCTGTTTGCTGTTTGCTGTTTGATTGCTGCGCCTTCTATTGGGCTGATTGCGACCCTAAACCATCCAGAGACCCACTCAAAGATACACACAAAATTTAATCATAGTCAGCACCCTTTTACGTGTAATATATGTTTATTCGATGCTCATCATTGAAACCAAAAGCCATGGTACGAATCACTGATCTTCAAAGTTGCCCTTTCTGATGTTGCAACAAAGTCTTACTCTCCATGTCTATAACAAGAACTGTTAATCAAACATGACGTTTGCCTGGTACGATTCAGTCCGTGTATTTTCAAAACACGTCATTAATTAAACGTCACTACGGTGTAAGTGCAACTTCATCAAATGCTGCATCAGTTTCAATTATCGGAATTCATTTGTGTCACGTCTGTTAATTAAGCCGTCTCGTTCATCAGTGGGCCCCCAAACTATCTTCTTCGAAAATAAACTCTGGTTTCCTAACAGGTTGACATGAAGGAGAGTTGTGTTAATAGGGGATTTGAAAGGAGCTTAGAGTTCAAAGGAACTGTTCGATATTTTTGTCGTGCTTGTTCCGCTGAATGAGCGCCTATCATTAAGCCAAAAATGTCTGTTATTTTCGAATTTATGGATGAAAATGGTCTTGAAGGTCTAGTTTCGAATCACTGATGAAGAATCAGAGGTCAACCATAGTTTCGAAAGAAATTGGTTAGAATGTTGGTTTGCTCGAAGTCCAAATGAACCGGTTAATGACAAGAATCCGCCCAGTGGTTTCGATGTTATAGTCACCTGAAAATTTGTTTCCCCAATATCTCCAAAATACGAATTTAAACTCGGTGGTTGGTTGAAGAATACGAACACAAAGACAGATTGAAAAAATTTGCAAGGATCACATGACCAGAAAATTTGAAACAAAATATTTTCTGTTCTGTGTTTCACAAACCATCCATCAGATATCGATGAAGTTTGCGAGAGCCTTCAAAACCTTATTTTACAGTCAACTTCATATGTTCATGAATTATATCGGCTCTATATTGTAGGAAATATTCCTTTTCCTGGAGACTCTTCATTTTTCAAGTTATTTGAATTTTTGGTCAATAATTTTTTTTGGAAATGATCCTCATCTCTTCTGCTTTCAAAAAAACCTTACTTATATGTTCAGTGTAGAGTAGTACCTACAAAATTAATTGTTTTGCGATGGTAAGTCGAAAAACTTTCAAAAAATCGAAATAACAATGTATTCCAGTAACCATAGACTTTTGGACCATGGTTCACTGGACCAAATCGTTGCAAATGATCTCTTGTATAACCCCGTTAAAAGATCACGTCGAATTGCCAAACAGCTTGTATATACAGGGTGTCTCATAATTTGACCGACAAGCTTCTAGTGGATGTTCTAGACATTATTTAAGACACTTTCGAGCCACATCATATAATATAAAAATGCTTCGTTGAGAAGCTTGAGCCCTTTGAGCATGACGTCCAGGCAACACTTTGTCACATATCTCCAAAATGGCCTCACTCAATTTTTTTTCAAATTTTACACATTGGCTAATATCAAATATATACACTATATTTCATTAGGTTCAACAATGACTCGGCTTTCGTAAATCGTAGTACTACTTACTATATTTTGAAACTGCTGTATTTCGAGTTGTACAACAAGGTATTCAAATGTCTTCTGTAGGCTCATTTCTTGAGAATTTCGAAAAGTGGGGAATTCCATAGGTACGTCTGTTCGTTTAGAAGTTTTTCTGTCGGGTTATTTAGGTACTTTTATCTTTTTGGTGCTCTAGTTCCTCGGAACTGAGTGCTTATCAATTTGCCCAAATGTCTGTAATTTTCGAATTTTTCGATGAAAATGATCTTAAACGATTTGGTTCCACTCACTGATCAAGAATCCGTGGTCGAAATTAATTCTGTCCGGCCGGTCCGGCCGTCCGTAGGCACGATAACTCTCGAACGGAATGAGCTAGACAGTTTAAATTTTCAGAGTAGGTTTGGGAGATAAATATCTCGGCTATTTCGTTATTGGGCAAAATCGGACAGAAAGTTTCGGAGTACCAAAAAAAAAATTTTTTTTTACAAAGCAAATTCCAAATTAAATTTTTTTCAATAAGCAGTTTTACCATTAGAATCCAATGATATCATTTTTAACTCTAACAAGCCTCTAATCAAGGCTCATCTAAATATACACTGTGGAATGTGTCAAAATTTCATGGTCAACCGTGAGACTTTATAAAAGTGAATGGAGTATATGTTTCTGTTGAAAATTCACGAGCGACTACATTAAAATGCCTTGATGCATCATCATCCACATTGCATTTCCAACTCCCAATGCAAGTTACCCATAAGCAACAAAATTTCAAATGGAAATTGTTGAAAAATATGCATTTCATAAATGCGCAAATCCATTGATCAATCATAGATCGTTACTTTTCGATGCAAATCTATAGAATTTGAATCCCGTATAGAGAGCCTGTCAAAGTAACCTTGTCTGTTGATATTATTCAGTGACTGAAATTGAGATTAATAGTGAATCAATTCGCAGCAACGAATAAATCGCTTAATTAGATAACATCATTGAGTTAAGTAGTTTCCACCCTTTATCGAGTAAATCCGAACACAGAGATTTGGAAAATATAGATTACTGACAGTAGTGCGCAAAAGTCAGGTTTATCGAACTCTACAGAGATCCTGCGGGAATTATGGGAACCCCTCCTCGAAAATAGTTCGTTTTGATCAGCTGTTCTGCGTGGCAATGTCCCTGCAGTTATTTATTCAAACTTCCCAGAAAGCATGTCGTATGAGGAGTGTATTGAACCCGTTAGTTGATATAAATAAAAATGCTCTAATTGATTTATTATCTGAAAAGCACATTAATACGGTACTCTACTCTCCGGATAGTTGTTTTGCAACCGGCAAGATATTTTGCACCAACGATGATAGATGTTTGGATGTGAAATAATCCAATCAGCGCAGGGTTCTGTTATCCCAATTTATTGACTGCTCGAGTTCTTTGGCACATCCAATTAATCGTGATAAATCCATTAGATTTAAATATATATTTGTGTTTACGATTATTTCGTGGAATTGGGGTATATTCCGTGTTGTTCGCTTTCGAAGTGAAATTGTTCCATGTGTTCTGCTTTCTCATTTTCAAATGATAAGCTTTAGTGACCGGGTTAAAAATGCACTCTACCTGAGTTGTCAAAGTTATACCCCTATGACACTATGCATTTTTTTATGTCTATATGTGGGCCTATTTTCATGGCTATTTATTGGCTGAATTTCCCCCAATTATGATGCAGTTCCATCATAAGAAACGAATAATATCATTTCAAAGTCTGAGAAAGCAATACTTTCGAAGTTTTTTAACCAAAAATGAACTGAACCATTGTCCATGGTAAATTTACCATGGTAAATTCGAATTAAGAGTGTCCAATACTGGGGGATGGACAACATAATTTACCATAGTAAATTAATGATAATAATGATAATAATGACTTTACGTCAGTGCTTGAACCAATTTTTTACAGTTAAAACTGAGCCCCTTCCCCTTCCCGACCTCAGATCGCCCGTAAATTATTTTTCCTATAATTTTTGCGCGTATGTTCTGGGGAAATTCGCGTTATCATTTTGCCCAAATGTCTGTAACTTTCGAATTTTTTGACGAAAATGGTCTTAAACGATTAAGTTCGACTCCCCAATGAAGAATTCGAGGTCAAATTTGATTCTGTCCGTCCGGCCGTTGCCGCGATAACTTGAGAACGAAAAGAGCTAGCGACTTGAAATTTTCAGGGTGGGTGGCGCATCCCAATACGACGGACAAGTTCGTTAATGGGAATAATCGGCCCAGTGGTTTCCGAGTGATAATTTTGTTTTCAACCAATATGAATCCGATCGAATTGAAACTTGGTGAGTAGTTGTAGAATATGAACCTAAGCACGTTTGTGTATTTTGTGCGGAACGTATGGCTAGAAAATTATTCAAAAATTTAAAAAAAAATTGAGACTTGAGAACGGAAAGAGATAGCGGCTTCAAGTTTTCAGGTTAGGATGTGCACCAGAACGCGACATTTCAGTTTGTTTATGAGCATAATCGGCCGAACGGTTTTAGAATTATAGCCATCTGAAATTTTCTGAAATTTGGTGGTTTTTTGTTCCTCATTAACTCAAAAAATACTGAACCGATTGAATTCAAACATGGTTATTAGTTGTAGAATGCCAACGCGGAAATGTTTGCAAAATTTGGTGAGGATAGCATTTGTAGAAAATTTTTAATAAATCATTGAAAATAAAAAAAAATTCTATATATCAATAACTAATCGTTTGAAATTGCTAAAATTTCGCAAGAGCCTTCATAACCTAACTCTACTGCCAAGTTTCAAGTTTTAATACGATCGGTTAAATACTGTTGGAGATTCGAGCATTCTTGTGTGTAGTTCAGTAGATGGGTGACCGTTGCCTCGATAACTTTAGAACGAAAGGAGATAGGGACTTGCAATTTTCAGGGTAGGTTGCGTATCCGAAAGGGAGAGTTGATTTCGTTTTTGAGCATAATCGGTCTAACGGTTTCCGAGTTATACCCACCTGGAATATTATTTCCTTGATAACTGAGAAAATAAATATTCGATCGAATTGAAGCTTGGTAACTAGTAGTAGAAAATCAACATAAAGACGTGTTTAAAATTTTGTGAGAACCGTACCTCTAGAAAATTTGAACAAAATGACGAAAAAAAAAATTTTAAGAACCGTACCCCTAGAAAATTTCAAAAAAATCAAGAAAAAAAAATTGGTTCAAGCTCTGACGTGAAGTCAGAAGCTTTTGCGCCAATGTTCTATTGTCCATTCATCTGTATTGGACACCCTTAATCGAATTTACCATGGTAAATTATGTTGTCCATTCTCATGTATTGGCCACTTAATTCGAATTTACCATGGTAAATTCGAATTAAGAGTGTCCAATACAGGAGAATGGACAACACAATTCACCATGGTAAATTCGATTAAGGGTGTCCAATACAGAAGAATGGACAATAGAACATACGCGCAAAAGCTTCTGACTTCACGTCAGTGCTTGTTGTTATATCATTTTCCTTTTAAAACAGGTTTCATTCTACTATTTTTTTCGGTTTCAAAAATTATCGACCCTGGTCTATTAGTTCCGATGAAGACGAAAATATCATATTTTCGTCTCGAAACATTCCCGAGCTTATCAGATAGTAAAAGCGACGCACCGGATCTTCCCCAGGGCTTTTTGTCGGTCATATTTCAGACATTTATTTCTCTTCTCTGAAATCCCGTGTCAACGACCATATCCCTTCTGCGAGATGTCATCTAGCCAGGGTGAAATCGAAGCTTCTCGCGAGACGAACCTTAAATATAGATCCGCATCACGGTTCAACGCTCTTCCTTCGGATTGTTGGCGGTTTAATTGTCCCGTATGCCGAAATTGCATGCAGTAATTTCTTGGTCAAATGTCAACGCGAACCGGAGAGTGCAACTGCCAAAGGCGTAGGTAGATGTAATTAGAAAGTAGGTACACAGTGTGCACATGGGAATTGTTCATTGTGGATGCGAAACGTTGAATTTTTGCTTACAAAGTGCAGGAGGTTGTTAGAGGTTAAAGGCTGGTTTATGCTGGCTGGTAACTTTAACTTAACCCTAAACTTATATATATATTGTTTATACTGAGACTAAATAATCCGTTTACTTATTAATAATAATAATAATTAATAAGTTCACGGATTCTTTAGTCTGATTATAAGCCATAACACAAAAAATAGGATTAAGTTAAAGTTACCAGCCAGCATAAACCAACCATAAGTCTTGATAAAGATAACTTGCCAATAAGCCAAGTTGTTCGATGCGATGTCTCGGATGGAATATATCCGAATATATTGATATGATAATTTAAATAATGCCCTTATTTTGTTTCTGAATTATATTCAAATCAGATTATTAACTCTTCTGAGGGTTCTGGAAACACAATCTAATACTTTTAGCGCGTATGTTCTGGGGAACATCGCGCTATCATTTTGACCAAATGTCTGTAACTTCCGAATTTTTTGACGAAAATGGTCTCAAACGATTTGGTTCGACTCCCCACTGACTGAAGTCAGGAGCTTTTGCGCGTATGTTCTATTGTCCATTCTCCTGCATTGGACACCCTTTATCGAATTTACCATGGTAAATTCGAATTAAGAGTGTCCACTACAGGAGCATGGACAACATAATTTACCATGGTAAATTCTATAAAGGGTGTCCAATGCAAGAGAATGGACAATAGACCATACGCGCAAAAGCTCCTGACTTCACATCAGTGCTTGAATCAATTTTTTCTTCACCAATCATTTTAAAATCTCGGAAAACTAATCTATTTAATATATTTTCAAAAACTTTCATCCATTGTCTCATGTTTCCATGGATCTTTCTTTATAATTCGAAAATGCACACTCTAATTTTATCTTTAATACATAAAATGATAATATATAGAACTGGCATTGGAAAAAAGTGGGAAATCCCTGTGGACAGGAGATTTGGCGCTCTTGTTCAAACTTTGAAGTCATATCTCCGAAAGTATTGGTTTCTCAGATATGGGAATGGTATATGGCAGAACTGAACCATGAAAGAATTTAAATTTACTTTGCATCTTATCTTTATATGACGGCCCAATTTTGGCTACAAGTGTTTTATAACTATCAGGAGTCATTCTGAAAAATTGAGTAAATGAAATTGTCAGTTTTATTGAAATGAAATAAATCTAATGTAATCAGTCCAGAGAGAATTCAAACCAGAATACTTATGTGGGAAATCTCAAATTGTGTTACTAAGGGATAACTACATGTACATTAGTTGGAAATCCTGTTCGGAATCTTCCATAATTAGAGAATGACTCGTAAGTTATGCTCGATTTCCTTCTACTATCCATTTTTGACTTACTAACAAAATATTTTCAATGTACGAATTATATAAACAAACAAGAACAGAAATAAATATGACGTCTCTTGTAGGTAGATAAGATGACATGAATAAACAGTGAACACAGATAGAACACAGACAGCACAGACAAATAGAATTCGCATTTTGTGAAAACATAGAAGTACGATGTATTATTAAAATTTTCAAGAATCATATATCCGAAAGTATTTACTTGTAAGAGTTGAAATTGATATCAATGGATTTGTATGATGAAACTGCATCTTAAAAAAATTGAATTTGAAATTTGTTATGTAAAAAACTTTTTTTTTTCGTTACTCCGTAACCATCTGGCTGATTTAGCCCAATAGCGAACTTGACCGAGATATTTATCTCCCAAATCTACTCTGAAAATTTTAACTGTCTAATTCATTCCGTTCGAGGGTTATCGTGCCTATCGAATCGATTTCGAGCACGGATTATTGATCGGTGAATCGAACCAAATCGTTTAAGACCATTTTTATCCAAAAATTCGAAAATTTGGGTGAATTGATTAATTTGAATTGGTTTTAGAATATCTCCAGTGAAATAAAAACTGGAGTATCAGCTATGATTCAATAGATATAATATAATTTTCAGAGTAGATTGGAGGAATTAATATCTCGGATAAGTTCGTAATTGGGTAGAATCGTTCTGGTGGTCCTGGATTAATAATTTTTGGCACTTTTTTTTATATGACGGTTTTTTTTATTTAATTTCTTTTATGGTCCATGAATCTATTGCTATCATTCCTAACTCTGATAAACCAATACTTTCGGAGATGTGAAATGTCAAAGTTTGAACAAGAGCGCCAAAGCGCATGTCAATAGGGCTTTCCCTCATTTTTATAATTTACAATTTCTCATCAGATACAAAACAAGAACCAGAACTAATTGTACAAGTTTTTCGGGTTCTTCAGATTAGCTGAGAATGGATATTAGAAACCAATAAGGAAAATTGAATATTCACGAATAAATTACCGAATGTCTTTGATTGCTTCCCGAATTGAGGACTGGGAAAGACTAAGTTCATAGATAAAATACCAGCAAACTCCATACCACTAATAGCTCTGCTGATTATATTTCTGTTATGTCTAATCATAGATGAATCACCTACATTCTAGACTTGGAACCTAGTAAACTAGATTAGATTAAGAAGTCCCTTCATCATTCTGAGTCCTCTTTCTCCGCCAATCAACCTTAAGATGACTGGCCAGGTGGAACAAGAAGTCAATTTTACAGTTAAGAATATAGGTACCGTTTTTTATTGCGTATCTGTCCATTCTGTGTAGATGTTTTGAAAGAATTATGCAATCTCTTTCTCTGCCTCTCGTGGTTTTTACGACCAGCCTTCGTCACCTTCGCGATTGGACTGAGTTCAAGTTGAATACAGCGGAAACGACATCTTGAACTTCTTCAGTTGTTGAGAGGTTGATAAGACGTTTTATTAAGATATTGACACAATTTGTTGCAAAGTCGTGTATGTGCATTTCAAGATTTGAATGTTGCGTTGATATTGTTTATTTATTTATTGATTTAACATTCGGAACACAAACAGGTCAGAGACCTATGAACAGTATCCACATATTACATTGTTGATTGAACAATCGTTTTAAGCAGCCTAAAAATTTCTAGAATGAAACATTTAACTTTAAATTCTTGTGATTAGCTGTTTTTGAATAATACGTTAAATATTCTTGTAAAGTTTTCCAAGTTGATTAAGTTTTGTGATTTTTTTTTTAATACAGTAATCTATTCGAATCTGATTCAATATCGCTTTCCTGATTCTTTGGAATTGAGGTATACTTCCAATATACCTTGAAACGATTTTCTGAGGTTTAACATTTCAGTTTATTGACACTAAGACGGAAGTTACACGGTCTTGTATCAGTCTGGTATCAGTCTGGATTAAGTATTGAAATGTTGAAAAATTATATCTCCGAAAGTATTGATTCGTTAGAGTTGAGAATTACATCAATGTATTACAGACATTTGGGCAAATTGATAAGCACTCTGACAACAAGAGCGCCAAAAATTGTCTTTGATTTACCGAATCTATTCCAAATTAGAGACCTTCACGGTATTCATTTGAAGCGAAAGTTTTCGAGTAAATGCTGGTGATTTAATTAAAATATACTAGTTGTATTTCGCCTGATTTGCTTGCCGTATTACGAGTTCTGTGCAACTGCTACCAGGGAGTGATATCGGAACAAATTATCCTTCAAAAAGTCTCACATCTTCCCGCAAAATTTTTTTTCTACGCCTCTGGTACATTATGCCATGTAGGGAACTATGGAAACCTAATAATATACTGCCGAACTTAAGGACAATACCCTTTGTAAGTGAATGTACTTAATGGAACCGCACGTGTAGTATTCATTACCAGTTTTGGTAGTCATTATGTTCAACATCTGTTAAATACGTTTTGAATATTTTTAGTACCACGAATGTTTTGACTGAAGAAATTGCAACGGAAAAAAGAGGATCAATGAGTCGCGTTTTTTGAACCATATTATTTCGGAAAAGTTCATCGACCCATACAGAAGGAATACAGTATTTAATTCACAGATGCTGGGTAAGGATGTTTTTCAGACGGGAATTCGAATTTTGGTTGGTTGATTTAGTTTTCATGGAAGTTATGAACCCACAAATAGAAAAATGAGTTTTCAAGCGTAGAAAATATAAGGTGTCAATGAGTGGCTGAGATATGTTATTTGATGACAATTGAATGATTAAGTTTTAAGGTTTCTTCATTATAGTTGATACTTATGGCACCCTCTATGAATAAGAAAAGGTCCGAGATCCAGCCGTTCTGTCATCTTGCTCTCCTTCTCGAGTGACGGATCTAATCGAAATTATCTAAGTCAAGCAGCAAATTGACTGAATTGTTTTGTTGGTTAAAGTCCCGGTTGATTGTACACATTTGTGGATTATATTCGCGAGAAAACTGTGGCTGTTAAGAGTATCCATCTGAATGTTTATATTACATCTCTGGATATTTAGAGTACCAATTGGAATATTTGGACTACCCATCGGAATATTTAATCACCCTTCTGGAGATTTATGCCCTGTTGGAGACTTAGATTCTAAAGTTTCTGAAGTACGGTTATCCATGGAAATTTTCATCTCGTCCACATGGCGAATACTGCACGAGAAGTAGGGACCAATCCAGAACTACATTTCTTGAGTTTTGGGGAGAACAATCTATGAAACACTCAGAACATTTCATCATAGAGAGAATTTAACCGCGAATTGGAGTCAAACTTGACCAGAAATCTGAGTAGAGTTCAAGGAGCGGTCAGTTCACCCCTATTATTTTACTTTAGCACCAAAGATCTTAACAAATAGATCCTGAGGTGTTTCTCAGGTATTTTGTCCTATAAATATACAGGGTGTCCCAAAAATACCACGCGAAACTGACACTGGAGATAGATTGGCATTAGGTCTATCAGATAGCTTCAACATGACCTCAGTAAAAGTCCGCTGGTTTTCGAGATGTCACCACTTTTGTGTATTTTTTAAAAATCTCCAGTTTTCATGGTATATCGATACGGAGCTCGTGTCTAATTAAATCGAGGTCGCTGATCACGAATATGCAATTAGTTTTTCCCTAAGTGGCGTACTTTATGAAAATTTTCACTTAGAGTGAAAAAATGGACGAAAATAGGTCAATTTTGGAAGTTCACACCGCCCAAAAAAATCGGAGTAAGGTGTTGTTGATTTTTGCCGTCATATATGGATCCTTTATCTACTGAATAATCCCAACAGAAAATGTGCAGGCCGTACTATTCGGAAATTATGATTTTTTTCCCAAGGGTCTGTTTTTCGGAAAACTCATTTCGCGTTATTTCCGCGGAAAATTCTCTAATGAAAAATCCAATCATATATTCGTAATCTACGGCCCCGAATTAGTAAATGACGTGATTTGCATCGAAATCGGAGACCGGTCGAATTTTGGCAATTTTTTAATACATTAGCCTTAAAAAAAAATCCCATTTTTCGAGAAAAATTTTTTGACGCAAAACTATGAAACGGGTACTTATTCTTATAGATTCGGGGCCGTAGATTCCGAATCTACCATCAGATATTTATTACAAAAATTTTCCGAGAAAATATCGCGGAAAGAATTTTCCGAAAAATAGACCCTCGGGAAAAAAATCATAATTTCCGAAGCGTACGACCTGGACATTTATTGTTCGGATGATTCGATAGATAAAGGATCCAAATATGACGTAAAAAATCAGCAACACCCTTCTCCGATTTTTTTGGGTGGTGGAAAGTTCGAAAATTGACCTATTTTCGTCAATTTTATCACTTTAAGTGAAAATTTTCCCAAAGTACGCCACTTAGGGAAAAACTAATTGCATATTCGTGATCAGCGACCTAATAATTAATTAGACACGAGCTCCGTATCGATATACCATGAAAAAAATTTTTTGGGTCGGAATCGGAGGAAAATTCTTCTTTCCCGTCCCAAATCTATGATTTTCACATCTCAATAACCAAATTTTCCCCGATTATTGGTCGGTGAACGACGTTTAGATTTATGTATCTATTTTTTCTATCTCTATCCGTTCGGAAAATATTAGGTAATGAGCGAATCCGTCAAACGCCAAAAAGTTTTCTCGAGTATCCAACACATACAAAAATCTACAATTTTCCGATTAGGTCGACGCGGCTTTGGTTGTTCACTAAATCGGGCACGCAGATCACGAATCTGTAATTAGATTTTCCGTATCTCGATTAGTTTCGGAGCAATGACGAAAAAAGTCGCAATTTCTGGCTCTACCTCCGGAAAATGGAAAATCAGTCGGATTTTTCGCCATATTACCAAAATTAATCGAGATACGGAAAAACTAATTACAGATTCGGAATCTACGCCCTCGATTTAGTGAATATTCAAAGCCGTGGCGATCTAATCGGAAAATTCTAGATTTTTGGGTTAGAATCTAGACAAAGGACTCACAGCTCTGGCAATGTGTTAGTTGTTGTATGCATTTTATCAATATTTCACAGGAAATAGGTCATAAATACTTCTACAAGGGTTGAAGTATTACAAGATATTTTGCTTGCCATTATCTTTCCGTGGAAAATATTAATTTCAAGGGTGAGACCACCCATGCAAAAATAAACCAGTTAACCCAAAACATTTAAGTTTTACAAGCGAGCTGCTTTGTTTAGAAATACAAATGAGCGCTTCCCAACATGTGAAGTCATGGGACGCAACAGTGGTGATATCTCGAAAACCAGCGGACTTTTACTGAGGTCATGTTGATGCTATCTGATAGACCTAATGCCAATCTATCTCCAGTGTCACTTTCGCGTGGTATTTTTGGGACACCCTGTATATCCATGTTAGTTCCAGATCTGAAGTGCGCAAATTTTATGTAAGAACAGTTATCAAAACGTATTGTTAATCATTCGTAATGAGGGTTATTATCGAACAATTTACCTATTTCTTGGATTGTATGAAGTGTAAATAAGTAGTTTATTAGTTCCAGGAGATTCCCTCCACTCCCTGGGTCAGATTTTTGTTAGTCGTATAATTCCATTGCTCTCCTGGTTCATTAAACATTCGATATAGGTTGTCACATATTTTTGAGTGAATATTATAGGAAATATAGTGAGCATTCTGTTTAGTTTTGCTTTTTACCCACCATGTTTAACCTCTGAATGTACTCGAGTTTTTTTCTGTATTCTATGATTTAGGTAAGTAATCCGAGTGGCAATTTTGTTTCTCTTTACTCGAGAAATTCCCCACCTGACAAATGTAGGTACCTCTTTTCTTATAACCTTTATGAAGAGATGGGTGTCTTACAAGAAAGTATTCTCACCTCTATAGCTAGCCAGGGGTATAATATTAATTCATATATCAGAATAAACTCGAGACCTAGGCTAGCCTTGAAGCCAAGCCTGAGATTGCACGCCACAGTATTTCAGGCAGAAATTATATATCTATTGCGGCATGTGCGAGGCAAAATATAAAGAGGGACACCTTTAAACGAGAACCTATATTCTCTTAGATAGCCAGGCCGCCATGGGAGCTTTACAGAACTATAAAATGAGCTCTAAACTTGTTTTGGACTGTCATAACTTACTCAATGAGCTTCGAGCACGCAATTAGGTTACAGTAATGTGAGTACCAGCTTACGAGGGAATAAAGGTATCGAGGATGCACATACCCTAGTCAAGGTGAGAGTGGCATCTCCTCCAATAGACCCTGAACCCACTCGAGGCTTCTCCGGCAAGATATTGAAGAAGAGATTCAGAGCCATCACCTCTCAACCAGGCAATTTTCATAGCAAGAGGATGCTGGCAGGACCTTCTGAACTGCTTCCGACAAACCTGGTACGCTTGAGCAGAACGTCACTCAGAAATGTAGTTGGCCTCCTTTCCGGTGATCCGAGTAAGCACTTGGAGGTGATGAAGATATATCGGTACTCCTCTCAATGCAGATTATGTGATATGGAGGACGTAACATATTTGGCTTTGTAAAAAGAAGATGACTTGTTTTTACATGAGAATCTGATCAACAGCCTCGTGTTGAAAAATCTGAGTTTTTCACAAAGTTATCCTGAATTAGGCGAACTGAACTTCCTTTGGTGATATGTAATGTTGGGCCTGTGAACCCCCATTTTCCAATCAATCAATCAAATGTTAAACTCAGTGTGAAGTGTAAGTATCATTTGGCGTCCAGCCACACCAATGCTGCCAGTTCCGAATTCCTAAATCGCAAACCTCGTATTTCTCATCTTGCGATTAACCAGGTTTATTCAATTCTTCTAAATTGACTCCTCTATCAGTACATACCGAACTCGAGTAAACAGGAACTGCCAAATACTCCCACTTAAATGATATCGAGTTTCCTACCCGTCAAATTATAAATAAACACGAAATCACATCTCACAGTTCAGCCTTTCATGCACCGCTTATTTACAATATAAACAAACCGGAGTGGTTGCACAATGCACGGAGTCATGATGGATCTACTGCCGATATGAGCGATTCTGCGTTGCATAACAGCCGTCTTGGTGAAAGTCATATACGAAAATAAATATAGGTCTGGTTGAACGAGTGCATGGAGCTACGAGTTAAGTGTTCGTTAGGGATCGTAACATCTTTTGACGTTTGCATTATATTCGCACCTATAATTTTCTTAGCTGGAAGATGGATTATATTTGCGTCGATTTTTTTATTCTCACTTTGAATTGAGAGTGTGTTGATCGTGATGAAGTTAATCGTGGTGGGTTGGATTTTGTACGTTCACTTGATGAAAGGTCTTAATGTAGGATCTCAGGTTCTGGTGTTATCTGATTTGTGATTTCTAATAATATTATCTGCTTGCATACAGTTCTGTATGATTTCTATCGTTGTCTTAGGGGTAATGATTCTACATTCACACTTAAGGATTAAATAGAGCACTGTATGCTAATATGTACAGGTTTATTTACAGAACTCTACAATCATCAACTTCGCCGTCGTAATCAAATATACATAAAATATCGCCGATTACTGAGCTTCCTAACGTCTTTATACTAAAAACTCTAACCTCACACGTCTAAGAAGGAATCAACTTCTTTGAAGACTTTACAGATTCCCTCGAACCCTGGTCAACCTCGGTGAACCCTTGGTACCGTCTTATACCTCTCCCTGGCCTAGGGCTGTACAACCAAGGACGTGGTCAAAGCTGATTGGTAGATCCTCAACCTTGCGTTACGTACTTCGCTGGAACTAATGAGGTTCCATGGGAACGATCTCAGGACCGTTATAGTCATTCCACGAAATTAGGTCACCAACGTGGCAGAAAAGGTTTTGCTTCGAAATTTATGAGACAGATAACATCAATATGGTCCCGGCGATTTCCCGCTCAGAGAAAAGTATTCTGTGACTCTAGATGGCTTCGGGCACCTCGAGTGTTGATATTCAATATCAAGGGGATGGTTTGAGTTTTCTTCAGACGGGGATATAATCCAGAAATACGTCTCAATTATCGGTAAACGTCATCTGCACCAGTACAACTAATCCTAACTCTATTATTTACAAGGGTGGAAATATTAAACATCAACTAAAGTAACTACAATCTTTTCCACTACAAATTTTGTCATCTGACATATGTTTCAGAAACGACGTTTTCATCTTCAAATGCGAAGCGTTACTAAAGCATGCTATCGATTTCTCAACTCTCAAGTATGGGTTGACCTTATACCCTTAGTCATACACCGATTACTAGGAATAATGAGTTGTTGATAGGTGTTAGATCATTATTGAGTAAAATATCTTTTCTCTTATACATTTCGATCCCTTCAAGTGTTCAAAAGTAATAATAACTGGAATTTTTCAATTGATATTTGAATTTAAAAAAGTACAATTTATTGGAATGTTTCAACAATTTGACGGAAATCAAATTTCAATTGAAAAATTCCAATAAATGGTAATCAGGAACACTTGAAGAGTTCTAAATGTATAAGAAAAAATGGGTTCAAGCCCTGTGGACAGGAGCTTTCTGGCGCTCTAGCACAAACAGACAAATTATATCTCCGAAAGTATTGGTTTCTCAGAGTTGGGAATTAAATCAATGTATTCTTATGGAAAAACTGCATCATAAAGGAAATTAAATTAAAGTAATAGTTTATTTATCAAGATTAAATGAGCAATCTGAGAATGAGAACTGCACCATCGAAGAAATCAAATTAAATCTGGCCAATTTTGCCCAATAACGAACTTAACCGAGATATTCATCTCCCTAACCTACTCTGAAAATTTCAACTACCTAGCTCATTCCGTTCGAGAATTATATCTATGTCTATGGATGAAAAGCAGTCTCACTACTCTCAGATCTCTTACTTCATGTTCCGTTCCGAAATGTAAGACTTTTCTGAGAAAAACTAATTTCGGAGCAAACAACTGAGATTTTTCTCACTTCGCTCACAATTCTTCGATTGATTAGATAATGTCATATGTCTCAGGAAAATAAGTTGACATTATGACAATTCATACATAGAATAATTATATCATTCTGTGACAACGTTTAAATACGATTCATTATTGAAATTTTGAAAACTCATATCTCCGAAAGTATTAGCTTCTTAGAGTTAAAAATGATATCATTGGATAATTATGGTAAAATTGCTTATTGAAAAATATTTTATTTGGAATTTGTTATGTAAAAAAAAATTTTTTTTTTGTTACTCCGAAACCATCTGTCCGATTTTACCCAATAACGAACTTAGTCGAGATATTTATCTGCAAAACCTAATCTGAAAATTTCAACTCTCTAGCTCATTCCGTTCGAGAGTTATCGTGCCTACGGCCGGCCGGACAGAATGAATTTCGACCACGGATTCTTGATCAGAGAGTCGAACCAAATCGTTCAAGACCATTTTCATCGAAAAATTCGAAAATAACAGACATTTGGGCAAATTGATAAGCACTCAGTTCCGAGGAACTAGAGCGCCAAAAAGATATTCTACTCAATAATGATCTAAGCCCTATTCGCATTATTCCCACTAATCGGTGTATGACTAATGGTATGTATAATGTCAACCCTTACTTGAGTGTAGAAATTGATAGCAGGCTTCAGTAACGCTTCGTCTTTGAAGATGAAATTTATAGTGGTCATGAGTGTAGTTACTTTTGAGTGTTCATAATCAGTCCACAGTGTTGAGTGTTGAGTTTTCATGTCAGTGCGTTAACACGATAACTCTCGAATGGAATGAGCTAGACGGTTGAAATTCTCAGAGTAGCTTTGGGAGATAAATATCTCGGTCAAGTGCGTTATTGGATAAAATCAGCTTGATGGTTTCGGAGTAACGAAAAACCTTTTTTTTTACAATATAAATTTCAATTTCAATTTTTTAAGATGCAGTTTCATCATAGGAATCTATTGATATCATTTTAAACTCCAACATGTATTTAATACTTTCGGAGATATAACTTTTCAAATTTTCAATATTGAATCGTGATTCTAGGATTTCACAGAATGCTGTAATCGAAAACGAATGTATAAATATTGAGGATGATGTTTCCGAAGATTTAAAATTGGATCGTTTTAAGGATGTAGTTTATGAAGGCAATCGGCAAGAACAACATAATGAAATAAAGAAAAAAAATTACTATTCGTTGACCAACGAAGTTAATATTACCTTTTACTTTCCTAAGTAATGAGACATGTTTCTATATACAGTATTTTCATAGTGTTACTAGCAAAAAAATGCTAAAATATTGATCTTCATGTGTATCAAATATTTTTTCCTTAATCAAGGTTCATAATACAGAACGAAGGTGTTAGTGGTATGAACTATTAAATTAAGAAAAGAGGATTGGATTTCATTAATATGTTTTGTCTAATAATGAGGTAAGTTTCCAAATAAAGAAAAACAAGAATATAAAATACATATTTTATCTTTCAAAAAAATAATTTATTCGTCTGCCTATATACCTATTCAAATATCAGGAATAAATGTACAATCTGCTATGATTGTCTCCAGCCTTGCTCTAGAGTCTAGACATTTCGATGATACTTTCCTAAGGTGTTTCGAATTGTGAAAACTATGCACCGAGTGAAAGCTGCAACAACCCATTCCGTTAGTTTAAATCATTGTAGATTGTTCATTTAATCTTGATAAATAATATACTATTATTTGAATTTAATTTATTTTATTATGCAGTTGGCAGTTCTATCATAAGAATCCATTGATATCATTGCCAAATCTGAAAAACCAATACTTTTGAAGATATGATTTGTCAAAGTTTGAGCAAGTGCGCCAAAGTTCCTGTCCACATGGCTTTCCCACTTTTTCAATATTACAATACAGTTGCAAAATGGCGAATACGCCAATAGAGCGTACATGTGCACTATTTTCTGATTTTTTTGCGATGATTTCGGAGTTCACTTAGCTTCCTTGAATACGTTTCACGGAACAGATCTTCAATGATGTATAATCTGAAAATACTCTTTATTTATGGATTTCATTTCAGTTCATAATTTCCAAATTTGATAAAAATATTACAATTCTGCGAACTGATCCATCGGGTATATCTGTTATATTTCATGCTGGTCGACTCGAACAAAGTGATACTTTCACAACCAGTCTAAGCTGCGTAAAGGAACTTCGTATCAAAAAACACGTAATTTCTAATTTTGAAACGCATACGGATATCTTCCGGAAATGCCGGAATGTAAAACCGACACTTTCAGCCTATAAACTCGTCTTTCCAAAAAGAAACCTAGAATAATAATGAAAAATGGGGATACCGTTGTTAATAAATCAACAAGTCCAGAGGATTTTGGCAGGAACGCTCTGGACTTGTTGATTTATTAACAACGGTATCGCCATTTTTCATTATTATTTTTGAAAACGCTAAACAGCGTTCATGGCCATTGGGAAGATACTGTCTGAGCTCCGCGGGACTCGTTTCTCGATTAATATCGAGTGAATGGTCGCATATGATTTCACGCTTCAAATATTCACTGATGGGGGAAGGCTGATTTCCGTGTTTTGTCTCATAGGTGGCGTGGGCGATTAGGTATGATCGACCAAGCTGGCTCTGGGAGGCTTAACCCGGGTCAGTTTAGTTGAATTTGTTGAGAAGCTACAGAGTACTGATGAAGGCCAAGAAGCCAGAAACGCGTCTGCTCTTGCTTTTTCGACAAATCAATGAACCCCCTGGGGTCTATTTGACTTATATATGATATACAGGGTGAGTCTTTGACCACTGCATTTATTTCAACCAAAGATTCCTCTTATCAAATGAAACACTTTTTTCATTTAACATTTTTCCAAATTCAGCTCAGGTAAAAAGATACAGGCTGTTGAAATTTTGAAAAAAAGTCATTTTTTATTTTGTAGCTTTGACATCCTTCTTTCGAATAAAATGAATGTTGGCGTAAAGTTTCCTATAACTATGATACATAGTTTCCAACTATTAGTTATTTTCTACTTCTACTGGTTTTCTAGTTATGGACTCGTGGATTCATAAAACTAAACGAAATTAGCATAAAGAAAGCATATAAAGTTTTTCTTGAGTCATTTCAAGAATATTCCATCATTTTAGTACATTATATTATTCTTCATCATTTCTCCTTAAACGCACCGTTTTCGAGATATTCTTCATTGAATGTTTTAAAATGGAAAACTCCAGAAATTTCACTACTTTTATGGCTCAGTCCCTGTGCGTTGGAATCCCGAATCAAGCTGTAAACCACGTTACCATGCCTTATTCTCGTCCGCCAACAATGTCATAGATAATTTATATGCGGGAGTAAATTAGCACATTGTGAAATCTTTAAACGCTTGTAACTTTTTACCTGAGCCGAATCTGGAAAAATGGTGAATGAAAAAAGTGTTTCTTTTGATGAGAGGAATCTTTGATTGAAATTAATGCAGTGGTCAAAGACTCACCCTGTATATAAATGTGATATGCATATGTGAAATATATGCATAAGTATATTAATTATACGAAGCCACATATGAAGGACCCTATTGGCAGGAACGCTCTGGACTTGTTGATTTAGAAACCTAGAAGTTAGGACACTTCAATTCTTCAACGGTATCCCCAATATCGACAATTTCCCACCAATCCCCCCCTTGAATAAATTAATTTCGTGCATTCTGGGCAACGTCGGCCATTGAACTCAGGTCCTCGCTTATCTCTATTTCGGTCTGTGTGTTTCGGATACGAATCCGTTGTTTTGATCCGGACTATTATCGGATAAAAACAGAACGTTGAATGGAGTTTTCAGCTCCAATTGAGCGGCGTTGTCGCGTTCGTTCGCGATGACCAGATAAAGTTTACAGGTGACATTTACGGGCCGAAATTACGGTGTATGCAGGAACAGAGATATTTCGTGGAGACAACGAACTCGTTTGGTAAATTTGCACGCATTTATAACAATGACACGCAATGTTGTTGTGTTGTGGGTTTCGGAAGTTATCCATTGTATGGCGGAGGTGAGAATGTCGTACTTTTATTCCGGGTGTTTTGTAATAACAATGAGTATTGAATAATGTTGGGTTAACGTTGTAGCAACAGGAGGTTAAATTTTTCTCCGAAGAGTATGTTCGTTTGGAATAGGATAGAATATATATGTGTTGAGTGGACGAACTCAGTTTCATATATCACCCATAAGCTCCAGCCTATTTCCGCGTATGTTCTGGGGAACATCGCGTTATAGTTTTGCCCAAATGTCTGTAACTTTCGAATTTTTTGACGAAAATGGTCTCAAACGATTTAGTTCGACTCCCCAATGAAGAATTCGAGGTCAAATTTGATTCTGTCCGGCCGGCCGGCCGGCCGTCCGGCCGTTGCCACGATAACTTGAGAACGAAAAGAGCTAGTGACTTGAAATTTTCAGGGTGGGTGGCGCATCCCAATACGACGGACAAGTTCGTTAATGGGCATAATCGGCCCAGTGGTTTCCGAGTAATAATTTTGTTTTCAACCAATATAAATCCGATCGAATTGAAACTTGGTGAGTAGTTGTAGAATATGAACTTAAGCACGTTCGTGAAATTTTGTGCGAATCGTATGGCTAGAAAATTTTAAAAAAATTATTGAAAAATATTGTTGTTGTCACGATAACTTGAGAACGGAAAGAGATAGCGGCTTGAAGTTTTCAGGTTGGGATGTGCACCAGAACGCGACATTTTAGTTTGTTTATGAGCATAATCGGCCAAATCGTTTTAGAGTTATAGCCATCTGAAATTTGGAGTTTTTTGTTCCTCATTAACTCAAAAAATACTGAACCGATTGAATTCACACATAGTAATTAGTTGTAGAATGCCAACGCGAAAATTCTTGCAAATTTTCGTGAGGATTGTATTTGTAAAAAATTTTCAAAAAATCATTGAAAATTGAAAAAAAAAATTCTATATATCAGTAACTATTCGTTTGAAATTGCTGAAATTTTGCAAGAGCCTTCATAACCTAACTCTACTGCCAAATTTCAAGTTTTAACATGACCGGTTGAATATTGTTGGAGATTCGGGCATTCTTGTGCGAGTTCAGTAGATGGGTGACCATTGTCTCGATAACTTTCGAACGAAAGGAGACAGGGACTTGCAATTTTCAGGGTAGGTTGCGTATCCAAAATGGAGAGTTGAGTTCATTTTTGGGCATAATCGGTCAAACGGTTTCCAAGTTATACCCACTTGGAATATTATTTCCTTGATAACTCAAAAAATAAATCTTCGATCGAATTGAAGCTGGGTAACTAGTAGTAGAAATTCATCATAAAGACGTGTTTGAAATTTTGTGAGAACCGTACCCCTAAAAAATTTGAAAAAAATGACGAAAAAAAAAATTTAAGAAGCGCACCCCTAGAAAATTTCAAAAAAATCTCGAAAAAAAAATTGGTTTAAGCACTGACGTGAAGTCAGAAGCTTTTGCGCGTATGTTCTATTGTCCATTCTTCTGTATTGGACACCCTTAATCGAATGTACCATGGTAAATTATGTTGTCCATTCTCCTGTATTGGACACTCTTAATTCGAATTTACCATGGTAAATATGTACCAGATATTGAAGATATCTACAATATTATCTCAGTTATTATTAAGAAACTGATTTTTGTTCAAAATTTCATGATCTCGTATTTCAAAAGTTAAGTCTTCTAGAACATGCGTTCATAGGAAGTTTTTTCTTAAAATAAGCCTAAAAATCACCCACTTAAATATTTGCATGTCTTCAAGGAACACCCAGTATAGTTAAAATTAAGTTTATATGTGAACGACTCTCGGGTGGCTCAAACCCATTAATATATCGTAAGCGATCTTAGACAGATCCCAAAGAATATGTACCACCCGACAGGAGATGAAGTAGGTAATACCAAACCCCGACAATCTGGCGTCTTCAAGGAGGTCGGGGTTAACAGAATATCAGTACCTGGACTTTAAAATACTTAAGGATAAAAACGACAGGGGTCTCCAAAATTTTGGTGCAACATTAACAACGGCTATATTCCTGGAATTGCTGGTTCTTCCCGTGGAATCCTATTGTTCTAAGGCGGGGTATTTTTGGCCAGGGAAGTACCAATCGTTGCACATTACCTTGGGCGTACTACCCTATGGCATCGAGGGAAAGCTGAAACAAATGGTCAATGCAAACGCATTCAGAATTTCATTATAAATTATGCATAGTTTCATATAAAACAAAGAAGGGCTACTTCAAATTTTTTTACTTAAATTTTAATAAAATTGATACCTTAAATTCGCTAGAAAAATCTCTAGATAATTATCTGCAGTAACAAACGGGCTTCAGAGATAACGGTCTAAGTAGAATGATTGTTACAAATATAAAATTTACTTTGAATGTATCAACTGTTATTCAGTTGCTTCTGCGGATACGTTGCATTTGGAACGACAAAATGTTTGAAAAAGTTAGATATCCATAATATAATGCCACCGATCATTTCATCAGAAATAAAATATATAAATATGGATAGTGCGGAGAGGTAAATTTTAATGGATAAGTTTAACGAGTAATTCCTCAAACAGAGCAGAGAAAAATTATTCTACTGGTACCTGCCGACACGTGTTTCTTCTAATTGGCTTCTTCAAGACAGGGTAACCAAGAATCCAAGAAAAAGATTGTTGCTCGCTCCTGTTGTGGAGTTACCTGTTTTCAGAAGCTACAAATAAGCTTCCAAAAAATCGTTATAATTAAAAGGAATACCTATGTGAAAATTATTAAGGGATTTCAACTACCTATTGAATCTCTAAGAATAATTTAACTACCCATCACTCATTCCGTTATAGATACTTAGATCCAAATTATTCTGAGCAATTATAAGTAAAACAATATAAAATCCATCACGAACATCGAATCAAGCAAAATGCATATTTCATCAAAAATTTTCATCAAGAATATCAACATGTACTGATTTTTATTGTTAATTCTTTGTCAAGAGTCCTGGAAAAAGTCGCAAAGAAATATTTGGCGAAAATTCATTCAATTGTAACTGGATATAGGGCGCTAACAAAATGGTATTTTCATATTCGTTTATATATAACCACGCCGACAACTCATTTTCCAGTTTTTCAGACGTTTATGAAGAAAAAAAAAACTTCAAAACTGGAACCTTTTATTCTCATTTTGTCCTAAGAACACTTATAAATCGTCAAGTATCACGTGAATGCATTGATCTCACAAAATTGCGATAAATATACGACTGAAAGTTATATGAGCTCCATCCCAACATTCCTCGAGCAAGAAACAATTAATGGACCTCGTAAAACAGATTTACGTACATTCAATTTATAATTTCGTAAAACTCACACATGTCCTAACCTGGTTCCTCTCTATCAGAATTGATTAAAACACATCATTTATTCCCTGAACAATAATGCCTACTTTTCATCTTCAACCTGTTACAAGAAATTTCATCAGTTCACAATGAAATTTATTGTTTAATTGGATTATTTTTTTCTCCGCAGTAATGACAAAGATGTAAAATACGTAACTCAAACATCGCAATATTAAACATTGCAAGGCATCCAAATAAATTAGCACCAATTTAAATTTATCTCGCATTCATGGCACTTACGATTTCTATATGCAGAAACGGCCATGCGTCTATCATATGGCGATCTCTCTTCTTCAATTACGTACTTTTCTGGTGGAAAAGGCGAAAAGTCGATCGTTGCGCCGTCATTTGAATTAGGTATGTGCAATATCTCAATTACGACGAGTCCATAAAAAGTTCCTTGACTTTGGAGTCAACGTATCCAAATGACAACAATTCCCGCAATACGACAGTAGCTGGGGTGGCGAGAGATCACAATGAAGTTTACGGAACACATGGCGTATTGGCGGGTTCAACGATCTATCAGGACAGTCGATTGTTCTGTCGAAATTGCAGTGCATATTTCGCGGATCAAATGTCAAGTGTTTTTATTGGCAAGCGAATTTGGTAATACGTTTCGGTAAGTGCGTTGGCCTGGACAGCTGAGTGCAGCTTATCTCCATTTAGGTGGAGTTTCTTACGACCGATGCGTTGTTATGCATCGTAGATTTCAGTTACTGAAATAAAGAATAAAATAATCGTTTGAAGTAAATGTTTCGGTCTTCGCTTAATGTAAATTCATCTTAACTCACTAGGAATTCATGGAAATATTGAAGACACAGAAAAATTTGTGTGAATCTCAATTGAGTACGATCTAAATTGCGTAACATAAATCTAGGTGTACCAGAAGGATCTGTACTGGGTCCATAGGTTTTACTAATTTTTGTCAATGATTTGCCAGATCATATGCATGCTATTTGCTTGGTATTATGGGAGTATATTATCCTTATAAAAATGGTAAACATACTCACCTCATAATGTAATTGACAAAACGAATTCAGAGAATTACAATAAATATTCGTGAATTGTGTTTCACTTTAATTGATCTTCGGTTGAAGTTTAATAAGATATAATGATATGGTGTTCACATAAAACAGTGTCAAAAACTACTAGGAATTGGTCAATAAAACTCAAAATATGTATTATTCATTCAATATTGTATTTATTTTTTTTTAAGTAGGCTCCTTGCGATATAATACACTTGCGACAACGAATAATTCAATTATCAAAAAATTATTTAAACTTGTAAAAATACACTTGAGATGAATTGACTCCTCGTGAGATTTGAGCACAGTTGTGCCAATGTATCGACTAAAAAATTATTTTTCTGGTCATTATTTTTATATGTTTCGGATTTAGCCTTCAGAATTGATTAGAGAAATTTCAGCCCTGCAATTTTTACCACAAATTGGTAACAACATATGGAACGGATTTGAAAAACATAAAATGAACACCAAGTATAAATAAGAAAAAAATTTAAATAAAACATACGTGCAAAAGCTCCAGACTTCACGTCAGTGCTTGAAAAAATTTTTTTGTTTAGTAATTTTTTTACTATTTTCTAGGGTTATGGTTCTCAAAAAACTTTACACACGTCTTTATGTCGATATTCTACATACCTATAGTTACCAACATTCGATTCTATATTTTTGGAGTTATCGCGGAAATGATATTCCAGGTGGCCATAAATCCGAAACTGATGGACCGATTATGCCCAAAAACGAACTTGCTCTGCCATTTGGATGTGCAACCTACCCTGAAAATTGCAACTCTTTGGAGACAACTTTCGGATAATTAATCCAACAGAAAAAAAGTGTCAAAAATGTGAGAAATGTCTACAATATCAAAGCTGTGAGACAAAGTGTTCCAGAGAATACGAATTGGTCTGTTAGAAGTCGTTCTCAGCAATTTAACCTGACATATGGAATTAAGTTTGTACTCATTCAAAATGATTCTGAAGAAATACCGTTGCATCCTAAAAAGTTACAAGTGCATTTTTCAGAATTGTAATTTCGTCTTGATTCTTAATTAAGCTATGAACTTGAATATCGATTTTGTGTTGCCACTCTTTCAAAAATGATTTTATGCGCATATGTGGAAGAATTTATCTACTCCAGATTAATGCTAGAGGAATATTTCAGTGATAAAGCATCGAGTGATCGCGAATAATTCGCAAGTTACAAATTGGCGAATGCGCAGGTTTAACTATTCTGGAGGAGTACGGCGACAAATTACTGAAATATTAGATATTTAAGTAACATTTCGTCAAATATGAAATAGATTATTTAATAAAACGTCAGCCAAATTTGAATCAACATAATATTCGGTGCCAGTACCAAAACTTTCCATAATTTTCACTCGAATAAATCCATCACACCATATTTCAACAATTAATTATAGTAATATGTGTTCCACAGAATTCCAGAGAATTATTTATAATTTTGAAGCTCGAAATGTATTTTGGGGAATGATTCACGAATTAAAACACACAACATTTAAAATTTGAAAAATATTAGGTATCGTTTATTTTCAGGACATTCTATGTTTCTTTTCTCTTTATTTGGATCTCGAGCTTATTTAAATTCGATCTGTTTTCTCAAACTCTGAAAAACATCTATAAAATATAAATATCTATTATTTCTGCATTAAAAACACAAGATATCTATTTGTCAGAAGCAATATATAGAACAATGTTCCCTAATAAACAGTAACGAAACAACATCAAATATGGTCAATTCCTATTGAGCGATTTGCAAAATTGTATTCTCTGTTCAACAAAATACAAGTCAACTATTCAAGTTTCCTTTTTATATGTCATCAGACTCTGTCATCAGAATCTTTGTTTTACTCCGATACATCATATTATCATCTACATGGATTGTATTATATTCCTTAAACTGTTCAGACTTTTGTACTTCTATTGGTCTCGATGTATGTCATGACTATGATTTATCACCAATACAAAGAATATTATATACATAGTTTTTGGATTTTTCTTTTTCTTTAATAGGTTTTGTATTAGTTAATAAATGCCTAAGATCATTTTTAAGTCTTGAGCACGCTTCTCATATTGAACTTTGAACCGATTCTCTTTTTTTTCCGAAAGACCAATAGTTTGGGTTGTTTGTTTGTTTTTTATAAATATTTTTCAGACTTTTGGAGAAAAACCCCATGAAGGAACCATTTAGTGACTAAATAATAAGTCTGCTAACGGTTGCTAGCCTTTTCTGATTTCTGTATCAATCGCAAACCATTTGTTTGTATGAAAATAGGCAAGACAGCCAAGAAAATAACTAAGAAAATTATCCATGATAATACCACGGCAGCTTACAAATTAGCGATAATTATTCACGATTGAATAATAAGTTATGCTTACAGTTGCTAAACGTTACTAAGTTGAAAATGACAGAAAAATACCGGTGTAATTTTTTTGCATCGAAAAAATTATACCTGAAATGTTATGAATCAAAGCTAATCTCATGAGACTTTTGATACATGAGTGGCATATTCGCTGAAATTAAAAAAAGAAAATGATAGTCTCTTGAGACTTTTTCAACACATGCGTCAATTAATCGATAACAAATCAGCGAAACGAAAGCGAGCTTTTATTGTTTCATGAATAATAAAACAAGTTCCCTCACTCCGACTATATTTTCGGTGTGTTGAACCCAGTCGAAAATAATCATCACCTTGGAAAGTTTCCAAACATTTTCGATCGATTTCAAGATCTTGTCTCGTATTTTCCCATGGATTTTTGGCGATTCAATTCACACTTTTTACTGTTACGCAACACGACTTATTTCGCCTCGAAGGAAGTGCGTATTGTGGTAACTGTGTCAAAGAAAATATCATTAGAATGTGGGAAAGATCCATTGTTTACGAAAACAGTTACGTCCAGAATTATCGCACGCACAATGGGTGCCTGCGGGTTACTAAAGTGCGTGAGTGCGTATATCTACTGGCGCTACGTGACTTACTTAAGCCGTGATCAGACTGGGTTCCGGAGTTGCCACATTTCGAGTTGAACAGTCCGGAGAAATTATTCAAGATATTGTGAGTTCGAAGCTATATTGTATTTCGAGTTGAAATAAACAGAAAATATTTATGAAAGCATTATCGTCAATGATCCTCATAATTCTACGATAGCTGAGGTTATTTCATTGGTCATTTTGCTTTCAATCATACTTTGTTTTTGGCGCTCTAGTTCCTCGGAAGTGAGTGCTTATCAATTTGCCCAAATGTCTGTAATTTTCGAATTTTTCGATGAAAATGGTCTTAAACGATTTGGTTCGACTCACTGATCAAGAATCCGTGGTCGAAATTCATTCTGTCCGGCCGGTCCGGCCGGCCGGCCGTAGGCACAATAACTCTCGAACGGAATGAGCTAGACAGTTGAAATTTTCAGAGTAGATTTGGGGGATACATATCTCGGCTAAGTTCGTTATTGGGCAACATCAGACAGATAGTTTCGGAGAAACAAAAAAAAAAAATTTTTTTACAGAACAAATTCCAAATTAAAGTTTTTTCAATAAGCAGTTTTACCATAAGAATCCATTCATATTATTTTTAACTCTAACAAGCTAATACTTTCGGAGATATGATTTTTCAAAATTTCCATGTAAATCGTATTTCTACGTTTTCACAGAATGATAGAATTATTCTGTGGGTATTCTATGAACTGTTATAATGTCAACTTATTTTTCTGAGACATGTCGTTGTCTCATTGTCATTCATTCTAGCAATCGTATAAATATGATAATTATAATATAATATCATATTTTTTGTTGGTTGATATTTTCATGCCGATGGTCAATCCATATGATGATGGGAATGGTAATGGTAAGTTAATAATATTGAGTTCAGAATATCTCCACTAAAAACAAAACTGGAATATTGGTGTATTGGAGTAGATTTGAGGAAAGATATATAGTATCGTTCATGATAGAATTGAGGAATGAATATCTCGGATGAGTTCGTTGTTGGGTAGAATTCGTCTATTGGTTTTGGATTGATAATTTTTGGCATTCTTGTTGAATTCAAATTCTTCTATGATGTTTGAATTCAATTTCTGCTAAGATGAAGTTCTAAATTTCAATAATGAATCGTACTTCTATGTTTTCACAGAATGCTATAAATATTCTATCTAAGCTTTATTATATGATCTGTGTTCATACTCGTACATTTCATCCTGTTCTTTAAGAGACAAATTCATTTCAGCTATTTTAATTTGGTTTCTTCCATGGTGCTGTTCTCATTCTCAGATTGTTCATTTAATCTTGATAAATAAACTATTATTTGAATTTAATTTCCTTTATGATGCAGTTCTTTCATAAGAATACATTGATATAATTCCCAACTCTGAGAAACCAATACTTTCGTTTGAACTAGAGCGCCAGAAAGCTCCTGCCAACAGGGCTTGAACCCATTTTTTTAGAACAGGAGGTTTATTTTATATTAGAAATAACGAACCGGAAATAATTTTGACATTGATCTATAATAGGAAAATAAGCTGACATGTAAGAACACAGATCATCAAACAAGGATATAAATTGATTTCTGATTGTGTGAATGTTCTGTGGTGAAAACTATCAACCTCTATTTATGTGGTACTCATGTATATAGGGTTTCCCAACGAACTCAGAAACGAAGAATTTTCGAAGATTTAAAAAAAACAGGTCATCTTATTCCATCAGTTTGTTCCGAAAAATCGACCCTCATGAAGGTGGGATCAACCCCCAATATCGAGATATCGAGTGTTGGATAGTTTGGAAGTTATTTATGTTCTTTACTCAACACAGTTAAAATTTGTGTTCTTCTGAGTTCTGGGGGGGGTCAAATTTTCGTTGCAACACCCTGTATATCATTTATTATTATAACTATATGATTAAGAAAGACAGTTGTCAAAACAACCAACAGACTGAAAAGTAGATTGTAGATAATATTCCAAATAATTAAGTTTAAACAACTTTGGTAGATGCGGCATCACCGCAGGATTAGTCAACGTTTTCAGTTCTGAAAGCTCAACACGCGTAGGTCGTTACGGTGTTCTGTCACGTTTCGGTGGAGAAATCTACGCATGAAAATGTTATAGCAGTGGGAAAAATCGGTTCCGTTACACTTCTCTAGGACATGTTTGGAATTTCGTTGTTTGAGGTGTTTCGAATTGGTCCGAAATGTAGTGTTGCCAAATAAAGTTTCTTGAACTTTGTTCTCTCTTTGGGTGAAAAGGTAATCAAGAAAGTTTTACGATATATTCGTGAGAGTTGTTCGAATTGCGATATCATCCAATTCGTTTTATTACGTTCGTGTTTGTTCAAGTTTGTCCTCTGGTTTAATCTGCTAAACTCTAAACGAAAGTTTTCCATTTCTACATAAACTTGATGGCAGATTCTGTTCCAACTGTTATTATTTTGATGAATAATTGTTTAATTTTATTACCAAACTATTTTCATACATGTAGAATTTTTATATGAATCGTCTAGGGATTGTTTGAATTACTCTCCTACATTTCGTCATCCACGTGTTTCCAAAACCCTGGTTCTGATATTTTCACAGTTTATTAACAATCGAACTCGAAGAAATATTTACAACTTTAACAGTATTTACTTTTGCTACTACTGAAGTTCGCTAACTACCGAAGTATACTCTCCATTCGTCAGAATTCAATGTTCAATTAAATCGTCTCAGGAATAAAAACTCGTATTATGTTAAACATCTCAATTCTACCGTCGTATCCCTGATCAGAAATCACTGCCTATGATCCGATTCCTGGTACCCTCGAAGGCCCTGATCACCCCCCGGTGCGGGGGGTGACACTACCCTGCCTTCGACCAATAAGATTCCATGGGAATGATCCCACGGTTTCAAGACAATTCCAGGAATATAGTCGTTGTTAATGTTGCTCTACAAGAGCCCTTCGATTATTATAAAATCCAGATATAGATATCCCGCCCTGACCTTCTTGGAGATACCAGAGAGTCGGGGTTTGGTATTAAATTCTATATCTCCTGTCGGGTGGTTCATGGTCTTTGGGATCTGTCTAACGGTATACTAATGGGTTTGTGGTATGCCAGAGGGTCCAGAGAAGTTCTGATGTGTTGATAATGCTTCACTTGCACCCATAAAATGTAATTCTAATTCTAAATAGAATTTAAATGCTACATAAATATTATTCTCTTTGATTGTAAAACTAGAAGTAGAAATGATTTCGCTACAATTATAGAATATAGAAAATAAAAATGAGATTTTAAATTTTTTCTTTATATTTTCGTCAATTAAAGACATTTTTGAATGTTTTCGAGGAATCACGGTGTCAGCCAATTATATGGCCATCTGGCGTTTGTTGGATATTTGCGACGACTCAGTAGCATAATCGGCCAAACTGTTTCGGAGTTATACCTAGCTGAAATATTGTTACTGCACTTACTTTAATTTGCCGTGTGGGGTTTCACCCTTGAAAATAATACTTTTACGAAAAGATAACTGCGAGTAGATTTTTTCGATGAGATTCGACCTTTGTAGAGCGATTTATTGCCTATTTTCTGTAAAATAAGGCTCATATGCGTTTAACAACAGAAGCGGTAAGAGACTTGTCAATGTCTTAACACATTGCCCAGTACTGGTATTCGTTTTCCTAGAGGTTATTGACAGCTTTTATGCAGAACTCAAGTAAAGTCAGTTCAGATAAGTGAGACAAATTCCAGATTTCAAATGCCTAAGATTAAACATCCTACAAGTTTACTCATTGGTGTTTCCATCCGAAATTTCAGAGATATCCCCACTCTATTCAAAAACGACAAATGAGAGTATTTTTGTAATATATCAGGGTGGTTTTAAGATCAAAACCCCAATCATTGTTAATATTTCCTCCGATTTTCCCAGATGAAGGAACCTCCTATTTTTCTTCTATCTGGTCCTTTATATACATTTTAGACTGAAATAACAACTACTACTACTTCTCTTAGTCTTAGAGATATTACTTCTAGTTTGATCGGTCGCGAAACTAATACCCCTTTAGTTGTCGTACCAACTATGTAGTCACTTCTTCCTTGCTATACATTTTCATATAGAAAGAAGATTTTAGATTGTATTAATATTGCATTGTACAATTACTTCGTGCTTGTTATCACATTATCGGTAACAAAAAATTGCAGTTTGTTGTTTTGTCTAACGTTCGAATCTTTCGGCAATTCCTATCTTCGTAATGGTTATCTTATTGCAAGTAAAAACTTACGACGTAATGAACGAGATTATTGCTGGGTGTTCGAGGTTAAATATACCCCTTTACTCATCCCCCTGATAAAACTATCTCGGTGTAAAATTCTGTTCCTTCCAATTTATATTATCCTGATAAAAGAATCAGGACTTGACATTCGATCCTTCGAGCCATAATATCCTGATAAAACAATCATGATCCCTGTATATTTGGTTCAGTCTAACAGGTAAACATAATTAACTAATTAAATTAACTAACTTCATTTATCAAAGGAAACTTTATGAAAATGTTACTATATACGTGACGTTTTTTTTTAATGTTAGGAGGGGGGTTTGGGGGAAATTTCGAAGGGGTTCATCGAGAGAAAATACGGAAGTTTCGTAGAGTTTTGCGTTTTTGGGGCGAAAAGGGGGGGTGTATTTTAAAAAAAATTGCGAAAAGGCGAAAAACGCCGATTTTGGCAAGAGGAGCAAAATTGTGGAAAGGAATTCGGAAGAGCGGTGACGTTCGGAACGACGGTATTTGCGGGAACGCGAAGACGACATTCGAAATTAGTTCGTAACGGAGCCCTTTTTCGATCCTCTCTTTCGTTTTACCGAAAGAACGATAGGAAAATGTGACTTTTCGCGAAAATCGACAAAATTCTGACGTTTCACGTATTTCTGTGGCGAATTTTAACGCGGCTCCTTCAAGGTCGACGTTTTCGGTCTGAACGAGCGACGAGAAATATAAAATCGAATTTGAATTTCGAACGGAATTACTCGAAAATCTTGGAATCGTCTAGAAAAACTGCGAGAAATATGAACGAGTAAACGATTTCGATCGATATTCTGAAAATCGAAAGACAGATATCATCCGAGTACTAAACTCTATTTGGTACATAATCGGAGTCGATTCACGTAGGCAGCGTGGCCGAGTGCGCTGTGGCGTTGTGGTGCCTCACGGGGCAGCGGGATCGAATCTCGGTGCGTCCGAAATAGCTTTCTCTTAATTTTTTTTCATTTTTACCCAATGAAAAACTTGAAGGAGCGTTACTCCAGTAAACGTATCTTGGGATTTGGATCTTCTCGTTAAGTTACGAAATCTATAATGTATATCCGTTCGATCAGATGGATTTTTGCATTAAAATTACTCAAAATATTCAAACATTAAGCAGAAAATAAACGGTCGAAAATGAAAAACCCCCAGCCGTTTGTTTATTCATGCTCAAAATGGAAAAAAAAAATATTTTGTTCATCCGAATGTTTTGGATAAGGTTTTGAAATAGCTAGCAATCAATAAAATATGTTTTTGTTTGAATAAATGAATTTGATGTTCCAATAACATGATTTTATTATTTCATTTTATACGTAGCGAAGCACATACCAGGCCGCTATAGTATCGCATAAAACTAATGGAAATTCCCCAAAAATCCGCCCGTCTGCTATAACGACTCCAACATCTCTATTTTCGTTCTATGCGTAGCCTGCATCCCGGAAACGTCTAGATACTCGATACTGTTACCAGTCGACGCAACCGCGAAATTGCGTGCGCTCCGGGCCTACCTGCGGTACACGCACTTACGCCCGAAATATCCGAAATACACAACAACGGGAAGAAAGAGAGAGAGATAGAGGTCTTTGAACCCAGCAGTGGGTTACTGGGTTAACTCTGAATTCGGGACGGTGTAGTTGTAGGAAAAAATATATATAATCTGAGGGACCGATAGCGAGGCTCCAATTTGCCACGCACTGGCCGTCACGTTGTGTCAGTGCGTAAGAGCTTTAACTCGCGTTCTGTGATGCACTACGGGTGAACGTGCTCTCGTCCTGGTGATCGGGGTGATAAGTTTTCGCGTGGTGGCGTATCCTCGTGTTGCGATGGTCATGCTGAGTGGTGTACGGAAAGATCTCGATGACGATGTGCTGATAAGGCTACACGATCCGTGCGTACATTTTGCATAACCTTTATAATTCCCTGGAGTATTCAAAAATGTAATGATATTTTTCATGATGTGAAAATCCATGTTGGAATATCCTCTTGAACTTTAAAGTCTAACAAATTATTTGTGAAAAATGCAATTTGTCTAAAATAAAGATTATTAAAAATTTTGAAATCTTTATTTTTATTCTTTCATCAGATGTGGAAATAAAATAATTCATGAAATATTTTCACCCATTTGAGTTTTCATTAATCTAAATTTTGTTAATATCTTTGTACTCTAAATGTGTTCGTGAGAGGCTTCATGGTTTCTTGAATTGTGTCAAACATTTTATATGAAGTATATTCAATAGAGATGGATTAAATTGTTGAGAAATTTACAGACGAAAAATCGCTGTCAGGACTAAGATGATACCTATTCTTAATGACAATGTTATCATATTTGAATTCTTTAGGGGAGTATTGAGAAATAATTTGAAGAGATTTAATTTTTGTTAACGCATTCAGCACAAACAATGTTTACACTCATCGAATCGAAACTAGAAAATAGACCTGAAATTCTATAAATAATGATTAACCTTGACAGGGGTTTTGAGCTGTCAGATGTAGATAATAATAATAAAAAAAGCAGTGAGAAAATTATGCCTTTTTACAAATATATTCTGACAATAATCGCAGCATATGCTTCTGATAGTGATCGTTCTAACGGACTCATATAATTGAATGTTTTCTATGAAATATCCTTTTTTTTGAACTCTTGTTTCGAAATTGGTTGCACTCTTATCTTGATATGACCTTGAAATGCTATCTTTAGTTAAGAACTGAATATTAATTTCGAATTAATATCGAGACACTCTCAATGGAATCTTCATTTATACAGTGTGGAAAAGCTAAATGTAATAAATTAATTATCTACATTATTATACATATTTATGGAAAATTCCAAAGCACGTCAAATTTAAATTTTAAATTGTCATTCTTCTTCGTAAAATGCGAACCCTACCTTCAAACCCCTTCGAAAGACAGGTACAACCCCCAATTTTCCGAATAGGGAGTATGGGGTTGTGATACATCGCTTGAAATGTCTCATCATTCTCTATTCAGAAATGTTATCACTTTCAAGTTTATTGCAAAAATCAAATCAGAATGAAATAACCTCAAATAAAATCTTGTTTCAACAATATTCAACATCTCAGGAGTGATTGACCTAATCGCAAGCGTTATTCGATCTTTTAGGTATTAAAATCAAGGGGTTTAGTTTTGTACACGATGCTCTTCACATATCCCCATAAGAAGAAATCTAATGGGTTAAGATCAGGGGATCGCGCTGGTCATTGCGTCGAGGTACTGCCGGATATTGCTCCATCCTGTTGGAACCCTATCGTGTTCCGTGGAAATTGAGGATTTTCTTGATCAGGATATGAATTTACCAAAGTTGGAACGACATCATTTCGAAGTAGGTAATAGCCTATAAAATGGTTTCGAACATTTCCTGCCCAAACATGAACCTTTTGAGGGAATTGCGTGTGTTCCTCTCTCATCACTTGAGGATTTTCAGTAGGACAGCATCGGCAATTTTGAAGATTAGCATGGCCGTTGAGAGAAATAATAGTGCATCCTGAAAAAAACATAGTAAGTCCTTCTTTAACTAATATGGTCAATTAAAATTGAGCAATTTGCAACAGTCCTTAAGTTTCCTTTTAATGTCATCAGACTCTGTACACAGACTTTTTGTTTTACTATCATCTATCATGTGATCTGATGATTGATTGTACATGTATGTTCTGCTATTTTTGGTTTTTTGTGTGTCCTCTATTCTTAATGTTGTTCTTATGTTGCGTTTTCACCTCAAATGGTTTCGATATTTCTCCTATATACGATTTACTACGAATAAAAGGAATATTGTGTAAACGGTTTTTGGATTTTTTTTTCATTAATCAGTTTTGTCTTAGTTAATGACCTTAGGTCATGTTGAGTCTTGTAAATGTTTCTTATATTGAACACAGAACCGATTCTCCTGATTTTTTCTGAAAGGCTGTGAACATAAGGGATAGCATTCAATAGATTAATGTGTTGTTCTTGCGGGTTATTTTGTTGTACTTGATTTGTTGTCATTTGGTTAGACGCTTCCCTGTCTAAAATCATAATAAATGTATTTATGAATTGTGTCGATAATCCATTATCTTCAAGAAAGTTTCTGATGAAATCGATTTCATCATTTCGAATTTCAAGAGTATAATAAATTAGATTAGCTCTATCGTTCAATGTTTTAATCATACCGTTTTCACACTAAGATTTAAAACCAAATTTAATTATCTATTTGTCTGTGTGTGTGTTTTCCGAAGATCCTTGTATCAAAATGTTTCGGATACTTTGTTTTCGAAACGTCAAGAAAAGAAAGCTGATTATTCTTCATTGTTATGATTGAAAGAGAATTCAGAGAAATGAATCCACAAATACATTCAAACTCCGAGCAATTCACAACCAGTCTTCTAACGGCTTCATTTGCATCAATAACATTATGTCAAATTCCTAATAAAGTATATGTCGAAATTTCTACGACATCGTGACACCAGAATAACAAAAAACAACACCAATTCATTTCATTTGCGTCGAACATGGAAATCGAAAATACGACAAACGTAGAGGGCTCGTCCAAACTAATTTCTGAATAATTCTCTTCTATACGCCAAAGTAAACAGCGTAATAAAACATTTTAGATGCACGGATTGCAACATTATAGAATCGAATGACGTTTCATATGATGCAGAGAAATGTTTCGAAACAGATTCTTCGAATGTAAGAGAAATTTCGGGATTTAAAAACAAGTTGTTATTAATAGCCCAATCGAACGGTATATGTATACCGTTAAAGAATTTCTATTATATGTATTATTACCATTTTTATCTTACCGTAACTATAATTTTACTTTATACACACACGTGTGGAATTACCTCGGCAGGTAAATGGGATGACACTCAAATTGAGAGCTCGTTCAGTGAATGGTTCTCGAGATTGAATAATGATACTGAGCCGATCCTTTAAGGATCAATTTGTAGGTGCACGTGATTTGAAGGAAACGATTAAGATTTCAATCTTCGTTATATCCTCCTAAAAGCAAAGAGATCGAATTTTTTCTTGGTAATTGATCGATTTTGTGTTGATATTAAATAGTAGCTGATACCGTTGTTAACAAATCAACAAGTCCAGAGCGTTGGTGCAACGCTCTGTATTTGTTGATTTCATGTTGTCGTTTAATGCTGGAAACGCATATTAATGTGATCATTAAAGGATACTTTGGGAGGTGAATTCATCAGTGAATAGTTTGGGTTTTCTCTCACAAACTCTACAAAATAAAAAAAATTATTATTTTTAAATTATTGCTTCTGCTTTATTAATACAACGGTTATAAATTTATCTCCGAGAAGTTTGAATGAAACTGACAAAATAAAGGGGATTAAGTTTTGATGTCACAACAAAAATAATTATGACGTATTGTAATACCATAAATCTGTCATTTTTGAATGAAAATATAATTTTAATATAAGGTTTAAAATAATAATCAATATTTCGAAATATTTCCTGTTATTACGACACTGTGGTCGACAAAAAATCGTTCGCTAGAAACTTCAAGTTCACTATAGGTTTATTTCTTCGATATTTTCCCAATAACTCGAAAAATACTGATCTGATCGAGTTTAAATGTGAAAATTGGCTGTTACATTATATCCTGAAAGATCCCGCAAAATTTCAGCGATATCTGACACAGACATTATTTTCATTAATTTTTATTTTAAAATTTTCTAGACAGACGATCCTTACGAAGTTTTGCATTTTTTTTTAAATTTTCAACGTGTTTTAATTCGATTAAATCAGTATTTTTCAGTTATGGGAAAAAATAAATTCAGATGGCTCTTTCAGATTTGGACAAACTGAAGTTCAGTCGAACAAGCATACCACAAATCTATAAATGCACTGATAGTCTGCTCAGTTACCATCATTGATCATTCATTTCATTGTTGCAATTTAGGAACATACAAAATTTTGGCGAACGCTTCCGATAATTTTCGGAAGTATTGAATTTTCCTCAATATTTAATTTTTTTTGCTTTGAGTGATACTATTGATATGAAATTTCGAATTAACTTTAAGTTGAAGATATTCCACATCTAGAACTCTTGGAATGAAAGGGCTCTCTTAGAACAATGGATCCTTATATGGTGTTAGGATCCTTTTTGGGTGTTAGGTCCATCTTAAGGAACTAGGACTCTCTTAGAGTGCTAGGACTACCTTAGAGTGCGAGGACTCTTTTAGAGTTCTAGAACTCTCTTGGTATGCTAGGAATATTTTGGACTGCTGCTCCTAGGTCTCTGTTGGGATGCAATGGCTCTATTATTGCTCTAAGATATTCTCTTGAGAAGCTCTCATGTAGCGCTGAGATGCTAAAACTCTCTTGTGATGCCATCAATTTATTGGATTGCTAGAAACTTTTTTGGTATCTGAAGAATCTCTTTTACTGCTAGGACTATCTTGGGATGTTAGAACTCTCCTAGGATGTTAGAACTCTCTTGTTGCGCTACGACTCTTTTATTTCCGACTGCTAGGATCACTTAAGGTGAGATAACCTTTCTACAGTAATAGGATTCCTGGGAGGTAATAGAATTCTTTTGGGGTGCAAGCATATTTTTCAGATCGTTAATGGTTCCCTGAGATACCTGTGATAGGGCTCTCTTGGTGTGCTAGATCTCTATTGGAGTGCCTCTCTTGGGGTGTTTAGACTGTCATGGGTGCTCTCTGAGATTTTTGATAGTAAACTTAAAAATGAATTAAAGTGAAATTCATACTTGGGATTAAAATAAAGCGTAAAATCATCATTTCCAACTTCCTCTGATTTGTCATTCGATTATAAAAATCTACAGTAATAGAAAATTTCTGTGTCGATATATTTGTCGTTAGAAACGGCCAAGCATGAATGAACATCCTCACAAGATTACCTAGAGAGAATATCACATCAACAACTTTTGTCATTATTTCTCCAAATTTTCATTATTTAGCATCCTATATACGTGTCCTCTGTTCCCACTCAGTATACGGATATCACAACTCCTCATTTTCAATATGAAGATAATATGAGTATATATTTCCGACTAAGTGTTGACGTTTTCACGATATAATTGAGTCTGCAAGAGAATAAATAAAGATAATCCTGAATGAGGGCATCCGGATCTACAGTAAATAATAATTGTATGGCTGTGCGAGCATTTTATCGCTTCACTATTCAATACAATTTTCTCTTAGGTATGGCTTCAGAAGAGGCGAAATTCCATTGGAGGTCTTTTCAGCGAATACAGTCTTTATGGCCATGTACAAAAAAATTTTCGCAGAGCAAATTCCGGTCATAAATTTTTTGTACATCCAATATACATCAAATATATATTTGATTCTTCTTGAAACACGAATGGTTATGAATATCGATATACGAGTAAATTCATCTAAATAACAGTCTTCCAAGCTCCCCTGAAACTTACATTAGAGAATTTTCGGAATGTACTTTTTCGTAGTAAATCGGTTCAAAGGTGTGATAATCTCAAAAGTTTAAGTTTCAATGTCTCTCTGTGAAATCAAACATTTTCCTTGAACGACCTCTATACAGGGTTGCCTGAACGTGACTCTTTCTCAGGTGTAAACAAAGTGTATAAAGACGAATCAGGAATGCTTTAATTATTTTTCATACGATACCTACCCCCTTACGAAGATGGGTGCCTGCAAATGGTACTCCCATAATTCAGTTTTTGGCACTCTTGTTCCTCGGAACAGAGTGCTTATCAATTTGCCCAAATGTCTGTGATTTTCGAATTTTTGGCTGAAAATGATCTTGCACGATTTGGTTTGACTCACTGATCAAGAATCCGTGGTCGAAATCGATTCTGTCCGGCCGGCCGTTAACACGATAACTCTCGAACGGAATGAGCTAGACAGTTGAAATCTTCAGAGTAGGTTTGACTGATAAATATCTCGGTTAAGTTCGTTATTGGGCAAAATCGGTGTAATAGTTTCGGAGTAACGAAAAAAAAAATTTTTTTTACAATACAACTTTTGAATTTAAATTTTTCTAAGATGCAGTTTGATCATACAAATCCATTGTTATCATTCTCAACCTAACAAGCTAATACTTTCGGAGATATGATGTTTCAAAGTTTCAATGATATACCGTAAGTTCTATGTATTCACAGAATGTGAACACATAATCTGTCTCTATTCACTATTCATAAATGTCATCTTTTCTAGCTATAAGAGGTTGTCAATTCGTAGTTTGAAAATATTTTCTCTTGGAAAGCAAGTATTCGATTCTTGAATTTGTGAATATATACAAAACTGTTTTGATGTAGTTTATGGAGGCAATAGGGAAGAAGAACATAATGGAATCATCAAAAGAAATTACTGTTCGTTGACCATTGAGGTTATTATTACCTTTTACTTCCTTAAGTAGTGAGACATGTTCCTATATACAGTATTTTCATAATGTTGCTAACAAAAAAATACTGAAGTATGGATCTACATTTGTGTATCAAACATTTTTTCCTGAGTTAAGGTTAATAATACAGAAAAGAATGTAAGTAATCATTAAAGGATACTGTGGGAAGTATACTCATTATTAAAAGGTTTCTTTCTGGGTTTTCTCTCCCAAACTCTGAAAAATATCAATAAAATAAAAACCAATTATTTTGTGATTTGCTTCTGCGTAAGAAACACAATTCTCGAATTTCACAATAACTATAAACAAAATAATTCTAAAGATTTTCGTTAAGCGTCTAACGAAGGAGTCTGATATAGACTCAGAAATGTTACGATATAGTTGTTTCTTCGTTGATGTTGTTTCATTGTTGTTTGTTAGGCAACATTGTCCAATTGCTTCTGACAAATATCTTGTGTTTCCTACGCAGAAAAAAATTAATTTTTATTTCATAGTTCGGGAAAGAAAACCCAGAAGGAAACCTTTTAAGAAAAAAATGTGTTAGTGGTATAAACTATTCAATTTCAAATTATGAAAAGCGGATAGTATTTTACTAATATATTTTGAACTATTAAAATAATTTGTTCGTAATCCACTATCTACTCAAATATCAGGAATAAATGGACGATCTGCTATGATTATATCCAGCCTTGCTCTAGACATTTCGATGATACTTTCCTTAGGTATATCGAGTTGTGAAAACTATGCACCGAGTGTACGTTGCAAAAACCCATTCCACGGGGTTGAATAATTGCAGATTGCTCATTTAATCTTGATAAATAAATTTATCAATTATCGGCATTTCTTTCAAATTCAATTTCTTTCATGATGCGAATCCATTGATAAATATAATTCCCAACTCTGAGAAACCAATACTTTCGGAGATATAATTTGTCTGTTTGAACAAGAGTGCTAAAAAGCTCCTGTCCACAGGCCTTGGACCAATTTTTTGTGGTAACCTCAGTTTACAATTATTGTCTAATGCCCTTTGTTGGATCCTGCTCTATTCTATTCAAAGCTTCTTCTCCCAATGCTGCTGTCTTAACATGTCTCCTACCTCCTTCAACTCATCTTTTTGGTAAAATACTCCTTTAAATACATCACCTATTGAAAATACTTACCGAGACAACTTATGGAATGATTTACCAAATGTCGTTTTCAGGGGAGGTTGGGAGACCCCTCTGTTTCCTCTTTTCCCAACGCCCCTTTCGTCACCCCAATTAAAGCACCCCACGCCGAGTAATAACCGTTCAAAAAACATCCGTTCATTTCGACGAACCCTGTAGTATTAGCTTTTCCATCGAATGCATACCTGTGTTCATATCATGGACGAAGTACCCCCGTGAGTCCCCCCCGTGGAGGTGAAAGACACTTTGAACTTCGCCGTTGGAACTTGTGTTATCTTGTTTAAACTTTCCACGAATATTCCATTTTATATAACGCCAGCGAACTTGAAACTGAATTAGCAGTTCCCTATGTTCAAGTTCCTGATTATTATCCTTCCGTGGAGTTTCCACTGTCGACAGAGCGCTCTGCATAATGAATGAACATAACATGGACGTTTGCGCAATAAACTGAGGTCATGAACCCGACGGGTTTCTCTGTTTGTTCTTGGGTTGATTAAATGAACGACGTTATGAAACTATGTGTGCAACACGTTGCTGGACTAGAAGTGTTTTCGCCTCAATTCATACGGCGATTGGTAAAAATGTGCAGGGTTGGAATCAGGAAAGAAATATTTAAAAAATTTCAGTAACAATTTTCAAAATGATGTTTTCGTACTGAAAAAAATTATATCTCCGAAAGTATTGGTTTCTCAGAGTTGGGAATTATATCAATGGATTCCTATGATAGAAATGCATCATGAAAGAAATTAAATTTTAAAAAAGTGTCGTTTAAAACAAATGCTTCAAAAATTATCTTATAAAACACTAGAACAAGAGGTGTACCAGAAATAATTTTAACATTTATCTCTCAAAGAAAAATAAGATGACATGTAAGAACACAGATCATATAATAATTCATAGATACAATAATAAAGTACAGCATCCTATGAAAACATGAGAAGTACAGAAGTACGATTCAAAATTGAAATTCCGAAAAATCATATATCCGTAAGTATTAGCTTTTTAGAGTTGAAAATGGTATAAATGGATTGTTATGGTGAAACTGCAGCTTAAAAGGAATTAAATTTGAAATTTGTGTTGTTTAAAAAGAATTGTTTTTTCGTTTCTCCGAAAAGCCAACTTTGCCCAGTAACGAACTCAACCGAGATAATTATCTCTCAAACCTACTCTGAAAATTTCAACTGCCTAGCTCATTCTGTTCGAGAGTTATTGTAGAAACGAAATTTAAAAAAAATTGTTTTGATACTTTATTGCAACCCGGTCAAAACAAAACTTCGCATGCATATAGAAGTCATTATTCTACAATTTGATGCTAAATTTCAGATAGATCGAGTGATCGGTTTCGTAAATATTCATAAAAAATGTTTTTACTAAAAAGGGCCATAACTCCGAAACCTCTTGGTAGATGTTGCCCGTTAACGAACTCGTCCGAGATATTTACGCTACAAACCTATTCTGCAAATTTAAATCCTACGGCCAGCCGGACCGGCCGGACAGAATTGATTTCGACCACCATCTCATCTGTAGATGAGATGACGATGATGAAATGTATGAACATAGATGACATTCATAGATACGGAGGTTAATTTTTGATATAGCATTCTGTGAAATCATAAAGTTATGATATCAATGGATTCTTATGATGAAACTGCATCTTAAAAAAAAATAGAATTCAAAAGTTGTAATGTAAAAGAAAAATATGTTTTCGTTACTCCGAATCCATCTATCTGATTAGGTCCAATAATTAACTCAACCGAGATATTTATCTTCCAAACCTACTCTGAAAATTTAAACTGTCTAGCTCATCTCGTCCGAGAGTTATCGTGTCTACGGCCGGACCGACCGGACAGAATCGATTCTGACCATGGATTCTTGATCAGTGAGTCGAACCAATTCGTTTAAGACTATTTTCATCCAAAAATTCGAAAATTACCGACATTTTGGTAAATTGATAAGCACTCTGTTCCGAGGAACAAAAGCGCCAAAAAATGTGATAATCTGGAAAATTCGTGAAGATTATAAGTAACTTAAATCTTCTTCATTGCTGTTTTACATTATTATGAATATTTTCGATTTCGGGAGTTATTATATCTGGATAAAAATATATTTTAACTGAATATACCTTAAACTATGTCTATAAGTACCCTATAACTCGTCTATAGACCTGCGATAGTTATATTAAGTATTTATTTAAAATCATATTTTAAACAAATTTCTCTTCCCTAATCGAAATGACATGACCACAGACATAACATTTCTTGACTTCACGTCAAATATCAAATACCATTGTTACGTTTGTTGTTCGAGTTCAATACAGTAGACTAGTACACTGCAATCGTTGTAATATTTCTATATCTTGCCAATATATACAACAATATAGATCTGTTCGAGTTTAAATTTAGAATATATAAGCTAGCTTTATAATTATGTTTTGAATGATCTTGCAAAGTTCCATTGATATCTGACCATCTGACTGTTTGAGAAAAAGAATTACAATTTTTTTTTTAAGAGTCTAGTAAAACGATACAAAATTTTGTATAAGTCTTCGTATCGGTATTTGTCAACTAACTTCCGAGCTTCCATTTAATCAGATCAGTGTTTTTCGAATTATTTGGGGGACAACATTTCAGATTGCTTTAACTCGTAAAACACTCGGCGGATTTTACCCATTTACAAACTAAACCGGTGCATTGGGACTCCAAACCTACGCTGCAAATTTAAACTCTCTAACTTATTCCGATCTAGAGTAATCGTGTTTAATGGACGGCCGGTCGGACAGAATTAAGTTCGACCTCGTATTTGGGAAAATTGAATTGTTCAGAGGAACAAGCGTGCCAAATAGGCATGCAAATCTAATAACATCCTCACGCGCATTTGTCATGCTAGTATCGCCATAATACGATGCAGATCTCCAGCGTATCCTAGAATAGTGATGTCGAAAACACCAGTCCTGTATTCTGCATGCATCGCAAATTAGATATGTTAGGATAGGTAGAGGAAACGTCCCATATGCGTTGGAGGACAGGTCGTTCGAGTTCGCCAGGACGTGTTCACGAGTTGTTCACCCCAAATTCATCCCCCAGACTCCAAGCTACATTGGAGTAGGGAAGCTATGTACAACCCACGCGATGCTTATTGCATTCGTATCTTGAACATCCTCTTGTGAATTCGTAACGAATGAGGAATCCAATATTGCAACATTTGCGTTTTTGCCGGACATATATGGCGGTTTCCGCGTTCAATAATTCCGTGGAGAATGATAGGAGAGTAGCAGAAATCTTCTGGTGCTTTATTGAGATTCAAAGCGGTGAATTAGTAGCATGCATCTTATTGCCAATGGGAGTTTGTGGTGTTCTCGAGAAAATTTCAACTCCGCGATAGATTTATAATTCTAATATTTGCTAGAATCCTAGGAAATACCCAGAGATTGTTTTGTTGCAGTTTGTTCAAATATTTTTACAGAAAAAATCGGTTCTGTTGTCAAGAATTTCAAGCAGTTGAATTGAGATCAAGTTGCAAATTGGCGAATGCGACGGTATCAATTTCCATATTACGTTCTGTTCGGGTTGCAAATTGGCGAATGGGTTAGTACTTCTGCACTGTGTTCGTCCACAAAAATTAGTCTCGTGCTGATTGAATTGATTATTTGTACTGTAGAAGACCTCATTTATATTATCATTCTTGTGGAATTTCGTCCATTGCGTTAGGACTAGTCATTTTCATTTTAAATATTAACGAAAGATACATTTTTCATTCTATCACCACAGCCACCATATTTTCGGTTAGACAAATAAAAAAAAATTACGAAAAAAAATTGGTTCAAGCAATGACGTGAAGTCGGGAGCTTTTGCGCGTATGTTCTATTGTCCATTCTTCTATATTGGACACCCTTAAACGAATTTACCATGTTAAATTATGTTGTCCATTCTCCTGTATTGGACACTCGAATTTACCATGGTAAATTCTTCGATATTCCTGAAATGGGATTATTCCATACTTTTGACGCTCACTGAATAGGGGCAGTTGGATGTTAGGAGCTACAAGATGGTGATGAGGACCTATTTAGTGCAGGCGGTTCAGTAATACCTTCTGTAGATAAATCGAATTGATAAATATACGCACTGGGTGCAATTGACAACAACCCGATCGTCCCAATCCACGAGTTTCATCATTGCAGATTTTTCATTTTATCTCTGATAATAGAATGAATAAAAACTAATAATTCCTTTCTTTTCAGACCAAATGACACGACAGTTCATTTTCCATGTCTCATCACCGATCATCGTCCTCTACCAGTACACCTCGCCTTCAAAGGCATCAGTTTCGCAGCGTCTGGAAGAAAGATCCTCCACGATGTCGATGGGCTGGTGCGACCTGGTCAAATCCTGGCCGTCATGGGACCATCGGGGTGCGGCAAAACCACCCTGCTCAACTGCCTTAGCGGGCGTCTTAAACTTGACTCCGGCCAAATATTCCTCAACAGGGACCCCCTCTGCAAGAGATGGAAAAGGAAGATATGCTACGTTCTCCAGCAGGACATCTTTTTTCCCGACCTGACACTGAGGCAGACCTTGGAGTACACGGCTAGGCTTAGGTTACCGGATACCATGGGTCACACGCAGAAAATGCAGTATGTGGATCATATCATAGACGTGCTGGAGTTGCAGCATTGTCAGGATACCATTATTGGTGACTACCTCAAAAGGGGACTGAGTGGTGGGGAGAAGAAAAGGGCTAATATTGCTTGTGAACTGTTGACGAATCCATCACTCATGCTTCTTGACGTAAGTAATGTATCTTTGCACGCAAAATATTATTTGGAGATTGCAGTTGATAAGGAAATATCACATTTTTATATTCATATGAAGTGTCAATTTTTGTATTTGTAAATTATTCATTAGAACGGGGTCGTGAGGCTTGGTCGAGCTCTTCAGAATCGATCCGATATGATTTTATGTTATATTACCCTACATTTTTAAACCTAAGAACATTGTAAATGTTGTCCACATACCTAATGATGTCCTTATTATTATTATGGGTTGTGCTGGGCAGACTAAACCTGCCCCTCCACTGCGACCAATCGGTCTATTGTGGCACACCTTAAGTATATAATCTATACTTCACCCACAAGCTCAAGTCTCTTGATGAAGGATATGAGTCTGGTGGGTGAGAACACCCAGTCCAGTTCCCTCAGTGTCAGTTTGTGGACTCCTAGTTCCTCCAATCTGATCCTGTCCCCAGCGGGGCAGTCACACATGATGTGTTCGATAGACTCGTCGTCCTCCAGGCAAAGTCTGCACTCGGAGTCCTCAGTCAACCCCAGTGTATTGAGGTGTTTCCTGAGGCCACAATGGCCCGTGTATACAGCTGTAAGGATTCTCAGGACCATCCTATAGATGAGAAAGAGTCAACAATGAAATGAAATTCCTATATATTATACCGGGTGTCCCAGTATACATGTTCCACTGGATTATCTCAGCACTTGACAGGAAGTGACTCTGACTTTTTTATCTCAAATAGCACCCTATATATTTTTTGCAATTTTCTCATTCTACTCAAAATTACCTTTATAACGATTTATCACACTTTCCGCCGTATTCACAAAGCATTCAATCTCCGTTAAGTCCTAACTGAGGTCCTCAGTTAAGGATAAATAAGAATCGCAACCTCAGTTAACATATGTAACGGTGCTGAAACAGGCCTGTTTCACGTTAATTTTCACATAAACTGAGGTTGCTATTCTTATTTATCCTTAACTGAGGACCTCTGTTAGGACTTAACGGAGATTGAATGCTTTGTGAATACGGCGGTTTGTATTGTATATTTGATATGAGGGAGAAAACGTCAATTGAAATTTGAAATTGAAAGAATTGCAGTACGATATTTTGTTTAATCTTGATTTTGACTTCAATAATCGAGATCAATAAAAAAACCTTCCTTAAGTTTGAGTCAACTTTGTATTTTACCGAACGTTAAACAAATGATGAATATTAAAAGAAACAAAAATTTACAAAAAGGGGGCATAAAAATACCTATAAAAACTAAATATAATGTTCGAAATGTTGACCAGCTGCTTCTACACATCTTTCAGCTCGGTGGATTAGTTCACGCGAAGTAAAACTTCTCAACACCCCAATATTAAGGGCTCTATATGCATTCCTTATTTTGTTTTTTAGATCTTCCAAATCAATAGGAGCAGTCTGGTACACACGATCTTTCAAATATCACCAAAGGAAGAAATCTAGCGGTGTTAAATCTGGAGATCTTGCAGGCTATGTTATCGATTCATTTTAAGATAGATGGAACGCAACACACGGATTATAAGCCAAAATCAAGATTACACAAAATATCGTAGCCTAATACAATTCTTTCAATTGACGTTTTCTCCCTCAAATCAAATGTAAAATGCAAAGTGTGACACATCGTTGGAACGGTAATTCTGAGTAGAATTAAAAAAATTGCCGAAAAGATATAGGGTGCTATTTGAGATAAAAAAAAAGTCAGAGTCACTTCCTTTCAAACCGAAAGTGACTTTCAATTTTTGTTCTTTTCAGTGGAAGGTTCCTTGGAAGAATTGAAAATCATAAAATTTTATTATTTTTATCTTTTGAAATTGCTGAGATAATCCATTGGAACATGTATACGGGGACACCCGGTATATTGTATTGTATTCCAATATATTACATTGCACCTGCAACAATTTTAAACCAGATACGGAAAGTTGTCATATCTCAGAAGAATATAACTGAATATTTATGAGTTTTTATTCGAATTTATGTTTACAGGAACCTACCTCTGGATTAGATTCCCACGCAGCTCATAGTTTAATACAGACCCTGAAGAAATACGCTGTTAATGAAGGAAAAGCTGTTGTGATCACCCTCCATCAACCCTCATCCCAGATATTTCATTTATGTGATAAACTTCTTCTTTTATGTAACGGACAAACTGCGTACTTCGGTGATACTTCCAAAGTAGTGGATTTCTTTAGTAGTATTGGAATGCATATTATGCCACACTATAATCCTGCAGATTTTATATGTAAGTATTGTTTACAGCTATATTTAGTGCTTTCACATTTCTTTGAATTTTCCCTCAAAACTCGTTTCATTCTGGTGCAAAGTTGCTGCTATTCGTATTCTCACCATTAAAATCTTTCAATTTCACATTCAATTCACATCTGAGGATCCCAATAATGCAAATCTGGCAGCAAGATGCCAATTTATTGATTGAAATAGAATTTTGTCATAAATACTCATCCTTAGTTCAATTCCAATTCAATTTAATTTCCTGTGAAAATTCGAACAAATGTCGAACAACGAAGTTCGAACAACAATTTCTAGTAACAATCATATTCATGCTGACACTACCATTGACTAGTCACGAAGATAAAATCCGTTAGGTTATTATTCATTTTTTAAAAGAGTTATAAGGAATAAAATATTTTCAAGGTTTTCCAACCTGAATTTTTGCGCATTGTTCTAACTTCTGATTTCAAACAAGTTTACTTAGAGCGCTGCATACAAAAAGTTCGAATTTTCACAAGCATTTCAATTCAAACGGATCTGTATTGTTTGAAAACAAAATTTCTACCTTCATATTTGGATGCGCAACCTACCCTGGGAATTGCATGTCGCCATCTCTTTTCACTAGTTAATCTGGCAACGGCCGTCTGGACGGAATCTAATTTGACCTTGAATTGTTCATCAGTGAGTCGAACGTAATCGTTTGGGATCATTTTCGGCGAAAAATTCGTAAATTACAGACATTTAGGAAAAATGATAGCACGCTGTTAACTCTTCACAAGAGGAATAAGCGACAACTTTCATTCAAATAAAACATTGAAAAAAAATATTTATGACTTGCACAATGCGATATCATAAGAATTGACGTAACGAATTTCCTCGAGGAAGTTAGGGATATCAGACGTCAACACGTTTTGTTACGTTCCAATAAAACTGATTTGGTTTCTTATACAATTTTTTTTGCAGTGGAACAGGTGAAATCGTCATCGGAAACAAGACAAAGGATTACAGTTGCGGCTAGGGAATTGAGAAGTAGTAATGAATATCCTCCCGAATTACGGTGTAATAACTGCTCTTATATCAACGACAAATTGAATGACCATAGCAATAAATTAATAAAAAATGGACCATATCCTGCCCTAGAACGTAAGTACTCAAACCGTTTATAAAATGGTTTATATTCTATAGATCCTTTTTTTTCTATCCGATAATAAACGAAAATATATCCTTAAATTGAATGTTTGTTGCTTCAACTTAATGCAAATCCACATTTACTTCCTATACATTAAAATCGATGACCTGGAGATAAAGTTTTTCTGTTCGTTTTCTTCTTCCTTCTTCTTCTTATGACCTATTTGAAACTAGTTTCACAATTTTTCCCTTCTAGTACTTTGTATAAAAAATCAAAATAATTCATTTCTGCTGCCCTATAAATGTATCCTCTATTTAAACACAGTAACTAGCGGAGAAAAATTGAGATCTTATTGTTCTTCAACTACCCGTCTGTTCATATCTATTTATTTCCACCATTTTACCAATAAGTGTGCAGAATTTTAAAATCGGGTTTAAACATTTCCTTCTGCTAATAGACGATCAAATGTTCTGTATATTCTTAGGGCATTACGTAATAAATCTCATTTCAATGTTCAATCTTTAATTTTCAATAAAATAACAATTTCAACACAAAAAGTGCCTAAGTCCAAAACTATTACTTTTTTATCTAATAAAAAAAAACCTTTTTTATGTTTAATCAAGAAAGTAGAATCCATTTTCAACATATTATACAATACCACACATATTTTGATGAAAACACTTTGTGAAATGTTTCATAATCAAACATAAACTTTCACACCTTAATATCTCATAATCACTTATTTGTGACTTAGGTATTTCTTGCATTGACCCCTTCATTTGTACTCTTGAATCATACATAAACCATATTTTTCCTTCTTTATGTAAGTTATATTGTTTTGAAAGATTTTAGCCTTTATGTCTCCTTTTTATTCTCATTTTTTCCTGTTATACCAATCATTTACCTACATTTAAGTTCAGGGATGAAGGTTAGACAAAAAGAATGGACTGATATAGTTGTGACATACTCAGAGAAGAGTTTTAGAAAGATGATCGTGCGGCATGTAAAAGGATCTTTATACAATTCTGAGCACAGCCTCACAGCTCTTGTAAGAACTCAAAAATGTCCCTGCTTCTGTCTTTCGTCTTTTTCTACCGAGAGGAAAATTTCTTGAGGCTATTGCTCAGTTCATTTTTAATGTCTATGGGATAAACTTCCATAGAAACATTACCACACAATCATCTGCAAATTTACCCAAAGAATCAAATTTACCTCTAAATCACTAATATTGACTTAATTTCAGAAGAAACCATTAATTCAATGGAACCGGACGTCAGAAGATTGTGGTTAGACACTCATTCACACGCCTCATCTTCAGCGAGCTCGGAGACCAGCGAATCAGACTGCTACTTCGCCTGGCCGACGAGCTTCTGGACTCAACTCAAGGTCTTAGTACAAAGAAACTTCCACGAGGCCAGACCCCGGATGCTGTCGAAATTGAACTGGGTACAAACGATAGGCTTAGGTATTATGGCAGGATTACTTTGGTTCCAGCTTGAAAGGCGCGAGGAATGCCTTCACGATATTCAGGGATGGATGTTTTTCTCCACGACGTATTGGATGCTTTTTGCGCATTTTGGAGCACTCAGTTCTTGTAAGTATTCGAAACGATACCATAAGGATTCGAGAAAGATTGAGGGATTGTAGCTTTAGTTTTCTGGCGTCAATCTGCTATTTGCCCTTGCAGAGATGTTTAGTGGTTACGTATAGTGGCTAAACATGGTGTATCAACTACACACTGTCGCTGGGCATGGTCCTCGACCATAGGGGGAACACAAGGATCACACGTGGATGACTTAGTATTGATGATCGGAGAAAGAGTAACGACATTATAGATCTGAAATTTCTGCGCCTGATCCAACAATGGTGCTTAGAAAATGACATCTCAGTCAACCCGGAGATATCTGAGATGATTATCTAGGTCAGGAGAAGGACGTCTTGTGAAACCAATCCTAGTTTGTTTGGAGTATGGCTCATGTTATCGAACGTTAACGATCAAGGCCAATGTAATTTTTTGGTCAACTCGTTGAATGCTTGGAAATGGATGGGACTTAACACCGCAATTTATGCATTGGTTGTGTACTGTGGTGGTGAGGCCTATTCTAATCTATGATTCCTTGGTGTGGTGGGCTTCAATGGAGAAGACCTATAAGGGTGCCGTCGTTAGCGAATGCCAAAGGAGAGCCTGTTTTAGCGTAGCAGGCGCTCTCAGATATTCCCCCACATCATCGTTAAAATATCTTTTGTGTGTACCTCCCATATAACTCGTGCTAAATTGCAGAAAAAGGTGCCAATACATTGTTTATTGGACCAGGGCTCTCGAAAGGAATGTGACCTTCACTGCCACAAGGGGACAGGTCTCAAATGACAAGGAAGGCTGCCTTCTGAGCTTATCGGTGACTACTGTAAGGTGTTATAGGACATTGCATATTACATAGGATCGATTAAAGAAACTCTGATATTTGTTAGCTGAGAGAATTTGCAGATGAAGCCACCGGGCATAAATCTGGTCAATGCAAAGTGTCACCACTAGAGAGTTTATCTGCTAAGGCTAACCCAAGAGAAAATCAAGAGCCACACAACTTAGGAGAAAATTTTCCACGGAAATTATCAGCTTTGCGCTTAAGAATTGGATCTGAAGATTTTCCCATATTTCTTGAATCAGGTTTTATCCTCCCCGATAAGTGAAAAATGTTTCAGACACATATGAGTCGTTTTGGATGTTTTTTAACTGATATTATTTCCATTTTCAGTTCCTCCAGAACGAGAAGTCATCAACAAAGAAAGGAGATCAGGTGCCTACAGATTATCAGCTTATTACATCGCCAAGATGGTTGGAGAGTTACCATTAACTATAACGTTACCTGCAATTTATCATTTTATATCATATCCTTTGTTAGGTGAGTTTCTATTTGCTTTTCCCCTACTTGTTTCATGTACACTGTGTACTGTGGTCCAAACATGCGGAAGTTATGGTCAAATATTCCAAATTTAATGCAATTTCATATTTCCAGGTTTCCATTCACCATTTGTGTTCTTCACGTTATTGGCGTTCCTGCTACTTAACACGATAGTGGCACAAAGCGTAGGGTTCTTCATAGGCGCGTGCTGTATGGACATGCAGGTTAGCATCACCGTCAGCGCGCTCTACACGTTGGCGACGCAACTGTTTGGTGGATATTTGGCCACGAACATACCTATTTGGTTGACGTGGATGAGATACCTTTCTATGGTTCATTATGCATATCAAAATATGCAGATCATCGAGTTTGGTGAAGGGCTACCGATATTGTAAGTTTATATTTGATTTTAAAGGGTGTTACAATAGTTTGTACCTACATATTATGTTGAATTTGAACGGAGCTTATATGTCTATTGAATGTTGAGGTTAGTTTTTTGTTTTGACATCTTCACTGACAAATTGAATTATGGAAAATTTAGGTATTCAACAAAGACAACATATAATATAGATAGAAATCTCGAGCTACTTTTTGGGACAGTGGAACTCTGTCAGCTCATGGTGGGAGTGTTTTGGAACTCGTTAGCGCGCGTAATTTAAATGAATGTCTTATATTAATATAAATATAGCATAATTCATTATACCGTCAGAAAATTGTTCCACGACATTTCTAAAAACAAAGTTGTCTTCCGAGACATTATTGAAAAAAATCCATAAAAATAGAACATTTTTTGAATTACAATATTTCCAATAATTATTATTCATTTACACGGACAAAATCAACGGTGAAATGTAAGGAATATGTACAACGTGATGTGGAAAACCATTTACTACATGGAAATCATCAAACGTTTTTCATTAACATTGTCTGTAATCAATCATAATAATAGTACGGGAACAATGAAAAGTTTAACTTGAAATATTGACATTTCATCAAAGAGGAAAGGAACAAAACTTTTGCTTATCATCTATTCCTCCAAGCTTGAGTTTAATTGAGTCCAGAATGCTAGAAGTGTTACCTGTACTGAAATTGAGTAAATGTAATAATTTTGACATGATTTTTTGAAGTTCTTCTGGGTGGACCCGATAAAATGTGTCTGAATAATTTGTATCTCTTAGGGCTATTTTTAAATAAATTCAGATGGAGAATCTTTTCATCTAAAGTAAAGCGCCTTTCTTTGGGCTTCAATTTTTGATACCTTGTTTAACACAGGAACCGTGTCTTCTTCTTCCACAGACAGAAAAAACCTTCTGCCTTCTCTTTTTGCCTAGAAATGAATTTCAAGAATTCAGGTTTATGATAATCATAAGACTTATTCAATTCAGATAAGTGAATAAAAGAAAATTTCAACCATTTGAATTATTCTTAGGAATATTTCCTTTTAGAACTAGGAAATTAATATTTAATCATTGTTTGTTTTACCCAAAATATCAAAGAATTCGGGACTTAAAGAGAGCCTCTACTTTCAACTATAAAGGATTTATATTGAGGTTTCATTATAAACAACGTTTCATTATAAACAACGTTGCCTTGTATGCCAGAATTTTTTTTCAAGAATAAACACAGAATTACACCGGTTCTCAGAATCTTTGAATTTCTCATATCTGTTATACATACTGCGAAGGATTGAAATGACTTGAACAGATACAGTGGTTCTCGTATATCGATTGCTTTGCTGTAGCCATAACTTGAGAAGCTAAAATGATGATATAAAAATATTTTGTACGAAACCAACTGAAAATATTAATAGAGTATTGAAATACCCTGAAAAACAGATTTACCATATCATCCCTAGGAATTGTCTATGCATTCTGTTATTTCTACAAGCTTTCACTAAACATTTAAAAACCATATTTGATAGTTTAACTATCGTTGATATAACTGTAATAACTTAAATTCAAAATGGCCGTGTTGAGTTGAGCGCCGAGGCAGAGATCCTATCGGGAGTTTTTGGAATCTTTATGAGGTCTTTAACGACTTTAACAAAGGAGATTCTACCCAATGACATTGAACAACGTATTAAAAATGAAAGCTTCACGTCAGTGCTTTTCTCGATTTTTTTCATTATTCATGAAAAACTTTCCACTATTGAAGGAAACAAATTTTTTATTTCTAAAAATCAAAATGGAACCTACCATTGGAAAATTCGTTATAAGGAAATATATCACTGCTACAATCTTACAATCCATTTTTTCTGTTGTTTCAGATGTGCCCAACACTCCAAATTCCCTATATGTAACGTTTCCGACCACATACCAGTCACTGCCATTTTGGAAGCTCAGGGAACCCATTTACCACTATGGGCCAACACCCTAGTTCTACTGATGTTTTTCGTAATTTTCCGTAGTTTAGGCTATATCGTATTGCGCTACTTCAAAAACCCAAAGTGATCCTAAAAACCTTTCTAAACAAATGCATCTAAAACATGTGATAATATACTTTAGTAGAATCAAATGTATCCATTACAATGTTGAATTTCCCTTTATAGATGTCACTTTTTGAATATTCGAGCTCTAATTTATAGAATTTTAACTGAACGGTGTTCATATATTAGGATAATAATTGTTGGTAATTTATCGATATTTGAGCGCCAAATCCTACGACGTTTTTACTTCACAATAATATTAATAACAATAATTGACAGTTATGACTGCGGTAAATTTATTTTTACAAATAGGCTGTGCTTACATTATAATAATAATAATACTATAACTCAATTCACGTCTTTTTTGTTAATATATAAGGTTATATTATTTGATAATTCATTCCAATGTGAATCGTTTTGTTTCAAAGAATTTTACCAATTAGTGTTAGGCGTTCACGATTTTTGAAATGAAATGCGACTTTTAAATTTGAATCCAGAAACAGATGCGTTTGGACAGGTGTACAAGTTATATTGTACACCAATTTCGAAATGTAATTTTTTGAGAGAGGAGAGTTTTTTAGGATTGTGCCTTGGTTTTTACGAACTAATGTGCCAAGAATCTGCAACCAGCTAAGGTTACTGCCCATTAAACCGATTTGTATTATAAGAGGAAATTTATAGAGAGCTTAATGTGAAAATGTATCGATAGAGAATTCCATTGAATTCTTAATTATTTTATCGAAATTTGATCAAGATGATTCTGTTGTGTCCTCGTAAATTTGGTGTGTAAGAGATGTGCTTATAAAGATATCTTCATTTTATATGGAGGAAATTTATGAAATAGCGGTACTGAACTGTTTGTAATTTCTAGAAACATATTGAACGTGATATGGATGTATTAGTTCCTGGCTGCAGTGAAATTGCAGAAAAGAATTTTAAACTAACCAACTGGCACATATGAACTTTCAACTGATAAGACTGTTTTTCCACAATCATCATTTCATAAATTTCCAAATACTCATACATTATCGTTAATTCTTATTGTATATTTTTCTTATTATTGTAATATTAAATTAGGAACATCACTAAAATAAAAAGTAGATTAAAAAGAAAATTCTATATAATTGTTTATTTTTATTTAATGTAAATTAGAAATCTGAAATAATAACCATAACCACGTTATTTGATTACCAATCAAGTGTTCATACACTCAGTCAAAGTTGCCCAGAGTCCAAGTCTTTTCCGAAAAATCACCAAACTAATGTAAGGTTGTACAAAAGTTATATTTATACTGTTACGGTATTTCTCAAAGGACTTGGGGGCTGTAATATAACCATATAAATAGTTATTTTACTGATTAAATTTGCTTTTTATTTATATAACTTGTAAATAAATTTTTATCTTGACCAAATAGAAAATTGATTTTAAGCTTTTCATTGTTCACAAGGCTGTGTTTCCTTCCACTCCTTGTTGGTTCGCTTGTTGAAGAGTAATATTCAATTTATGCACTTTGGATATGAATATTTATATGAAAATTGGTGTTGCGTTATTAGAAATTCGAAAATTTAGATGAGATGTTGCATGATGTATCGACAAAATTATTTTATTGGGATTCAATCAAAAATTATAAATTGTATAAACAGATAAAAATTTTAACAGACAATATCTTATCGTTTCCGTGTGATTTGGTGGAATGGAATACTTAATTCAAAATCAAATGATTTTATTAATGTTATATAAATTGAGGAATATTTTTCCGCTTTGTCCAACCACTTTGAAATGCGTCTAAAATATAGATATTCAATATCTTCGGCGAGATTTAATATATGCAAATTGTGAACGAAACACTAATATCTGATATCTCAATCAAGAATATTGAAGCTCATTTTGATGGCTCGACAATGATTTATTAACTTTTTTGAAAATCAGCCATTTTTCAGAAAATTGAGCTGAAATGAAAAATTTACTGTAATCCTAAATTAGAGTTTAAGATGGTTTCCTTGACTGTTCAAAAAGGAACTGCGAAAAACGATGCTGCCATTAAGACTTCATGCCAAACTGTGGAAAATAGATAAATAAAATTTTTGAGATTTGATATCAAAATATTCATCATATCACCATATTGTGTATGCTCTGTTTCGAACTATTTATCCAATGCATCTTTTAATACTTCCATTTATATGTATAATAATGTACAAAACATGAAACTCCTGTAGATTATTCTATGTTATAGCTAGTCCTGGTATCGACCAGGAAATATCTATCAATATATTGAATCTTTAATATTTTTCGATTTTTTTTTTAATACCCATTAATTGATCTAATTTCAGTAATGTCTGCATAAGAGATGCTTTTCAGTGAATAAAGAATTTATACATTGAAATTTTTGATCTTATCATTCAATAATATACATTATGGTATCATCACAATTCTAACATTTCTATGTTGAATATTTATTGGTGAGAATATAATATAACAACTCGAAATTACGAAATACTTTTTTTCGTTGACCTCTATGACAAGTGACATTTTACGTACTAATTAGCGGCAGTAAAATTGACTATTATTCAAGGCAAGTACTTTGCGGACGAGAAAGTACTCTCTCGTCCGCAAAATTGATTTCTCGTCCGCTGTGGTCACTATGTTTACGGCATAATACGGCTAAATACAAACATAAGTGTCTGTAAGAATAACTGTAATTGCTGTGGTCACTATGGATACGGCATGATACGGTTCAATACAAACATAAGTGTATGTGCCATTTTAGAGGTCTGAAATTAATGAAATATGTATAAGTTGACGAAAAAATGTAATATGCACCTCGGCGAAAACTGTTTATTGTCTCGCCTGCTTGCTATCCTCGGCCCCGCCTCGGATTGATTGCAGTTTTACGTCCTTTGTGCATAAATAACTTTTCCATGAAACGATTACAAAACATTCATAATTTGAGAAATTAATACGCATATACCAATATCAGGTAATATCTATTTAATCTGGAATTTTTTCTTGGCGCTCTTGTTCTTCAGAACGGAGTGCTTATCAATTCACCCAAATGTCTGTTATTTTCGAATTTTTGGCTGAAAATGGTCTTTTACGATTTGGTTCGACTCAGTGATCAAGAATCCATCGTCAAAATAGATTCTGACCTGCCAGCCGTTAACACGATAACTCTCGAACGGAATGAGCTAGACAGTTGAAATTTGTAGAGTTGGTTCGGGAGATAAAAATCTCGGTTGAGTTCGTTATTCGGCAAAATCCCCTTGGTGGTTTCGGAGTAACAAAAACAATTTTTTTTTGCACTACGAATTTTAAATTCAATTTGTTATTCAATTGTACAAGATGTAATTTCATCATAAGAATCCATTGATATCATTCTCAACTCTAACAAACTAATACTTTCGGAGATATGTTTTTTCATAATTTCAATAATCAATCTCAATTCTAGGTATATCGGGTGTCCCAAGGTGAGTGGCCTATTAGATTATTATGGAAACTATTAATGGTAAAGATTTTAAATTTTGTGGATCGATATTTGGCCATGTATGGTACATTTTTTAAATAATTTCACAATTCCAGTGTTGCCGGATGTACGACAATTTGGCAAAAACTTTGTTATTTTAAATGGGACATCCGGTATTTCTATTTTTTTTATGATACTTCATAAAATACCTACTGAATCTATTCATTCTACTTTTTCATACCTATCTTTAACGGTTTCTTAGTTATTAATTATTTTTCGAAGTTTTAGATCAAATTGGCGTGTTACGAAAATGACTCTAGTTCGCTCAAGATTTGAGTCAGAAAATTTAGCAAATCATTAGATATTGATCTGGTTTATGTCACTGCTTTTGAATTATAGTTGTCAGTTATACAGGAAGGACCAAAAAAAAACATCATTTGCTAAGTTACAAAATCGTAAAAAAGTCGGTTTTTTCAAATTAGACACCTAGTATATTATTCAATTTTTGGAATCAGTACAACATTCTCTACAATTTTTATATTCACGTTCCTATATCTATCTCAACTGGATACCGAGTTTTATGCGTTCATTAGATTTCAGATGGATTCAATAAGCGTTAATTTCTTTTGTATTTTTATTTTCTCTATGTCGTTCATAGATCGATATATCTATGAATCAGTTCAATCCATAAATGTCAAAATATACAATTATTGCCTAACAGGTGTTTTGTATCGAGGTTTTTCTACAAATAATGGCTCAAGAAAGAAATAATACACATGCAGTTTTAATGAATTTATTTGAAATTTTTGGCGAATGTGACAAAGTTGTCGAGATTGAGAAGAAATTTCTTACAATTTGGATCAAAATTACGAGAACAAAATAAAGTAGTTATACCCAGAAAAGTTAACACTGAAGATAACCAAATAAATGTTTTAACATTTTTCGAAGTTTATCCTGAAACATCTATAAGATACGCCTCATGGGAATTAGGAATAAGTAAATCTTCAGTGCAAAGGATATTATCAGAACATCGAATGCATGACTTCAAATATGTGAGGGTTCAGGAATTAAGGCCAGAAGATTTTCAGAGGAGAATGGTATTTTGCGAAAGAATTACTACCCACATCCTGGAAGATCCAAATTTTTTATCTAAAATCATCTGGAGTGACGAGTCAAAATTTACTAGGGGGGGAATGTTTAATACAAGAAATCGTCATTTTTGGGCGTCAGAAAATCCACATGTTAAACGAGAATCTGGGCACCAAGTTAATTTTGGGTTTAACGTTTTTGCTTTATTGATGGAAAATAAAGTAGAATATTTCATTTACGATGAAAATCTAAATTCTGAGAGATATATCCGTATAATAAGACATGTTGTAGAAGAGTTTGTTGATCATTTGCCTCTCCAAAATTACAACCAAATCTGGTATCAGCAAGATGGGGCAGGTGCGCATTCAACTGCCAGGGTTTCCGCAGAATTGAGGAGAATTTTTGATGATCGATGGTTTGGACGTATGGGCCTCTGGGATTGGCCAGCAAGATCACCAGATCTCACCCCCCTCGATTTTTATCTTTGGCCTAGGATCAAAGATATCGTATATGCAACTCCAGTCAACACCAAAGAGGAGCTACAGCATCGGGTGATTCATGCATTTCGTACACTAGATCGAGATGAAATCCGGAAGGCTACGACGAGGGGGGTGCGGAACCGAATCCTGAGATGCTTGGAAGCCAATGGTCGGCAGTTGCAATAATCGTTTTATTTATTTAGCTCGACAACTTGTTTCATTCGCCAAAAATTTCAAATAAATTCATTAAAACTTCATGTGTATTATATCTTTCTTGAGCCATTATTTATAGAAAAACCTCGAAACAAAACACCTGTTATGCAATAATTGTTTATTTTAACATTTATGGATTGAAGTTATTCATTGATATATCGATCAATGAACGACATAGAGAAAATAACAATACAAAAGAAATTAACGCTTATTGAATCAATCTGAAATCTAATAAACGCATATAATTCGGAATCCAGTTGAGATAGGTATAGGGACATTAATAGAAAAATTGTAGAGAGTGTTGTACTAATTCCAAAAATTGAATAATATACTAGGTGTCTAATTTGAAAAAACCGACTTTTTTACGATTTTGTAACTTAGCAAATGATGTTTTTTTTTTGTCCATCCTGTATAACTGACAATTATAATTCAAAAGCAGTGACATATACCAGATCAATATCTAATGATTTGCTAAATTTTCTGATTCAAATCTCAAATATTGAGCGAACTAGAGTCATTTTCGTAACACGCCTATTTGATCTAAAACTTCGAAAAATAATTAATAACTCAGAAATCGTTAAAGATGGGTATGAAAAAGTAGAATGAATAGATTCAGTATTTTATGGAGTATCATAAAAAAAATAGAAATACCGAATGTCTCATTTAAAATAACAAAGTTGTTGCCATATTGTCGTACATCCGGCAACACTGGAATTGTGAAATTATTCTAAAAATGTACCTTACATGGCCAAATATCGATCCACAAAATTTAAAATCTTTACCATAAATAGTTTCCATAATAATCTAATAGGCCACTCACCTTGGGACACCCATATAATTTCCTGATGTATGTAAATCCAACATAATATGACTCATAGACCTACATTTTGAATTTAATTACGAAAATTTTTGAGAATTGTCGCATATAAGCCAAATTGAAAAAAAAGGGGAAAGCTCTGTAGATAGGAGCATTGGCGCTCTTGTTCAAACTTTGACAAATCATATCTCCGAAAGTATTGGTTTCTCCGGGTAGGGAATGATGTCAATCGATTCTTATTTAATTTATTCTATTTTATGATGCAGTTTATCATAAGAATCCATTGATATCATTCCCAATTCTGAGATGACAATACTTTCGGATATATGATTTATTACACTTTGAAAAAGAGCGCCAAAATCTCTGTCATAAAAATAGGGTATGCTATTTAACATTTCAAAGTTCTCCTCTGCCTAAAGAGGGTGGAGGGTATATATTTTTCGGTCCTCTTGTCCTGAAAACAGTAACAATAATTAAATATACCAGGTGTCACTTTGAAAACTTGCCAGGCCAATAATGTCACGACAGGGATATTTTGGGAGAAAATGTCAATTTTTATTCGGGGGGGGGGGACATACAAACACTTGAGAACATTTTGTTTTATTATTTGGCTAGTAATGGAAATCATCACAAGCTTCTCATATGATTAGTACAATAAGTATGAACACCCTGTAACTACTTCAAGGACTCAATAAAAATTTGCTGTAGTATTCATGTAGAGGGACAAGTTATCTTTCATTTGATATGTAGCTAATCCTCTATTTCACATTGAGAATTTAGGGTTGAAAACCTACACCTAGGCTTGAGAAGATTTTGGCTCACAATTGTGCACAAAATATGCCCTCTGAATATTGACCTGTTCCAGCATTTTCTCTCAAAACATCCTTGTCGTGACATAATTGGCCTGGCTAATTTTCAAATTGACACCCTCTACAAGTTACTGATTAATTATTGATCTCGCGTCGGAAGTATTATAATTTACACATTTCACAAATATATACTTTCTTTCCATGACAAAAAACAATGCGGAATGTAGTTATTTAGGCACTGCTGCAGAAAAAGTGAATAATCAGTGGACAATTTCAAATTCTGTTTTGTTTTAATATTATAATATCACGAATTAATTCCATTGGTGATCGGTGAAATATATTGATACTAGCTGACCCACGCAACTTCGCCTGCGCCAGATCGGTTATTGCAATTTTATTTCCAAATGCGAAAAATCTTAAAAAAAACCTAGAACCCGATTACAGCGCCTCCTACCGGGACAATTGAATTTCCAATTTATCCAGGGACCCACTCAAACACGTAATTCTAAAAAATACCTAGAATCCTATTGCGACGCCACCTACCGGGTTCAATTGCGAATACGAACTACCCACTCAAACGTATCTGGTTAAGAAAAGTGAGAAAAGGTGAGAAAGACAGGAGACCGGCTTCGTTCTCATCCCTACTCCGTGCTGTTTACTGGGACGTGACACCGGTATAGTCCTTAGACTATAGTCTATAGTCTAAGGTATAGTCTGGCAAATGAGTGTTGATCCAGAAGGACGCGGAAATTTTAAAAAATCTAGGACTAAGTATAGCAGGAATAAACTGCCTTGATACTTTAATAAAAATAAATATTTTTTTTGTACAAAAATTTTAGCTTTGCCATAAGCTCAGGGAAATTTTAATCGAAATAGAGTGAAAAACATTCACAAAAAATACGGCGACTTGGTTTCAATTAGCTCTTTCTCTGGGATAACTTACCAAGTGATAATTGATCAGTTATCGAGCGGGATGAAAAATGATTAATTACTAAAATGACTATTAAAAAACAGGGGTTGGTGATAGAAGGGTGGAAATTTGGGGTTGTATGTATTTTGTGATGCCACATTATAAAAAAACTAAGACAAAAAATTTCGTCCAAAAGTAAAAAATTTTTTTTTAGGGGTGAACAACCCTTATCACTAAGGGGTATGAAAAATATATGTTGGCCGATTCTCAGACCTACTCAATATGCTCACAAAATTTCATGAGAATCAGTCAAGCCGTTTCGGAGGAGTACGGGAACGAACTTTGTGACACAAGGATTTTATATATAAGAAGAAGTAACTAAACGAACGTGCCAAAGCTCCTGACGCACGTGAGTACTTTTAAAATTTGTTCGCAATAAGATGAACTCAATCGATCATCACTGACCTACCCCTGTAGGAACCATTTTTCATGAATGTTTATCCCGATGCCCACCTTACCTACCTACCGTAACAAAAACACCCAACTAAATAGAAACAGTAGAGCGGGGGAGACCATCATGGGTTCATGGTCAGTCGTCTACCAGTCTTCGAAATAACATCAAGTTGTTCCACTCGCACCATTCCACTATTTCCACTCTCTGGGCATGAGACCATCTGTTTGGATCAGTTTGTGTGGTTGCAATGTAGGTGCAAATTCAAGGTTTTGTAGCTTATGCGCTTTGGTTGATCAGGAACAATATCAACTGTGAGTATACAATTATTCAATTAATCATTTTATTTTATATTATTTCTCATAAATATTGCATTCCTCATTGGTTAATTTGATGATTTCCCCATCGGTATTTGTTATCGAATAAGAGACATCATTTCGATGGATTATTTCACTTTTAACTTGCAAATCTAAATTTAAGCGGATGAAAATAGTCGTTAAGTATATTTTTACGCTAATATTGAATATTGAGAGTGAATTCACTATTTATATCAATCCACCTGAGCAGCCACGTGCAGTTATCATCTGAATCGCACGAAACTGAAATCCAAAGATTCCGTAATCCGTAACATTTATTTAGATCGTCCTTATTACAATAATTACCTATTATTGTTTTGTCCGTGCTAAAATCTGTTAACCACTTAATGTTATTGCGGCTAATGGAATTGTGTGTCGAAACTAACATGCACCAGCGTTGTTTTCTACGATAGCAATTATTTTAATGATGTTTTATCGCAACTATGGATTATTGAAATAAGAAAGTCTTTTCTTTGGAATAATTTTGCGTTGGATAAACTGCGTTGATATTAAATCTTTGCATACCGGTGCCAGTGTGCTATTATTGCGTGCCATTTGGCGAGTTTTGGACTGAATATGGTTCCAACCCAGTAAACATGATATATTACAGAAACATTTCATATGAGATATGGGTGAAGCATTTTGAAACATTGCAAAGTTATGTTTCATGAACATCTCGCAAATGTTTATATGGAACATCGCTTCGCATCATCAGTGATATATCACAGTGACATGAAATATGAGACATATAATATAGGTATATTATGTGGGCATTAGAAAACATTCCAGTAATCTAACGGAAATGTTTGAATGTAACACGGCCTCTAAAAAAAAGCAATTACGGTGAAATATGTATATTAAATTATTTATTCAAGTATAGGTACATTAGCCTTTCCAACATTTTTTTTTTCAGTTTTCCGTCAAACGACAATGATACGTATAAATATATATCATTATCTCTTCAAGAATATATATTCAAGAATAAATCTTGTCTGAAAGATTTAATAAGCCTAATGTCAGATAATGATTGCTGATTGCTGATTCTGATTGGTTGGCGGTAGACGGATGCGGGCAGCCACAGGCAGCCATATTGGTGTTCTGTGCGACAGACCCATGGATCACAGATTACGCGTGGTTAGGAGTGGAGGTTATGTCTGTTGATGATCATTTAATTTGGTGGAAAGTAGAAGTTTTGGCAGTTTTTAAGTTTCATTCATCATTGTGCGATAGGATAAATTAGTTCATACTCTTTGAAACTAATAAGTGATTAATAAATATATGGTTTCATCCAGCGGTGATAAGGAGGTGAATTCTTTATAATATCATACTTACTTGATTTTTTTTTTTTGATAACTTTTCTAATAATATATTTATATTATATCATGGAGCAACGACGAAAGAATAAGTTGTTTTCATTTTATTAAATTTTTTGTGCTATATAATATATTTTTATTTAATATTTCGATTTCAGGTTTTGTTGTACACCTTTGCATAAATGAAGAATAAAAACTCGATTTGATAACATTTGTTTAATATTTTGACTAGAACCTTCGATAGTATTCTTGTTGACACCAAGGATTTAAGTGTAATGTTGTATATTTACTCTTTACGATAGGTTTGTTCCAAATCAAGAGATTATCGTACAATGCAGCGTCATGATTCGGAGCAGTAGGTAGAAAAGTCACATTTTTTATACTGCTCCGAATCCTGACGATGCATTCTCCGATAATTTCTTGATTTGGTACAAACCTAATGAAACACCTGAAGATTGAAGTAGAATCAAGAATGTTTTTGTTCCAGTGAAAATTTGGTCTGTAACATATCCTTGGTATATTGCAATGAGACCAAATTCACGTTAAAAGTAACGTAGATAATATCTACGTTACATTTCATTCATAGGGGTAGAGATGTTTCAGAAACATCTACGAGATCGTTAATGTCCAAGGACATTTATGCTTCAGTGGAAACATTTCTCAGAAAACGTCTCAGTAACATATCATTGAAACATATATTATATGTTTCAATGATATGTTACTGAGACGTTTTCTGAGATATGTTTCCACTGAAGCATAAATGTCCTTGGACATTAACGATCTCGTAGATGTTTCTGAAACATCTCTACCCCTATGAATGAAATGTTTCATGTTACACGTGAAATGTTTCAGCTATATTACTGAGATGCATCAATGTTTACTGGGAATCGATAACAGATTATCCACCTATCAGTAGCAGTGTTCAAATTTTAATCGACGATAGCTCGATAATTTCCACCGAAGGAATCCTAGAGACTTGATAAGTTCAGTTTAGATTCATACCTCAAATGAATAAAATTGGTTCAAGCCCTGTGGACAGGAGCTTTCTGGCGCTCTAGTTCAAACAGACAAATTATATCTCCGAAAGTATTGGTTTCTCAGAGTTGGGAATTATATCAATGTATTCATATGATAGAATTGCATCATAAAGATGCACATTCAAATAATAGTTTATTTATCAAGATTAAATGAGCAATCTGAGAATGAGAACTGTACCATGGAAGAAATCAAATCACATAATAAAGCTTAGATAGAATAATGATAACATTCTGTGAAAACATAGAAGTACGATTCATTATTGAAATTTCGAAAAATCATATCTCCGAAAGTATTAGCTTGTTGGAGTTGAAAATGATATCAATGGATTTTTATAGAGAAACTGCATCTTAAATAAAAATTGAATTTGAAATTTCTTACTTAAAAAATTTTTTTTTTCGTTACTCCGAAACCATCTGGCCTATTTTGCCCAATAACGAACTCAACCGAGATATTCATCTCCCTAACCTACTCTAAAAATTTCAACTGCCTAGCACATTCCGTTCAGAGTAATTGTAAAAAAAATTTTTTTAAATTTTCAAAAAGTTTTTTTGACACTTTGCGGTAACCTGGTCAATACAAAACTTTACATGCGTATGAAGGTCATGATTCTACAATTTGATGATAAATTTCAGATAGATCGAGAGATCGGTTTCGGATATATTCATAAAAAATGTTTTTACCAAAATTGGCCATAACTCCGAAACCGCTTCATGGAATTTGCCCATTAACGAACTTAACCGAGATATTTACGCTCCAAACCCACCTTGCAAATTTCAATCCTCCAACTCCTTTCGTTCGAGAGTAATCGTGCCTACGGCCGGCCGGCCGGACCTGGCGGACAGAATCGATTTCGACCTCGGATTCTTGATCAGTGAGTCGAACCAAATCGTTTAAGACCATTTTCATCGAAAAATTCGAAAATTACAGACATTTGGGCAAATTGATAAGCACTCAGTTCCGAGGAACTAGAGCGCCAAAAATTGGTTCAAGCACTGACGTCAGGTCAGAATCTTTTGCGCGTAAGTTCTTTTGTCCATTCTCCTGTATTGGACACTCTTAATCGAATTTACCATGGTGAATTCTGTTGTCTGTTATTCTGTATTGGACAAGAATTTTCGCGTTGCCATTCTACAACTAATAACCATGTTTGAATTGGATCGGTTTAATATTTTTCGAGTTATTCAGGAAATAACAACCAAATTTCAGATGTGTATAACTCCAAAACCATTTTGCCGATTATGCCTATAAACTAAAATTGCGTTCAGATTCTCAACCTAAGCTGACAATTTCAAGTCGCTATCTGTTTCCGTTCTTAGGTTATCGTGACGTAAATGATATTTTTCAATATTTTTTTAAAAATTTTCTAGACATACGATTCTAACAAAATTTCACAAAGGTTTATATTCTACAACTACTCACCAAGTTTAAATTCGATTGGATTAGTATTGGTTGTAGATAAAATTATTACTCGGAAATCATTGGTCCGATTATGTCCATTAACGAACTTGTCCGTCGTATTGGGATGCGACACCTATCCTGAAAATTTCAAGTGGCTATCTATTTCCGTTCTCAGGTTATCTTGGCAACGGACGGCCGGCCGGCTGGCCGGACAGAATTAAATTTGACCTCGAATTATTTATCAGGGAGTCCAACCCAATCGTTTGAGTGTTTGAGACCATTTTCGGCGAAAAATTCGAAAATTACAGATATTTGCGCAAAATGATAACGCTATGTTCCCCAGAATATACGCGCAAAAAGTTAATATACTGGGTGATTTTCGATCAATGACCTACCGGGCAGGAGTTAATAGAGGACAATATGGGGAGTCAGAAATTGACACTCAAACATCTTAGTTTCTGAGATACATGGTATGTCCTGAAAATCATAGAATTTTCTGTATGAGTTCAAAACTGTAGAATCGATGTTGATAATATTTTGCAAGCCTATTATCTTTGAAACACATAAAAGAATCCCAAAGCAAAAATGAAAAAAGGGACAGGACCGTACTAGAACATTTATTTTTACGTCCGTTTACCAAAACATCAATCTGTAAATGAAAAGACAATTTTCGTTGTCAGTTTAGTGAAGAGAAGACAAAATACTATGGAAATAAATGATCAATTCGAATGGCATACATTTTTTCTATGGAGTAGAGCCATCTGGAAAACAAAATATCTCGATTTCTTCATTGAAAAACATAATAATTCCTATAATTCTGGAATCCATCAACTGATTTCGATGAAAACTATGAATATGAATGAGGTGCTAAGAAATCATCTGAGTGCAAAATACAGGACCGTATCTGAGACTTTGTTTTGATGATCAGATATTAAAAACATCACTCTGTATACGATTCAATTTTGTTCTCATTAGGATACATATTCGTGAAAAGGAGAAAAATGCTGTCCATAACAATGTATTCAATTAGCAATTTTTTTTCAAGATTATGACGACGTTTCATAAAATTCATCAGTCGATTTCTTAATGAATTGATATAATTTGTATGTGAATTAAATTTCTAACAAAGACAAATTATAATTATCATTGAGATTTTATAGAAACTGCTCGAAATGACCTCCACCGACGGCTGTGCATTTTTCAGCCCTCTTCCATAGATTTAAAATTGATTTTGGTAATATTTTAGGGTTATTCCGAATATCAGCATTATCCATCCTCCATCACTTCTCTGAATTACTTAAGAGCTGGTATTAATAGTTTCTTGATTCTTCAAATACCCCATAAAAATTTTTCCTTTTTTTGAGATCAGGAGATCGTATTATTTTATTAAAAAATTAGTTCAAGCCCTGTGGGTAGGAGCTTTTTGTTGCACTTGTTAAAACAGACAAATTATATCTCCGAAAGAATTGGTTTCTCAGAGTTGGGAACTATATCAATGGATTCTTATGATAGAACTGCATCATGAAAGGAATTAAATTTAAAAAAGTATCATTTGAAAAAAATGCTTCAAAAATTATCATTAAAAAAAGAGCAATTGCATTGCTTTGATGCTTCAAAAATTGTCATTTAATTCATTTATCAAGATTAAATGAGCAATCTGCAATGATTCATACCACTTGCACATTCTTTTCTGTACTATGGACCTTAACTCAAGAAAAAATGTTTGATACACAAATGTATATCCATATTTCAGCATATATTTGCTAGCAGCATTATCAAAATACTGTATATAGGAACATGTCTCACTACTTAAAGAAGTAAAAGGTAATATTAACCTCAGTGGTCAACGAACTGTAATTTCTTTCGATTACCTATTCCATTATGTTCTTCTTTCCTAATACCTTTATAAACTACATGATTAAAATGATCCAATTCTAAATCTTCTGAAACATCATCCCCAATATTTATACATTAATTATTCAATATGTAATCAGTAAATATTATTTTCAGTTTGTATATATTCACAAATTCAAGAATGGGATACTTGATTTCCAACAGAAAATTTTTTCAAACTACGAATTGACATGTCTCTAATACCTTGATAAGATGACTTTTATGAACAGTGAACACAGACAGATAGAATTCGCATTCTGTGAATACATAGAACTACGATGTATTATTGAAATATTGAAAAAAATCTCCGAAAGTATTAGCTTGTTAGAGTTGAAAATGATAACAATGGATTCTTATGATGAAATAGCATCTTAGAAAAAATTGAATTCAAAAACTGTAATGTAAAAAAAATATTTTTTCGTTACTTCGAAACTATCAGGCCGATTTTGCCCTTAACCGAACTTAACCGAGATATTTATCCCTCAAACCTACTCTGGAAATTTCAACAGTCTAGCTCATTTCGTTCGAGAGTTATCGTGTTTACGGCCGGACAGAATCGATTCTGACTACGGTTTCTTGATCACTGAGTCGAACCAAATCGTTTAAGACCATTTTCATCAAAAAATTCGAGAATTACAGACATTTGGGCACATTGATAAGCACTCTGTTCCGAGGAACAAGAGCGCCAAACATCGAGCAATGAATTTTCCGAAATGTTTTCGTCATCTCGAAAAAATATATTGCTTATTTAATACATTGTCTTCCATTCAGCAGCCGCTATATTACATGGTGATAAGTTCCCGGTCCCAGATGGCGTCACAAATACAGAATAAAGGTAAAGGCCAACTGAGTCCACGTACGCAACGTATGCAACGCATTATGATGCTAGACTCATGCATGTGCATTATAATAGAGGATTTAGAAATAGTTATTTTCATAACAAGTGCGCTAAGTGATACTTTTCCGCACGCATTTACAGTTAGACAGTGCGGAAAAGTCACTTTGCGAACGGGTTAGGAACAATGTTTTTCCTTCGAGTGTCTTATAATAACAAGAAGAAAATAAATTGAAATATTATAATTTGTTCTGAAACTTTTTATTAATCCGGAATGAAACAACTCAACTATTCAAAAATAAAGAATAACTGGGAAAGAAGAAGAAATATCAAACTATTTGTTCGCAATATTCAATGGGGGTCTCAATCAACACTGGTTTGGCGTAAAATGGCAAGTAATGTTCTCATTCTTTGAAGTTGAAGGACAGTCGTTCGAAGGGAAATGATTTTCTGTATGGCAGCTGTATCGATGGCTTGATAAAGGTTGATTATTTAAAGTCCAGTTATCTGTAGACAATTAATATCTTATTAGACATTTCCTTTTTGCGCGTATGTTCTGGTGAACATCGCGTTATAGTTTTTCCCAAATGTCTGTAACTTTCGAATTTTTTGACGAAAATGGTCTCAAACGATTTAGTTCGACTCCCCAATGAATAATTCGAGGTCAAATTTGATTCTGTCCTACCGTCGGGCGGTCCGGCCGTTGCCACGATCACTTGAGAACGGAAAGAGCTAGCGACTTGAAATTTTCAGGGTAGGTGGCGCATTCCAATACGACGGACAAGTCCGTTAATGGGCATAATCGGCCCAATGGTTTCCGAGTAATAATTTTGTTTTCAACCAATATAAATCCGATCAAATTAATACTTGGTGAGTTGGTGAGTAGTTGTAGAATATAAACCTTAGCACGTTTGTGAAATTTTGTGCGAATCTAATGGCTAGAAAATTATTAAAAAATTATCAAATAATATTTTTGTTGTCACGATAACTTGAGAACGGAATGAGATAGCGGCTTGATATTTTCAGGTTAGGATGTGCATCAGAACGCGACATTTGAGTTTGTTTATAAGCATAGTCGGCCAAACGGTTTTAGACTTATAGCCATCTGAAATTTGGTTGTTTTTTTCTCCTCATTAACTCGAAAAATACTAAACCGATTGAATTGAAACATGGTTATTAGTTGTAGAATGCCAACGCGAAACTTCTTGCAAAATTTCGTGATATAGTATTATGTAGAAAATTTTTAAGAAATCACTGAAAATTAAAAAAAATCTATATATCAGTAAATATTCGTCTGAAATTGCTGAAATTTTGCAAGAGCCTTTAGAACCCAAGTCTACTGCCAAGTTTTAAGTTTTAATACGATCGGATAAATATTGTTGGAGATTCGAGCAGCCTTGTGTGAGTTCAGTAGATGGGTGACCGTTGCCTCGATAACTTTCGAACAAAAGGATATAGGGACTTGCAATTGTCAGGGTAGGTTGCGTATCTGAATGGGAGAGTTAAGTTCGTTTTTCGGCATAATCAGTTTAACGGTTTTCGAGTTATACCCACCTGGAATATTATTCCCTGGATACCTCAAAAATGAAGATTCGATCGAATTGAAGCTTGGTAACTATTAGTAGAAAATGAACATAAAGACGTGTTTAAATTGTTTCAAGAACCGTACCCCTAGAACATTTCAAAAAAATTACGAAAAAATAAATTGGTTCAAGCACTGACGTGAAGTCAGGAGCTTTGGCGCATATGTTATATTGGCCATTCTCCTGTATTGGACACCCTTAATCGTTATTACCATGGTAAATTATGTTGTCCATTCTCCTGTATCGGACACTTATATCGAATTTACCATGGTAAATTCGAATTAAGAGTGTCCAATACAGGAGAATGGACAACATAATTTACCATGGTAAATTCGATTAAGGGTGTCCAATACAGAAGAATGGACAATAGAACATACGCGCAAAAGCTTCTGACTTCACGTCAGTGCTTGAACCAATTTTTTATATTTTGATTAGTTGACTCGTCAATATACCTCTCGGCCACTGTGGTAGATTTCCAGCCTCCCAGGCGCATAACATTGGTTATTCCATCCCCAAAATGGGCCAACATAGTAGCCGACAAACGTCTGATACTATGACCACTGTACTGCTCAGGCTTTTCCAATTTAAAATGCTGCTATTTCCGAAGGCATTTTTCCGAAAGAATTTATTCTCACACATTGCTTACTACATGCTCCTACCTTGTCTATATTGGAGTATTCTGTTTCCTCAAATCCGCAAATTCTTGGCAGTAATGGATGTAAAGTTAGGTTTTGAGACTTCCGCAAAATTCCAGCGTTATCAAACAGATATAAAATATATTTTCAATATATTTTTTTTTAAATTTACTAGTGATGCGATCCTCACGAAAATTCGTGAGAATTTGCGCTTTGGCATTCTACAACTATTTGTCATGCTTGAATTGAAGATTTTTTGAGTTAAGGAAGAAAAAAAAACAAAATCTCAGATAGGTATAACACCCGAAGTGTTCGGCTGCTTAAGCCTATTAATGAACCCAAATGCTCCATTTGGATGCTAATTCTACCCTAAAAATTGCAAGTCGCCATCTCTCTTCGTTCTCAAGTTAATGTGAGAGTAAAAATATTTTTCTAATTTTTATAACATTTTCTAGTGATACGACTCTCACAAAATTGCACATACGCACGGCTTTATGGACATATGTATTCTACAACTACTCACCAAATTTCAATACGATCGGATCTGTATTGGTTGAAAACGAAATTATTACTCCAAAAACCCTTGGGCCGATTATGCTCATGTACGAACTTGTCCGTCGTATTGAGACGTGCCACCTACCCTGAAAATAGCAAGTCGCTATCTTTCTCCATTCTCAAGTTATCGTGGCAACGGCTGGACGTTTAAGATCATTTTAGGCAAAAAAATTTAAAATTACAGACATTTGGGCAAAATGATAACGCGATGTCCCCAGAACATGCGTGCTAATGCTCCTGACTTCACGTCAGTGTATCTTTATAATTTGAAAATATCCATGCTGCAACTTCGCCTCCTTAATGCTTTAAGCACATGTCCTTAGACTAGAGAACTTTCGAAATTCGTAGATATCTTGCATCGTATTCTAGAAAATATGCAACTTTTATCCAATTACGAATACATCAGTTAAAGAGCGATAAACATAGTGATGAAATGTTTGAATGAAACATCGGATAATAAAATTGGAATGTATGCTTGAAGTGAGGTCCAGGTCAATTTTAATATAAGTGATTTATTTCAGATTATGTTACCAAGGATATCGAAAAAGTTATCGAGATTTATTTTTGCTGTGATTTTGGTTATTGTGACTGTGGTGATAATAAATGATGTAAATAGAAGAAGAAATAGCGTAGAATCGAAGATAGATTCCATACATCCCAAGCATATTTTCAGGTAAGAATGAATATGGAATTAAAAGAGATACAGAACTGAAAATCGTCATTCTACAATGTCATAATCCTCATCAATCTGTTGGTAGTTCAGCATGATAATTCAACCAGTTATTTAGATCTGACTTCTTGAGGCAAACTTAATTCGAACTCTAGTTTTAGGATAGTAAAAAAACAAAATCGAAATACATTCACGTACCTGATCTTTGGATTGAACTGACGATTTTGAATGTTCGGAAATTTTCATATATTTGGCAATATTAAGTAATTATTAAAGGATACTGTGGGAGGTATACTCATTATTAAAAGGTTTCTTTCTGGGTTTTCTCTCCGAAACTCTGAAAAATATCTATAAAATAAAAATTGATTAATTATTTGGTGAATTGCTTCTGATATAGACTCCGAACCGTTATGATATAGTGGTTTCTTCGTTGTTGATTGTTAGGCAACATTGTTCGATTGATTGCTTCTGACAAATATCTTGGGTTTCTTACGCAGAAGCAAATCACAAAATAATTAATAAATTTTTATTTTATAGATATTTTTCAGAGTTTGGGAGAGAAAACCCGAAAGAAACCTTTTAATAATTTCGCAATATTTTCTAGAGGTTTTGAATTTTTCGCGTCTTTTTGAAGTAGAAAACTTGTTTCAATGGGGATTAAGGTTTTCGTTCTATATTTTCTCAAATAATAAACTGTTGGAATTCGGTTGAAATAAAATTCTAGAATTCTAGAATTCTTGAAATTTAATAAAAAAATTGGTGGCAATATTCTGCGATTAATTAATTGAGAAATATTAGGAGAAGATAAAGACAATAGTAAATATTTCTTACTTAAGAACTAAGAACAGCAGATGAAATAGGTACATTAGAGATAGAAATATGAAAATTGGTTCAAGCACTGACGTGAAGTCAGAAGCTTTTGCGCGTATGTTCTATTGTCCATTCTTCTGTATTGGACACCCTTAATCGAATTTACCATGGTAAATTATGTTGTCCATTCTCCTGTATTGGACACTCTTAATTCGAATTTACCATGGTAAATTCGAATTAAGTGTCCAATACAGGAGAATGGACAACATAATATACCATGGTAAATTCGATTAAGGGTGTCCAATACAGAAGAATGGACAATAGAACATACGCGCAAAAGCTTCTGACTTCACGTCAGTGCTTGAACCAATTTTTTTTTCGTGATTTTTAAAAATTTTCTAGGGGTACGGTTCTTAAAAATTTTTTTTTCATCATTTTTTTCAAATTTTCTATGGGTACGGTTCTTACGAAATTTTAAACACGTCTTTATGTTGATTTTCTACTACTAGTTACCAAGCTTCAATTCGATCGAATATTTATTTTTTGAGTTATCAAGGAAATAATATTCCAGGTGGGTATAACTCGGAAACCGTTAGACCGATTATGCCCAAAAATGAAGTCAATTCTCCCTTTCGGATACTCAACCTACCCTGAAAATTGCAAGTCCCTATCTCCTTTCGTTCGAAAGTTATCGAGGCAACGGTCACCCATTTACTGAACTTGCACAAGAATGCTCGAATCTCCAACAATATTTAACCGATCATATTAAAACTTGAAATTTGGCAGTAGAGTTAGGTTATGAAGGCTCTTGCAAAATTTCAGCAATTTCAAACGAATAGTTACTGATATATAGAATTTTTTTTTTATTTTCAATGATTTATTAAAAATTTTCTACAAATGCTATCCTCACCAAATTTTGCGAACGTTTTCGCGTTGGCATTCTACAACTAATAACCATGTTTGAATTCAATCGGTTCAGTATTTTTCGAGTTAATGAGGAACAAAAAACCACCAAATTTCAGAAAATTTCAGATGGCTATAACTCTAAAACCGTTTGGCCGATTATACTCATAAACAAACTGAAATGTCGCGTTCTGGTGCACATCCTAACCTGAAAATTTCAAGCCGCTATCTCATTCCGTTCTCAAGTTATCGTGACAACAAAAATATTTTTTAATAATTTTTTTAAAATTTTCTAGTCATACGATTCGCACAAAATTTCACAAACGTGCTTAGGTTCATATTCTACAACTACCCACCAAGTTTCAATTCGATCGGATTTATATTGGTTGAAAACAAAATTATTACTCGGAAACCACTGGGCCGATTTTGCCCATTAACGAACTTGTCCGTCGTATTGGGATGAGCCACCTACCCTGACAATTTCAAGTCGCTAGCTCTCTTCGTTCTCAAGTTATCGTGGCAACGGCCGGACGGCCGGACGGACAGAATCAAATTTGACCTCGAATTCTTCATTGGGGAATCGAACTTAATCGTTTGAGACCATTTTCGTCAAAAAATTCGAAAGTTACAGACATTTGGGCAAAACTATAACGCGATGTTCCCCAGAACATACGCGCAAAAATTGATAGATGTAGAAAAAATGTAGTGGGAATTGATGAGAACTGATTAGAAAATCATGGAACACCTGTTTTCAGCGTATTAATAAAAAATATACTTTTTTCATTCCAGAGAAAATCAAGAAGAATACATCGACAGACATGGGATCAAAGTAGTCGTGGGTCATTATGTTGGCAACGATATTAAGAACGTTCCTAATGCATCCTACGAAATAGTGAATACAAATTTTTTTAATCCGAAAAGAGATGTCGGTAAAAATGGAAATCCAGTTTTTGTGGAACCTAAAGACTTGATACGGAGCCAACAGCTGTACAATATCAATAAGTTTAATTTATTAATCAGTGATAGTATCCCATTAAATAGGAGCCTTCCTGATATGAGAAGAAAGAAGTGAGTATATAATTGAAATATTCTGTAATCATTCATGGAAAATTCCGTTTATGAGAACTTTTACATCATAATTTACTCAGCATCAAGGCATATGAGTCGAATATTTTATCTTAATATATAAAAATTGGTTCAAGCACTGACGTGAAGTCAGAAGCTTTTGAGCGTATGTTCTATTATCCATTCTTCTGCACTGGACACCCTTAATAGAATTTACCATGGTAAATTATGTTGTCCATTCTCCTGTATTGGACACTCTTAATTCGAATTTACCATGGTAAATTCGAATTAAGTATCCGATACAGAAGAATGGACAATAGAACATACGCGCAAAAGCTTGACTTCACGTCAGTGCTTGAACCAATTTTTTTTTTCGTGATTGTTTTTAAATCTTCTAGGGGTACGGTTCTTAAAATTTCTTTTTCGTCATTTTTTTCAAATTTTCTAGGGGTACGGTTCTTACAAAATTTTAAACACGTCTTTATGATGATTTTCTACTACTATTTACCAAACTTCAATTCGATCGAATATTTAATTTTTGAGTTATCAAGAAAATAATATTCCAGGTGGGTATAACTCGGAAACCGTTTAACCAAGTATGCCTAAAAACGACCTCAACTCTCCCTTTCGGATACGCAACCTACCCTGAAAATTGCAAGTCCCTATCTCCTTTCGTTCGAAAGTTATCGAGGCAACGGTCACCCATCTACTGAACTCACACAAGAATGTTCGAATCTTCAACAATATTTAACCGATCGTGTTAAAAATTGAAACTTTGCAGTAGAGTTAGGTTATGAAGGCTCTCGCAAAATTTCAGCAATTTCGATCGAATAGTTACTGATATATAGAATTTTTTTTTTCAATTTCCAATGATTTTTTTAAAATTTTCTACAAATACTATCCACACGAAAGTTTGCAAGAATTTTTGTGTTGGAATTCTACAACTAATAACCATGTTTGAATCCAATCGGTTTAGTATTTTTAGAGTTAATGAGGAACAAAAAACAACCAAATTTCAGATGGCTATAACTCTAAAACCGTTTGGCTGATTATGCTCATAAACAAACTAAATTGTCGCGTTTTGATCCACATCCTAACCTGAAAACTTCAAGCCGCTATCTCTTTTCGTTCTCAAGTTATCGTGTCAACAAAAATATTTTTTAATAATTTTTTAATAAGTTTCTAGCCATACTATTCGCACAAAATTTCACAAACGTGCTTAGGTTCATATTCTACAACTACTCACCAAGTTTCAATTCGATCGGATTTATAATGGTTGAAAACAAAATTATTACTCGGAAACCACTTGGCCGATTATGCCCATTAACGAACTCATCCGTCGTATTGGGATGCGCCACCCACCCTGAAAATTTCAAGTCGCTAGCTCTTTTCGTTCTCAAGTAATCGTGGCAACGGCCGGACGGCCGGCCGGACAGAATCAAATGCGACTTCGAATTCTTCATTGGGGAGTCGAACTAAATCGTTTCGTTTCAGAAGAATGGACAATAGAACATACGCGCAAAAGCTTCTGACTTCACATCAGTGCTTGAAACAATTTTTATCATTTCATAAATAACAACAATATGCGCATGACTTTTTAAGAATTTTTTCCATTTGAAATTGTTGATTATTTGTATTGCATTCCGTTGGATTTTTAATTCTTCGGTTCAATTTGTATGATATTTCATTTTTAATGGTGAACATTGCGCTTGATGGCAGTACATACTTCTTTGGACTCTCATGTTTTGAAACAGGTTCATAGCAATGTGGCAAAATCTGGTAGTTGTTGAACATTTCACTAATTTTAAATACGGATTTGGCATCTTTCAAGGTATGCAATGCAATTGGTCAGATGTTCTTGTGAATTTCCTGTACAATACCTCGATTGGAATATTGAGATATAAGTTCTTTAACGTTGGATTTGTACGCACAGTACTTCGAGTTATAAATGTATATCTAATTTATTGAAATATGTCTCAAATATTTCAAAAACCACGGAATGAAAAATTGTATCTACTGGTACTTGTAATGGTTTATCCATAATTCCGAGTAGAATCCAAGAACTTATTATTATTCTTGTGTGTAATGTAGTTATCTTTAAAATAATTCTTATTTTCTAGATGTGCTCATATATTCAGAGAGTGTCAAGACTGTCCAAAAACAAGTATTATTATTGTTTTCCATAATGAAGCTTGGTCAACCTTGCTACGAACTGTATGGAGTGTCATCAACAGATCACCACGAGAATTGCTTGAAGAAATAATTCTAGTGGACGACGCTAGTCAAAGAGGTGAGTATTTTGAAGCAAGTCAACATATAACATATAAAGTTTTTTTTCATCCTGGAATTCTCAGGCTGCGTTTACACTAGAGCAATTCCTATTCGTGGATAATCGTGGATTTCTCATCAACCTATACCAGAATGCTCCTGCAGCTACCACGAGCTGAGCTTCGGGTATGGGTAGAACAGCTGACAGGTTCTTATCAGTTCAAATACCGTTTTTACCACATGGGAAATTCAGCAGACGAAACATGCAGGCTCTGAGTTGACCAGCGTAGGAATTTTAAATATGGGTTAGCCAGTTCCAAATCCTCATGACGTGATAGCCAAGAATCTTCAGGTATCTTAATACCATTGTTACGTCCCATGACGTCACATTTTGGAAAACGCAGATTTGTTTTTCTCAACAAAGGAGCTCGCTTGTAAAACGTGAATATTTGTCTATTGGGTTAACTGGGTTTTAGTTTACCATGTGTGGTCTGACCCTTGAAAATAAGACTCTTACGAAAAGATAACTGCGAGTAGAATTCCTTGTTAAGGTTCGACCTTTGTTGAGCGATTTATTGCCTATTTCCTGTAAAAGAATGCTAAAATTATTTTACTGAAGTGGTAGGAAAACTTATCAAGTTTCTAACACATGCCTAGTGCTGGTATTCTTCTTATCTAGACGCTTGGAAAACCCTAATCTGTGAAGGTTATCTATCAACTGTTGTTGATAGATTATATGCAGAAAGCAAGTTAAGTTTAGTCCCGATAGTGGGAGAAATTCGAGATTTCGAATTCCTAAGATTAAAACACCCTCACTCATTGGATGCATTCCCACTATATTTCATAAAGGACAAATGAGATTTTTGTTGTAACATATCAGGGGCGGTTTTAAGATCGAAACCCCAATCATAGTAAATATTTCCCCCGATTTTCCCAGATGAAGGAACCTCCTACTCTTCTTCTATCTGGTCTTTTAAATACATTTCACACTGAAATAATTCACTACTACAGCAACAACTACTACATTTACAACTACTACAGTTGCAATTATTGCAACAACTACTACAACTACTGTTACATCTCTTGGTGCAAGAGAAATTACCTATATTTTGTTCGGTCGCGAAACTAATACTCATTTAGTTCTGCTTCCAAATATGTAGTCACCTCTTCCTTGCTATACATTTTCATATAGAAGGAAGATTTTATATTGTATTAATATTGCATTGTACAATAACTTCGTGCTTGTTATCTCATTATCGGTGACAAGAAAATACAGTTTGTTGTTTTGTTTAATGTCTGTGTAGGATGGTGGAAAGAGGAGAGTCCCCGTCCTATCCCACACATACTAAATCTGGGACACTGTGTGGCCACGACAAAATACGCCTGCTCCTTGGAGAATTTGATTGAGCAATATGTTTGATGTCTTGTGGTGATCGGCTACCATATGCAAATGCCTCCCAAACCACTAATCCAACTGTGATGTGTACGGGCCACTCAACAGCAAACGTAATATTATGAAATAATAAAACGTCGTGTACAATTCGCAGCAATTCTTGTAGTTAACTTAGGAGGATGCGATTATTAATCGTAGCATGAAATTGGATTTTAATCAACTTAATGTCTCAATCTCTTGAAAATGGTCATGGGGAATGAAAAACAGTAATCTGTGATAATAATATATGGTAGGTAAAAGTTCTTCCTTCCTGTCTTTTGAACGAGTAGTTGTGAGAACAATCATACCAGACTGAATAATTGACGCATTTATTACCCTGAACGGAACTCCTATCATTTTGCCAACATGTCTGTAATTATCAATTTTTTAGCCGAAAATGATCTCAAACATTTAGTTTCGACTCATTGATAAAAATTCAATTTAGAGTGTCCAATGCAGGAGGATGGACAATATAATTACCATGGTAAATACGATTAAGAGTATCCGGTAAAGAAGAATGGACGATAGAACATACGCGTAAAAGCTCTGGACCAAGTCAGTGCTTGAACCAATTTTTTTTGTAGTTTTTTAGAAATTTTCTAGGGGTACGGTTCTCACAAAATTTTACACACTCCTTTATGTCGATATTCTACAACTAGTTATCAAGCATCAATCCGATCGAGTCTATATTTTCTGAGTTATCGAGGAAATAATATTCCAGGAGGGTATAACTCCGAAACCAATGGATCAATTATGTCCAAAAACGAACTTAACTCTCCCATTGGCATGTGCAACCTCCCCTAAAAATTCAATATAGATCCGATCGTATTTAAACTTGGAACTTGGCAGTACGGTTAGGTTTTGAAAAATCTTGCACAATTTCAGCGATGTCGGACGAATAGTTTCTGATTTATAGTATTTTTTTCAATGATTCTGAATGAATTTTCAAAAAATTTTTAATGATCCTCACGAAATTTCGTAAGAATTTTTGCGTTATTACATTAAATTACATCAAATAACTATCGAACTATAAACTTTTCATTTGTTATTACATTGTTCGAGCATAAAAAATATTCCTCACCTAATTATAATATTTCGAATTTCAGAATTCCTAAACAAACCGTTAGAAGATTATGTTACTCAACTTTCTGTTCCTACCAAAATACTAAGAACTCCGACTCGAGAAGGCCTCATAAAAGCCCGACTCAAAGGAGCTGCCGAAGCAAAAGGTGACGTTCTTACCTTCCTTGATGCCCACTGCGAATGTACCAAAGGATGGCTAGAGCCACTTCTGACAGTAATCAGAGACGACAACAAGGCTGTCGTATGTCCAATCATCGACATCATCAACGATCAAACATTTGCATATGTTAAGAGTTTCGAGTTGCATTGGGGTGCCTTCAACTGGAATTTACAATTTAGATGGTACACCTTAGGTGGTAATCAACTTAACAAGAGGAAATTAGACCCTACGTTGCCTTTTGATACCCCCGCCATGGCTGGAGGCCTCTTCGCAATAGATAGAAGATATTTTTATGAAATAGGGTCATACGATGAAGGCATGGCCATATGGGGTGGCGAAAATCTAGAGTTGTCATTCAGGGTGTGGATGTGTGGAGGAAAAGTACAAATTGCCCCCTGCTCTCGTGTTGGTCACGTGTTTCGTAAAGCTTCTCCATATACCTTCCCTGGTGGTATAGGAAGAACCCTGTACGCTAACCTTGCAAGGGTTGCATCAGTCTGGTTAGACGAATGGTCCGATTTCTTCTTCATGTTCAACGAAGCCTCGAACGCGGTTAAAAACCAACAAAATATCACAACTCGTATGCAGCTGAAGAAAAATCTGAAGTGCAAGAGTTTCGAATGGTACCTACAAAATGTTTGGCCCCAACATTTCTTCCCATCAAAAGACAGATTTTTCGGGCAGATCAGAAACGTGGCAACGGATTGGTGTTTGATCAAACCTGATACCAAAGGGATTTCTAATCAGCCCGTTGGTCTTGCCACTGTTGAACCTTGCCTACGTAAGAATGTGACTCTTGAAATGTTCGTTATGACGAAGGAAGGTTTCGTAATGACGGATGATTCTATTTGTTTGGACGCTCCAGAGGCGAATACGACTGTCGCTGCTAAAGTGAGAATTATGGCTTGTAATGGAGCGACTAGGCAGAAATGGATTTACGAAAAGGAGGTGAGAATAATGTGTGATCTCTTTATTTTGGCTCAATAAGTGTCATATTGAGCCAAACTGAGAAGGATACAGCAAATGAAAATGAGCCCCTACGTAGGCAAGATAAATTATTATCTATTCAGGGTGATTCACGAAGACCCGAGCGAAGACCGTTCTTTAGATTTTTTCAAAGAATAACTCGAGAATAGAACTTGAAATTTTATGGTTAAGCTTTGTTACAAGAGATAAATCCTTGGAATAAATTCCAGATTCATTCGACTTCCGTTTTCACCGGAAATTAAACCTGCTTAGGTTTTTTAAGAGTGATACTGAGTTTTTTCGTTGATAATTAGATTACCCATTGAATTCCACATTGATTTAATGTGTCACTCACATATTATTCTCAGAAAATTCAAGTGAAATCTGAAAAAACTCTTTAAATTTTCTAAAATAGGGCTTCATTCTTCATTCCAATGTTAATAACTCGTAGATTTTTGCACAAAAATTTCTAATTTCTTAGCTTCTACCAGAAGACATACCAATGCTTCTCCTTCGTTGTTTATAAATGCAATTGAGCATACAGGGTGATTCTATTTCAATGCCATAGTCAGTCATGACAAAAACCTCAAAACTCATTATTTTCAAATGAGAACCCATTTTTTTTTATTGGTCAGCTGGAATCGACGTTAAAAAATAATGTATTCTTTATATAACATACTACAGCTTTACTTACTGAATATATTTTATAGCTTTTAAAATCAGTAGAGTGTATTATAAAAATTGGTTTAAGCCCAGTGGACAGGAGCATTTTGGCGCTCTTGTTCAAACAGACAAAATGTATCTCCGAAAGTATTGGTTTCTCAGATTTGGGAATTATATCAATGGATTCTTATGATAGAACTGCATCATGGAAGGAATTAAATTTAAAAAAATGTTGTTTACAAAATAATGCTTCAACAATCATCATTTGAAAAAAAGAGCAATCTGCAATGCTTAAATGCTTAAACGCTTCAAAAATTGTCATTAAATTTATTCATCAAGATTAAATGAGCAATCTGCAATGGTTCAAACTCGTGGAATGGTTTGTTGCAACTTACACTCGGTGCATAGTTTTCACAACTCGAAACACCTAAGGAAAATATCATCGAAATGTCTAAAGCGAGGCTGGAGACAATCATAGCAGATTGTCCATTTATTCCTGATATTTGAGTGGGTAGAGGCTGACGAACAAATTATTTTAATAGTTCAAAATATATTAATAAAATACTATTCTTTTTCATAATTTAAAATTTAATAGTTCATACCACTTACACATTCTTTTCTGTATTATGGACCTTAATTCAAGAAAAAATGTTTAATACACAAATGTAGATGCATATTTCAGCATTTTTTGCTAGCAACATCATGAAAATACTGTATATAGGAACATGCCTGTCAACTTAAGGAAGTAAAAGGTAATATTAACCTTAGTGGTCAACGAACAGTAATTTCTTTAAATGATTCCATTATGTTTTTCTTTCCTATTGCCTTCATAAACTACATCATTAAAATGATCCAATTCTAAATCTTCTGAAACATCATCCCCAATATTTAGACATAAATTATTCAATATATGTAATTAGTCAATATGATTTTCGGTTTCAAAACAGTCTTGTATATATTCACAAATTCAAGAATCGGATACTTGTTTTCCAACAGAAAATATTTTCAAACTACGAATTGACAAGTCTCTAATAGCTAGATAAGATGACATTTACGAACAGTGAACACAAACAGATTCTGTGTTCACAATCTGTGAATACATAGAACTACGATGTATTATCGAAATTTCGAAAAATCATATGTCCGAAAGTATTAGCTTGTTAGAGTTTAAAATGTGGATGGAAATTGTTGTATAACTCTGTTCCGGGGAACAACGTAGATTCCAGCAGACCAATAAAAAAGAAGGGTTCTTATTTAAAAAAAAAGGGTTTTGAGATTGAAAGGGAAACACCCTGTTGTTCAATTGAATTTTTGATTAAAGATGAAGGAGCATTGATAGAAGCTAGAAAATTTTCATGCAAAATCTAACAGTTATTGACATTGGAATGAAGCCCAATTTGAGAAAATTTGAAGGGTATTTTTAGATTTCACACGAATTTTCTGAAAATAATATAAGTGACACATTAAAACAATGTAGAATGGGGTAATCTGATTATCCATGAATAAACTGGGTATTACATTTGAAAAAACGAAAGTTGGTATCATTTCTGGTGAAACCGGAAGTCGAAGGAATATGAAGTTTTTTCCAAGAGTTCATATATCTCCTAACAATGCTTAACTATAAAATTTCAAGTGTTTCATCTCGAGTCTGCCTTTGAAATTTTCTAACGAACGGTCTTCGTGAAACACCCTGTATACGAGTACAGTGTGATTTCTGACCAATGAACACCGACCAGGGGGTAATAGACCATATGAGGAGTCAGAAATAATAGGCACTCAAACATCTCTGCCACCCTGCACCCTGCCTACTCGTTTCTTTATTGAATGAGAATTGATTTATATAATATTTTGGAAGCTTATTGTCCTTAAGACACTTAAAAGAACCCAAAAGTGAAAATGAAAACTGAAACAGGACCGTACTAGAATATTATTTTGTACGTCCGGTTACCAACTCATGACTCTGTATAGGTGAAAACAAATTTTTTTGTTGTCAGTTTAGTGAAGAAGAGACAGTATACAATGGACATAAATAAACAATTTAAATGTACAAATTTCTTCTACGGAGTAGATCCATCTGAAAAGATAATATATATAAGTCTCGATTTTTTCATTAAAAAACAATATAACCCCTATAATTCTCAAAATAATTGAATGATTTCAATGAAAACTATGATTATGATTATGAATAAGGTGTTAAGAAATAATCACAATATTAGACAGGAGCTTATCAGAGCCCTCGCTTTGATGATTAGATATTAAAAATATCACGATGTATATGATTCACATTTTTCTCATTGAGATACATATTCGAGAAGAGGAGAAAATTAGTATTTAAAACAATGTATTCAATTAGCAATATTTTTTTCGAGATGACGAAAACGTTTCGTAAAATTCATCAATTTTTTAATAAATTAATACGTATAATTTTAATCAAATAATTTGTAGGTGAATTAAATTTCTTACAAGAACAAATTATAATTTCATAGAAAGTACTCTAAATAACCTCCACCAACGGCTATGCATTTTTCAGCTCTCTTCGATAGATTTAAAACGGATTTTCGTAAGATTTGAGGGTTATTCCGAATATCAGCTTCGTCCATCTTCCATCAATCCATTGAATTAATTAAGCTCTGGTATTAATAGCTTCCTGATAGAGGATAGACTAAACTTTTCAAATGACCCCATAAAAATAGTCCATTGGGGTAAGATCGGGATATCGTATTATTTTATTAAAAAATTGGGTAATGAATTTTCCGAAACGTTTAAGTCATCTCGAAAAAAATATTGCTATTTGAACGCATTGTTTCCGACAGCATTTTTCTCCTCTTCACGAATATGTTAAATATGAAAATAGCAGACATTTGGGATGAAATTACAAGAGAATTATGTGAAATCATTAAAATCGAGAATCTTCTATTAATGACCCCGATAGTGCAGGTAGAGATATCAGCTGCAGTGCCGAAGGTCGTGGGTTCGAATTCCGCCCGGGCATGGATGCAGTTGGGTTGTGTGAATATCTTTAAAATTTGAAAGAGTTTGTGATAAATGGTAGAGAACTATGTAGAATGGCTCCAGTTTTGCTTGGAACACTTCTATAGCCAAGTTCTATATTTGAAATTGATCATACCCAGTAAACATTGATGCATCTCAGTAATATAGCTGAAACATTTCACGTGTAACATGAAACATTTCATTCATAGGGGTAGAGATGTTTCAGAAACATCTACGAGATCGTTAATGTCCAAGGACATTTATGCTTCAGTGGAAACATATCTCAGAAAACGTCTCAGTAACATATCATTGAAACATATAATATATGTTTCAATGATATGTTACTGAGACGTTTTCTGAGAAATGTTTCCACTGAAGCATAAATGTCCTTGGACATTAACGATCTCGTAGATGTTTCTGAAACATCTCTACCCCTATGAATGAAATGTAACGTAGATATTATCTACGTTACTTTTAACGTTAATTTGGTCTCATTGCAATATACCAAGGATATGTTACAGACCAATTTTTCACTGGAACAAAAACATTCTTGATTCTACTTCAATCTTCAGGTGTTTCATTAGGTTTGTACCAAATCAAGAAATTATCGGAGAATGCATCTTCAGGATTCGGAGCAGTATGAAAAATGTGACTTTTCTACCTACTGCTCCGAATCATGACGCTGCATTGTACGATAATCTCTTGATTTGGAACAAACCTATCGTAAAGAGTAAATATACAACATTACACTTAAATCCTTGGTGTCAACAAGAATACTATCGAAGGTTCTAGTCAATATATTAAACAAATGTTATCAAATCGAGTTTTTATTCTTCATTTATGCAAAGGTGTACAACAAAACCTGGAATCGAAATATTAAATAAAAATATATTATATAGCACAAAAAATTTAATAAAATGAAAACAACTTATTCTTTCGTCGTTGCTCCATGATAATATAAATATATTATTAGAAAAGTTATCAAAAAAAAAAATTAAGTAAGTATGATATTATAAAGAATTCACCTCCTTATCACCGCTGGATGAAACCATATATTTATTAATCACTTATTAGTTTCAAAGAGTATGAACTAATTTATCCTATCGCACAATGATGAATGAAACTTAAAAACTGCCAAAACTTCTACTTTCCACCAAATTAAATGATCATCAACAGACATAACCTCCACTCCTAACCACGCGTAATCTGTGATCCATAGGTCTGTCGCACAGAACACCAATATGGCTGCCCGCATCCGTCTACCGCCAACCAATCAGAATCAGCAATCAGCATTCATTATTTGACATTAGGCTTATTAAATCTTTCAGACAAGATTTATTCTTGAATATATATTCTTGAAGAGATAATGATATATATTTATACGTATCATTGTCGTTTGACGGAAAACTGAAAAAAAAAATGTTGGAAAGGCTAATGTACCTATACTTGAATAAATAATTTAATATACATATTTCACCGATATTGCTTTTTTTTAGAGGCCGTGTTACATTCAAACATTTCCGTTAGATTACTGGAATGTTTTCTAATGCCCACATAATATACCTATATTATATGTCTCATATTTCATGTCACTGTGATATATCACTGATGATGCGAAGCGATGTTCCATATAAACATTTGCGAGATGTTCATGAAACATAACTTTGCAATGTTTCAAAATGCTTCACCCATATCTCATATGAAATGTTTCTGTAATATATCATGTTTACTGGGTATCTTTACTGTTAGAAATATTGCGAAAATATTCGGTTTTTCTTTGAAGCTAGGTACCCTTGTGCATGTTCAGTACCTGGATGGGTGACTATTGATTCGAATAAGCGTGCAGAAGAGGACGGACGTCATATCAGTGCTTTTTCAATTTCCTCTTGTATATTTTTAAATATCACATATTCATTTTTGTTCCAGACAAAAGAAATAAGACATTTCACGAATCAAAAATGTTTGGATGTACCAGATACTTCAAAATCTGCTGACGGGTTGGTAATACAAGGTTGTAACGGCGAAATATCACAAAAATGGAACTTAGATCCCGTGAAATGGACAAACAAATCATGAGATATTCCAGGATGGATCATCAGTAGTATCTTCTGGACATACATATTATGTTATCTATAAGATATACAGTTTCTATGAATGACAAATTAAAATATTAATTATGAAGTTTATGCTCCTTCGATGTTCAATATAGCTGAGAGTCTTATTCAATTGAAACCTTTGAATTTTGTATTCATGTTATTTATTCAATTTTCTCATTGATTCAGGCGAATAATTGAAATTGCATATAGCAATATGTTATACTGAATTTCATACTTCTATCATTAATTTTGTAAGAAGTTTAACATTAGGAATTTTATAATGAAAACACTGTGATAAGTACAAATGTGAATAGTCAATAAAGAAAGAAATATCTGCTTCTTTTATATGTATTATATTATGTTTCTATCTAAAACTATAACCATTATATATCTCAGTAGCAGGCCAAAGTGTATACTTGTACGGATATGTTCCAAATGCTATTCGTTGGTATAGTTCTTACAGATCAATGTTTATCGATGTTTATTTTATTAGTAGTATTCTTAGTACAATAATAGGTTATTATTATAAATTCTAAGATAAGATTGAATACTTATTTACTTGATGAAAATCCAATACAAATATCAGGAAACGAATATTATATTGGTAGGTACATATTTTCTCAAATGGATACAATTCAATGGCTTGTTTACGGGTTTTCTCTAAATAATATCTAAATAAAATAAAAAGTTTTGATTCTTTGGAAATTGCTTCTGCGTTAAAAACTCGAGATATCTGTCAGAAGCAATACATATAGAACAATGTTGCCTAAAAAATAGAAACGAAACAACACTCGTTTGAATCCGGAGCCGAAGTCCTCAAGTTCAATCCCGAGGCTAGGAAAGAAATTTTCTAGTAACGGTAATCACCACCATTCACTGTTGGGTCATAACACCTCTTTTCCACACTAAGTTGATGATTCAAATGATCAACATAAATTTATAAAATCTAGTTATATGCATCTCAATTCATCTAGTACCTTCCTTGAATTATTAAGGTCTATTCTTAGCAACTGGTAAATTTCTACTTGTACCTATATTCTCCCCCGGGTTACTGGGTATTCCAGAAGAATAGTATTTTCCTTCATGATGAAACAGCTGTTCGCTACCTCATATGGATATGGAGATATCTCACTAAGTAGAGTATTATTCCCGAGACAAAATCAATTGGTAAGAATTAAAACTAATTATGACTTATCCCATATTTAATACTTACAATAATACAATACATAAATTTGGCATTGATATTCAAATCGCCCATTCTGATTGGATCTGTATTTATAAGAATAAAAACTCCATTTCAATGGTCATAAGTTTCAAAATAATCACCCATGCCAATTTTTTCTGTTTTGGCGCTCTTGTTCATCGGGACAGATTACTTATCAATTTGCCAAAATGCCTGAAAGTTTGGATGAAAATGGTCTTAAACGATTTGGTTCTACTCACCAGTCAAGAATCCATGGTCAAAAGAGATTCTGTCCGGCCAGCCGTTAACACGATAACTCTCGAACGGAATGAGCTAGAGAGTTGAAATTTTCAGAGAAATATTGGGAGATAAATATCTCGGTTAAATTGTTCATTGGGCAAAATAGCAAAATCTCAACACAGATACGAGTTTTTTGAAAATAATATGATTCAATAGATTTGTGTATTCCTGTTGGTAGACCATTTTCTGTGAATTTTTGTTGGACGTGATATCATAATTTGATGCAGAAGATTCGATTAAGTAACTACAGATTTTCTGAAGGGCTTTCTTTATTCAGATGACTCAAAGTGGATATCATAGTTGAATTAATTCTAGTGGTTTCGGTTTCTTTTGTCGGGCTGTGGTGTGAATATAAAATTTATATAATTGGCGGTATTTCCGCGAAATATGCACAAATTTTCCATCTCCTTTAGTAATAGTGACATTTGAACACATTGAAATGAGAAAAATGAGGGAAAGCCCTGTATTGTTTCTCAGAGTTGGGAATGATATCAATGGATTCTTCTGCTAGAACTGCATCCATAAAAGAAATTCCAAAAAAAAAATCTTTAAAATGTGGGAATGTGCTGTGGACAGGGGCTTTGGCGCTCTTGTTCAAACTTTGACAAATCATATCTCCGAAAGTATTGGTTTCTCATTTGTTGAGAATGATATCAATGGATTCTCATTAAAAAACCGCATCATAAAATAAATTAAATTAAAAAGAGTGTCATTTAAAAAAACAGAATGTCAAAAATTATGAATCCGAAACCAATAACCCAATAACGAACTCACCCGAGATATTCATTTCACAAATCTACTCTGAAAATTATATTATGTTAATTGAAAATTAGCCAATATTCCAGTTTTGTTTTTACTGGAGATATTCTTAACCAAATTTGATTAACTTACCAAGGTGTATATTTCCATCATTATATGGATTATCCAAGGGGATTATATTATCACCCAAACATTATTATATTCTATAATCCTCATAATTCTAAGATTGCTCAGGCTATTTCATTGGTAATTTTGTCTTGTCATTAGTCGTAACGAATTTTGAATAGAACCAGAAATAAATATATGACATTCTTTATTCTAAGTCAGTAGATAAGTTCACATATATGAACACAGATCATTAATTTCATATTATACAAATAGGGAAGTTAATTTTGGATTACAGGATTCTGTGAAATCATAGAATTAAGATTTATTATTGAAATTTTGAAACATCATATCGCCGAAAGTATTAGTTTGTTAAAGTTGTAACTTATATCATTGGATTCTTATGCTGGAACTGTATCTTTGAAAAAATTGAATTTTAAATTTCTACTGTAGAAAAAACTTTTTTTTTCGTTACTGTGAAACCGCCGATTTTTCCCCATAATGAACTCAACCGAGATATTTATATCCCAAGCCTCCTCTGAAAATTTCAACTGTCTAGCATTTTGGCCCGCTCCCCAGCATACCCTTGCGCACGTCTATGATGGGTGCCCTAATGGCCATAACCCCACGTCATAAAACATGGTTGCTTCTGCAATTTTCGAAATACAGAATTTAAATGGAGATATCCGCCACAATAGGCAGAATATGCTTATATTCATTCGGTTATTTTATTCTGAATGAATAGATATCATGTAGAAAATAACCATAACTAAAGGAGATGGAAAACAGTGGCAAATAAGCAAATAATTAAGTCAATTTTATATTTAAACCACAGCACGACAAACAAATGAAAACCACGGGAAATGTGCATTCTGGTAAGTAAATAAAAAAAATTACCATCTAAGTATTATCTCTCACCTGCTTCATAATTACCTGTATTATTATCTGAAAAAAAAAATAATTTCGAAGAATCGATCAAGCGATAAAGTGTGGAAGATGACAGTTAAAAAGTGCAACAATCCGCGGCAACCTTGGTTGGAGGAATGGTGACTCACATCTGCGACACTGTATATTCTCTGGTTTAGGAAAATCAAGGGCGATCACTTTTTGCACCTGAGATTCTTCATCTCGATATGTGTAATTACCTGATAGTGATGATATATTGCATTGTTTTGCATTCCGATTTCTTTCGATGAGGAATTTCTTATATTCTACGATGATTTGCGATCTCGGAATTCATCAATTTCTTTGTTGACGTTTCTTCGTTAAGGCAGAGACCATTAAGTGATTGAGATTTATGGTGTATATGGTATTGAACAGTCCTTGACAATGGATGAAGTAAACCAGTATAGTCCGTTTAAGATATATTGACATCAAGGGTGGCTTTGGAAAATCGAAATTCAGTTGGCAACGGTCGGTCTAGTTATATTTCAAGTCACATAATTTACGTTGTTCGCATTGAAAATAACCATGAGCTGATGAACTGTCATTTATTATTTATTTCTTACAATTTCGATATAACGAAAATCGAATGATTTGGGATAGTTTTTACATGTGTGTTTATAATTAATCGTGCCGAGTTTGAGTATGTCCGCATCCTTGTGCTATTAAGAATGTCTGGAATTGCTTACGATACCTCTCGCCTAACAAAAAGGGAACACGAAGCAGTATATATACTGGTACTTTATAGATGTTACTGTGAATTCTTCAGGGAATCTGTTGATATTACCGCCAGCATTGCTCTAGTGTTCCAGGTAAACTGTTATTCAACCACTAAGAGTGTATTCTGATTAATATATTGGCCATAATATTTCAGATTTTTTCAAGTACTTACTGTTCGAAGAATTCTTAGGAAAAAAGAGGAAGGCGCATCATTCAAACCTGGCAGCAGTTGTGGAAGAACTCCTGTGATATACGACTTTACATTTAAAGAAACATTACATTAAATTCGAGATTAAATTAAAGTTTTTGAAAATTTGAGAGAGCACTTCACTGAAGATTTTCTTCGATTAGTTCTTTCCTTCATGAGCTCTACGAACTAAGCAAATCAAAGTTTGAAATAGAATTTTAAATCATTAAGTTTTCCAATATAAATTATATTACTAAAACGACAATTCGTAGGAAAATGGCAAATAATCTTTTCTGTTCCTAGTTGCAATTGAAATCTCACAGCTTACGTAAAAAAAATGTACATAGTAAAGTTTTGGTTCTGATTTTTTTTGTGGAAAAATAAACACTTGAACTATTAGATATCATTGCATGAAGATTATAATATTTTACAAGCTATTAATTTCCAAGTTAAATTAAGACAGAAATAATAAGTCTGCTTAAACACTGATAAATTATTTCTTCTTCCAAAATAATGCTCCATTATTCAACCCACCTCTCAATAATTTATACTGATGAAGTAATAATAATAACATAATACTTATTAACATTATATTAATGAAATTATTCAATAACAAATATGGATTCAATAAATGAAAAGTGAGTTTCTTATGGGCTTTTACACCTTGATTGATTTTCCAATGGCTTTGGATAAGGAACCCAAGTTCTAAGATATATTGAGATGCACATGATTATTACGTCAAAAGGTTCTTCATCCGGCATTGAAAAAAACTATCCAATTTTTGTTCTTCTCTATTATAAATAATGATGATTCCAATTCCTTGAAATGGTTTCTGGGTATCAACCTCATATTTATGTTTGTTTCATCAGTCTACTGCAGTTGAAGTTGGAAAATTATCCTTTAAAATCTCAGGATAAAATACATTCGCGATTTGAATTTCCAAAGTACATCAAGAAAGCATTTATAAGGCTTTTCGATTAATTACAAATAGGAGATAGCATGGAAAATATTCAAGGTTATGTTAATATTTATTTTCTCTGGTTGCAGAACAGTAATTTTTTGTAACTAGAAATAAAGCACCAACTACACGTTCAAGGCCTACTTCGATGTCAATATATCTTAAACGGACTATACCTTTTATGTAGTTAGTGGTCGAGTAAGAAGAGGAACGAAATTATATTATTTTTATTCTAGGTATTTATATTTTATAGAAATAAGCATCATCGGCCACAACCGGTACATATTTCTGATATTGCTGTTATAAATGAACACCACAGAGAAAGAATCAGGAGTGTTATTCGGAGGTACAGTTGCATAAATCAAAATTTTGAAAGTACTTACAGGGTGAATCTTTGAGGGGTACATTAAAATAAACCATATATTCTTCTCATCGAATAAAATATTCTTTTCATTTACCATTTTCCGGATTCTTTTTGGCGCTCTTGTTCCTCGGAACAGAGTGCTTATCAATTGGCACAAATATCTGTAATTTTCGAATTTTTTAATGAAAAATTGGTTCAAGCCCTGTGGACAGGAGCTTTTTGGCGCTCTTGTTCAAACAGACAAATTATATCTCCGAAAGTATTGGTTTCTCAGAGTTGGGAATGATATCAATGGATTCCTATGATATACTGCATCATGAAAGAAATTAAATTTAAAAAAGTGTCGTTTAAAAAAAATGTTTCAAAAATTATTGACCACAGAGAAAGAATCAGGAGTGTTATTCGGAGGTACAGTTGCATAAATCAAAATTTTGAAAGTATTTACAGGGTGAATCTTTGAGTGGTACATTAATATAAACCATATATTCTTCTCATCGAATAAAATACTCTTTTCATTTACCATTTTTCCGGATTCTTTTTGGCGCTCTTGTTCCTCGGAACAGAGTGCTTATCAATTGGCCCAAATATCTGTAATTTTCGAATTTTTTAATGAAAAATTGGTTCAAGCCCTGTGGACAGGAGCTTTTTGGCGCTCTTGTTCAAACAGACAAATTATATCTCCGAAAGTATTGGTTTCTAAGAGTTGGGAATTATATCAATCGATTCCTATGATAGAAACGCATCATGAAAGATATTAAATTTAAAAAAAGTCGTTCAAAAAGAATGTTTCAAAAATTATCTTATATAAAAACAGCAATCTACAATGCCTTAATGCTTCAAAAATTGTCATTAAATTTATTTATCAAGATTAAATGAGCAATCTGCAATGATTCAACCTCGTGGAATGGGTTGTTACAACTTACACTCGGTGCATATTTTTCACAACTCCAAATACCTAAGGAAAGTATCATCGAAATGTCAAGAGCAAGGCTGGAGACAATCACAGCAGATTGTCCATTTATTCCTGATATTTGAGTGGATAGTGGATAAGCATAATCAGCCAAATGGTTTTGGAGTTATATCAATCTGAAATTTTGTTATTATTTTCTTCAATAACCCAAAAAATACGATGCCGATTCAATTCAAACATGGTAATTAGTTCTAGAATGCCGACTCAAAAATGTTTATTAAATTTCGTGAAGATAGTATTACTAGAAAATCAAAAAAAAATCATTGAAAATAAGTTTCTAATATATCAGGAAGCAATAGTCCGATATCGGATTGCAGAAATTTTGCGAGGACCTTCAAAATCATGAATGTCATGATGACATATCAAAATATATACATTTTTGGGTCGATTCATAATAAATAGTGAAGCATGTATCTATGGGAGATGATAGCCCTACATTAGGGTCCCGTAGCGGTCTTCGAACATCTGAAGGTCTAAATAATCATCTGGTAGAAGTTCGTTGCTAGTTTGTTGAAATTGGAGATGAAATTGCTAATGAAACTGGTGGTCATCGATTTTCAGGGTAAGTTTCACAACCCAATTGGAAAGTCCGTTTTTGGACTTAATCGGTCCATCAGTTTCAGAGTTATACCCACCAGAAATATTATTTCCTTGATAACTCAAAAAAATATAGACTCGATCCAATTGAAGCTTGGTAACTAGTTGGTAGAATATCGACATAAAGACGTGTGTAAAATTTTGTGAGAACCGTACCCCTATAAAATTTTTAATAAATTACGAAAAAAAAAATTGTTTCAAGCACTGACGCGAAGTCAGGAGCTTTTGACCGTATGTTCTATTGTCAATTCTCCTGTATTGGACACTCTTAATCGAATTTATTGTCCATCCTCCTGTTTTGGACACACTTAAGTGTCCAATACAGGAGAACGGACAATATAATTCTCCATGGTAAAAACGATTAAGAGTGTCCAATACAGGAGAATGGACAATAGAACATACGCGCAAAAGCTCCTGACTCACGTCAGTGCTTGAACCAATTTTTATTATTTTGAAATGGTGGAAATCCACTTCTTTTATCCACGAGCCGCCACTGCCATTTCCTCAATTGGGATTCGAACGGATTTTCCAAAGGATTCGTATCTCAACAATCTCCGAAACATCCATCAACCAATCCACGTTGAACTTGATCGTAGCTCATTCCAACCGAACGTGAACCAGGAAGACATCCTAGGTTAGAAACGGCGACACACAAAAATCGGTAAACTATAACTCCAGTCATAAACATCGAGATACATAGAGATAGCACAGATCCCCTTCATCATAAACCGTATCTTCCCCAGGATCTCCTCAGCAAAAGCAACGCAAGGAGGATGCGAAAGTCACGACTGTCTGTTAAATTCGCGGCTACCTCAACAATGCTCGCCTAAATCACAGCGGCGGTTATAGAGGAAGATTTAGAAATATATGGTTATTTCTGTGGACGCAGAGCGCGCATGCAACTCGCGGCAAGAAGTCATTTGATTTGCGATCCCACATCTGCTCGAAAGTTATATTAAAATAAAAGCACGAGGTGGATCTCAGGATCGTATCGGAGATAGAGGAAATTATTGGTTGTTATCACTTGGGGGTTCCTGTGCAGAGAATGGGAGGTATCGATTGGTGTCAGATCATCTTGGAAAGGCGAGTGAATAATGATTGTAACTGCGTACCTATATATCGCGAGGAAATGATCTTACGATGGTAACGTTTCTGCAATATTTGTGCTTGTGTTATTTCCAACGAGCTTTAGGAGCTCAATTATCAGGTAATCATATGGATTCATTCGGTTTTTGCACGCTCTAGCTAGGACATTAATATTTGGCTGGAATACTAGGTTGGCGAAAGATTAATTTAGTATTTTGCGCCGCTCTGTTCGATAACTTGTTGCCAACGAGAATCATAATGCTCCTCTCGTAGAAGCCCTTGTCCCTATTGGTAAAAAACTCGGAAAACTGTCAGGCCGAAGCTGATTGAGTAAGTAGCCTGTGTTGCTGCCTAGAGATGCTTATATCACCTAGGTCAGTCTCCTGTTAGCTGACAGAGTCTCATGGTTGATCCCCTTTAGTACAGGTTGCTAGCCGCCATTAGGTCTCTTAGTCAATCCCTGCAGCTCAGGTTTACTTAACCGAGTCCTGCACCGCTGACATTGTAAGGATCTCATGTAACATCCCCGCTGCTTTGTAGGCGTATTACCTACATAGGTCCATTTTCCTAGCAAGTAGGATTAGGCCCTTGACTAGGTTGCTCGCATGGTTTCTGGTAGTCAGGGTCGTATCTTTGCCCCTATAGTGAAGTCTCCATCGTGTGTGGGTCGAACCGTCAAATATGATATATGAGGCAGTTTCGTCTGCCTACCCAGATTTCCTACAAACGGGGCCTTCTCGGAGATTCCTCATGTTGTGCAGGTGCTTTGTCAGGGTATAGTATCCGGTTAGTAGGCCAGTTACTGCCATGAGCTTATTCCTACAATAGCCCACTATAGAGATAGCCTGGAACATAGGCTCTTAGAGGTATACTTCTTCAATGCGGTAGCGCTGGATATCGTATATTTCCAATTTAAAACTCTAGTGAACTCATTGAAGAGGTTTTCTTGCTTGGAATCCCTGGATGAATAAACAATATGAGACCCTACTATTTCAATAAATTGAGTAACTACATTTCATTCTGCACAATATTATTGAGATCAAGTTGAAATAGAAACCTAGGTAGTTGTTATTCATTTCATTGTTCAGCAAGAACCACAAGAAGGTGTAGGGTTAACTATTGGCAAAAAATTATAAAATTGAATGAAATTCTAAAAATAAAAATATATTCCCAAACATAACTATTTTATAAGACTAATAAGGTAGGCTAATGAAAATTGTGATAATCATCTTACAGTCTGTCTTGTTTTGGTTCTTAATATAATGGTGAGTTTCCGCTATCTACAAATGTTTCTATTTATTTTCCATTCGGTGGACAATGAAATTGTAATTCGTATTTTCTACAAAATTTTTCAAAAGTAAATTTGCGAAAACAGAACTAAGTGAATTTCGAATAATTTACAAATGTAAACCACAACAACAAGTCACTGTGAATTAATAATATCAATTCAATGCTGCAAAGAGTAAATTCACATAAAATTATTTTTGATCTGAACTGTGTAAAAATGTTGATAAAACAAATTGATAAATTCCGAATCTGAATCCTCATTAATTATATTTCTGTAGCGGGAAAAGAGATTAGTAAGTTGAGATCATCTGTTCAGAGTAAAATCGAAAGAAAGAGTCCATTTCAAATCAATTCAGGAAATCTGAACATTCTTAATGAATAATTTAAAATGAATAAGGTCCTTATTGATTTCAACCGAAGCATCTACAGATGCAGACTTTTGGAAATTGAATACATATATAAAAAATGGGTTCAAGCCCTGTGGACAGGAGCTTTTGGGCGCATGTTCCTTGTGGCCCGTACTGACCAGTAAAGAAAAAAAGCAGTATCATGTTGAATACCTTAATATTATTCTGGAACACAAATTTTCCATTACAATAATCTTCATCTAGCTTCTATTTAGTATCAATTCCTGTAGAACGTGATCATAATAAGTGTTTTCCATATAATAAAATGTGTTTGAACTTGGTATGTAGGAAATCTGACATCAATCATTGGAATTAATTGATTTGACAAACAGCCGTCAAATGAGGTAAATAGATTTTTGTGACGATTTTCTGTGACCATAAAAAAAATTAAGCATTTCATTATTGCATTTCTTGAAATAGGTACCTTTTCAAGTCGATCAACATCGTCCTTCTTTCGACGTATAAACTATGACTTGATTCTTTATGTTTATGTCTTTGAATTTGTTTTCGGTGGAATTCAAAGAGTTCATAGAATAATCGATGAAAATACTGAGAGAGACCCAGGAAATTTGACACATTTTGTCTTATATCTCCAGAAATTGAAATCGTATAGAGCCAAAATTTTGCACAATGTTGCAAAATACTACAATTGACGTTAGTACAAGTTTTTGTTGCAATCTGATGAATAGTTCACGAAAAAAAAATTTTTTTTTCGAAAAAATTAAAAGAAATATTTTTTTAAAAATTACCAACATTTCGATCATAACAGAATTTTGCCAAAAGTTGCGCGTTTATATCCTCGAACTGACTACAAAGTTTCGATTCAACATCTTCTTTAGTTCCTGAAATATCAGGGAAATAACCTCAAAATTTTAAATGTCTATAACTCCTAAACCGTCCGGCCGATTTTGCCCGTTAACGAACTTAACCGTCGCATTTTGATCAGAAACCTACCCTGAAAGTTTGAAGTCGATAGGACCTTCGGTGCTCCTGTTATCGTGCACACGGCCGGACAACCGGCCGGCCTGCCGGCCGGCCGGCCGGCCGGCCGGCCGGACGGCACCCTAAGATCTGACACCGGATTCGTGATCAGGGAGTCCGAATTAGTCTATTAGCCAATTTTCAGCTCGAAATTCGAAAATTACAGACATTTGGACGAAATGATAGGACGATGTTCCCCTAGAACATACGCCCAAAAAATGAATAGATTCTTTGAGCTTATTGATCTCCCATCCAGATGTATCAATTTTTGTTGAAAAATTATTAGAAAGGTCATCAAAATCTTCTATAAAATCGGAAGAAATGAAAGTTCTATTTCTTTCATATTTCTAGTCCACCTTGTTGCCTATAGTGTCAACTGAAATGTACTCATCTCGTAGTAGAAATAATCCAACGGTCATTTCTCCCCATCCCCGGAGGGATTTAGCCCCAACTTCAAGGAAGGATCAAATTTGTGAGTTATTGGACTTCATTTGCTCAACGTTCAGGATCGGGTGACTAATAAGTCACACAATCCCAGTGTCTCCGTATGACCTTTGACTCCAGACAAAACACCGTTTAGCGGCAGCCTGTAGGACTACAGCCTCGCTTTGGCCATCACCGAATGGTGAAAGGAAGTGAGTCCCGCGAGAACTTCCATAGCCGCAGTTGGAGTACTTTTCATTGCTTTAGTAACACAAGGCAAGGCCAGTCTCTGAACTTCCTCCAGCTATACGATAGCCTTGCTATGGTTCACTTTTGACTACCACATAGCACTAGCATAGGTGAGTGAGAGCCTCACTATAGCATTGTAAATCCACCTAGTAATTCCCGAGCTCAAGACCTATGTTTTGTCAATTACCTTGAGAGCAATCATGAGGGTTTTCTTTCCCTTCTCAACTGTTGCTGAGAGTTGGGCGTTCTAGATTAGCTTGGTAACAAGCATAACGCCCAAGTAGCGTACCTCATCAGCCAGGTTTAGTTGCACACCCATGAATTTGGGGGTTTGGATTCCCTCCGAATTCCTTTTGAGTGTGAACGGTATAATAACCTTTTTTGGGCTGACCCTCACGCACCAGCTTTCTACCATTTTCATAGCCAGGGTTTACCAAATCACAGATTGCCACAAGCGATAGGTGTCATAGAAATGTGTAATGTCTAAATATCATAGAGGAACATGAAGTCCATGACAGACAGATATGTGAATGACGTTACCAACTATCTATGGAAAGCAGAAATTATAATTCATGAAATAGTTCACAGCCACGTCAAAATCAAAAACTGTTTTTGTCGAGTGGAATACAGTTAGCAAGTACATTTCGATCATTGGAATATTTCGATATTTCGGCAAAATCTTCACCAATATATATCCGATTCAGTTCAAATCTAGAATATTACCGTAAAATAAGGTCTTGAAGGCTCAATTTCAAAGATACCATTCAGATAGTTTCTGAGATACAGCCGGATTTTTTTTTATTTTCCAGTCATGTGATTCTCACAAAATTTTGCAGAAGTCTTCATGTCGGTATTTTTCAACTAACTACCGCGCTTTAATTCGATCAGATCAGTAATTTTCGAGTTATTGGGAAAACAACAATTCAAATAGATATAACTCTGAAAACACGCGGTGGATTTTGCCCATTAACAAGCTTAGCCACCGCAGTTGGACTCTAAACCTGAAAATTTCAACTCTTTAACTCATTGTGTTCGATCATAATCATGCCGATGGCCGGACATAATCAATTTAGACCTCGGATTTTTCATCAGTGAGTCGAAAGTAATCGTTTAAGATTATTCTCGGCCAAATATTCGAAAAATACAGACATTTGGCAAATTGATAAGCACTCTGTTCCGAGAAACAAGAGCGCCAAAAATGGATCCTTGTACAGCACACTCGGCACTGGAATGAAATTTTGGGATAGTGGCATAGTAAGTTAATGATGGGTTAGCCCTAGGTCTTTCCCAAGGAGACCCCTCATAAGTTCTCGAAGAGCTTGAGCGAGTAAGCAGAACCAGCTGTGTTCTATGTATGCTTTGTTACTGTGTCCTCACGTCACCTTAGGCACATCACTGTTAACTCTTGACCCAACAGTGAATGGTGGCGATTACTGTGACTAGAAAATTTCTTTCCTAGCCTCGGGATTGAAATTGGTGCTTCCGCTCCCAAGGCAAACGCACTACCGTTGAGCCAACCGCACTAACATTTAGAAGAATTGATAGCCACTCTGTCCAGGTGAATAGCGCGCCAATAAAATGAGATAGTAAAAGTCTGATTTTGCCACCTCGTGCTAAGTAATATGAACTCCGTGGAATACTTGAGCCAGAGCATGTGGATGATGATTTAAAGTGGACAGTCTCCTCTCCATTGAATACCACACATGTTATATGGGATTTGAAGCAGATGAACGGGGTCGTCAGTTGTCACGGCAAAACAATGATGCCTAAATCTTGAAGAAAATCAGTGGATCTAGGAGAACGTGCTTCTTGATGAAAGAGGAAGTGTGGACGGCCATCTAGATAAGGCAGTAAAGTCGATAGTAGGGAATCATCAACATAACACGCAGCTGTTATACTGCCTTGAATAAAGAGAAGTAGTGATCATCTACCATGAGCAGTAGCCTCCAACATACCACTCTACAGCTAACTCAATATGAACTTGATCTCCATGGTGGCGTCATAACCTTATACTACCATCTTGCATACCTTGAATGAATCGCTATTCGTCGGTGAAGACGAAATTATGCCATTCTGCCTTCCAATGTTTCTGTTCTATACAATCCTTGAATTGTTGGTGACATTCTCTTACGGAATATAAACTTTCATTCAGCAATTACTTTTTTATGGTGTAGTTGAATTGGTTCATATTCTTATTTCTTATAGAGACTGTCCTGATAGGGCGGAGTTCGTATTTAGACGTCCTGTGACTGGGGAGGACTAAGATATCACTGCTTTTTATTGAGTGAGAATGATGACTTGATAGATTCCCCAAATTTCTTTCATTATTCTTTTAAGCTAACATTCGAACGAATAAATACAGGCTACTGTTATTATTTTACTGTCGGAAAAGTAAGTTCGAAAAGATGTCCGTGTGTGAATATTAATTATCAGCCTAATATTTTTTTTCGGCAAATGAGAAACCTATTACGTTCTGACGTAATACCAATCAGGATGTGGTATGCGCGGAGTTCGTATTTAGACGTCCTGTGACTGGGGACGACTAAGAAGATATCACTTCTTTTTATTGAGTGAGAATGATAACTTGATAGATTCCCCAAATTTCTTTCATTATTCTTCGTATTTTTTTGCGGAATTTCGTAAATATAACAAAACAAAAATTTGATTTTAAAAATATTTATATTTCAGAAACTATCCGTCAAAATCAGCTGAAATTCTGCACATACCTTCGAGTACATAATTTCAACTCCAAAAGTTCAAAATCCCCCTTTGTAGTATCTAGGAGTTCTAGATTCTGATTTACAGAGTGTTTTTTAAATTTGAATGGAAATTAAAACCACTGCATCTACTGAACGGAATCACCGATTTGTCCGAAAGAACCGAAGAAAGGTTTCATCCGGTTTCAGAAAACTGCAATCAAATATCATTCGATTTACAGGACCGTATCACATAAATTTGGACAGTTATAAAAAGTTCGCGAAATCACCCTGTAGGTGAATGAATTTCATGGTTTCTTCGATATGTGCGTAAATTATAACATTTATTCAATTCGACAAATAATATTGTATGGTACCATCCAGGTTGTAGAGGACTGATTTTTTTTCTTGATAGTGACAATAATGTTTTCTCCCGTGTCTATATTTGTCATCCTAGTCATCTCGTAATCAATTGAATATACATTATTGAATGTTAATTTCAGTTTTAATTTGATGGAATACATCAGTTTTTTGGAACGTAACCCAAGGATGGGTCTTCAACAATTTTTTATTTCCAAGTCATTCAATTAGCAATTGATTAAATTCATAAAAATTCAAAATACACTTCGTTACTATTTGAAGAGGATGTTAAATATCGACAGAAAAATTATGGTCATGGTCATGGTCATGGTCATGGCGAATTGAATAATTGAATGTTATAGTTTACGCAGATATCGAAGAAATCATGTAATTAATTGTACAGGGTGATTTCACGGACTTTTCAGAACTGTCCAAATTTAAGTGATACGGCAAAATCGAATGATAATTGATTGCAGTTTTCTGAAATCTCATGAAACCTATCTTTATTCCTAATTTTGAATAAATTGGCAAAATCGAATGATAATTGATTGCAGTTTTCTGAAATCTCATGAAACCTATCTTTATTCCTAATTTTGAATAAATTGGTTATTCCCTTCAGGAGATACAGTGGTTTTAATTTCCATTCAACTTTAAAAAATTGGTTCAAGCCCTGTGGACAGGAGCTTTCTGGCGCTCTAGTTCAAACAGACAAATTATATCTCCGAAAGTATTGGTTTCTCAGAGTTGAGAATTATATCAATGTATTCTTATGATAGAACTGCATCATAAAGGAAATTCAATTCAAATAATAGTTTATTTATCAAGATTAAATAAGCAATCTGAGAATGAGAACTGCACCATGGAATAAATCAAATTAAAATAGCTGAAATGAATTTGACTCTCTCTTATAGAACAGGATGACATGTACGAGCATATAATAAAGCTTAGATAGAATAATTATAGCATTCTGTGAAAACATAGAAGTACGATTCATTATTGAAATTTCGAAAAATCATATCTGCGAAAGTATTAGATTGTTGGAGTTAAAAATGATATCAATGAATTTTGATGCTGAAACTTCATCTTAAATAAAAATTGAATTTGAAATTTGTTAGTTAAAAAAATTTTTTAAGTTACTCCGAAACCATCTGGCCTATTTCGCCCAATAACGAACTTAACTGAGATATTCATCTCCCCAACCTACTCTGAAAATTTCAACTACCTAGCTCATTCCGTTCGAGAGTTATTGTAGAGAAAAATTTATAAAATTAAAAAAAAAATCTTTTTCACACTTTGCGGTAACCTGATCAATACAAAACTTCGCATGCGTATGAACGTCATGGTTCTACAATTTGATGCTAAATTTCAGATAGATCGAGTGACCGGTTTCGGAAATATTTTTACTAAAATCGGCCATAACTCCGAAACCACTCGATAGATTTTGCCCATTAACTAGCTTGTCCGAGATATCTACGCTCCAAACCCACCTTACAAATTTCAATCCTCTAACTCCTTTCGTTCGAGTGTTATCGTGCCTACGTTTGAGACCATTTTCAGCCAAAAATTCGAAAATTACAGACATTTGGGCAAATTGATAAGCACTCTGTTCCGAGGAACTAGAGCGCCAAAAACACCCTGTAAAACAGAATATTGAACTCCTAGATACTAAATATGGGGGTTTTTCGGGATCCTCTAGGTGTTTTCTGTCTCCCATTAAAATATTTCTCATCTTATCCGGGACATGTATGAGGCCTGAATAGGCAATAGAGCATGCGCGCAAAAGCTCCTGTCTTCACGTCGGTGCTATATAATGCGTATCAATTAACTGTTTCGTGATTCCTGCAGAACGCCTGGGGTGGCCTTCTCCTCTAAAATAAGTTCGAACTGACAGTGTTGATATCCGAGCACAAATCCACAAACCTTTCGGGGCAGTACAACCCTGTCCATAGCACGGATTGCGGAAGCCCTTACTGGGCGTGGTACGGCGAAGATGCAGTGTTCGCTAGGATGCAGAGCGCGGGTCAGGTCACTGCGTGTTCGAGTGCCTCGGGATTATTGAAAAAAAAGGAAACACCTGTTTATTATTAGATGAAATACCGATAATACAGATGAGGAATGTTGTAAGCGTACTTTATTTTAGTTTGCCAATCGAGGGTATTCATCATGCTAGAAGCGGAACGGACTATGCGACTCTACTTTGCTGTGTTCTTCATACCCTAACTTGGCGATGGGTTGTGGTCGCTTGATTGAATTGCCTTGTAGCCGGTCGATGATGTAGAAAATCAATATTATTTTCGTAGTTGTATCAGTTGATCCCTCTTGAACTCGCACCGTTAAATCAAAATATCGTGTAAGCACGCCTTAGCGAAATTAGGAAATGCGTTCAAAAAACAGCAACCAGGACTATGAAGCAACGTTGTAACGTTCATCGTATCTAAGATATGTCCCCTAACGAGCCATATACTGGGTGTCCCAGAATACATGTTCCAATGGATTATGTCAGCCATTTCAAAAGATAAAAATTTGGAAATTTCATGATTTTTAAATCGTTCAAGGAACCTTCAACTGATTAAAACAAAAAGTGAAAGTCGCTTTCGGTTTGATCGGAAGTGACTCTGACTTTTTCATCTCAAACAGCAACCTGTATATTTTTGCAATTTTCTTATTTTTACTCAGAATAAACTTTCCAATGATGTATCACACTATGTATTAAACATTCGATTTGATCTTGATTTAGAAAACGTAAATTCAAATTTCAAATTGAAAGAATTGCAGTAGGCTATGATATTTTGTGTAACCTAGATTTTGACTTCAATAATCGAGATCAATGAAAATAACCATCCTAAAGTTGAAATCAATTATGTATTTTACCGAACGTTGAACAAAGAATGAATAGTGAAAGAAACAAAAATTTACAAAAAAAGGGGACAAAAAATACCTATGATAACTGAAGCATATGTTCGAAATGTTGAGCTTCTGCTTCTACACATCTTTCCGATCGGTGGGCTAGGTCACGCGAAGAACCCTTCTCAACACCTCAGCATTAAGGGCTCAACATGCATTCCTTATTTTGATCACACAAAGTATAGTAGCCTACTGCAATTCTTTCAATTTGAAATTTCAATTTACGTTTTCTCAACAAATCAAAATCAAATGTAAAATACAAAGTGTGATACATCGTTGGAAAGGTATTTTTGAGTAAAAATAAAAAATTGCAAAAATATGCAGGTTGATATTTGAGATAAAAAAAGTTTCTTTCAATGTGAAATATCAATTGACTTTTTTTCCACCAAATCAAATGTAGAATACTAAGTGTGATACATCGTTGGAAAGGTAATTTTGAGTAGAAATAATAAATTGCAAGAAATATTTAGGGTGCTATTTGAAACAAAAAAGTTAGAGTCACTTCCGGTCAAACCGAAAGTGACTTTTTGTTTTTCTCAGTTCAGGGTTCCTTAAATTAATTGAAAATCATGAAATTTTCAAATTTTCATCTTTTGAACTGGCTAAGATAATCCATTGGAACATGTATACTGGGACACCCGGTAATAAATTAGTGTCTAGTTATTTCCTGCACTATATATATTTTCCTTTCACTTATATTTTTCTTTTTTGTTTGCTTCATACTGTTAAATGTGGTTGGTTTCCTTATGGTGTTCTATTTTTTAAATATTAAGTTGTATAGAGACATGTCCTATACTCCTATACAAATGTAATTTTATCTCAAAAGATTAATACAGTTTTATTTTTATTTTTTCTACATTGTCTCCTAGCTTTGTGCTATGGTTGCTTTTGGTTGAAACACCAGTTACATACTGTGCACCTAAGGTGTTTCTTGCACATTGGTCTTATACAACACTCTTCTGATTATGTGTGCTTTACTCAATAACACAGTTTGCTGTAGAGATTGAAGGTTATGAGTGGCGGGCAGGTCTTTAAAAGCATCGCTGGTTGTAGAGTAAATGAATCCTGTTGCTCCAATCACTATGGGTATTACTGTCGCTTTCATATTCCATAATCTCAGTATCTCAATTTGCAGATCTTTATATTTGTAGTGTTTGTTCCATTGCTCAGTGACTGATATTTTATATTCCTTACAGATGTTCCAGTGTAGAAGTGCTGCAACAGTGTTATGCCGGTCTAGGCATTCTGTGAGTGTGGAAGCCAGTTTCAAGGAAATAGCATAGTGTCTGAGGCTGCTCTCAATGTGAGCATATTGATGTCGCTTGGGCAATGCACCACTATATTACAGGTGAAAGTGGTAGCCATCACGACATATGTCGTTGAGAATATTCGCATGGGCTACTCCAAAAGGAACATACGAATGCTCTCGGACAACTAAGCAGTACTTGAGGGAATAGCCAGTTGGAGAATAACTCCAGGCTTGAGCTGGAAAGCCGACAGCACTTGGAGAACTTGGCTGCCAGAAACCGAGTTGAGCTCGGGTGGGTGCCAGGATACACAGGGGTCGAAGGGAGTGAAAGAGCTGGCGCAATCGCTAGAAGAGGACTCGGGTATCCCCCTCTTCGGGTCAGAGCCGTAAGTAGGGATGACCAAATCGTCTGTGTAAGGCATCATTGAAAAACGGATTCTTGTACAGCATACTTGACACTGGAACACTGGAAGTCCTACTACTGAGTGGGAGTAAGCTCAGAGCAGTAACTACCCTGCTAACTGGACACTATATCCTGAGAAAGCACCTGAATAACATGGGGATCCACCGAGAAGAACCTGTTGGTAGGATATGTGGAGAGGCAGGCGGAACTGCCTCACATCTCATATTGGACTTTCCAGCTCACAACCACGATGGAGACTTCACTGTGGAGGCGACGACAGGACCATGAGTGCCAGAAACCGTGCGAGGAACCTAGTCAAGGGGCTAATTCCACTTGCTAGCGAAATGGACCTTGTGTAGGTAATACACTGACCAGGCAGTGGGGATATTATGTTACTTGTCAGCGGTGTAGGACTTAGCTAGATTAAGTAAGATGCAGATGATCGAGACCCTATGGCAGCTAGCAACCCAAGCTCAAGGGAATCAGTCATGAGACTCTGTCAGCTCATAGGAGACCAACCATGATGCAATAAGCCTCTTTAGGTTACAGCACAGACTACTCGCTCAATCAGCATCGGTCTAACACAATCAAATGAACTAACAGTCTTTTAAGACCAGTTTCGACTCAAAATTCGGAACCTAATGGTAGAGTGTTAGACCAGAACCATGAGACTAGAAGATTAAATTTTATAGTCCGATGATAGCGGCTTCCAATTACTGTTAGATCAAAAATTAACAGTGCTCTGCCAAATATGGCGTAAGGACACTTATTATCCTAACTTGCATGAGCTCTTAAAAACTCATGAAGGTTGTCTTCGGAAGTCCTAGGAGTGTCAGTATAATCATAATCATTATCATTTGAACGATACGATAGCGTCTTGTATCGAGCATTAAAAAGAAATATATTCAAATTCTAACACCTCCACGCTGCTCATGAATGGATGGAATTCACGTAATTTATGCACTACCATGCCGGAGATGCACGGAAAACCTCCGAATGTGGGATTTCATACCCTACGGGCACGAATGAATAAATATTCCTATTCAAAACGCATGTTAACGTTACAGTTGCCGCATTAACGAAGCCATATTTTATGCAAGTTATAACTATATTAAGTTTATTAGTTGTATTAATATGCTAAGTGATTTCGAGGAGTCTATTGAGAGATTTCTCTGCCCACCGTCGAACTAATTAAAATTCTATCCGCACTTCATTCTTCTGGTGTTGGAAACTACAAATTAGATCTGGAGGCGACATACAACAATTACCACTTTCTAGTAGTGGTGCGGGGTTAGAGCTTCACCCAAATTGAATTATCTCTACTTACTATAGGTTTGTTCCAACTGGTAACTTGGGTATCATGTGTCACATGGATATTTTTGCATTTGGACGCATTTCAGAATATTTCGCTTAAAGATTCTTGGAATTTTCGAAAACATCCAGCGAAAATCCCCAGTCGAGCTTCGGATCCTCAATGACGCCAAAACCAATGTTCAAGTCAACTCAGCATAACAATTGACACTGTATGCTCGCGAATCACAATATGCAGTCTCTAACTGGAAATAAATTCAGTAAATCAGGGACAGTTTTTTCGTTGAAAATATGGTCGGACAGCATTACGCTTTATACAGCGTGTCCCAAATTTGAGATATGACGTCCTCGATATTTTTTTAAATGGCGTTCCTAATTATTTTATGACTATTATTACAGGGTATATCAAGTTACATATGACTATGAATTATCAAATTCTCATTCCTTGTTAAAAAGATATTTAACTAACATCAACTAATTCGAAAATGAGGGAATGTCATGCAACTCAATGAAATAATTCAGGCAGTTTAAAAATGGAATGTCAAGAGGTATTTTTTTTATCATATTTTATGAAATAAAAAAGTTAAATAAAAGCAAGTAATAAAAGTAGCATCGTATCGAGCGGAAATTACCGAAGATATTCTTAGTTTTTCGTTTTGTGAGAAACGACGTATGTTGAAAAATCTTACAAAATTCTATATTTAATTGAAACCCACAAGATTGGAACTTCGATGATGATTGGCTACGGATATGGGACACAAACACAAAATGAAGCTCCTCATTTATTCAGAGAGAAATATGCTTTATTTACCGTTACCATGTCGCAAAGTATCATGCACAAGATGCAAATGTGCATTTAAGGAAAAGAAATAAAATATGAAGATGTCAAAAGGAATGTACTCCTACTAGGCAGATAGCTTGGGAACTCAAAATTAGCCAGTCGTCAGTGAAAATAATTCCTAAAACACAGAAATATCATCTTAATATCGCAATCATCCAGGAACTCACCAAGATGATCCAGTAGACTGCAGTTTGTGAACAAATTATGGTTCTATAAGACAGAATTGTAAACATAGAAAAAGTCGTGTTTTTTGAAGAATCAACCTTTACGTTAAATGGTGAGGTAAATTATTAAAATTGCTCCGTGGTCATGAACTTTGACAAATCATATTTTCGAAAGTATAGGTTTCTCCCAGTTGGGAATAGTATCAATGGATTCATATGATGGAAATGCATCATAAAATAAATTAAATAAAAAAAAATGTCTTTTAAAAAAAATAAGAGTGCCAGAAATTATTAATCCGAAACCACCAGACCGATTCTACCCAGTAACAAACTTATCCGAGCTATTCATTCCTCAAATCTACTCTTAAAAAAAATAGTACAAGTTTGTGGACAGGAGCTTTTTGGCGCTCTTGTCCAAACAGACAAATTACATCTCCGAAAGTGTTGATTTCTCAGAGTTGGGGATTATATTAATGGATTCTTGTGATAGAACTGCATCATGAAAGAAATTAAATGATTAAAAGTGTACTTTAAAAAAAAAGCTTCAAAATTTATCATTTGAAAAAAACATAGGAGTACGATTCATTATTGAAATTCCGAAAAATCATATATCCGAAAGTATTAGCTTGTTAGAGTTGAAAATTATATCAATGGATTTTTATGGTGAAACTGCATCCAATACAGGAGAACAGACAATAGAATTCACCATGGTATATTCGATTAAGAGTGTCCAATAAAGGAGAATGAACAAGAGAACATGCGCGCAAAAGCTTCTGACATCACATCAGTGCTTGAACCAATTTTTTTTTCAATGATTTTTTTTTAAATTTTCTAGTGCTACGATCCTCACGAAATTTTGCAAGAATTTTCGTGTTAGCATTCTACAACTGATAACCATATTTGAATTGTATCGGATTTCTCTTTTTTGAGTTATTGAGTAAATAACAACCAAATTTCAGATTGACATAGCTCCAAAACCATTTGGCCGATTATACTAGTTAACGAACTTAAATGTCGTATTCAGATGCGCAACCTACCCTGAAAACTGCAAGTCGCTATTTCTTTCCGTTCTCTAGGAATCATGACATATTATTTTTTCGTAAGTTTTTAAAAAATTTCTAGTGATACAATCCTCAAAAAATTTTACATACGTCTTTATGTCGATATTCTACAACTAGTTACCAAGCTTCAATTCGATCGAGTCTATATTTTTGGAGTCATCGAGGAAATAATATTCCAGATTGGTATAACTCCGAATCCGTTTGGCCAATTATGGCCAACAGCGAACTCAACTCTCCCATTTAGATAGAATAGAATTACAAGTCCCTATCTCCTTTCTTTCGAGAGTTGTCGAGGCAACGATCATCCATCCAGCTAGTGAACTCACACAAAGCTGCTCGGATCTCCAACATATAAATCCGATCATGTTCAAACTTGGAACTTGGTAGTAAAATTACGTTCTGAAGGCTCTCGCAAAGTTTCAGGGATATCGCACGAATAGTTTCTGATATATGGAATTTTTTTCAATAATTTTCTATAATTTTTTAAAAATTTTCTAGTTTTACGATCACAAAATTTTGCAAGAATTTTTGAGTTGCCATTCTACAAATAATGCACATGTTTGCATTGGATCGGTTTTATATTTTTCGAGTTATTGAGGAAATAACAACCAAATTTCAGATGGGTATAACTCCAAAACCATTTTGCCGATTATGCCTATAAACAAAATCAAATGGCGCTGCCAGATTCTCAACCGAACCTGAAAATTTCAAGTCGCTATCTCTTTCCGTTCTTAGGATATTGCGACGTGAATATTATTTTTTAATAATTTTTCAAAAATTTTCTAGCCTTACGATGTTCACAAAATTTGACAAACGTTCTTACGTATATATTCTACAACTACTCACCAAGTTTCAATTTGATCGGATTAGTATTGGTTGTAGAAAAAATTATTACTAGGAAACCATTGGACCGATTATGCCCATTAACGAACTCGTCCGTCTTATTGGAATGCGCCACCTACCCTGAAAATTTCAAGCTGCTATCTCTTTCCGTTCTCAAGTTATCGTGGACAGAATCAAATTTGACCTCGAATTCATGATCAGGGAGTCGAACCCAATCGTTTGAGACCATTTTCGGCGAAAAATTAGAAAATTACAGACATTTGGGCAAAATGATAACGCAATGTTCTCCAGAACATACGCGCTAAAAGCAAGACCAGAGATCCTAGAGAGAATTTTTGAGAGGGTGGCGGCATATCGAAATGAAAACTTCAGAATATCGCCTTCATGTTCAAACGTATTTTTATTAGAGAACCTTGTTGGAACGCAGCTATTATCATAGAATCGAATTTATAGTCTTCTACCCACCTGGTCAAATGTTTACTTGAAGGTTTTATGGTATCGATTCCGATTGAGACTATCATTCGTACATTTAACGATAGTCGGTGAAGATTAATTTTACCACTTGTGGGTTAAAGACAATTCTCATATTTATTACACTGAATAAAATTCGCGCAGCAATGGGTTATGCAATCGCAAACTAAGACCATCTCGAACACCGCGAGCAAGAAATAACGATGTCAAGCGATATTCCTAGAAGTAGTTTGCTTTCAGAAATCTATGCTTTATGGGGTGCTGCGACATGATGTTATAGGCCATCCTACCTTCGCAGCAGTATCTGCATGCTTGCATCTTATGAAGTGTATCGATATCAGAATTTGAATGAGATGTATAAGACCGATACTCGTGATATCCAGATGTGGGACAAAAGGAATGGATGGTTTTCTGTGGGACAAGGATCCCAATTCAAAGATGAAAGGAGGACGAAGATAAAGGGTGTGTGTAGTATTACGCCTCTTGACATTTTTGTGAGGATACCTCAAGCAAAGTGTTTACATCAATAAACCGAGGCAAATTGATCAGCTCAAAGAAATCATCCAGAGTGAAATGGTACAGCGATTATACCAGCAAATTAGAAGAAAGTTTCTTTTCTTCTGTGCTCACAATTAGACGAGGGCTGATACAGAAAGTTAAAAACCACTGATGTGAAGTCTATTCACACCTCACAAACTCTCACGAAATTAGACACGAACCTTCAAACCTTCTTTTTGCGCGTTTGTTCCTCGAGTAACAGATTGCTACCATTTTGCCCAGATGTCTGTACTTTTGGAATTTTTTGGCGAAAATCGTTTCAAACGAGGTTCAACTCACTGATGAATAATCTGGGGTCAAATCTAATTCGGTCCGTCTGTCCGGCCGGCCGTTCGTAAGCACGATAACTCTAGATCGAAATTAATTAGAGAGTTGAAATTTGCAGGGTAGTTTTGGAGCGTCAATAGTCGAAATCCACCTTTCGGTTTCGGAGATATAGCTATTTTTAGTTCAAGCATGTTCTGTAAATATTTCCGAAACTGATTACTCGATCTATCTGAAATTTAGCATCAAATTGAAGAATCCCAACCTTTATATACATACGACAGTGGATAAACCGGCGCTGGCATGCGAAGTTTTGTATTGTTCGGACTACTAAAAACTGAAAAAAAAATAATTTGAAAATTTTGTCTGCGCAATAACTTGAAAAATACAGATCTGATTGAATTGAAACTCGGTAATTCGATGCGAAATAATAACGCTTGTGTGAAATTTTTTGGAAAGAGCATGACTTTTAAAATATTCAAAAAATGATCAACTATTTGCGGAATATTTTGCGTGAAATTCCGAAACCAAATATCGAATTGAGTTTAGTTTTGGCATTTCGGTGACAAATTATGATCTCTTGGGGTGTGCGAAATTCCACTGAGAATAGACCACTAGGAACCGCAGGAAAAATTTAGAACTTCCAAACAGGTCAACATATTTAAGTTGCTTTCCTACGTGGAAACTCACATCTAGTAAGCATTCGACTTCTTATTCTATGCGTTTTATCTATGTGTTTCATCTATCTTATTATTTTGATCGCTAGCATATGTACAAGGGCAACTAATTTAAATATGGACGTGTACTTACGGTGCCAATTGAATAAATGTGTGAACGATGTGTGGAATTTTAAATTGTTTTTCAAAATTGATCTGAAAGTTGAAAGACTGGGGAAGAACTGGCAGGCCATAATACCACATCATGTCATTTATGTGAGTGTGCAAGCCAGTTTAGAGGAAATAGCGTAGTGCCCGAGGGTGTAGTGTTCATAATGTCATCCTTGGGAAAATTTTTGAAATTGATAATTTCCAGCCAAAAATTTGAAAATTACAGACATTTGGGCAAGTTGATAAGCTCTCTGTTCCGACGAACAAGAGCGCCAAAATCATAAAGGAAGTTGTTGCAAATGGACAGGACTGAATTTTTCGTAAATTATATTTTCTTACTAATAAATTTGAAATTATGAAGAAAAAACAAAACGCAAAATATTTTTTTGTAATGAACATGAACAAAAATATAATTCGTAAAATAGGATAAAATTATTAGTCAGAAACCGTTGGGCCTTTATGTCCATTATCGAAAATTTTCGTTGTGTTCAGACGCGACACCCACCCTGAAAATTTCTAGTTGTTATCTGTTTCCGTTCTCAAGTTATCGTCACCAGCCGGCCGGACAGAATCAAATTTGACCTCAAGTCTTCATCAGTGGGTCGAACCATTTTCGGCAAAAAAATCCAAAGTTCTTTGAGCAAAATGATAGTATGCTGTTAACCAGAACAAGCCCGCAAAAAGAGGTAAGTATACGTGGCTTGAAAGTAAAAATTAAACATATGTATTGATATAGAGAATTTACCCAATCTGTGATTTATGCTCAAGAACGATTAAATTTATCTATTACTCCAATTTAAGTATGAAGAATGTTGAACAAAATGATCGAATAGAATAAGGTTAATCCTGCAATTGATGTTAAGTACCCTGGTAGTTAAATAAAATGATATACACAAGGATATTTTCCAGAACACTGAGTAGGTATTGCTTTCAATTCAACAAAAATTGCAGCATGTAGACGTTCGGTTGAAATGCGCTGTTGCTAAAGCGTGGTCAAAAATTAACTAGCGATTTCACCTTCAGAAATTTTCGATCCAAGAGACTTTCACGCTTTCCCTGACCATCTAACATCTAATGGCGGCCGTTGCGATTTGAGGTAAGTGCACATGCAGCGGCGTTACATAAACTTGATTCTTGTGCATCAGATAAAGATTATAATATGTAACAGCATTGTAATGTATTCAAATGACCATCGTTCGGTAGCCATATCGGCAATCTAAGATCATCTCGGGTCTCCGGAATACAAGATACTCCACTTTACCATAAGCTACCGGTCGGATAACGCTAACATTAAGGCGATTCAAGCTCAAAGGACGTTTATTTTATCCACCTGCACATATATTGGGAGAGGTGGAAAAATTTAATGCGAGTGCTCAATGGCTGGAACCTGTTTAGAAGAAAACTGCGTGGTAGTGTTTATGTTGGGGAAATTTCATTGTAGGTATTTTGGTGTCTGTTTGAAATATACTGGGTGTCCCAACGAAAATTTGACACACCCAGAACTCAGGAACGAAGAAATTTCGAAGATTTAAAAGAACAGGTCATCTACTATCATTTGTTCCGAAAAAACCACTCCCATGAAGGTACCATCAACCTCAAATATTTCGAATTTCATTTTGAATAGGGAAGAGATGTCAAGTGTTAGTTAGTTTGAAAGCTATTTATTTTCTGTACACAACCCAGTTTAAATTTTCAAAATCGGTTCATTATTCACGCAATAATGAAATAATTGAATTTACCGTTGAACAGACAGTAGAACCGTCAAAGTCAAAAAATAAGAGTTTTGAAGAATCCAAAAATTCAAGTTCTGTATTAGGGAGAAAGAATACCTATGACAACAGTGTTCCGAAAAAACTACCTGAGGGTGACAACAACCTCCAAAATCTTTGAGTAGGGATGAGGTTTACTTAAGAAGTTTTTTCTGTTCCCTAAACATCGCAATTGAAATGTTCAAATTCTTTAATATAATGGTGGAACAACTTGAAGTTTTGAAAGATCTTACTTTAGAAACATTCAATTTTTTTATCGTTCATCGGAAAATGTGTGAGACAATTCATTACATTATACCTACTATTTTTTTGAAGATTCTCAAATGTGTTTCATATACTTTCGTTTCTGCATCATAATTCGGTTTGAGACTTACTTACTTTGGAAAATAGGGTCTATTGTATAGAAGGAAGAATATAAACTCTCAAATTATACTATCGGAATGGAGAAAATGCTGGATTAACCGCAAGGCATTTTAATAACAATCATCCAGGCAGAAATAGTAGTCACCAATATGTTAGGCATTAACTTCTTGAGGTTAGGTGGTTCTACTGTCTGTCCATCATCACCTTTTGACGGTTCAATTATTACATTATTTCGTAAATAATGAACCAATTTTGAAAATTTCAACTGTGTTCTGTACAGAACATAAACAACTTCCAAACTAACCAACATTCGACATCTCTCCCATATTAGAAACATGTTGGGGGTTGATGCCACCTTCATAGGGGTGGTTTTTTTCGGAACAAACTCATGATGGAAGTTCGTCCTCCTCAAAACAGAAGTTGACCTGTTTAGAATACAAAAGATAGACTTAAGGTGGGTTGAAGAAGCTTCGATTAGCATAATTATTGTGGATTTAGTTCGAGGATTGCATCAAAATTGAACTGGGAATCGACATAGAATCGCACTAATTTGGCAATTAAGATCTGTCAAAGCTTTGTAAAACTCACCGTAAGACAGTATCGAACTGACGTAAACAACATAAAAAACAAAGAATGGAACTGCTTTAACAGTACACGATGAACTATACCTGATATGGATAAAATAACTATCGCAGAAATGTGAGTAAAATGATTCATATTACACTAAACAAAACAGTTAATTTCAGGGAAGACACGAACAAAGTAGGTACTGAGTATAGCAATTTATTATTGCCCCTAAGAACTTAATTTCATGTATGCCCATATTATATACATTTAATTGACTGTTTACAATGAAGAAGAAGTTGACATGTTGTTGTTCCACTAATTATTAGGTTAGATATGTCCTCCCTTGTCTGTTGTTTACTGTTTCATTTCTTGGTTTCTTTGATTAGGAAGAAGAATGTTTAAAAAAGTTTTTTATCATTTAATCAGTTCATGTCACATCCTAATTTAGTTATTTCTCTTAATAATGTCGAATATCTGTAGTAGGGAATATAAATGAATTTTTAAATGAGTTGTTAAATATTGAATAATGAAAACATAGGAAAAATGTACTAATATCCCAGAGCAATTAACATCGTTGGCGATTACATCGAACGGTGATTTTAATGAATTATTTTATATTTGTATAATTTTAAATAGAATGTATTTATTGCTGTGTTCGGTATGTTACTCATTGTTCATGAATTTTTCAGCCTTGATGAAGGTACGAATGATGCCGAAACGTTGGTAAATATTTGTATGTAAGGAATCTGAATAATTAAATTTAGTCTACTTGCCTGATAACATTTTGATTAATTAGAATTATTTGCTGACACAAACTTCGAATTTATAATAGCCAAATATTCGAATTATTCGCAAACAATTCCAAGCCCCAGGCCAGATCATCCATTCAACAGCCTGCTATCAAAAGTCATTACTGGGCACTGACGAAATAACAACCAAGATATTCAATTAATTCCATCCAAATCGTGACTAAAGAATTTCAAGTGGGTAATTCGTCAATAAAACACATTATAAAAGGCATTAAGGTATTTTGTACCTAGATAAGTAATGTATTCATTAAGTCAGGAATGGTTTTAATATGCCTGGTATGATCATCTCAGAACGGCAGCTTTGAGATCGATCTCCAATCTTTCGAAATCTCCTTGCTGAACGATTTGATTAGTCTATTAATTTAATTGATTTACTCTGGCCTAAAATGCCATGGGAAAATCAGAGGCAATTATTAGGGAGGAAGCAAAAAACTCAACAAAAGACAACACAGACCATGCAAATATACAGAGGATGTCCTTCATAATCATGTTGGGGAGGTGCGTTTGACAACACCCTTCATGCATCCATATGCGATGCATATGCATATGCATAGCAGCAGCACCTAAGGGTATACAGGGTGAGTCTTTGACCACTGCTTTAATTTTAACCAAAGATTCCTCTCATCAAACGAAACACTTTTTTATTTTAACATTTTTCCAAATTCAGCTCAGGTAAAAAGATACAGGCTGTTGAAATTTTGAAAAAAAAAAAGTTTTTATTTTGTAGCTTTGACATCCTTTTTTCGAATAAAATGAATGTTGGCGTAAAGTTTCCTATAACTATGATACATATTTTCCAAATATTAGTTATTTTCTACTTCTACTGGTTTTCTAGTTATGGACTCGTGGATTCATAAAACTAAACGAAATTAGCATTAGGAAACCATATAATGGTTTTCTTGAATCATTTCAAGAATATTCCATCGTTTTAGAACATTAAATTATTCTTCATCATTTCTCCTTAAACGCACCGTTTTCGAGATATTCTTCATTGAATGTTCTAAAATGGAAAACTCCAGAAATTTCACTACTTTTATGGATCCCTCCCTGAGCGTTGGAATCCCGAATCAAGCTGTAAACCACGTTACCATGCCTTATTCTCGTCCGCCAACAATGTCATAGATAATTTATATGCCGGAGTGTATTAGCACATTGTGAAATCTGTTAACGCTTGTAACTTTTTACCTGAGTCGAATCTGAAAAAATTGTAAATGAAAAAAGTGTTTCATTTGATGAGAGGAATCTTTGGTTAAAATTAATGCAGTGGTCAAAGACTCACCCTGTATACTTATGTTTGTATTGAGCCGTATACATAGTGACCACATCACTGAAAATTATTCTGAGTTATTCTTACAGATACTTATGTTTGCATTGAACCATGCCGTATTCATAGTGACTACAGCGGACGAGAAAATAATTTTGCGGACGCGAAAGAGATTTCTTGTCCGCAAAGTACTTGACTTCAATAATAATAGTCGATTTTACTTCCGCAAATTAGCACGTAAAATGTTACTTTTCATAGAGGTCGAGGAAAAAAGTAATTTTGCGGACGAAAAGTACTTTATTCTCAGCAAAGTACTTGTTTCCAATAACAGTCCATTTTACAGCCGCAAATTAGTAAGTAAAGTGTCACTTTTCGTAGAGGTCGACGAAACTTTTGACGGTCTTTCGTCCGCAAAGTACCTGCCTTCAATAAAAGTCGATTTTACGGCCACAAATTATTTTTTTTTATGAAATTTGGCATGCGTATAGTGGGCATACAGTATGTATATTATACTCACTGATGAAGAACTCGTGGTCAAATTCGATTCGGTCCGGTAAATTAGCATAATCGGCAAAACGGTTTCGGAGTTGAAACTTTGTTTTCAAACAATATAGATCCGATCAAATTGAAACTTTCTAACTAGTTGAAGAATGCCGACACAAAAGAGTCATCTGGAATTTAGTAAGGATCATATCACTAGAAAATTTTGGAAAAATATTCTGTATCTCAGAAACTATTCGCCCTTAATATTTCAGAGTGCCTTAGCACGAAAACTTTCTAACGGAAAGCGATAGCGACTGGCAATTTTCAGGGTGGGTTGCGCCCGAATGCAATAGTTAAGCTTATCAATAAAAATAATCGACCAAACGATTTTGGAGTTATAACTCAAGTTCTACATTTGTAGTAGGATGCGTGACCGTTGCTACGATAACTTTTGAACGGAAAGAGGTAGCAACTTACAATTTTCAGGGTATGTTGCGCATCTCAGCCTTAGACTTACACAGTTAATATTCAGCAAAACGGTTTCGGTGTTATACACATCAGAAATTTTGTTGTTATTTCCTCAATGACTACAACTAACTAAAACTATGAGTGTATGAGTCCGATGCAATTGAAACTTGGCAAATAAATGCAGAACGCCGAAGCACTAATAATTGTGAAATTTATCAAGAACCGTAACTCTAGCAAAAAAATAAAGTTTATTCCTCAAAAAGAAAAAATAAAAATTGCTCAAAAATTTTATATTTCAGAAGCTGTTTGTCAGATTCCACTGAAATCCCTCAAAAACCGTGAAACCGAGGTTTATTTTCCCAATATTTTCAAAAATAGTGATCGGATAGATTTGAAATCTAGTGCTCGGCTGAAAAAAGACAGCTTAAATAGCCAAAAGAATAGACAGAAGAACATGCGCGCAAAGCTCCAGACTTCACGTCTGTGCTTTCAAGGAATTTATTTCACAATGTTTCTTCCAAAATATATATTATTTTGATTCAGAGCTTATAAGTGTTTGCAGAGGTAAATGTAACGGTGTACCATAAAATTCGACGCATGATACAAGAGCTTAGTGAAAAACCTCAGCAAAAAACTCTGTTTCCCCTGTCTTGTAAATGTTGAAAAACGAAAAAGATAATACATAACTTTTCAAAAGTCCTCTATCACAAATATACTCCTCTGTAGCCGCATGGATCACTTGAAGAAGAATCACCTGCGCTAAGTTTCAAAGTTATTCACTCTCAGAAATCCCTTCACTATCTGAATTCAAAAAGGTCGTTGTCGTTGTCGTTGCTCATAAGGCCAGGAGGGTTTTTTTCAAAACCAGGTTTGACCATCCAAGCGATGATTATTCAGAACTTCAGATGTTTGAAGACTGCTACAGGACCCTAATGTCTCTCTCTGTCATCTCCCATAGATATATGTTTCACTTTCTAATGTATAAAAGATCAACAAAATGAGTTGGAAAAATTAATGTTTTAACTCAATATGTGATAATGACATATCTGTAGGAATTCAATATCAATTCCATGTAAGTTTGGTTTTGTATAAATACTTGAAATCACCAAAAATTTAGTGCGAAAAATGCGAATACATTAACTAGTATGACACTTTCTCAATTATCTGTTGACTGACTCATTCTCGATTCACCGACGACAGATTCTCGAAAACAAGCCACAAATCTTCCGAAAAGACAGAATCAGAGCGTACAGTTGACGATTCATTACTCAGAATGCAATTAGACATTAAACTGTTGAATAATTCAGTTTCAGGTGACAGTTGCTCCATTCTCGGTATGGAAACAATGGTACAAAACACCTTAAACAATGCTCATTACGATTCAAACAGCCATAATTTCAGAGCATCTGAATAATTAAATAAATTGTCGTAACGATCCAACGAGGTGTTTCATTATGCTCGAAATGGGATGATGGCTTTGAGTGAGATGTTTCGTTGTTCACTGTCAAGGAAAAATGTCAATCATATATGTAGAGTAAAGCAATGTTTATGCCTCAGCCGGTCAGTAAATTATGATAATATAAGCAGTGACAATACATGTGTTAACTCCAGAAGGAATGATTTTCTTAACTAGAATATTTGGCAATGTGGTAGTCTCACATGAAGAATGGAAAAAAAGGAATCACGTGACACAATTCTGGAGCCATTTTCAAAACGGTTGCAGAATTCTACTGACTGACAAATAAACTACAACACCCAGAAGGAGCTGTTTAAATTAATTTTTTTTTTTTGTAAAACATAGATATTATAGCAAGGAGTAAATGATTTAAAAATTTACATTTTCTTTTAATAAATTTGTTATTAATGAGTTTGTCCACCGCAATTATCTATACACTCCCCAACACGTCTTGGTATTGATGCAATAAGATGGTATATTTCTTCTTGAGGGATACTATCCCAAGCTACCTGTAGTTCATGTATCAGAGCTGCCAAAGTTCGTGGGGGCTGGTGTAAATTTCCAAGCCTTCTACCCATGATGTCCCAAACATGCTCCATGGGTGAAAGATCGGGGGATCTGGGTGGCCATGGCAGAATATTCACATTGGTCGCTTCAAAAAGAGTTTAAACTAACTCTGGCAACATGAGGTCGAGCATTATTATATGAAATAGTGAATTCTCGAGCCGGTTAAGGTGGGGGAGAATATAGGGTTTAAACTATGGTGGAAATGTCGACTACTTTGCAAGTTAGATGCTCGGAAATATGAGGACATATGGCCATATGAGAACATATGGCTCCACTAGTTCTTGAAGATAACGCAGCGCTGTCATGTTACCTCGAATACAGACTAAAGGTGATCTTCTTGCATGTGCAATAGCACCCCATACCATAACGCCTACTGTCCGGCATACATGACGCTCAATATCAAACTGAGGTTCACGTTTTTCTCCCCGACGTCGTCCAATCCTTCTTCGGCCATCATGTGTATCCAAGCAGAAACGAGATTCATCAGAAAAGACGACCTGATGTCATTCCACATTTCAATGTTGACGTTCACTGCAACACTGTAATCGTTTGCTGGCGATGCTCAACCGTCAGAGGTAACACAAGATGGGGTCGATAATGCTGCAGTCCAAAAGACCTTATCCGGCGGTAAACCATTCGTACAGTTACAAGATGGCCTTGTTCTCCTAACCACTCAGCAGCCAAAGATCAAGCTGTCGCAAATTGGTGTCTAATAGCCATAAGTCTTAGTCGTGGATCTTGCATTTGTGTCCCTTCGACGTCTGGTGCCTACTCTTCTTCGATTTTGGGCATAATCGCACCACGCTTGACAACATCTCATAACAGTAGTTAGAGTTCTGTTGGTATGGTTAGCGAGTTCTCAAAAATGCCAACCCCACCTCTCGTAGACCAATAATTCGACCTCTTTTGAATCCCCTTAGCTGGCGATAAATTCCGCGTACACGTGCTCTAGGCATCGACTTTGGATCTCCTTGAACAGCTGGTTTATTGTAAAATTTAAAACAACAAAATATTCAGTCCTGCTTCTTGGAGAAAGTCCTTGTCGATTCTCAGGGTCACTAGGAGGGGGAGATTTGCATTCACAACAATGCACCCTACGAGACTTATGATGTTATCCTGCTGGTACATTTGACAGACATTCTATTAATATGCTGTATGAAGAGATCTGCCTCTTATCTAAACCAAACTCAGGTATTAAAGTGAACGTGTAGACCAGGCAACCAGGCAGTCTGAGAAAACGATGCTGCTCACTTCTCAGTAGTGCCTGGTTATCAGGTGATAGGGAATCATATAATGTGAGCCTTACTGCCTATATTAGGATGGTAAGAAGAGAGAATTGTAGAGCGTAGAAGAAATTCTGCGAAAAATATAATATTTTCTATTAGACGAGATCTAAAAAACCCTAAAAATCCTATCGAGACCTTCAAGTATTGAAAGGTTTTTTTCTGGGTTTTCTCTCCCAAACTCTGAAAAATATCTATAAAATAAAAATAAATTTTTTTGTGATTTGCTTCTGCGTAAGAAACACAATATATTTGTCAGAAGCAATCAATTGAACCATGTTGCCTAACAAACAACAACGAAACAACATCAACGAAGAAACAACTATATCGTAACGTTTCGGAGTCTATATCAGACTCCTTCGTCAGACGCAATGAAAATCTTTAGAATTATTTTGTTGATAGTTATTGTGATATTCAATGTGACAATTCTTGATTTCTTGGAATTCGATTGGAATTATATTGGAATTCTTTTGGAACTCTATTGGAATTCTATTAGAATTCTATTGGAATTCCATTGGAATTCTTTTGGAATCTAAGGAATACAAATGGAATTGCAAAAAAACCCATTACTTTAGACTGACTCATGAGCATTTGATTTCGAAAGGATCGAATGAAAAAGCATCCACTTCTAGATTTTAGATCCGATTCAATCCAACAATTTGAAGTTGTTTACATGATTGTCCAATAGGTGTCGCACTCTAGCATCAACAGGAATTCTATATAATTCAATAGGGATTCTTTATAATTCAATGAGAATTCTTTATAATTCAATAGGAATTCTGCAGAATTCAATAGTAATTCTAATAAATTCAATAGGAATTCTGCGGAATTCCATGGAATTCAATATGAATTCTATGAATTCAATATCAATTCCTCAGAATTCAATAGGAATTCCAAGAACTCCGTTGGAATTCTACATTCTTGTACACCAGAATTCCTAGCGGTTTACCCCTCGCAATGAATCTATTCTAGGAAAATATTTCGATGCTAATTAATTTAAGCATTATACAAATATCCATTTCAATGTTTGAGCTGTATAGTATCCTAGATGAAAGGATCTAGTGATGAAAAATAGATTTCTGAGGGTCAATTATGAGCTCGAATTTCAAAGAGGAATTCATAAGACAAATGTTGCAAACTTATCTAGATCTGATCTACTTTTCCACCGTTCTATATACTCGTTTAATCATGGAGTCAAGTACATACACCTCAACTCAGTGAGATATATCGGTCCAATTTTTCCCTTTCATATCAATTTTTTCCGCACCATTGCACCTACGCAATCATTTTATCCAACCAAAGACGAATGAATAACAATCTCGGAAGAGAGAGGCATACTGTTTCAAAAAATCTTCACCGTCAAGATAATAATATTGAGTATAATTATCATCAGTAACAACTGTGTCAATATTGCGAGGCGGGGCAAGGTCGAGACACGCACGAAAAAAACTCCATCAATAAATTAATGATACTTTTACTTCTGAAATTAGATAATCGCGGCCGTCTTTTAATAATATCGAGCCAATCAATTGTCTGTTGCGACGTAGATCGTGCCTAACGGCATCAGGTGCAAGGGGGATCGAGTGTGAAATTAGGAGGCTGTGGAACACCGTGTTTATTAAACGAGAGCTGGGAACGTTCCTCATTATAATTTAATAACCAGTCTTTCGGATATTTTCTTTGAGGGAACGAATTTCGACAACTTCAGATCAAGAGGTTCAAGGAGTGCACGAGAAGAACTTCATCACGATACGTTTAGAGTTACGTTTTCAAGATGCCGGGGCTGTACCTACTAATAGCATTTTATGCGATAGGTGTTCAAACAGCGCCATCCATATATAGGTCCTGAGCCTTCGCTTCCAGTATGTCGTACCTCTGTTAAAACATTCTTCAAGAATCGTTTGGACAGGAATTTCTCCAGTGTATGGAACATGGGAGTAGGACTCAGGCAGTCAAGGCTTCTCATTAAGAAACCATCGTCAAAGTCTGAAGTAAAGAAACTTCTTTCACTCGAAAGAAGAGAATTGAGCCTGGTGACTGGATTACTAACTGGTCACCAGTTCAACAAACATCTGAATAGGATGGGATTGGCCGATAGCGCTCTGTGTCGCTGGTGCAAGAGCATGGAAGAAACAGCGGAACATATTCTGTTCGACTGTAACAACCTTAAAGAATTGAGGGTCATACACCTAGGCAACCCAACACCTACGATTCCTACGGTGAGAGGGACTTCTCCTTTTAAGCTCGCGGCATTCCTGTCAGTGTTTTTCTTGGACTGAGTCTCACGAGTTTGGCAAGCGGGAGAACAATGGGCCTGAAGGCCTCAGTTCAGCCTGAGACGGCACCGCGGTAGAAGAAGAAGAAGAAACAGCGCCATACATCGAAGGAGAAGAAAATCGAGAAAAGCACTGACGTGAAGTCAGGGGCTCTTGTGGGCATGGTCTATTTTCTATCAACTGCTCACACACCCTCACGGAATGAGAGATGGACCTGCATGCCGTATTTCCATCGCTAACACGTTAAAAAATGCATTAGACATCAACTGAATTCAAATAAATAAAATAGTTAAATCAGCAGGAGATCAAACCTGCAACTCCCTACCTACCATGCGGCGAACGAGTGAACTAAACTGCTCCACAAGAGTTAAGGATATCATATTATGTAAGTTGTTCTGAGGGGCATAAATTTTTAAAGACAATATCAAAAACATGATCAACTGCCAATAAAAACTTATTAATTCGATTTGAATGCATATTTTCACCATCTGGTCGTCTTTTTTCTTGAGTTTAGCAGTCATTCACATTATTCGTAAGATTTAGCATTTCAATATGCAGTTAATTTATTGTCAGTCTCTTAGCGATATCGAAATTAGTAATTTTCACGAGCTTCTTAAGATGCCAAGACGTAAATTATAAACGCCGAGGCTAAAAGGGCTATCGGTATGCTACAGGATGGCCTCACTCAAGTCACTGTGGCAGAAACATTTCAAGTATCGCAAAGTGTAATATCGCGATTCTGGAATATTTATTTATTTATTTATCGTATGGCTGCACATGACATAAAAAACAAAAACAAAAATACATAAAAGTGTATAAGACGAAAAAACAAATTATTCCGATTCACAAACGTACATTCAAACTTGATAAATTCTGGAATAGGTTCAATGAGACAGGTTCGGTGCAGGAAAGACATAGGGTTGGTGGACCAAAAAAAACAACACCCGCACAAGACCGTTTTGTCACCATTTCGGCGAGGAGATATCCTCTTTCTTCATGTAGGATGCTGAGAAATCGACTTTTAAATGCCAATGGTCCTGAAATTTCCATTGAAACCATCCGACGTCGTTTGGGGGAGATTAACATGGCTTGTACACGTTCATTGAGGGGTGTTCCGTTAACACGTGAGAACAAACAACAAAGATTAGAATGACCCAGGCAGCATGTTAATCTGAACGTCCAATGGCGTAGTGTACTTTTCACTTTGGAATTCATATTTCCATTCATTGTATCATTTCCTTAAATAATAAAGACCTTTTCAATATGTGTGAGAATAAAATGAATTTTGAGATCGTTAGTTTTATAGAAATTTGTTTCGCTGCACTCTATTTCATATACATGCAAGATTGCTAGTTTACATGTTTCTCCAATTGAATACAATTTTATACAACAATTCGCAGAGAATATCCTCAATTCCATCTGAAAGTGCTTAGTGCTTAGTGCTCGAAAAACCGAATTACTTTTATAAAGTGCTTAGTAATCGCAAGCCTTGTGTGAAAATGCGGTGCTGTGTGCTCGAGGCTCGGGATCATTTTTATTGAGTGCTTAGTGCTTAGGGCTCGAAGCACTTTTCTTCAGTGCTCGGCACAGCTCAGCTTGCTGTATTAACTCACTAAATCTTTGAATAACGTAATGTTCGCAACTACACACCTCATTACATAATTTTTCATCCTCCACATTATACAAAGACAGCAGAAAACTTTTCCATCCTGTGAATACAACGACCAACTACTTAACAAAGCTAATGAAGCGAAACAAAGAAAACTTCCAAATACGTCTACAACTAATCTATTTACATCTCAATAAGTAAACACCGGCAGAGAATACCGTTCTCCATAACTTATCTTGGGATATTTCAACTTTATGAAATATTACATATATCAACATAGCTTCTCGGGCATATTACATTGCCTTTCTGGCAACGATAGATTTATCACTAGGTGTCAATTTAAATAAGTCTCGGCCGCCATATAAGGCCGGGCACATCATCGTGGGCATTCTCTAATATATATAAGCCGATATTTTTGCAAGTCGATATGTTACGCGAAGCCACTCATGTTAGTTACTGTCAGGATTTGTCGGGGTGTGGTTGACTTGACTTGCCACCCACTCTGGCAGCGCTCGAGACGTCTAGCTGGTTTATGGGATTATTGGAGCAAGTTGCTGCGATGGTTTTGCATAAACGATCAACGGGAGCCCTCGTAAATTGTTTGAGGATCGTAGAAAAAATTATGTTGGTAGCATCGGCGCCCAGCCGGAGTGTTCACTATCAGATGGCAGAACAATATTTCTTATATTCAATAGTTTCAGTCTGTAGTTGATAGAGATCTACGTTTTTCAACGTATTTATTTCAAGTAGTGAAGAGGTGTGTCAGTAGTGTAGGATTTTCATATTCTACGCTTAGGGGTTGAAACAATTACGAAATTATAACTCGATGAAAATATCTGCAGCTTCAACAGAATTTACTTTCGCAATGTCTGAAGTTCGAAAACTACCACAATATGCTCTAACTTCGTCTAAGTCAAAGTTTCTCGTGTTCAACAAAATCGCAATATACAGGGTGTCCCAAAAATACCACGCGAAAGTGACACTGGAGATAGATTGGCATTAGGTCTATCAGATAGCATCAACATGACCTCAGTAAAAGTCCGCTGGTTTTCGAGATATTACCACTTTTGTGTATTTTTTAAAAATCTCCAGTTTTCGGTCTTTTATCGCCTAGCATTGCTAGAAATTACTTCAAACTCATGTTTTTTTTTACCTAGGCTATCCTGAATAGTTGCTTTAAACAATGAAGTAATAACTTCACCGACAACTAGAACAAAATCCTTCAAAAAATGTCTAACTTGTTGTATTTTATGCCGAAGTTAAAACGTTAACTTAAGTTTGACTGACTGCTGTGAAGAAAAATTATATCAGACTGAATTGACAAATAATCGCAAAAACTGGTCCATTTCATGCCCTTTTCAAAATGATACAACACTACCAATTTTTTTTAATCAGAACCAGAATTGCTACTTATTAAAAACACAAAACCCTTATCGGCTATCTCGCTCCCACAATCATTGTTTTGTAACATGGAAACCGGTCCGACTTTCACAGACTAGGGGTCTTCGAATAGTCTAGACCAGGGGTCACCAAATGGCGGACCGCGGTCCGGATGCGGATCGCGAACCTTTTTTTTGCGGACCATTTTTCCAGAAAACATGTATTCTTGATTGAAAAAATTCAGATAACTTTTCGTTTTATTTACTAATTATAGATATTGGATTTAGATTAACTGCTAGTCAAATTCTTATGCCATCATAATGCTATCAACGACCCGCGACAGATATACAGATTTTGTGAACGGACCTCCAATGAAACTAATTGGTGACCCCTGGGTTAGATACTAGAGAAAACATTTTAGCGTTTGACGGATTTACTCATTTCCTAATATTTTCCGAACGGATAGAGATACAGAGGAAATAGATACATAAATCTAACCGTCGTCCACCGACCAATCATCGGGGAAAATTTGGATATCGAGATGTGAAAATCATAGATTTCGGACGGGAAAGAAGAATTTTCCTTCGATTCCGGGTCAAATATATTTCGACCCAAAAAATTTTTTTCATGGTATATCGATACGGAGCTCGTGTCTAGTTAAATCGAGGTCGCTGATCACGAATATGCAATTAGTTTTTCCCTAAGTGGCGTACTTTGGAAAAATTTTCACTTAGTGTGAAAAAATGGACGAAAATAGGTCAATTTTGGAAGTTCACACCGCCCAAAAAAATCGGAGTAAGGTGTTGTTGTTATTTTTGCCCTCATATATGGATCCTTTATCTACTGAATAATCCAAACAGAAAATGTCCAGGCCGTACTATTCGGAAATTATGATTTTTTTCCCAAGGGTCTGTTTTTCGGCAAAATCATTTCGCTGTATTTCCGCGGAAAATTCTCTAATGAAAAATCCGATCATATATTCGTAATCTACGGTCCCGAATTAGTAAATGACGTAATTTGCATCGAAATCGGAGACCGGTCGAATTTTGCCAATTTTTCAATACATTAGCCTTAAAAAAATCCCATTTTTCGAGAAAAATATTTGACTCAAAACTATGAAGCGGGTACTTATTCTTATAGATTCGGGGCCGTAGATTCCGAATCTACCATCAGATATTTATTACAAAAATTTTCCGAGGAAATATCGCGGAAAGAATTTTCCGAAAAATAGACCCTCGGGAAAAAAAATCATAATTTCCGAAGCGTACGACCTGGACATTTATTGTTCGGATGATTCGATAGATAAAGGATCCAAATACGACGTAAAAAATCAGCAACACCCTACTCCGATTTTTTTGGGCAGTGGAAAGTTCCAAAATTGACCTATTTTCGTCAATTTTTTCACTTTAAGTGAAAATATTCCCAAAGTACGCCACTTAGGGTAAAACTAATTACATATTCGTGATCAGCGACCTCGATTTAATTAGACACGAGCTCCGTATCGATATACCATGAAAAATTTTTTTTGGGTCGGCACTTAGAAATATTTTTGACCCGGAATCGAAGGAAAATTCTTCTTTTCCGTCCGAAATCTATGATTTTCACATCTCGATATCCAATTTTCCCCGATGATTGGTCGGTGGACGACGTTTAGATTTATGTATCTATTTTTTCTGTATCTCTATCCGTTCGGAAAATATTAGGTAATGAGCGAATCCGTCAAACGCCAAAAAGTTTTCTCTAGTATCCAACACATACAAAAATCTACAATTTTCCGATTATGTCGACGCGGCTTTGGTTATTCACTAAATCGGGTACGTAGATCACGAATCTGTAATTAGATTTTCCGTATCTCGATTAGTTTCGGAGCAATGACGAAGAAAGTCGCAATTTCTGGCTCTACCTCCGGAAAATGGACTAATCAGTCGGATTTTTCGCCATATTACCAAAATTAATCGAGATACGGAAAAACTAATTACAGATTCTGAATCTACGCCCTCGATTTAGAGAATAGCCAAAGCCGTGGCGATCTAATCGGAAAATTCTAGATTTTTGTATGGGTTAGAATCTAGACAAAGGACTCACAGCTCTGGCAATGTGTTAGTTGTTGTATGCATTTTTTCAATATTTCACAGGAAATAGGTCATAAATACTTCTACAAGGGTTGAAGTATTACAAGATATTTTACTTGCAATTATCTTTCTGTGGAAAATATTAATTTCAAGGGTGAGACCACCCATGCAAAAATAAACCAGTTAACCCAAAACATTTAAGTTTTACAAGCGAGCTGCTTTGTTTAGAAATACAAATGAGCGCTTCCCAACATGTGAAGTCATGGGACGCAACAGTGGTGATATCTCGAAAACCAGCGGACTTTTACTGAGGTCATGTTGATGCTATCTGATAGACCTAATGCCAATCTATCTCCAGTGTCACTTTCGCGTGGTATTTTTGGGACACCCTGTATACGGGATAAAATGTCGTATTCCGCTAAACTTCTACGAGATCCATCTTGCTCGTATCTCTCAAAAAAACTCGTCTTCACCCTGACTCTCGATACCCTAGGTACCTAATCTCTTTACCCCCACCGCACTTCGGCTTCCCTCGATCTCATAGGGTAGTACGCCCAAGGTGTTGTGCCACAATTGGTTATTCCCTAGCTACAAATACCCCGCCTTACACCAATAGGATTCCACGGGAACGATCCCATGGTTTAAGGCAGTTCTGAAAAAGTGGATGAACGATTTATGGAGTTTTTAAAACTTTCAAAATTTGTCTGAAAGCTGAGCGACCGGGAAGGGACTGGAAGGCCATATTACGACATAATGTCCATACTGAGTGTGTGCAAGCCAGTTCCGAGGAATTATCGTGGTGTCGAGGTGTCAGAAGAAGTACAATAGAAATTCATATATAAGATTTCGAGCAGGCATCTGAAAAAATATGAATAGATTAATATAACGGATTCATTAAAATAGATTAAGCATTCGAATAAAATGAAAATACGACGGATAGGTCATAATCATAAAGGGTTTTCCAATAAGAGGTGTTTTTTTTTTAATAGCCCGCTATTTCGGTAGATGTCATTTTTTGACATTTGACAAGTAGAAACTACGCCATTAATAAAAATGGAACGATACAGGCTTCAAGAACGCATTGAAATTATTAAAATTCACTATAAAAATGGTGAAATTTTGGCAGAGACGGTTCGTAAGACTCGAACATTTTTGGGTCGTCGTGAAGCACCTTGTCGGACCGCAATAAATAAATTGGTCGAAAAATTCGAGCTGTTGGGACAAGTTAGTTATGTGAAGAATAAAACCCGTGCACGTCGCTCAAAAACAGCCGAGAACATTGCTGCTGTATCCGAAAGTGTTGAAGAACACCCAGGTTTGTCCATTCCTCGTCGTTCTTTGGAATTAGGCATTCCACAAACATCATTACACCGTATTTTGCATAAAGATTTGGATCTTAAGGCTAAAGTTCAGCTAACACAAGAACTCAAGCCGGCCGATCATCAACAACGTCGTGTATTTGCTGATTAGGTGGTTGAAATGCATGAAAGTGATACGGAATTCCATCAAAAAATCATCTTGTGTGATGAGGCCCATTTCCACCTCGGTGGCTTCGTCAACAAGCAAATTTGTCGCATCTAGGGCTCGGAAAACCCAAGAGTTATTGTTGAAAGGCCTCTCTATCCTCAACGTGTGACTGTTTGGTGCGGTTTATGGTCCGGCGGTGTCATTGGACCTTACTTTTTCAAGAATGAGGCTGGAGCAACCGTTACGTTGAATGGGTTGCGCTATCGAGAGATGATTAATGATTTTTTATGGCCAGAATTGGATGGTATTTATCTGGACAACGATTACTTTCAGCAGGACGGCGCTACGTGCCACACAAGCAACGAAACCATTGATCTTTTGCGGGAAAAGTTTCCGGACCTTGTTATCTTTCTAAGAGGTGATCACAATTGGCCTCCGAGATCTTGTGATTTAACACCTTGCGACTTCTTCCTTTGGGGCCACGTGAAAGAGAAGGTCTACGCCAATAGCCCAGCGTCGATTCAAAACCTCAAAGATGGAATTCGTGAGGCTATCGAGGACATAGGACAGCCACTTTGCGTTTTGGTTATGGAAAATTTCATTAAAAGGATATGGTCCTGTAAGCTTGGTCGTGGTGGTCATTTGCCTGATGTGATTTTCCAATATTAACGGAATAGCTTCTTCTTTATAATGAAATAAACATCCGATCATTTATATTGAAAAATTGCATTTTGCTTTGAAATATCAAAATTACACCTCTTATGGGAAAAACCTTTACATTTAAGTAGTGTTACAGATAATTGAAATCTATTGATAATTTAATGAACGTTGGAAACAAGATCATCCCTTAAATCTTCACCATGTGATCTCAAATAGCTGCCGTTATAATTTCACCAAAGGTCACGCTGTTACACATCCTGAAGTCACATTTTTCTAGGGAATGTCGCTGGGGAAAGTACCCGAAGTACCTGAAACCAATTTGACGTAATTGAGTGGCATGTCCGAGAAATGTTGTCCACTTTATCTCATGAGTTTTATCGTCGAATTCATGTCATTAAGGAAGGAAACGTGAGGTCCGTGAGTTGGACATCATGCTGGTCCCCTTGACGTAAACTGTACGTGCTGTCATATTTCAATGGAATTGCCACGATGAACAGATCACCTTTGTTTTTTTTTTCTCGAGTAACGTGGAATGACCCTCTTCAGGCTAATTGAGAGAAGAATTCCGTTCTTTTCTTCTTAAATCTGATTACGTAAATAGTCTCAAACGATTGGTTTCGGCTCACTGATGAAGAATCCGAGGTAAAAAATGGGTTCAAGCCCTGTGGAAAGGAGCTTTCTGGCGCTCTAGTTCAAACAGACAAATTATATCTCCGAAAGTATTGGTTTCTCAGAGTTGGGAATTATATCAATGTATTCATATCATAAAACTGCATCATAAAGGAAATTCAATTCAAATAATAGTTTATTTATCAAGATGAAATGAGTAATCATGAGAATGAGATGCACAATGGAAGAAATCCGGCCAATTTTGCCCAATAACGAACTTAGCCGAGATATTCATCTCCCTAACCTACTCTGAAAATTTCAACTACCTACCTCATTCCGTTCGAGAGTTATATCTATGTCTATGGATGAAAAGCAGTCTCACTACTCTCAGATCTCTTACTTCATGTTCCGTTCCGAAATGTAAGACTTTTCTGAGAAAAACTAATTTCGGAGCAAACAACTGAGATTTTTCTCACTTCGCTCACAATTCTTCGATTGATTAGATGATGTCATGTCTCAGGAAAATAAGTTGACATTATGACAATTCATACATAGAATAATTATATCATTATGTGACAACGTTGAAATACGATTTATTATTGAAATTTTGAAAAATCATCACTCCGAAAGTATTAGCTTGTTAGAGTTAAAAATGATATCATTGGATTCTTATGGTGAAACTGCTTATTGAAAAAAAATTAATTTGGAATTTGCTAGTTAAAAAAAAATTTTTTTTTGTTACTCCGAAACCATATGTCCGATTTTGCCCAATAACGAACTTAGCCGAGATATTTATCTCCCAAACCTACTCTGAAAATTTCAACTATCTAGCTCATTCCGTTCGAGAGTTATCGTGCCTACAGCCGGCCGGACCGGCCGGACGGCCGGACAGAATGAATTTCGAGCACGGATTCTTGATCAGTCCGTCGAACCAAATCGTTTAAGACCATTTTCATCGAAAAATTCGAAAATTATAGACATTTGGGCAAATTGATAAGCACTCAGTTCCGAGGAACTAGAGCTCCAAAAAATGGGTTCAAGCCCTGTGGACAGGAGCTTTCTGGCGCTCTAGTTCAAACAGACAAATTATATCTGGTATTGGTTTCTCAGAGTTGTGAATTATATCAATGTATTCATATGATATCACTGCATCATAAAGGAAATTCAATTCAAATAATGGTTTATTAGATAAGTAATAATAAATTACCTTGTAATCGATCAAAAATTTCCTGATCTACGTTCACCAAACTACAGAATTATGCTTTCAATATTTACGTAATATTTTCAAACATTTTCGGTTGAGGTCCCCGTTGCATCGCTAAAATACGAGTATTTCAACCCCAATATTTTTGAAGTTACAATATTCCCTTCTGTCAAGTTGACATTATGAGAATTCATAGATAGAATAATAACTAGTGGGCCCGCAGATCTACCTAGCCAGTAGACCTACATTTTTCCGGTAGATCTACATTTTTCCGGCAGATCTACATTTTTCCGGTAGATTTACATTTTTCCGATAGATCTACATTTTCCGGTAGATCTACATTTTTCCGAGACTTCCTCAGACACACACACACAGAAAGTTTCAACGAAATCGGTCCGGTCGTTCTCGAGAGTCTATAAACCGAACACAGTGCTATCTACCGAGTTCCTATTGTGACTCTGAGGCCCATTCAAATACGCACACAAAGTTTAATCGAAATCGTTCGAGCCGTTTCCTATAGATCGATCGGGGCGCCCCTACAGGATGCTATTGTGAATCAGAGATACGCCGAAAGAAAATCACAGAGTTTCATCAAAATCGATCCGCCTGTTTCCGAGTTCCTATACATCGATTTTAGCGCCCCCTACAGGGTCCAATTGTGAATCTGAGCCGCCTTGGGTTCCACTGAAATACATACACGTAAAGTTTCGGAGTTGACATATTTCTTAAGACACCCTGTATAGCAGCGGTTATCATTTCGCAACGGTTTTACAAAGTTGAGAATTCTCCTCGCGATAGAAATCTCGAAGTGACATTTTACTTAAAACGCTTGCATTTGAAAATAATCGATGCCGCGAGGAAATGAACACCCTGTATAGTAATGGTTTATTTCCAACGATGTATGCCTCGAAAGTATATTTTCCAACACGAAAAAATGAAAGGGTATGTTCATAGCGTTAAAAACAGCAATCTGCAATTGACATTAAAAGAAAAACACCCTGTATAGAGATTTCCGAAAAATACATTATAAGAATCCATCCAAGGTTCCTATTTAGATAACGGTTTGTTTGTGGCACGAATCAATTCAATCGTGGCAAATTGTGCCGTGAAAAAATGGGTTCAAGCCCTGTGGACAGGAGCTTTCTGGCGCTCTAGTTCAAACAGACAAATTATATCTCCGAAAGTATTGGTTTCTCTGAGTTGGGAATTATATCAATGTATACATATGATAGAGCTGCATCATGAAGGAAATTCAATTCAAATAACAGTTTATTTATCAAGATTAAATGAGCAATCATGAGAATGAGAACTGCACCATGGAAGAAATCGAATTAAATCTGGCCAATTTTGCCCAATAACGAACTTAACCGAGATATTCATCTCTCTAACCTACTCTGAAAATTTCAACTATCTAGCTCATTCCGTTCGAGAGTTATTGTGGAAAAACATATTTTAAATTTTCAATTTTTTTTTTACACTTTGCGGTAATCTGGTCGATACAAACTTCACGAGTATTTCAACCCCAATATTTTTGAAGTTACAATTTTCCCTTCTGTCAAGTTGACATTATGAAAATTCATACAAGGAATAATTATATCAATCTGTGAAATACGATTTACATTGAAATTTTGAAAAATCATATCTCCGAAAGTATTAGCTTGTTAGAGTTAAAAATGATATGAATGGATTCTTATGATAAAACTGCTTATTAAAAATTATTTAATTTGGAATTTGTTAATGTGAAAAAAAATTTTTTATTTATTACTCCGAAACCTTCTGTCCGATTTTGCCCAGTAACGAACTTAGCCGAGATATTTATCCCCCAAACCTACTCTGAAAATTTCAACTCTCTAGCTCATTCCGTTCGAGAGTTATCGTGCCTACGGCCGGACCGGCCGGCCGGACGGCCGGACAGAATGAATTTCCACCATGGATTCTTCATCAGTGAGTCGAACCAAATCGTTTAAGACCATTTTCATCGAAAAATTCGAAAATTACAGACATTTGGGCAAATTGATAAGCACTCAGTTCCGAGGAACTAGAGCGCCAAAAAGATTCTGTACGTCCGGCTGTTCGATGAATTACCAACAAATTGAGTTGGACAGTTGAATTTTGAAGGGTAGGTTTGGAAGCTTAAGGCGCTGGAAAATTTTGTTCATTGACAAAATCCTATTGGTGGCTGGTCCCCAGAACATGCGCGCAAAAATGACATAAAACTCGTCCAACCTTGACTTCCGGTTTAAGCGGAAATCAACCTTTTCAAACAAAAATTGGTTCAAGCCCATTGGACATGAGCTTTCTGGCGCTCTAGTTCAAACAGACAAATTATATCTCCGAAAGTATTTGTTTCTCAGAGTTGAGAATTAGATCAATGTAATCTTATGATACAACTGCATCATAAATTAAATTCAATTCAAATAATAGTTTATTTATCCAGATTAAATGAGCAAACTTGGAATGAGAACTGCACCATGGAAGAAATCAAATTAAAATAGGTGAAATATTTGACTCTCTCTTATAGAACAGGATGACATGTAAGAGTATGAACACAGAGCATATAATAAAGCTTAGATAGAATAATTATAGCATTCTGTGAAAACATAGAAGTACGATTCATTATTGAAATTTCGAAAAATCATATCTCCGAAAGTATTAGCTTGTTGGAGTTGAAAATGATATCAATGGATTTTTACGGTGAAACTGCATCTTAAATAATAAGCACTCAGTTCCGAGGAACAGGAGCGCCAAAAATTGAATTTGAAATTTGTTACTTAAAAAAAATTTCATTACTCCGAAACCTTCTGGCTTATTTTGCCCAATAACAAACGTAACCGAGATATTCATCTCCCTAACCTACTCTGAAAATTTCAACTTCCTAGCTCATTCCGTTCGAGAGTTATTGTAGAAAAAAAAAATTTATTTTCAAAATTTTTTTTTACACTTTGCGGTTACCTGGTCAATCCAAAACTTCACGTGCGTATGAAGGTCATGATTCTACAATTTGATGCTAAATTTCAGATAGATCGAGTGATCGGTTTCGGAAATATTCATAAAAAAATGTTTTTACTGAAATCGGCCATAACTCTGAAACCCCTTGATGGATTTCGCCCATTAACGAACTCGTCCGAGATATTTACGTTCCAAACCCACCTTGAAAATTTCAATCCTCTTACTACTTTCGTTGGAGAGTTATCGTGCCTACGGCCGGCCGGACCGGCCGGACAGAATTGATTTCGACCTCGGATTCTTGATCAATGAGTCGAACCAAATCGTTTGAGACCATTTTCAGCGAAAAATTAAAAAATAACAGACATTTGGGCAAAATAATAACGCGATGTTCCCCAGAGCATACGCGCAAAAATGGGATATAGGTTGAAATGGCTGGTCGAGTTGCCTCTCTCTTGTCTTGGTTTATACACAATTACTATAGGTGAGAAGCAACTTAACGGGACGCCCTGTCGTCTGCTACCACGTCGTGAAAATAGGTGACGAAGGACTCCTCTCGACAGCCGAGGGAAATGGGGTAAACGGTAGGATGGTAGGTAATTCGAGTTTCTTCTCTCTAGCCCAAGGGTTAACACACCATGGATATAGGTGAGAAGCAACTTAACGGGACTCCCTGTCGTATGTTAACACTTCGTGATATAGCCTTTCAAAATGAAGCCTGATTTTCGTCAAAAAATCAAACTTCATTACAAAGCATTAACCAAAATGCTTCGGCTCAGGTCTGTTGCTTTCCCAAATTTTTTGTTCACACTCCTTCATAGACGTACCCACGATGTTGCCAAATCAGTTCCAATTGACCAAGGAGAAAATGAAAATGAGTTACACCTGATACATCTAAAACGTCGAGATTTTCATCTTCCGAAAACAATGAACCGTCGCGAAACTCGGTGTGAACCGAAACGGCATCGAAAAGTAAAGTAAATGTGAACCAATTCCGATGAACCAATTCAATACATCGCGGTATGTAAATTGATCCACGTAATTATTATACAATGGTATCGGTAGTGGCGAAGCGGCAGCAAGTACAATGGTTATGTGGATTACAAAGGTTCCAGTAATTCACGAGGAGTTATGTCGCAATTAGCGATTTGTGTTTGGATTCTTTGCATATCGGTCGCTATTGCCGAACCGTTCGAAATCGCCGGATAGATGGGAAATGTTGGAACGTGGGTTTAGCCGATACAAAGATCGATTGTTTTTGTTGGTTAACGCCCGAGATACGAATATCCGCTGAACAGTTGGTTCCTAAACATACCAACATGTGGCGCCACTAATACGAATCATTACAAACTGCTTTACGAATATAATATGTGCAATTGGGAAAAGTTGACAAAGGGTACGACATCTATTGAGAATTTCAAGAACATAAATAGCGGTGAACAACAAACTTTCTCATTGTGATTTGTATGTGTTTAGACGGTGTTTGTTTCGGAAAATTAAGGGTTTTTGTTAAGAGTAGATAGAATATTTACAAGTAAATACGATTTTTGAAAATTTAATTACATTCCAAGAGATAACACAATGAAGGAGAAGTGGAAAAAAGCTTTAAAAATTGGAAAGGAAATTAGAGAAAACATGCTGGTTTGTAGTTTACATTTTGTAGGCTCTGACTTCACTATTGGTGAGTTAAGAGTCATTAAATGACTAATTACAATATTATTGCTATTGTTATGAATTTTACAGCAGCAAATATGAGGAGGAGAATGCAGAAAATGTGGCCACAGGCCAAAAAGTTCCCATTTCCAACTGTTCAAAAGGCACCTATTGACAGGTCAAAAGGCATTGGTATGTTTTTTTAATGAATATTGTTAAGATTAGATGAATAATTCTATTTCTTTGGTTAAACAAGCTTATGCCTACTGAAATAGAGAAACATACTGATTTGGACTTGGCTATGGATGTGAACGAAATCGTTGATATTCCCATTATGCGCTTGAACCTTTTGAACCAATAACTTCAGGAAGAAAGGTACCTCATACCATTCGCTGACCAAATAATTATTCTATTAGGAGCTATTGTAAATCTACCATCTCCCATCTTGGCATCTTGAGCATATTATTCGTACCCGACACATTACAGAGGTATGTAGTAGTTATGTTGTTAAATTTTTGTCCGAAAAAGTATTAATTTCTTGACCAAGAAAGTAGACGGACCATTTTTGCGCGTATGTTCTGGGGAACATCGCGTCATCATTTTGCCCAAATGTCTGTATTTTCGAATGTTTCGCCGAAAATGATCTCAAACGATTGGGTTCGACTCCCTGATCAAGAATTCGAGGTCAAATTTCATTCTGTCCGGCCGGCCGTCCGTTGCCACGATAACTTTAAAACGGAAAGAGATAGTGACTTGAAATTTTCAGGGTAGGTGGCGCATCCCAGTGGGCATAATCGGCCCAAACGTTTCCGAGTCATAATTTTGTTTTCAACCAATTCAAGTCCGATCGAATTGAAACTGGGTAAGTAGTTGTAGAATACAAAAGTAAGCACAATTGTGTAATTTTATGAGAATCCATTCACTAGAATATTTAAAAAAAATATAAAAAATATTATTTAGGGTCGTTGTGGCAACAGTGGGTCACTCAATTTTAAGATTCAGATAGCTCTAAAACTACTCAAGCTATCGGTGCCAAACTTGAATGGAAGAAAGGTGGGATACTGAGCTGCATATTGATCGAAAATAAATTTGAATCTATCTGATGGTTTTTAAAAAATGTACATTTGAGAAAAAAATGTATATTGATCCACTGTGCCCTAATAGGAGTACACAGTGAGTCAACTCTAAGGGCACAGTGGATCATGAGGGATTTTCAATATAAAATTTCAGACAATTCCTGATATTTGCAATATTTTTGATAAAAACTTTATTTTAGGTTTCATTTAACATAGATCCTAAATAATCCTTCAGTATTATAATAGAAATGAATATTTGTTAACAATATGTAGCTTTCTTAGTTAATGTTTACAAACTACTACTAGGTACTAATCTTAGAAATTAATAAACAAAAAAAAACAAAACAGAAAACTTATTAATTCAACAATTTGGTTGCACTTTGGTTTTCAAGTTCATTCCATGACTGTGGCATTCTAATTTTGTTTATAACAGCCATTTCATATGCAACTTTTCGACAATCTTTTGTTGTCAAGCCGTAAAACATGAGAGCGCAATTTTTATAATATTCGGTAGGTGTTTGTTCTTGCTCATCCGTGGAAACTCTGTTAATGTCATAATGCGGCACAAGTCTCACATTTTCAGAGCTTGTAGATGCTTTAACTTTGGCTGCATAACGTTGTAGCGTCGAAAATGGAATTGCGTTTTCCCTTGCTACAGTACGTATTTTTTTTCCCGTAACAATTTCTTGAAGAGCTTTCCTCATGTCTTCTTTGGTGTGATTACCTATTTTCCTATATAACGGGCGTTTTTTTGGCATTCTGTAAAATAAAATACAGTCACATGCATATGGGTACAGGGTACAGTACATACAATCTTAGTAGGTACACAGTGGGTCGATTCACTGTGCCCACTTTGGAAACGACCCACTGTGTACCCCCACGAGATTTTAATTTGAAGACGCAATATCGGAAACTTCCACTTTGAGTTCTTTCTCAGATTAACTGTCAAATGAGACCTAAAGAACTACATTATACGTAGAAAAAATAAATCATTAGATAAAATAGATAACTATGGAAAAATAAAACAACAAAACTTACGTGTATTTTTTACTTTTGTGGTCACAAAACACAAATTAATTCTTCTACCTTACACTACGCTTCAGAACGCCGCGCTGACAAGCGTGGACCGAGTCATGTCTGAGCGTCAATCTAGTGTGAAAGAGACGAATGGATTTCCGTACTCTTTTTGTCCAATATTGTGCCGATTCAGTGTGCCCACTTGACCCACTGTTGCCACAATGACCCTATGTCAACATAACCTGAGAACAGAAAGAGATAGCGACTTGAAATTTTCGGGTAAGGTTGTGTATCTGGATGGGACCTTCGAGTTTGTTTATAGGTATAATTGGCCAAACGGTTTCGGAGTTATACCCATCTGAAATTTGGTTGTTTTTTCCTCCATAATACGAAAAATATGGAACCGATTTAATTTAAACATGGTTGTCAGTTGTAGAATGCCAACGTCAAAATTTTTGCAAAATTTCTTGAGAATTGTATAACTCGAAAATTTTTAAAAAATCATTGAAAAAAATTCTATATATCAGAAGCTATTCGTTCGACATCGATGAAATTTTGCGAAAGCCATCAAAACCTAACTCTACAGCCAAGTTCCAAGTTTGAACACGATCGGATTTATATTGTTGAGATCCGAGCAGCCTTGTTGGAGTTCAGTAGCTGGATGGGTGACCGTTGCCTCGATAACTTTCGAACGAAAGGAGATAGGTACTTGCAATTTTCAGGGTAGGTTGAACAGATAAGTTCGTTTTTGGGCATAATTGGTCCTTCGGTTTCGGAGTTATACATACCTGGAATATGTTTTCCTCGATAATTCAAAAAATATAGACTCGATCGAATTGAAGCTTGGTAACTGGTTGTAGAATGTCGACATAAGGGAGTGTGTAAAATTATGTGAGAACCGTGCCCCTAGAAAATGTTTCAAAATTACGCAAAAAATTTTTTTGTGAGAACCGTACCCCTAAAAAGTTTTTCAAGATTACGAAAAAAAAATTGGTTCAAGCACTGACGTGAAGTCAGGTTTCTATTGTCCATTCTCCTGTTGTTGGACAGTCTCAATCGAATTCACCATGGTGAATTCTATTGCCCGTTCTCCTGTATTGGACACTCTTAGACGAATTTACCATGGTAAATTCGATTAAGCTGCCGCACGGACTTCTCGCTCAAACGAGAGAGTCTAACACAAACATGCAAACAATCGTGGTAACAGCTGGCCAGCCAGCCAGGCAGAATCAAATTTGACCACGAATTCATCATCAGTGAGTTGAACCTAATCGTTTGAAACCAGTATCGGCAAAAAAACGGAAACTACAGATAGATGGTTTCTGAAATATGAAAGTTTTGAAGTATTATTTTTGTTTCTAGAGAATTTTTGAAAAATATGTGCGTCAAAATTTTACAACTAATTACCAAGTTTGAATTCGTTCAGCTTTGCATTTTTTGAGTTACTGGGGAAATAATATTGCAGATCGGTACAACTCAAACAACGTTTGGCAGATTGGTCCCATCAACGAACTTAGCGGAGATATTTATACATCTAACATCACCCTGCGAATTTTAATCCTCTAACTCATTACGTGCGAAAATTATCGTGGCAACGGATGGCCGGCTCATCAGTGAGACCAACCTAATCGTTTGAGACCATTTTAGGTAAAAAATTCGAAAATTAAAGACATTTGGGCAAAATGATAACACTATGTTCCCTAGAACATGCACGCAAAAATTGTTCAATTCGATTAAAGGAATCTATGGTAAACATTAATATACAGCTTGAAGATCCGCCCAGTATACATCTACCGTTAATTTCTCATTCAGAGAAGGAAATGATCATACATATGATAAACGGTAATTTCATTAGTTAACATTTCTCCCGACAAATTACTTATTTCTTGTTCTGAATGAGACAATGATGGAGTATATTCTGAATGACTATTTCATAGAGTTCCTCATTAAATGGTGGTACCGCATCTAATTACCTGAAATACCGTCGATAGCGATAAAACATTTACAAATGGCCCTCCTACGGTTAACATGTAAGCTCAAAGCCCCATGACTGTGCAACTACCAGATAAGTGGCGAGATCTTATCAGGGAAATAAAGTTTAAATTGCTGCTTTAACAAAGTGGCCATCCTTAGCTATACCACACAAGTAAAAGTATTGTACCTCATCGTGTGAACGTCTTTGAGGAAACCCGTGCTTAATTTGGAATAGTTATTTGTGCAAATAGTTGGGAAAATCTCTATTTTTGGCGCTCTAGTTCCTCGGAACTGAGTGCTTATCAATTTGCCCAAATGTCTGTAATTTTCGAATTTTTCGATGAAAATGGTCTTAAACGATTTGGTTCGACTCACTGATCAAGAATCCGAGGTCGAAATCGATTCTGTCCGGCCGGTCTGGCCGTAGGCACGATAACTCTCGAACGAAAGGAGTGAGAGGATTGAAATTTGCAAGGTGGGTTTGGAGCGTAAATATCTCGGACAAGTTCGTTAATGGGCGAAATCCATCAAGCGGTTTCGGAGTTATGGCCGATTTTAGTGAAACACATTTTATATGAATATTTCCGAAACCGATCACTCGATCTATCTGAAATTTAGCATCAAATTGTAGAATAATGACCTTTATACGCATGTGAAGTTTTGTATTAACCAGGTTACCGCAAAAAAAAGTGTAAAAAAAATTATTCAAAATTTTTTATTTTTTTTTTACAATAACTCTCGAACGGAATGAGCTAGCCAGTTGAAATTTTCAGAGTAGGTTAGGAAGATGAATACCTCAGTTAAGTTTGTTATTGGGCAAAATATGCTAGTTGGTTTCGGAATAACGAAAAAAAAATTTTTTTTTAAGCAACAAATTTCAAATTCAATTTTTATTTAAGATGCAGTTTCACCATTAAAATCCATCGATATCATTTTCAACTCCAACAAGTTAATACTATCGGAGATATGATTTTAGTAAATTTCAATAATGAATTCTACTTCTATGTTTTCGCAGAATGCTATAATTATTCTATCTGAGCTTTATTATATGATCTGTGTTCATACTCGTACATTTCATCCTGTTCTATAAGAGAAAGTCAAATTCATTTCAGCTATTAGTCAAATTCATTTCAGCTATTTTAATTTGATTTCTTCCATGGTTCTCATTCGCAGATTGCTAATTTAATCTTGATAAATAAACTATTATTTGAATTGAATTTCCTTTATGATGCAGTTCTATCATAAGAATACATTGATATAATTCCCAACTCTGAGAAACCAATACTTTCGGAGATATAATTTGTCTGTTTGAACTAGAGCGCTAGAAAGCTCCTGTCCACAGGGCTTCAACCCATTTTTCATAAAGAACGCGAGTTACGAAAAAATAGTGTTTCCTAACTTGTTTCACTCAATATTTTTTCCAATTTTGATAAGGATGTGACTATTTGATTTCAAAATAAAAGTACTCAAATTGGTTCAAGCACTGACGTCTAGTCAGGGGCTTTTGCGCTCATATTCTGTTGTTTATTCACCTCTATTGGACACTTTTAATCGAATTTACCATCGATATAGACCGTTTTCTCTGTTTTAATAAGATATGAATACATTTCGTCCAATTTTAATGACAGACTTGAGTAACGAGAGCATTGCAAGTTGCTATCTTTTTCCGTTATCAAGTTATCGTGAGATACAAACTACTTTTTCATGATTTTTGATGAAATTCTAAAGATATGATGCTAACAAAATTTCATATACGTCTTAACGTCGGTATTCCACAACTATTTGCTCAGTTTCAATTCGATCGGATCTGTTATTGTTCGAGTTAACGAGAAAATAATATTCCAGATGAGTATAACTCCGGAACCATTGTGCTGATTTGCTATTATTATCAACCTACCCTGAAAATAGCAAGTCGCTATCCCTATCTCTTCAAAAGTTATCGGGATAACGGTCACCCATCCAGTTATCCAAGGCTGAACTCGTCCAAAGCTGCTTGGATCTCCAACAATATAGATCCAATCGTGTTCAAATTTGGAACTTGATTGAGTTTGGTTTTGATGGCTCTCGCAAAATTTCAGCGATATCGGACAAATAGTTTTAACGTACACATAAAATTTTTTTGACGATTTCTTTACGAATTTTGAGGTAATACGATCCTCACGAAAATCCGCAAAACTTTGCGCGTTGGCATTCTACAACTATTAACCAAGTTTGAATTGGATCAGTTCTGTATTTTTCGAGTAATTGAGGAAATATCAACAATATTTCACATAGGTATAACGCCTAAACCGTTTGTACGATTATGAATATTAACAAACTGAAATGTCAAATCCTGAGGTGCAACCTATCCTAAAAATTGCAAGTCGTTTCCGCTTTCCGTTCTCAAGTTATCGCGAAATGAATAATATTTTTCAATATTTTTTTTTATATTGGCGTTATAACGCTCCTCACAGAATTTCACAGATGTCTTTACGTTGGTATTCTGCATCTGCAACTGGTTATCAAGTTTCAATTTGATCGGATATGTATTGGTTGAAAACAAAATTTGGAGTCGGAAACCGTTGGGCCGATTATGCCCATTAACGAATTTGTCCGTCGCATTTGGACGCGCCACCAACCCTGAAAATTTCAAGTCGTTTTCTCTTTCCGTTCGAAAGTTATCGTGCCAACAACTGGCCGGTCACACAGAATCAAATTCGACGCTCAATTCTTCATCAGCGGGTAGAACATTTGAGACTAATTTCGTCAAAAAATTTGAACATTACAGATATTTCGGCGAAATGATGCGCACAAAAATAATATAAAACTTGTCCAACTGTGACTGTGAAATCGCCATTATTCAACAAAAATGTTGATTATCTCGGAAAATTCGAAAATTTTGTAGGAAACGCGTTTCTGTAGGAAATTCTGTAGAAAACTTGTTTGAAAGTGCAACTCAGATTAATGTGGAAAAATGTAGGTCGGAAAAGCACGAATTTCTTTTTTCTTTTTTGAGTATGACTTTTCTGAATATTGATTAATTTCCTAACTAACAAAATTTTTTGTGCTGACTAGACAATGTTAGCATCAGCATTAATATGATTGTAACTAGAAAATTTTGTATTATTATTATTATTATTATTATTATTATACTGATCCTCCTGGGTCTTCCACAAGGAGACCCCTCATAAGCTCTAAGAGCTTGCCCTGAGTTAGGAGAACCAGTTGTGTTCTGTGTAGGCTTTGTTACTGTGTCCTTACGCCACCTTAGGCACAGCACTGTTAATTTTTGACCCAACAGCGAATGGTGGCGATAACCGTGACTAGAAAATTTCTTTCCTAGCCTCGGAATTGAACTTGGGGCTTCCGCTCCCAAGTCAATTACTCTACCACTGAGCCAATCGCACGACCATGGTGTTTTGATATTTTTCCGAATTTTCCCTAAAAATTCGTTTCATTTTTGTGCAAAGGTGCTCCCATTCGTAGTTTTGCCATTAATATCGTTCAATTCAACATTCAATTCAAATCTGAGAATACCAGGAATACTAATTTGCGACTGAATAATCGACTATTTTTGAAGGCAAGTACTTTTCAGCCGCAAAATATCTTTTTCGTCCGCAAACACTTTTCGCCCGCTGTGGTTACTATGGATATGGCATGATACGGTTCAATAAAATCATAAGTGTCTGTGTGAATAACTGTCATTTGCTGTTGTGAAAAGAGTTAAGGAGTCCGAAATTCATAAAAGTAAGTAGAGGTCGAGGAAAAAATGTAATACGCACCTCGGCAAAAAAACTATTGTCTCGCCTGCCTGCCAGTTTGCAATTTCGACTATAATAGAAAGTTTTTCGTCCTTAATACAAAAATACCTAACTGTTCTTTTACATATATTGAATAATATAGAATTTTCTGTAATACCTCTACATAACATCTTTCGATATTATATTATTATTCAAATGTACAAAATAACTTTATCATATAAGACTCATTAAAAAAGAGCACTCAGTTTATTATTTTCCATGTTCAATTCGAAACATTCTGATGTAAACAGCATTTTTTCAAACTTTCCCAATTCTGATTATCTACTCAATGAATAAGTAGATTATGATAGATTACAAAATAAATTTGAGATGATCATTCAGTTCTAGGTATATTGATGAAATAACAAGAATTATTCATTTAATTGATTCACTAACGAAATAGAGGGTAGTGCTCCACTTTTAAATATTTTGTTCGATATATTCGGTAAAAAAATATTTAGCACAAAGAAATGTTCCAATTTTCAATACCCACAAGCAAGTTGCCATTCCGGTCGACACAAACCAAGAATAAAACAAAATACCACTAATAAATGAAAAAAAAATGGATCAAGCCCTGACATGAAGTCAAGGGCTTTTGCACCATGTTAAAATCGATTAAGAGTGTCCAATACAGAAGAACCGAAAATAGAATTTACCATGGTAAATTCTATTCAGAGTGTCCAATACAGGAGAAAGGGCAATACAACCAACATATGCGCAAAAGCTCCTGACTTCACGTCAATGCTTGAAACAATTTTTTTTTCGTAATTTTTTAAAAATTTTCTAGGGCTAATTGCAAGTCCCTATCTCCTTTCGTTCGAAAGTTATCGAGGCAACGGTCACCCTTCCAGCTACTGAACTCATACAAGGCTGTCCGGATCTCTAATAATATGGATCCTATCGTGTTCGAACTCTTGCAAAATATCAGCGATGTCGGGCGAATAGTTTCTGACCTTCAATCATTTTCAATGATTTTTTAAAAATTATCTAGCGATACAATCCTCATGAAATTTAGCAAGAATTTTTTTGCTGGCATTCTACAACTAATAACCGTGTTTGAATTAGATCAGTTCTGTATTTTTTGAGTTATTAAGGAAATAACAACTGAATTTTAGATGGGTATAACACCAAAACCGTTCAGCCGATTATGCCTATAGACGAACTCAAATATCGCAATCAGCTGCACAACCTAACCTGAAAATTTCATGTCGCTATCTCTTTCCGTTCTCAGGTTATCGTGACATAAATAATATTTTCTAATGATTTTCTTTTTAATTTTGTAGTGATACGATTTTCACAAAATTTCCTTAAGTTTGTATTTACAACTACTCACCAACTTTCATCTATGTCGAAACTAATCATTTCAAACATTTGACATCTGAGCAAATTGATAGGCACTCTGTTCAGTTGAACAAGTACGCTAGAAATGCTAATCAAAACAATGATAATTAATACATGAGATAAGTTAGACTCAGCCATGTGAATTAAAGTGAATTAATTAAGCGAGGTATCAGCGAAATAAATAGACGGAATTCACCACATCAAAGAAATAGCTGCGAATGATGAGCTTGGATATGACCACTAATTATTTTCCTGGAAAATATTTGTCGTTCTCCATAGTTCATAAAGTAGATAATGATTTGTTTTATGGTTTTATTGGAAGTTATATCTCGTGTTCTAAGCTGGTCATTATCAGGTAATTTCGACTCTAATATTACCACGCTTAAGATACCTGTTTCATCCATGGAAAACGATGATGATACCGCATAATAAATGCTCATTTCTTAATGAATCTTCCTTATTTTTACAGCATATATGTAAGTATTTTACTCCTTTATTTAATTAATTTGGTATCACTTTATACCGGAACACTTTTGAACACTCGAAGCATGACGCTATTATTTAACTTGTTATTCTGAAAAGAGCGACTTCAATTTGCCCAAATGCCTGTAATTTTTGGCGCTCTTGTTCCTCGGAACAGAGTGCTTATCAATTTGCCCAAATGTCTGTAATTTTCGGATTTTTGGCTGAAAATGGTCTCAAACGATTCGGTTCGACTCACTGATCAAGAATCCGTGGTCGGCCGTTAACACGATACTTTCGAACGAAAGGAGTTAGAGGATTGAAATTTAATTTATTTTTAAATTTTGTTTCTACAATAACTCTCGAACGGAATGAGCTAGGCAGTTGAAATATTCAGAGTGGGTTTGGGAAATAAATATTTCGGTGCGGTTCGTTATTGGGCAAAATCATGTTTTCGGAGTAACGAAAACAAATTTTTTTTTACATTACAAATTTCAAATTCAATTTTTTATGAGATGCAGTTTCACCATAAAAATGCATTGATATCAATCTCAACTCCAACAAGCTAATACTTTCGGAGATATGATTTTTCGAAATTTCAATAAAGAATCGTACTTCTATGTTTCCACAGAATGCTGTACCTACTCAATTATTCTATCTATGAATGATTATATGATCTGTGTTCTTACATGTCATCTTATTTTTTTCTGGTGCATTATTCCTTATATAAAATACACCTCCTGTTCTAGAAAACAAAGTATAATTGAATGCAAAATGACTAATGAAATAACCTCAGTTATCGTAGAATTATGAGGCTGATATGATATTATACCTTTAAGGTAATAAGATAAAATAATAATATAACGCCCATGGATAATCCATATGGTGATGGAAATATATTCTTTGGTAAGGTACATAATCAAATTGGCTTCAGAATATCTCCAGTACAAACAAAACTGCAATATTCTCTAAGTTTTAATTGATATAATATAATTTTCAGAGTAGATTTGAGGAATGAATATCTCGAATAAGTTCGTTATTGGGGAGAATCGGTTCTTTTTGAATTTAATTTCTTTCATGATGCAGTTCTATCGTAAGAATCCATTTATATTATTCTCAGAGACTAATGATTTCGGAGATATGATTTGTAAAAGTTTGAACAAGAGCGCCAAAGCTTCTGTCCACAGGGCTTGAACCAATTTTTAGACGAAAATAGTCCCAAACGTTTAGTTTCGACTCACTGATGAAGAATCAGAGGTTAAACTTAATCCTTCCTGTCGGCCGTCAGCACGATAACTCTCGGAAGCAATGCGTTTGAACGTCTAAATTTGCAGAGTATGTTTGGTGTCCAAATGCGTAGTTTGAATTCTTTAATCGTCAAAATCCACCGAATGTCTGAAAGTTTGTTTTCCAAATAACGCTCAAAATACTAGTCTGATCTTAGTAAGTTTGGAGATACCGACTCAAAGATTTGTGCAAAATTTTGTGCGGATCTTGTGACTAGAATGTTGAAAAAAAAATTTTTAATTAAATCTAGTCCTATTTCTTATTTATATTGAATAATATTGGAAGTAATTCTCATTTGAGGTTTGGATGTTTGCCTAGGCGTTCAGGGTGAATACTTTGAACATTTACTTCATTAACATTCATAATTTGTTCGCTACATTTTGTATTACATTTTAATTTTTGATACTGTACCAAATTTCGCTAATATGATTTTAGCCATAAACATGAAAGTGATAACATTCCTGAATAAAGAATGACGCTACCTTTCGAACGATGTATCACAAACCCATACTTCCTGTTTAAAAAATTGGGGTTGTACCAACCTTTCGAAGGGGGTTGAAAGTAGGATTCGCATTTTTACGAAGAAGAATGACAATTTAAAATTTGAATTTGACGTGTTTCGAGACTTTCCATAAATATGTAGGTACAGTAAACAAGGTAATGAATTTATACCGTTTGGCTTTTCCACACTGTATATTCGTTGCTTCATCCCATTGAAAACTTTTTATCCTTGGTTACTTCTGACCGGTTCGCCGTATACTTACTGCAAAACTATGAAATGTAGTAAATACAGTGCGCGTCAAAATTATGGAACAAATTGATTTTCTCAGTAGAAAAATATTTGGCAACAAAATCCTGAAACAGGTAATTTTTTTTAACTTCTAACAAATTTTTATGCATTTTTCAATGATTTTTGTTGCACCCTGTGCCATCCCCATCAACCCTGTGAATTTTTTTAATAGGGAAAGTGGATCATGTGTTACTTTGTTGGCAAGGTCTTTGTATCTTCTTTACGGGCGTGCAGAAATTTTCAAGAAAACATTTTTCTTTTTTGGAAAATAGTTAGTTCAAAGACATTTTCAGTGTGTGCACTGTGTCATGGCTCATTTACTTTGAGACGATGGTACCTGATGAAATTTGTCACCGAATGAGAGTCAACTATTACAGTTTTAATCATGCACAACTTTCAACCCCCTCACATTTTTTACCTCGATTAAAGGGTTCGTAGGGGTTGAAAGTTGTGCATGATTAAAACTGTAATGGCTGACTTTCATTCGGTGACAAATTTCATCAGGTACCATCGTCTCAAAGTAAATGAGCCATGACAAAGTGCACATACTGAAAACCTCTTTGAACTAACTATTTTTCAAAAAAGAAATTTTTTTTCTTGAAAATTTCTGCACGCCTATAAAGAAGATAAAAAGACCTTACCAAAAAAGTAGCACATGACCCACTTTACCTATTCAAAAAAATTAGAGGGTTCATGGGGATTGGGGATGGCACAGGGTGCAACAAAAATCCTTCAAAAATGCATAAAAATTAGGTAAAAGTGAAACAAAAATTGACCTGTTTCAGAATTTTGTTGCCAAATATTTTTCTTCTGAGAAAATGAATTTGTTCCATTTTGACGCGCACTGTATGTAGGTACAGTAATATATATAACCAAGATAATGAATTTATTGCATTTGGCTTGTCCTCACTGTATATTCGTTGCTTCATCCCATTGAAAACTCTTTATCCTTGGGTACTTCTGACCGGTTCCCCGTATACCTACTGCAAAACTATGAAATGGAGAAGATAACTTCTTTCATCTACGAATCCATATCGAATAACCGAACAGTTGCGAAAAAACAAACGTCGTCACAGAGTATCGTATTTTCTATCGAGTTCCTACAGCGCAAATAATGGAGCCATCCTTGGAAATGAGTGTAAAACATATTCGTTTACGGACGACTTTTTACAACCAAAAGATATCTAACCTTCATGGAGAATCATATTATAATTTTCTCAAGTAGACCAGTATGAATTTCACGCTTGGTTGAAGGGTTTCGCTAGGAAATTATAGGAGATGTTTACAGGATGTTTTGTTGGTGTTGAAAAATTGAAATTGAATGGAGAATAACATTTGCATTATTTGTAGTAAAAAATTCCTATGAAAAATTCTCACTTTACGTCTAATTCATATATAAGCTTCGCGCTTCGCGTCGTTCGTCTAACTGTAAGTGCGTGCGGAAAAATATCACTTTTTGCACTTGTTTGGAAATAGTATATTGTATAATTAGTGGGAAAAGCATAATATTCCCAAACGACTGTGTTAATTACCAGACGAGGAGCGTAGCGACGAGTCTGGTAACACAGGAGTTTGGGAATATGCTTTTCCCACGAATTTTACATACTATTTTTTCTTCGATCGTTGATTTACATTTAAGAAATTAATTAAAAAATATTTCATGCAAGATGTAATAGTGTAAGTTTAAGTAGGTTTCTATGTTCATATTGAAATATAAAAGTGGTAACCATGGAAATTATGACAAAAGTAAAATAATTTTCAAGCTGGATTTGTTTGATTCGTTATATTTTATAAGGAATTAAAGAAGAATTAGTAAATATGAACACTGATAGTGATTAATTGTTTACTTGCACTCCTCCTGAACTAGTAGAAGCCGCGAACGCGGCTTCACTTAATTTACTTCCGGCGAAATCCAGAGAGAAGTATGAACTTGCGTACCAACGCTTCATGGATTTTTGCAGAAAAAACAACAGTGTATCCTTTCCTGAGAATGTACTGATAGTTGAATTGCTGAATTGGCTAAAACAATGAAATCTTCGACGTTGTGGGCACATTATTCCATGCTTCGATCAACTTTGTCTGGTAAAAATAATATTAATATTGCCCAGTATCAAAAACTGAGAGCATTTATGAAACGTCAAGCTATAGGATACAAACCAAAAAAACCCAAAATTTTAACCCAGGAACAAGTTCAGAAATTCATTTTAGAGGCCCCAGATGACATCTTTTTATCGACGAAAGTAAGTAGATATAGATAAAATAGTATTACTTAAAATGCATAAAATACGATATATACAATTTTTGATTAAAACAATATAAAAATCAAAAACATACTTTGTTTCATTTCATTGTAATAATCCATTTGTAACATTACCGCACGCTACAGCAGTGCGGTAAGAATATTACCGCACTATTATTTTCCAATTGCTTAGCAACTGCCCACTATTCAGGAATGTTGAGCTTTGCGCATAGAAAACAGTTCAAAATAGTGTCACTTTTCCCACGATCGAAGAAAAATAACTATTTCCATAATGGTTTTTCAAGATAGAAAAAAATTATGAAAAATTTGATTTCGCAGAAATTTTATCGCTACAATTTGATAAAATGGGTTGTTTAAAAAATTGGCTATACGGCCAGCCGGACAAGTTGGACACAAAATTCCTTAATTTGCATCTGGCTCGTCATGTTTCTTCCAACACTCTGCTGAAAATTTCATGGGTGGGCGATATCTGAGAAGAAATCACAATGATCTTCATATTAATATACGGATTATGAAAGCCGATGCCTCGCATGTAATCATACACTCCAAAACATCACCAAGAAACGACGTGTGTGATCTATGATTTCGGGTGATCCATGTCGATGTTCAAGAAGCCTTAGTTTCGAAGGAATTTAGGTATTCGATCTTCAGTATCGCATACTCACACGCACTCGTGAACGTGATGTAAATTTCTCACAAAGGTTTTATGATGAAATCTATACGCAACACATACTTTTTGACAAGGTTCTTCACCTGAACAGAGTGCCTATCAAATGGTTCAAATGTCTGTAATTGTCGAAATTTTGTCCGGGAATGGTACAAATGATTAGTTGATGGTTGGGTCTTCCACAATAGAGCAGTGCTGAAGAAGCCTTTGGAAATGGTAAAAATTGAAAAAGAAGATAATAGTAAGATGAAACCCGTTGGACAAAAAATGGGTTCAAGCCTTGTGGACAGGAGCTTTTTGGCGCTCTTGTTCAAACATACAAATTATATCTCCGAGAGTATTGGTTTCTCAGAGTTGGGAATTATATAAATGGATTCTTATGATAGATCTGCATCATGATGGAAATTCAATTCAAATAATAGTTTATTTATCAAGATCAAATGAGCAATCTGGGAATGAGAACTGCACCATGGAAGAAATCAAATTAAAATAGCTGAAATGAATTTGACTCTCTCTTATAGAATAGGATGACATGTACGAGTATGAACACAGATCATATAATAATTCATAGATAGAATAATTATAGCATTCTGTGAAAACAGTTCGATTCATTATTGAAATTTCGAAAAATCATATCTCCGAAAGTGTTAGCTTGTTAGAGTTGAAAGTGATATCAATGGATTTTTATGGTGACATTGCATCTCTAAAAAAATTCAATTTGAAATTTGTAACTTAAAAAAAAAAATTTTTTTCGTTACTCCGAAACCATCCGGCCTATATAACCCAATAACGAGCTCAGCATAGATATTTATCTCCCAAACATACACTGAAAATTTCAACTGCCTAGCTCATTTTGTTCGAGAGTTATTGTAGAAACAAAATTTAAAAATATTTTTTTTATACACTTAACGGCAATCCGATCAATAAAAAACTTCGCAAGCGTATGAATGTCATTATTCTACAATTTAATGCTGAATTTCAGATAGATCGAGTGATCGGTTTCGGAAATATTCATTAAAAATGCTTTTACTAAAAACGGCCAATAGTCCGAAACCACTCTTTGGATTTCGCTGGCTAACGAACTCGTCCGAGACATTTATGCTCCAAACCTACCCTGCAAAGTTAATTCCTCTTACTCCTTCCGTTCGAGAGTTATCGTGTTAACGGACGACCGGACAGAATCGATTTCGACCATGGATTTTTGATCAGTGTGTCGAACCAAATCGTTTGAGACCATTTTCAGTCAAATATTCGCAATTTGATAAGCACTCTGTTCCGAGGAACAAGAGCGCCAAAAAGGAAAAATAGAACAAAAATTGAAGGAAAAATAATTTACGGGTGAACTGAGGTCGCGAAGTGGATTCGAAGTGGTTCGAAAGTTATCATGACAACGGCCAGCCGGAGGGCCGGACATAATCAAATAAGACCTCGAATTCTGCATCAGTGAATCGAACCTAATCGAGACTATTTTCGGCTAAAAATTTTAAAATTACAAACATTTGGGCACAATGATATCACGCTGTTTCCCAGTACGTGCACGCGCGCCAAAATGAGAAAGTAAGGCGAATGGTACATATGTCTGTATTTTCGGCGCTCTTAAGAACCACAAATTTGGAATCTGTGGAAGACTGGTCTAATCAGATATGAGTAAAGAAAATATATGGTTTTATTGCTTACTATGCAGCAATAGCCGGAATAAATGGCACGATATGGATGTTGATGAAATCGCCTCCGACCAAACTAGAAGCAGATACCATCGGAAGAAAAGAACGTATGTAAGTCGACTACCTTAAGAAGACTTCATAGAATTAGTTTGCAGTTATTGTCTGAATTAATTAAAGATTAGGGCGAATATTTTCAGAAGTGATAATCCAATAACCATCCAATTCGAAGAAAATGTATACAAGATTTCGAAAGCGAGCGTGTTGCTTGGAAACAGAAAAGATATCACACAGGTAACCAGAATAATACTATTCCTGTTGCGAGATCCCTAAGTCATCGCGAGTACAAATACAATAAGAAATTCCTATTGCGGAGTTCCTGAAGACATCACATATGTAACAAGAATAAGACGTTCCTATTGCAAGCTCCTAAAGATATCCCAGAGATTACTAGAATAAGATATTCACATTGCGAGCTGCTCAAGATATCACACAGATAACCAGAATAAGACATTCCCATTGCGAGTTCCTCAGGTCATCGTAAGTGCACACGAGAATAAGAATATTGCGGAGTTCCTCAAGATATTGCATATGTAACAAGAATAGCACATTCCTATTGCGAGCTCCTAAGGATATCACGCAGATAACTAGCATAAGATATTCCAATTGCGAGCTCTTCAAGATATAACAAGTGTAACGCGAATTACGCATTCCTATTGCGAGGTCCTCAAGTCATCGCAAATTCAACAAGAATAGGAAATTAGGTGGCGTCTTGCCTCTTCCACCGGTTGATGGCGCAATCGTCTACTCTGTACCCGGAAGAACAACCCCATCGTTGATAACCCGAGTGGAATATTGATCTACGATCGAAGTGAAGTATTCGGCCTACACATGTATTGCACATTTGGAGGATATTTAGATTATAGAAGGCTGAAGGACCTTGGTCAATGGCTATTTGTAACAGTGTCTACAATAAACCACTTTTATTATTATTAGATTATAGATCAATATCGCAGCCATCTTCTCTCAGTACTGTCCCGGTTGAGCAGCCTGAGAACTTCCCCATGTGACATCTCTGAGATGTTACTGGGCTCATCCCCTGTGGCGGACCTTTGGAGGTGATATGGAGCTCTTGGTGACCTCCCAGCGATATCGCAAAGGGCGTCACAATATCCCGGAAAGAGCTCGCGGAGATCTCTGGGAGGTCCCTGTGTTACCAGGGTAGGAGCTTGTGCGAATTAGGAGGAGAGTCAGTCGTGTTCTGTGTAGGCTTTGTTAAGGTGTCCTCACGCTAGCTTAGGAAGAGCACTGTTAATTTTTGACCCAACAGTGAATGATGGCCACTACCGTCTGACTGGATTTCCGGTTCGCCCTATCAACTGACCTTGAAGCACTCATCATTCAATTCAAATTGGCCATCATGGACGAGCGCGGCAAAGAGTACTGATGAGTTACGTTTATACGAGTTTTGGTAATGAAAATCTTTGGTTCTATATCGAGTTGCTGTAAAACTTTATACTACTGATTTATGTCACTTTAGGTGGTATTGTCCTTAGGTTATTCCCTGAAACATTAGTATACTTTGAGGATATATTGCCAACCATAAACCAATTATTGAATTTAAACGACAATTAGAGTACGCCAAATGCAACGGTTCTTTCATTAAGATCGCCCCATTTTGTTTTGTAAATAAAACGCATTATTTATTTGACAATTAATGAAATTTTTACTTCACTATAGAGTAAAATGGATACCGTGAGTTATTACAGAAAATATCATTTAAATGTTCACCAAGGAAACGCTGGCAGAAATGAAGACTTTGAATCCAATTTGCCATGACTCTCTCACACAAATCAGGTCGTATGTTAGCAATCAATCGTTCGATATTAATCTGTAAATCGTCTAAATTTGCTGGATGCTTGCTGTAGACCAATGACTTGATGAACCCTAGAAAAGTCCAATGGAGTTAAATCGGAGCAACCAGGCGGTTAATTTATCGATCCATTTCTTGAAATGATCGAATCACCGAATTTTGTTTTCAATAAAGTCATAGTGCCATTGGCAGTATGACAAGTTGCACCGTCCTGTTGAAACCACGTGTTCTGCAAGTCAAGAAGATCCCATACAGGCCATAAAAAATCAGTCAACATTGAATCATGAAGATTTCCATTGACAGTTACCACCTTATGAGCTTCTTTGAAAAAAAAATAAGGTCCAATGACTCCTCCACCTTGAAATCCGCACCAAGTAGTAGGTTTATCAGGATTTAATAGCAGTTCTTTATATTCTTCAGGTTAATCACCACCCTAGATACGGCAATTATTTTTGTTAACATAACCGTTTAAGCCGAAATGTGCCTCATTGCTGGAGAAGGATTTTCTCATTTCCAATTTTTTCTAAGCACCAATTACTGAATACACGACGCTTTAAATGATCAGTTTGAGTTCTTGGGTTAAAAAGATTCCGTATGGATGTACATCAAGGTCTTTTCGCAAAATTCGCCACAAAGACGTCTGGGAGATGCTTAGTTCTTGAGAACGACAAGAAATCGATAAATTTTGGTCTTCACGAACACTTTTATGTACGGCAGCAACTAACTCTTCACTTCTTGCAGTTCTTCATCTCACTGGCACTGTAACATCATGGAGTGTAAAAGGTGTTTCAAAATTTTTCACTAAACGTTAAGCTTTTATCGTAATATATTTTGCTTATTTGTTGAAAGGTTTACCTTCTCCTGCTTTCCGTGTTTGAATGGTAGACATTGATAAATACAACTGTCAATGTCACAAATAAAAAATGGCTGCCGTACGTGAGTAGTGTCAATTTGAAAATGGGGTGTTCCAATTGAAAGACCATGTAAATTGGGCAGGATAATTTGCAGGAAATGAACATACTATTTCCAATCCAATTTTGTGAATCAGCCCACCAACTATGACTTTTCAGATAACACTGTATGTATTTTTTTTACATTTGTTCTACGTATGTCATCCAGATATCTGAAATTTTTCGAATATTGAACCAAAACACTACACATCAGACTCCACTTATGAACAATACGTGGTCAAATCCAATTCCATTTTCTATGGTAACCTAACCTGTTGGATATAAAATAGTCCGATTGCTTAATACCCACTGACCCTATAAATTAATTCATAAAATGAAACCAGAACAGCGTTAATCTTCCAAACAAACCCGAAGGTGATCAATTAATCAGTTTAACCGATAAAGGAACGCTCGATATCATTCCTTTATCATTCTAAGGAAGCGAAAACGAAAAAATGGCGAGAAATGCCATAAAACATCCAACTAATTGTATACATAAGCGAGTGATTTTCTTAAATGTTAAGGCCAAACCACCTTCTATCAACGAGCCAATCTGCAGAAAAAAATACGAGAGTTTCATAGAGAATCAGGAATCCTAGTAAAGAATATCATATCGAGAAAAGTGTATCACCTTGAGTAAACTTATAGATTCCAGTTACGACACCTACCACGCCGCAATAAATTCAAATCAAGTAGGCTGTATGCCGGTGATATGGCAAATCTTCTAGATGGGCAGGGTCGCTTGCAAGCTGGCTGAAATTGAAGACGATGGTGAAAGAGTGAAGACCGATTCAATGTCGAACAACGATGTCAACCTAAAGTGGCATAGATTCTGTGTAGGGTGATACTTCGAGGAAATATTGTTAGAACGTAATAAACCACACTTTGTTTCAATAAATTGTATTTTGTTACTATTATCATGATATTATTTATGCCTCATGCAAAACAAGTGATTTACTAATCATTATAATTGAATGTTACTATTTTATTATTGTGAGATCTCTCCTAATATTTTACAGACTTAAATACATAAATTCATTGAATTTTGGCGCGCTGTTCTGTGAAGTAGGGCTTCACGCGAGAGCGAGATTTTTCTCGTCTTGTCTCGTTCTCGTCTTGGAAAAGCGAGACAAGACGAGACGAGACGTTTTCAAAAATATTATAGGCGATACCAAGACCACATACAGCGCACATCGAGAGTCTCGTTTTTGGTCTCGTAAAATTTTTGGTATGAAGTTTTATATACGACTCGACTTTTTTTAACACCCACAGAAATCAATTGGATATGAAGAGTTTCCACTATAATTACCAATATATTTTCTCTATATTATGCATCGATCGTTCTAGAAATACACGATATTTTAGATGATTATTTATTCGTTATGACCTTGCGATAATTGAGATTATTTTTCAAGCAAAAATAGAATTCACAACCCTAAAAAAGGATGCAATTATGAATTCAATACTTAACGAAAAAATTTTATTGCCCCTAAATCCCAATGCTTTGAAAATTTCGTCTCTATCTGAACATCTGGAGAAATTTATTCTCTTCTGCTCCTTGTGGTGAATATGTGAACAATTATTGTGTACATTTGTGGAACTACGTATGATAAAACTGGTAAAGAAATGAAGTTATTCAATGTTTCAAAAAGTGTTATGAGGAATACCCCAAGAACACCCTCAATGATCTACCCACTGGGAAGGTATTCTTTGAAAACTATACCAAATTGTTCAATTCTATTAAAAAATGTATCGACATCGATAGCCTATTTAAAACATCAACAAAACTTTCGAAATATTGGAAAGCTGAGTTCGAAGAATATTTGCTGTTGGAAAAAGCAAATAGGAATCAAAATATTTTACAGTGGTGGAGAGTGATGAAAAAGTTCTTCCTACACTTTCCAAGATGGCCGAAGATTTATTAATGGCTACATCCAAACCTGTTGAAGGTTATTTTCCACAGCAGGTATGATCATGGCAAAAACACGTACATAATTGAAAAATGATGTGATGCAAGCGTGATCATGTTTGAATTCTTGGTCATTGAGTAATTTAAAAGTTGAATTTATTAGTGTTTAAAATTAAAAATAATATGTACATGTACAAATATTTTTGTATAGGAACGTGATAAATATAGCTTTACAAAATTATTTATTATTGTATACCATTTCGTTTATATATTATAATATTTATTATCATTATTCAGAATTAAGCAAGACGAAACGAGACAACTGATAACGAGATGAGAACGAGACTTAATTTTTTGGCAATTGGCGAGAGCGAGACGAGATTTTTTATACTCGCGCACACAAATTATCGAATTTTTTGCCGAGAATTGTCTCAAACGATTAATTTCGACTCAATGATGAAACATCCGTGGATGAAATTGATTATGTCCGGCTGTCTGCATGATCACGCTAGAACGCAATAAGTTAGATAGTTGAAATTTTCAGAGTAGGTTTGGAGTCCAAATACGTGGTATGAGTTCGTTAATTCGCAAAAACTACTGAGTTATTTCAGAGTTATAGCCATCTGAAATTTTGTTTTCCCAATTACTCGAAAAATACAGACCTGATCAAATTAAAGCGTGGTAGTTAAGTGAAAAATACTGACACGAAGACTTATGCAAAATTATTATGTGAGGAGCGCACTACTGGAAAATTAAAAATAATATATTTAAAAAATTCTGTATCTCAAAAACTATCTGGCAGATATCGTTGAAATTGTGAGAGCCTTAAAAACCTTATTATACAATAAAGTTCTAGATTTGAAATCGATTGGATCTATATTGGTGAAAGTATTGCCAAAATATCGAAATTTTCTAACGATCGAGATGTACTGGTCAACTGTATTACACGTGAGCCGAGCTAGGTCACCTCATCGCTCAGTGTTCCCCCAAAGAGGAAAGCGTCATTCTAGGGTGACTTAGCACCCTGAATGAACAACCGAAGGAGTACTATACTAGGATATTTCCATCCGTTGCGAACTAGTACGGAGAAAATCCCACCAGCGGCACCTATGGAAATCCTTACGAACTCCAAGCCTCTGCTATGAAGAAACCTTGAGCGATATTCAGCAACGTTCGTTCTTTTGCCGTAAGAGGGTCAGGGATTGCAAGGGCGTCAACCTATGTAAGACCATTACGGACTGAAACCGACTGGTTTAGTGTGGTTGGATAAAGTACGAACCAGTGATAATACAATGAGGTGAACTGTGGCTAATTGCCAATCACTAATGAAGACACACGGTGAAATATTAATTGATTTTAACCATGGAAAAATATTCCACGTGAGCCGAGCTAGGTCACCTCATCGCTCAATGTCCCCCAAAAAGGAAAGAGAACCTGAATGATGCTTTCCTCTCTGGGAGAACAATGACTCATATCTCCGAAAGTATTGGTTTTCTCTGGGTTGGTAAAGATATGAATGGATTATAATGATAGAACTGCATCATAAAAGGAATTAAATTAAAAAAATTGTCATTTAAAAAAAAAACGAGAGTGCCAAAAATTATTAATCCGAAACCACCTGACCGATTCTTCCCAATGAAAGACTTATCCGAGATATTCATTCCTCAAATCAACTCTGAAAATTATATTATATCAATTGAAACTTAGCCCATATTCCACTTTTGTTTTTACTGGAGATATTTGGAACTCAATTTGATAAACTTACCGAAGTATATATTTTCATCATCATATGGATAATCCAAGGGCATTATATTATCACTCATAAATTATAATATCCTTTAATCCTCATAATTGTACGATAGCTGAGGTTATATCATTGGTCATGCATTCAATCATACTTTGTTTTCTAGAACAGGAGGTAGGTATTTTATATCATGAGTAACGAATTTTGAATATGACCAGATATAATTATGACATGTTTCTCACCGGTAGATAAGAAGACATGTATGAACACAGATCATGAAATTCATAGATACAAATACGGACGGTAATTTTCGATTTTCGATTTTCGAAATTATTAGCTTGTTAGAGATGAAAATGATATCAATTCGATTCTTGAGATGAAATTGAATCTTGAAAAAAACTTAGAAAATTAGAAATTTGTAATGTAACAAATTTTTTTTCTTCACTGAAATCATCAGGCCGATTTTGCCCAATATCGATCTAAAACGAGATATTTATTTCCTAAAAAACACTGAAAATTTCAATTGTCTTGCTCATTCCGTTCGAGAGTTAGCGTGTTAACGGCTGGCTGGCCAACACAGAATCAATTTTGACCACGGGATCTTGATCGGTGAGTCTAATCTAATCGTTTAAGACCATCTTTATTAAAAAAATCGAAAATTACAGACATTTGGGCAAATTGATAAGCACTATAGATAGTTTTTGAGAAAATGCTAAGGCCGCTCGCAAAAATTGCAATAGTTATAAACAATTGAGTAAAAAAAAGAAGGATTTTTAGGTTTCCGCCAATATCTCAAAAACTATTTGAGATAATTCAAATTTGAAAAAAGGTTAAGATAGAGGAGGAAATTTCGCAACTGCTGAATTATAGGACGAATATTTATAATTTTCCTACAGGGTTGAAAATACGCCCGAAAACGGGTACTCCGGCTTGCGCGAGCCCCACCCCCTTCGTAACTCTAATGAATTAATTTTATTTAAACTTATTAAATATGAATATAGAAAATTGAAAAAATTCATTCGCCTGCTGGATAGATCAATGAACAATAATACGTGATCCAAAAATGTTTATCGCGATTTTTCAATTAGTTATCCATCAATTAATTAACAATTTTTGTAGCATGAACATTAACATTGCAAGTACGTTAATTGTTAAACTAATAATCTGAGAATTTTCTCCTATCGTGGAGCTATTTTTCAAAGAATAGATTCCTATTGGAAAATTTGAAAAATTGTTTATTTTCGTTTTGTTATGAACAATATTCTTAAGTGAAAAATTATAAAGCTTCAATTTATAAAACTACTATTGATACGTTTTCTTATGATGAGTATTTTCAACCCTCTGGGAAAATTATAAATATTGGTCTTAATTCCGTGACTTGGGACTTTTTTTTCGGAAATTACCTCCTCTTCTATTCATTTTTTCAAATTTGAATTAGCTCAGACATGTTTTTGAGATATTGGCAAGACACCAAAGCCCCTTCTTTTTTCTTCACTTAATTGTTTATAATTATTGCTATTTTTGCGACCGGCCTTAGCATTTTCTCAAAAACTATCTATACATGCCATTCTGAATCGAATGACACCACAATCATAATTTTCGAAGAATACACAAAAATTTTGACCTAAAAAGCACTTGTCGACTAGAATATTTGTTGAGTGTTGTAATTGATAACATGCCCAAGTAATGCTTCGTCTTGAAAGATGGAAACACCGTTTCAAAACATTTGTAGTGGACAAGGCTGTAGTTTCTAGTGTATTATTGTATAAACATTATAAAATTTTGATTGATTTTCGGAAAGCGTCAAAAGGAACTAATACATGATTTCGTCAAAGCACCATTATAAATCACTTTCTACTCGATTGAACTCACAATGCATAACTGACCTCAACTCGAAGAAATTGCCCAGAAACGGCTATCTATCTGCCGCAAACAATTGTGATAAATCGTTTCCATTAAAACGGTCATAAAATTTATAGGGTACTTCCAACAACGAACTTATTTCGAATATTATTTCGGAAATTCAGTAGCCAGTGTTCACTTTCATTGTAGGCGGCGATTTAATGACCCCGGACAACTTTTACTTGCTACCTTTTTTTTGATTCGAAGGGATATGTGAGCAATTCGTTGCTTCTCTGTTTGTTTATATGGCGTGTCGCCCTCGATTTCCGAGACTACATTCACTCTTCCGGCAATTTCTTCAAGGAATTACTGACTTTTCCTTCTTGGCGTTATGTGGGGAGGATATTATTCATATGGCGAATAATTCAACATGCGAAAAATCATACTGATTGATTATTAAAGGAAATGTGGATTTGTCGGCAGCATATGACACGGTATGGAAAGATAGTTTGATTTTCAAACTTTATACTCATTTAAAGTGTGGAAAAATGGTTCGTTTACTCAAAAATATGCTCTCGGATAGAAGGTTTCGTGTTTTTATTGATAATAATAGTAGTATATTCAAGAATTTGAATAATGGTCTTCCACAAGGTTCAGTTTTAGCACCTCTTCTTTTAAATTTATATCTGTGTGATATTCCTGCTACTTCGTCTGAGAAATTCATATACGCTGATGACATTGCCCTTGCATTTCGTCATTCTGATTTCCAAAGTATAGAAAATAATCTATCTGCAGATTTAGATATTCTTAAAAAGTACCTATTTTAGTGGCGTTTGTGTCCGAATCCGAATAAAACTGAGGTTTCTTGCTTTCATTTGAACAATCACCAAAAATATAGAACATTGAGTGTAACTTTCGGTGATTCTTTCTAGAGACATAATTTTTATCCTAAATATCTAGGAGTGAAACTAGATTCTTCTAAGAATTTCCAAGCTCATTTGGATGATTTGCGTCTGAAGTTGAAAACGAGAAATAATATTTTGCAGAAATTAGCTGTTACTTCATGGGGTGCTGATGCAGCTACTCTTCGAACGGCTGCCTTAGCCTTGGTTTTTTCTGCTGCTGAATATTGTTGCCCCGTCTGGTTTAATAGTGCTCATACTCAAAAAATTGATGCACAGTTGAATTCATCTATGCGAATCATCACTGGAACTATTAGATCTACACCTATACATTGGTTGCCAGTTCTTTCAAACATTGTCCTGCCCCACATTCGCAGGCAGACTGCTGTTTCAAATTCTTGGAATAAATTTCATTCTTTTCCGAATTCATTTCCGATTATCTCCTACATTCCAGACAATAAGATTCCCAGATGAAAGTCACGAAACCCTTTATGGTCCAACTGTTTTCTTAATTCGAATAAAAGTGACAAGGAAGTTTGGCGGTCTGAATGGATTTCTTGCAATTTATTCAACAAAGATTTAATTTCTGATCCTTCGAATAGTTTCCGGGGAGAATATGGTCTATTCTGAAGCGCCTAAGAACCGGTCATGGTCGTTGCAACAGCATGCTTTTCAGGGGGAACTCAGTTGAGAGCCCTAGTTGTGAATGCGGGGAAGCAGAGGAAACCATAGATCATTTAGTTAATAATTGTCGCATATATAGATTCAAAGATGGTTTTAGGGCTATTCATAATGTTTCTGAATCTTTTTTAGAATGGGTAGCGAGTTTCAAATCTATTTGATAAAACTTTATAATATTCCATTTTTAATTTGTTCGTTTTCTCCCTTTGTCTTTTCCTTTTCCAGATTGAGTTTCAGGTACCTTGGAGAAACTTCTCTGCTTGTTGAAGGAAGAAGCGATAATGAAGAAAAAGATGCCCTTCAATATTTAATATTTCAGCATATTTTGTTAACAATTTCTATTTTCATAAATCACAACACTAACGGGAAGATAGGGTTTTTTTGCTGAGGTTTTCTCCCTAAGCTCTAGTATCATATATCAAATTATATGGTACCCCGTTACACAAACCTCTGCTAATCACTTTTTTCATACACATGCTTCATTGTTAGATAAAAAACAAATTGTAATGCTCAAGTTCAAAAGAATATATATATACATATATTAAAGTATACTTTGTGAGGTGAATTCATCATCACTAAATGGTTTAAAATATTATTTTGAAATTGCTTCTGCGTTAGAAACACTAGATATTTGTCAAAAGCAATATACAGTATGGAAAAGCCAAATGGAATGAATTCATTATCTTGGTTACTGTTGATATTTATGGAAAATCTGGGAACATGACAAATTCAAATTTTTAATTGTCCTTCTTCTTCTTAATAATGCGAAAAGGTATTCACTATAAATTACCCACCCCTTATCATCGTTAGCTTGGTGGTGATATCTTGAAGATATATGCACAATTTGGCAACATGGTAGAGAAGAGTTAGACAAATTTTTTCAATTCCGTAAATTCAAAAGAACCAATAATAATATTCACTTTTGAGATTAATAATCATCTTTCTTTTCTGGATGTTTCGAAGATTAAATATCCAAACCATTTTGAATTATTTTTTTCCAGAAGGCAGGCACATATAAATAAATATTTGAATCAACTTAGTGTTGAAAGAGGTGTTAATAAAACACTACATTACGGCGTTCTTGCATGTTTTCTAGCAGAACGCACGGACAAGTCAATTTTAGGTTTTAATTAGCCACCTTATGGCAAAAAATGTTATCTATGACGTCATTCATTTTTAAGAGTGATTTCATCATGTTTTCATGACAGCCTCAAATTATTAGAAGGTGGAACTTACCTAAATGATGGTGTAAGAAATTGGTAACGTAGATAACAATTTTTTTCAGAAACTAACACATTTACTGTAAGGAAAAAATTGAAATAATTTGAACATTTTTGCTAATTTCCGTTTGTTTTTTGCGTTGAATAAGGATTTTCTTCCATGAATATTTCATTTTTATATCTTACAGTAAATGTGTTGTCTCAAAAAAATTGTTATCCACTGTAACAATTTTTTACATCGTCATTTAGGTAAGTTGCACCGTGTAATAAAGCAGCATGACAAATTTGGGTTATCTATTTAAAAAAAAATATTACTGAACTGTGTAATAATGAATGAGGTCATAAGTGAAAATTTCATGCCATAAGATGGTTAATTAAAAACTAAATCCGACCTGTCCCAGCGTTTTGCTTCAAAAGATTCAATAACGCAGTTAAGAATTTTGTTCCTAACTTTATCCACATACTGTATAATCATTAAAATGCAACGAAATTCCCACAAAAATCTATAGTCAATCTTTCAAAGCTACAAAAATATCCGATACTACCATAAGGATATTTTAAATTACTCATATAGATACTCACCTTTATGCAAAAATTTTGGCTCAGCCAAAATATTTTGGCTGGGGCTAAATTTGGGCTCGGTAGAAAGGTGATGAAGACGTTGTAGATGTTTGAAATAATGGATATTCTGCACTCCTAAATGGGCTATTTCAATTGTGGTACTGTATAAACTTTCTTAACCATTACGATTGAACTCTTTTATTGAAAAAGATCATAATTGTTGACCTCTGGTTGATACATATTTTTGAATACCAGTTTATTATTGTGTAAACTTGCGATTCAGAGAGAATAATTATTACAATGAACTGAGCTGGCACACAGAATGCTTCAAAAAATAATTTTTGTTTTATTATCTGATAATAATGAACAAATTTATCTTGTTTGAATGAAAAGTTGAACAATAATATATTTTAAGAAAACAACAGATTTTTTATCTCGGACAGGCGGAGTCTAAGTGATCCTATTTTTACATATACTAACTGATCACAGAATTTGTTTTTTTTTGAGTCATTGAAACTATTTCCGGTAATATTTTTTATACTCAGATGTTTGGGTATCGAGTCAAAAAATGAAAATAAATTTCATGCTGCTCGATAATTAAAGCAATTTTTTTTCAATGTTATTATGTTAGAAAATGATAATCTTACTGGATTTAATAGTTCAGTTCTTTATGTCGAATTAACGAATACCAACATTTTTTACTTCCATTGAAAAATAAAATGAGACAGCTTCATTGGTTATATATTCGGTACAGAGGGATGAAATAATAGAAATACTAAATATCATCGATGTTTATTTGAGTTATATAAAACAGGAAAATATACAGATTAAATATTGCATCTTTATTTGTAACAAATTATTATCATTACCAATTTGATCTCTCCCAATATTTACAATTTCATATTACATGACTAAATGAGCAGTCCGCTCTCTACACAATTTATTCAAAACTTGGTAACCATATTTGACTAAAAAATACTAAAAATATCATGTTTTATATATGGCGAGAAGTCTTTACAAAAATTTCTATTCCTAAGAATTGTACAAAATTCAAATAATTTACAAAACGTCACTGTCTCGACATGAGACACTCGAAGGTAACTTAAAAAGAAATTGCACTTCTGCATAATATTCGAAAACAAATGATAGGAACACTGTAGTACACTTTATTAAAATTAAGGATGAAAGTTAAAGGAAAGGATTAATCTTAAAAATATGTTAGATTGGGTGCAAATCTTTCCATTCTGTCAGGAGGTGCTCTTATGAAATATTGCTGTGGAGTGTACAAAATGTTATCGTTCAGAAAATTTATCGTGATTAGACAAAAATTATTTGTGATCAATTATTAAATTTAGATCAACTTTGGTTGAGACTATGAAATATATTTTTCTGTACGATAACTACAGAGAAAATCTATGATAGTATACAAGTCATTTCATTATTTGAGATAGATAAGGAACAATCAAATATGAGAATACTGATTTTGTCATTTGGAAATTATTTGTTGGAACTGAGTCATTTCCTGGAATTCATATTATACTGATTGAAATAAGTCATCGAGGAATTGATATTATTTTTCTTTTTCGTTTCTTCCTGGTGGTTGATCCAACATAAAATTGTTTGAAAATATTTTGACGTTGTTATATTATAATCAATTATTAAAAAATGTTCGCAATAAAAGGCAATGATTATTCAAGAGGAAAAATAAGGAAAAACCTCAAATTTATCATTGATTTTGAGTTCCGCAAAGAATGTGAAACTCAAGATTATTCGTAGAATTTGAATATCGGCCAAATAAAATTTTTTTGTTCCTGGCCGAAATATAGAACAGATTATCCTTGACATCTTCAGATGTCCGAGGATCTAATTTTTATAGCATTCCGATCAGAGAAAGGTCACATCTCACATACAAATTGATATAATTTTCAGGAGAAATATCGAAATCAATCTCATTTTGTTTTATGACCTCTTGAATATCTCAACGAAAAACTTGTTTTTCTAGATCTTCTTCCTAGAGATGATCTTGTTTCTTAGGAAATATAACATTTAAATGTGAAATAAGACATTAGTTGTGATGTTTCTGACATTCAAATGTATAATTTTGATATGAACATGATTTGAATTTGGACTATTTTATGGTCTTGTTTATATAGGCTGGTAGATTTTTATTTTGTTCCCACTGATTTTTGTCACTCATCTCGAAAGATATATGCCTGTATCGAGTTTTCTGTGGACTGAAAACGTTGATTTTGTTGTGTAAGAACTTTATATCGTGTTTTCTCGGTTGAAAATTTTCTACATTCTTTCCTTAAATAATAAATGATGGGGAAACGCTGTCAAGTTTTTTTTTTATTTTAACGCATATTGAAATAACAAAATTTCCGACTTTGTAAGGGGTGATTCTGTGATGAAAATTAAGGTTGGTATTTGGTATAACATCGTTTGAAAAACCACCCCAAGAAAAGTTACACCCCTCCGAATATTAACAAAAAAAAATAGTTTTTCCTTTTTTTTTTTTTTTTTTTCCCTCTATTAAGCTAAAGGCAAGAAACTTGGTAAATATTATTTGCCAACAGAACTACACATTTTGGAAATTCTTCAACATTGAAGTATGCTCAGAAGGGGTTTAAATAGTCAGCCACTAAAATATTTTTTCTGGCAACTTTTTTTTGGATAAAAATTTTATTTTTGAAAAAACATGGCTAAAAGTTTTTTCGAAAGCTTAAGCATTTACGAGAGAAAATGCATTGCATTTTCAATAAGCACCAAGGTGGAATTTTCCTAACCAAATTTACTTATTAATAGTTCGTATATTCTACAAGTTTTGCTCTATTTTCTTCATCACCCATTCTATTTCATTTCTTGAGGACTTTTAATATATAGGGATATAAAAAAAAATAATTTTTTGTGTTAATCTTTGGAGGGGTGTAACTTTTTCACGGAAGGTTTTTCAATAATTTTTTTACTAAATACCCACCCTAATTTTCATCACAGAATCCCCCTTACATTTTTTCGGTGTTATGCGAGATACACCCTGCATAATAATGAAATAATTTTGGTTTTTTGATTTCAGATCTTAAGTTATGAGGGGCACCGCAAACCAATCCAATTAAACGCTTAATTCTTAAAATTTATAGATGAAAATTTTACGAAATATTTTTCGAGTGCACTTAATCAGTTAGTTATTATAGTAATAAATATTTATTGAATGTGTCATCAAAAAATTAAAAAATAATGGTTTTTAATACCGAATTAACCTTACCCCCTTTAAGTAGATTAACAGATAGCTCAAGTAACGTTTCATCTCGGAAGATGGCCAATCGATTCCGAAACATATTCCGGGCGAGAAAATTTGTAAACAAGTGTGTAGGTACCCGACATATATTAATATCTGACCAGACTAAACTCTTCTGAAAAGAATAGTGGGTGTTCGATTCTCAATAAAACGCCCTTATGTTGATTCATTCATGTATTCGGCATCACTATTGTTGTAAGCAATTTTCCGATAGGGTCGTAAAGTCTTTTTTCTTCGCTTTTTGTCTGAAAATGCAAATATCCGCCATAAGGAAATGACCATTACGTTTTCGCCCACTATCTATAGACTATACATGGACGTTGTAATATGTAACCCGCAAGTCAGATTTATCTTTATGGTTATATTTTTTATAATGGCCTAGATGTCTAGGAGATAGCCAGTTAAGAGTTACCCGTGAAATGGATGGAACTATGACTTGCATTTTCTCTCGAATGTTACTGTGATATCTGAGAACGTGTATTTTGTGTAGAAACTGTCATGTCTCATTGAGATTTTCTAACGAATTACAGCGTACCAATCAGAAGATTCTCCTCGAGAACTTGTTAGGTGGAAATTTTCGTCGTTATAGACAGGAATTACGCATGTGTAGGGTTGGCTTCTTTTGCAGCTATCATATTGAGAGCTGTCAAATTTTGACAATTGACAACTTAAAACTATTCCATTGTTAAAAATAGAACGTTAGACGGAGGTTACAGGCTCAATCTGGCATCAATCTCGCATCAGTTCAGTCCGTGACCTTGATCACGATGAAACTGATGCGGATTGATGAACTGATGAAGTTTCCCGTCAATCTGACATCATTCCATGATTGATGCGATGTGAGACTGATACCGGAATGATACCAGATTGACCGTGTAACCTCCGTCGTTCAGATTGACGAGAAACTGATTGTATACGCTTAGACTGATGGACTGATAGTCAGATTGATGCCAGATTGATAACAGATTGACCATGTAACCTACGTCATATAAGCTTCATCGATGTTTCCTTATTTCTAAAATTCCTTACAAAATTGGTGAGAATTTTGCTGGAACATATCAGTAGTATTTTTTTGGTTACACTTTTCGAAACTCAAATAAAATAACCATGAAATAAAAAAAATATATATACCGGGTGTCACAGTATACATGTTCCAACGGATTATCTCAGCCATTTCAAAAGATAAAAATTTTAAAATTTTAGTGGAGGAACCTAGAACTGAGAAAAACAAAAATTGAAAGTTACTTTAGGTTTGAACGGAAGTGACTCTGACTTTTTATATCATATATTTTTGGCAATGTTTTAATTCAACTTAGAATTACCTTTCCAACGATATATCACAATTTGTATTTTACATTGGATTTGAGGGAGAATACCAATCCATCTAGCTTCAAATGAACCAATAAAATGGCCTGCAAGATCTCCAGATTTAACATCGCTAGATTTCTTCCTATGGGGATATTTGAAAGATCGTGTGTACCAGACACCTCCTATTGATTTCGGAAGAAACAAGATAAGGAATGCATATAGAGCCCTTAATGCTGAGGTGTTGAGAAGTGTTACTTCGCGTGAACTAGTCCACCGAGCTAAAAGATGTGTAGAAGCAGATGGTCAACATATGCTTTTGTTCTTATAGGTATTTTTTGTCTCCTTTCTTGTAATTTTTTGTTGCTTTTACTATTCATTCTTTGTTTAACGTTTGGTAAAATACATAGTTGATTTCAACTTGAGGAAGGTTTTTTCTATTGATCTCGATTATTGAAGTCAAAATCAATATTACACAAAAATCGTAGCCTACTGCAATTCTTTAAATTTGAAATATCATTTGACCATTCTCCATCAAATCAAATGTAAAATACAAAGTGTGATACATCGTTGGAAAGGTCATTTTGAGTAGAAACTAGGACACCCGGTATATTCTTCTGAAATTATTCTGCGTAAGAAACGCTAGATATTTGTCCGAAGCAATATATAGAACAATGTTCCCAATAAGCAATAAAGAAAAACACCGACGATAAAACAACTTTTCTGTAACGTTTCAGACCTTGAATCTGACTCCTTCATCAGACACAAGGCAAAAATCTCTGAAACTTTACAGATAAGTTGTTTTATCTTTGGTATTCTTCTTTAATGTTCATTGGTCAACATTGTCGCAGATAGGTAAACATGCTACACATAGAGTAGTCCATGAATATGAGTAGGATAAATTCGTAGCACTTAATTATTTTTCTTGTGTCAGGGGGGAAGTCTTTCCCTTCGGATTGTTCTGGATGTAGACAAAAAGTCTTAAGTACCCCAATGATAATAACCCTGCCATGACACTGCGAGCAGTCAGCCTATTGTGGCACATCGAAATCTATACTCCACCCACAAGCTTAAGCCCTTTGATAAGGAAGATGAGTCTAGTGGGTGAGAACAAGTCCAGTTCCCTTAGTCTCAGTTTGTAGACTTCTAGTTGCTCAAATCTAACCCTACCCCCAGCGGGGCAATTATACATGATGTGCTAAATAGACTCGTCGTCCTCCAGGCATAGTCTGTACTGAGAGTCCTCAACCACTTATTTAGGTGTTTTCTGAGGCCACAGTGACCCGTGTACACAGCTATTAAAACTCTCAGATCTAACCTTGAGAATTTGAGCCATCGTCTGGCTCTTTCAGCTGAAGGGCCAATAATTGCAGAGCGAGCATGTCTGAGACCAGATTTGCTGCCTCAGAATTCCTGGACCTATTGGTCCAAGCATCTGTTATTCCCAGCTGCCTTGAGAGCGATGGCAGAGGCCGGTTCAGGTCCAATAAGTCCTGTGATAGCCCTATGCGTCGCCAATGAGTACGCCAGGTCATTACCTTCTATGTCGGAGTCGCCTGGAACGCAAATAAGCTGCAGCCTGCAACGGTCTTCCATTTTGCCCAATACCCCAAACAACATATAAAAAAATTTGGTCTCATACTTTAGTATGAGTAAGTAAGGTCCTTGAGTACCTTAAAAAGATCCGACCTGTGAAATGTCCCCTTTTTCTAAGTTACAAACACCTTAGTTAGTTTTATCCACGGATTATTAAAATAAACACTGAAAAGTTTAGTTATATGAGGTAGGTCTGGGAACACTATTAAGCCAACTTGTTTTTTCTACTTTCTCTACCAGTACTGATTTCCGTATTATCCTATTCTCATTCCGATTCAGATTCTGACAATATTTTCAGAAGGATTAAAGTAAACATGTGAAATATTCAAATCGATGTTGAAGCTTGTGGTACTTTCGGAAGCATATAGGATACAAGGCATCATTCTACCAGAAACAGGTATTCATGATGCCAATGGGATAAATCACCATGAGATATTAATCCTTGAAATATTAATGCAACGCTGGCGATATAGTGCCTCCTATTTAAAATGTCTGAATAATGGTCTTTTGATAAACATCGGCAGATTCCTGCATACCAGTGGGGTTCCGCTTTCAACGAGGCCTCTACTGCGAAGAATCCACCCTTCATTTCTTCCAATATCCGAGAGTGACCTTCGGTAAATCACCTTCAAGTAGATTAATGGTCATAGATGGTTTTGCGTACAGGTAACTATGCAGTAAGTGCAATCTTGAGATCTCGAATTGAAGTTATTTATTCGGTTTTGGCATATCTGCAAAGAGAATCACCTGTATTAGATCGATCTTCTGGTATTTTTATCTATGATCTAACAGTATGGAGTTTGTGCTGTAGTTGTTCAAGAGAGTGCCTCAAAATTTTGGATATTATAGCCGGATAAATTTGATAGCATAACACTGCATATGAACTGATAATTGAGGATAATCCGTAATGACTCATGGTGCATAGATGTATCACTGTTGCAAGGATGGATACGGCCAAATTAAGGTATGAAATAAAGTCAGTTAGAAAAAGAAGAAAAAAATAGATGGACTCGAAATGAGATGCAGATTAAGTTTTTGTTTCTAAATTGGAAAATATATAAATAGAGGACAAATTAAAATAGTATACAAACATATAGGCACGAAATGCTGAAACCATAACAGTCTTCTACCTTCATGAATACTCGAAATTTGTCACATCATTGCAGACAAGCTATGAAATCAACATAAGCCGAATTTGTTCTTTTTGTGACCGGTTCATTAGTGTCAACAACAATAAGCAACCTGCAATGATAGAACCTTGTAGGTTGTAGATTAGGTTGAAGCAACTCTCACTCTACGCATATTTTCTAAAGTCAAAATACCTATAGAAGGTATCATAGACATTCCGTGAGCAGAAAAAGACATATATTTCAACCTAATTGGTCCATCGTCAGCAAACTGGAGCTAATACTTTCAACCAAAATAGAATCCTTATGAGTCTTCGCGTAGAAGCGTTATGAGTCATATGAAAATCGCAAGAGCCATCTATGTGGGAATATATGAAACGCAGCGTTCATCCCAGTGGAATTCTCAGTCATTTAAACCTATGCCCCAATAACTCAAGGTTTTTTCAGCCACAAACGATACTGCACGGCAATAATGGTTTTCGATTTTCATATCATTATGATTGGGGCATATGCATTGCTAGGAATCCTACATGGGCGAACGCTGTTTTTCGTTTTATATCTTCATAGATAGATGCCGCTTGGGATTTTTACATCACCCATAGCGCCCCTACGCGAAGACAGATAAAGAGCCTATGGTTTTGTTGAATGGTTGAACATTTACAGTTTTCTGACGACGGACAAATAAGTCCGAAATACGTGACCATCACAACATCCTGATATCCTCTGAAGTTATTATGAGTGATGGAAACTATGCACTGAGCTTAAGTTGCAACAACCCAATCTACGAGGCTGTACATATATTCTCTTCACCTTCCTTATTGCATTCGCATTACAGATATCAATGGAGTCAGAATCAGGTGAGACTAAAGCGAGTTGTTGGTTAACATACAAGAACGCGTTTTTATTTGTCTGGTAAGATACCGAAAGAAAGCCTAACCTAACTCACCCAAATAAAAATTGTAAAACTCAATTATTCCTGAAGAATATATTTTAAAGTAGAAATTTCTAGCGCAGAATGACTAAGGAAAGGAATGAAGAGAATATAGGTAAAAAAAATATTTTATTTCCATGATTTGAATTTTTGCTCATTGCATAACCTGAACTTCTTACTCGAATACTAATGACAGGAGAGGTAAAAAATTTCAGCAATTTTGATAAGAAGCTTACCATTTATTATATTCCAATTGTTTCGTGATTAATGCTGTCCAAAATTATACTGAACAACCGAATACATTTCTGTTCTATCAACGACGGCATACTGAAATAAATATAGGGACAAAAAAATCCAGAACTAATCTCGGTGAAATATCCTAAGCCTTGTCAATGTCATTTTATGACAATGTTTCTTCTGTTCAGGAAGACGTATTATAAGTGTCCATCAAATTTTATTGAATTGTCTCCTTTCTGTGCTCATATCTTAAAAATAATCACACAGAAAAGTAAATGAAATTCAACCTATAACAATTCGCGATAGCCCCCCATTTACGGAAATATCACGTCCGAAAAAAGGCAGAAGTCATCATCTACCATGTTCGTTCAATTACGGCCTCTTTCCTTTGATCTTTTATGCTGCTCTTCTTCATGTACTACTAACGGCATCTCTTATCTGATTCGCTCACCTCGAAAGTTCCATTTTAACACTTTTTTGTTGTTATAGTCGTCAACGTCAATTACCCAAAGACCTTTAGTGTTTTGACAGTCGAACCGCCGTATATTCCTGAATTTGGAGGCGTTTATCAGTTAAGAGAGGTTATGATGTAGTGACCCGTCGTGATACTCATCTCTTTGTCGGCACCTTTGAGGTTTCTATTGAAGTTTGCGATCAACTCGTGATTGTGCGGATAACAAGGCGAGAGAGGTGGAAGTGGAGCATCATGTTCTCTTGCTTTCCCCATATCACGGAAATAACATAAAAGGATGGTAGTTATTCTGAATTTGGGAGAATATGAATTGTGAAGGAGTTTTGCAGGAAGAAAATGAGTGAGTAGACAAATCAAGGAAAATTTAAAGAAATGATAGAAAACAGCTCAGAAGATAGAATTAGTGAACTTAAAGCCAACAAAATGAGAGTAGGAAAACTGAAAAAAATTATGCAGTACTGCGTTATTATATTTGAAAATATTCAGAGTAGTAATAAGAGGGCGAAAAAAAAATAGTACCGAAGTTAGATGATGGGGTAAAATAAGGGAATCTCGGGATAAGCTAAAAATAATTATTGAGATGATTTCAAGATTCAAAAATCAATGAAGAGACTACAATATGTCAGCTGGTGAAGAATATTATATAATTGTTTGAAAACCGAAGCAAAAATGAAGAAATCAAATTGAAGCTAGTTAGTGTTTGGTATTACGTTCCAAAATGAACTGCAGATAAGGAAATTATGTTAGTGCTATTTGATATCAAAACTTTGGAAAGTTGGTAAAGTAGGAAAATTGAAGGTGATGATGAGAGAAAATGAAAGAAGCAGTAATAGAAAGAAGATTTGGAGGAGTGACAAAATTTCTCTAGCTGAAGTTGGAAGATTGACAAAGGTCTGGGAAAATATAAATGGAATGAGAAGAAGATCTTGAAGCGAATAGAAATAGTAAAGTAAATGGATAATCAAGTAATGTGATAATGTGACGAAAAGAGTGAAAATGAAATATGAGTAACGGAAAATGAAGAGTAAAACTGGCACTGGCACAGAAGTTGAACATTGCTGCCAATAAAAATATGACATTGTTATTGTAAGTTTGAGAAAAAAATAATGATTCTTACAGCAATTCTTGCTGAACCCTATTGAGTTCAGTTTAAAAGAATGTTAGGTGAATAAAGTTTAAAAAAGTAATATCAAGAGAAAAGGTATAGGAAGTTATAAAGAAACTGAGGAAGAAGAAAAAAGGTAAGTTGAGAAAGAATAGATGCAAAAAACCGATTGCAAGAATAAGATTAAGATAAGGAGCTATGCTTGAAGCAGTATATTTTTTGTAATTGATGTTTTACACAATCACCATAATCTTGGTATACAGTGTATCCCAGCAACTTTCCACCAGAATGGAACTACGAAAAAACTGCGAAAAATAGAGCAATTGTCGAAAGAGCCGTACAAACTGGATTTTCTAGTTAAAATCATATTCATACTGACGCTAATATTGTCTTGTCTCGAAAAAAAAAGTCAGTCTGGTAATGTGAAAAATTTTTCATGGTTGTCCGATGTAAAATTTAATTTCAAACAAGATTAATTAGAGTATTTTACACAAAAAGTTCCACAAGAATTTTCCGAAATATTCGACATTTTTAAAAATCATGATTTTCGCTCAAACCAGAAGTTGCAGTTGACCGAGTTTTATATCATTTTTGATACACAGACTTTTTGTGAAATAAATAATTCGGAAATATTAATAGATGGAATAATCCTTTTGGTGCGGAGTTGCTTGGAATCACAACTGTATAACAAGAACAGAAGACACGAAAATTAGACACAACATGAACTGTATGTAAAATTTTGATATAATAAGGAGATACCCTCACAAAGAAAATTTGTTTATTATACAAGGTGGTTTCTGATTGAATGCCTATATTTTAGTTTATTAATAATGCATGATTTTAGTTCTAAGAGCTCATATTATGAACATTCATCCGTATACGTTATATTTTTTATATAAAATATATTTTCTTTTGAATTACTTTTAAACTATATTACTTATTCATATGAAACTTGTTGGGTGTAAAATGTGTGAAATACCTTTTGAAAAGAAGATTAATTTCCAGTTTTAATTAGTAGCATCTAGAGTATCATAATAATGTATATCAATGTTCTTTCAATAAAAATAATTATACGCCACTGCATTTTCTGAACGAAACAAATAGTTACTTAATGGTTGATCATTTCGTCATAGAAAAGATTTCTCGAGTTTTTTTCTTATTTTTAACTGTCTTTGAGTAGTAATATTAAGAAATAATCGTATGCATTTAAAGAAACCTTTCACATTTTCCAATGAAAGAAAAAATAAAATAATAGACATCTAAAATTAAGTTCTTACCAAAGAACTATATTATAACAATTAAAAATATTAACGACTTTAACAAATATATTTTAATAACATGTATATCCAAAATCAAGTGAAAACGGACCTTTATTGACCGTCTATTAGAAAACATCCTGCATGTTACCTTCACGAATAAAGGAGGAGTAAGATAAAATTTGTTTGATTTCAATGTTTTGAAACAAATTTATGCAATAAAATTTCTTTGTCTTCAGAAAGCTAAGGTCTATCTCATGATGATTTATTCGAATTGATTGATCCTGCGAAGTATTAGTCGTAAGCATAACTCAAATCGTGCTTTACCCACAGAAAAGGACTAATTTTTTTCATGAACCCAACATAATTGAGCGAATTCGTAGTACACTTAATTTATCGAACACCTAGATGGTGCAATATTATTGTGGTAGGCTCTGGAAGCATCCCTACTTCGACGAACTTCGATCCCTTCGCGAAGATTTCCATACCACTTTGCATTTGCCGAAACATGCTCCGGGCAGAGATCAAGTCGGCCAGATACGAACATGTTTGACGAAAGCAATCCTGCTACATGAAACACCACAGGCAAAGCTCCGAACGACGTATTTTCTCGTCGAATCAGATGACATAAACAAGGTTCGTTATTCGCCATCATCCCACCATGGCAAACTGCGATAGAGAGGAGATGATGAAGTATTGTTTCGGTATTATTGTAGGTAGAAGAGTGATTGACTCTGCTGCCAACTTGTGTTATTTCAGGAGATAATGTCAGTAACAAAGTTGGAGTTTTATGGGGCAGATAATGGAGGGCGTTAGAATCGCATCTCACGTCGCTAGAGCTGATACGACTTATTTTTCTTATCGGCCGATATTTCGTTCTCAATCGGATTTATAGGATTCACGAAGAATCTTGTTGTCACATCCCACAACGGGACGCTCGGTACCAATCCAAAGACTATCTAGTGAATTATCGCATGTCCAGGAATTTTGTGTAGACCTGGCATCGTGGCGTTTTTCAAGTTATCCCGCTTATAATTTCAAGGAGCTACGTACCGGCTAACGAAGTGCTTGAAGAATCACGCCCACCCTGGCGGCAACGTTATGAACTAATAACGAACGCGCGTTTCACCGCTGATTGCAAGATTGTCTATTATTTAATGCGTTGTATAGTTTTTAGTTGTCGCCCCTGGATCTAACGTGAATGATGGCGAATCGGTATCGATTGAAGGAATTTTAATACCAATGTACAAACGAACGGGTTGAAATATTATTACGAATTCGTGTTTGTTGCTGTTGTCGGTCGTAACTTTTACTTTGCGAGGAGCGATTCGATATTTTTCGTGGAATTTGGGTAATTTTTATAAATATTTGGCAACGTTCTCGAAAATTATCAAACATCATATTATCAAAGAAAAATATCAAATTTTTAATTTTAAATTCATATTCAGGATCCACACATCCGCAAAGGGTACAGGGAAGAGCACCTGTCCCTCTGGATTTCGAAACCAATTACGAATTTATATATAAGTTCGAAGAAAATTATTTGAATATTAAATTAATAAAAGGAACTAATAACGAATAGTGAGTACATCGATATATATTTATCAAGTATGTATTGACAAATTAAAAAAATCAAATCTAAAGTATTAATGGAATATTATAAGAAAGACTTTTGTAACAATCTTCGTATTCAAAAAAATCAACTTAAAACGATATAAGCCAGTGTTTCTTTGAATATGTACAAAAGAGAGATATGTTAACCCTACCAGATACTGTTATGGTTTTCTGTTCCTACCATCTATTCCAGAAAAATATTTAATTGGCCCTTTTTCAGAAAAGTTGAGGAACACGGATGGCAGCTAAAGATATTAGCTGTATACAATTTTTTTATTTTTCAGGAATGTTTTGAAATTGTCAAAGGGTAGCATTCCAACGATCTTTTGTTAATATATGCAAATAGTAAATATAATTGTTTCATATTTAGAAGTTAACACTGGAATAAATTTGACAGATCAAAATTAAATTTGTCATGATTACAGGCATAATTCGAAGAAATTAAGTTACGGATTCGTTTATGGAAAGGATAACTATGAAATCGAGAAAAAGTGATGGGGTTGAAAGAATTATTTTTTGAGAGAAGTTGTGAAAGACAAAGAAGTGAAGACAAAAATTATATAAAGGCTCCTGAATAAAATAGGATTGAAATTTCAAATCAAGATGAAGAGAAGATTGCCATAAAGAGAATAATAGAAAAGAAAGCAAGATATAATCTGAAGAGGTGTCTCAGGTTTTTTGGAAAGGGAAAGAAACTAATAGAAAAGGAAGTATGAAAGAAACCGAAGAGGTATCTCAGGATTTCGGAAAAGAGTAGATAATAATTGGTCGATTATAGAAATGAAGTATTATTAAGTTTTGTTTATATTCAATGAATTATTTTTCTGGCAAAATTGTTTTAATACAAAATAAAATCCTCCCTGGTAAACCAATTCAAATTAAAAAAGTAATTAGCGCCTAGTTATTCCGAGTTCATAAGCGTATTTATAGAAAGTGTTTAGTATGACAAATGTACAGGCTGTTCAAATAATTATTTCAAAAGCCTTTTCCGGCTTCTAGAAATTTGGAGTTATGGAATTTTTTCTTGATGGTAGCTATCTTTGTGAAATAAATAATAAAATATACATACATATCATAAAATTTGCTACATATAATTAACATATTTTTCCGTCTGCCCCCCCTAGAATAACTTCTGCGGGCGCCTATGCATCCACATCTACACCTGCTAACAATCCTTTTTCTATCTCAGCATAAAGAACATAGGTTTATTTTCCGTGAAATTTAAAGTTCAAGTAAAAATATAGGATTCCCCTGAACTGTTCTCTTATCTCCACGATTATGCAGGTTTTAATTAGCATGATAGAGCATCAATATATCAATTATACTTAAGAAAACTGCAATAATACTTCACTTTCGGATCGGTTCGTGTGATTAATTAGTTGAGTTCCTGCAGCGGTTGACACTTTGCGTTAAATATGGCGATGTTCAAAAATGCTACTGGTTTTTGGTAGAACAAGGTTACCAATTAACATTTTGCGTGTAGGTCTTGTGATATTTAAGATCAAATCATCCCGACAACAAGTTTTTAATTGGAGAATGTCTTGATGGTACAGTAAATTTGTCAAGTAACTTTACCATTTAATGACCTTCGAAAAAAACATGATGATAATTAAAAATTATTACATTGAACCCGTAGTGGAACCCAAAGGGAAAGCAAAAAGCTGAAGCAAAATATTTACACTGAAAGTTGAAAACGTCACGAATTGAAATATGTATGAAGATATACCTGAATTGAAAGAAAAGAAGTAAGTAAAAGATATTAAGATAGTGTGTTAGAAGACGATATGGGGTTTAAATTATGACAATACTTAAATGATCTCTAAATTTGTTATTATTGAAGTCAAATTCAATGTAGTGTATAGATAATAACTAAGTAGTATGAATACAATTGGAACAGGATGAAAGTAGCGCACAAAATGAAAACAAAACTAAAATATCAGATAAGTTCCCGAAATGGAAGGAAATATAGTAGAATAACGTATAAATCACAGAAAATATAAAAGGAATAGTCTGAAACAGGATATAGGAAAATGAAGTTAGAATACAGAAAAAGTGCAAAATAAGAAAATTGAATAAGGTTTTGCATAGTAAGCAGGAAAAGCTAGAGATTTGAACTTTTAGATTAAAAAAATATGATGGAATAAGAAAAGGGCAATGAAGTGAATCAATGCACGTCTAGTGAGGAAATACAGAGAGTGTAACATGATAAAGAAGAATTGCAGAGAGATATGTAAGATAGAAATATTGAAGGAAGAAATTTTAGAAGGTAATTAAAATATTCCGGAAAGTTATAGAGCTGAAATAAATGACAGTATTTATGAATTAATAGTGTTCTTATTGTGAATAGGCAATAACAATATTGAATGAAGATTAGCTGAATACTAAATGGAGAGAAATATATAAAGAGAATATACAGGTAGAATTGAAGGAAGAAAAGTAATAAGAGGAGTGTTAAAAAAAATGTTTCTCTGTGCCTCAAGTTGAAGCAAAATTAAAATATCAACCGAAGAAATTTAATGAGACCCTAAAGAAAAAAGATGAAAAAAATGATTGCATTTTATTATGATGAGGATAAACAAGAAGGGAAAAGAAAAAAAAAGTTAGAGTGAGAAGATAAAAGCGAAGCTACATGAGAAAGATTAAAGATAAGAGAGGGATGAGTATGAAGATAGCAGAGAGGTTTCTCAGATTAGAAATGAAATTGATTCCTGAAGAAATTAAAAAAATTGAAGGTTATAAATTTAAAAAAAATTTCTCCATTTTTCAATATCAACTTGATATATATCGCTAATATCAGAAGAGTAAAACGAAGAATTACTGTCTAAACTTATTTGTGAAAAAGAGCTCAATGTATCATAAATGTGTCCGAGAGTAATCGATCATACGGTTGATGAATGGAGGCTGTACATGTTCTACAGCATATTGAAGATTAAATCTACTATCTCGGTGGCCATTTAGGATTTCTTCGAAAAACCTGAAACTGAGAAATCCATAACGAACCAATTCATCACCAGGAATCCGCATAGCTCTACTTGCTCTTGTGGGAACTGCCAACACCAGATACTCGAAGAAAATAAAGAAAGAGGAACTACAGTTAACTACGATGACATCGCATTACCATCCAAATGGATTATAAATTACAGGTTATTCTAGCGTTATATTGGTCGAATTAAGTGGATATTTATATACATGGGAAAATAACTATATCCAGACACATAAACAGCAGTGTTCGACTTTTGAAGAACAAACGTGAAGCCATTATTTTAATACAAATCTTGGATTTCAAGTTTTTCATACGTCACTAATTTAAATTGCTCCTGTTGGATATACTGAATGACTTTATTCACATTCATTTGGAACCATTTGAAAGTTCAGAATGTGTGATTATAAATAATGAAGTACATATAAGAGAAAATGCATAACTTACGTTTCACACTTTATTGTTTTAAAAATTACTGTTATTCAACAACATTTTTACCGAACTGATTATTATCGAAAAAAAATATGTATATAGAATCGTATGATGAACAAATTTGAGTGAAGTGAATATGAGTAAAAATGGCAAGTTTCAAAATTTTATAAAGTTTGAAATTTCATTTTCACAATAATTGCAAAAATACAAAGCCGATCGAGTTGAAATACGATACTCGATTGTGAAATGGTGGCTGGAAGATTTGTGCGTAATATAACAGATATTTTTTGAAATATAAAACTACTTAACAATTTTGTTTTCCTGAACCTGCGTGCAAAAATAAAAAAAAAAGTTTTGTAACTTTTAATAATTTCAATGTTATTTTTCTACCAAATGCTTTTTTGTATGGATTAACAAATAGTATTTCATATTACTAGAATATATGTATTATGTAGACCTTGGTTTAAACGAAAATTAATTACTAAAATTCAACTATAAACAAAACGCTGTTTCCAAATTCAATGCTTATAGAACGACAAACAATAAATCAAACCGCCTTAACACCAAATGTAATCAATACTTCCCTATTTTTTTAACGATAGGAATTTACAAGCAATAAATAAATAATAATGGTTTATCTATCACTTTCAATGAGTCATTTATTGATTTGACAATTTGTCTTAAATTAAATTATGTTGATTATTGCGGCAAGCTATTTCATCGACCTTGTATATATACTTTTCATTCTTCAGGCTATCATTATTAAAATTTGCAAGTAATCGTAGAGACATGGAGTAATTATTATAATCCGACAAAATATGTTACCATTGAGGTTCGCTTTAACGGTAGTCATAGTAAATTCCATTCAATTGAATTAGCATGCTTTCCAACAAAATTAAATCGATATTAAATTGAATAAATACAAATTGAAGTTTTTATTACAGTATAAGATAGAGCGAACAAGGAAAGTATAGCCCGCCTAGAAAGTATCAGGAATTTATTATTTTTCATAATTTGAATATATCATACCTGCAGAACCGTAAGCAAATGACATCGCATAATCAGAAAAATAGCCCGATGGAAACTGTGGAACATGGTGTCCCGCAAGGATCAATACTGGGTCCTCTCTTGTTCATTATCTACATTAATGACCTTCCGAAGAACGTTAACTGCCACACCGTGTTATATGCGGATGATACTACACTAGTCCTGAGGGAACAGGATAGGACTGTCTTGGTGGAAAGGTCTGAGCAGGTGAGTGCAGAAGAATTGGAATGGTTTAGTGCCAATAAACTAACCCTCAATACGGGTAAAACCAAAATCTTAAGGTTCTCAAGTTCAAATGATGTATGTGCAGATACTACAGTTTTCCTGGGGGTGCGGTTCGATGTTCACTTGACATGGAAGGCACACATCACTGGTCTAAAACTCAAACTCCAACCTGCCATATATGCTATTAGACGTGTGAGACAAATTATACACCATCAAACAGCCGTCCAGACTTACTTTGCACTCTTCCACTCAAGAATGACTTTCAGTTTGGAAATATGGGGTCACTCAAGTCATTTACATGAGGTTCTTGTTACCCAGAAGGAAGCGGTCAGAGCCATTGAAGGAGTACATCCCAGAACCCATTGCAAACCACTTTTTGTCAAGCACAGAATTCTGACAGTGGTGGCTGAATTCATTGTCAGGATCGTCATGGATGTTGCTAGGAACCTGACACAGTATGTGAAAAGATCAGATTGTCACAAATATAATATCAGAGGGAAGAGTGAACTAAACATAACAAGCACTAGACTACAAATAACGGAAAGAAAAAATCTTGGCATCGGGCTATACAACAGGCTCCCAGTAGAATGGAGAAAACTTAATGAAAAGAAATTGAAGAAAGAACTACAACAATATCTGGTAGAAAACCCTCCATACTCCCTCACAGAGTTCAATATCTAAATTAATTGTAATTGTATTATGTTGACTAAGTTACTATGTAACTTAAAATAAATCTATCTATCTATCTATCTATCTATCTATATTTCTTTTTTGTATCATTCTGAGATAAGAGTAATGTATAAAATAGGTTGCGCAGATAGTCGGCTATGGCCAAAGTTGCATGGCAACACTATTTGTCAAATATTGTTGACTGTCAACACAATTTGTTATAAATTTCTAATTAACGAATTGAAAATATATACCAGATAATTACAATTAAGCTTTGTTTTTTTTTTACTAAAGTATTGCAGAAGATCGGTAATATCGTGGATATATTAAATTATAGTTGAAAAAATGGGGGAAGAGAACAAGAGGTAGAAATAATGAGATGTTGAGCTTAAAAAGTAAAAATTAGTAGATACTGAAAATAACTAAATTATCAATTATTTTCATACTATCATCATTACTAAGGAAAGAAAAGAACATATACCTATAAATCTGGATCTATAACTTATTGAAAGTGAGAGTGACGACAATATGAGCCAACTGTTTGAAATATTTACGTATTGAACAATAAGAACGGTGGTTCTATCTCATCATATTTACGATTTGCGTTCATGAAAATAAACGGATAATGTTAAACTATAGCCTTAAGGCTGCGTTGCAGTTAGACCCACCCACTTCCTCTATGCTTAAGAAACTGGACCACTTGAGCTTTTTATGACGTACAAGTGGCACTTTCAAAGTGACCTCTTGACGATCGCTGTGGAGATACAGTATGGACAAGAATTCGTTATCACGACTGCAATTTGAAACATTCATTGCTTTATAATTTCAACTACTGATTCTCGATTCTTCAATTGGAGCAATTTAGGATTTATATAGGGTGTTTTCCGATGAATATATCTATGTTTTAGGAGTTTATTCTATGCATGATTTTAACGGACTTATGTTTAAAACAATGTTTTTGCTTAATTTTTGATATAAGTACTGGTTATTGTAAATAATTAAAAAAATGTGGTTGATGTATATGACTTCGAAACTATATTTGTTGATATTTTGATCAAATTCTGCAGGTCTTTAATGTGTAATGTAGGTTTATAACATTCCTTAGCGAGAGAAGAAAGTTTTTAGTTTCAATTAGTACCACGTCAAGTAATGTGATTATGAATATTTTCGATACGAAAAATTATACGCCAGCGCTTTATTCAAAAGAACAAATATTTTTTTAAGAGTTCGGTATTTTGTAATAAAAATATTCTCTTGAGATGATTTCGTAGAACTGTTCTCATTATGGAAGAAAAGGGGCTACTTATTTATCCTTATACTGTAGTATACCCACTAGTTATGTAATTTTATGGAAATAAAACTTTTTTTTTCTAAAGAGATTAAAATTAGTTAATTAGTATGAATATCTTGTTCAATATAAGATAAGCACAAAAAGTGTGTAATACTAGTTAATATTGTTAACAAGTTATCAGCCTGTATATCAAAAATAATACGGAATGAAAAGATTTATTGCTTCGAAATTGTCATTCTATTAAAAAACACCCTGTACCTACATATACATAATATATATATATATATATATATATATATATTCTATTTATTTCTGAAGCATCTTCGAATTGTTTGTAGGTTATTGTTTTTTAAACGTGCGAAATATTGATACAATTTTTGTCAAATATATGATTTAATTCTTGGTACTTGGAGTTAGTTATTTCTTCATTATCGCAAAAAAAACGTTAATATACAGGGTGGGCCATGGTCGATGGTACCCTGGACTCCTGGACCGGAGAACGGGAGGTATGATTTTATTGAAAATTTGGTTCCTTGGCTAGGAAACACTGTTCCATCGATCTGGAATATTTTCAACGCTACAGTGTTGCCGCTTATATAAAAAATTACTAACAATTTTGATATTTCAAATGGAACATCCTGTATATTATTGCTTTCTCCGATTGACCGTAACATCCTGATTATTTCTGTATCAATTTCATGCTACTTCTCTAGCAGTTTCAGAGTAATTGATTGATTTTCTTCTTTTTATGTGCAAAATATAGTTTCAATTAAACATTCATTACATCGGTACCTGGAATCCTAGAGATCTGAGATTTCGGGTGTAGGTTACGAATATCCCGTGTATCCTTTTCGTCCACGCCTCTCATACAGGGTGACTCTAAATCTGAATTTTTTCCGAGTAATACTAAAACGATAAAAAGTGCGTTTTTTCAAATGGAATGACCTGTATATCATAAAAATTTACTGAAAGAGGCCTAACCAGAACATTCTGCATAATTTTGCTACAATTTGATCGCATTGACCCTGAAGAATAAACAATTTCATCAAAACTTCATTTGTATAATTATTGTCTTCCATTTGAATGATCTTTCAATGAAATCTCCGTTAATAAATTCAACAATACTTTACAATCGATGCCAATTGTTGAATTATTATAATTTACATATTCTATGACATTTCATGGATAGCTAATTCAAAATGTAGCTCAATATTCCCATTGACATGAAAACTTACTGTCAATTCGAAAATCTTACAATTTCTTTTCGAGTCGAAAATTCTAATTTTAATGATTCTACTTTGGCTACCTATATCTTCTAAATACCTTAGCCGCAATTAAACCGGACGTTGGCGATATAAATAACTAAGAATATAAAATATTATACTGGAGAGAATGTATTATTTTTTACTGAAGTCATAGATGAAGTTGAAATATTACCAACAGGTCATTCGAACTAGGATGTGAAAAGAAAAACTGAACACATAAAGCGAAGAAAATGCTCCAAATTAAATCATCAATTAATTCCGCGCTCCTAGCTGTGAAACTATTCAAAGTGATCCTTGTTCATTTCTAGTCAAACCTGCTCATGATTTAATGCCGACATTAAATTAAAGCTAACCGCAAACACACGCATCTCATAGCCTAAATTACGAATTTTTAATGCTACACTAACCTAATTCTTAACCGCAAAGCAATCACCTGTCTGCGTAGTTTCAATGTTATCCTCAGCGTTTACCTACTGCTTGAATTTTATTGAATAGACGTAGATCGTGAAATCTCTAATAATAGCTTCACGCCAGTTTTGTCATTTTTTGTGAAAGTCTCCATGGGTCATTTTGAGTTTTTATGGGAGTGCTTGTGGCCACGCCAGATTCCTCCATGTCCATTTCAAGAAGTTGTATATCAGGAGTTAATTTGTAATGAGCTAGAATCGTATCGAACGGTAATATTTTTACGGTTCGTTCGGTTCGTACGGATGAAAAGTGTCATTACTGATTTTATAAGCGAAAGTGTTCGGTTTATACGCGATCAAAACGGTCTTGAATTGACAGGTAATGACGCACTTACGATGGTTTAAATGTAAATTTATAACTTCCTGAATGCAATTCGTAACATAACAAATTAATACTTCATGGCAAAAAACCAAAATGTCTATTCTTGGGCATATTTAAGAACCAATATCAAATGGATATCTGTTTTATCCTTTGGAATATTCTTGTTAGATGGAGAAAGAAAATATCATATAAATGAGCATAATGCAAAAATAAAAAATTAGCTAATCCAAATGAAGGTCGATTAAGGGAAGAATATCAACTATTATGAAATAAATATCATTTGTAAGGATATTAAAGTCATAGTAAAAATTTGAAAAATGAAAAAAAGAGTCATATTACATTTGAGAAAATAAATATCAAGAAATTTGAAAATAGTCAAGATGTAAAAATTAAATAGGTAGTCATTTTTGTGTAGGTAATAATTTAAATTCAATTTGTGGTCGGAAAACAAAGCAGGAGAAGTTAAGACATCAAAGTGAAGATGAGGAAAATTGAAGGCAAAATCAAAGTACATAAGACAAGCAAATCAGCAATAGTTAAAACATCAAAGTGAAGATTAGAAACATGAAAAACAGAAACTGAATATACGAGATAATTGAAAAATCGTGCAGTATGAAAATAGTCGGTATGTAAAAAAAATTAAAGATGTATTTTTGTGAAAATAATTGCTGAAATAAGCTCTTTCGTAAGAAAGTAAATCAGCACAAATTGAAAATTCATAGTTAAGTTGAGAAATATGAAAGAATCAGAATACACGGGAGAATGGAAAAATAAATTCAAATATAAATAGTAAAGATATAGATACTTTATTAGCATTTTTATGAAGGTAATTGATATAATAAGATTGAAGTGGGAACGCAAAGCAGCAGAAGTTAAAAGGTCATGTAAATATATGAAACATGAGAGCATAGAAAAAGCATATAAGAATTGAAGAAGTAGAAGCAAAACGAGAGCTGCAGAAATTGAAAAGTTATAGTTTACATGAGACAGATGAAAAAAAGAATAATGTAGAAAATAGAAGAATCATTTTATTTATGGAGATAATTATTGAAATAAGAGTTGTAGTGGGAAACCAAAGCAGCAAAAGATTAAAAGTCATATTGAAGATTTGGAAGATGGAAGACAGAATTAGAATATCCCAGAGAATGCAAAAATTATTAATAGGAGAAAAAATCAATTAATTTGATACTAGTCAGGTGTGAAGATAGAAAAAGTATTTTTGTGAACCTTAATACCGAAATCCGTTTCTTCGAAAAAAAGCAAAGGTGCGGAAGTGAAAAAACCTAATAAACATGAGAATGAAAATACACGAGAAAATGGAAGAATCGGGACAAATGTAGATAGAATAGAACAGATGTAGAGATTGTGAAATAATTTTTATGGAGATAATTATTGAACTAAGACTTCTAGTGGAAAAGCAAAGTAGCAGAAGTTTAAAAGTCAAATTAAATATTTGAAGCATGAAAGAAAGAATTAGAATACACCAAAGAATAGAAAAATCATGCAAAAAGTCAAGATGTAAAGATTGAAGAAGCTTAATTAAGAAAATGTTTACTGGAATATGTTTTTTCGTAAGAAAGCAAATCATAAAAAGTTAAATCATCATACTAAACATTTGGAAAATGAAAGAAGTAATAATAGTACAGGATCGAATGGATAAACCAAGAAATTTGAGAATAGTCGAAATATAGAGTTCATTAGGTGAAGGTAAGAATTTAATGAAATGATATTTGTCGAAAGAATGCAAAATAGGAATAGTAAAAACACCATAGTTAACATGAGAAAGATAGAAGACAATCATAGTACATGAGAAACTGGAAGAATGATGTCAAATTAAAATAGTTCAAGATGTATAGTTTAAAAAAGCAATTATATGAAGATGATTATTGAAATAAGATTTATAGTGGGAAATAGAAGCAGAATAATTCGAAACCTCACAGTAAAGATTTGGAATATGAAATAAAGAATGAGAATACACCAGAGGATAGAAAAATCATGCAATTTAGAAAAATCCAATATGTAAAGATTAAAAAAGCATTATTAAGAAAATAGTTACAAATTATGTTTTCCCGCATGACTGTGAATCAGAAACAGGTAAAACTTCATAGTAAATATTTGGACAATGAAAAACAGAATGAGAATACAGAATAAAATGGATAAACTAGGGATTCAAAATATAGAGATTAAATATTCATTTTTGTGAATTTAAGTAATTATTGAAATGATATATGTCGTGATAAAGCAAAGCAGAAATAGCAAAAATATTACAGTGAAGATGAGAAACCTAAACAGAAAAGATGAGATAAAGGAAAAATCAAGCAATATTAAAATAGTCAGTATGTTAAAAGAAGTATTGTTGTGTAAAATTATTTGAATACGTTGTCATAAGAATACGAAGGTGCAGAAGTTAAAAAGTGAAGTTGAGAAAGATGAAAGACAGAATCAGAATTCAAGAGAAAGTGAAAGAATTAAGTCAAATCAAAAAAGTCTTGATGTAGAGATTAAAAAAGCATTTTTCTGAAGATAGTTACTGAAACAGGATTTTTAATGGTAAAACAATTGAGCATAAATTGAAATGTCATAGTAAAGATTTGAGAAATGGAGGACAGAATCAGAATACAAGAGATAATACTAAAAATAAATCAAATTAAAATAGCCAAGATATAAAGGTTTGAGAAGATTTTTCGTGAGAATAATCAATATTAATGATATAGTAAATATGGGAAATATAAAAGACACAATGAGAATACACGAGAGAATGGAAGAATCAAGTTAAATGGAAAGAGACAAGATGTAGGTAATAAAGCATTTTTATGATGGTAATTATTGAAATAAGTTTTGTTGTAAGAAAGCAAAGCAACGAAAGTTAATAAATCATAGTAAAGATTTGTCGGTAATAAAAAAGCATTTTTATGATGATAATTATTGAAATAAGTTATGTTGTAAGAAAGCAAAGCAACGGAATTTAATAAGTCATAGTAAAGATTTGAAACATAAAAGCCATAATCAGAATGCTCAAGGGAATGGCGATATAAAGGCAGATGTAAAAAAAATTGTTAAGATCAAATTATCAGTTTTGTGCCAATCTGCGGAATTGGAGATTAGTTGATTATCCTGTAAATATGAACTTGACATTGCGTTCAATAACGGAATGTCTATCGTCAATAACGGAATGTTTATCGTCAATAACGGAATGTCTATCGTCAATAACGAAATGTCTATCGTTAATACGATAGACCCATAATAATATTTATGGTATGAGCAGTTTGAATTTTGTTCAATTGACATCCAGCATCGTAAGGCAGGCAACAAAATCGAATTGAACGCATATCAGTACAGATTTCGAATTTAATGTATATTTAAAAATTTTCGAACCGAGACCCATTAGATCAAGCCTGAATATTAAGTTTCATTTGCATATCCAATGAACTTATTGTCTCACTCTTGTTCACATCTCTCTCAGATCTTCAGAGAAAGTAACTTCCTTTCGAGTGAAATCACTGAAACATTGATAATTTTGATTGATAGAAAAATGTCAGCCCATAGCCATCCTTAAACGTTCAAGTTCCACGCTGCGAGCTATTTGAATTTAATTAGCTGTGGAATTGATGGCCCAAAAACCGACATGGTCATACACCTACTAATTAGAAATCACATGATGATTTAATCCAGTCTAATCCCGCTAAGTTTTGCTTCCGATCGTTGTTTATTGACGCTTAATTGATTGATGTCTCATCTTTCACTTTCTCAATCATTTTTTTAGGCGGAGAGAATGCGTTTGATCTAGTTTTGCGTATTAATTGGACGTTGACGAAGTTTAGTGATCGTGGATGGCTGAGGTAGGGTCAAGCAGAACAATTCTTCGCGGTTTTGGTTTTGAGGTATGCCAAGACTGAGTTATTGATTCATTAACACGAAGACTATTCGGGCCTAAGCTTATCCTGTTCTAGTTGTGTTAGAAATGTGTCTGAAACGGGGATCAATAATCATGGTGTATACACTTCCCTAAGAAGTGAATATAAAATAGCTAACTTCAATTCAATTTCGAACAATCTTATTTTAAATGAAAAACACATCAGATTAAAGTTACGGTTGCATTTGACAAAGAGAGGAGGAATTAATAATTAAAGTTTATTTGGTCCTGCAAATTGGATTCACAAACTATATTGAGATATTCAACGAACTTTCTGTTGATTCAAAATAATATTGAGAAAATTATGCCTGTGAATTTCACATGATATTGAAATAGAGAAAGAGAAAGAGAGAGAAAGAGAGGGAGAGAGAGAAAGAGAGGGAGAGAGAGAAAGAGAGAGAGAGAGAGAAAGTGAGAGAGAAAAAGAAAGGTATAAAAAGACAGAGTAAGAGGAAGTCAGGAGGACAGAAGAAGATATAGAGTACGAGAGAGTAAGAGTGGGAGTGAGAATGCAATTGAGTGATGTTGAGATTAAATTTCGAATTCAAAACCTTATAGTACAAATTTTAAAAACGAAAGGTATAAATAGAATACAAGAGAAAATGGATAAACTTGAGAGTTTGAAAATAGTTCAGATATAAAGATTAAATAATCATTTTTGTTAAGGTAGGTACTTATTGAAATGAGATTTGTCGTAAAAAAGCAGAGGAGCATAGTAAAAACATCATAGTATAGATGACAACGATGAAAAACAGAAATTGATACACGAGAGAATAGAAAAATCAAGTAATATGCCAATAGTCAGGATGTTTAAATTGTAAATTTTTGTGGATCTAATTAGTGAAATGATTTTTTTGTAGTAAAGCAAAGGTGCAGAAGTTGAAAAGTTATAATAAATATGAGGAATGTAGATAGAAATATAGATAGAATCAGAATACGAGACAGAATGGAAGAATAATGTCAAATAAAAATAGTCAAGATCCATAGGTTAAAAAAGCATTTGCCTGTAAATTATTATTGAAATAAGATAGGAGTGAGAAATCGATGCAGCAGAGGTTAAAATGCTATATAAAAGATTTGAAACATGAATGATTTCTAAACAACAGAATACACGAGCGAATGGAAAAATCAAACCAAATGAAAGTAGCAGAAATGAATGAAGCATTTTAATGAAAAGAATTATTGAAATAAGTTGTGTTATAAGAAAGAGAAGCAGAAGAAATTAGAAATAAAAAGAAATAAAAATAGTCAAGACTTGCGGATTAAATAATCATTCTTGTGAAACTAATCAGTTAATAATAGTTATAATTATTATTAATTCAGTAATTTAAATAAAATTCATTATAGGGATGTATATTAAGTTCTCGAAAGCTACTTTATGGTGCATTTAAAAAATTATAAGAAAGTAAAGGAAACAACTTAAGTTTTTCAAACGTTAAAAAATGTGTGCGAGTTCGAGAGAAAGACAGTTCGAGAGAGAATGAGAGTTTGAGAGAGTGAGAGTTTGAGAGAGAGAGAGAGAGAGTTTGAGAGAGAAAGAGTTTGAGAGGGAGAGAGAGAGTTTGAGAGAGAGAGTTTGAGAGAGAGAGAGAGAGTTTGAGAGAGAGAGAGAGTTTGAGAGAGAGAGAGAGTTTAAGAGAGAGAGAGTTTGAGAGAGAGAGAGAGAGAGTTTGAGAGAGAGAGAGATAAGATAAAGATAGAGAGTGAGAGAGGATATGGGTGGGAGGTAGATAGTGGAGGAGAGAGGGTATTACAATTATTATTAATTATGTAATTTAAATTGAATTCATTGATGGGATATATATTGAGTACTGGAAAGTATCTTTATGAAACATTTAAAGAATCATAAGTAAGTGAAGGAAACAACTTAAGTTTTACAAACGTTAAATAATGTGGAGAGTTCGAGAGAGAGAGAGAGAAAGAGTTCAAGAGAATGTTCAAGAGAGTTTGAGAGATAGAGAGTTTGAGAGAGAGAGTTGGAGAGAGAGAGAGTTGGAGAGAGAGAGAGTTGGAGAGAGAGAGAGTTGGAGAGAGAGAGAGTTGGAGAGAGAGAGAGAGTTGGATAGAGAGAAATTTTGAGAGAGAGAGAAAAAGAGAGAGAAAGAGAGAGAGAGAAAGAGAGAGAGAGAAAGAGAGAGAGAGAGAAAGAGAGAGAGAAAGAGAGAGAGAGAGAAAGAGAGAGAGAAAGAGAGAGATAGAGATAGAGGTTGAGAGAGTTTGAGAGAGAGAGAGAGAGAGAGAGAGAGAGAGAGAGAGAGAGAGAGAGAGAGAGAGAGAGAGAGAGAGAGAGAGAGAGAGAGAGAGAGAGAGAGAGAGAGAGAGAGAGAGAGAGAGAGAGAGAGAGAGAGAGAGAGTTTGATTGAAGGGAACTGAAAAATTTCCTCCTTTTTTCTATCTTCGGGAAAAAAATTAGTTTGAAAAATACCATTGGAAGACGATACTTCGACAGATCCACAAAACCTGATTGAAAATCAAAGGATTTGTATCGATATGTGACGATAAATTCTCGTATAGAATATATATTTTGAATAATTTGAAATTCGCAAATACAAAGTAGTGTATGGTGTTACAAATAGGTGAAATCTATTTCTCATTTAAGGAACGAGAGCGCTGAAACTCGTCAGTGCTATACCTATTTTTGCGGTCTACTTGTTGTTTGCTTTTATAAATTTTTCTATCTTTATAACTTTTACTGTTTCCTTTCAAATTATGTTCGAAGTCGCGTGAAATTTGAATGTATACGTTTGTTGGAATTTCTTCTGGTATACGTCCTTAGGACGTCCATTCAATGTTTTATTGATGATCTTTTTACTGCCGCTCTTCTGAAAACCACGGTACAACTCCCATCTCGCCGGTTGACGAGCCATGAGGTGAGAATCGGTTATATTACAGCTCGATTGAATCTTATGTAAAAAGTCCATTTTTACGGGAAATTAAAGCGGCAATCAACTCCCGATTCCGAATAATTCCAGCCAGGATAATTTGTAATCCGATGTTGATCGCAATTAGAAGCATTACGACGCTCTTAGAACGGTAAGGGGACATTTAATTTCCGATGGTAATATTGTTAATTAGCGGAGCGGTTTCCTAACACTTTAGATTTATTAAATCCCGATATGGTTGCGCTTATTCCACTTTTTCATCTGTCGTACTTCCTATTCCGTTGAAAATGCTCGTTTCTAGCCGACAAGGCGGAAGATTTTATTTTAAGAATGGTTGCTTTCTCGGTTTTTTTTTGGCGGGGACACTAATTAAAATCTTCTTATTAGATTGACAAAATGATTTTTGTTATACACGATTAATTAATTAAGTGTGATATGAGATTGACAGTTCAATTTCTAATTACGTGAGAACTATAACGAAATAAATTTCCATTATGCAAATTGAATTAACTTAATTAGACTAACTTGAATAAGACATCGAATTATTATACGAAGAAGAAACAACTATCAAGGCAAAGATTTTTTCCAGTCCAATTAGATAGATATAAAAAACTTTAAAAAAAGTGAGAATGTGAAGTCTGTCCCTTTTGCACGCCTGTTCATGTTCGAGCCCTCAATAATATGCTATAAATCTGATGAACATCAATTAATGTGAAATTCTTAAAGTTCCCATCGAATCTCCTTAAGAGTGACTATATCAGATGTCACCGTTTATTAAATTTTTTTTCGTTTCCAAGCACACATTTCTCATGAAATTTAGCACGAACATTGGAGCCCACATTCTGCACTAAAATACGAAAATTAATCTGGATCACATTATATGTAGTTTGGGAAATATTTGTAAATAGAAATCTCCAAAACCATCAGCCGAAATTTTTCATACACAATTACAACAGGCCTAACCAAGCCTCAAACTCAAATTTCAAGTGTTTGAGATCTTTATTTCGACAATTATCATACCATGATTGCGCGCTGGATGAACTGATAGAATTGAATTTGAAGAGTATCATAAGGAGTAATAAAAAAATTAAAATAATAATTGAGGCTATTTCCGGCAAAGATATTCGAAAATACAGATATTAGGGCAAAAAAGGATAGCCCTCTGGAACAAATATCCAAAAATACGTCGAGGTTGAAGAGTGAAGGTTAAGAACGATTCAGATAACAGATTTATATTATAAAAAAAAACCTTCAATGAAACACAAGGACTTTAGTTATCGAGGCATTAACATATTGGATGCTGCAGGTTCTTCAAGAGCGGGTGTATCTCACGAGATACATTTTTTCGAAGAAATATATACCTACATGATATGTATCTCATATCAGATATATAGAAATAAGAAGAGAACGAAGAAGTAGTTCTATATTGAAATCTTAAGAAAAGTCAAATTTATTTTCAGTGGTATCACTGAGGTCCGTTAAGATAAAATACATGAGAAGGGATTACTATATGAAGAAATAATTTGGAAGAATTACATTTAAAAAAATCAGAACTGAAATTAGAAGGAAAATATGAAAAGAGCTTGGCATCAGGATATCCGTGAGGTTAATCTTAGTTTACAACACAGTATAGCATTAGAAATTATTGCTTTGACCACAATTTTTGAGATTACCATGTCAAAAAATTTAAATAAATTCAAATTCTTATCCAATTAAATATCTTGACGATACACAAATTTTAGTTATTAAAATTTTTCTTGTTAAAACTATAACAAACATCACATTAATCGATATGATATTAGTCATTTCTCAATTCAGAAACCCATCGACAGAAAATTCTTATGTCCTATTCCAAATTGTTTCACGTCAGCCGTAGTGATTTGTGACGAGAAAAACTGATCGAGCTTAGGAAATGTGATATTTATTTCGATTTCAATGTGAATACGTTCATAATTATATGTAAAATGACTGAAAATCTATTGCTACATATGATGATAATTCTCATGGATATTTTGGGGATTTTTTACAGAGTTTATTGTTGGAATATACGTTCAAGAAAGGAATTAAACACGTGAAACTGGAAGGAAAACCAAATTCTGTAGACTTTCGGTTCCTGAAATTTCTATTATTCGGTAAAAATAAACAGGAAGTTGAAGTGTGTAACAGAACCATGCAGTACCTAGAACCAGAACATATTTCAGTTGGTCATGCCAATTTCCAAGCTCATTAGAATCTTGATTGACAGGATATCGATTGTGAATAACACATTCTTTGCTTGTCCAGAAAACTGAACAGAAAATACGATGTGTATCAGCAAGAACTTATTAAGATTGTTTAAAAAATCAGTAATTAGTTAGAAAATGAAAAAAGGTCAACCTAAGGAATGTAATAAAACCATTTACGGTGTTTCAGTTGATTAACATTCGACTATCAGGCTGAATAAAAATAAAGACAATTAAAATAGGTGATTAGATTTTTGAACAATCTTGAATTCCGCGAAGAACCGTATGATTTTTTGTCTGATTCAATTCAGCAGGAATCTTTCTGGAGACCTGAGTACCAAAGTGTTTAGCATGCCTCAACTTTTTTCCAGCAGGATTGGAATTCTACAACAAACTACCAAATTTCATTTCTATTGGATCTGTATTATCTGGATTATTGACTGATATATTTCAGATGGGTATAACTCCGAAAACATCCGGTCGATTATGCCCATTAATGAAGTTATCTGTAGAATTTGGATGCTCAACCGACCCCGAAAATAGCAAGTTGCTATCTCTTTCCGTTCGAAAGTTATCGTGACAATGGCCGGCCAGCCCAACAGAATTCGATTTGAGCGGAATTCTACGTGGTGGGCTTGTGGCCGATATAACATTTTCAAATTGACATTACCCACTTACGGCAGCCATTTTTTATTTGCGACATTGACAGTTGTAATTGTCAATGTCTACTATTTAATCATGGAAAGGTACACGCTTCAACAACGTTTACAAATAATCCAAATTCATTATGAAAAATTCAGATCTGTTACTCTAACTTTACGTGCCTTAACTCCAATTTTTGGTCGTTATAATCGTCCGGATTAAAGAACAATTAAATGTTAAGTGAAGAAGTTTGAAACCAATTTTACACTTCTTGATGTTACAGATTCAGTGAGATAAAGAAATGCAAAAAGTGAAGAGAATATTGCTGCCGTATATGGAAGACCAAAATTTATCGATTTATCGTCGTTCATAAGAATATCTCCCAGTCTTTCTGGTGAATTTAATTTAATTAACCTGAAGAATTTCAAAGACTGCTATTACATCCTGATAAACTAACTGTTTGGTGCTGATTTTATGCTGGAAGAGTCTTTGGACCTTATTTTTTGGCGCTCTCCTCGGAACTGAGTGCTTATCAATTTGCCCAAATGTCTGTAATTTTCGAATATTTCGATGAAAATGGTCTTAAACGATTTGGTTCGACTCACTGATCAAGAATCCGTGGTCGAAATTCATTCTGTCCGGCTGGTCCGGCCGGCCGTAGGCACGATTACTCTCGAACGGAATGAGCTAGAGAGTTGAAATTTTCAGAGTAGGTTTGGGGGATAAATATCTCGGCTAAGTTCGTTATTGGGCAAAATCGGACAGATGGTTTCGGAGTAACAAAAAAAAAATTTTTTTTTACGAAACAAATTCCAAACTAAATTTTTTTTAATAAGAAGTTTTATCATGAGAATCCATTCATATCATTTTTATCTCTAACAAGCTAATACTTTCGGAGATATGATTTTTCAAAATTTCAATAATAAATCGTATTTCAACGTTGTCACAGAATGATATTATTCTATGAATTGTCATAATGTCAAATGATGTTCCTGAGACATTATCTAATCAATCGAAGAATTGTGAGCGAAGTGAGAAAAATCTCAGTTGTTTGCTCCGAAATTAGTTTTTCTCAGAAAATTGTTACATTTCGGAACTGAACATGAAGTAAGAGATCTGAGAGTAGTGAGACTGCTTTTCATCCATAGACATAGATATAACTCTCGAACGGAATGAGGTAGGTAGTTAAAATTTTCAGAGTAGTTTAGGGAGATGAATATCTCGGTTAAGTTCGTTATTGGGCAAAATTGGCCAGATTTAATTTGATTTCTTCCATGGTGCAGTTCTCATTCTCATGATTGCTCATTTAATCTTGATAAATATACTATTATTTGAATTGAATTTCCTTTAGGATGCAGTTCTATCATATGAATACATTGATATAATTCCCAACTCTGAGAAACCAATACTTTCGGAGATATAATTTGTCTGTTTGAACTAGAGCGCCAGAAAGCTCCTGTCCACAGGGCTTGAACATGAATTTTTTTAACGAAGCTCGTAAGGCGGTAAGTATCAATGGAAATGGTGATACTTTGCAATGACATAAAACAAAATTCAGTGATTGGATTATTTCAAGAAAAGGACCGATAAAATATCCGCCTCGTTCCTGCGATTTAACATCATTGGATTCATTCTTTCTTTGGAGCTTTACATTGAGTTATTGATTTACTCCAATCATCCAGCAAATTTAGACGATTTACAGATCAATATCCAATGAGTAATTGCTAACATATGACCTAATTTGTGTGAGAGACAAGGAAAATTGGATTCAACGACTTCATTCCTGCCACCGTTTCCATATTTGACTTTTAAATGATGTTTTGTATGTTATCCATTGTACTTTATATTCAAATAAAAAATTCAATAAGGTTCAAATAAATAATGTGTTTAATTTGCAAATGAAATGGGGTGCTCTTAATGAAAGACACGTTTGATATAATTAATACCAAACATTCCTCTGTTGAAAGAAACAAAATTCAAAGCATTTTTCGCGAGATAAAGTGTTTCCTATAAATAAAAATTGGTTCAAGCCCTGTGGACAGGAGCTTTCTGGCGCTCTAGTTCAAACAGACAAATTATATCTCCGAAAGTAATGGTTTCTCACAGTAGGGAATTATATCAATGTATTCTTATGATAGAACTGCATCACAAAGGAAATTAAATTCAAATAATAGTTCATTTATCCAGATTAAATGAGCTGTCTGAGAATGAAAACTGCACCATGGAAGAAATCAAATTAAAATAGCTGAAATGCATTTGAAACTCTCTTATAGAACAGCTTAGATAGAATAATTATAACATTCTGTGAAAGCATAGAAGTACGATTCAAAATTTGAAAGTTAGAAAAATCATATCTCCGAAAGTATTAGCTTGTTGGAGTTGAAAATGATATCAATGGATTTTTATGGTGAAAGTGCATCTTAAATAAAAATTGAATTTGAAATTTGTTACTTAAAAAACATTTTTTTTTCGTTACTCCGAAACCATCTCTCCTATTTTGCCCAATAACGAACTCAACTGAGATATTCATCTCCCTAACCTACTCTGAATATTTCAACTGTCTAGCTCATTCCGTTCGAAAGTTATTGTAAAAAAAAATTGTAAAAATTCAAAATTTTTTTTTTACACTCTGCGGTAACCTGGTCAATACAAAACTTCACATGCGTATAGAGGTCATGATTCTACTATTTGATGCCCAATTTCAGATAGATCGAGTGATCGATTTCGGAAATATTCATAAAAAATGTATTTACTAAAATCGGCCATAACTCCGAAACCACTTTATTGATTTCGCCCATTAACGAACTCGTCCGAGATATTTACGCTCCAAACCCACCTTGCAAATTTCAATCCTCTAACTCCTTTCGTTCGAGAGTTATCATGCCTACGGCCGGAAAGAATCAATATCGACCTCGGATCAGTGAATCGAACCAAATCGTTTGAGACCATTTTCAGCCAAAAATTCGAAAATTACTGACCTTGGGGCAATTTGATAAGCACTCTGTTCCGAGGAACTAGAGCGCCAAAACCGAATTCACTTATTGAAAAAATCAAGTAATTATAATTTAGAAACCTCCACTCATTTACCAGAAAAAAATTGAAAGCACCGATCGCTCCTGCACTTAATTAAAATCTCGACACATCTTTGACAGGTTAAAATACACATATATCAGCCACGTTACCTCTCAGCTTAATAAATTACGTCTAATATTGCCCTAATTGGTCTGTACGTGGCTCTGCCCGTCTGTCACCAAGCGACTTTACTGTCCACACTCCATCACATACTATCCCCTAATAAAGTATGAGTAATTGCGTATAAATAGTAAGCTCCACTTTTTGTTTCGACGAGTTATAGCCCAGACACCATGCCGCTAGAAAAGATGCGTATCTGGGATGGGAACGGATATCAAATATGCTGCACAATATACTGACTCGTATGAGTTATGGCTTTTCTTTTTTTGCGGACGAAAGTTATATGTGTGACTTGCAGACAAAGAGCGAATTTTTGCTGGCAAACTGTTGGGAAAGCTGTGGAAATTGTTCTGGGAGAAACGGTATTTTCGCACGAAAAATAAGGATGGAGGAATGCGAATATAGGAACATTCCAAAGCAGGAACAATTACTGAATTTTCTTCTTTCCGCATCGGTAGAGAATAGGAGTAATTGACAATTGAATTCAAACAATAATTAATCGGTTTCGTCCTTGATTCGATAGAGTTCAAAGACAATCTTATATTAGGCTGATGATTGGTAATAACAATGGAACCAGTACGTTTCTGTCCTGAATGACATTTTCCTCTTTGGGGGGACGTTGAGCGATGTCGTTACTAACCAAGCTCACGAGGGAATGTTTGAATAATGTTTAATGTTAATTCAGTTAGTACAAGGTGTTTCAAGAAGAGGTAGAGCACCGTTGATACATAATAGGATAGGTAGAACACTAAAAAGTATTTGGTGTTTGTAATACAGGCTGTTTTAAAAAGATTGTATATCCGTGAAAATGGAGGACATTTTGAACACTTACTCTGATTCAATACTTCATATTTGAAGTCGAATTGATTTTAATCTTCTTCTTGTGATCCTGTATTTAATCAATAGCTTTAGCATCAGTTAACACTTTGTTATTTTCAAACCAAAATATTCCGAAAATGATATAAAGTATAAAATTTTAGTATAATAACTTTTTTTGATTAAAAGAGAATGATGCTCGATTTAATTTAAAATTTGAAATAGAAAAATTTAAACTCAAAAAATGTATGTTTGAAACTACCCAGTAGTTATAACATAATCGAGAAAAATCTTGAAAAACAGTGACGTGTAGTCAGAGTTTTTGCGCCCATGTTTTATTGTCTATTCTTGCCTCTAGAAATAATGTACGAAAAAATGCATTGGGCGTGAACTGAGTTCAAATTTTGAAATTAAATAATTCCAAATATTCAGAGCTGATCAAGCTGAAATCCGTTAATTCATTGTGAAATGGCTGCTTGAAGGCTCGTTTGTAATTCCAGTAGTATGTGACAGATAGTTTTTGAGACATAACATTATCGTAGAAAAATTTCAATTTTAATCTTAAACATTTTTGGCGCTCTTGCTCATCGGAACAAAGTGCTTATCAATTCGCCCAAATATCTGTAATTTTCAAATTTTTGGCTGAAAATTGTCTAAACGATTTGGTTCAACTCACTGATCAAGAATCCGTGGTAAAAATCGATTATGTCTAACCATCCAGCCAGCCGTCTGTTAACACGATAACTCTCGAACGGAATGAACTAGACAGTTGAAAATTTCAGAATAGGTTTAGGAGATAAATATCTCGGTTTCATAGTAGATTTGAGAAGTGAAAATCTTGGATAAGTTCGTTACTGGGCAAAATCGGCCCAATGGTTTCGGAGTAACGAAAAAAAACTGTATTTATTTATTCATATTTCGCATTAAATTTTTCTAAGATGCAATTTCATCCATAGATTTTCTAATATATCTGAAAATCTATGAAATTTAGGTAAAGACTATCCTGTTGTAAGTAACTGTAATGTATGATACTTTATCAAATTTTAAGGAACTTTTCCCTTCCTAGAGTTGCCTACATAGAATATTCAGGAATGGCCAATTTTGGTTCTCGAGATATGAAGATCATATTCGAAAGTTTTATAAAAAAATTTCACTTATTGTTAGTATTATTCAAGGGTTTGTTCAATATAAAGGACCATATTTCTAGGTAATCGTGTACCTTTTCCACCTACAGTTTGAACAATGTACTGACCCCAAATTGCCTCACACATTCATTTCATTAGTACCTACCGATTCCGTATGTTAGTTATATAAAAAATGGGTTCAAGCCCTGTGGACAGGAGCTTTCTGGCGCTCTAGTTCAAACAGACAAATTATATCTCCGAAAGTATTGGTTTCTCAGAGTTGGGAATTATATCAATGTATTCATATAATAGAACTGCATCCTAAAGGAAATTCAATTCAAATAATAGTTTATTTATCAAGATTAAATGAGCAATCATGAGAATGAGAAAAGCACCATGGAAGAAATCAAATTAAATCTGGTCAATTTTGCCCAATAACGAACTCAACCGAGATATTCATCTCCCTAAACTACTCTGAAAATTTCAACTACCTACCTCATTCCGTTCGAGAGTTATATCTATGTCTATGGATGAAAAGCAGTCTCACTACTCTCAGATCTCTTACTTCATGTTCAGTTCCGAAATGTAAGAATTTTCTGAGAATAATAGAACTGCATCCTAAAGGAAATTCAATTCAAATAATAGTTTATTTATCAAGATTAAATGAGCAATCATGAGAATGAGAAAAGCACCATGGAAGAAATCAAATTAAATCTGGTCAATTTTGCCCAATAACGAACTCAACCGAGATATTCATCTCCCTAAACTACTCTGAAAATTTCAACTACCTACCTCATTCCGTTCGAGAGTTATATCTATGTCTATGGATGAAAAGCAGTCTCACTACTCTCAGATCTCTTACTTCATGTTCAGTTCCGAAATGTAAGAATTTTCTGAGAAAAACTAATATCGGAGCAAACAACTGAGATTTAACTCACTTCGCTCACAATTCTCAGGAACATCATTTGACATTATGACAATTCATATTCATACATAGAATAATATCATTCTGTGACAACGTTGAAATACGATTTATTATTGAAATTTTGAAAAATCATATCTGAGATTTTTCTCACTTCGCTCACAATTCTTCAATTGAACATCATTTGACATTATGACAATTCATATTCATACATAGAATAATATTATTCTGTGACAACGTTGAAATACGATTTATTATTGAAATTTTGAAAAATCATATCTCCGAAAGTATTAGCTTGTTAGAGTTAAAAATGATATGATTGGATTCTCATGATAAAACTTTTTATTAAAAAAAATTTAATTTGGAATTTGTTTTGTAAAAAAAAAATTTTTTTTTTGTTACTCCGAAACCATTTGTCCGATTTTGCCCAATAACGAACTTAGCCGAGATATTTATCCCCCAAACCTACTCTGAAAATTTCAACTCTCTAGCTCATTCCGTTCGAGAGTTATCGTGCCTACGGCCGGCCGGACCGGCCGGACATAATGAATTTCGACCACGGATTCTTGATCAGTGAGTCGAACCAAATCGTTTAAGATCATTTTCATCGAAATATTCGAAAATTACAGACATTTGGGCAAATTGATAAGCACTCAGTTCCGAGGAACTAGAGCGCCAAAAATCATGTTTCTGAAAGGAAACTGAATGAGAAAGAGCCATAATAATAATTTATATAATTTCTAAACGATTTATTACATCCTTTGTTTATCCGCTTCATTATATCGGTATAGAGGTTAATTTCAGTCACTTCAAGTGCAGTTTCACTGATATAAGAAGTTGTGCTTAATATGTTCAGTCGAAGTGCAATTAAATAAGAAATTAACACACTTATGTGGAACTAAACGGTTTCCTGTGTGTTTTTGGAGAAATTCATACAAAATTGTGATTCCCACGAACTTTGCAGTTACTCCAGAGTGATACAAATATGAATTAATTCATAGAAATATATATAAAAGGTGGCTTATGTGAAATTCTAAAGTTGAGGAAATGGACATTAGAAATTGATTTTCAGTTATGAATAAATATGGCTCAAACAACAGCAAATGAGTCAAACTAACACCCCCTCCAAGGATCACGTCAAATTTGGAATCACCCTGTATAGTTCTGTTCCAAAAAAGCTCATCAAATTTGACGTTTGCCAGTATAAATATACGGTATGAGTTTGACTCATAGTTCAAAATTATTCATAATATAAATAAAAGATTGCAACTAAATCTTTGAGACATTGTAGATATAAACTTGAATGAGCATGCGTAAGACTTATACAAACGATTAAATCTGAACTATTGTCCGTTATTGAACTATTTTCAACAATTGTCTATCAATGGAGTTCATCAGAACAAAAAGAAAAACTAGAAAATACTATGCAAAACTAGAATATTCTATGCCATCCATTAATTTTCTCAATAAACATCATAATATCATCATTTCGAAGTTGAAACAGGATGAAGCTAATTCAGATATTGAAATAGAAAATTTCAGATAATCATGAATATAGTTGATAGCCTCCGTCAATTGACAGTAATTCGAATATTATATTAATATGAAGAGGTGTGGTGTACTGGATTCGATATTAACTGTTAAATAATTTTAGAACTTTTATAAAAAAGTGTAGTCGATTTTATAGACCATTTCTATTAGGAAGGAACACTTTTTTTAATTTTTTTTATGTTTAAGTTCATTTAACGTATTCACATCTCTGAAATTTTCTGTTTTATTTTTTCACGTTTGAAAGTGAGGATACGAGGCGATTAATGATTTGGTATAAATTCGAATTACTGATCGAGATTCAACTTGCAACCTGCAATTTAAGTTGTTTGAATAATGAATTACTATTTCTATGCCTTTATTTGAGGATTCTACCACGATTGTCTGTGATTTTAGGTCAGGACTGGATTCGTAAAAGCAGTTAAAATTCTGGAATTTTTAACAGATTTAATAACCAATGAAGAATATCTCGAAAACTGTGCTTTTTACGAGAAATTATGGAGAATAATTTAATATTTCAGGAGTGCCAACCTACCTCAGTTTTAGTTACAAAAACGTGATAGTCCTAAATCATGGCCAACTGGGAGACTCTATATGTACAATTATCAATGAAACACCGCGTATATGGATATGAAAACAATCATTCTTTAACTTGATGAAAACTTGAAAATTTCTTGATAGGAAAGTTGGGGAACTTTCGAACAAATGAATTTTATGGAAATATGATCATGATTATTTTGATGGTCTGAATCATTCAGCTATTACGAAAGTTATCTCGATAAAATCAATCTTCATTCACGCAATTTTGTAATAAATACATAGGATATATCCAGCAGCAAAACATTCAACAAAAATGAAAGTACCAAGGATACGGCAAAAGTATGGCATTGCTGAAATATCCTGGAAACATTTAATAAATTCGAAATATCCACGTATCACGATGAACAAGCCCTGAAATACCCTGAAAGCACGAAGATCTGCAGCTGATTCCATCTAGATTCAGTCGACGCTAAAATCATCTCGTTGAGCTTGAGGCCAAACGAAGTCCAAAAGAAATACAAGCATATAATTTGAACGAGCATTAGAGATGAGATCACTGGACCGGTAATTGGGTCCTCCTTGTAAAATTATTAGACAAAAATGAATTTTCGTTTCGGACCATAGAACTCGATAATTGAAATTTTTGACTTTCGCCCGAAACGTGTCATGACTACCTTGAAGCGAGTTTTTGAAGATCGCTGAAGGTATTCCGTGCCAACAAAAAGCGGTTATTGTTGGAAACCTTGCAGATAAGAGATATTCGACTTAATTGAATTTGCAGCATAGAAGATTCGATTGTGGATTAAAAATGGTATGTTATAATTTTATGAATTGAGACTATCACAATGGCGTTTTTGTTAACGTAACCTCACTTTAGGGGGTTTCAAGTTTAAATGTGGCTTATTAGTCTAGTCAACAAGGGCTTTTTTGGTCAAAATTTTTTTCTCCGAAAATTATGATTGAGGTGTCATTGGATTCGGAATGGCATGTAGATAGTTTTTGAGAAAATGCTAAGGCCGCTCGCAAAAATTACAATAGTTATAAATAATTAAGTGAAAAAAAAGAAGGGGGTTTGGTATTTTGCCAATATCTCAAAAACTATCCCAGACAATTCAAATTTGAAAAAAGACTCAAAAAGAGGAGGAAATTTCCTGAAAAACAGTTTCAACTCCTGGAACTAGGACCAATGTTTATATTTTTTTCAGAGGGTTCAAAATACTCCCTAACACGGGTACTCCGACTTGCGTAAGCCTCGCCCCTTTTCATGAATAAATATATTTTAAACTTATTAAATATGGAAATAAAAAAATTTTGAAAAATCAGGCGTCTGCAGAATAGATCAATGAACAATTAGCCGTGGTCAAAAAATATTTTTCGCGACTTTTCAATTAGTTATCCATTAGTTAATTAACAATTTTTTGTAGCAAGAACATTAACATTGCAAGTGCAATAATTGTTAAACTATTAATCTGAGATTTTTTTTTCTTTCGTAGAGCTATGTTGCAGAGGTCTCGGAATAGATTTCCGTTGGAAAATTTGAAAAAATGTTAATTTTCGTTTTGTTATTGACAATTTACTGAAGTGAAAAATTACGAAGCTTCGATTATGTTTTCAAAAGAAAAGTTTAAATTATCTCCTAAACAACGCATTGGTTTATAACAATTTTTTAAACAATAGGAGATAATTATTATTAAAAATCATTTTTAAGTAGTTTCTGATCATAAGAAAACGGATCAATAGTAATATTATATTGAAGCTTAATAATTTTTCCCTTGGGTAAATTGTTAATAACAAAACGAAAATTAACAATTTTGTTAATTTTCCAATAGGAATCTATTTCAAGACCTTGGAAAAACAGCTTCACGAAAGGAGAAAATTTTCATATTAATAGTTTAACAATCGTACTTGCAATATTAATGTTCGTGCTACAAAAAATTGTTAATTAACTAATGGAAAACTAATTGAAAAATCACGATAAACATTTTTGGACCACGGATTATTGTTCACTGATCTATCTTGCAGGGGTCTGAATTTTTTGAATTTTTTCTTTCATATTTAATAAGTTTAAATAATATTGATTCATCAAAGGTACGAAGGGGGCGAGGCTTGCGCAAGCCGGAGAACCCGTTTTCGGGCATATTTTCAACCCTATAGGAAAATTATAAATATTGGTCATACAGTTCCGGACTTTTTTTAGAAAATTTCCTGCCCTATTTGAATCTTTTTTCAAATTATTTGAATTATCTCAAATAATTTTTGAGAAATTGGCGAAAACCTAAACGTCCTTCTACTTTTTTCACTTAATTGTTTATAACTATTGCAGTTTTTGCGAGCGGAATTTTCTCGAAAACTATCTACATGCAATTCCGAATCGAATGACCTCAACCATAATTTTTGGAGAATACGCAAAAATTTTGACTTAAAAAGCACTTGACTAGACTATTTTTCAGATATCGAAAAAAAGGTAACATCGAATTGAAAGAAAATCGGCTACATATTTCATTCTAAGTTATGGTCAGGTCTTAGAATTTTTTTTTACTATTAATTGGTGAAAATAAATCTAAGTAAATGTGACAAAATAAGTTAGGTTTCTTTTCTTCGGGGTTGTCAAAGATCAAGTGTTAGCGTTAGACGACCCCTAACATGGTTGCAGGAATCGAGACAAAGGATGATTGATGAATGTCAACTAATACGTGGAGAAGTCTTGGAAAGAGTGACTTAAAGTCATTTATTTCGATTTTTTACAAATTCCACTGTTTAGTTCATAAAAATCCGAAATAACTGGATCTTTTAAATTCTACGAAAAGATACGGGGTGTTCCATTTAAATTAAAAAGGTTGAGGGTATTTCTGGTGAAACTGCATATTTCTTGGTTCCATACTTTATCCCAACCTGTATAATCACCACGCCTTCGTCTATTCGACCTTGGAGGTACCTGATTTAACTTAAGAATTATCTTGTTACCTTGTCGGAGTAAGTTTCCATCAATATGTAATATTTTATTTGTTCTATTTGCAGACGGGTAATTTGAATTTTATTCAAGTAATACGAATCAGTACCGACCTTATCACACAGATGAAGAACGTCACTGTCATTGCTTATATGTCCGTAAATCAATTTTATGTCTTTTTCACGACGACCATGAAGAATCATCCATGAGAAACAGTTGAGATCCCGGGAATTCTTTAAAACTCAGCGTAATTGAATAATACATAACTCAATACTCATTAAAATCAGCTTGAAATATAGGCGAATGACTCACATCTTAAATGACAAGCCTCGATAGTATTTCATCCACTTTTTGCGATCATTTTGACACGGATATTATTGATTTCAATTTTGCGCAGGAAATGACTCAAATCGTTCGCATAATCTACGGTAATAAAAGTTCAAGGGGAGAAACAAATGTCTTCAACAACATCTAAATGTCAATGCTCATCACAAGATATCTATCTTTCAATATGAAGAAAAATAAATAAACAGTCCATCTAACCTATGAGCGACAAGATTAAACTACTCACTAAGAAGTCTGAACATCACAAAGAAGATCACAAGGATCATGTATTGTTGTTTTTATCGTTGCAATTCTCGTCTGTCTGATACTTTTCCTCACTACATCTATCCTCACTCTTTACAGTTTGTTCCTCTTCTTTACCCGAAGGAGACTCTGATCCCGTCGAGGACCTCGAGGAGTAGTTGTCCTTGTCGGAGAAATACGAGGAATCTCTTTTGGTTTCATCTGGAGAAGTAGCGTTTTCCTCGAAGTCATTTGCAGCAATGCCGAAGACTTTTTGTGCTTGGTTCAGGGGGAAATTAGAGAATTTGTTGTTGGGTTGAAAATGCTGGAGAAGTCTGCTGTCAGTCACTTTACCCATGAAAGACCTTATTTCCTCGAAACATGACTCTTCGCTCAAGTTCCTCGTCAGCTGCCTCCTCTGCAAATTCCTTTCATCTAGTATAGTCGGACCATCTGCCTCATGTTTCTTAAGATGTCTATCTAAGTTAGTTTGTTGACCAAAGCATCTCTCGCATAAGGGACACTTGAACGGTTTCTCTTTGTTGTGAATGTTTCTTACATGCCTTTGAAGATTGCTTGATATACTGAAGGACCTCTCGCAGTACCTACATTTATAAGGCTGTTCTCCAGTGTGCGTTCTTAAATGTCTAGTGAGATTAGCTGATCTTGGAAATACTTTACCACAAAATTTACAAGCGTATCTGTCTTTGAGTTTGCCACCATTGGTATCGAATACTTTAGGAGCTTGTGGTGGAGGTGCGTTTCTCATAAGATCGAAAGGAACTTGATTAACAGGGGGACTCAACATGGTAGGGTTCAGGAATGGAAACCTCTGGGGATATCCAGGAGACGAATTGGAATACGGCAGTGAAAGTCTTGGTAATTTGTCACCTCCTTGTACTCTATAGATGGCTTCCAACATCATTGGATGTATCGGTTGAGGGGGGAATAGCATTCCTGGATAACCAGACATCTGGGGGGAGAACGGTTTTGGCAGGTTGTTTGGCATTGGACTCTTTCGGTCTTCAACGACAATTTCATCCTTAATACTATTTACACTAGGAGTGGGCGATATAAGATTTCTATTTTCATCTTCTACTTGCCTCCTTGACATCAAAAGCGATTTTTTATGGTCCATTCGGAGATCTAATGGTTGGTCCTCATTCTCTTGAGGCCCTGCTGGAGGTCTTCCGGCAGGTGACATATGGGGACCTGGGGATCTTGTGTTTCTAGAGAGATCGAAGGGCATATCATCTCCAGGAGGAACTCTGATGGAGAGAGGGTACGTGGAGCCTTGCTTGGGGGAACTATGACCTCCGGATGCAACCAGCATCTTGCGAGGAGACGAATCCTTTTCTCTCATGGTTAAGGGCAGTGTTATCGGTAGCGGCGGTAGGTACCTGAGCCAGGGAAGGCCCGTTTCCACCAAACTCATGGGAGTTTCAAAGGAAGGACCTGAAAGAAATAAAATCATATTAATATTTGTGTTTCTTGTAATACATTTGGTCTAGGTAGCTTTATATTAAGTATTCTTGGAACTAAATTATATTTCCACAGTTTATGTTTCAATGTATATATAATTCAAGGACTTGGAACAAGAATTAAGTGCCATCTTATGATGATCATCTAAGAAATTAATTCCGACATGATAGAATTCACAGTAACGTGCTTCACAAAACCAGTTATATAAAAACAGCAGTTTCAGAAGGTTCTTCACCATCATCGACCAAAAGGCGAAGAGAGTTGTTCGGTGCACTGTTAAGATAATTCAAGCCGATAGTCAAAGTTAATCGTCACACGTTAATTTTTGATGAAATAAAAAATATTCAAGTCACGAATCAACGCGAGTAAATGTCAGACATCACCTAGGAATACCAACGTTGCCAGTTAGAAAGCAACTTTCGTAAATACAGGGTGTTTCAGAATGATATGCTAAGCCTGAAGATGCTAAGGCTTCAAGGTGAAATTAAGAATAGAAGTTCTAATAAACCTATGTCCTAACTCCTTATTTTTTGGGGTACAGGGTGTTGAAGTTTCAAGAAAAAAATAACTTCTTTTACACTTGGCACACCTCCTGAAAGCATAAATGGTCATTTTTGATGTGGAAGATTTTTGAATTTTCCATCCTGTTCATCTGTACAGAATGTGGACTTGATTTGAAAAGTATTATCCACACTTCTGTATACAGCTTTTTAATTTTGATCGGAAACCGATCGTCTTAAGGATCAGCATCTTGCTATAAATCACCCTGTATACCTTGAGTTTTAACCGAAATAGAGAGGGTGTATCAATAGCTTGGTCATATGTACGTTACATTGAAAAGAAGATTAAACGTTTATTATTTTATAGGTTATTTCTTTGACCTGACATCTTCGTTGACTAAAAAACTGAATAATGGAAATTTTGTGTATTGAACTACCAGTGATAAGGGCCTATAACGAAAATGGTTGATTTTTGTGCGCATGTCCTAGGGAACAGTGTGCTATCAGTTTGCCTTAAAGTCTGTTCGATTTTTTGCCGAAAGTGGTCTCAAACGATTAGATTCGACTCACTGAGGAAAAAATCGAGGTCAAAATTGATTCTGTCTGGGCAGCCGTCCATTGCCACGACAACTTTCGTACAGAAAGAGAGAGAGCAACTTGAAATATTAAGGGTAGGTTGCGCATCCGAACAAGACGGCTCAGTTCGTTAGTGGACATAATCAGCCAATCGGAAGCAATTCAGAGTTATATTCATTTGGAATGTTATTGTTACTTCCTCAATATCTCAAAAAATACAGATCCGGTCGAATTGAAATTTGGTAATTAGTTGTATAATAGTGACTCACAAATTTTAGCAATAGTAACTATTGCTTCACTAGAAAAAAAAAATTTATATTTTTATATTTTTTTATATTTCAGAAAGTAGCTTTCAGATTCCGCTGAAATTCCACACAATCCTTCAAATTGCTATTTCAAAATCGATTACTGGATTTCAGCTTGATCAGCCTTGTATTTTTGGAATTTTTTTATTTTAAAATTTTAATTCAGTTAATGGAACATGCGCACAAAGGCTCATGAATTTACGTCAATGAGTTTCTCAATTTTTTGGCGCTCTTGTACCTCGAAACAGAGTGCTTATCAATTTGCCCAAATGTCTGTTTTTTTGAATGTTTGTGTGAAAATAGTCCTTAATGATTTGGTTCGACTCACTGATCAAGAATGTTTGGTCAAAATTGATTCTGTACTGTTAGTCCGGCCGGCCGGTCGTTAACACGATAAATCTCGAACGGAATCAGTTAGCCAGTTGAAATTGTCAGAATATGTTTGGGAGATAAATAACTCGGCTAAATTCGATATTGGGCAAAATCGGTTAGATGGTTTCGGAGTAATGAAAAAAAAATTGTTTTTTACATTACAAATTTCAAATACAATTTATAAGATATGATATTTCAAGGTTTCAATAGTAAATCCTAATTATGTGTTTTCACAAAATGCTGTAATTATTTTTTCTATGAATTATATGATCTGTGTTCATACATATCTTATCTACGCATAAAAGACAGTTCATATTTATTTCTGGTTCGTTACTCATGTTATAAAATACCCCTCCTGTTCTAGAAAACAAAGTATGATGGAATGCAAAATGACCAATGAAACAACCTCAGCTATCGTAGAATTATGAGTATTATAGGATATTATAATTTTTGGGTGATCATGTAATGGTCTTCTATAATCCATATGATGATGGAAATACAGGGTGAGTCTTTGATCACTGCATTAATTTTAACCTCCTCATCAAATGAAACACTTTTTTCGTTTACCATTTCTCCAGATTCGTCTCAGGTAAAAAGTTACAAGCGTTTAAAGATTTCACAATGTGCTAATACACTCCGGCATATAAATTATCTATGACATTGTTGGCGGACGAGAATAAGGCATGGTAACGTGGTTTACAGCTTCATTCAGGATTCCAACGCTCAGGGACGGTTCCATAAAAGTAGTGAAATTTCTGGAGTTTTCCATTTTAAAACATTCAATGAAGAATATCTCGAAAACGGTGCGTTTAAGGAGAAATGATGAAGAATAATATAATGTTCTAAGACGATGGAATATTCTTGAAATGACTCAAGAAAAACTTTATATGCTTTCTTTATGCTAATTTCGTTTAGTTTTATGAATTCACGAGTCCATAACTAGAAAACCAGTAGAAGTAGAAAATAACTAATATTTGGAAAATATGTATCAGAGTTATTGGAGACATTACGCCAAAATTCATTTTATTCGAAAAAAGGACGTCAAAGCTACAAAATAAAAACTGATTTTTTTTCAAAATTTCAACAGGCTGTATCTTTTTACCTGAGCTGAATTTGGAAAAATGTTAAATGAAAAAAGTATTTCATTTGATGAGAGGAATCTTTGGTTAAAATTAATGCAGTGGTCAAAGACTCACCCTATATATACTTTGGTTAGTTTGGTTTCATAATATCTCCAGTAAAAACAAAACTGGAATATTGGCTAAGTTTCAATTGATGCAATATAATATTCAAAGCAGATTTGAGGAATTGATATCTCTGATGAGTTCGTTATTAGGTAGAATCGGTGTGGTGGTTTTAGATTAATAATTTTTGGCACTCTTGTTTTTTTAAATGACACTTAATTAATTTAATTTTTTTTATGGTGCAGTTCTATCATGAGAATATCTGAGAAAACAATACTTTCGGAGATATAATTTGTTTACTTTACGTTTACAATCGAGATGTGATATTATAATACGCTCTATATGCTTTAGTTTAGTTTTTTTTAGGAGGTTTTCTAGATATTCTTCCTGATGCATCCTCTATTCGAACGCACAGCGCAGTAACGCCATCTGTATCAAATCCGTTAGAAGCAGTATCAATCAAATAACTCTCTAACTAAGTTCTCTTTCTGGTTTTTCTCTTAAAAACTCTGAAAAATATCTATACAATTAATTACTTATTATTGTCAAATTACTTCTGCGTTCGGTTTAAGTATTTATAATTAAGTGATAAATGCACCTCCAAGTGAACTAATTCACCTCACAAAGTATCCTTTAATGATGACCAATAAAATTACTCTGAAACATAAACGTCTCGTCTCGAACCAATCCATCAAAATAGGTGATCGTTGTCCGATAGCCAGAAGACGTGCAGTAACATAGCTCATCAACATGACAGCGGAAAAATGCGCTAAACTAGATAAATGAAACTGATATAATCCAGTTATCCGTCATTTACGTACAAGGAAGTCTCCACTAAGGCTGTGCGTCGAAAAAACTGGAGTGGGGAAATTGATACGACAAAAGATCAGCAAAAAGGTCCCGTTGTGTACGTGAAACGTTCTTACGGACAGATAGAGCATCTCTGAGCGCATCAAATCGAACTGCAAATTAACGATTTGAACGTGTTTCAGGATGTTTTCCAACATAACAGTTTCGAGATAATTAAATTCTAAGCGCCTGCTATCTTTTTGCCGGTCAACTTACATAACATTGATAACAATATCGTAAAGAAGATTATAAGAGATCGTTTGTAATCTGTGATCGGAGTTGGTTCTGCTAGTGACTTTTTTCTATGGTTATTGACGATTCCACGCTCCAGGTAGCTATGAGTATTTCTCTGACGGAGTTGATGCAGTGGTTCTGAAACAACTGCCTCTTGGTTGACAGTATGATATGGATTAGGATGCTGAAATTTGTATAGGGGGTTTTTGACAGCTTGTGAACTTCAAATAGAAGTTGAACATCGAAAAATTGACTTAGTATATTTTGTCACGGACTTTTAATCGAGAACGGTCTCAAGCGATTAGTTTCGAAAAACTGATGAAGAATCCGAGGTCAAACTGAATTCTGTCCGGCACGATTACTCTCGAACGCAATGAGTTAGAGAGTTGAAATTTGCAGTTTATGTTTGGAACTCAAAAAATTCTGATCTGACCTAATTATAATAATAATAATAATAATAATAATAATAATAATAATAATAATAATAATCTTTATTGATCCTTTGGGACACTACAATGTGTATAGGATAAGTCAAAATACCAATAACAATACAATCCTACTTACTAAGCTGTTAAAGAGTCAGACAGGAACTCCCTAACCGAATAGAAGCATTTCCTTAGTAACAGCTCCTTGATTTCTTTTTTGAAAATTCGTTTGTTCAAAGATTTGAGATGAGGAGGTAAATTGTTGAACAATTTTATACTCCGATACATTGGAAATCGTTCGAAACTGTGAGTCCGATGTTTAGGAAACAGAAGCACCTGTGTATTGCGAGTTTTATGTTCTTGCGAACTACCAAGTTTTTTCCAAATACTCTCATTATCCTTCGCGTATATGAGACATTTTAATATATAGATACAAGGCAGTGACAGTAACCTATTGGCAATAAATACAGGTTTGCATGATGCTCGATAATTCATATCAAAAATCAGACGTATTACTCTTTTTTGTGCAGAAGGAACTACAGTCTCCCCAGAGCAAAACATTATATGACATGTGACAGTAATCAAGGCTGTAATAAATATCAATAAGAGAACTAGGTGGTAAGGTACTTTTGAGTCTATTAATAGCGAAATAAGAACTATTTATTTTTTTGCATAAGACGTCAACGTGAGTTGACCAATTAAGACTTTGATCCATATGGATCCCGAGGAATTTAGTACAATATGATGGAATTACAGTTGTACCCAGACAATCTATTTTCAAAAGTCCTTTTTCACTGTTCCTTAAACCGAAATGCAGGCAGGATGTTTTGCCTATATTTACAATTAAATTGTTACGACGACATCATGATGTGAATTCTGCCATAATTTTTTCACAAGCTCTCTGGAGCTCATCACAACTTCGTGCCGCGATGATGACAGACGTGTCATCAGCGAATAATATGAACAATAAGCATGATAAATGAGGAGGCAAGTCATTTATAAACAACAAAATTAACAGACAATAAAGCGTTCAGAATTTTAGAATACTTATAAATTGGTTGTTTGTTCTTATTGTTTTTTACATTGCGTATATTGTTTTTCACAGGCTAGAAAAAGGGCACTGCCCGAAACGTCGCCAATTACAATTGTATTTTGAATAATATTAAACCCTGAATATCAAATACTATTATTCTGTCATAAATCACACAGGGTAAATACTTTCCATTCGATAAAAAATAACAGAGGTCCTAATACAGAACCCTGTGGAACACCCATATTCATATTGAATTCCCTGGAATAACATTTGTCATTTTTTACTGACATAGTTCTGTGATGGAGATAACTACGCAGCCAATCTGAAAAAATTCCTCTTAAACCTAAGTTCTAACATTTGTCGATGATAAACTGAAAAGATAAAGTATCAAACGCGCAAGAAAGATCGAAAAAAATCCCCGAAACATGCAAATTCGAATCCAAGCAATCATATACTGACTCCACGAACCTGAGTGCGGCTGTTTGGGTAGAGCAGCCAACTCTGAAACCATGCTGGACTTTATCTAGAATATTGAATTTACTTAAATATGACATCATCCTCTTGAAAACAACTTTCTCAAAAACTTTAGAAAGAATACTGAGAATTGATATTGGTCGATAGTTGGTTATTTCATTTAAATTCCCCTTTTTATGAATTGGTACGACAACAGATTTTTTTAAAGCATTTGGAAATTCACCAGATGTGACGGACAGATTAATAATATGAGCAAGATGTACACTTATTATTGGAGCAATCTTCTTTAATATTCTCGTTGAGATGTTATCCACGCCAACACATTTTTTATTTTTCAGACTTTTAATACTTTCCTCAATTTCAAAACTTAAAACTGGGTGAAAGAAGAAATTACACACAAGAGGTGGAGAGACTGTACAGGAAAGTGATATGTCGTCACCATAATAGGTGTCCAATTTTTTATTTGCCACTGAGGAGAAATACTCACCGAATAAATCAGCTACTTTGTTAGGTTCAACATATGGTATACCGTCAATATCAATGGTAATAGAATTGTTATCTTTCTCGAGTCCTCCAGTGTATGTCCTGACAACATTCCATACCGTCTTATTTCGGTTTACAGAATTAGCACATAGTTCGGTAGTTAGATGAAGAATAACGACACCAAGACTTATGCGAAATTTCGATAAGTAAATAAAAAAATTCCGTACATCAGGAAATATCCGTCAGATATCGTTGAAATTGTACGTGAACCTTCAAGACCTCATTTTACAGTAAATTTGTGGATTTAAACTCGAACGGATCTATATGCTTGGAGATATTGTCAAAGTATTGAAATATTGCAATGATTACAGGATACTGATGCACTGTATTACAATCGAACAACTAACTTATCGACGGCTTATAGTATTTGACACGAAATCGAACCAATAAAAGGATGATAGAAATTAAAATGTGAAGTCTGTGGTTATGTCATTTTTATGAGGAAACTGCAATATTTGTTTTAAAGTCGATTTAAAATAGGTATTTCATACCTATGTTCATAAATGAACATTTTGTGGATAAGAATCGGCTACTTTAGAAACGGTCGCAAGATTTCTGAAAATCCTTAACTTTTGTGGAACAGTATAATATATTGGTGGATTAGATGTGCCACTCATAATATTTTCAGATTTCAACTATGATTGATCTAATTGTATATATAGTTCGTCAAGAAAGTATCCGGATTTTATTATTTTTCATGATTTTAATATATTTATTTTTTCTAACATTCTAAGACAAGAGTAATGTATAAAATAGCAGAATTGTGCAGATAGTCGGCTATGGCCAAAAGTGCATGGCACTACTATTAGTCAAATATTGTTGATTGCCAACAGGTATACAATTTATGAAATAATATCGCAACTAGAAAAAAGAAAACTCGTAGAATATTTGTATAGAAATGGTTTTCAAAACGTTAAAAAATTTGTGCAATTGACCAAACAGGAAAAAAGTGCAGCATATGAGACAATAAAGAGGATAAAAATTGCATAGATACGAGGCATAGACCAGTTTCAAGAAGACCGCTTAAGATTAAAGGAAACAATTTAAACACTTTATTGGCCTTAGGACGACACAATCCGCACCTAGGGTTTGGCAAATTGACTAGCAGATTTGGAAATCAACGAAATATAAAGATATATCCAGAAACCGTACATATATCATTGAAAAGACAAGGCTACATATCGAGGAAATCAAAAGAATCTCTCCATTACAAAAGGAACGAACGATAGAAATTTGTCAAGGTTTTCAAGAAAATAATTTTAAAAATGTCTTTTTATCTGATGAAAGTTCTTTCCAACTTGGTGGAAATCACTTAAAAATTGTACCAAAACAGCCTGTTACCATTCAAATTTCAAAATTTTCCACCAAAATAATGGTTTGGAGAGCAATATTTCAGTCGTGGACTACCATCACCGAAAATTATGGAGGTGATCTAGTGTCGGGTGTACCTCAACGTTCAGTCAAGTGTTTACACTTCAATGGAGTTTGTAAATAACATGAATAATTTGTTTTAATTTTCTAATTCAAGAATTAAAAATAAATACAAAATAATTACAATTGTGCTTTGTTTTTTCCAGATACTTTCTAGACAGACTATAGTTAGAACTAGTATTATATTTTTAGGGTGCAAGCAACGTGTGATCGTCAGATCATACGTTCTCTGGAACCTCTGTCGCCAGTTATCCATTAGCATACCGATAGAGATACTATGCAGATCCTGAAAACGATGTAACACTAATAGAAGAAACATAATTTAATACCAAACCCCGACTCTTTGTCGTCTTCAAGGAGGTCTGGCTCGACGTGAAAGATCAACAACGGCTATAGATTCCAGGAATTGCCTCAAAACCGTGAGATTGTTCCCAGGGAATCTTATTGGTCTAAGACGTAGTGGTTCAGCCAGAGAATCACCATGGCAATACCTTCAAAGATTGAGGGCAAGCCAAGTACGGAGGGGGGGTGGTTAAAAACGGACGAGGTACCTAGAGTACGAGCAATCAAGGAGGGTGTGTTCTGAGTAGGGAAAGTGGTTGGCGTTGAAGACGGTTTGGAAGTACGAGTTTTTATGCCTGATACTTAGACGATTTTATTGAATTCTGACTTAGCTGAATTTGGAGTATATTGCGGTAGTTGACGAAATTCAGTAATTGCGGAAGTAAATACTGTCAGAGTTGTAAATATTTATTCGCGTTAAATTGTAAATAAAGTGTGTAAATAGTAGAACGAGTGTTTTGTTGAAAGACGAATGTTAGGAAAGTAACTCAATCAAAAATCCTACAATATTCTCCCTCGCACATGCCGCAATAGCTATAATTTCTGCCTGAAACACTGTGGCGTGGAGCCCCACGCTTAGCTTCAAGGCTTTCCAAGGTCTCGCCCCATATATTCCAGTGCCGGCACCAGCAGCTAAAACAGAGCAATCTGTAAACCAGAGTAGCACCCCACTTTGACTCGGGATCTCATTGAGTCTACTAACCAACATTTTATCCCAAGAATTTGGTCTCTCTGGTGTTATGCAGGCCAAAACTAGGATAGATATGTCGAAACGCTTCGAGTCTTTCCCTGCTCAGAACACACCTCTCCTTGATTGCTGGTACCTAGTCCGTTTTTAACCCCCCCGCACTTGGCTTGTCCTCGATCTTATAGGGTAGTGCCATAATTGGTGATTATCTGGCTCAACCACCCCCGTTAGAACAATAGGATTCACAGGTAACTATCCCAAGGTTTTGAGGCAATTCCTGGAATCTATAGCAGTTGCCGATGTTGCACGTCAAGTGCTCTTCGGGAATTAGACAACACAGACCTCCTTGTAGGCGCCAGATAGTCGGGGTTTTGTATTAAATTCTTCATCTCCTATTAGTGTTACATTGTTTTCAGGATAAGCATAGTATTTCTAACGATTACTAGCGACAGAGGTTCCAAAGAACGTCTGATGTGTCGATAACAAGTTGCTTGAACCCTCAAAATATTATGCTATTTCTAACTATATACAAGTAGAAATTCTAACTATATACAAGTAGAATTCCAATCATAATTGAAGTCCTACAATATTGTCCACTCATTTTAGCTCCTCTTGCATGGCTGGGACATTACCGGGTCCCCAGAAAGCTCTTATAACAATTAATTGCAGTGCTTTTTTACTTGAAATTAATTACCCAAAGTCACCTATTATTGGGAATTCTAGGAACCGAATAACGAACCCTACCAAGAACCCATCCAACTCACCAATGGAACCAAAGGAGTACCCATTCCTATTTACAGACAAATTAACAACCTTCATCTCCAATTATCCCAGTGCTCATCTACATAAAAAACACTATCAACAGTCGTTGCATCTTTCCCTGGAGTGCGAGAAACGAAACCCATACTTCTCCCGTTCCGTACCGCCGGGACACGAAAAAAATGACAATTAGAAGGCGTAACATCGGTTATTGGGTTCTTCTCGAGATTTACAAGTTCGATCCTCGCGCCCGAAATGGACACGATGGGTTGTTGGATGTTCTTTTACGGTTACCACGTCAATTAGAGGATATAATCTACGATGCCACACGTTTCAGTGTGTGTACGCGATGGTATTTTGAGTGGACATGAAATTAGAATGGGGTTTTCGTTTGCGAGAAATGGAAATTATGCCATTTGTGAGGCATACCGGAGGATGTACGCGAGCGTAGTCGTGGTGAGATGGTTTGCTTGAGAATGTTTAGGTATTTGTGAGGCTTATCTGCTATAATAAACACTTTCTTGGAACATCATAATACCATTAATGATGTAAAATGAAAATTGTATTACTTCTACGAGGAGACCCCAACGTGCGACTAAGACAGAAAATTGCGATATACTAATTTTTGGTTTATTATACAGTATACAGGCTGTTTCTTCATTATGATAAATATTCTTCAGAAAAAAATCATTGAGGCTCTTTCATATAAATTTTTGTTATAAATCCCTTCACCTGCAAGTTAATGCAAGTTGAAAAATCTTTTTTTTTTACGTCTCCTCTATGCAACAATTTAGAGGAATACAATTTGGCAGATCGCTAATGATAATTTTATATCACTCTTTGACAGTTATTGTAATCCCGAAATGATATCACAAAGGGGTGAGAAAATCAACCCTCACAAAAATTTGCATCAGAACTTTTTGATTCTTCAACAGTGTGCAAAATGAAAAATTTATTTGAAAAAAGAAATCGGTGCCCAATTTCTTTATGTCTTGACTTTTTCTACTAAAATTTCTTGTTCAATCAAAAAAAAAATATTACTGAGACTATCCTCACATTAATTCAAAGATGATATAATTTTCAGACAAAATTAAGTAAACTTCTCCAAAATGTAGTCATATTAACAAATATCGAGTTTGCTATAGTCCAATAAATTCCTAGTAACAAATATTTTAATTTTGATATTCGATTAAAACAAAATGTAACTATAATTTCAAAGGGCAGTAACTTGGTGGAGAAAAAATACACCAAAAATTTCCAAGAAAATGTATCCTAAAATTATCCCAAAAAGTCGCTGATATTTTGTATGTATGCAACTGAAAGGCGACCATGAAATGAGATCTCCGAAAAATCAGCTATAATATACAGGGTGATTTATGACCAATGACCCATCAGGCAGGGAGTAATAGAGAACCGAATAGGGAGTCAGAAATGGATCCACAAACATCTCTTATGCCTACTAGTTTCTGTGATACAGGGTGTGAAAATCTTTCTAACCCCTATAAGTTCAAAGCTGTTGAATCGATTTTGTGTATATTTTGTAGGCTTATTGTCTTTAAGACCCTTAAAAGATTTCGAAAAAAAAATTAAAAAATATTGGACAGTACTAGAATATTATTATTTTACGTCCGAGAATATTATTATTTTACTTCCGGGTACCAAAACATCAATCTGCACATGAAAAAAAAAATTGTTATCAGTTTCTTGAAGAGAAAAAATTGCGGTGGAAATCAATAATCAATTCGAATGGTACAATTTATCTAAACGGTGTAGAAAACCATCTGAAAAACAAAATATCTCGATTTTTTCATTGAAAAACAAAATGATCCCCATAATTCTTGTTATAACCGATGTATTTCAAAGAAAAGTGTGATTATAAATAAGGTATTTCAAAATAATTTCAATTCAAAAGATAGGACCGTATCGGAGCGTTTGTTTTGATGATCATATATTAAAAACATCACTCTGTATATGATTCACATTTTTATCATCAATGTACATATTCGTGAAGAGGAGAATAATTCTTTCGAAAACAAAGTTTTCCATTAGCAATAATTCTTTTTTGTGATGGTCAGAACGTTTCGGAAAATTCATTATTAATTTTTTTTATTTGGTCAGAAGTTCAATACACATAAAAATTTCTTGATTTAAATAATACGAATTAATTCATTAAAAAATCATGTAATGAATTTTCCGAAACGTTTCCGTCATTACGAAAAAAATAATCACAACTTGGATACATTATTTTGAGAGCATTTTTCGTGATGTTTTTAATTTCTGATCATCAAAACAAATAATTTCCGAGATGAATTGTCAAAGTTTGAACAAGAGCCCCAAAGCTCCTGTCCACAGGGCTTTCCCACTTTTTGAAGAGTAGTGCGTCAGCATCCTATAAATATTTACCAAGTTCTAATTGGACGGGTTCTTTATTTGTGGCGCTCTTGTTCCTCGGAACAGAGTTTCCAAATGTCTGTAATTTTCGAATTTTTGGCTGAAAATGGTTTTTGTTCGACCCACTGATCAAGAATCCGTGGACAAAATCGTTTCAGTTCGGCCGTCCGTTAACACGACAACTCTCTAACGGAATTAGCTAGACAGTTTAAATTTGCAGGGTACGTTTGGGGGATAAATATCTCAGTTAACTTCTATATTGGGTAAAAACATTTTTTTTTACATTACAAAGTTCAAATTAAAGTTTTTTCTAACATGCAGTTATTATAAGAATCCATTGATATAATTATAAACTCCATCAAACTACTACTTTCGGAGATTTGATTTGATTTTTCAAAATTTCAATAATTAATCGTAATTTTATGATTTCATAGAATGCTCTAATTAAAATTTGCTGATGTATGTAAATCCAATATATGAGGTGAGTCATAGACCTACGGCTTGAATTAAATTTCTATCTTAAGATTCCATTGATAACATTCTTAACTGTTACGGTGGGTTTCACAATGATTTAACAGCTCTCAATAGCCAAATCAGTGTGATTCTATGTCAATTCCCAATAAATTTTTGATGCAACCACCAAAATAGATCCACAATAATTAAGCTTATAGAAGCTTCGTGAAACCCACCATGCGAAACCAATACTTTCGGAGATATGATTTGTAATATTGATTGTACCTATCCAAATTAAAATCAGAACAAAAAATGAATCGTTGCATTTATGGGCCAACAATCGAGTTCGTACGATAAGTTTCCGCGATATTGAATTTTTTTCCTACCACTGATTCTATTTTCATGAAAATTTACAAGAACCTTGAAGTTATTCTAAACATATATGTATATCAAATTAGAACCGGATTACACTGTAGATTCGAAGATATTGAGAAAAACCATTAGTTGAATTTTGATTTAAACATACCCTGAAAATGTCCTTACTTCAAAAGTTATCGCGATTATTTGGTAAGGAAACAATTGAATTTGATTGAGGATCCATCAGTAAGTCAAACACAGTTGTTTGACTAAAAATTAAAAAATAATGGACATTTGGACAAAATGATAATGCACTTGCTAAAATAAGGGAAAATTTACAAAAATATCTGCAACTATTGAACTACTAGCAATCGGTTGTATAATGATGATTTCACATATGTCAATGTTGACGTAACAATTGGCAGTATAGATTTATACGAGGCTCTCCACTTGATTAAACGTCCGCAGATAAAGAAAAATAGGTATCGTAATGAAAAACAAGTTTCTCAAACATGAAGAAAATACTATCGAATCGATGAAGAAGATGAAGTGTGAACCATTAATCAAGTTACGCACGAATTTGACTGGCAGCTTTGCATGTAGATATATGAATTCCTTATGTCAATAGAAGAATGAAGGATGAAATTTGTCTAAAAATAAACAAGGACAAACTATCCAATGCTTCATAAATACTTGGTCTTTCTTCAAGAAGATTTTCTAGGAATGCTGAATGCAAATGAATTGTACATAAAAAAAGTCCATAAAACAAGCTGTTGAAGAAGTAGGTACCTACGAGTCCAAGTTTTTCTCGATCTCGTACACACATTGCGTGGGTGTTGTAAACCGGTAGATGAGAAAGAGTAAAGCAGTTGAACTAATGTTTTTAATGTCTTTCGGTTGTCTGTTGTTTTTATTTCGTTCGAATTAATGGTAGTTTGCCGCTTTATCGATCGTTGGAATCTCCTGGTATTGAACTCCATTGTTTGGAGGCGGATTTTTGTCACAATTTACCGTGGATACCATATTGCGGTGTGCATTGTCTTCGGGTGGATTAACCGTGATTTTCGAGGACTGGTTCGTTGCATGCGTGAAAAATAATTAGTATGTTGCAACAAATCCGATATTAGATATTGGGCAAACAGGAGATGGGAAGTTGCGGCAAATTTTGTGGTTTATTTATACTAGGGTTGGGAATCATGAATGAATGATTTGAATATCCGAATATTCGAATATTTTGGGACATTATTCCTATATTCATTACATTTAATGTATGTTCATGTATTCATGACGATTGATTATTGTTCTTGAATATCCATTTCTATTCATGGAAATTCATGTATTCATGAATAGGTACTAATTACTATTCATACATATCCATGTATTCATGAATATGGAGATGAATAGTTATTTGAATAATAAATCAATTAAATATTCATTTATATTCATGGATATTCATGTATTCATGGATATTCATGTATTCATGGATATGAACATGAATAGTTATTTGAATAATTCAATCCCGAGGCTTGGATAGAAATTTTCTAGTCACAGTAATCTCCACCATTCACTGTTGGGTCAAAAATTAACTGTGCTGTGCCTAGGGTGGCTCTAGGGCACAGTAACAAAGCTCACAGAACACAACTGGTTTTCCTTACTGGCTCAAGCTCTTCGGGGGCTTATGAGGGGTCTTCTTGGGGAAGTCCTAGGAGGATCAGTATAATAATATACAGTCAGTATAATTATATACAATCAGTATAATAATATACGATCAGTATAATAATATACATCTCATCAAAACTTTTTTCATTTACCATTTTTCCGATTTTTTCCTAATTATCTATGAAATTATTGGTGTAGGAGAAACAGGTACAGTACGTGGTTTACAGCTTGATGCGAGATGGCAACGCTCAGGGACGGATCCATAAAAGCAGTAAAATGTTGATTTTGAAAAATCATATCTCCAAAAGTATCAATTTGTTAGAGTTGAGATCAATTTAAATTCAATGAGGGTGCCAAAAATTATCAATTGAAAACCAATAGACCAATTCTACCCAAGAACGAACTGATCAGAGATTTTCATTCCTCAAATCTATGATGAACGATGTATTCTTTCCTCAAATCCACTCTGAAAATTATATTATATCAATTGAAACTTAAGCCAGTTTTTCAGTTTTGTTTTTACTTTTCATCATATATATTAATGGCTTAAAAGGATGTTTTAAGCATTGTAAATTTCTACTGTACGCGGATGATCTTAAATTTTTCAGAAGGGTATCTAGTCTCGATGATTGTGACATGATTCAGGGTGATTTGGATAGAGTTCAACGTTACTGTCAAGAGCAGCACTTGTATTTAAGTTTGGCAAAGTGTCATAAAATTACATTTACCCGAAATCGACATCCGATAAAGTTCAACTATATCATTAATAACGAAAATCTTCACGAACTAAATTTCACTAGAGATCTAGGTGTTCTCTTTGATAGTAAGCTGCTGTTTGATTTGCACATAGAAAAGATTATAAGTGACTGTAATCGTATGCTAGGCTTCATCCTTCGCCAGAGCAGACTATTTGGGAATAACAAAACTTTTTTGACATTATTTTATTCATTTGTATATGGTAAATTAAATTGCATCCTCTATATGGAATCCACAATATAAATGTTATATAGATAGATTAGAAGAAATACAAAAAAGATTCCTGAGATTTTTAGCATATAAAAATAATTGTACTATTCTTAATCACGATTATTCACAGATTAGGAAAGATTTCGGTCTTATGTTACTTTCAGACAGAAGAAAAATAACGGACGTTCTTTTGCTCTTTAAGATCGTAAATAATATGGTGTCGATACCGAGTACTTTGGAAATGATTCCATTTAGAATTCCTGATATTAGGATTCGAAACAATGATTTGTTTTACACTCCATACAGACGTACAAATTGTTCACAGAATTCTCCACTTATTCGTATGATGAATACGTATATGACGTTTTTTGATGGTTTTGATCTATTTAACACAAAATTTTTAACATTCAAGAGATTACTGAAGAAGGAGCTCTCATAGATTATTGAACTGCTGGTGCCTTGTGTTTGTTGGTTCCGAGATTATTGTTTTGAATATATTGCTCATTTGTTTGTATATCTAATTTACCTTTGTGATTTCTAAGCTGTGAAGTTTTTGCATAGATGTAGATTTTTTTTTTAATTTAAGCGAATACTGTTTCTGGGGTTGACCTGTTAGTGTTCCTGTTTTTCATAAATAAATAAAAATAAATAAATATTCTGAACTCAATATTAATAACTCAACCATTACCATTCCCATCATCATATGGATTAATCATGGGCATTAAAATATCACCCAAAGGGTATGAATTATGATATCACCTTATGATCCTCATAATTCTACGATAGCTGAAATGATTTTGACATGTCATTTCTCAAGAAAATAAGTTGACATGTATAACACAGACTATATATGATATCATAATCATAATAATTAATAGATATAATAATTATAGCATTCTGTGAAAACTTAGAAGTACGACTTATTATTGAGATTTTGAAAAATCATATCTCCGAAAGTATTAGCTTGTTAGAGTTAAAAATAACATCAGTGGATTCTAATGGTACAACTGCATCTTGAAAAAAATTTAATTTGGAATTTGTCTGGCTGATTTTACCGAATAACGAACTTAGCCGAGATATTACCTCCCAAACCCACTCTAAAAATTTCAACTGTCTAGCTCATTAAGTTCGAGAGTTATCGTGTCTACGGCCAGCCGGCCGGACAGAATCAATTTCGACCACGGATTCTTGATCACTGAATCGAATCGTTTAAGATCATTTCCATCCAAAATTTCGAAAATTACATCCATTTGGGCAAATTGATAAGCACCCTGCTCCGAGGAACAAAAGTGCCAAAAATATAAATATTTCTTCAAGAAAAAATACAAAATTGTTCTTCAAAAACTTTATACGAATATTTTTCCAATATTTTTAAAAATACAGATCAGATCAAGTTCGCTCGCCGTCAATGCCTTCTGAGATTTCCAAATGCATATAAATGCAGCGTAATAAAAATGTGTAATTCTTCTTATTTGGCTGGGGCACCCTATACATCGATTCTACTCTTACTGAGAATCCAAATTAAAACATTCTATTAATTTGTTCAAGGAATCTCATTCAAGACAACCTGTACTAATTAGATTGAGAAAAAATCGTTCAGTCACTTTTTTTAATTCCTAGGAAAATATTAGCCACCTGCGATTCATTCTGTGAACGAAATGAAATCCACCTTATCCGTTCTATTTGATTAAGACACGAACACGCTCTTCAACTAACTGTCTTCAATCTGCATCCATAAATCTCCAAGAAAATCTAATTAAAATTCCATGACGTACTCATAAACATCGAAAATAATCAGGACCAAAATCACAACAATCTTTCGCAACACACATTTAAGTCCCTGAAAACAAAGCACACACATCATCGGTGGATAATAAATCGGTCATAATCCTTCAAACCACGATATCTTCAGGCGGCAGTCGTTCAAATTTTGCCGCAATTCATACTGCTCTCATACGTACATCCGAGTAGGCGTATCAGAAAAACTCCATCGAGTCGCTTTCCATCAATAAATAGCCTTCTTTTCATTGTTACTAATTAATAACAAGGCTCGCGTCTTTTATCTCCAACTGGCATCTTTACCCATTAGGCATGCATTGTTTCGGGTTTTTTATGGTTCCCCACGGCAAGTATTTTTGTTATTAGAGTTCGTACGTCTACTCATTGAAGCAGCCGACTTTTTGTTTCCCGTTTGGGCGATATTGCGCATATGCCGCGGCGTAATGGATTAGTTCTGTGGTTTACTGACATTTATATAGCGAATGATAATTAATTGAGGTGGTGTGACATATAGAGTTGTGTAGAGAGATGTAGGTTATGTTGAATAATGTAAATTTCAATCGATGATATAATCTAGGCATTCAATCAGACCTCTTCTGTTTGGAAATGGCAATATTGCCAAGAAAAAGATATCTTTTCCACTGCATGATTCGAAATATTCCTATTGTGATCATCGTTTTTGAGCAATATGATCTGTCATTTTTAGGGAAACCTTGCTATCCATATTTTTATCACAGCAACGTCGCAATGGTACTCGCCAAGAATAAAACAAGATTTGGCGTATAACAGAAAGGCACTTGTCTAACTTTTTTTTCCAAGAGCTCGAAAATATTGAAAATGGGTAGGTCTTTTGATAAATATATACATAATCGTATATACATAAAAAATACTTGAACATTTAAAAAAAATAAATTATTCTTCATCATTTCTGCTAAAACGTATTGTTTTCGAGATATTCTCCATTGAATATAATAAAATATGATACAAATTCTAGACATTTAACTGCTTTTATCAATCCGGACCTGGACTAGAAACACAGATGGTCTTTGCTCGAATGAAGGCACTTTTTTTTGTTGAGATATCGATTCTTTCGTGGAGGGATCCTTTTGTATTTAACCATCGCTATCTCAATAACCAATGACCGCACTGAAGATTCAAGGACGGTTCCAAAAACTGGAATAAACGCCCAACATGACTTGATAACTATTTTTCAGAAATATATTTTTTTTTGTGGCTTACATGAACTTAAAAATAGAATAATTTTAGTTTATTTTGGAAAATTGCAATTAGAAATAACCAGTAGAAAAGTGCTATTAGAAATAAATATTAAAGGATATTAGTATTTCTCGGAAACTACAAGAGTCATTAAGAAAAAAATTGAAACAATTTGAGAACTTCAACATTCTGTAATATTGGTGGAACTCAGTTGAGAGCCCTAGTTGTGAATGCGGGGAAGCAGAGGAAACCATAGATCATTTAGTTAATAATTGTCGCATATATAGATTCAAAGATGGTTTTAGGGCTATTCATAATGTTTCTGAATCTTTTTTAGAATGGGTAGCGAGTTTTAAATCTATTTAATAAAATATAGAATATTCCATTTTTAATTTGTTCGTTTTCTCCCTTTGCCTTTTCCTTTTCCAGATTGGGTTTCGGGTACCTTGGAGAAACTTCTCTGATTGTTGAAGGAAGAAGCGATAATGAAGAAAAAGATGCCCTTCAATATTTAATATTTCAGCATATTTTGTTAACAATTTCAATTTTCATAAATCACAACACTAACGGGGAGATAGGGTTTTTTTGCTGAGGTTTTTTCCCTAAGCTCTAGTATCATATATCAAATTATATGGTACCCCGTTACACTAACCTCTGCTAACACTTTTTTCATACACATGCTTTAATGTTAGATGAAAAATTAATTGTAATGCTCAAGTTCAAAAGAATATATATATATATCTATTGGCTCTATGAAGCATTTGAAGACCTATGTTCGACACATTTGTCTTGAAATTAAACATGTTCTCGACTGCTGAAACTATCCTAGAAAAAGTGGACCACCCTGTACAGAACGATTCGACAACAATGAATCAGCAGCCGAGCACACCTCCACCTCATCTACACCGTTCGTTGAAAAACGTCAAAAAACCACCGGTTCTTCGACACCTCTTCCCATCAGACGGCGGTCAAGCGAGAAGCTCCAGTTGCACCATAGCAAGAGCAAAACTCTACGCGGAAGTAGCGGATAAATTGTCCTGTCAGGCACCCACACCCAGCGCTGGTGGCTGGAACGGCCGATAGAGAAGTCGTGACCAGGCCAGACCTACATGGACAAATTGTCTGTGGTCCGTTAGGAGCACGTAGCTCTGTGCTCCGATCCGTAGATAACACGCTAAATAGAACTAACATGCTAATAGCCGTACGATGTAGCCTGATACGACCGCAAGAGAACCGTTTTTGTACGAATGCGTCGATTGGCCTTGATTGTTTCGGTGTTTGCGTCCGGCAACGCCGACGGCTTGAAAAATGGTGTGATGCAGTCGGGTGGGGGAGGGATTTGTCCGCGGTGTCGCCATTGTGGTCGGGTGTAATGAATATATTACCCGAGATAGCACACTCTATGCACGCTGTCAATTTTTTGTACCTTTATCATCATAGGCTAATTACGTTAAAATGTTTGTTAATTGTCCAACTTGTATTGTTTGTCAAGTGTGGCGGAAGTGTAACGAAAAATTCAAGCACTAATGAGACGTTAAGAGCATTAGCGGGCCGGTAATTGGATGATGAAGAATTTTCATAACCAACACGAGCGTTCTGCAATTGGTAAACTCAACTGTGTTCTGCGAGGAGCCGCAGGATACTCACCAAGGTCGAGAAGCCCGAAATACGTATCTGTTCTTGCTCCCGACAATTCAACGATACTTTATGTGTATTAGTGAGTCTTGTGAATGCTCTATGCTTGAGTAAAGTTCAACAACCCAATTCATGAGTTCTTATTAGCAGAATGTTCATTTTTTGAGGTATTAGCAATGTTATTTCCATTTTCTATTCATATTTTTTGGTATATTTCACCACAAGATAAAACACAATTATTTACACACGAAGAACAGAACGCGAGTACGTAATGTTAAGTTGTCCAATGGAGATTCTCGTATCACAGAATCATTTCATGTGAGGCCTTATCGCACTGAACAATGCCCTGCAAGGATACCTATAAGAAGGTAATAAATTTCTTCGTGTTGCTCCGAAGAAAGCAGGTCTTCAGACCTGAAGTTTCTGTCAGAAATCTCCTCTGTCAGTGAGCACTTCCTTTATGACCTTTTTCCATAGTTGTGTTTCCCCTAGACACATAAATGCTCAGCTACTTGTAAGAGATTTTCCTTTCTGGCTTGTGGAGTAGCTACATCATTTTTCTTCTTCTGTGGTACCGATCTTGTGCTGATCGAGGTGTTATGGCCCATTTTTTCTCCACATGAAGTTATACAGAGCCAGACCCCTCAACGTAGTAATAGTGGTTTTTGGATTTCCTAGGTGTATGGTCCTTAGCTCGGTTAGGTTGCTGCAGTTGAACCTAATAAGTTCGGCAGTTTTTGCAACATCGACATCTCTTCAAATGTTTGTTAAAACATGTCTTCTGTTAAAGAAAGCACCAGTCACCAGAGCTAGGACATTCTTAGCCTCAGTTTTTGAGGAAGGCCTACAATGAAGGTTGGTTGTCATCGTCCGTGTACAACAGATAGGCAGTGATAGTACCGGTCCGGTTGATAATGAGCGCGCCCCATCGCTTTGCCACTGCATCTGCTTGCACTTAACCAGGAATTTCTGTGTATAGTGGACACCAGACATCACTCAGAGCTCTATCAGAGCCAAGCACGCACAGAGCTTCCTGCATTCTTCCGCTAGATAAGAGTTGATCATGACATCAGAAAAGGATTTCAGAATTCAATGACTCTCACAGCAAATATAGATGTGTCATATTCCTGTTGGACTAACACTCCATTGCTTCAGAATAATAATAATAATAATAATAATGACTTTATTCACAAAAAATATGCTATTAAAATAATAATAAACTCTAAAAAAAAAACAAATTAAGAAAAAGAAATTAGTGTTCAAAAACAAATATTTCTGTAGATTTTAGCTAAGTGACTGATGAAGAAGTCTGACTAAAGCCCTGAAACATTACAAACATGGTTGTTGTTGTTTCATTACTGCATGTTACGTAATATTCTTACATAAATTGTTTCCTACACATATCTTGTGTTTCTAACGCAGAAGTAATTTCCAAAGGATTAATTTCTTAACCGTCCACCCGCAATAATGAAAATGTTTAACGTGCATGAAATTATCCATTAATGACCCATATTACCGTTCAATTTCTGTCATATTAATCCATGATTGTCATGGACAACCCCATAAAGAAGGAATCTGCATTATGTCACAACTTCACTGAAATATGCTTCAAATATTCAAGATCAAATATTAAAGATAATAAAGAAGGAATAAAGAAAAACTCTATTGATCAGCTGAAGGATTCCAGTCAATTCTCCCGTGAAGACCTTGTCATCAATAAAAACCAGTTATTAATATTTACATAGATTGAAAAATTTTGCCGATACGGAAAAATTAAATATCCAGTTCTGCGAGATCCAGATTCACGTTGTTACTTCTAGATTTAATCTAACCTATTTTCCATCAAAACACGAGTAAACATTAAATATCTCATGCCATTAAGAAGCCGATTTTTATTACCTTCCAAACTAACTAGTAGGTAATAAAGTAATTTCAGTGAACACAGACACCATCACGGTACCTCAATACCATCCATGTCATATTATAACACCACAAGGCAAACAGCGTTCCTTTGGGTGCCTCACAATATCGCAATATATGATATTAGCCAGTTAATAATTCATCGACATTACATGGTAACATTGTTCTATGACTCTGACCGGTCACAGAACTCTTCAATTAAGTAGAAGCTGTAATTACGAAGGCCAGGAGGCATCGGTACTTTATTATTGCCTGGATAGGCTGATTTGTGAGTGAAGAGGTTGTGCCATGATAAGAAAACCGCTTACTGTTGTAGCCTTAGACGATGTACATCCTTCTATTCACTCGGGGTCACAGGATGGAGATGTTATTTATATTGGTTCTTCTTCGACTGATTGGTTGGTATGGAATCAGGGTGGATTTTTATAGCCTGTTGATAGTTTGAGAAATCATATCTTCCGAAAGTGTAAACGGCTATTAATTTTAGTCCTTAATATTATATTCTTTTGCATTGAGAGCTTAATATTTTTGACTATTCTCCTCAAAAAATTTCAACCTATCATATTAACGCATATGGTTGAAATCACTCAGCAACGAACCAATATTTTTGAATAACAAGACAGCGTGAAAAAATCCGGGTATTTGACCGTCTGCTTCAGGTGAATATTTTTCTGACGTTTGAAACCATCGAAAACATTCGCGATGATTGTCATAAGATTTTGTTTATTCAAATTACAGTTAGTATTATTTCTGGCCTACAATTAAAAAAGAATGAATTTTTTTTCGGGAAATAGTCCCTCATATACCTCTTATCGAATATTTTCCCTCCCGCACTTCGTGCAGTCGTATATATATGTAAAAACGAGGAATAACTCATTGTTAGTTGTACAATATGTATACATTTCATTAATGAAATGTACACTTATTGTACAACTAACAGTGAGTTATTCCTCATTTTACATATTTTTTGACACTAAACTCAGTATGTATGAATTGAAAATAACAATCTCTTTCAAAATCTGTGAAAATATATAGGGTGTCCCATTTGAATTAAAGAAGTTGATGGCATTTCCGGTTAAACCGGAAGTATATTAGTAACAAAAAAATGTACATCAGATGCATTTTGTACCATTGCACTTACCTGCAAATTTTGATAAATATAGTTTTTTTCGTTTAAAAGATATTTACTTGGTTCCATACTTTATCCCAACCCTGTATACAATTTTGTGGGTCCGATTAATTAATTTAGAAAAATTTATCGATGTATTCCCGGGTGCGACAACCTGTATATCTCGTATGAAAAAATCCTTGTTGGAATGTTATGCCTCTATATTGAAAGATGATTTATTTCTTAAGAGGAACTAGAACTATTCGAAATGAAGCTATTTTGGCGCACTTGTTCCTCGGAACAGAGAGCTTATCAGATTGCCCAAATGTCTGTAATTCTCGAATTTCTGAATGAAAATGGTCTTAAATGATTGGGTTCGACTCACTGATCAAGAATCCGTGGTCAAAATCGATTCTGTCCGGCTGGCAGTTAACATGATAACTGTCGAATGGAATGAGCTAGACAGTTGAAATTTTTAGAGGTTGTTTGGGAGATAAATATCTCGGTAAAGTTCGTTATTGGGCAACCATTAATGGTTTCGGAGTAACGAAAAAAAAAATTGTTTTTTACATTAAACATTTCAAATATATTTTTTTAAGATGCAATTGCATCATAAAAATCCATTAATATCATTTTCAACTCTGACAAAATAATATTTTTTCGGAGATATGATTTTTCAAAATGTCAATATTCAATCAATATTGAATTCACAGAATGCTGTAATTGAAAATTAACGTCTGTATTTATATCAATGAATGTGATGATCTTTGTTCATATATGTTCACTACTGATAAGAGACATGTCATATTTATTTCTGGTTCTATTCAAAATTCGTTACAAATTATATAAAATACCTTCCGTTCTAAAAACAAAGTATGATTGAATGCAAAATGACCCGTGAAATATCCTCAGCTATCATAGAATTATGAGGATTATAGGATGTTATAATTTTTGGGTGATAATATAATGCAATTGGATAATCCATATGATGATTATTGCGTAGAATCGATCTGGTGGTTTCGGATTATTAAATGTTGGCACTCCTGTTTTTTTTTAAATTACGCTTTTTTTAATTTAATTCATTTTTTAATGCAGTTCTATCATAAGAATCCATTGATATAATTTTAAACTATAAGAAAACAATACTTTCGGAGATATGATTTGTAAAAGTTCTTCAAAGTTACAAGATACTAATTCATAAAATCATGAATACCTATGGATCTGAAATCAATGTTCAGTTGGTATCAATATATTTAATAATAACTTAAATATCGATGAATTGTATTTAGAATTATGTGAATATATTTGAGAAAATCAAAACAGCATACACTGAGAAATATCTTTAGAAAATGGTCGAACTGGAATCAACAACAGTAACAAGGGATTTGGATCCATACCATCATCGAAGAGTGTTGCGTGTTAATCCTCAAGATGATATAATTGTCTGTGACTATAATTTTAATGATTTTGAAAATTATTATTAATCTTTTATTTAGGTGATTTTTGGTGAAATTGTTCATAACGATAATTTCTAACTCCCGCTGAAGAAAGCATTTCAGTTACATTCTGTATATACGCAGGTCGAAAGAAAACCAACCATTTTCATCAAAACCAGCATATATCCGGATTTCCGATACTTATCGTACGTCTTACGATGGGAAATGCGAAGAATCACGACGTCTCAACTTATTTATTTCACGAGCCTTTGAGGAATTAAGCTATTTCTATGTTAATCCAGCTCTTAATACGTTCACAGGTAACGCCGTAGTGAAAACTAAGACAAAAAGACAATAAAACATTATCTCCGCGATTGTTATTCCCATAAGAACATTATCAAAAGACCTGGAAGTCGGCATAAGGATAAAATAAAGCGTCATGGGACGAAAATATCTCTTATACGTGACAAGAAGGACATAATGTGGAGAGATAACAACACTCCAGTCTTGGTACAACGCTTTTATATGTCTAAACAGTCATATGTACGTATGCTGTGACATTCTTAGATTCATGGTAGAGGCATTGTCGGCAACTAAGAATGTTTGAGTGATGTTGTAGCTTGTACGACATTTCGGTATTAGCCTATGATAATTAGATGTTTAGTTTCGTTTTCGAGACTTTTTATCGGTAACCCAGGTCGATAAATATTTTTGCGCGTATGTTCTGGGGAACATCGCGTTATAGTTTTGCCCAAATGTCTGTAACTTTCGAATTTTTTGTCGAAAATGGTCTCAAACGATTTAGTTCGACTCCCCAATGAAGAATTCGACGTCAAATTTGATTCTGTCCGTCCGGCCGTTGCCACGATAACTTGAGAACGAAAAGAGCTAGCAACTTGAAATTTCCAGGGTGGGTGGCGCATCTCAATACGAAGGACGAGTTCGTTAATGGGCATAATCGACCTAGTGGTTTCAGAGTAATAATTTTGTTTTCAACCAATATAGATCCGATCGAATTGAAACTTGGTGTGTAGTTGTAGAATATAAACCTAAGCACGTTTGTGAAATTTCGTGCAAACCTTATTGCTAGAAAATATTAAAAAAATTATTAAAAAATATTTTTGTTGTCACGATAACTTGAGAACGAAAAGAGATAGCGGCTTGATGTTTTCAGGTTAGGATATGCACCAGAACGCGACATTTCAGTTGGTTTATGAGCATAATCGGCTAAACGGTTTTAGAGTTATAGCCATCTGAAATTTGGTTGTTTTTTGTTCCTCATTAACTCGAAAAATACTAAACCGATTGAATTCAAACATGGTTGTTAGTTGAAGAATGCCAATGCGAAAATTCTTGCGAAATTTCGTGAGGATAGTATTTGTGAAAAATTTTTAAAAAATCATTGAAAATTGAAAAAAAAAATTCTATATATCAGTAACTATTCGTTTGAAATTGCTGAAATTTTGCGAGAGCCTTCATAACCTGACTCTACTGTCAAGTTTCAAGTTTTAACACGATCGGTTGAATATTGTTGGAGATTCGAGCATTCTTGTGTGAGTTCAGTAGATGGGTGACCGTTGCCTCGATAACTTTCGAACGAAAAGAGATAGGGACTTGCAATTTTCAGGGCAGGTTGCGTATCCGAAAGGGAGAGTTAAGTTCGTTTTTGGGCATAATCGGTCGAACGTTTTCCGAGTTATACCCACCTGGAATATTATTTCTTTGATAACTAAAAAAATGAATATTCGATCGAATTGAAGCTTGGTATCTAGTAGTAGAAAATCATCATAAAGACGTATTTAAAATTTTGTAAGAACCGTACCCCTAGAAAATTTGAAAAAAATGACGAAAAAAAAAATTTTAAGAACCGCACCCCTAGAAAATTAAAAAAAAATCACGAAAAAAAAATTGATTCAAGCACTGACCTGAAGTCAGAAGCTTTTGCGCGTATGTTCTATTGTCCATTCTTCGAATTTACCATGGTAAATTCGATTAAGGGTGTCCAATACAGAAGAATGGACAATAGAACATACGCGCAAAGCTTCTGACTTCATGTCAGTGCTTGAACCATTTTTTTTTTTGGTTTCTGTTTTAAGGCAACTGTGGGATAGATGGAACAAAGTAATAGATTCCGTAATAATCATATAACGTACTTCTACGAATATGGGGTTCGCAGTGTTTTGTCCTTTGTAAGTTTACCTCTATCCTAGCACCACTAGTTTTGGTCAGAAAAGTATTTGAAGCGACGGTGGATTAATGTATTTAGGTTTCTAATGTTCTTTATGTGTTCAGAACTTTCAATATTATTAAGTATGTAATAATATGTTTGTATTTATGTTCGTCTATCTATACAGGGTGTCCCAAAAATACCACGCGAAAGTGACACTGGAGATAGATTGGCATTAGGTCTATCAGATAGCATCAACATGACCTCAGTAAAAGTCCGCTGGTTTTCGAGATATCACCACTTTTGTGTATTTTTTAAAAATCTCCAGTTTTCATGGTATATCGATACGGAGCTCGTGTCTAATTGAATCGAGGTCGCTGATTACGAATACGCAATTAGTTTTTCCCTAAGTGGTGTACTTTATGAAAATTTTCACTTAGAGTGAAAAAATGGACGAAAATAGGTCAATTTTGGAAGTTCACACCGCCCAAAAAAATCGGAGTAAGGTGTTGTTGATTTTTGCCGTCATATATGGATCCTTTATCTACTGAATAATCCAAACAGAAAATGTCCAGGCCGTACTATTCGGAAATTATGATTTTTTTCCCAAGGGTCTGTTTTTCGGAAAACTCATTTTGCGGTATTTCCGCGGAAAATTCTCTAATGAAAAATCCGATCATATATTCGTAATCTACGGCCCCGAATTAGTCAATGACGTAATTTGCATCGAAATCGGAGACCAGTCGAATTTTGGCAATTTTTTAATACATTAGCCTTAAAAAAATCCCATTTTCCGAGAAAAATTTTTTGACGCAAAACTATGAAACGGGTACTTATTCTTATAGATTCGAGGCCGTAGATTCCGAATCTACCATCAGATATTCATTACAAAAATTTTCCGAGGAAATATCGCGGAAAGAATTTTCTGGAAAATAGACCCTCGGGAAGAAAATCATAATTTCCGAAGCGTACGACCTGGACATTTATTGTTCGGATGATTCGATAGATAAAGGATCCAAATATGACGTAAAAGAATCAGCAACACCCTACTCCAATTTTTTTGTGTGGTGGAAAGTTCGAAAATTGACCTATTTTCGTCAATTTTATCACTTTAAGTGAAAATTTTCCCAAAGTACGCCACTTAGGGAAAAACTAATTGCATATTCGTGATCAGCGACCTCGATTTAATTAGACACGAGCTCCGTATCGATATACCATGAAAAAAATTTTTTGGGTCGGAATCGGAGGAAAATTCTTCTTTCCCGTATCAAATCTATGGTTTTCACATCTCAATAACCAAATTTTTCCCGATTATTGGTCGGTGGACGACGTTTAGATTTATGTATCTATTTTTTCTGTATCTCTATCCGTTCGGAAAATATTAGGTAATGAGCGAATCCGTCAAACGCCAAAAAGTTTTCTCTAGTACCCAACACATACAAAAATCTACAATTTTCTGATTAGGTCGACGCGGCTTTGGTTATTCACTAAATCGGGCACGCAGATCACGAATCTGTAATTAGATTTTCCGTATCTCGATTAGTTTCGGAGCAATGACGAAAAAAGTCGCAATTTCTGGCTCTACCTCCGGAAAATGGACTAATCAGTCGGATTTTTCGCCATATTACCAAAATTAATCGAGATACGGAAAAACTAATTACAGATTCGGAATCTACGTCCTCGATTTAGTGAATAGCCAAAGCCGTGGCGATCTAATCGGAAAATTCTAGATTTTTGTATGGGTTAGAATCTAGACAAAGGACTCACAGCTCTGGCAATGTGTTAGTTGTTGTATGCATTTTATCAATATTTCACAGGAAATAGGTCATAAATACTTCTACAATGGTTGAAGTATTACAAGATATTTTTCTTGCAATTATCTTTTCGTGGAAACTATTAATTTCAAGGGCGAGACCACCCATGCAAAAATAAACCAGTTAACCCAAAACATTTAAGTTTTACAAGCGAGCTGCTTTGTTTAGAAATACAAATGAGCGCTTCCCAACATGTGAAGTCATGGGACGCAACAGTGGTGATATCTCGAAAACCAGCGGACCTTTACTGAGGTCATGTTGATGCTATCTGATAGACCTAATGCCAATCTATCTCCAGTGTCACTTTCGCGTGGTATTTTTGGGACACCCTGTATATGCATCTAATAAATACATGTAAAAAATATTTGATTTTTTTAAACGATTTATTTGAACACAATGACGGGCCGGGGTTTTTGTGAGTATAGATGGTCTTGAGGCATCCGTTCCACAATGCGCGACGGTCATAACATTAACTATTTTCCAGTACGTATACGCAAACCAGGTGCGCAACCTTTTGGTATGTGGACCGAAGATGTTTTAGTCACGTTATTTATTTCCAAAGAAAATATTACTGGAGGGAAAAATAAAGGTACAGTTAAGGGTGAAGTTATTCGTAATATACCATGCAAAAATTGCGGGAAAACCAAAAAATTAGGAAAAGAACTTAAATTGGTGCTTCCGATGACTATTTAATTGAATGAATAACAATTTAGAAGAATAAATAGAAAACTAGCCTAATAATACTGTGAAGAAGATAAACGAATAAGGAGCTAAGAGCTTTGAAAAAAGGTGGGAAAGCTGTGTGGACAGGGTGTTTGGCGCCCTTGTTAAACTACTAGCGAGTAATTATTCAAACTTTTCTCCGGAATTATTGTTTTCTCATGGTGGGTTTCGCGAAGCTCCTATTAGGTTAACTGTGGATTTAATTCGGCGGTGGCATCAAAGATGAACTGAAAATTGACAAAGAATCACACTGATTTGGCAATTTAAGAGCTGTCAAAGCTTTGTGAAACCCACTGTAAATGTTTGGAATTATATCAATGGATTATTATGATATAACTGCATCATAAATAGGTCTATGACTCACCTCATATAATATGTTGGATTTATATACATCAGCAAATTATAATTAGAGCATTCTATGAGACAATAAAATTATACGATTAATTATTGAAATTTTGAGAAATCAAATCTCTGAAAGTATTAGTTTGTTAGAGTTGATAATGATATCAACGGATTCTTATGATCAAAATTCAGACATTTGGGCAAATTGATAAGCACTCTGTAACGAGGAAGAAAAGCGCCAAGAAGGCTAAAAATCTGGGTACCCAAAGTACAATTCATCGAGTTGTTCGGAAAATGCAGGAAACAAAACAGATAAAACACTAAATAGATAAAGTTTTCAACCAAACAGAAGGAACTCTATCAAATAAGTCAAACTCATCTCAGAATAAGACAACTGAATGTGTAGAATGTTTTGAAAATTTTGAGAGTACTTAACCTAAAGTAGAGTGTATTCATTGCGTCACTTATTTGATATCAGTACCCAAGATGAATGTGCCATGTAACGTTTATTAATATTAGAATATTATTCAAAAATTAAACAAACATTGTGATCAAGACTACTAATTATTCATCATTTAAAGATAAAATAATACAATGCCTACAACGTATACAGAAATGCATATGCTGATTGCTAAGGATTTATGATAATTTATATTATCAAAATGGTTAATAAAATCAGAATTCTTTATCTTTTTCCCTTAGGGCAACTATCCCAGAAGTCAATATATCATCTCACCCATACAGAAGGCCTATCCCTAGCTGTAGGACTTTTTCAATTTGCTCACAACTAAAGAAATTGAACAAATAATATTAAATTATACTTAGTATTTTGTTCATTGATGAGTGTTTGTGTGTGGTTTAAGTAAAAGTTTTGAGAATTTCACGTTATAGTTTAATGTACATATATACAGTGTAGGCTTGTACGTAAGTGTAGAAAAAACAAGTAAACAGTTTGAATGCAAAAATGCGAATGTTCGTCGTCTTCTTTTCTACCTGCAGTAGAGGGTGGTTCGAGACGATCCCTTGTTCTCGGTCGTTTCCGTAATAGAGCCCTATTGGAGATTATGAAGGCGTCGTCCAATTGGTCATCACAACACCGGCCAACTGGGCATCACAGCAGTATACGTAACATAGCGCCCGCCTTGAAACACTCCAGGGTTTCAATAAAAAATGTTATTGGTTGGGAAGTACACAAATTTTAACAACAGGACGTTTCAACTCACTAGTCGCGGTTTTCACGGTTACTGTTCGTGCGACACCATCTGAGCCTTTATAAATTTGTAGAATTCTACCCAGTTTCCATTTGAGTGGTGGAAGGAAGTCTTCTTTGACAAGTACCAGGAGACCAATTTTCAATAGACTTGGGTGGTTTATTTTCCACTTTGTACGGGTTTGCAACTGGGACACGTACTCCTTGCTCCATCGAGACCAAAAGTGTTGAGTGATTTGTTGAACTCTTTGGAACCTCGAAAGTCGATTTTCATTGATATCCATAAGGTTGGGTTCTGGTATTGTAGTCAATCTATCTCCTATCAGAAAATGTGCCGGGGTAAGGGGAGTGGTGTCATTGGGATCGTTGGACATGGGATATAATGGTCGGGAATTCAGACACGCTTCTATTTGACATAATGTGGTAACAAATTCCTCGAAAGTTAAGCAAGCATTACCCATAACGCGCTTCAAGTGATATTTCGTAGACTTAACACCTGCCTCCCAGATACCTCCGAAATGTGGTGCGTTGGGAGTAATAAAATTCCACTGAATACCTTCGTTCGTGAGCGCATCAGTAATATTTTGTGTCGAAAAGTTGAGGAATCTTTTGATTTCATTATTGGCACCCACAAATGTGGTTCCATTGTCCGAATAGATTTCTCGGCATTTACCTCGCCTTGCCATAAAACGACGCAAGGATGCTAGAAAACATTCAGTTGTGAGGTCACTGACAACCTCTAAGTGTATAGCCTTGATCGCAAAACAAATAAACAGCGCAATGTATGCCTTGAAAGTTTTGAAGTTCCTACCTTTTCTGTCACGTAGCTGAAATGGTCCAGCGTAATCTATACCTGTTATGGAAAATGGGCGTGATGGCGTTATTCGCGCTGGGGGTAGGTTGCCCATTATATGTTCTTGAGGTTTTGCCTTACATCGGAAACATCGCATGCACTCGTGTATCACCCTTCTTACTAAATTACGACCAGATAGCGGCCAAAACCTTTCTCTGATCGATGACAATAGTGCTTGGGGTCCAGAATGGAGCAATCTTATGTGCTCTTGGCGTACGATGAGTCGAGTTAAATGGGTGTCTGAAGGAAGAATCATCGGATACTTCTTCGAATAATTAAAGTTTGATTCCTTCAGTCGGCCACCAACACGAATGACCTTATTGGTCTCGTCATAAAATGGACTCAAGTTCAACAATTTACTTTTGTTATGAATCGAGTTTGAGTGAGATAATTTATAGTATTCGTCTTGAAAATGATGTCGTTGTACAATTTGGACGAGAAAGTTTAGGGCATCATCAAGCTCACATGACGAAAGAGTACCTTGTCGCTTAGACATGTCCATGTGTTTGATTTTATAAATAAACCTCAAGAAGTAAGCGAATATACGCTGTAATTTTATTATGGATGAGTGTGACTTTATAATTTCAATAATATGCGGGACAAAGCTATTGGCGGTATTAACTAACACGACAGATTTATCGCGGAGTTCTGGAAGCTCAGAGATCGGCAAAACAGCATAATTTGCTTCATAAGAAGGCCAGTTAGATTCCTCTTGGCTAAGCCAATGAGGACCATGAAACCAAAAGTCGGAGCTTACAAGATTCGTTGGGGACAATCCGCGGGACAGAAGGTCTGCAGGATTATCCTCACTACTCACGTGTTTCCACGATTCTGGTTTTGTTAGACTCTGTATCTGAGCTACCCGGTTAGCTACAAATGTCTTTAATGCATATGGCGGTGTATTGATCCAAGCAATACATATCTTGGAATCACACCAATAAAAAATATTGTTGGGTTCCGGAATGGATAGGCATACTTTATCCATTAATTCCGCAAGTAGAAGTGCTCCAGATAGTTCTAATCTGGGAATTGTAAGAAGTTTCAACGGTGCTACCCGTGTTTTGGCACAGTATAAATTAGACGTGTAATTACCTGCAGAGTCACAACAACGAATGTAGATGCAGGCGCCATATGCAGTTTGAGAGGCATCACAAAATCCATGTACTTCTACAGAAACAGGATTGGAGCCTAAAGCTCGTCGTGGTATTTTAAGGGAGTTCAAATGATGTAGTTGCGATTTGTAAGTGGACCATGCGGTGTGAAGATCGCTAGGAAGAGATTCATCCCAAGATATCTTGAGCTTCCAAATCTCTTGAAGTATGACCTTTGCCTTAATAGTAACGGGAGACAATAGCCCGAGTGGGTCGAATATTTGGGCAGTAGAAGAAAGAATTTGTCTTTTATTAATTTTGAAGTTATGGTGCGAAATGTTTATAGAATATTGCAAAGAGTCATTTTTCGGATTCCAAAGTAATCCGAGTGTTTTACTTTGATCATCGTCCCCTATGCGTAACAAGTTAGGATCGCATCCAGAATTGAAGCCTTCAGCATTAGAAATCCATTTTCTTAATGGAAACCCGTAAGATAGCAAAATGTCAGATATGTTTGTTTTGATATAATTGATTTCCTCAACAGTGTCGGCCCCGGTAAGGAGATCGTCTACGTAAAAGTCATGTAGAATAATATCAGAAATTTTAGGCAAATCATTTTTGTGACGATGTGCAATTTCTTGTAGAGATCTTATCGCGAGAAATGACGAAGAGGCTAATCCATATGTGATGGTTTTCAGTATATAAACTTCAATCTCATTTTCAGGGTTAAAACGCCAAAGTATTTTTTGAAGGTTACATTGTTTCTCGTCTACTAATATCTGGCGGTACATTTTTGTGATATCCGCACTCAAAACATAATTATGACGTCGAAATCTGAGTAGGATGTAAAATAAATTGTCTTGAATGTTGGGGCCTACCATCATGATGTTGTTGAGAGAGGTACCAGTCGTAGTTTTTGCCGAGCCATCGAACACTACTCGTAATTTCGTAGTTGTCGAATTATCTTTCAAAACGCAGTGATGGGGAAGAAAGAAGCCTGAATTGTCGCTCTGATCTTCCGCTAGAGTCATGTGACCTAGTTGTAAGTATTCATTTATGAAATGATGATATTGTACTTTCAACTCAGGATTTTTCGCTAGTTTTCTTTCCATGTTAAGGAATCGATTGGTTGCGCTATTCCGAGAATCCCCGAGTGTCGACAGTTGTTCTTTCAAAGGGATGGTAACGATAAAACGACCATCAGCGTTTCGGCGTATCGTATTCTTAAAATGATCTTCGCAGTACCTTTCTTCTTGAGACGAAAACTGTGTCTTAGGGTACTCCTCCAGTTCCCAGAATTTGGCAATCTGGTTTTCCAACGTATTTGTTGTGATAGCGCAGTGATGTGTTGCGTAATTTTGAACTTTCACGTTTGACGGACCCGATACCAACCAACCTAATTTGGTTTTTTGCAAGACAGGAAGACCGTCGCCTAATTTAACTAGACCGATACTTAAAAGGTCCCAAAATGTGTCCGCTCCTATCAATAAATCTATAGGCGCCGGTTTGTCAAAGTTGGGGTCTGCTAAAGTGAGATTTCTTGGAATGTTCAACCTCATAGAGTCCAGAGGTAGAGTCGGCAGGTAATCAGTAATGCGTGGAAGAATGATACACGAAATAGTTTTTTCGAAATCATTTATGTTTGATTTGAATTTTAAAGGAACATAAAATTGTACTTTGTTGTGCATCTGATTCACGCCATTTATTGAAATGTCTATGGAATGTTTTTTCAATTTTAGAATGTTCGACAGTTTTTCCGAAATGAAATTGACCTGGCTGCCGTTATCAAGTAATACTCTGCACTGATGGGCCTTTTTTGTACTGTCGTAAACTGTAATAACTGCTGTGGAGAGTAATATATGTGAAGGGCTAGAGAAGCTGTTTGTAAAGGTGTGCTGGGAAGAACCACTTGGCGTGTGTGTTTTGTCCACGTTATGTGAAACGCAGCCATTAGAGGGAGCACTCGGATTATTGACACCGCTATTTAATGTGGCGCTTTCGTTCAATTGAAGGTGAAGCATGGTATGGTGTATTTTGCCGCACCGTTTGCATCCTGCCGATCGGCAGTCATTTGTGCGATGATTGGGCATTAGACAGTTTATACATAACCTCAATCGCTTCGCGGTATTCAACCTTTCTGTTGCTGATAATTTATTGAAATCTGAGCATGAGTACACCCTATGATTGCTTTTACATAATACGCATACGTTTGTGTTTGGGGTAGTCGCGAACGATTTGGAATGTCTCGTTGGTTGTGTAGATGTGCGATTTTTATATTTTTCCCCATCTAAGCTTGTCAATATGCGACAACGTTCCTTCAAAAATTGTAAAAGATTCTCGATTGTTGGAATATTTTGTGCGTCAGATCGAGATTCCCATTCACGTTTTGTGATGCTGTCAAATTTAGTTGTAACAAGATGAATGATTAGATCATCCCAGTGATCGGTAGGACGCTCCAAAACTTTCAATGCATTCAGATTTTTCTCAATACCGTCTAATATAAAACTTAACCCTTTGTAAGATTCTTCTCTTTGTGTAGGAAGTTCAAAAAGTGCCTTAACATGCAATTTGATCAGTGCCTGTTTGTCTTCAAACCGATCTTCGAGCAATTTCCAGGCGATTTCATAATTATTGTCACATACTTGTAAGGATTTAATTTTGTCTGCGGCGTTACCTTGTAAAGAAAGACGTAGGTAATGAAATTTTTGTACCTTTGACATTGCAGCGTTTTCATGAATGATAGATCTGAAGCTATCTCTAAAAAATAGCCACTGATGAAGATCCCCATCAAAGGTGGGTAGGTTAATTTGTGGCAAGCGAATATTGAATAGATTTGTGTCGTTATTGCACGATTGCTGTGAATTGTTCGAAATATGGCTTTTCTCCTTTGAAAGGATGAATTTTTTGGCGGCAGAGGTAATTGCGTAGAATTCATCTTCGAAATTTTGCCGTTCCAGAAAATGTATTGTTAAGTAATTTGCATCGAAATCATTGTCCTCAGTTTCGATGACAAGTTGAGCGCGATTAAACTCTTCAAGAAGTTCTTCGGCCTTTCCAAGCCGAGTTTGCAAATCGCTGATACTAAAATTATCCGAGTTTTTCACCGATTCGAAATAATTTCTGAACCGGGTTAATGCGCCCTTCACGAAAGTACGTTTGACCTTATTAGCGTTGGCCATATTGCGTGGAATTTTGAGGCGTTAAGTCAGTAAATAATTTTAAATTCACAGTGCGTTAATTGGATATTATTTGTGATGTTGGAAGTTGAACAATAGTTAATTAAATGTCAAATGAATTGTGTAGTTAATAAAATGTCAAATGAATTGTGTACCAAAGGGAATGGGGGTAAAGGAAGGCACTAAACTGTGTTTTGTTTGAATGTGTAGGTATTCGTGTGAAATATTCAGCCTCTCAGGTTGGTGTGTTGTATTCCCTCGTGGTAGAATTCAGGATAGGTTGTGTCTTTTCCGTGTTGTGGAACTGTAGAATGAGGTTTCATCCGTTTCGAAGGACCAAATGTTTGTGTGTGGTTTAAGTAAAAGTTTTGAGAATTTCACGTTATAGTTTAATGTACATATATACAGTGTACGCTTGTACGTAAGTGTAGAAAAAACAAGTAAACAGTTTGAATGCAAAAATGCGAATGTTCGTCGTCTTCTTTTCTACCTGCAGTAGAGGGTGGTTCGAGACGATCCCTTGTTCTCGGTCGTTTCCGTAATAGAGCCCTATTGGAGATTATGAAGGCGTCGTCCAATTGGTCATCACAACACCGGCCAACTGGGCATCACAGCAGTATACGTAACAATGAGTGAAGAAGCTAACACTAAAGCATAATATAATTAAATGCTTATCATCTGTATTTCAAGAGCCCATTTCAAAAAGGTGTGCAACTATTCCTCATTTACCCTAATTTGTACATTCTTACTCTATGCATCGAAAAATTCCAATTTCACTTCTTACAGTTTGCTTTTAATTCTACATTCATAAGTAAGATTTCAATCCAATTTAGGAATAACAGGCTATACCGTTGTTGCAATACAAAAGGGTATAGTAACTTACACATTGATCTGGCCTTAGAATGACGTAAACAAGGACAATACTACTCTACGACAAGGTGATTGTAGATTAAATTTAGGTTTTAATACTAGAATATAAATAAGAACATAGGAAAATGACTAAAAATGTTAATTTTTGAAGTACCTTGTCATGGAAACCGGTACGTTTCTGCCCCGAATGACACTTGACGTTTCCTCCTTGGGAAACACTGGGGCTAGCCAGGATCACGAAGTAATAATTCTGGTTGGTAAAACACGATTAAAATTTCTCTGTGTGTCTTCTATGTAGTATATGTTCTCTTCACTTCAATGCCAGCATCAAACAATCTTACAGATTTATGCCAGGACAGATTTGGAGTTTTACGAGATAACAAAATTGATTGGACCAAATAAGGAATATCTAATGGAATATTCATGATCAGAAAATGAAAATAATCTTCAATTTCCATAAAAAAATACTTCCTGGGAAGCATATTCATATTAAATAACAACCTCATGAATGCTCATCAGCTATTCCTCAAAGAGAATGTGCATTACTCGTGGTTACATGCTGTAACTGGATTCTTGGAAATTCTTGAATGAAAACCTCGTCCTCCAAATCCGAAAAAATGTATGAATATAAAACGTGCAGATGAATGGAAGAGAGAAAGTTACATAACCATGAATAGAAGAAGAAATAACCGATTTGAAAAAATCAGATAGTACACGCCACCTGGGCGTGAACCTCCAGCCATCGACGTTGCCAGAAGACGCCCGTAGTTGCATAATCCGATCCAGAACGACCTTGCGAAAGTAAAATCAAGGAAGCGATATAGATATTCGTTCGATTCCGCCGCAGAAACGCCCAGAATCTACGCAGTACGCTCATTATAAGCCAAACCATCTCCTTAAATTCGTTCTGGAGATCTAGTTTCGTATAAAAAAAGTTTAATCAATACTCGAATAGGCAATTAAAACGAGAAAGTGATACACTTACGTCAGAAGTAATCGTCAATAGATTTATATGCTCTTCTTCGGGTGCGGCTATTTGAGAAACATCGGGTCTTAATTGGCAAAACTGTATAATTGTGCTATGAAATGGCCTATTGAGGTTGTGCTGGTTCACAAAAATGAGCGCTAGAAAGAGCTATTACGTAATGGTACAAGTTACTGTCGACACTTTTTTAAATTTTTTTCGATAAAAAATATATAATTATCTTCTCATTCTTCATTTCACAGTTTGTTTAGATTTATAGCGCTACATCGAATGAATTTTTAATATTAGAAGCTTCATCAATGTATGAGCTTCGTGAGTTGCCATCATTCGAGATGGGATATACCTGATTATATGCTGTTTTCTGCATCAGTTGGTTTTAAAACCAGTTAGGCGCGTTTGTTTCCCTGAATAGAATACCAATATTAATTTTCCCAAATGTCTGTAATTTTCCATTTTCTACTGAAAATGGCATCAAACTATTATAGTTTCGACTCAGTAACGGATTCTGTCCGGCCGTTCAGACTTCAGCAAGATAACTCTCGAACGAAAAGTTTAATAGTTCGAAAAATCATGTTCTGAGTTAACGGTAGTTGATTGAAAAATACCGACACGAAGGCTTAGGCTAGATTTTGTTAGAATTGTACGACTAGCAAATTTATTCCTATTGTAAAAGGAAATATTGATTTATATTTTGTACCTGATATACTCTTGTTAACATTTGTGTTGAATTTTGATTTCAATTTATTTGATTTATTCAAATTTATGTACCTTATATTTTTTCACTCAAATTTATGTTTGTTTTGAAAAAACCTAATGCCAATCGAACAATTCGATGGTAAAAAACACCCTGGCCTGGATTCGTGCCTCGTACACATCTATCCGCCCGTGGCACCGTCCAAATATATTTGACTGCGGGCAAAGAATGCCGTGCCACTCTAACGATTATGAGATAAAGTACGATTCTGATCACTGTATGTATATGTAGCGTTATGTTGCTAAATTAGTGTGATTCTTTGGCAATTTCCAGTACATCTTTGATGCAACCACCTAATTAAATCCACAATTAAGCTAATCTAAGCTACGTGAAACCCTTAATGAGAAACCAAATTTTCGGAGTAATGATTTGTCAAAGTTTGAATAATTACTCGCTAGTAGTTTGGCAAGAGCGCCAAATTCCCTGTACTCAGAGCTTTCCAGATGGCAACATGGCAATGTTGCTATTTGCTATAACAGAATTGGTCTGATTGTTTACTGTGTTACGGAGGACAGGCCATCGGTACCGTGGTAAACAATATACAGGGTGAGTCTTTGACCACTGCATTAATTTTAACCAAAGATTCCTCTCATCAAATGAAACACTTTTTTCATTTAACATTTTTCCAAATTCAGCTCAGGTAAAACGATACAGGCTGTTGAAATTAAGAAAAAAAATCAGTTTTTATTCTGTAGGTTTGACATCCTTTTTTCGAATAAAATGAATGTGGGCGTAAAGTTTCCTATAACTATGATACATAATTTCCAAATATTAGTTATTTTCTACTTCTACTGGTTTTCTAGTTATGGACTCGTGGATTCATAAAACTAAACGGAATTTGCATAAAGAAAGCATATAAAGTTTTGCTTGAGTCATTTCAAGAATATTCCATCGTTTTAAAACATTATATTATTCTTCATCATTTCTCCTTAAACGCACCGTTTTCGAGATATTCTTCATTGAATGTTTTAAAATGGAAAACTCCAGAAATTTCACTACTTATATGGATCCGTCTCTGAGCGTTGGAATCCCGAATCAAGCTGTAAACCACGATGCCATGCCTTATTCTCGTCCGTCAACAATGTCATAGATAATTTATATGCGGGAGTGTATTAGCACATTGTGAAATCTTTAAACGCTTGTAACTTTTTACCTGAGCCGAATCTGGAAAAATGGTCAATGAAAAAAGTGTTTCATTTGATGAGAGGAATCTTTGGTTAAAATTAATGCAGTGGTCAAAGACTCACCCTGTACATTCGCCCCCCGGATAGAACACAGGCACGCAACCACCGGACGCTCCGAATTCCCTCCGACCTACCTTGACATAACCATGCCGTGACGACGGCCAACAATTCGAGGTATCGCCCGCGGAATCCGTGCATTTCGGCGGCAAAAAACACCCCGGCCGGGACTCGTGCCTCGTGCACATCCGTACGCCCGTTGCACCGTCCAAATACATTTGACTGCGGGCAAAGAAAGCCGTGCCACTCTAACGATTATGCGATAAAGTATGATTCCGATCACTGTAATAATGACATCTCTTATATAGAGCTCATTCCACGTGCCTTTGACGAGAAATCCGTAGGCGGCCCTGCATACACGCCTTTCACTCTTGCCTTTTTGAGAAATAGCGCTAACGACAGAGATAAAGATAAAGTTTGTTCACGCTGCTTTTCTGAGTTATGATCCGTCCGATCTGGATCGGGTCTGACTTTAGGTTGGCATTCGAGGTGGAATCGGGCAATGGATATAGTTTCTTTTTTATTGCCGGTCTGAATAGATCGATACGTTGATGGGCTGAATGGTTATGATTTAAGAGTATCTTTTATAATGTGGATCACCATCGATGAATGAGGAAACGGACCTGAGTTTCATTGAACCGTTATGAGAAATGAAAGCTCTGTTATTTTGATATTATGTCTTGGGTACTTAAATAATATAATAGAAAAAATTATGATTCGTTCACTCAATCGATTGCTGAAGATATTTTTCCTACGAGCGTGCGCAAAGTAGAACTTTGCCGCGCGCATTTCGGTTCCTAAAGTTACGCTTTTCCGCATCGTGCGGAACAGATATTTTGCGGCACGGAAATGTCAAACTGATCAAAATGTTGTTGAAATTTTCAAAATATTTCAGAAACGAGTGATTATTTTATGCAATGTGAGACTTTTGCAGGTGTATTAAACTCCACTTTTCAATTATTCTTCCCGCTATTTGCATTACAGCTTGAACAAATAGATATTCATGATAAATTCTCAGGAACAATTTTATCAAGATACAAGACACATAATTATGTCAGAGATTCTCTCAGATTGTATAATACCTCCAGCTTTCCTCTCCTACACAAACGTTCTAAATACTGTTCAAATCAACAGTTCTTGTAGTGATCTTCCATATTGCAGGTCGCTAATAAAACGAGTTGGAGTTTATTACAAGCAAAACCTAAAGTCAACTATGAAGCAGAATTTTGAAAACTGGTATCACAGTAAAGGGACAACAAGCCTCGAGGAGGAGGTATTGCTAGCATACTTTTTAAATTTGAAGAAGAAATTTCCGCCAAGAAGTCAGGAGCTTTTGCGCGTATGTTCTATTGTCCATTCTCCTGTATTGGACACTTTTAATCGAATTTACCATGGTGAATTCTATTGTCTATTCTCCTGTATTGGACAGCCTTAATCGAATTCACCAAATTCGATTAAGAGTGTCTCATACAGGAGAACAGACAATAGAATTCACCATGGTAAATTCGATTAAGAGAGTGTCCAATACAGAAGAACGAACAATATAATTCACCATGGTAAATTCGATTAAGAGTGTCCAATACAGGAGGATGGACAATAGAACATACGCGCAAAAGCTCCTGACTTCACGTCAGTGCTTGAACCAATTTTTCTCTTTCGGACATATCCAGAATATTTTTCCTTCCTTTTTTCTTTTATAATAGCCCTCGTTCTTTACGCTTTTCTTCTTCGTATAATTCAGGATCATTTTTTCGGGCTTCATGAAGTCTTCTCATAGATTTTCGTTTTTTTTTCTTCTGTTCTTCATGAGATGCAGTAACTTTTTCTTATTTTTTTTAATAATGTTAGAATTCATGTCCTGAAAGGAGGAACAGAATATTATTATCACATCCGTGAAGAGTACCTCACCTCCGTGAATTACTATATTCACGGAGGTGAGAAATTTTACTTTTTTATAGAATATCTCATTTAAAGAAAAAGGCTTCAAAACAATATTTTAACTCATTAAATAACTTTCGTAATTAAGTATATTCAGATAACAAATAATTGAATAAAATAATCTCCTACCTTACAATTCATCTTCACGGAAGTGAGAATCCCAAATTTCCCATACACGTCTTTATCACTTGGGTAAGAATTTAACCAATAAGTTACACTTTGAAGTTCAAATCTCAAGTGGTCAGTATTACCTGCGTATCAACCGATATTCCAGGCGGTCCACGATGAAGATACCTTCATCTTGCGATTAAAGAGTCAAATTACAATGTCGCTTCACGGAGGTGATAGATAATGCAGGAACAGCGACTAATATAAGTATAATTCGAACACCGATAATTTTTTTATTGAGATTTTATCATGTCAACATTATTTAGTTTATTGTGTATAATGAACTAGAAATACGCTGTGCCAGAATTCCATTAATGCTAATTTTATGTTTAGGACAATGCGATAACTAAGAGGAACAGTCACGGAGGTGAGGTTTTCAATTCTTCTGGAAAGAAAACTAGCGTTGAAAATTAAAATTTTTGAAATTTTGCAATTTTTATTCTTTATAGTGATAGTTACATTTCAAAAGGATATAATATAGAGAATTAAACGATTAAACCAGTTTTATGTAGCAGAAAACTGTCATGAACACCAAAGTGGAACATTTCGTGAGAACTACCCAAGACTTGGAATGCGATTTATTTATAATATTTCTAATATCACGAGCCGCCACTGGTTCCCTTTTAGCCATAAGATTCAAAAACTCTTCTTCCCATGACGAACCATTTCAAATCCTATCAGGTTCAAATAAGAGACCTACGCCTCAATTAATATTAATAAATACAAACCGGACAAATTATTACATTATTATCCAACGACGTAAATTAAGCGCCTCTTCCATCCACAAAGCGGCCGGTATATTGGTCAAAGTTCACACCTCATCTGTGTACACGAATACGGGACATCTGCTGCGCCGCCGAACAAAAAAGCTACGGCACAAGTGAGGTGTCCACGTGCCGTGTAATTATTCAAATCCATTTATTGATGAAGCTACGGCGACACTTTGAATAATTATGGACGGATTGCATTGTGTTAGCTTACGAAGATTTATTGGCCATTGTGATGGGATAGAAAGGTCTGGCGTATATTTATAATTCGCTTTTTTGTCCGAAAATTGGAACGAAAAGTTCTCCACATGAGGAATTTAAGAGTTTGATGGTTCTGGGATGTCGTCGCAAGATTAATTCATGTAGGGTATAGGAATATACAGGGTGTCCCAAGTTCGAGTGCCTATTAGACGTTTTTGGAGAACTGGACATATTTGAAATCTGAAAATTGCTATTATGATATCGCTTGGAATTCTCTACAGACCTAAAATATTTTCCAAGCCCAATTACTTCCGGTAGTACAGGGAGTGAAAATGAATTTGAGGAAAACATTTTTTTTTCAACTTTTGCACTCCTGGTATGTTCAAGTATTCAATGCTGAATACATTTCTGTTAAAACCATTGTATTCATTCGAATAGTTTTCAAAATTTTTTAATTTAGGAGCATAATCAGGTTAGAAAACTATCATTATTTCTGAGTGCAGAATCCAACGCAATCATAAAAAAAAGAGTTCTGATTTGAAAAACAGGAGTTTTGGCCAATTTTTTATCATAATTTTCGACACAAAATTTGAAACACCCTGTGATGATATTTCTGAAATTCAAAAGATGCATGACCTTTCCACATTCTTCCTCTTCGATGTTCTAAAAACGGTTCACGCTCAGGATGTTTAAAACAAGAATAATGAACATAATACTGACTAAACATATTTGACTTTTATTCCGGTTTTTTTTCGATATTTTGAAAACCATTCGAATGAACACAATGGTTTTAACAGAAATGTATTCAGCATTGAATACTTGATCATACCAGGAATGCAAAACTTGAAAAAAAAAATATTTCATCAAATTATTTTCACTCTCTGTATAACCGGAAGTGATCGGGCTCTGAAAATATCTCTGTAGAGAATTTCAAGCAATATCATAATCCCAATTTTCAGATTTCAAATATGTCCAGTTCTCCTGAAACGTCTAATAGGTACTTGAGCTTGGGACACCCTGTATACATGCTGTATCACGTTTTTAGTTCACCGCAAGATAATGGAAATTTGACTGTTGGTTCGTATCGAGTCAATTGGAATTTATATTTTCAATATGATTTCGTTTTGTCAACTCCTGATTTTCAATTCTGCTCGCCCGGGGTTTTGGCGCGCTTGATCCTCGGAACAGAGTGCATATCAATTTGCCCAAATGTCCGCAATTTTCGTATTTGGATGAAAATGGACGATTTTGGTTCGACTCACTGATCAAGAATCCGTAGTCAAAATCGATTCTGTCGGGTCGGAATGAGCTAGACAGTTGAAATTTTCAGACTAGATTTGGGAGATAATATCTTGGTTAACTTCGTTATTTGGCAAAAATTGTTTCGGAGTAACGAAAAAAAAAATTTTTTTTTTACTACAAATTTCAAATTAAATTCTTTCAAGATGCAGTTTTATCATAAGAATCCATTGATATAATTTCTAACTCCAACAAGCTAATAATTTCGAAGATATGATTCTTCAAAATTTCTATAATAAATCTTAATTCTATGATTTCATAGAATGCTGTAAACGAAAATTAATCGTATTTATATCTATGAATGTCATGATCTCTGTTCATACATGATATCGATAAGAGTCATATTCATTTCCGGTTCTATTCAAAATTCGTTACTCATGATATAAAATACTACCTGTTCTAGAAAACAAAGTATGATTGAATGCAAAATGACCAATGAAATAACCTCACCTATCGTGGAATTATGAGGATTATAGGATATTATAATTTTTGGGAGATGACATAATGTCCTTGGATAATCCATATGATGATGGAAATATCGTCCGTATCTATGAATTTCATGATCTGTGTAAATACATGAAATTCCCAAATTATACTATCGGAATGAAGAAAATGCTAGATAAACTGCAAGGTATTTTAATAACAATCATCCAGAAAGAAATATAAGTCACCAATATTTTAAGCATTTCATGAATTAAGTCAAAACTGTTAGTTTGGGCGATTCAACTGTCTGTTCAACATTACCATTTGACGGTTAGTTCAACTATTACATTATTTCGTAAATAATATACCGATTTTGAAAATTTCAACTGAGTTGTGTACAGAACATAAACAACTTCCATACTTAGCAACATTCGACATTTCTTCTCTATTCAAAAAATGTTGGGAGTTGATGCCACCTCTTGGGGGTGGTTTTTTCGGAACAAGCTCATGATGGAAATTCGTCCCCCTCAAAACAGAAGAGTTCTGCAGGGTAGGCGACAAATTTTCGTTGGGGCACCATGTATAAAGTTGAAGTGTATATCAAGTAAACGACGTATGTTTTCTTGTTTTTTCAATTTATTCATTTTGTGTATTTCTATCATTTTATCTGGTTCATTGTACGATGTTTTGGAACATTTTGATATTTCAGAGATATACGATATCAACTCCTACATTTCCAGATCTACTCTACCCCCCTCTCTGGGGATGGCTGCGGACTTCATCTCCACACTGCAATAAGTAAAAACAATTTTGCGAGGTTATGAAACTAACGGGACTAGAACTTGCAACCTCTGGCGTTGTAGCCAACATATCTGTCCACCAAGCCGTCGAAGGCGACTATGAAAAACTTCTCTTAAATATACGGATAATTAGTATTCAAATTATTTCACAGGAAAGGTGAATCAACAGATATACTGACCAGTTGGCAATATAATTATGTGAAGAGTTATTTTAATAATCATATTACATTTCTCCTTGGATGATTTCACGCAGAATCTTCTGAGAAAACACTTCAGCCCGCTTATTTACGATTTGAAGAAAACTTTTTTCATACGCCAACTGTTACCCATTACCTTTCAACAGTCTCATATACTTCTCTGCATATATTATACCCCCGTAACGACGAAAGGACTATATTTTCATCCTTAATGGGCAGACCGTAGACTTCCGAGACATCTGGTTAACATAATTGGTCTGCGAGACCATTTTTGCTACAATAAAATTGGATGAAGTAGGTTGACAAGTTAAAAACAGGAAATAATTACCCATGCACCATAGATCTTCTGTGCTGAGCAGTCTTATTAACTTTTCTATTAGTCTGTACGTTGTGAGTACTTATATGGTGCATCGGATGCTGAAACTGGTTGACAGTTTCCTGTCATCGTGACCTGATTTCTTTGGCAATAGGCATGTGTTTTGTTACGGCAGTGGAACGAAGCTCAAGATCAATGGAAATTGGTGTATATCGAATAGGTAGATACAGGGTGAGTCTTTGACCACTGCATTAATTTTAACCAAAGATTCCTCTCATCAAATGAAACACTTTTTTCATTTAACATTTTTCCAAATTCAGCTCAGGTAAAAAGATACAGGCTGTTGAAATTTTGAAAAAAAAACAGATATTATTTTGTAGCTTCGACATCCTTTTTTCGAATAAAATGAATGTTGGCGTAAAGTTTCCTATAACTATGATACATATTTTCCAAATATTAGTTATTTTCTACTTCTACTGGTTTTCTAGTTATGGACTCGTGGATTCATAAAACTAAACGGAATTAGCATAAAGAAAGCATATAAAGTTTTTCTTGAGTCATTTCAAGAATATTCCATCGTTTTAGAACATTATATTAATCTTCATCATTTCTCCTTAAACGCACCGTTTTCGTGATATTCTTCATTGAATGTTCTAAAATGGAAAACTCCAGAAATTTCACTACTTTTATGGATCCGTCCTTGAGCGTTGGAATCCCGAATCAAGCTGTAAACCACGTTACCATGCCTTATTCTCGTCCGCCAACAATGTCATAGATAATTTATATGCGGGAGTGTATTAGCACACTGTGAAATCTTTAAACGCTTGTAACTTTTCACCTGAGCCGAATCTGGAAAAATGGTAAATGAAAAAAGTGTTTCATTTGATGAGAGGAATATTTGGTTAAAATTAATGCAGTGGTCAAAGACTCACCCTGTATATTAAGATGTCTATAAGTTGTTGTGTGCACTGATTCTATTTTGTTTTACCGTTTTCGGGATATGGATAAAAATTCATTTTTTTCCCGTAGGTGGCACTATTTAGAAATTACAAAAGAGTAATTTCCATTGTGATATGATTTATTTCAAACGTCTATTCCTCAGACGGCAGTTTTACTCAACTTTTCCTTTATTAGCGAATAAGGCACTCATATCTGCCAATATTCATCAGCAGTTTATATTTGGGGATACATTTTGCAGATTTTGTATTTATAAACAAATATTCGCCATAATCCACGTGGATTGACGATTAAAAAGGATGAACACGATTGACATGGTGGCGTCCAAATTGCTCGCGTATTAATCTGTCAACAACAAGGAGTCCTTACATCGTTTTAGACCGTTCAGTTATAGACTGCCATTTTTTATACAATTAAGAATTGCTTGCCTGTCAATACTACTTCTGATTATAGTTAGGAACCTTGTTCCAGTGCGATATTATTTCGTCCAAATAGCTGCAATATTGGAATTTTTATCCGAGAATAATATCAAATTATTCCGTTTGGCGAAATGGCTTAAATGGTTTCTGAGTTACAGTCATCTAAATTTTTTTTTCCAATTAATCTAGAAATACTAATAAGATCAAATTAAATCTTGGTAGTTAGTTGAGAATACCGACACTGAGACTGTTGAATTTCGTGACGACTGTATGACTTGAAAATTAAAAAAATTATTTCGAAAAATACTGTATCTCGGAAACCATCCGTTAGATATCACTGAAATTATACAAATTCCTTCAAAACCCAATTCAATTGCAATTCCTGGATCTTTTTATTTCCTCCTTAACTCAAAAAATATGGAACCAATCTATTTCAAGCATGGTAATTAGTTGTAGAATGCCAACGCGCAAATTTTAACGATATTTCGTGAGGATCGTATCACTAGAAAATTAATTAATCTCAAAAACTATCCACCTGATATCGCTGATATTTTGCGGAAGGCTTCAGAAACTAATATTAAAGCCAATATTCGAATTTAAATACGATCTGATCTATATTGTTGGAGATCTGAGCAGCATTGAGTGAGTTTAGAAGTTGGATGGGTGACCATTGCCACGATAATTCTCAAACGGAAAAATATAGCAATCAAAGTTTTCAGGGTAGGTTGTGCATCCGAATAGGACAGTTATGGCCATTGTTGTGTAATCGACCGAACGGTTTCAGAGTTTTACCCATCTGGAATATTCTTTTCTCAATAACTCTAAAAATATGGATCTGGTCGAATTGAAACTTGGTAAGAAGTTGTAGAATACTGTCGTGAAGAAGTTCGTGAAATAATGTAGGTATCGTAGGACTAGAAAATTCTACAAAAATTATCAAAAACTATTATTAATTTCACGATTACTTGAGAACGCGGACATAGTAATTTTCAATTTTTAAAGTATGTTATGCATTCTGATGTGACATTCGAGTTCATTAAAAGGCATAATCAGCCAAACGGTTTTGGAGTTATATCAATCTGAAATTTGGTTATTTCCTCAATAACTCAAAAAATATTATGTCAATTCAATTCAAACATGGCAGTTAGTTCTAGAATACTGACTAGAATATTTTTGCAGAATTGCGTTTAGATTGTATTACTAGAAATAAAAAAAAATCATTGAAAATCATTGAAAAAAATTCTATATATCAGAAAGCATTCGTCTGATATCGTTGAAATTTTGCGAGAACCTTCAAAACCTAACTGAAGAACCAAGTCGCAAGTTTGAACAAGATCAGATCTCTATTGTTGGAGAGCAGACTTAGGTAAGTACCGATATTTCAAAAGGAATTTAAATCTAATACATAGTTGAATAAATACGACAAGGGTATTTATGCAATAATTCTGGTGCTCTTGTTTTTTTCGTATATTATTAGATTTTTCAAGAATTTCAATTCCGATTGAATACATTATGACAGAATTCAAAATTCTTTGACCTTAGAAGACTCTCTTTTTACTCCTTTAAATTCCTTTAAATGGTAAGAAATGTATTCATATGTTACAAAAGCTGAGAAAACGGTCTATATCGATATTAAATTGAACTAAGTGTGCTCAATACAGGTGAATGGAGAATAGAACATACGCGCAAAAGCTTCTTACTTCACGGCAGTGTTTCTTTCTCATTTGAGGCAAAGAATTACTGATGAATTCGTTTTTTGCAATGTTTACAATGTTATTAATTATCTTTGGAAATGTAAATGGCTTCAAACTATAAATTATAAATATTTCATAACGAATTCACAGCTTTATCAATTACTTCAATACGTAAAGCAAAATAAGGAAGAACGTTGAACAAAAGAATCGAATATCGAATAGATCTCAAATCTCAAATACCTCAAATCTTCAAGTGATATTGAGTACCCTGGTAGTAACAGTCTTGGGTGAGTTCGGTAGCTGGATGGATGACTGCTCTGACCTCACATCAATGATTATTTAAGTAAATAATGACAGTTAAAATTTGCGTTCAGGAAGATTTGCCAATAAATTAATGCTTGAACAACGCCATCAAATGATGGAAATTTGTTTTCATATTCAAATATCAGTGGGTGAAACTTACAGAATTCTTCGTCCATTTTTTGTATAATCCTGCTCCTTCTGACATTCATATCATATGGGTTTATTTCACTATTCTCTTTGTTAATATATTTTTTTTATAATTTTTAAGATTTCAAGAAGGGTCGTTTGGGAAAAGTTAGGCTGTATAATCCAAATGTTATTCACAGTAAATAACAAACTATAAAATGTCACCCCACAAGCAGGCGAGCCGATAAAACTGCCATAAAAACCCTCCAATCAACGATAAAATTAACAGTTCAATCCTTACACGTCCAAACTACGAAGAAACGAGATACCTCTCCAAAACAGGCAGCCTCTGTCAGATATCTTTTCCCTTAAGATGGTACCGCTCAATTCGAGTCTGCTTAATTTTATTATTGCCACCCACTGATTGGAAAACGCAAGATATTTCACCATTGGTTAGTCTGCCTTCCGTGTTATGGTCAGAGCATGAACGCCCGATGGCTGTGAGCAGCATCTTGAATGAGCCTGATGATGTGGACAATTCAATTTAATTATAAGAGGAATGTCTCCTATCCGAACCTTAGTTGGTGAACAGAGAGTTATTCGAACTGATTCCGTGCCTAGAATGTTCATCTAACGATCTGTTGTAACACGGTCTGAAATGGTACAAGTCGATATTATATGGCTTTGGAGAGTCTTTGGTTCATTTCTCTATCTACTGATTCAGGGGGATCTTCGAGGAATTGCACATCGGTAAATCTTGCAGAAACACATTCAGTTCTACAAAAAAATTCCTGGCCATAATTTAGTACTTATTTTGTACTAATTTTGTACCTTATTTCTGGCGCTCTTGTTCCTCGGAACAGAGTGCTTATCAATTTGCCCAAATGTCTTTAATTTTCGAATTTTTGGCTGAAAATGGTCTTAAACGATTTTGTTCGGCTCACTGATCAAGAATCTATGGTCAAAATCGATTCGGTCCGACCGTCCAGCCGTTATCACGAACTCTCGAACAGAATGAGCTAGACAATTGAAATTTTCAGAGTAGGTTCGAGGGATAAATATCTCAGTTAAGTTCGCTATTGGGCAAAATCGGCCTGATGGTTTCGGAGTAACGAAAAAAAAATTTTTTTTACATAACAACTTTTGAATTCAATATTTTCTGAAATGCAGTTTTAACATAAGAATCCAATGATATAATTTTCAATTCTAACAAGCTAATACTTTCGGAGATATGATTTTTCAATATTTCAATAATACATCGTAGTTCTATGTATTCACTGTTTGTGTTCACTATTCATAAATGTCATCTAGCTATTACAGTCATATCGATTCGTAGTTTGAAAAACAAGTATCCGATTCTTGAATTTGTGAACATATACAAGACTGGTTTGAAACCGAATATAATGTTGGCCAGTTGCATATTGAATAATTTACGTTTAAATTCGGTATGATGTTTCAGAAGATTTAGAATTGGATCATTTTAATGATGTAGTTTATGAAGGCAATAGGAAAGAAGAACATAATGGAATCATCAAAACAAATTACTGTTCGTTGACTACTGAGGTTAATATTACATTTTACTTCCTTAAGTAGTAAGACATGTTCCTATATATAATATTTTCATAATGTTGCTAGTTAATATATTTTGAACTATTAAAATAATTTGTTCGTAAGCCTCTACCTACTCAAATATCAGGAATAAATAGACAATCTGCTATGCTTGTCTCCAGCTTGGCTCTTGACATTTCGATGATACTTTCCTTAGGTATTTCGAGTTGTGAAAACTATGCACCTATTGTAAGTTGCAACAACCCATTCCACGAGGTTGAATCATTGCAGATTGCTCATTTAATCTTGATAAATAAAATGACAATTTTGAATCATTGTAAACATACAGGGTGTCCCAAAAATACCACGCGAAAGTGACACTGGAGATAGATTGGCATTAGGTCTATCAGATAGCATCAACATGACCTCAGTAAAAGTCCGCTGGTTTTCGAGATATCACCACTTTTGTGTATTTTTTAAAAATCTCCAGTTTCCGGTCTTTTATCGCCTAGCATTGCTAGAAATTACTTCAAACTCATGTTTTTTTTTACCTAGGCTATCCTGAATAGTTGCTTTAAACAATGAAGTAATAACTTCACCGACAACTAGAACAAAATCCTTCAAAAAATGTCTAACTTGTTGTATTTTTTGCAAAGTTAAAACGTTAACTTAAGTTTGACTGACTGCTGTGAAAAAAAATTATATCAGACTGAATTGACAAATAATCGCAAAAACTGGTCCATTTCATGCCCTTTTCAAAATGATACAAGACTACCAATTTTTTTTAATCAGAACCAGAATTGCTACTTATTAAAAAAAAAAACAAAACCCTTATCGACTATGTCGCTCCCACATTCATTGTTTTGTAACATGGAAACCGGTCCGACTTTCACAGACTAGGGGTCTTCGAATAGTCTAGACCAGGGGTCACCAAATGGCGGACCGCGGTACGGATGCGGATCGCGAACCTTTTTTTGCGGACCATTTTTCCAGAAAACATGTATTCTTGATTAAAAAAATTCAGATAACTTTTCGTTTTATTTACTAATTATAGATATTGGATTTAGATTAACTGCTAGTCAAATTCTTATGCCATCATAATGCTATCAACGACCCGCGACAGATATACAGATTTTGTGAACGGACCTCCAATGAAACTAATTGGTGACCCCTGGGTTAGATACTAGAGAAAACTTTTTGGCGTTTGATGGATTTACTCATTTCCTAATATTTTCCGAACGGATAGAGATACAGAGGAAATAAATACATAAATCTAAACGTCGTCCACCGACCAATAATCGGAGAAAATTCATTTATTTAGATGTGAAAATCATAGATTTGGGAAGGGAAAGAAGAATTTTCCTTCGATTCCGGGTCAAAAATATAAGTGCCGACCCAAAAAATTTTTTTCATGGTATATCGATACGGAGCTCGTGTCTAGTTAAATCGAGGTCGCTGATCACGAATATGCAATTACTATTTCCCTAAGTGGCGCACTTTGGGAAAATTTTCACTTAGAGTGAAAAAATGGACGAAAATAGGTCAATTTTGGAAGTTCACACCGCCCAAAAAAATCGGAGTAAGGTGTTGTTGATTTTTGCCCTCATATATGGATCCTTTATCTACTGAAAAATCCAAACAGAAAATGTCCAGGCCGTACTATTCGGAAATTATGATTTTTTTCCCAAGGGGTTATTTTTCGGAAAATTCATTTCGCGGTATTTCCGCGGAAAATTCTCTAATGAAAAATCCGATCATGTATTCGTAATCTACGGTCCCGAATTAGTAAATGACGTAATTTGCATCGAAATCGGAGACCGGTCGAATTTTGGCAATTTTTTAATACATTAGCCTTAAAAAAATCCCATTTTTCGAGAAAAATTTTTTTACGCAAAACTATGAAACGGGTACTTATTCTTATAGATTCGGGGCCGTAGATTCCGAATCTACCATCAGATATTTATTACAAAAATTTTCCGAGGAAATATCGCGGAAAGAATTTTCCGAAAAATAGACCCTCGGGAAAAAAAATCATAATTTCCGAAGCGTACGACCTGGACATTTATTGTTCGGATGATTCGATAAATAAAGGATCCAAATATGACGTAAAAAATCAGCAACACCCTACTCCGATTTTTTTGGGCGGTGGAAAGTTCCAAAATTGACCTATTTTCGTCAATTTTTCCACTTTAAGTGAAAATTTTCCCAAAGTACGCCCCTTAGGGAAAAACTAATTACATATTCGTGATCAGCGACCTCGATTTAATCAGACACGAGCTCCGTATCGATATACCATGAAAAAAATTTTTTGGTTCGGCACTTAGAAATATTTTTGACCCGGAATCGACGGAAAATTCTTCTTTCCCGTCCGAGACCTATGATTTTCACATCTCGATATCCAAATTTTCCCCGATGATTGGTCGGTGGATGACGTTTAGATTTATGTATCTATTTCTTCTGTATCTCTGTCCGTTCGGAAAATATTAGGTAATGAGCGAATCCGTCAAACGCCAAAAAGTTTTCTCTTGTATCCAATACATACAAAAATCTACAATTTTCCGATTAGATCGACGCGGCTCTGGTTATTCACTAAATCGGGTACGCAGATCACGAATCTGTAATTAGATTTTCCGTATCTCGATTAGTTTCGGAGCAATGACGAAGAAAGTCGCAATTTCTGGCTGTACCTCCGGAAAATGGACTAATCAGTCGGATTTTTCGCCATATTACCAAAATTAATCGAGATACGGAAAAACTATATACAGATTCGGAATCTACGCCCTCGATTTAGTGAATAGCCAAAGCCGTGGCGATCTAATCGGAAAATTCTAGATTTTTGTATGGGTTAGAATCTAGACAAAGGACTCACAGCTCTGGCAATGTGTTAGTTGTTGTATGCATTTTATCAATATTTCACAGGAAATAGGTCATAAATACTTCTACAAGGGTTGAAGTATTACAAGATATTTTACTTGCAATTATCTTTTCGTGGAAAATATTAATTTCAAGGGTGAGACCACCCATGCAAAAATAAACCAGTTAACCCAAAACATTTAAGTTTTACAAGCGAGCTGCATTGTTTAGAAATACAAATGAGCGCTTCCCAACATGTGAAGTCATGGGACGCAACAGTGGTGATATCTCGAAAACCAGCGGACTTTTACTGAGGTCATGTTGATGCTATCTGATAGACCTAATGCCAATCTATCTCCAGTGTCACTTTCGCGTGGTATATTTGGGACACCCTGTATACAGGGTGAGTCTTTGACCACTGCATTAATTTTAACCAAAGATTCCTCTCATCAAATGATACACTTTTTTCATTTAATATTTTTCCAAATTCAGCTCAGGTTAAAAGATACAGGCTGTTGAAATTTTGAAAAAAAATCAGTTTTTATTTTGTAGCTTTGACATCTTTTTTTCGAATAAAATGAATGTTTGCGTAAAGTACCCTAACCCTATGATACATATTTTCCAAATATTAGTTATTTTCTACTTCTACTGGTTTTCTAGTTATGGACTCGTAGATTCATAAAACTAAACGAAATTAGCATAAAGAAATCATATAAAGTTTTTCTTGAGTCATTTCAAGAATATTCCATCGTTTTAGAATATTATATTATTCTTTACCATTATTCCTTAAACGCACCGTTTTCGAGATATTCTTCATTGAATGTTTTAAAATGGAAAACTCCAGAAATTTCACTACTTTTATGGATCCGTCCCTGAGCGTTGGAATCCCGAATCAAGCTGTAAACCACGTTACCATGCCTTATTCTCGTCCGCCAACAATGTCATAGATAATTTATATGCGGGAGTGTATTAGCACATTGTCCAATCTTTAAACGCTTGTAGCTTTTTACCTGAGCCGAATCTGGAAAAATGGTGAATGAAAAAAGTGTTTCATTTGATGAGAGGAATCTTTGGTTAAAATTAATGCAGTGGTCAAAGACTCACCCTGTATATGTCATTTAAAAAAATGGAGAAAAAAAAGGAAACTTTTGAAACAATCAAAATTTCTCAACTTCCTCATCTGTTGTAGAGCAGTATATTTAGAAATGCAATCAAACGTACTCTGAATTTAATTACTCCATTAAATAGCAGTTTCTCGTATTTTCTTTGATTTTCGGATGTCCCTTTCGACGGTTCAGCTAGCAAAGCAGGTTTATGGATTTGGATAAATAATTTTTTTTTCATTTTATAGACATTTTTCAGTGTTTGGGAGAGAAAATCCGGAAATAAATCATTTAGTAATTTAGCAGTATCCTTTAATGATCATGTACTTAAGTTGCAGGAGATAACTGAGTAAGTACTTTCAAGATTGTTTTAATTTCCCATAGAAATATCTCATTATTTGTTACAGGTTTATTTGATGTTAGATTTATATGATATCCTGATCACCGTAGAGAGTTCCTTATCAGCTAAGGAGAAATTAATAGACCCAGTACGTTTTCATCAGAAACTCTTAGAGGACTTTTGCAATATGAATATCGAGTACAATCGAGAAACTTGGGCGTACTCCATTCCATTGTTACCGCAAATGGACATATTTCATAGACTCACAAAACCGTTCTCGATTTCTATTAACTGTCGCCCATTAATAATCCGCAAATAGAGAAAACAATTGCACATATGAACTATCCGAACACACGCTTCAATAATTTTTAGATAAGTAACAAAACACAGACCGCGATTGTACCACCTACACATACCGGATGACATTTCGTGAACCGAACGGCGTAGATTGTTGTCTTGTGCTCTATATGGTAATCTTCTCATTTATCTGGATTCCTCGAAGGAATGGTCTTCAGAGGATTACATTCAAATACACCCAATTAGATGCAATGGAGCAAAATGTCTGTCTGGACATGATGTATATCATTACCATATTTACACACAATCAAACTTATATGGTCACCCAGTATTTTACAGAAACATCTGTCCTTTTGGAATATTCACTTGAACACCAGAGGATATTATTTTCACTGATAAAACGTTAAATCCCCAATAAAAAATAACAAAGCACCAGCTAGCCGTGTGAAAACAACGTTTAACTTAAATCTCTCACAACTGTTACCTGAACAGGAAACTCTAAGAACAAAATAATGTAACACGTCAAATTTGGTGCACAACTTATATCACTTCGTTTGGAGACCAAGTTCTCAGAATTTGCCATGCGGATTGTTCCCGTGGAACGCTATTGGTCTAAGCTAAGAATGTCAGCCAAAGTTTTCACCAATAAGCGTTGGACGCTACCTTGGGAGTACAACCCTATGAGTGCGGAAAAAAGCTCAGATAGAAGGGGTGCATTAGAGGGTGGAACTGGTGTAGTCGAGGGGGTTTGAAGTCGGTATGGAAGTTTGATGGATCCTTTAGACGCTGTAAGGAAGTGGATTCGTGACTTTGTTCCTTCTTCAAAACCAAATCAACGGAATATCACAATGAACAACGATGTGAACTCAATAAAATCAGGCAAACGAAACGATACTGAGGAAATATGCAAAATTATAACCAATAATACTGTGGATCAGTATTTTTTGGCGCGCTTGTTTGCAACAACAGCAAAATATTTATTCATATAAAAGATGATAGAAATTGTTTATTACCATATTTCGTTTCTTTTCCACCTGAAGCACCTTCTAACTTCACCACTTTGTAGTCAAGGAAGGAATTTTAGACACATACTACGAAAGTGCCGGGCTCGATTCCTGGAACGGTCGTAGCTATTCATCAATTTTTTTTTCGTTTTGATCGGGAAAAGAATTTCAAGAAATATTTCTCCCTAAGACCAGAGCGTTGTTGTATCACGAAAGAAGTCCAAGTAATTTTCTTTTTGTGCCTGGGAACAGCATGCACTCATTTCAACCAAATGTCTATAATTTTCGATTTTTTGCCGAAAATGGTCTCAAACGTTTAGTTTTGACTGTGATAAAAATTCGAGATCAAAATCGATTCTGTCCGGCCGTCCGTTGCCACGATAACTTTAGATCAGAAGGAGATAGGGATTTGAAAATTTTCAGGGTAGGTTCCACACGCGAATGCGATGTTTGAATTCGTTTTGGAGTTTTCCCATCTGACATATGGTTTCCGCAATAGCTCTGAAATGCGGATAAAATCGAATTGAAAATATAGAAGTAATAAAGGAGTACGATGTATTATTGGTATTATGAAAAATCATATCTCCGAAAGTATTTGATTGTAATAGAGTTGAATATCATATCAATGGTTTTTTATGAAAAAATTGAATTCGAAATTTGTAATGTCAAAAAAATTTTTTTTCTTTACTCCGAAACCATTCGCTCCATTTTGCCCAATAACGAAATTAACCGAGATATTTATCTTCCAAATCTACTCTGAAAATTTCAACTGTCTAGCTCATTCCGTTCGAGATATATCGTGTTAACGGACGTCCGGCCGGACAGAATCGATTTCGACCATGGACCATTCGACCAGTGAGTCGAACCAAGTCGTTTCATTTTCAGCCAAAAGTTCGAAAATTACAGACATTTAGGCAAATTGACAAGAACCCTGTTACGAGGAACAAGAGCGCCTGTTAGGTCCGAATCACTGAAGGAAAAAGATAGGAACTGCAATTTCAAGGGTAGGTTCCGTATCCGAAAGTGACGGGGAAGTTCGTAATGAATATAATCACCCAAACGATTTCAGAGCTATACCCGTCTGAAATTTTTTTAAACAAAAACATCCAAGTGGCATTTTATTTTTTTCAATATTTTTGAAAATACATATATGATCGAATTGAAATCTATTACCCGGTTGAAAAATACGGCTTGAAGGTTCTACAGTATTTCTTGAGGGTCTGTCAGGCTTGAAAAGACTGAACAATATGCACGCAAACACTTCTAACTTCACGCAGAGTTATTTTGGAATTTCTTCAGAAGCATGTCTAGAGAGGCTAATAAATATTTAATCTGCCTTTGGATATTTCTATTGAAGATTAGATAAATGGGACAATCTGTGAATTTAGTTAAAAATGTCTTCATCTTCAGCTGCAAGTAAATATCTCAACTCCACTTCCGTTAATATGGTTGCATACAAGAATATTCACAACCAACATCTCATTCATTAAGTACATCCTCAACTCGAATTTGGGCACTCATTATAACTGCAATTATCCCAACCGTAACAAATCAGAGAGATAAAACGAAACCATCAACTTCAGCTCAACGAACCCATCACATCTGCCGTAGTTTCACGAGATGGGCACGTCCCAAAATCTTCTATAATTAAGAAATTATATGTAGACGCCAACTCTGGACATTCCGGAAGTGTAGAATCGTTCTTCATCGGTTCGTTTTCCGTTCATTGCGTCGCATGTCCAAATACGCACCTTGCTCTCTTATCTGCTGCACAGCTCTACTTTCTCACCATTGAAATATAGATGGATCTATAACATATGAGATGCCACTATTTGATGTAAATCGAACCACTTTCTCTGCATGTTACAAGTGCCCGTTGACCATTAACTGAAACTAATGCTGATTTGTGACTTCCATCGTGTATATATTTCAGTTGACGCTCAATGTTGGTACTCTTATTTCTATAATGAGATGGTAGGTTCTAACGTACCGCAGGATTTTCCTATTTTATCGTTGAAGGCCTTGTAGGTCCTGTTAGCTTCAATATTTAACGCTTTCAAAGACAAATCACCAATTTAAATATATTTCCTTTCTTGGAGAGCTTCAACAAGCGCAACTCTTGGGTTCAGAATATGGTTAGTTGTTCTGCGTAGTGATAGGACATCTCGAATGAAAATAATAGAAGCTCACGATAGTTGAAACCTATCGAGAATTCTTGAGAGATTTTCGAAACAAAAAGTATATACATTCGAATGATTTTCTGTAGAGTAACATGAGGACGAGAAAGAAATCTCTGATCAATTCAAAACAAAAGTTGTTGACTCCAGTCGAGAAAGACTCTTCAGACTCCTAGAATATTCGATCGAATGATTTTCTCTCGGGTCAAAACGAGAGGGAAAATTCTGTAGATCTTCAAAGCAAAGATGCGGCATCAATAATTATCATTCTTTTCTTGGCCAGCTTCAATAAGCGCAACTCTTAGGATCCTTCTGGGTAGTTTTGAGAAATCTCGAATGATACTAATCGAACCTTACGATTGTGGAGGCCTCCTGGGAAGTAAGGATCGAGAGATTAACCTCTCGAATAAACATTCGGTTGTTGAAATCTCTCGGGGAGCGACACTTCTATTATTTTCATCATTCGGGTATCATTCGGACATCATTCGAACTGAAGGGATGCTCATAAAAATGGAGCATGGTAAATTGGAGACCAATTGCTCGGATCTAAATTAAATAACTCATAGAAACTTTAATAAGCAACGAAGCGAGAAACCTGGATCACTCGCTCTGACCTAACCGTAAGACATACACTCCACATACGCTCCACAAAAGTTATGGAAGTTCAGAAATTTTGAGACTGTTACAAAAGTTTTCATTTGTTTTCACCAGTTTTTTAATATGAGAAATCTCAATGTTTGTTCACTTATCTAACTCATACATTGCCTTTTCATCCAGTTTCATGGTTTCAGGTGTATTTGAGGTGCAAGATCAGTTCTCACAAAAAGTTGAAAAATAAAGTTCAGTAAAGAGTGTGGCCTCCTTGAACATTAACCACGACTTTGCATACTTTCGATCAGATTGTGGAAATAGCCTTGATCGATTTTTCTCCAGAGCTGCGGTAAAAGCCGTTTGAATTCTTGAAGTGAAAGTGGATTTGATTCATCAGAATCCAAAGGTCATTGTAGCTGATACCAAGTGTTCAATGGGATTGAGGTCTGGCAGCCGAGGGGACAGGGCCAAATGTGGAATATCATGGATTTCCAGAGCTTCATCCATATTTCTCGCACGATGGAATGGCGCATTATCGTCCAAAAATAATGAATTTGGCCCATTAACAGCATGAAGCAAAGAAATAATATTGCCAATGACTTGCTCTATGTAAATCTGCCAATTTATGGTAAAATCAAGTACCTACAGTTCTGTACGTCTATTGTAATAAATGCTTCCACAAACAGTAACTGTACCACCTCTGAACGGTTGAACTACCTGAACCGATCTTCAATTTCTGGGCACCAGAGGATGGGTCCATACCCAATCATGCCGACTGACCAAAAACCGTCCATATCGCGACTCATCGAACAACACGCTAATTGGCCCATTATAATAGTAGTCGCATATGAATGTGAGTTAATGGAATCCTTCTCAAAAGTTGTCGAGAATTTAGATTAACAACTCGAAGTCTTCGAAGAACCGTTTCAATTGAAACCAAAACACCAGTAGCGTTCAAAATGTGCTGTTCCATGATGCAACAAGTACTCAAAGGCTCTCTACGGATAGACACATACTTCATCCGCACTAAGTTCACGTTTAGGTATTATTGCGAAGCAAATTTTCAGATTTTGAATCAAAGTTTATTGTAAGAACGTAAAACAATAAATCGTTCAAAATTCTCAGAAACGGAAACGACAAGAACTTGCCTGAAACTTCAAATGTTATCAAACGTGGAGAAAAACCATTCATTTGTAAGAGTGGAAACATTTGATTCCTCATAAATGAACATTTGGTGGACAAGAATCGGCAACTTTTAAAACAGTCACAAAATTTCTAAACTTCCTTAACTTTTGTGGGGCAGTATATATACACTAGTAAGCGACCAAGTTAGAAACCAGGATTAATCACTAAAATCTAACTAAAAGAATACATGGAGACGGTAATGAGCGACCAAGCGAAGAACCTGGATCAATCTAACCGAAAAAATACATGGAGACTCCAATAAGCGACCAAGCGCGAAACCTAGAATTACATATTTAGATCAATTTGAATGGAATTCAATGAATGACAGTCTCCAATCAACGTTGAAAAACAATGTATAGATTCATTAGGTCCTGCCAAATTTCTTTGTAGGACACTCGCCGTCTTCTCTTCATTATAATTTGCGAGATATTTATAGAGATCAGACTTTACAAGTTGACTTATGCTTTCAGTTGACTCCATTAACAAGTTGCAATGGCTCCAATATCGCAATATCCATTTTAATAATTAGTCAAAAAGGAAAAAAAAAGTGTTAAAGCCCCGTGGGCAGGAGCTCTGGCGCTCTTGTTCAAACTTTGATAATTCATTGAAAGGTTTTTTTCTGGGTTTTCTCCCCCAAACTCTGAAAAATATCTATAAAATAAAATTAATTATTTTGTAATTTGCTTCTGCGTAAGAAACACAAGATATTTGTCAGAAGCAATCAATTGAACAATGTTGCCTAACAAACAACAACGAAACAACATCAACGAAGAAACAACTATATCGTAACGTTTAGGAGTCTAAGTATATCAGACTCCTTCGTCAGACGCTTAATGAAAATCTTTAGAATTATTTTGTTGATAGTTATTTTGTATCCTTTAATGATTATTACTTTTGATAATTCATCTCCGAAATTATTGGTTTCTCAGAGTTGGGAATTATATCAATGGATTTTTATAATAGAACTGATACATAAAAGAAACTAATTTAAAATCAAATTACGAACTTAAACGAGGCATTCATTCATTGAGTTTACTCTAAAAATTATATTATATCAATTGAAACTAGCTAATATTCCAGTTTGGTTTCCACTGAAGATATTCTGAACCCAATTTGATGAACTTACCAAATTATATATTTCCATCTTCATATGGATTATCCAAGGGCATTTAGGGTAGGGGTAATTATAATATGCTATAGCTGGTCATTTTGCATTCAAAAATACTTCATTTATTAGATTATTATAGATCATTGAGAGATAAATTCGACATGTCTGGTATAGGTAAATAAGATTACATGCATGAACAGCGAACACAGACAGATGTCTGAAATTTTTTTTTCTGTTACTCCGAAACCATCGAGATATATATCTCCCAAACCAACTCTGAAAATTTCAACTATCTAACTCATTCCATTATAGAGTTATCGTGTTAACGGACGGCCGGACAGAATCAATTTCCTCGGATTCTTGATCAGTGAGTCGAACTAAATTGTTCAAGACCATTTTTAGTCAAAAAATTTAAAATTACCAAATTGATAAGCACTCTGTTCCGAGGGACAAGAGCACCAAAAAGTACAATTATTCACACTTAGTCGTTGAGCACTGAGATACATATCGTTAATAGAAACCAACCCAACGTTATACAAAAGAACATAGAGTTACTGAACTGAAATTGAAAAAGAAATCAGTCGTAAAAGCTGAATACCAAAAGTATAATTCAGCTACCTGTTCGCAAAGCTTAGGAATCAAAACAGATAGATAAAGTTTTAAATCAAACCGACGAAATTCTTTTAATTAAGTCAGACCCATCTCAAACAAATACAGTTACTGTTGTACTGATTTTGTAAATTTATTGAAATTATGCTACTTTATATATGATTTCAATAGAAATCACCCCTAAATATTAATAATCAGTTTTAATATTAACTTTTATATTGTATTTTGGGAACATACAACTGCAAAAATATAAATAATCTAATCTGAATAATATCTTTCGGTGTTTGGATCATTTATGAACTCTATGTCTGAATAAATTGTCAACCACGGTATGAACAATTTTCAATATTAATTAGAAATCACAGAGCATCACCAAATAAAACCTATAAACAAATCACAGCGATGGCAAATCAGGTAAAATTAAACATAGCTCCAAGCAATACTAGGAAACGGACATACCAATCGTTTCCCCATGAATTATATTTCAATATAACCTCACGCCATCGAATCAGCGCAAATCACATGAACGTGAGTTACAAATCAATACAATTATCATCCGAGTAATGAAGCGCCATTACACTCCCGCCAATTGGCAACCTATTCGCCATTTTTTCCAATCGAATCCTTAATCGAAAATTCTAAAATGTGCACGTATAGTACACCAAAGACTGACGACTTAATGAAGTCGGACGGGAAAGATGAACAGGTCCGCCATAGAAGAGGAGAGAGATGATGCCGCGCAGCACGGTATTCTAGTTAACAAAGCGCGATTCAATTATTATTCAACTCGTAATAACACTGGATGGGACGCTCATTTCATTATTGATTTCATGTTGGTATGTCGCTTTTTATCAAAGCTGAAATCATGAATACGCAAGACGCGGGAGCAGTCATCGAATACGGCAGCGTCCACATAGTTTCATGTTCTCTGAAATAATAACATTTAACAGCTGAATTCCCGAATTTTAATTAACTGCTTCTGAGAGATCACCGACGGAGAGCGCTCTGTGATCGTTCACAGAGGCCACAGATGCTCCGGACAATCTTGTTCTTCGCGATTCCGAGGATGTTTTCGCATGGCGCTCCGCTAGAGAAAAAATCGCAAACAAGACATCATACAACGATATAGCTCCGCGGTTGGAATTAAATTATCGTCTTATGAGAGGTCCGGAGGATGTTAAATGGCGAATTTGGTGGGTTACCCTGATTCGGAGTAACGACGGGGCGATTAAGTATACCGGTCAGGTGGTTGGTTAACGAGGCCCTGATGGTCGGATAGAGTCGAAGAAAAACGTTGGATTCATATTTGGCCGAGACTTGGTTGTGTGAAGAGCATGGTTAGTTTTTTTCACGGGCAGTATTCGCATTAATTTGGGCGTGCTGTACTTTTGGGGATTGTGATTCATTGAGATTTTGTAGGTACTCGGAATTTATACTGGGGTCTGTCAAGGATTGGTTGGAAGTTGTCAATGCCAGTTGAATTTTAACTGGTAATATAATTCGGTATCATTATTTCAAACAGTGATGTATGACCAAAAATATTATTCATCTCGTGTGGTTGTTCCTTTTTGGCATTTTGGTCGAAAGTTTCAAAGTAGGTTTGGGAGATGAGTATCTTTGTTGATTTCACTATTGGGCAAACTCGGAGATGGTTTCGTAGTAACAAAAAAATTATTTTTTACATTACAAATTTCAGACAAAATTATTTTTTAAGATGCAATTTCATTATAGGAATCCATAGATATAATTTTCAACTCTAAAAAGCAAATACTTTTGGAGATATGATTTTTCAAAGTTCCAATAATAACTCCCAATTCTATGATTTCACAGAATGCTGCAGTCGAAAATTAACGTCCGTATTTTATCTATGAGTTTCATGATCTGTGTTCATACATGTCATCTTATCTACCGACTTGAACTATAGAAAGTCTACCGATAAATGAGATATGTCATATTTATTTCTGGTGCTATTCAAAATTGATACCTCCTGTCCTGCATTTGATATAATGCAAAATTACCAATGAAATAACATCAGCTATCGTATAGTTATGAGGATTATATTATATTATAATTTTTGGGTGATAATATAATGCCCTTGGATAATCCACAAGATGATGGAAATATATGCTTTGGTAAGTTAATAAAATTGGGTTCAGAATATCTTCAGTAAAAACAAAACTGGAATATTGGCTAAGTTTCAATTAATATTATGTAATTTTCAGAGTAAATTTGAGGAATGAATATGTCGGATAAATTTGCTATTAGGTAGAATCGGTCTCGAGGTTTCAGATTGGGAATTGTTGGCACTCTTGTTTTTTTTTTTAATGGCACTTTTTTTAATTCAATTTCTTTTATGATGCAGTTAATAATAATCCATCGACATAAGTCCTGACTCTGAGAAACCAAATACTTTCGGAGATAAAATTTGTCAAAGTTTCAACAAGAGAGCCAAAGCCCTGTGGATACGTTATTCCGAAATAACCAATTTTGCCCAAACAAGCTTAGCCGAGATATTTATCTCCGAAACCTACCCTGAAAATTTCAACTATCTAGCTCATTCCGTTCGAGAGTTATCGTGTTAAGGGCTGGACGACTTGACACAATCGATTTTGACCACGGATTCTTAAATCAGTGAGTCGAATAAAAATGTTTAAGCCCATTTTCTGCCAAAAATTCGGAAATTTGAGCAAATTGACAAGCACCAAAAATAAAGTATGACTCTTATATATATTTTTTTGAGCATCTTCTGCTTATTTACAGGCTCCTAAAGATGGCGACAGAAAAGCAATCTTAAATTTTTTCCGTAAAAAAAATACTTACAAGAATGAGATTAAGCAGAAATTATAAGCCAGGGAGAAGGCACCCAAAAAATGTATAGGTGGCGTTCCCCTATGTTTGCAAGGCGAAGAAAAATCCACCCCTTAAATCTTTTTCACGAGAAACTTTTTTCCTTATTCATATTATACCATTTAAAAATTGAAGTTAGATAGCTTGTCATATTCTGAGCATTTAAAATCTCATTTAATTCCCTTTTCATATTCTTATTGAGAAATGGTATGTACAAATAAAAAATCAATATAACAAAAGAAACAATTATAAACAAAATACATATCGTTAATTTTTGCGTTTGTACGTTGTGTTCTTAATGAATGTATGAAAGAAATCTCAGAAGGATTGCAAGAAGCAAAAACAAATAGTAACTGAATCAAACTTAATCAAAACTAATTAGAAGTCATAAGAAAACAACCTCCGCCTAGTAGATAGTTAATAATTCCAGCCTATACGAGTCATGCTACGTACCTGTTGATAAATTATTTTTGTTCTCAAAAACCGTAAATTTCAGCAAGAAATTACAATAGACCATATTCAGTAAAAATGGATCTAGCTATCTAATAATAATGGTATAATATTCATATTCAAATTCACATTCAAAGAAAAATGTTGAATCAAAACGAACTACCCTTTGAACATTGTTATTTGAAATTACAGCGAATCGGGTCTGAAAATATTTTTGAATGCCTCGCTATAGTGAAATAAACAAAGATTAAATAAACAAGGAGTCAATCCTGATCATTTGGTTTAGAAATTAACAAGGAGATCCAAAAATGTTGGAGATGTATGTATTTACAGCACCTGGACCAAAGGTTGTGTGACAATCATATTTCGGTTCATTGGTATGCGCTCAGTGATGGTGAATATGTTTGCGCTCTTTCTAGGTATTTTTTCTAGGATTCTCCAGTGATTAAATTTAAATGTAACAGTGCTATTCCTCACTATGATAAAATCTGTTATACCTGACAGTATTACGCTTGTTAGAGATGCTATTAATGTAAGAGGTGCAAATATTCGTGAATAAACTGTTAAATTCACTTCAGTGTTTCAAACTTGAGAATTCGATTAGAATAAACTGAAGGGGATGACAATTAATTAAGGACTATTCTACAAAGAACTTCTCTGTGGGGATATTGCAAGATCTTGCAAACAGCACTACCGAGAATAGAACCATGGGGAATTTCAATTATCGTCTTTGGTTCTGACACACACAAACCCTACAAAAGTAACTAGACTCTTGTCTACTACAGTAACTGTAGTGAACAAGGGTGTAGTTACCTATGTGGTGTTCATAATAGGTCTACAAAGAACTCAAAATAGAATATGACACACACGACATGAAAGGTCTGATATGTTTAATTCAAGGCACGATTACTCTAAATTGTCTGATGAAATGAGTGTAGTTCATCGAAATAATGATATATGCAGTGATATCAGGGTAAAATTTCTTAGTTTCAACCTTACACATCCTTTAATTGGCTCCGGAAGACAGCTCACCTGAAAAAGAAAAAACGATCAGTACAATTTCACAAGGAGTTGACGTACAGATTTCTATCACTACGATTTTTAAATACACTGATCAACAATTGCTAGGGATCACTTATGAACTTCTCTTCATTTGTATTTTTTTCAGGTTATCTCGTGAATATCTGTACATTATATGTTCTCTAAGGAAAAATTAAGATGTTTTGAGTTGATTATATCAAATTTTTCCTCACTTCATCGGCTCTTGTTCACAAAATCGATTATTATCTGTAGGCTGTTACATGTGGAGTGAAAAGCAATGTGGTATTTGTTATTAAATCTGTTTTTTTCTCTCGTTCAAACACATAAGGTGACAATAATTGAAGAAATGAGAACAATATTAGCTTATCAGTCATGCCGAGAAGACGTTTGGCTCCTGTGCAACTGGACCAAATCATACGGTGGATACAGGAAGGTTTGTCCCAGCGAGAAGTGTCCCGGCGGTTGAATGTTTCGCAAAGTATCGTGAGTCGGGCTTGGAATAGGTTCATCCAAAACGACACAGTAGCTTATGTTCATGGGGGAGGTCGGCAGCGCAGTACAACAGCTGCCCAAGATCGTCTTTTGGTCCTCAATGCTAGGAGAAATCCCACTTACCCGGCGTCGCGGCTCAATAGATCACTGAGAGTTGCAACAGGAGTTCTAATTTCGAACCAGACTGTAAGACGACGATTACATGTTCGTGGTTTGAGAGCACGTAGGAGGGTACAACATCCCCGTTTGAATAGGGAACACCGGGTTCATCGACGGCAATGGGCTGAGGAGCACCGCAATTGGACAGTTGCAGATTGGAGCCGATGTTTATTTACGGATGAGTGTAGATTTCGTTTGGTCAACTCCGATGGACGTATTCTTGCTTGGAGGGAAAGAGGTCGAAGGTATGCAGAACAGTTTATGGTACTCACAACAGCTTTTGGCGGAGGTTCTATATGTGTATGGGGAGGCATTTGTTTGAACCAACGCACAGAGTTGGTTGTTCTGCAGAACACCACAATGACCAGCCAGAGATATCACGATATGATTATTGAACCCATAATTGTTCCGTTTGCGGCTGCCTTGGGCGAGAATTTCATTTTAATTGACGATAATGCCCGTCCACACCGTAGTCGTCTGGTTAATGAAGCGCTAGAAACTCATGCTATTGATAGGATGGACTGGCCAGCTCGCTCTCCAGACATGAATTGCATCGAACATGTCTGGTCTGAGATTTCTAGACAATTGTCAACCTTAGAACAACCGATCAATAACCTGGAGGACCTTTCTAACGCTTTACGGGATATTTGGACGAATTTGCCCCAAAATGTTATAAATCGTTTGATTGAAAGTATGCCTCGTAGGGTAGAATGCTTGAGACGAGCTCGTGGGGGGCCAACTAGGTACTAGCTTAACCGAAACTTCAGCCTTCTTGTGGTGTCATCATAAAATTTTTATGTTATTCAAACACAGAATTTTGAGTGTTCCTAATAAAGTCTTTTTTTCTCTCCAACTTTCCATTTTTTCATTCTTTTCTCAAGTGAACCATATTATCAACTGAAAATACTCTGATATCTGACTAAATTTATAATCTTGGAGCGAATAATTCAGAAATAAATTTAGAAAAAGTAAGTGATCCCTATCAATTGTTGAGCAGTGTACTAAAGATCCAACTCGTGCAGAATATATTATGGTTATCCCCGATTACTTCCACATTCCGAGATCCCAAAGAATCACGAAAATTAATACAACATTTACTGTTGGCAAAAGTGATAGGAGACCCGTTATGTCAGAGTATAATAACCATAATAATCACTCTGCGACTCCGTGTTCTTGTTTATACCACATTGGGTTTACATTTAATTAAGTTTTTATCATCATTATTATCTGTAAAAACCACCATCGAAGTAATCGGTAGTGGGCTGCTCTCAATCTATGGTCACTATGGTCAAGTGTATACCTAATATGAACATATATTCGCAATACCGGGATAAGGCAGAGAGCTCCGAACGTCGGACGGTATATTGAATATAGAACGTTTCTGATAATTACTGTTATTATGGGGTTATAGAGTGCACTTCATTACATTTGATCACATAGTACACGGAGCGATTCATTGTTGGCTCTAACGCCACGTAGTGATGCTGTAATAATAAACTACACGGACCAACAGAATACTGTACAGTGAGCGTCATAAGTATGGAATTATGGATTTATTTCCTTCCCTTTCGGGAATAACGAAAAATGGTTTGACAGGTCAATCTCGATAACTCTCGAACGGAATGAGCTAGAGAGTTAACATTTTCAGAGTAGGTTTGGGGGTTGAATATCTCGGCTAAGTTCTTTACTGGGCAAAATCGGACAGAAGGTTTCGGAGAAATAAAAAAAAATTTTTTTTTACGAAACAAATTCCAAATTAAATTTTTTTTAATAAGCAGTTTTATCAGAAGAATCCATTCATACCATCTTTAACTGTAACAAGCTTATACTTTCGGAGATACGATTTTTCAAAATTTCAATGTAAATCGTATTTCACAGATTGATATAATTATTCTATGTATGAATTCTCGTAATGTCAACTTGATAGAAGGGAATATTGTAACTTCAATAATATTGGGGTTGAAATACTCGTATTTTAGCGATGCAACGGGGACCTCACCCGAAAATGTTTGAAAATATTACGTAAATATTGAAAGCATAATTCTGTAGTTCAAGAGAGGAGAAAATTTGGTGAACGTAGATCAGGAAATTTTTGATCGATTACAAGGTAATTTTTTATTACTTATATTCTTTCATACATGTTTTATGGAATACCTACTATTTGTAGGTACTTTAAACCTGTTTTGGGCAATTGTCATACGAAACTTGTTTTTTTGTTTATTTATTACTCATCTTCTTTCATATTATTACTCATCTTCTTTGATACATGTTTTATGGAATACCTACTATTTGTAGGTACTTTAAACCTGTTTTGGGCAATTGTCATACGAAACTTGTTTTTTTGGCGCTCTAGTTCCTCGGAACAGAGTGCTTATCAATTTGCCCAAGTGTTTGTAATTTTGGAATTTTTGGCTGAAAATGGTCTCAAACGATTTGGTTCGACTCACTGATCAAGAATCCGAGTGCGAAATCGATTCTGTCCGGCCGGCTGACCGGCCGTAGGCACGATAACTCTCGAACGAAAGGAGTTAGCGGATTGAAAATTGCAAGGTGGTTTTGGAGCGTAAATCTCTCGGACAAGTTCGTTCGATCTATCTGAAATTTAGCATCAAATTGTAGAATCATGACCTTTATACGCATGTGAAGTTTTGTATTGACCAGATTACCGCAATGTGTAAAAAAAAAATTTTTGAAAATTTAAAAAAAGTTTTTCCACAATAACTCTCGAACGGAATGAGCTAGGTATTTGAAATTTTCAGAGTAGGTTAGGGAGATGAATATCTCGGTTAAGTTCGTTATTGGGCAAAATTGGCCAGATTTAATTCGATTTCTTCCATGGTGCAGTTCTCATTCTCATGATTGCTCATTTAATCTTGATAAATAAACTATTATTTGAATTGAATTTCCTTTATGATGCAGCTCTATCATATGTATACATTGATATAATTTCCAACTCAGAGAAACCAATACTTTCGGAGATATTATTTGTCTGTTTGAACTAGAGCGCCAGAAAGCTCCTGTCCACAGGGCTTGAACCCATTTTTTAAGGAACATTTTCCCCTAATAATTAATATTCTATTACTTCCCGTCAACGAGCAGTGACGTCATCGATATTTTGTTTAAACTCCAGGCCCTATTTTGGATGGTTATTTTGGTTATACAACTATAGCTGTCAAATACCACGTAGAATGAAATTAATAACATTATATATGGCATAATTAGCGAATTATAGCGAATATATATCGTTATCAGAATTCTGCAAAAGGAATAGAAAAAACTCATTCTCCTGGTACTTGTCAGCATATGTTTCTGCTAATTAGCATCTTCACGGCAAGGCAATCAAAAAAACGAAGGAAAATATGGATAGAAAACTGAAAACAGCTGACACCACAACAAGAGCGAGCAACCAACTTATGCCATCGGCTCTAGGGTCTCCAATTGGGAGGTAAACTATCCCATTGGCATGGAGGAAGAATAGAACCTGTCGTGGTGTAACCTGTTTTCAGTTTTCCTTCCATCTTTTCGTTGATATCTTCGTTGCCTTACCCTGAAGAAGCCAGTTAACAGAAACACACGTCGGCTAGTATCCGCCGAATGATTTTTCTCTGTTCATTTTGCGTAATTACCCGTTGAACTTTTCCATTTTAATATACGGGGTGTCCGGGAAAATGTGGGAAATCTCTCGGATTCAGATAAAACATAAAAAAATAAGATGACAAGTCCCAGCATGTTTTTTCCAAGCAGCCCTCCCTACGGAGATACGGCCTCCTAAATGACGCAACTGGAAATCCATTTTACTGGAATAAATTTAAAACTACTTAATATACTTTAATGAAAATTTGATATGATAAACAGTAGTAAGGACCTCTCAAAATACTGCCCTTAAATTTAAATTAGCTTGTTTAGTTTACCAGGGGCGGAATAGGTTGTACATTTTAATTCTTACATTTTTAACACCCTGTATGATAAGGAGTAAAAAAGAACAAATTTGGATACCTTGAACATTCAGCCGTTTTCAAGGTATCCAAATTTGTTTTTCCAGGAAGTGGAGAAGAATCGAAATCATTCGGGAGTTGAATTTTGGCTTTAACATGTACAACCTAGTCAGCTCCTGGTAAACTAAAAAAGCTAATTTAAATTTAAGGGCAGTATTTTGAGAGCTCATCACTACTGTTTATCATATCAAATTTTCATTAAATTATATTAAGTAGTTTAAAATTTCTTTCAGTAAAAAGGATTTCCAATGGCGTCATTTATGAGGCCGTATCTCCGTAGGGAGGGCCGCTAGGAAAAAAATGTATGGGAAATTGTCATCTTATTTTTTTATGTTTTATCTGAATCCGAGAGATTTCCCACATTTTCCGGATACCCTGAACATCTCTGCGTTAAACTGATTTCCTTATAAAATTCAAAGTATCGCTTCGTTGTTGCATATGAAAGATGATCGCAGCAAACGAACGCAGAATTTCGAAAAATCGGTTGAAACTGGGCAGAAGCATAACTAACCAGTCACGAAATACAAGGAGTCCACCACTGCAAACCAGGCAAACCAATTTACTCGATCTCCCGAACAAGTAAAAGAGATGCACATTCTATGCTTCCGAAAAGCAATTATCCGGCCGCGCAAGGCGGCGCACAGAGCAGAGTAGCGAACACTGAAAAATGACGACTTATTATTACATCACGAAAAGGTCAACGTGAAGGCGCGGTCTTTGGCGCGTTCGTTCTGCCTTCGTCGTGCATCTTACCTCGGCCAAATGATATTTTTCGGCATTAGACGGTCGTTAATTAGGTGTTCTGGAACGAGCTGGTATGCCGAAAGTGACCTTTATTCCATTCGGAACGTTTGATCTTACACATCGAGAAATCGGTTTGATTTAGCGTCGGATGATGGTCGGAAAGAGGTCAAGCTCTCGAAACGGGGCTTAGGTATACGCTAAAAACAATCATTCGAGTTGGGCTCTTGAAGATGTGATATCATAATATTTATATCGTTGTGCTCGAGGACAATGGCTGATGGCTATTGCCGTAACCAAGGATTTGTGTTCGTAACTGTCCATATAATACATTGTAATCAATGGTTGCAATTTAGTGGAAGTGATATATTCAGTGATAATCTACCGACGCATTTGAATCTTGTGGGGCTTAGGGTACAACGACTTCATATTTTCAATCATAGTGTAGAATACAATTTCAGTTCAACTCGAGGCTTCCGTTATTTCTAAAATATCACGAGAATTTACTATCGTTATTAAATGGTTCCTTTCTGGGTTTTCTCTCCCAAACTGTGAAAAATATCTGTAAAATTAAAAAAAATATTATTTTGTGAATTGCTTCTGCGTTTGAAACACAAGATATTTGTCAGAAGCAATGTTTCGAACAATGTTGCCTAACAAACAATAACAAAACAACATCAACGATAAAACAACTATTTTGTAACTTTTCGGAGACTATATCAGATTCCTTCATCAGGCACTAAAAGAAAATTCAAGTAAACATAGTTTCACTCTGCATAAAAATGTCCAAGTTCCGATTCTTTTTTCAACAAATTCAACCAAATATGTTCAATTCCAATTGATCAATTTGCAAGATTGCATTCTCTGTTCAACAAAATACAAGTCCACTTCTTAAGTTTCCTTTTGATTTCCTCAGAATCTTTATTTTACTCCAATCCATCATGGGATCTCCATGGATCGTACATACATGTTCTGCTATTTTTTATTTGTGTATGTCTCTATTTCTTAAGTTGTTCTTATGTTCCTACTTTCTTACTTCTAGTGTTCTCGATGTTTCTCCTGGATACGATTCACCACAAATACAAGGAATATTATATACACAAGTTTTGGATTTCTGTTTTTCATTAATTGGTTTTATTTTTGTTGAATATTGGTTCAAGCCCTGTGGACAGGAACTTTTTGGCGCTCTTGTTCAAACAGACAAATTATATCTCCGAAAGGATTGATTTCTCAGAGTTGGGAATCATATCAATGGATCCTTATGATGAGAACTGCATAATGAAGAAACTAAATTAAAAAAAGTGTCGTTAAAATAAAAGCTTCTAAAATTATCATTTAAAACAAACATAGAAGTACGATTCATTATTGAAATTTCGAAAAATCATATCTCCGAAAGTATTAGCTTGTTAGAGTTGAAAATTATATCAATGGATTTTTATAGGTAAACTTCATCTTAAAAAAATCGAATATGAAATTTGTAAGTTAAAAAATTTTTTTTTCGTTACTCCGAAACCATCTGGCCTATTTTGCCCAATAACGAACTCAACCGAGAAATTTTTCCCCCAAACCTACTCTAGAAATTTGAATTGCCTAGCTTATTCTGTTCGAGAGTTATTGTAGAAACAAAATTTGAAAATTAAAACATTTTTTTTTTACACTTTACGGCAACCCGATCAATACAAATCTTCGCTTGCGTATAGAGGTCATCATTCTACAATTTGATGCTAAATTTCAGATAGATCAAATGATTAGTTTCGGAAATATTCATATAAAATGTTATTACTAGAAATGGCCATAACTCCGAAACCGCTAGGTGGATTTTCTACCCTGCAAATTTAAATCTTCTAACTCCTTTCGTTCGAGAGTTATCGTGTTAACGGATGGCCGGACATAATCGATTTCGACCAAGGATTCTTGATCCTCGAACCAAATCATTTGAGACCATTTGCAGCAAAAAATTTGAAAATTACATACATTTGGGCAAATTGATAAGCACTCTGTTCCGAGGAACAAGAGCGCCAAAAAGACCAAATACCATTTCGTGTCTTGAAAATGGTTCTTATATTGAACATAGAGCCAATTCTCCTGAATTTTTCCGAAAGGCCAAGAATATATAGGATCATATTCAACAGATTGGGTTGATGTTCTTGTAGTTTATTCTGTTGTACTTGATTAATTACTAATTTATTAGAAGCTCTTCTAAGAAATATTTTATACAAAAATGTCAATTAAATCAGAAAATTCCAACTTATTGTAGAACCGCTTAAAGTCAACGTGTTCGAAATTACAATAATTCAGATCAATGTGCAAAAAATCCGCTGGGAAAACCATGGAAAATATTTTTTCTTTTTCTGCTCATAACTCTTTCAAATATTGAATAATTACCTGACGGATCTTTTTTTGGTGACTAGATAATATTAGTGTCAGCATGAATATGATTGTAACTAGAATATCTTTTGTGAACTTGGTTTTTCGACATTTATTTGAATTTTCCCTCAAAAGTCGTTACGTTCTGGTGCAAAGTTACTCGTATTCGGACTTTCGAAATTAAAATCTTTCAATTTCACATTGAATTCACATCACAGAGTCCCAAGTATGCATATCATGCTAGAAAATGCCAATTGATAGCTAGATTTTTCATTGAAGTAGAATTTTTGTCATTAATATACATCGTTATTTTAATTTCAACACCAATTAATTATTTTCTATGATCACAGATTTCTGAAAATTAGAAAAAATGTCGAAACACCAAGTTCAACCTAAATATACTAGAGGCAATCATATTTCTGCAACAAAATAAATTCCGTTAGGTAATTATTGATTTTTATAAGAGTAAAACCAAAAAATATTCTCCATGGTTTTCCAACCTAAATTTTCGCACATTAATCAAAATTGTAATTTCGAACCAGTTGGTTTAGAGCATTTTACACAAAAACCTCGAATTTTCCGCCATAGTCGACACTTTTGTTTAAAATGGCGCTCTCTCTTCGAAAGTTATGGTGGCAACGGTCACCCATCCAACTACTGAAATCACCTAAGGCTGCTAGAATCTCCAAAAATATACATTTGATCGTTCTTGAATTTGATGTTCGGCTCTAGAGTTAAGTTTCGAAATATATCACAAAATTACAGCGATATCCGAAGGATTTTTTTTGAGATAGATGGTACTTTTTTAAGGAATTCCAGAGGTACGATCTTTACGAAATTATTTGCACGTCACCATTGTACAACTACTTACGAAGTTTGAAGTGGATCAGATTTGTATCTTTTGAGTTAATGAGGAAATAACAAATAAAAATTCAGATGGATATACTCCAAAACCATTTGTCGGATTAGGCCTATTAACAAACTCAATTACACAACCTACCCTGAAAATTGCATGTCGCTATTCTTTTCTCTTCACAAGTTAACATGGTAACGGTCACCCATCTAGATACTGAACTCGGCCAACGATGCTCGGTTTCCAGTATTTCTTCAATAACTCCAACATTATAGATCCGATCATGTGCACCAACTTGGAACGTGGCTTAAGAATTATGATTTGAAGGATAAATTTCAACAATATCGGACGAATAGCTTCTGAGATAGATACTACTTTTTAGTGATTCTTTTAACTTTTTCTAGTGATATCATCCTCATGAAATTCTGCATAAGTGTTTGTGTCGGGATTCTACAACTAATTACTAAATATCAATTTGATCGAATCTGTATTGCTTGAAAACAAAAATTTCACTCGGAAACCGTTTAGCCGATTATGCCCACTAACGAACTTGTCGATCGCATTTGGATGCGCAATCTACCCTAAAAATTTCAAGTCGCTATCGTAGATATAATCGAATTTAACCTCGAATTCTTTATCAGTGAGTCGAATCTAATCCTTTGAGACCATTTTCCGTAAAAATTTCGAAAATTACAGACATTTGGGCAAAATGATAGCAAACCGTTTCCCAGAACATGCGTGCAAAAATGCCTCACAATTATATACTCATAAATTTTAATTTCGTTCATATCGATATTTTTGTCAATAAAACGGAGAAAGAAATAAAAATAATATAAATGGGAAAAAATGTAAGATGAAACTATCATAATCGAACTATTCATATTCTTCACACTTAAATTCGTGAGATATTGATCTTTTACATGAAAGTTGCGAACTTTTGTTTCAATCAGTAAAACAAGGAAGATTGAAATCTTACTCAATTCCGATTCTATTATAACAATCTTAGAACGTTGTAAATCATTCTTTATATTTCCTGGATCTCAAGAAGATATATCAAGCATCTTCGGCACCATCTTCTCCGCCATTAAAACAACATCAAACACCCACAGGACAATTTTCGAATTCCAAAATCGATAATTTAGCAAAATTGATAATGAAACATTATTATAGGAGGCCAGACCATCGATTTGTCATGTTTAAACCGTCATTTGTTCTTGTGTCAGCGGGACCGCCATTTATCCTCCATAACATAACCTCAATCTTCGAACATGTGGATCGTTTTCGTGTGGGTCGACGGGAAATCAATTGATATTTAGATATTTTACAACCTTTGAAGCGTTATTCGATGTGACTTATGGCACTTGAAACCGATTTGAGTTTCGTCTTAAATGAGCACTAACATTTAGAAGTCGGTGTTTCATTTAGATATTGATGAATGGAGTTGGAGATGAGAAGATGTTCGCGTGGGTGTTCTACAAAATAGACTGTGGGTGTATTGGATGCTTATTCACAGATTCACAGATCCTATCCATAAATCATAAACTTGATAATAATTTATCACTTCCGTACGTTGAAATATTTACGTTATGATGTATTATTTATTGTGGCGCAACGTGGTATTTCCTGAGATGTTTTTGTGTTTTGTTGATATCCATAGGCAGTTTTTCCATCGGAGTCTTCACACTGAAAGAACAGTTTGGTTATATCAACTAGAAATTATTAACTGTCAATTCATGCGATAGGTAATCATTGAAGGATACTGTGGGATGTATATTCATTATTAAATGGGGTATTCTTTCTTGGTTTTTGGCGCTCTTGTTCCTCGGAACAGAGTGTTTATCAATTTGCCCAAATGTCTGTAACTTTCGAATTTTTGGCTGAAAATGGTCTTAAATGATTTGGTTCGACTCACTGATCAAGAATCCATGGTCGAAACCGATCCTTTCCGGCCGTTCGGCCGTCCGTCCAGCCGTGAACACGATAACTCTCAAACGGAATGAGCTAGACAGTTGAAATTTCCAGAGTAGGTTTAGGAAATAAATATTTCGGTTAAGATCGTTATTGGGCGAAATCGGCCAGGTGGTTTCGGAGAAACAAAAAAAAAAATTTTTCACATTTCAAATTTTGAATTAATTTTTTTTAAGATGCAGTTTCATCGTAGGAATCCATTGATGTTATTCTCAATTCTAACAAACAAATACTTTCGGAGATATGATTTTTCCAAATTTCAATAATTATTCTCAATTCTATATGATTTCATAGAATACTCTAATTATAATTTCCTGATGTATATAAATCCAACATGAGATGAGTCATAGACCTACGTTTTGAATTTAATCACCAAATTTCGTGAGAATTGAGGTACAGAAGCCAAATTGAAAAAGTGGAAAAGCCCTGTGGGAAGGAGCTTGGGCGCTCAAATCATAACTCCGAAAGTATTGGTTTCTCCGAGTTGGGAATGATATCAATGAATTCTTTCTTATTTAATTCATTTTATTTTATGATGCAGTTCTATCATAAGATTCCATTGATATCATTCCCAACTCTGAGAAACCAATACTTTCGGAGATATAATTTGTCAAAGTTTGAACAAGAGCACCAAAGCTCCTGTCCACTGGGCTTGAACCAATTTTTTTCTCCCAAACTCTGCAAAATATCTATTAGATAAAAAATTTATTATTTTGTGATTTGCTTCTACGTAAAAAACACAGATTTGTCAGATTTTCGTTAAGTGTCTGATGAAGGAGTCTGATATATATTCCGAAACGTTACAATATAATTGTTTCATCGTTGATGCTGTTTCCTTATTGTTTATTAGGCAACATTGTTCGATTGATTGCTTCTGACAAATCTATGTTTTTTTACGCAGAAGCAAATCACATAATAATAATTTTTTTATTTTATAGATATTGGGAGAGAAAACGCAGAAAGAATACCCCATTTAATAATTGATGCGATATTGAAACAAGGTTTATTGAACATTTGTTAGGGAGGATCAAATAATTTGTTTGTATCATGATCATTAAAAACTCATTCAAGGATATTTTATTGCGATAATTATTAAACATTTTGCATTCTGTAATAAATATGTCATAATTATGAATACACTTTTTGCGCGTATGTTCTAGGGAACATCGCGTTATCGTTTTGCCCAAATGTATGTAATTTTCGAATTGTTTGGCGAAAATGGTCTCAAACGATTGAGTTCGACTACCTGATGAAGACATTGAGGACAAATTTAATTCTGTCGGGCCGGCCATCCGTTACCATGATAACTTAAGAACGGAAAGAGATAGCGTCTTGGAATTTTCAGGGTAGGTGGCGCACCCTAATACGACGGACAAGTTCATTAATGTGTTAATGGTTTCCGAGTAATAATTTTGTTTTCAACCAATACAAATCCGATCGAATTGAAACTTGGTGAATAGTTGTTGTATATAAGCCTAAGCACGTTTGTGGAATTTAGTGTGAATCGTATCACTAAAAAATCACTTTGAAAAATTACTGACGTGAAGTCAGGAACTTTTGCGCGTATGTTCTATCGTCCATTTTAATGTTTGGACACTCTTAATCGAATTTACCATGATAAATGATGATTAAGAGTGACCAATAGGCGCAAAAGCTCCTGACTTCACGTCAGTGCTTGAACCAATTTTTTCCGTCTAATAATAAATATCAAACAGTTTTTAATCACAGCTAAATTATGGATTCAATTTGTAATGTGGCAAATTTATAATTCTTCACCCTTATTTCGGATATATTCATAATAGTTCACAAGTAAAACTTGAAAAATCGTTTAATTTTTTATGTGATAAAATATTTCGTGATTATTGATGTTTTTCCCAGTTAAATGAAAATTTTTAAATTTTACACAAATCTAGTGATTTTATTATTTTGAAAATATAGTTACTTCATTGAAACCAAATTTGTTTAAGAAGATCACGTTCCAACAACAAGATGCTATAAATCTCTCGCATGTTATTGTACATAATAAATGTCTGTAATTTTCGAATTTTTGGCCGAAAATGGTCTCAAACGTTTTGGTTCGATTCACTGATCAAGAATCCGTGGTCAAAATCGATTCTGCTCGGCCGTCCGCGTCTGTCCGTCCCTCAACACGGTTATTCTTGAGGTACTGCTTTCGGAGATATAATTCTCAAAATTTCAATAATTAATCGTAATTTCATGATTTCATAAAAGGCTCCAATTATAATTTGCTGATGTATGCAAATCCAAGAGGTAGACCTACGATTTGAATTTATTTGTTTATGATGCAGTTCTATCATAAGAATTCATTGAAATACTTCCCAACTCTGAGAAACCAATACTTTCAGAGATATGATTTGTCAAACTTTGAACAAGATCGCCAAAGCTCCCTCATTTTTCATAAATGTTCACGTTTCTCAACACTAAAGAATTTTTGCAACTTCTTCATCAATATCGAATCGCCAAGAATGCTTCCGATAAAAATTCACAATCGATAGGTCCATCCATCTTCAATCCAGAAGTGCTGGTATAATTAATCATTATATAATCAGATAATTAATTATTTCCTCGCCAACGTCGGAATCTGCTCCAATTTTAATTGCAAAACAATCACCGTCTACCTCCGTATTTGGTCTTAAACTTACCCAATCATTAAACTCCCTAACGGGAAATTGGAAACTTGTGAAATGTCCAATTTCTATCAATTATACAAATTAATTTGAGCAGATAGTTTTCAGCCTGCGGCTTAGCGCTATTTTTGTCCACTTACGGACACGTTCAAATGTGAAAGAATTCCAGTACGTTGCACAATTTTCCGCACTTGAGGCGAGATACAATTATGTGGATCTCCATTTGCACCGGTGGTTTGCATTCATTATCGATTATTTGGTATTTGAGCAATGGATATGTCGGTTAGTTCGTTGAGAAATTTAGCATTGAAGGTAATGAGCCGCATTCTAGAGACGGAAGATATTCAGTGATTCGTTTGTATCACGGGTACAGAGTATCTGATAAGTTTTCTCTACAGGGTCAGGGTGTTCCTTAAAGACATGCTAATATGTAAGGGGGTGATTCTTGGACTCATTTTATGAACAAAACTTCCTATGAACGTATATCCTGAAAGTCTCAACTTTTGAGATACGCGGTGATAAAATTTTGAAAAAAAAATCAGTTTTTTTAAAATAACTGAGATAATATGGGAGACATCTTTATATAATTTGATACATGTCTTCTATGCATCAAGGTGCGTTTTGTGATGTACAGAAATTTTTATTTTCTTCACCAGTGTCGTCCATACGGGTTTTACATTGAATAATTTTGGAGAAAAAAATACTACGCCACTGCTTTCTTTTTAAATAAAAATTACTTTTGAGATCTTCATTCATTGTTGAGAAAATTTGATTTCATGGGTTTTCTTTGGCCGATTTCCGCTTAAAAAATGGATATCTTGATACTTCAGGATCAATTCCTCAAAAATTTGATGCGGTGTGGAAATGTTTGTGCATCGACTGGAAGCAAATTAAGAGATCAGATTTTTTCCAAAATGAGGGAGAATCCAAAATATATATTTTCTTGTCAGATGCTCTGTTCTTGATTAAAATAATTAAATGAAAATTGCTTCATATCGCAGTACCACAATTTTATCACTCTGTATCTCAAACGTTAAGACTCTTAGGAGATACGTTCATACTAAGTGTTTTTTCTTAAAATGAGTCAAAGAATCACCCTCTTATATATTGTCTTTAAGGGAAAACCTGTATATCGTCATCATACAGTGTGGAAAATCCAAATGGAATAAATTCATTGTCTTGGTTTCTGTACATATTTATGAAAAATCCCGAAACAAATTCAAATTTTGAATTGTTATTAATAATGCGAATCCTACCTTGAACACCCTTCGAAAGACATGTACAATCCCAATTTTTTCAAATAGGAAGTATGGGCTTGCCATACATCTTTTGAAAGGTCGCTCAATCTTTATTCAGAAATGTTATCAATTTAATGTTTATTGCAAAACATTAAATGTTTATAAAAAATCGAAATTGAAACAAAAAAAAATACTTCGATCATGCACTAATTTCTCATGTTTTCGAAAAGTTGTATAAATTTCATTCAAATCTACCGAGCGGTTTCCGAGCTACAGTGGTCACCAGTTCAAAAAACGTAGCTTTGTGAAAAACGCATTTGAAGTTTTACACTCAATTTACGTATTATTTAATTACTTACAGAGTCATCTTTTCTCAAATTAAATAACAGGAACTTGTTTTTTCTGCACGCATAGAGAGTACATTTGCGTAAAGCAATTCTATGCATGATCCTGTTTAACACCTGAATATTTTACTCTGACACGTTCATCTGTATATAAATGAACAGAAGAGGCCTCAAGATGTAACCTTGGGGAACACCCTTTAACAGATATATTTTCTTCGTTATTTTTTTGTCTGCTCTGAAGTTGCGAGGATGTTGAACTGAGGCCTTCTTACAGCAATAAACTTCTATCATACCAAAGGCACAAAAGGGGAACATTGTTCCCTTCATATCATTGAACGCGTTCAATTGACTTGTAGATCGTTGTATGTCCCTTAAATATACGTAGAAACTCATTGTGGCTTCATCAGAGATACTATTCCGACTGTCCCATCTTTGGAGACTATGTGATTCATGCTAAAGAAATATGGTTATGTAAACCATGTAATACCTCTGATAACCCAACGATTTTTCATATCATGCGTTTAATCCAGTTGCATCACCTTGTGCTGAAGGATTTTCAATCGTTTATCTAGTTAAATGACAAAAAATAGTGGGCTGCAAATATTAAGAATCTGTTAAATTATTCATAAAATAATAATTTTGATACAACAAATGTGGACATAAATTTCTTCTTCTCTAACACGTTCACCTTTATATCAAATAAACAGGAGAGTTCCTAAGATGGAACCTTGTGGAACGCCCTACAAAAATACATTTTCTTCGTTACATGACATGGGAAGTTGAATTACAGGTCTTCCTATACCAAATGAACCCTCCTAATTCTAGAGGCCCAAGTCAAATCCATCCAGATGAACATTGCTCTGATCATATAATCGAACGCGTTCAACTGACTTTTAGACCGTTCCATCTACCGTGAATATAAAAGTAACCTGGCTGTAACTTGCGGTCGCCAATTCCCGTAAGCCGAAGACCACGCCGTCGCTCCAATCAGCGACGATATAAAAATCGATCCGTTACCTGTGGCATCGGAGCCGCAATATGAAAACGTTGTAAGAGATAAACAAATTGCAAGCGGAAGTGCGAAGCGTGATTTGTTAGCATCTGACCTCGGCGGGACTTACGACTCTAATAAAGCGGAGGAACGGTTGCACATGACAGGAAGGCGAGCAGATCGAACGGGCAAAGAGTGGTACGCCCAGGCTCGATCACGAATAGAGGCGAATTCCGCGCGTGCACTCGACCGCGCGGCGGACCTTGCAGCTACGTGGAATTTCGAATCGGAGGATGGCGAAGATGAATCGGCGATATTTTGCCTCACGTGGCATTTCGAAACGTGCATACGTTAGAGGATGGTAAGGTTTCGAATGAAATCGTATTCAGGGAATAAGGAAATGTTCAGAGAACGTTCAAGTTGGTAAAACAATGATTTAATTCTGAAAACTGTTCCGCTTCAGCCATTTTCTTCATCAAATAGAGTGTAACCTCTGTTACGTCTCATGACGTCAAATTTTGGGAAACGTAGATTTGTTCTTCCCAAGGAGCTCGCTTGTAAAACGTGAATATTTGTCTATTGAGTTAACTGGGGTTTAGTTTACCATGTGTGGTCTCACCCTTGAAAATAATACTTTTACGAAATTATAACTGCGAGTAGATTTTCGTGTTAAGCTTCTACCTTTGTAGAGCAATTAATTGCCTATTTCCTTTAAAAGAATGCTAAAATGCATTCAACAACTGAAGGGGTAAGAAACATTGCCCAGTGCTGGTATTCTTTTTGTCTAGACGCTATGGAAACCCCTAATCTGTAAAAGTTATTTATCAGCTTTTGCAGATAGATTATATGCAGAAAGCAAGTAAAGTTAATCCAGATAGTGGGAGAAATTCGGGATTTCGAATTCCTAGGATTAAACATCCTAGAAGTTCACTCATTGGTCCTAGCATCGGAAATTTAGTATGCATTCCCACTCGTAAACAACAAATGAGAGTATTGTTGTAACATATCAGGGGCGGTTTCAAAATCGAAACCCCCATCATTGTTAATATTCCCCCAGATATTCCCAGATGAAGGAACCTCCTATTTTTCTTCTATGTGGTCTTTTATATACATTTTACACTGAAATAATTCACTACTACAAATACTACTACTTCTCTTAGTGCGAGAGACATCACTTCTATTTTGATCGGTCGCGAAACTAATACCTCTTTAGTTAGTTTGTTGTTGTGTTCAAAGTGCGTTCGACTCTTCACCACTTCCTATCCTCGTAAACGTTAGTTTATTGCAAGTAAAAACTTACGCCGTTATCAACGAGATTTCTGCTGGGTGCTCAAAGTTAAGTGTACCCCTTACTCATCCCCCTGATAAAACAATCATGGTGTACAATTCTGGTCCTTGGAAATACCATTATATCCTGATAAAAGAATCAGGACTCATCATTTGAACTGTCGCTCCATAACATCCTGATAAACCAATCAGAATCCAACAACCTCTTTAATTCGGACGGTTGATGGCAAGGTAGTTGTCCGGATTTTCGATTTAAATTCATCAAACACTTGGGCAAAAGGGCCTTATCATTTTAGTTGATTTTCTTCTAAGTCAAATTTACAAATGTTAATCTATCAATTTACTGCGGAGATTTTAATTCACATCATGATATGTGTGGGGTTATGACGTTAATGATAGAAATGGTGTAGCTTTGTCCGATTGGATGGAAGACAATGATTATTTTTTTGATTTTTTATGCACTTCACTTTCTTTACATTTTTCAAGATGGAATAGAGACTTTACTTGATCCATGCATGGTTTCCTGTGATGCATCATCTAAACCTCTTTCAGTAAAGCGTAACATTCTAGGTGTCAGCATAAGCCAATGTTATTAACCATAGGTAATTTGGTTCATTTTGCTCCCTGTTTGAGTAAACCCTGTTGGAATTTCAGGAAGGCTGATTGGGTCCAATTCTCGAAAGTTGATAGTGACATAAGATGGTTTCGACCAACTCATGAAAATTACTCTAGATTTGTTGGTGTAGTAAAAGCTTCAGCTAAAAAATTCATTCCGAGGGGTTTCCGCCAAGAGTATATTCCTGGTTGGACAGTTGAAGCAGAAAATTCAATAAGGATTATCAAAATTCCCCCAACTAATGAAAAATGCAAAAAGCTTTCAAATTGGATAAATGCAAGTCGTAAGGAAAAGTGGAATAGTGTAGTTTCCAAAAATAAAAAGTTGATCGGGCTGAAATCTCGCAATCAATTGTCAAATAGCAGCTTGAAGCTTTGAGCAGAAAATTGAACATAAATTCAGAATTAGAAAATTGTTGAAGACATTTATTTTTTAATTTTGATTTTTTCAGAAAATAATTTTTTCCTAGTGAATTTTGCACAAATTTGCAAGTCAGTTTTATACAACTTATTACCAAGTTTAAATTCGATCGGAACTTATTTTTATGATTTATTGAGGAAATAACAACAAAATTCGATATGGGTATAACTCCGAAACAGTTTGGCCAATTATACCCAGTAAAGAACTCAACCGCCTGACAAAGGTAATTATTGCTAGGCATTAAATTCAGCTATAGGTATTGGTGTATGGAATATGCATGATTTTTACTTTCAAGCCACCACATATCTATGTCTTCATAGATAATTAGGTTTCATTGTGAACATAACAGAAAATCTGATCGAAAACTCCAAAAACAGTAATGTGTAATTAATATAATACTGAGGGACCCTTGGGCGATGGCCGTTAGCTGTTCTAGCAATAAAGTATAGATCCTTCGATCTCAGTTGTAAAAAGTAAACAAATCTTTGAAGAATCGTAAGAACTCATCAATTAGAATTCAAATAAAGGAATAAAAGTTGAGTTATTAACGTCTTTTGTGAACAACGTTGTTTCTGTCTTCTGTCATACTATCGCAAAAGACGTCGAAATATTGATAATTTTTACTAACATCATGGAAATTCAGGTCCAGTGTATTAATATTTTTTTCGATATTTTCCCAATAACTCAAAAAATAATGATCCAATCGAGTTTAAACCTAGAACTTCTGTGTTAAAATTAGGAATGGAATGGAAATTGAAAATGAATTTGGTGTGAACAAATGATCATATATTCAACTGTTCTGACGTCAATTGACAAAGATAAAAAACTTTTCTTTGACATTGATATTCTAGAAATAATATCTGGTGATCTCTTTCGGTCATGTTATCTAAGAAGTTTCATTTATTCGTAATATCCAAAACATCTATTTTCACAAGGAAATGTCGACGGTTGCAGAATGGCGAATGCGCCGGTGTTCGTATAAATAGGACTTATCACATAACAACATATTACATTCTACCGGAACGATTTTCTGTGCGAAGTTGGGAATTTTACCAGATACTTATGCCCCAATCAAGACGTGAAGTGATTATAATTGAACGGGTATGTATGTTAGAAAACAAAATATCCGTTTTTAGCACTCGAGAATAGTCAGTTCTGAACCGACATGACAGCTCGGATTTCTGATGAGATGTTGGGAACCTGATAAGCAACTTCAAGTTGAAACATGTGTAAATCTACAAGGACGTGATTTATTGGACATCTTTCACACTTGAAATTTTTTCTCAAGTCTAATTATGTTCCTTATTAATGCAACTACATTTAGCGTCTTTAAATATCTCCTCTCTCTAATATTAAGCAAATGGTAACCATAAGATGTCATCTCAAGGTTGCTCCGATCTGAGAATCAATCTTAATCTTAATTTTGTACCATGGAGTAGCTATTGAGTGGACCCTATTTATAAGGTGCATCTTAAGTGGGGATTGAACGAAAACAGAGAAACGAAGTTGTCATTGATACTAATTCATCAGAACTCTGGAACTGGAAGGCTAGTTGTAGATGGAGATGATATCGACGGTTGTATTGGAGGGGGGCACAATGGATCTTAAGGTCTCAGTTTAACGTTACCCCCTAAAATAATACATAATATACAACTCAATCGGATTCGTTATTGAGATAATAGAAGAGTATAATTCGCCAAACATATTCTTCGGTAAAGTCACTATTCTTTCAAACAAGAACCATGAGAAAAAAATGCCCCTGTTGTTAGCAGAGATGTGCGTGAAATTCCTTCCGATCGATATTAGAGATCTTTCGATGAAACCTTCTGCTACAGAGTCTTCTTCCACGAGGTCACCGTATAATATACATTAGAATTAACCTAGATTCTTCAATATAACAATGTGGTCATCTGCTTCTCCCTATATTAGCTATGAAAAATGAACTCAAGCTTCTCTCATCCATATAATTATGGTAGTGTGAAGCAAACGAATACAGATTGCAGTTTCACACCTTCCAAACTTCGAATGATTACATTAGAATTATCCAGCTATAAAAAAACGCGCATTCCAAGTTTTATTTCCAACTCAATGAATGAAACTAATATTATGAATCATGAATCAGAGAACCGGTTTGCATGTCCGAATCTCGAGCGCTAGAACTGAACGTTAGATCACTGCGATCTTTGATTGATTAGATAGTTAAAATACAGACGACTGTAAAAATAAAAAAAAGATCGGTTACACATCGTTATACCGACCATCAGTCTGCTACTGACGATCTGTCTTCATCGGAAGACGTACTGATTTATCATCGGTGTAAAGGCCCTTCTTAACTTGATCGATAAGAACTGATGGTTGGATGAACAAACAAATGCGCTTAGATCTGCAGATGGATTCTGAGATGGGAGTTTGAGGACCGGAGCTATTTATGAACAGTCCTTCCTTGAGATGATTCGGCATTTATAATGCATAAATTTCAATAACTTTGCTGACTCATCAGATGAAGGCACAGCATCAATTCGGCGATGTTTCGTTTGATTTATGTACGGAATGATTAATATCGGAATAAGTCCCACTTGATTACTGTTTTGAACTGTATCGAAACATCGAGGAAAACATTTTTAAAAGTGGGAAATCTCTGTGGACAGGAGCTTTGGCGCTCTTGTTCAAACTTTGACGAATCATATCTCCGAAAGCATTGGTTTCTCAGAGTTGGGAACTAAATCAATGGATTCTTATGATAGAACTTCATGATGGAAGAAATTCAATTCCCTTTGCATCTTATCTTTATATGACCGTCGAATGCTGACTACAAGTGTTTCAAAACTATCAGGACTGAAAATATTGAGTAAATGAAATAGCCAGTTTTATTTATGAAACAAATCGAATCTAATCAGTCCGGAGAGAACTCAAACTAGAAAACCCATGTAGGAAATCTTAAATAGGAAGTTACTAGGGAATAACTACCTGTATATTAGTTGGAGATTCCGTTCTAAATCTTCCTTAAATAGAGAATGACTCGTAAATTATGCTAGAATTCCTTGCACTATTCATTTTCGACTCATTAACCATAGAACCTTACCTATGAACTTGGCGAATCCAAATTTCAATCTGTTCACGTGTGTACATCAATCAAATTGTTCAGAAATACACTTTTGATTTCGTTTGACATTAATGACGTTTATCTTTCACACTGGACCAAACGACGGCTACCACAAACAGTAACCAATTAGTTGAACGGAAGTAAGGCTTATGAGTAACGAACCAGAAATAAATTGACATGTCTCTTATAGGAAAATAATATGACATGTGTGAACACAGATCATATGATAATTCATAGATAGAATAATTAGAGCATTCTGTGAAAACGTAGAAGTACGATGTATTATTGAAATTTTGTTGTTATTTCCTCAAAAACTCAAAAAATACAGATCTGATACAATTCAAACTTGGTAATCAGTTGTAGACTACCAATGTACGAATTCTGCGTAATTTCTTGATGATAGTATCCCTATAAAATTGAAATAATATCATAAAAAAAATCTGTTTCTCAGAAAATATGCATCTAATATCGCTGAAATTTTGCGAGAGCCTTCAAACCCTAACTTCACAGCCAATTTCTATATATGTACATCAGCAGATCCATATTGTTGGAGATATTGGAAAAATATCGGAAGCCGAGCAGCTTTGAGCAAGCTGAGTAGTTGGATGTGTATCCGTTGCCACGATAACCTTCGAATGAAAAGAGATAGCGACTTGCAATTTTCAGGGTGGATTGCGGATCTGAATGTGACAGTTCAGTTCGTTAATGGGCATATTCAGCCAAACGGAGTTTTATATACATCCGAATTTAGTAGTTATTTCCTCAATAACTCAAAAAATACAGTAATAATATCAATTTCTTGTATAATACCGTCGCACTAATTCTGTAAATCATATAAAACTCATAATTATGGTCTTTATTTCAACCTATTTACTAATGATTTTTATCGGCTCTACTTCAATTTCATTTGGGAAAATTGAATATCTTCATAAAACCAATAATTGTAATGAATGGAGAAATAAAAATGGGTCCAAGCCCTGTGGACAGGAGCTTTCTGGCGCTCTAGTTCAAACAGACAAATTATATCTCCGAAAGTATTGGATTCTCAGAGTTGGGAATTATATCAATGTATTCTTATGATAGAACTGCATCATAAACGAAATTCAATTCAAATAATAGTTTATTTATCAAGATTAAATGAGCAATCTGAGAATGAGAACAGCACCATGGAAGAAATCAAATTAAAATATCTGAAATGAATTTGACTCTCTCTTAAAGAACAGGATGACATGTACGAGTATGAACACAGATCATATAATAAAGCTTAGATAGAATAATTATAGCATTCTGTGAAAACATAGAAGTTAGCTTCATTATTGAAATTTAGAAAAATCATATCTCCGAAAGTAATAGCTTGTTGGAGTTGAAAATGATATCGATGGATTTTACTGGTGAAACTGCATCTTAAATAAAAATTTAATTTGAAATTTGTTACTTAAAAAAAACTTTTTTTTTCATTACTCCGAAACCATTTGGCCTATTTTTCCCAATCACTAACTTAACAGAGATATTCATCTCCATAACCTACTCTGAAAATTTCAACTGCCTAGCTCATTTCGTTCGAAAGTTATTGTAGACATTTTTTTTTTAAACTTTTTTGACACTTTGCGGTAACCTGATCAATACAAAACTTCACATGCGTATAAAAGTCATGATTCTACGATTTGAACCAAACCGTTTGAGACCATTTTCAGTCAAAAATTCGAATATTACAGACATTTGGGCCAATTGATAAGCACTCAGTTCCGAGGAACTAGAGCGCCTAAAATTGACATATGGATATCTATGATCGTAGAATTAAAAAAAATTACGTATGTATTCATTTTAATACGTAATATCACGATATTCAGGTCGTCATTCGCTATAGAAACTTCCCAAATATTTTGTTACTACTACGAATATTTTGCTCTTGGACTGGAATGAAACTGGTTCACTATATTTCTTTTACTTTATCGACATTTTCTCAATATCAAATACTGCTCTCGCAAAATTTCAACAATATCTGACAAAGAGTTTCGGAGTTACAGAATTTCTTAATACTTATATCAAAATTTTTAGGTAACACGATCCCTTCAAAATTTCGCGAGTCAGCATTTTTCTCTAGCTGATCGTAGCTAGTTTATTTCAGTGTTTTTCCAGCTCTTTGGGAAACGAAATGTCTGATGGATATAACTTCAAAACCACTTCCATTAACGAACTAAGGCGGCGTATATTAACTCCACTCCTAACCTGCAAATGTCAACTTCCTAACCCATTTGATTCGAGAGTTATCGTGCGCTGAAATTAAACCTTTAAAACCAAGTTCCGCCAGAAATTACAAACATAACGACGTTTGGGCAAAACGACTTCCTCTCCTCATTACAAATCATATGTCCAAGAACGAATGACTAAGTTCAGCAATGCGAAAGCCAAGCATTCAGTCTGTCTTTCATAATTCAATAGTAGATAAAATCTAAGAGCCTCATAAAAGACCTCCACCAACCTGGTCCCATTCAACATCTTCAGCCCACCGCCTTATTGATTCGTCACGGGTGTATGGGGCCCATTGAACTTGATCCATAAAAACGGAGATATCGGATCAAATACACGGGCATCCATCATGCCAACCTAACTGTTACCATCGGGTCGATTTCCCTATAAATTCGCCTAGGCGGTAATTACAAATGCATTGAATTGAGAATATCATTGCACCTTCGTGTCATTGGCATAATGCCGGGCATTCATCTAGTACCCATTCAGGTATTTAATACAGCGGTTAAGTGGATAATCTATTATTAATGCCTCCCGTGTAAGAATGGAAGGAGCAGGACCGGAATCTATTTTGTGGAAGGTGCAACAGGAAGAAATTCCGAGGCTAGAATCAAAGAACACACAGATTGTTATCAACATAATAAGTATAAAACTCAAATGATTTAATTTCAACTAACTGATGAAGAATCAAAATCTAATTGTGTCCGACCATCAGCAACATGAACTCTCGAATGAATGATTCAATGTGAGTTTATACAGCGAATAAAACGAGTTAAACTAAAATGAGAAACGAATTAAAATAAAATAAGGATATAGGCCAATAAGTTTGTTTTATACGAATACGACTAAATAAAATAAGAAATAAGAATGAATCGATCAAATTGAGTTTTTTTGACAATGACTTCTGCGTTTTGTGCAAGTTCTGCGAATTTATGTCGTGTGCGTTTTAAGTTTCCAAAAAAAATAAAGACATAAGGTTGAAAGTTGCCTATCCTTAGTTCTTATTCTTGTTTCTTACTCTATCCTATTTATTGCATAAACGTTGTCATGGAAATGTACATGTTCAATTTGATTCTCCATCCCAATCCAAGATAACCTTGTCTGCAATTTTCGAATTTTTTGCCAAAAATGGTCTCAAGCGATTGAGTTCGACTACCTGTTGAAGAATTCGAGGAACAATTTGATTCTGTCCGGCCTGCCACCCGTTGCCACTAAACTTGAGAACGGAAAGAGATAGCGACTTGAAATTTTCAGGGTAGGTGGCGCATCCCAATACAACGAACAAGTTTCCGAGTAATCATTTTATTTTCAACCAAAATAGATCCGATCGAATTGAAACTTGGTGAGTAGTTGTAGAATATAATCCTAATCATGTTTGTGAAATTTTGGGAGAATCGCATCAGTATAAAATTTAAAAAAATTATTATAATATATTTTGTATGTCACTATAACCTGAGAACGGAAAGAGGTAGCAACTTGAAATTTTCGGGTTAGGTTGTGCACCTGAATACAAAATTTGAGTTCGTTTATAGGCATGATCGGCAAAACGGTTATGGAGTTATAACCATCTGAAATTTCGTTGCTATCTCCTCAATAACTCGAAAAATTCAAAACCGATTGAATTCAAACATGGTCATTAGTTGTATAATGCCAAGGCAAAACCTCCTTTCATGAGGATCGTATTACTAAAAAATTTTAAGAAAATCATTAAAAATTATTGAAAAAAATTCTATATATCCGTAACAATTCGTCCGATATCTCTGAAATTTTGCGAGAGCCTTCGGAACCTAACTCTACTGCCAAGTTCAAAGTTTGAACACGTTCGGATATATGTGGTTAGAGATTCAAGCAGCCTTGTGTGAGTTTAGTAGATGGATGGGTGACCGTTGCCTCGATAACTTTCGAACGAAGGGGCATAGGGACTTGCAATTTCAGGGTATGTTGAGTATCCGAATGGGAAAGTTGAGTTCGATTACGGGCATAATCGGTCCAACGGTTCCAGAGTTATACCTGCCCGGAATACTATTTCCTCGATAACTAATATAATGATGATAATAAAATAATAGACTATAGGCCGGATCGAAGTGAATCTTGGCAACTATAGTTGTAGAATATCGACATAAAGACGTGTTCAAAATTTTATAAGCACCGAGCCCCTAGAAAATTTTTAAAAAATTATGAGAAAAAAATTGGTTCAAGCACTGATGTGAAGTCAAGAGCTTTTGCGCGTATGTTCTATTGTCAATGTACTGAACACTTTCATTCGAATTTACCATGGTAAATTATATTGTCCATTCTCCTGTATTGGACACTTAATTCGAATTTACCATGGTAAATAAAAGGGGTTCGTGCTCCTTTCTTGGCAAGTGTGTTGGTTTCCTCATTTCCTTTAATTCCCGAGTGGACATAGGAACCCAGACCAAGAAGACCCTGTTGTTCTTGACTACTTCATTAAGTTTTCTTTGGTACTCCCATATTAGCATTTCTGTCAGAATGGTTTTCTATATCACACCCTGATAGTTTCTTCATAGAATCTTTCGATTACGAGTATTTCTGCCTGAGAGACGGTGGAATAGGAGCCTAGCGATAGTGAGCATATAGAGTCTGACCAAAATACTCCAGCACCAGCTCCTATATTAGTTTTTGAACCATCTGTGTATCATTTAATGGCATTTTTTTAATAACTCGGATCCTACCCCAGTCTTTTTTCCTACCAAGCATCGTAGTGAGCACCATAATAACTTATGGCTGCAATAGCAGCGTATTTTGTATTATGACACTGGATAATCTAGTAAAAATCTCTTATTAGATTGACTACTATGTGATATCTTGTGTTATATGTCACTATATTTTTATTTTTGTTATTTTAATTCTATTTTTCATATTGTCTATATTTTCCTCTTTATAAATAAATAAATGAAATAACGTGACAGTTCTTATGGATATATTTGAATTCTACATCAAATGTGTATTGTAATACTTCACAGGAGAAACATCAAGACCACTTGAAGTAAGAAAGTCAGAGCATAAGAAAAACTTGAGAAATAGAGACATACAGAAATCAAAAATAGCAGAACATGTATGTACAATCCAAGGAGATCACATGATGGATTGGAGTAATACAAAGATTCTGATGACAGAAACTGATTATATTAAAAGGAAACTTAAGGAGTCAACTCGTATTTTATCGAACAGAGAACGCAATTTTGCAAATTGCTCAATTGACCATATTTGTCTGAATTTATTGAAAAGGGAGTTGGAACTTGGAATTTTCTATGCAAAGTAAAACTATGTTAGCTATGATTGTCAAATACTGTCCTTGTGACAATTCTCGAATTTCAGAATAACTATCAAGAAAATAATTCTAAAGATTTTCGTTAAGCGTCTGACGAAAGAGTCTGATATAGACTCCGAAACGTTACGATATAGTTGTTTCTTCGTTGATGTTGTTTCGTTGTTATTTGTTAGGCAACATTGTTCGATTGATTGCTTCTGACAAATATCTTTTGTTTCTTACGCAGAAGCAAATCACAAAATGGGTTCAAGCCCTGTGGACAGGAGCTTTCTGGCGCTCTAGTTCAAACAGACAAATTATATCTCCGAAAGTATTGGTTTCTCAGAGTTGGGAATTATATCAATGTATTCTTATGATAGAAATGCACAATAAAGGAAATTAATTTCAAATAATAGTTCATTTATCTAGATTAAATGAGCAATCTGAGAATGAGAACTGCACCATGGAAGAAACCAAATTAAAATAGCTGAAATGAATTTGACTCTCTCTTATAGAACAGGATGAAATATGAGTATGAACACAGATCATATAATGAAGCTTAGATAGAATAATTATAGCATTATGTGTAAACATAGAAGTACGATTCATTATTGAAATTTAGAACTTCATCTTAGCAGAAATTGAATTCAAACATCATAGAAGAATTTAAATTCAACAAGAGTGCCAAAAATCATCAATCCAAAACCAATAGACGAATTCTACCCAACAACGAACTCATCCGAGATATTCATTCCTCAATTCTATGATGAACGATAATATATATCTTTCCTCAAATCTACTCCAATACACCAATATTCCAGTTTTGTTTTTAGTGGAGATATTCTGCACTCAATATTATGAACTTACCATTACCATTCCCATCATCATATGGATTGACGGCATCGGCATGAAAATATCAACCAACAAAAAGTATGATATTATATTATCATTCTCATATTTATACGATTGCTGGAATGAATGACAATGAGACAACGTCATGTCTCAGGAAAATAAGTTGACATTATAACAATTCATAGAATACCCACAGAATAATTCTATCATTCTGTGAAAACGTAGAAATACGATTTACATTGAAATTTTGAAAAATCATATATCCAAAAGTATTAGCTTGTTAGAGTTAAAAATGATATGAATGGATTCTTATGATAAAACTGCTTATTGAAAAAAAAATTTAATTTGGAATTTGTGTTGTAAAAAAAAATTTTTTTTTTGTTACTCCGAAACCATCTGTCCGATTTTGCCCAATAACGAACTTAGCTGAGATCTTTATCCCCCAAACCTACTCTGAAAATTTCAACTTTCTAGCTCATTCCGTTCGAGAGTTATCGTGCCTACGGCCGGCCGGACAGAATGAACTTCGACCACGGATTCTTGATCAGTGAGTCGAACCAAATCGTTTGAGACCATTTTCATCGAAGAATTCGAAAATCACAGACAATTGGGCAAATTGATAAGCACTCAGTTCCGAGGAACTAGAGCGCCAAAAACCGTTTGGGAGATAAAACCCAGAAAGAATCTTAATGACTCCAATTGATCTGAGTCTATCATCGCTACTACGCCTTCAATCATGGATTGTTCGTCATGAATCTCTCAATTTCAATTAATTATCAGTATTTCGCCCTTCTTGTCGACTCCGCAACTTTGAGCCCATCCCTGTCACTCCAAAAGCTTTTATTATGCACGCACGACCTGTCCACATCGATCTCCTACTACCTTGTAATGTAAGAGCGGTTTTATTAAATATGGCATTCAAAAATTATAATTAACTCCACCATAAAAGGTCACATCTCCTATTTGCCGCCACGGTTGGTAGCAGAATGCGCGGTCCAACCCCGTATTTAGAATTAAATCGCTTATATACAGGATGCAATTAATTTGGGATTTTTAGCGTGGTGTGTAATGGGTGTTCCTGGACTGCATCAGATCATGGAAATTCTTGCGGAGACGAACGGGCGAGAGACGTGAGAGATCGGACGGAGCTCTGAATATTTCTATGGTTCGACACTGGTTGCGTTCCGAAAATGGTATAGTATCATGAAATGTCCATCAGTGTATTCTTCGCACTCTGTGTATCTGATCACGACCTTCAATGGATATGACATTCTGGGAAAGATGGTTGATTATGAGTTGGACAGAGGTGGATTTGTGATGGGTTGATGGGGTCTTTGGATGATTTTTTTCGCTTGTGGCAGGGCGCTATTGAATTGACCAAATGTGTATATTTTTGTCGCTATTGGTCAAGGGAACAGCGTGCTTAATTTTTCTCAAATGTCTGTAATTTTTTTTCGCTCAAACTGGTGTCAAACTGATGAATAATTCGAGGACAAAATCGATTCTATATGACCGCAGGGCGTTTTCACAATAACTCTCGAATGGAAAGAGATTGCGACTTGAAATGATTAAGGTAGGTTGAGACTTTAAATTCGATGGTTTAGTTCACAATTGGGCATAGTTGGCCAAATGGTTCCTGAGTTATACTCAAATTTAATTTTGTTGTCATTTCCTCAATAAACCGATCAATACAAAACCGATCAAATTGAAACTTGATAATTATTTGTAAAAATTGGTTCAAGCCCTGTGGACAAAAGCTTTCTGGCGCTCTTGTTCAAACAGACAAATTATATCTCCGAAGGAATTGGTTTCTCAGAGTTGAGAATTATATCAATGTATTCTTATGATAGAACTGCATAATGAAGGAAATCCAATTCAAATAATAGATTATTTATCAAGATTGAAAGAGCAATATGAGAATGAGAAATGCAGCATGGATGAAATCAAATTGAAATAGCTGAGATGAATTTGACTCTCTCTTATAGAAAAGTATGATATGTACGAGTATGAACACAGATCAAATAATAAATCATAGATAGAATAATTATAGCATACTGTGAAAACATAGAAGTACGATTCATTATTGAAATTTCGAAAAATCATATCCCTGAAAGTATTAGCTTGTTGGAGTTGAAAATGATATCAATAGATTTTTATGGTAAAAAAAATACTTTGAAATTTGTAAGTTAAAAAAAATGTTTTCGTTACTCCAAAACCATCTGGCCTATTTTGCCTAATAGAGAACTTAACCAAGATATTTATCTCCCTAACCTACTCTGAAAATTTCAACTGCCTAGCTCATTCCGTTCGAGAGTTATTGTAGAAACAAAAATTAAAAATTTTCAAATTTTTTTTTCACACTTTACGGTAACTCGATCAATACAAAACTTCACATGCGTCTAAAGATCATGATTCTACAATTTGATGCTAATTTTCAGATAGATCGAGTGATCGGTTTCGGAAATATTCATAAAAAATGTTTTTACTAAAAACGACCATTACCCCGAAACCGCTTGATGGATTTTGCTGGTTAACCAACTCGTCCGAGATATTCAGCTCCAAACCTACCCTGCGAATTTCGATCCTCTAAGTCCTTTCGTTCGAGAGTTATCGTGTTAACAGACGGACGGCCGGCTGGCCGGATGGCCGGACAGAATCAATTTCGACCACGGATTCTTGATCAGTGAGTCGAACCATATCGTTTGATACCATTTTAAGCTAAAAATTCGAAAATTACAGACATTTGGGCAAATTGATAAGCACTCTGTTCCGAAGAACAAGAGCGCCAAAAAGGTGACCTGCCAATTTATACAACATTTTGTGACGATGTGAAAACTAAAAGAAATGAAAAAAAACTACTTCACGTTGAATTAGGTGCGTTCCAATAACTTTTTCCACAGTTTGGAAATTTAAGTTATTTTCAAGATAAATCCATATTTTTGAAGGCTCTCAATAGCTTAGGAAACATTCCCTGGAGTACTATGTGCTCTGGACGGCTACAAATGTTTTCGATGCTCGATTTCACAGGACCATTACTTGTAAATAATATTGTAAATTCTACACGAAGGTTCAGTTCCAACAATGTTCTTTCTTATATCTTAGCTATATAATCATAGAATATGGCAGTAACAATTTTCAGACTAAACCTTATTTCAAATTGTGATTAGATCTTATGACAATATTCTGGTCGCTCCATAATTTTGAACCCTAATTCTATTGGAAACCTCAAAGGATTCTCTCGGCAACAGTATACCTAAAACAACAACGAATCGATTATTCCATGTGCTATTGAGAGCTATTTCTGAACAATAAAAATCCAGAACAACATTTTCTCTTGGATCTTACAATAAAGCATGTGTAAGGTAAATGAAAAAGTTTTTGCAGAGGTTTTTAAACAAAATAAGCTGAACCATTAAATATTGAAGGGTTTTCTTTTCATCAATATCGATTTTCCTTCAACAAGCAGAGAGGTTTATCCAAGCTACCCGAAAGCCTAGATGAAAAAGGAAGATTTAAAATTCACTATCCCTTTTAAAAAAGATTCCGAAACATTTTGAATAACCCTAAAACCATCCTGACATATATATGTGGGACAATCTTTAATGGAATGATCTATTCTCTCCTCTGCTTTTCCGCATTCACAACTAGGTCTCTCAACTGAATTCTATCTGAAGAACATGCTGTTGCAACGGCCATGCCCTGTTCTCGAACGATTCAGAATATACCATATCTTTCTGGGAAGATCAAATCCCAGAACTATATTCGAAGCAACTGAAATATCTTTTTTGAATATGTCACAAGAAATCCATTCAGGCTGCTAAATTTCCTTGTCGCTTTTATTCAAATTGAGAAAACAGTTGGACCATAAAAGATTACGTGACTTCAGTCTGGGGATCTTATTGTCTGAAATATAATAGAGAATCAAATATGAATTCGCTAAAGAAGGATATTTATTCCAAGAATTCAAAAACGCAGTCTGCCTGCAAATCTGGGGCAAGATAGTGTCTGAAAGAACTGGTAACCAATGAATAGGTGTAGATTTAAAAGTGTCAGTGATGGTCGTCATAGACGAATTCAGCTGTGCATCCAATTTTTGAGTATGAGCACTATTAAACCAGACGGGGCAACAATATTTAGCTGAAGAAAAACCAAAGCTAATGCTGCCGGAGGAAGAGTAGCTGCATCAGCACACCATAAAGCACCAGCTAATTTCTTCAGAATATTATTCCTTGTTTTCAACTTCAGACGCAAGTCATCCAAATGGTCTTTGAAATTTGAAAAGGAATCTAGTTTTCTAGGTATTTAGGATACTAATTATGTTTCAAAAAAGAATTACCAGGAGCTAAACTTAGTGTTCCATATTTTTTATGGTTGTTCGAATGGAAGCGTGATAACTCTGTTTCATTTGGGATCAGACACAAACGCCACGCAAATAAAAAATAGATAATTTCCTTTATTTTGGAAATCAGAATGACGAAATGCAATGTCATCAGCGTATATGAATTTTTCAGATGAATAGAAAAGAAGATGTGCTAAAACTGAACCTTGTGGGAGACCATCATTAAAATTTTTTTAATTACTACTATTATTATCAACAAAAACACGAAATTTCTAATTGGCAAGCATGTTTTCTAGTAAATGAACCAATTTTCAACAATTCCAGTGGGGGTGAAATTTAAAAATCAAACCATCTTACCATACTGTGTCAAATGTGTTCGACAAATACATAAATGATGAGAAAAGTTGTGCAAGAGATATATGTACAGAAATTAATTGATGTTTCACCAATACAATGCACAAGTGTCAAAAGTCTACGAATTGAAGTTATCAGTTAATGTGTCACGTGTATGAGATTAGCTTGTGAAAACTTATGAAAACACCAATTTTACGGAAACTTATTTCATTGCAGGATTTCAAGGTCCCATATTTGCGTAAATAAAATACCCAAAGGACTCTCCTTACGTAAAACATAGATGGGAAAGAAAGTGAACCACCATACGAGTGCGGTCCAGCACACCATGAAAAATCGGACGAATCTGGAGCAAACTTAATCAGGTATGATGCAACAAGGAAGAAGCTCAACGGCAATGCGTAAAGGAACTGACTGCTCCACTTTCAGTCGCATTTCTAACGCATCCCGAAAGAGAAACCGACTTCGATGGCCTGGTCGCCTGTCCACCGCTACCAGATACTAAATCTATGATCTAGTTCGCTATCGGATTATATTTATTGCACGGCGACCGTCTTTTGTTTCTCTCTAACGTCCAGGCGGTCGCGGCGACAGAAAGAAACAGAAACGACGTCGTTAGTCCACGCGGAAGATACGCGAGCGGTTAACTGTATCGTGGAAAAAAGAAGAAGATTGAATATTTCTTAGAGAGATAAGATGCGGTGACAGTCGTCCGGAGAAAACAGCTTTCGATTGATTTTAGTCGACCATTTGGTCTGTTTTTCGCCTCTTACGCTCCGATCCATCGGCCTGGGGACCCGCTCTCGCCGGTTTCTTGTTTTGTCGACGTTTTTCGTTCGTAGAAACCGCGCAGATCGTTCGCCGTTAGGCGTATTCAGAAAACCGTGAAATTGTACAGATATTTCGCCAGTTTTCTTCGAGGATGATTACGCCAAACAAGCTAATTTCAGTGAATTTGTCCAGGTGGTCACCGACATGCAAAAGCGATGGGTTTCGGAATATCTTGGTTGTTTGGAAATGCGAAATAGCTTTATATTCAAGCTGAATTTATTCATTAATTCGTGTCTACGTATATTCCATCCCAGATGGCAGGCTGACGTGTTTATCACGTCGATTTATTGGTCATCATTAACGTCATAAGTAACGACATTTTTTTCGGAAATAATGATTTGTGACGTTCCCTTTTTGGGAATTAAGGAACTCTCCATTTCTGTACGACTTAGTTACATGACTTGGTCATCGATTGTCATTCTTCGAGGCGCTGGAGATGTCTTGGTCTTATCTCTTCATAATTTTATATATCGGATAGCGGATTTTTGAAGAATATGATCGAGTCGTAGTGTCATGATTTTTAGGTGATTGTTGGTTGATTTGTGTTCCCCGCATTCTCACTCGCTATAAAGCGGATAGAAACTTTGTCAAAAAGATTCCACCGTCTATTTCAGGACGTGGAGGATATTATTTGTCTAAGGATTAACCTCGGTTGGAAAAGTGGATATTGTAGGATTGCTTCATCATGATCCTCATGGAGGACTGAGCAAGTTCCTGACCTGAGAAAGTAGGCCGTATTCGTGGAGAATGGGAGTCTCCACACTATATTACCTATAAAGATAAATTAAGGTCTGTCGTCTGATTCTTCGGTAAACATTAACACCCTGATAAAACAATCAAATTTTTATTATTGAGATGCCCAAAGTTTAGAGAGAACAAAGTTTTTAAGATTTTCCCGAATTTACCAAAATACCTTTCAAAACCAGCTTTGAAAGCAAGTATCGAAGCTAGTCTAGAAGGAAAACAGGAATTGTAGTGGAATAAAACATTCAATTCAATTCTCCCGAATTATTAAATGATTACAATGACTTTAATAATAATTATTTAACCAAAATTAACACGACAATGAAGCTCAAATTAATGATTTATCTTTATATATTCAATCCTGAAAAGTTATTATCTGTAGATGCTTCAGTTCAAATCAGGAAGGACTAAGGTATGTAAAAAATATCAATAATCATTAGAGGATACTTTGGGAGATCAATTATTCCATTTTTTCTCTCGGTTCTCTCCCAAATTCATTATAATTTTTGGTAGAGTAAATCCAGGAAAAACTATCGAATGAGCAATATCAATGCTCATGTCCAGCAAATGGAAAAGAAACGAATATATTTGGAAATCTTACAATTAGGAGAAGAGAAAAATGTATGAGCTTTTATATAATTATATCGCAATTTTGTTTAGTTTACCCAACTTTTATAATTGGTTTGTTGTAGAATATATATTCACTAGTAGTTCCAGAATTTTATTTCAATTTTTCCGAGCATGGGAACAGCATGCTATCATCTGGCACAAAGACATGTACTTTTCGAATTATTTGCAGAACATGGTCTCAACCAATTAGGTTTGACTCGGTGATGAAGAATTCAAGCCAAATTCGATTATGTTCAGCCGACCGTTACCACGATAACTTTAGACAAGAAAGAGATAGCAACTGTAAATTATCAGGGTAGGTTACGCATCTGCATTCGGCAGTTGAGTTTGATGATGGGCATAATCAGCCAAACGGTTTTGGAGTTATACCCCTATGAAATATAGTTTTGTCAAATACCTCAAAAAATACAGATCAAATCGAATTAAAACTTGGTAATAAGTAGTAGAATGCTATAAAGTGCAAATCTTAGCACAATTACTCAGATTTATAACAGAAGAAAAAAAAATGTTTTCTTCGCAAATTTTATATCTTGGAAACTATCCGTCTGCTTCCGCTGGAATTCCACAGAAACCTTCAAGCTGCCATTTTAAAATGAGATATCGGATTTCTGCTTGATCAGCTTTCTATTTCAGCAATTATTGTGAAAATAATATTACGAATTTTTTTTTTTCAAAAATTTTATATTTCAAAAACTATTTTTCAGATTCCAGTAAAATTCTGCACAAACCTTGGAGCCACTATTTTACAATAGATTTGGGGATTTCAGCAGAATCGGCTATGTATTTAAAGAATTATTATGAAAATAAAATTTCGAACTGCTTCTGAAATTTCAAATTATCTAAATCTCAGACTTGTAACTAAAATTCTATGGCCGAGATTCTATGGTGCTCACCTGCAGGGCAAGAGGTTTGGGTTCAAATCCATGGTGAGTAACTCCACTATTTTATTTATTTCGAAATTTGAATTCAGATGATGCCCAATGCATGTTCTCAAATGATAACGCTGAAAAGATGGCATGAAGGCTCATTCAATATTTTGTGACAGTATCTGAGGTATAAATAGTCAATAGAGAATGCGCGCAAAAGCTCCTGACATCACGTCAGTGCATCTTTCGATTTTTTTTATAACTAGAGTTGACCCTACAACTTCTCATGATTTTCGCTGAACAATGAATTGAATGACACACATTATTTCAACATTATTTTGCAGAAGAAATGCAGCTATTCAATTCATTCACCATGTAAGTTCCTTGATCGTTTATTATCTAGGGATTCAAAAGAAGTTTACTTGGTAATTCAATGAATTCAATAATGTTTTAAATTTGAAATAGACGATATTTGGCGTTATCCCATTGAAGCTGTATGCCTCCCAGTGACGCCCAAATACGGCGCTACCAAACTGGGTTCCAGGCTATCTCTATAGACTGCTGTGGGTCTACCTTGAAGGAGATATAATAAATTTAAATAAATCTCGAATGTTTCTTGATTCATTGTCCTATTTTTTGTACCTTTTCGATCCTTCTTTTGACCATCAGAGATATTTGAAGATATGCTATTCTAAGTGTCAAAATACAATATGTCTCCATTTATCTTTCAATTTCTGAACCACGGTATTATCGAGATGTAGCCAATACCCGCTCGCGCATAATCGAAGATTCTATGATCTATTAGCTGAAATTATAGAGCTCATAAAGTCGGAGTATAGCGGCTCTAGAAAAATTCCTGATAAATAATAACTCCGATCGATCTGACAGCGCAGGATTGCCGCAATTTCGCTGCGTAAAATTGGACGATCCAACGACTATCGTCTACACGTAATCGATTCATATAAAAGTAACGAGTTAATCCGAGATTTGTTTGCTCAAGATTATAAGGAAGAGAACTGGCATAGCGATCGGGTATGCGCTTCTAGACAGGTGCTGGTTCTACGGCGAAGGTGTCCATTGTACACGCTTGAAATAGAACTGAAATTGATCGATGTTATGGAAATGATGAGGTTTCCGTTAGGTTGTTGGTTTTTGAGAGCGATTCTGATTAATGTGCCGGTCTTTGAATGATGCCAAAGTCTTCAAGGTGTTAGTACTAGTTTTCACTACTTATCCACCACAAATTGTCATTGATAACAACTGGCCACTCAATTGTACTTAGGAACACTTGAAGGTATAAAAATGTATAAAGGAAATGATATTTTAATCGATAATTATCCAACCCAGATTAATAACAACAACAAAATTTGTAGTGTATCTATATTAGTTCAACCAGAAGGGGAGTTCATCTAGATAGATATCGAAAAAAAATATTTTTGTCCGCAAGTTATAGGAAACAGCGTGCTATCATTTTGACCAAATGTCTGTAATTTGCTACGATAACTTTTGAGTTGAAAGAGATAGCGACTCGTAATTTTCAGTGTAGGTTACGCATGCGAATGCAGCGGTAAACTACGCTTTTTGGGCATAATCGTCCAAATTTTTTCGGAGTAATACTCATCTGAAATTCGACCGAGTTTGAACTTGGCAAGTAGATAGAAGTCTAAAGTTAATTTTTTGTTTGAAATGTCGTGTTCATCGTATAGCTGGAAAATATAATAAAAATATTTCTTGAATAAAAAATTTTAATTTGTCTCCATAAATTATCTATTTCAAAAACTATTTATCAGAATCCGCTAAAACTTCGCACAAACCCTCAAGTCGAATTTTATTTCCTCAATAAATCAAGAAATACAGATCCGACCGAGTGTGCACTTTGCAATCAGTTAGAATGCTCCAAGTACAATTTTTTTTAAATTACTCGATTATCGTATAGCTATGAAAAAATAAAAATAATTCATAAAAAAAATTAAAATATTATTCAAAAATATTAAAATTTCTCTTCATAAATATATATATATAATATTTAAAAAAATACTGATCCCACGAAATAGTTGTACTCGGTTGAAAAAAGACGGCTTGAAGGTATATGTAGAAATTAGTGAGGGTGTGTGAGACGTGAATAGACAGAAGAACATGAGTGCATATGCTCCTGACTTCAGGTCACTGCTTTCATAGAATTTTTATGTGAGTATCACCTTATAAAAGAGACGATTATGCGAGGTTTTCTGAAATCTACACACATCCCAAAATTATAGGACCTTCTTGTGTTTAAGTTTGTTAAAATGCAACATTAATATTAAAAGGTTGATATTTAGTTGGATTTAGGTGAATTAAACAAGGTTGGAGGTGAATTTATTGCATTTTCCGACGTGAAACAATGATACTTCGAGTAAAGAATTGTATTACGAAAAACATCCGGAAAGTATCTTATAATGATCTATGATATCTTTCCAAGTTCAATTTCGGAAAAAAAGGAAGACCAACTTCAGAGAAAGAAAAACCAACTGCGGAAAGGGTAAATTTAATTGAGGAAAAAATAAATTTAAAAACGGAAAAGGTAAATTTGATTACGAAAAAAATAAAACCAATTTCGGAAAAAGATAATCCAATTTTGGACAAAATATTCATATACATATATACATTTCACAATTTACAATTTTGTGTCCATCAGAATCATTTTCGTTATGCACTTTGATTATAACTCTTGCTTTAAGGATAATTGTACTCCAGTATATTCCGCCATTTTAGTTATCGAAGGTCACGACTTTGTCATGGAGTTGTGTAAATACAAAAAGTTATTCCTCTTTGCTTAACTTTGGGCTTGTAAGCGGACGTGGTTTTCGAAAGACAGCAGAGCTTGTTATCGAAAATAATTTCTAATAATGTAGTATATTGCTTTAAAAGATGTTATTAATACCCTTATATTTGAAGTGGTAATTTTTGAAAAATTTAACACCTTTTATAACCAAAAAATTGGAATGTTCTTAGCGTATTATTTCTTCAAGATCTTGCCTCTGGGTTCTCTAAAAAACGATAATGGTAATTTGGTTTGCTCCTGGATTTTTACCAACAAAATCATTAGGAGACCTGATAGTTTCACAGATTTCCCAAAGATCCAATAATTCGAAAAAATGTTTGTTCGGATATAATGCATGAAAACGCCCTGACCTAGGATAACTAGAATGGCAAAATGACGTCGGCACTAATAGAGCGTATTACAAACTATACCTAAACGTTGGGATTTGGGCCTTTGGACCAAGTAGTTTGGTTTGCATTTTTGTGTCAGTGTTCCGGAAATTTCAGTACATGTTAAACGTACATATGTATTTCCTATTGTATAGGAGTCAATATTGCAATATACAGGTTGATGAAATGTTTCCTTGCAAGCTGAACTTGATTTTCCAAATGATTTATTGAATTCCTTTCAAAGGCTGAAGATAAGACGCTGCAAATATTTCAAACCATTGGATATTATCATTTTGATTTTGATTAGGCATACTGACATTCATAGTTTTTCTGAGGAGATCCCTCAAAAGCTGTTGAGAGCTTGTGCGAGTTAGTAGAATAAGTTGTGTTCTGTGTAGGCTTTTTTACTAAGTTAGTTAGCTGTTAACTAACACGTGCCTCGTTAACACGACAAATTAGAACTCAAACCGTATTGTCCAACTATCAAGACACGTCAGAATGATATTTTCGGATACATTTGAAATAGAGTGAAAGATATTTCTCTATTTCAGTATCGTAATGAGTCTATTCCAGCACTAAAAATAGTGCTGGAATGAACTCATTCCCGCATTGTTTCTAGTTATATTTTTCGTTTTGGTGTAGCCAGCACTGACATTCGATCCTATATCAAATTTCAACAGACGTCAATCGTTAATATAATACAATCTGGATATAGTAAAATAATTGTTGAGAGGAAAAGTTTTATTTACATATTAAATAAGGTACTAGATATCTGCTTCTTTCTTATTTTGAATAATTTATGCTATTAGGAAACTCTTTCAAATCTGATCTCCATGCCCTACGTACGATTCAAATTGGTATTCCGTAATCTGTCAACTTTCGTAACAGTCACACCAACTGCCAAGATATAATACAAAAGTCACTAGGATGTGACCCGATTTTTTCATTAAATTTCAACGGTATTTTACAAAACTTGCCTGAAATAGAGATAATATCGTCTAATACTCGTTGCAGAAGGCAATTCCAAAACTCATGCGTTCGAAATCTCGCTCCTTCGTCACTCGTTTTGTAATTTCACATTGGTGTTTGAATTGGAGCCCATTCTCGAACTTGTTTTAGAATATTCTATTCTATAACACGTGTTGATAATGTGTCCATACTTTTATATTGATACGGGTTAAGAGATCTAGAAACTTTCTGATCAATATACTCCTCGTTTCAGATTTTCCACACAAACATATTATCGTCTAGTCAGTTTGTGTGATAATTCTGTAAAATCCAATCAGATGTAATAAAGCTATATATGTTTCTTGCATCGTATTCAGCCAGCCGTTTAGCAGTTTACAAAAAGTGAGCACAGCCAACATAAATTGAGCCGTTTGTCTCCATACGGAATTTCCTTCTTGTAAAGCTGTCATTTCCGATTAGACGTTTGCTTCGTTGATCCGATATACGGCATGCAGTCGAATAACAAGCGTGTTGTGCACACGACTTGAACATATATGAAGATTTACTAGTGGAAAATAACTGTTTCATCCTTTTTGCCATTTAAAAATCGCTTCTTCTCATTGATAGCACAAGCCTAATTAGAGATTAGAGCTGTCGTGGACTTGATTAGAGATATGAGGTTTCCGGCTTCATCCATTTGATCAGTGCGGATAATGTAACGGGATTTCCAATTAGGAAATTAAAAAAATTGTGTTTAATCACGAACGCACCCTTGAACGTTTTCCGGGATCTGTCAACGTCAAAATGTCAGTCAAGGTCAACATATTGAGTCGAGGACGAGCAACAACTGGAAGTTATCGAAAGCTGAGAAACCGCATTGATGTGCGGTCAGTCTGCTTTGGCACACTTGTTCAAATTAATAGCCAGCGTGGTCACCTATCCAGGTACTGAACTCGTCCAAGGTTGCAAATGTCTGTTAAATTAAAAGCAATGCCTGCTCACTTATCAGATGTAAAATATCCTTGTATATCTCATTCTATTAAACTACCAGGGCACGGAATATCAATTGCAGAATTAACCTTATTCAATTAGATTCTTTGATTCAACATTATTCATTCTTTTGTTGTACGTATTGAAGTAATTGATAAAGGTAATCATTATTGAGTATTAATTGCTGCTAGGAATGGGTAAATTCCCAATGAAATATATAAAATTTTAACTTTCAAGCCACATATACCTAACTATTCATAGATAATTAGGAATAATTGTTAATAATATGACAAAGAAACTGTGACGGAAATACACAAATATATAATAGTATATATAATACTGACAATTGTATATATTTCAATCTATTCAACTTGGATTTTTCAAAGCTCAACAGCATACTTTCACATGAACCTGTTTTCCTGGAATTCCATTTGTGAAAAGTCAATATCTTAGTAAAATCGTAAGAATTCAATAATCAAAATGTATATGAAGGAATTTACATTTACTTATTGGTATCTTCTGTGGTCATCAAATTGAGAAACTTCAAGTTTGTATTCATCTTGTATAGAAAACCGACTTTCATTATAATTTATAATAGTTATCACTATTTAACTTAATTCCTATGAAAACTTTGCTGTTCCATTGTATCAGTTTAATTTTTTCGATATTAGGCAGTTACCCTGAAGGTTTGAAAAAAGCCTGAATTCAAAAGTTGATTCAATCTTGTTGAAAGAATATAAAATTTTGGCGTGCTTGTTTCCCTGAACTTTCATTTTGCAGAAGTGTCTATAATTGTTTGGCGGGAAATGGTGTTAGTGGTCCGGCCAGGATGAAGATAACTGTTGAACGAAATGAGTTGAAGATTTGAAATTTGCAGGGTATGTTTGAAGCATAAATATATCACTTTATAGCGTTAAAAGCAAAATCCGCTGGGTGGTTTCTGGAATTTACTTTTCTCAATTACTTGAAGAGAACTCTTGAATTCAAGCTGGGTAGTTAGAAGAAACATATCAACACTTAAATTTCTGCAGGATTCTTGAGGATTGTATGACTAGAAAATTTCAAATAAATTATAAAAAAAAATGTGGAAAAGCTCCGTGGACAGGGCCTTTGGCGCTCTTGTTAAACTACTAGCGAGTAATTATTCAAACTGTGACAAACATATCTCCGGTAGTATTGGTTTCTCAGAGTTGGTAATGACATCAATGGATTCTTATGATAAAACTGCATCACAAAAAATCAAATTCAAAACGTAGGTCAATGACTCACCTCATATGTTGGATTTACATACATCAACAAATTATGATTAGAGCATTTTATGAAATCATAAAATTACGATTAAATATTGAAATTTTGGGAAATCATATTGCCGAAAGTATTAGTTTGTTAGAGGTGAAAATTATATCAGTAGAATCTTATGTTGCAACTGCATCTTTAAAAAAATTATTTGAAATTTATAATGTAAAAAAATCTCCCAAATATACTCTGAATATTTCAACTGTCTGGCTCATTCATTTCGAGAGTTATCGTGTTAACGGCGAGCCGGCCGGATGGACGGACATAATTGATTTTGATCACGGATTCTTGATCAGTAAGTCGAACCAAATCGTTTGAGACCACTTCCAGCCAAAAATTCGAAAATTACAGACATTTCGGCAAATTGATAAGCACTCTGTTCCGAGTTCTGAGGAACAAGAGCACCAAAAATTTTTCTTCTGAGAAAATATCAGTCAAATATAACGGAAATTTTTCAAAGGTCTTCGAATTCAATTTTATAGTCAGTTGAGATTTAAACCCGATCAGATCCATATTGTTGGAGACTTTGCGAAAATATTAATTTTTTCTCTGGAAGCCAAGTAGCCTTTGGTAGCTGAATGGGTAACCAATAAGTCTGCCTATGAATTTGAATAAGCGCGCCGATGCAGACTAACATCCTTTAATTTTTGCGTGCATGTTCTAGAGAACAGCGGGCTATCCTCTTGCCAAATGTCTGTAATTTTTGATTTTTAGTTTGAAATTGTCTTAGACTAGAATTCAAAGACAAATTTAATTATATTCGGCCGTCCATTGCCACGATAACTTTCGAATAGAAAAATATATCGATTTAAAATTTTCATTGTAGGTTGCGCATCCGAATGCAATGGCTCAGCTCATTAGTGAGCTTATCTGCAAAATAATTTTGGAGTTGGAACTATTTAAAATAAAAAAAAAATACTTTTTCCTAGAAAAAATTAATTTTTTTTTTAATTTTCCATTTCAGGAATTATACTTCAGTTTCGGCTGAAATTTCACAAAATCTTGTAAGCCATCAATTTAAAATCGGGTCCTGGATTTCAACCCGATGGGCTTTGCATTTTCGTAATTATCGTAGAAATATAATTTCCAACAAGTAGGATCTATTTCTTCTGAATTTTCAATTGATCCCTAATGAGATGTTAGCGGGCACATCTGCACACACAGGAGATCCGAATTCGAATCGCCTATTTATTCCGTAAATATACCCATTCAAAATTTCCATTTCCCAATATTTCCAAAAATACAAATCCAATCGAATTGAAATTTAGAATTCGGTTGAAAAAGACGGCTTGACAGATCATGCAATATTTAGTGAGGGTGTTTAAGGCCTGAAAAGACAAAATAACATGTGCGCAAAAGCTACTGACTTCACATCAGTGCTTTCCTCGGATTTTGTATATCAGATATCACTGAATCATCAGTGCTATATTTGACAGGCAATTTCCCATCCTTCATATAACTAGGACTCAATCTATTCCATCTGAATGAGAACTTGAATTTAAATAGGAGATGTCATATATTCCATTTGAATGTACCTATCCATTATGATAGCGAGCTTGCATTCCTTAGTCTAACTCGAAATTATCAATCAAACGAAAGACGTCACTCCATATATACAATACAACCAAGAAACTTATCAAACAACTTGTCCAAAGTTCCAATCGCGATCCTAGAAATTATCAAATATCAATCAAATAGAATATGTCCCCGCATAACTCGATCAACAGACGATCTATTTCAAGATAGGACGTCCAGAGCAACTAGCTACTTCCTCCTCGTAAGACTCACTCGTTATTAAAATGATAATAAAAGTGTTTTCAAACATGGAAAGATCACTATTATTTACATACACAATGGAAGATAGTAGGCTGCATCAATTTGAATTTAACATACCATCCTTATTATATTTGACACACGATGAATTATGTATGGTGAACTCGGCTTTAGATGCGGTACGTGTACCCCTGGGATATATTGTCGTAAATGGGATAGAGAAGTGATGACTGCGGCTTAAGTGGCTATTGAAGTATAGCTCTATTTCGCTCCTGAAAAAGACGATGTTTTGTAATCATCGGGATTTAGTTGCTGCTTAAATGGCAAAAAGTTTTACAGGTGGGCTGTTTTGGTGTTTTTTCTATGTTAACGACGGTGTGTATCTCGAGGCCTGATCTGAGGATTCGCGCTTGGTCGCATGTTGGAGTCTCTTTTCGATCTGAATATTGAAGTGTGTATTGCGAGTTAGGGAAGAGCAAATTTCAAGGGTTCCATGATTCATTTTAATAAATTTGGATGTAGTTTCAAAATCTCAATATAAGACCTAATGATCCTATGGAGTTAGGTCCGGAAGGCTTCGTTAAAGAGTAATATTGCTTCAAAGATTTCAAATATAGAGGAACTTAGAACTCAATTGTTCACTTATCCCCTATAGCTATAGGGAGGTGAAATCGTGAACCCTTAATTTATTTTCCACCATAATTTTCCACAGGCTTTAAGGACAGTGTGTCGATGAAGTAAGCCACAAAATTCATAACTGCCTTATTGAATGTTTTCAAGCAAAATGGATAGGTGTATTTTAGTTTTAGATTAATCACCTTATGGCATGAAATTTTAGTTATGATGTCGTTAATTTTTAGAGTGACGTCATATCTGTTTTTTAAGTGACCACCTCAAATTCTTCCTGCTGCTTTATTGGAAGGTGCAACTTAACGAAATGATGGTGTAAAAAAATGGTACCATAGATAATAATTTCTTTAGAAAATAACACATTTACTGTAAGAAATCATAGCACTGAATTTAGTTTTTTTTGGGTTGAATAAAGATGCTCTTCTCTGAAAGTTCGGATTCTTATTAAAAAAAAAACTTACACAATTCATCTCCTAAATTATTGGTTTCTCAGAGTTGGGAATGATACCTATCAATGGATTCTTATAATAGAACTGCATCATAGGTGAAACCAAATTAAAATTAAATAATGAACTTATCCGAGATATCCATTCTTCAGATCTACTTTGAAAATTATATTATATCAATTGAAACTTAGCCAATATTCTGGTTTTGTTTCACTGAAGATATTCTGAACATATATTCACCATCATATGGATTATCCAAGGGCAAATAGGGTAGGGGTAATTATAATATCCTATAATTGTTCAATTTGCATTCAATCATACTTTGTTAGAACAATATAGATCAATATATTTGAAATATCTATCATACATAGGTAGATGTGATTATTATGTGTGAACAGTGAACACGGATTGATCACAGACACATAGAATTCGCATTCTGTGATAACATAGAATACGACGTATTATTGGAATTTTGATAAATCATATCTCCGAAAGTATTAACTCGTCAGAGTTGAAAATGATATCAAGGGATTCTTATGCTGAAATTGCATCTTGAAAAAAATTTGAATTTCAAATTTGTTATGTAGAAAAATGTTTTTTTTTTCGTTACTCTTAGACCATCAAGCCAATTTTGCCCAATAACGAACTTAGCCGAAATATTTATCTCCCAAACCTACTCTAAAAATGTCAACTGTCTAGCTCATTCTGTTCGAGAGTTATCGTGTTAACGGACGGACGGACAGAATCGATTTCGACCACGGATTTTTGATCAGTGAGTTGAACCAAATCGTTTGAGACCATTTTCAGCCAAAAATTCGAAAATTACAGACATTTGGGCAAATTGATAAGCACTCTGTTACCAGAGACAATAGAGCACCAAAAAATTGAGTGACTCTGTGAACGACGTCGTAAGTAAAATTTTTATGCCATGAGCAGATTAATTAAAAAAGAAAATAGATCATTTTGATTGAAAACATTCAATGGCGCAGTTATGAATCTTGTTCCTGACTTTATCCACATACTGTATATATGAACAAAGAATACCTCCCTACTTTATAAAAATAATATCAGAATTGACTCTTCAACAACTAAGATTTCAACCCCTTTTTTACAACATATGAAGAACTAGTATCTAACAAATTAGGAAAAGACTTATAAACTAAAATGGCATTAAAATTGAAAAGTGGGAAATCTCTGGGGCACTATTTACAAAACTAGTGTATAATTATTCAAACTTTGACAAATCATATCCCTGAAAGTATTGGTTTCTCAGAGTGGGGAATGACATCAATCGATTCTTATGATAGATCAGCATCATTAAAAATTGAATTCAAAATGTTGGTCTATGACTCTCCTCATATGTTGGATTTACATACATCAGCAAAATATAATTATGCGGAGGTTACACAATCTATCTGGTATCAATTTGGTATCAATATGACATCAATCTTGCCATCAATCCGGACCACCAGTCCATCAGTCTACGCGTGTACAATCAGTTTCCCGTCAATCTGACATTAATCCATGATTGATGTTGTACTGAACCAGATTGATCATGTAACCTCCGTCATGAAATTAATTATCGAAATTTTGAAAAATCATATCTCCGAAAGTATTAATTTCTTAGAGTGGAGAATGGTATCAATGGATTCTTATGATGAAACTGCAACTTAAAAAAAAAATTGAAATTTGCAATATAAAAATAAATATGTTTTTTGTTTCTCCGAAACCACCAGGTCAGATTTTGCCCTACAACGAACTTGACCGAGATATTTATCTACCAAACCTTCTCTGAAATATCAACCGGCCGGACAGAATCAATTTTGTGCGCGGATTCTTGATCAATGAATCGAACCAAAACGTTAAAGAACATTTTCAGCCCAAGTTTCGAAAATTACAGACATTTGAGCAAATTGATAAGCATTCTGTTTCGAGGAACAAGAGTGCCAAATAGCGCTCAAACACGGCTGAACTGAATTTAGGCAACATAAGTTGGTACTGATCGAAATATCTTGGACATCCCCCGGAGACTAGATCAGTTTTCTTCGTCAGACACCAAGCGGAAATCTTCATAAACGTTACGAAATAGTTGTTTTATCGTTGATGTTGTTTCATCATTGTTTGTTAGGAAATATTGTTCCATACATTGCTTCTGACAAATATCTTATGTTTCTAACCCAGAAGCGTTTTACAAAATAAATATTTTTTTATTTTATAGATATTTATCATAGTTTGGTAGAGAAACCCAGAAAGGAAACATTTAGTAATGAAAATACCTCAAAAAGTATTCCTTGATAATTACGTTATGTTATTATCAATTATCAATCTATTGCTCTATTGACGGATTAATCGAACGCAGCTTTCGATTCTTGGATATACTCGATTCCTCACAACGTTCCTGTTGACCAAACTCCGGGACAATCATCGAAATTCCCAAGATACCAAACGGTCCATCGCGGCTCGCCCTACCTCCTTCGGCGACCTCGTGTGGGGCCACTTGCGCAATTTCCAGCCACTTAATCGCTAATAGAATCGGCATTATACTAAAACTAATTACTGGCATACCACATGCACGCAAAAATCGTGATGTTCAATTCGCGACACAGTTTCGCAATATTCGCGGGAAAAACGCTCATTGTTCCCTGCAAACGGAACGAACAAAGAATACAAAAATTATGCACAAATTACCCACACCACGGGTTCGACAAATGTCATCCTGAAGCAAATGCAAGCGATATACCCCTGTCCCGGCTACGAGTAGGCCATGACTCGGTTAGGGCTGTATCACACCTCGGCATTGTTATTAAATAAGAATAACAACATATTATATGTTAATGTAATTCGTACTGCGTTTGAAATGTGACATCCTAGACTGTTTAAATTAACATTTGATTTAGGCGTCAACTCGATTATGGGCTGTACTCGAATCATTGTTCATATGATAATACTCGCATTATGTAATTTTTATTATTCTATGATCGGGACGTTGCTAGGAAATTAGACGGGTAAAAGTGTTGTCAAGGTGGATGCGGTATTGAAAGTTAATGGTTAATGGTGGTTATTTGATGAGGAATGGCACTGCTTAACTTGAAATAAAATAAGTGTGAAGGAAGGTACTAGGGATCAGTGGGTTTGGAACTATTTCTTCTCATTTCTTCACAGCCTACGGATAATTTCTTTGGGTTGTTTCATTCATCTGGATGACGGATGGATTTGTAATTTGTTAGTTTTAGATATGTAGGTATGTGGGTTTTTGTTAATTATCTGATTCTGATATTTATTAAATCCTTTCTACTTTGTGTACATATTTAATTGCAATTACATGTGTTACATGAGTGGTTGGCCATAGACTAGTGTTAAATGAAGGTAATCCAGGCCTTTACAAAAAGCTTATTTTGTATCCAGAGACTGTCAGTTTCTGGAGATACAGGGTGATTCATCAATGTTTGCCCGAATTTCCGACATCTACAACTTATGAATCAGTGGTCCGATAGTGATTAAATTTGGTGGGGTTGTTGAGAGCTAGGAAATGTGTTGAAATGGAAGGACTTTTTCGAAAAAATTGTTGCATGTTTCAAAATAGTCCACGTTATTTCGTTGACAAGCCATAATATCCAAAATCTCATCAAATATTACCTCAAAAAACTAAAAACAGGACAGTATTACGATAAAATTAAATAAAATATGAATTCGTTTCTTTGTTACTCTCATGAAATAAGTGTGCTATTTAACACAAAAACTAATTTTTTTAGATTGAGTTGTATATTTCTTCTTGCCAATAACGACATTTTTCAGACAACCCCTCAAATCGGACCACTGATTCCCAAGTTAGGATATCGGAAATTCAGACTAACATTCATGAATCACCCTGTATCTCCGAAATTAACTGCCTTTGGATACAAAAGAAGCAGTTTTTCTGAAAGGCCTGGGTGAACTACATTTACCGCTAGGCTATGGCCAACGACTTATGTAACACCCTGTATATCATACATTTTCAGTTTGTGTGACAACTCTACGGATATCAGAGATCTGTCATATCAAATTACAATTTTTTTTTGAAATATGCATTCGTATGAAAATGCATATTCATTGAAATGCACCTTTTGAGCTGGTCAATGGGCAAACGCCGGTTTCGAAGTTTGTATTTTCAATAACTCGAGATTAAAACTCTGTAGCTAGCTTCTAAACGAAACACCAACTATTCTAGTCGACCGAAAAGAATATAGAGAAGATGCGTAAAATTACCCAGTTTCTATTAACCTGTACCAGTATATACAGGGTGTCCCAAAAATACCACGTGAAAGTGACACTGGAGATAGATTGGCATTAGGTCTATCAGATGGCATCAACATGACCTCAGTAAAAGTCTGCTGGTTTTCGAGATATCACCACTGTTGCGTCCCATGACTTCACATGTTGGGAAGCGCTCATTTGTATTTCTAAACAAAGCAGCTCGCTTGTAAAACTTAAATGTTTTGGGTTAACTGGTTTATTTTTGCATGGGTGGTCTCACCCTTGAAATTAATATTTTCCACGAAAAGATAATTGCAAGTAAAATATCTTGTAATACTTCAACCCTTGTAGAAGTATTTATGACCTATTTCCTGTGAAATATTGATAAAATGCATACAACAACTAACACATTGCCAGAGCTGTGAGTCCTTTGTCTACATTTTAACCCATACAAAAATCTAGAATTTTCCGATTAGATCGCGCCACGGCTTTGGCTATTCACTAAATCGAGGGCGTAGATTCCGAATCTGTAATTAGTTTTTCCGTATCTCGATTAATTTTGGTAATATGGCGAAAAATCCGACTGATTAGTCCATTTTCCGGAGGTAGAGCCAGAAATTGCGACTTTTTTCGTCATTGCTCCGAAACTCATCGAGATACGGAAAATCTAATTACAGATTCGTGATCTGCGTACCCGATTAAGTGAATAACCAAAGCCGCGTCGACCTAATCGGAAAATTGTAGATTTTTGTATGTGTTGGATACTAGAGATCGATATACCATGAAAACTGGAGATTTTTAAAAAATACACAAAAGTGGTGATATCTCGAAAACCAGCGGACTTTTACTGAGGTCATGTTGATGCTATCTGATAGACCTAATGCCAATCTATCTCCAGTGTCACTTTCGCGTGGTATTTTTGGGACACCCTGTATAAGAGAAACACCAATTATTCTAAATGGGACGACATAGACTAAAGAGAAGACGCATAGAGTTACTAAGTATATATTAGCATGTAGGTACATGTATTTCCAAAGAAACTACCGAATAAGTATTCTAATCTGACGACAAAGAATATAAACAGGATAAGTAAAATCACCAGTCTCTATTTGTCTATAAGCGTATTTCTAATCGAAACACCAGATATTCTAATCGGACGACAAAGAATATAGATAAAATATGTAAAGATATATCTATTACTCTGTTCGCATATTTCTAAACGAAACACCAACTATTCCAATCGGAAGACAAAGAATATATAGAAGATGTGTAAAATGACCCAGTGTCTATTAGCCGATACACTTATCTCTAAACTGAACACCAAATATTCTAATCGTAAACATACCCAGTATCTATTAGCCTGTACGCGTATTCATAAATAAAACACAAAATATTCTAATCAGATGACAAGGAATTTAGAGAAGATGCGTAAAGTTGCCCAGTCTATTAGCCTGTACGCGAATATTCAAACGCAACACCAAATATATTCTAATTAGATGACAAAGAATTTAGGGAAGATACGTGAAGTTACCCAGCCTCTAGTAACCTGTACGCGTATCTCTAAACGAAACACTAAATATTCTAATCGGACGACAAATAATTTAGAGGAGATGATAAAGTTACACAGTATTTATTAGCCTATAGGCGTATTTCTAAACGAAACACTCAATATTCTGATCAGCCGACAAAGAATAGAGGAAGATGCGTAAAGATGCGTAAAGGCTATATTAGCATGTACGCATATCTCTAAACGAAACACCATATATTCTAATCAGACGACACAGAATATGAAGAAGATGTGTAAACCTGCCCAGTCTCTATTAGCCTGTACGCGTATTTATAAGCAAAACACCAAATATTCTAATCGGCCGACTAAAAAAATAGAAAATAAGCACGAAGTTACACAGTCTCTATTAGCCTATAAGCGTATTTCTAAACGAAATACCAAATATCCTAATCGGATGACAAAGAATATACAGAAGTCGTGTAAGGCTGCCCAGTCTGTAGTGGCCTATATACGTATTTCTGAACGAAACACCCAATATTCTAATCGGATGACAAAGAATTTAGAGAAGATGCATGGAGTTACCCAGTCTCTATTAGCCTGTACGTGAATTTCTAAGCGAAACAATCGGACGACAAAGAATATAGAGAAGATGTGTAAAGATTCTCCTCGTTCTCTATCAGTCTGTAGGCGTATTTCTAAACTAAAGAACAAATATTCTAATCTGACGACAAAGAATATAGAGAAGATGCGTAAATGTTCCCAGTCTCGATTAGCCTGTACCGGTATTTCCAATCGAAATACCAAATATTCTAATCGGACGACAAATCGCTAATACCTACTATCCGACCAGCGGACATTTTTATTTACGATATTTTTCGCACTCCGTAAACTACGCCGATCCATGTAAGGCGATCCGAATCGTGTTCTGAGATGACGGACTGCTCGGTTCGGTGATGAAACATTTGCTCCGGTTTTCAGGAAACATATAGTATGTCTTCGCCGACTTTATTGCGCTCGGCGGCATATTTCAGCCGACTTGTTGCATTTTTACGATCCGGTTACGACCGCTCGGGTCGATCTCGATGGACAGGACAGTTCCTTTTCCGGAGTGAAACGTGGAAGAAAATGCCCCGTTTATTTATTAATTCGTGCTGGATGAAATGGTCGCCCGGATTTAATTGCCGTAGATGCGGACGAGTTTTTCATCGTGCTTAGACGGCGGAGTTGTTATCGCGAATATGCGCTCGAAAAAAAAAATTGAAAAAGTACTGACATCCGTAGCGGCTCGTGAATATTTATCTAAGGTTGGTAGATATATACAAAGTCGTCAAGTTGAGCTTCATTTCAACCATAGATACCTCTCATAGAATGAAACAATTTTTTCCTTTACTATTATTCCAGATTCGGTGCAGATAAAAAGATATAAGCGTTTAAATATTTCACTATGTGCTAATATATTCGTGCACTATATAAAACTGTTTCTGAAATTTTTATTGTAGAACAAGAGGCGAGCTTAATAGTCTGATGGTTGGAATTCAATTAAATTGTTTGAGAATTATATTTACTCACTCAATTCTTATAACGCAGCATTTATAACAAAAATATTTGATGGAGATACTGAACTTCCACTTTAAGATTATTCATAATTTGATCATCACCCATTCTCATATTAAAAATTCAATAATTACCTCAATTTCTGGGAAAATCAAAATCCAAATATTTGAGATGTGGTTGCAACTGACAGAATAACCATAATAATTATTATGAAATGTTCACAGAAACTCAATGTGGATGAGATTCTATAGAATTATAGAATTTACGTTAATAAAATATTATGTTCTATTTCATTCCCACTCAGTCGGAGTGTTGGCATAGTTTGTAGTAATTTAGTTACAAAAAATTCATCATCAATTTCACAATTCACAATATTTTGATTATGATGGATATAACTCCGAAACCATTTGGCTCATTATGTCCATTAACGAACTTAACCTAAAAGTTGTTTCCTAGATCTTGCACTCAAAAGCTTGAAATCGTAGTACCTATGAAATGGCAAAATATGGCCTCGTAAATATAATTTAATTCTCATTAATTTGAGATGCAACTAGACTTCTCTTCTCTATGAGGAATTTGCAGAGGCTGGGGACTCCTCTACAGGTATGGTGGTTCAGGGTGGGTTGTAAAAAAATTCGAAAATAATAAATATTTGGCAAAATGAAAGCATGGAATTTCCTAGAATATGAGCACAAAAACTTCTTTTAAAAAAAATTTCATTCTCATTGATAGCAGCTGCAACTTGACAGATTTTCTATGAGGAATTAGAAGAGGGTGGTGACAACCCCTCTGCAAATATGGTCATGTCAGGGTGGGTTGTATAACCACTATGCTTCCTCCACCGCCCCAAACTTTACGTGTTTCAGCGATTTCCTTAAATCATGATACTTTTTACGTAAAATAAGATGCATCCTTTTCGTTGGAACACCATGTGTATAAAATTACCAACAGAATGGAAATATGGATAGTGCGGAGAAGTATATTTAAATGAGAAGGTTTAGTGGGTAGTTCCGCAAAAGGAGCAGATAAAAATCATTCTGCTGGTACCTGCCGAAACGTGTTTCTGCTAGTTGGCTTCTTCAGGACAGGGCAACCAAGATATAAAACTGAAAATACGTGATACCACAACAGTAGCGATCAACCACTTTGGACCTTCAGCTCTAGGATCTCCAATTCGAAGTAAAACTATGGCATCCGCACGGAAGAAGGATAATCAGCCTGTGCGATGCGACTTCAACCCAAGGAAATATTTCCATCTTTTCCTTGGTGCCTTGGTTGCCCTGACCTGAAGAAGACAACCAGCAGAAACAAGTGTCGGCAGGTAACAGCAGAATTATTTTTTCTGCTCCTTTTGCAGAATTGCCCTGCACTTGACCTTCCCATTTGAATAACCCACAATATTTCTATTACTCTACGCAAAATGAAAGCCTCAAAGTGCTAGATTTGTGAATATTCTCTCGAATATTGTCAATACATTCCCTTCCAATTCACTTTAGAAATATACAGATTGAGGATATAGTTCTTCGTTGAGAGTGCACCCATAAACCACAAATTCCAATTTCTCTCACACGTGTACTTCGTTGCATTACGCTTCTAAATCGCCTCTCTCAAAGCGTATTTCGTGTCCGGCAATTTTTTTCGTACTCTCGTGTTCCTACGGCCAATGCGTACCCCACAGCTCCGCAAGCAGACACAGTTGATTTAAATAGTACAATCGCCGTAGCCATAGTTGGTACACTGGAACAAGCGTATCATTCTTCGAAAACATACAGGGAAAGTTAGAAACATCTAGTCGGCCAGAATCGTCCATCAAGAGTGGTCCGAGGTGCCAATCACCATCGTAAATATATCGGACCAGTAAACGGATTTACCGCCGCAGCTACCTATATTATCGGCCTGGCTGCTTTAACGACTTTTATAGGCCATTAGCTTAATAAGCAAACTCCAAGATAGAAAAGCTACGCTGCGTGCCTCGAATGAGATTAATTCCGATGAGATTTTTATGATTTCAGTCGCAATCAGATATGTCTTTGCCTGCTTTATGACGTCGTGATATTTTCAATTGAATATCTCAATTACATTTGCCGATTATACGCTAGTATGTGTGTGAGATGAATGCAGATCTGTGCTCTGCGTAGTACAGCGTCATTCCCGGCTTTATGTGAAATTATATTTATGTCGTTACAGTGTTATTGGCTATCTGTGAAATGTGACAGGGAACATGATATCTTCGAGGTGTTTCACTCGTATCGTAAAGTTATGTCGATGAATATTTTTCGCCGTTGGGACGAAGTCGTCTTGCAAGAGATGAAACGAGGTGGATCTGATTCGAAGGAAATGGAATTAATAAACTTAGTAATGGGGTTTTATACCATTAAGTTTTATATGTATCTTATCAATATAAAGTAAGTAAGAATCAGTAGGTATGAGCTTTATCAACGTTGCATTTTTCTGTTTACCTAATAGCTACCAGTGTTTTGTAAAACTTGTCTATCGTAACAAAAAGGTGGAAAGAAGAAAATTTTGTTGTTGATTTTTTGTCCAAAATTTTATATTTTATCAGAAACCAAAAATATGCAACCGAGTTATGAATCAACCTGCATATTAACGAATATTTAGTTTCGATTACATGATCAAGAATCCTATGTCAAATGTCATTCTGTCCAGCCGTCAGCACGATTACGCGTGGTTTCAGAGTAATAGTATTCTGAAGCTTTGTTTCCCAATAACTCGAAAAATAATGATCTGATCGAATTAAATCGTGGTATTCAGTTGAAAAATACCGACACGATGACTTATGCAAAATTTTGAGGAAATTGCATGACTGGAAAATAAAAAAAACATTCAAAACAATTTTCAACCAAACAGTAAATGTATGTATTTGAATGGGTCTTTACGCCAACACAGACACAGCAGTTTATTTTCGACCCAACAGTGAACATTTTGCATATAAAAGAGTGTCCTAAAAGGTATTTCAACTGAAATACAAAATGCTCTCTGATAAGAAAGATATATTCCCTGTTCTTTTTAAGGCCATATTTGTGGACACTTTATTGCATGCCCTTCTATTTGTAGACCATAGTTTGCCTTGTAAATTGTAATTGTTGTAATGTGAAGGCTGGGTAGTAATTATACCAACCAAATAACTCTTACCTTGGATGAACAATAATAAATCTTACTTTGGAAAGGCTCAAAATTTGTACGAATTCAACCGCATATTGCAGCATTGAGAGTATTCTGTTGATATTGTAGATGTAAATCATGCCTTTTTGTAATACTCACTAATATGATTTTTCAATTTGGCTGAGGCTCACCTGGAAAAAGAAGAAACCAATCAATTACGGAAGCAACAACAGAAATATCAAATTTCACGAAGTATAAAAAAGTTTGATACAAATTTAAGAATAATATTGAAAAGTAGATAATTCTGAAGATTTTTACTTATTCTGAATTTTATTTACATTTATTGTTGAATATTTTTCTAAAATTTGTTACAAATTGCAGAATAATATTCAACATCAAATAATTCTGAAGATTTTCGCATTATGTCTGATGAAGGAGTCTGATTTAGGCTCTGAATCTTTGCAGAAAATTTTTTTCATCATTGGTGTTGTGCTGTTATTGTTCATTAGGCAACATTGTTCTATATATTGCCTAACGTAGAAGGAATTTTAAACGAATTTTAATATTTCATTAGATGCACCTCCTAAAGTATATTTTAGTGGTCTCTTACCAGGTATATTTCATCAGCCAATCTTGCCAAGGCTTGCGATTACTAAGCACTTTATAAAAGTAATTCGGTTTTTTGACCACTAAGCACTAAGCACTCTTAGATGGAAATGGAATTTTTTTTTCTGCGAATTGTTATATGAAATTGTATTCAATTGGAGAAGAATGTAAACTAGTGAACTTGCATTTCTCATATGCATCATTGAAGGATAAGAAATAGAGTGCAGCGAAACTAATTGCTATAAAACTAACGATCTCAAAATTCGTTCTACTCTCACACATATTGAAAAGATCTTTATTATTTAAGGAAATCATACAATGAATGGAAATATGATTCCATAAGTGCCTTTGTTTTTTTCTGCACATGTAAAATGTATTTCCCTATTTAACTATGGGACAAAACTCGAAACATATATTATGACAACAACATAGTATTATATTATGAAACTTAGGCCAAGTATTTTCTTTTTCTTTATAATACGAAAAATCGCTGACGTGAATTCAGTGCTCTTTGGGGCATTTTTAAATTAATACATAATTGAATTCGAATTGATCAGCATGAAGTCAGTTTTCTTTAATTTTCTCAAAATGTCAAAAATTTAACCCGTAGAAATCGTGTAGCATTATTTTCTATTGTGATTGTATTCATAAGCAACTTAGCACTGTAAATAAGATAGAAATTTAAATGCATATATCGAATAAATCTGGTGCCCATTAACTCCTCCGAACGCAGCTCGTCAGCGTCTATTCGTGTAACGACAAGATTCCGGAAAGGCTTAGTGCTTAGTAATCCTCGGAAGTGCTCAGGAGCACTTAAGGGATTACTAAGCACTAAGCACTGGTTTCAAAAAGTGCTCTAGAGCACAGTACTCGGGAGCACAAAAAGGCTTCATTCACAAGCACTAAGCACTGGTTTCAAAAAGTGCTCTAGAGCACAGTACTCGGGAGCACAAAAAGGCTTCATTCACAAGCACTAAGCACAATGCTTCGGCTCAGCTCTGCGCAATCTCAAACCAACGCAAGGAACACTTTGAGCAAGAAATCTGGAGGAGCGAAGATGTAGCCCTCTTGAAGCCATCCCAGATGCTGGAGTTCATCAGAACTCTAGAACTAGAAGGCGATTTGCAGATGATGATGACATCGACAGCTCCGATTTAGGTCAAGACAAGACAAGAGTAGTTACTCACGTAGTATTCATAATCAAATCATAGAGAACTCAAACCAGGATACTCGCTATATGATAACAGTCGAAGTTTGTGAAGGTTTTACAACAACTTCTCGTTCTGCTTCAAAAGTTAAGTTCATGGGAAAAATTAAACACAAAGCTACAAATAGAGCGTGATTAATAACCATAAAGAAACTATCAACCTGTTGAAATAACGAAGAAATTAAGAGGTGAAGAAGATGAGTTTTATTTTAATCCGAAGGCTTATTTTCCAAGCTTTCCAGAATTATGAAGGAGTATCCGTGAAGTATAAATATACAACGATCTACTTTCATACCTCCTACGAGCAGGTACGTTCTTGTAAAGTAATATTCTTTGTCAGCGCAACGCATAGCCGCTTTTCAAGAACCTGCGAGCTTTCATCAATCAATATAATGAAGACGGATAGGCGTTTTAACTCACAGAAGACCAAACTATTTATCAATTACCCAATAAAGACCTCCGACGTATTAACATTATTAGCGCCTTTCATCCTTTTATCAGGGAAGACGCAACAAAGCGTACGTTTTTGCGTAAAATATGGACGCTTTAATTCATTCAGCGCATAGAATCGCTTTCACCACTCAACCGTCGTAATTGATCTATGTCTATATTTGTTTATGCGGAAATTATGCGCCGTTTTTGTCTCTTTGTTGGTATTTAGTATTGTTTCGCCATTTTTGCGTTCAAGGTATGAAATATTGGAAATAATAGATTACGTTCGGTGGAAACGTCGGATTTACGTGAGGTCTGGGGAAGTACGCGAAATGTCATTTCGACTCGGTTTCGACATTCCTTTGGTTTCTGTTTGCTCAAGACGGTTTATTGGCAATACGTTTTTTCGTGTTCTTATGAAATTCGAGTAATTCCAATTTCCATCGATTTTCATCTGGGCTATTATTATAGAACATCTAGCCGAAATCGAATTTTGGGCTATTGGTCAGCTATTTAAAAATAATAAACCCTGGTAATTGGATGCTTAAAGAAAAATAATTCGTATTTCTTCAAGAAGTTATCACCTCATCCACAATCTAGCGCTTTTCTCCGAAACTATTGTAGCAGAATTAATAAATCTAGTGTATATGCCATTTATGATATCCCAAACTACTGAACCAGATCTTAACACTCTTGAGAAAGAATACCAGTGTTTCAAATGAAGAAGATATATTCTTCTTTAAATGATATACCCGTTATAGTGAATAAATCCGAGAAATCATTAAAGGATACTGTGGGAGGTATACTCATTATTGAAAGGCTTTTTTCTGGGTTTTCTCGCCCAAATATCTATAAAATAAAAAATAATTATTTTGTGATTTGCTTCTGCGTAAGAAACACAATATATTTGTCAGAAGCAATCAATTGAACAATGTTGCCTAACAAACAACAACATCAACGAAGAAACAACTATATCATAACGTTTCGGAGTCTATATCAGACTCCTTAGTCAGACGCTTGATGAAAATCTTTAGAATCATTTTGTTGATAGTTATTGTGGAATTCAAGAATTGTCACATTGAAAGTATTTAAAAATCATAGCTAACATAGCTTTACTTCACATAGAAATTTCCAAGTTCCAACTCCTTTTTTCAATAAATTTAGCCAAATATGGTCAATACCAAATGAGCAATTTGCAAAATTGCATTCTCTGTTCAATAAAATACAAGTTGACTCCTTAAGTTTGCTTTTAATATAAACAGGTTCAGCCATTACAATCTTTGTATTACTCCAATCCATCATGTGATCTCCTTGGATCGTACATACATTTTCTGCTTGTACATACATGTTCTTCTTACGCAGAAGCAAATTACAAAATAATTAATTTTTATTTTATAGATATTTTTCAGAGTTTGGGGGAAAAAACCCAGAAAAAAACCTTTCAATAAATCCGAGAGTATTCATTATGTATATATATATTATGTTATAGTACATATTATATTGTATTTCCTACTTATGTAACTCCAACTTTGTAAACAGTGGTCTGTGCTAATGACTCTCAGCGGTCGAAGCACAATAAATAAATAAAAAAAATAAAAAAAAAAAGTATTCATTATTGCATGGTTTTGTGCAACAACATATTGGTCAATCAATCGAAAATATTGCACCCCTTTCAGCTGCAATAGTCGATATGGTGCGTAAGCTAAGGTTCGCAGTGAGCCCAAACATTCGTGGGAAGTATATAATATAAATATCTCGCTCTAGTTGTATAGATCTTGGACCTTGTCAAAATTTGTGTAGGATTTCAATAAGGAATTAGATCTCTACTTGTTAGTTAGAATTAATATTAGATTTGAACGGTGCAAACGACACAGAACTGACACATAGGACGCCCTGTAACCCATTAGTATATAGGTAGTGATCTTAGACAGATCCCACTGAATGTACCTCCACCCTCTGGCGTCTCCAATGAGGGTGGGAATAATCGAATATCTATAACTTGAGTTTATAGTACTCGAAGATAAAACGTCAGGGTGCAACGTTAATAATGGATATATTTCTGGAACTGCCTTAAAACGTCGGATTGTTGCCGTGGAATCCTATTCTTCTAAGGCAGGGTATTTTCTGCCAGGGGATCACCAATCGTTGCACACCACTTTGGGCGTACTACCCTATGAGATCGAGGAAAAGCTGTGCTGGTGGGAGTAGAGAATTCAAAGTGCCGCATTGTGTCTTTCCACATATCCTGATGGAACATGGACTATGAAAGCAGACATAATGTGTACAACAGTTTCCTGCTGACTGGGGCATGCTCTGCAAGTTGTCGGGGTGTCAACTTTCATGATATTCTTTTTATACCATCTGGTATTTATCACCCCATCTTGATAGGTCATAATGAATCCTTCTGTTTCCGACTTGAGCCCAGCTGACTTCAAAAAAGAGAGGGATAGTTCTTCCGACAGACCCTGCATACTCTTGTTTGGTTTGTTGGCGAGTTAGGTGTTCCTGTTAGCTCATGATTGATGGATATACCAGTAATACTGAGCTTCTCCAAAGCTCTCTGACCAGCCCTAAATAGGGAAGCTCCTACTTGGTTGCGGGAGGGTAAAAAGAGTAGGTACCGCTATGCATAGGAGGTGAGTCGTTAGTCGGGGTAAAAGCAATCTTGTAACTCCGCTTAAAGATACGAGGAAGATGGAACTTTCGGTAGAATTTAGACGATTAGCGGTATACGAGTTTTTATCTCTGATACTTAGATGATTTTGTTGAATTCGAGAAACTCTGACTTAGACGAAGTTAGAGCATATTGTGGTAGTTGTCGTACTTCTGTAATTGCAAAAGTATGTTCTTTCAAAGTGTGAATATTCTAATCGAGTTATAATATTGTAAATATCACAACCAGTGTTAGATTTATATTCTAGGTACCCCCAACATATTTCTCAATGTCATTCATCAAACATTTGTCAAAATTAATTTATCCATGTAGAATGCAACAATATTCGATATCCTATTGGAAAACCCGAGAAATAGAAATACTATACTATATTCAAAGTGATATCTCACTATTTTCGTTTCGACAATATCCTAGAGCGACTTGCTGTTGCCCGCAGCTAAATCATAAACTGACTACCATTTCTTAGCATCCTAAGCTGATCAATTCTAGTGTCTTCTCCGGGCGATATATGGTGCTTGAAGTTGGCAGATGAATCTGTATTTTTCGTGTGATTGACACAATCTACAGTTTTCATACTTCGAAACTTTTCACACATTAATTACACTTTAATATAATATGTCTTAAAGTCGATTTTTACAAATATCGTAATACTGACTGAACTAAAATTAATAACAAATATCAAAGTAACATATCCAGTCTCCGAGATAAAGAAAACAAAAATATTTACAAATATTCTATAACCTAATAGCAGTGCCTCTCACTGGGTCCAATTGCATCTCTAAACAGAGACACACACAAATACACACACAAAATTTCATCAAAATCGATTACGTCATTTAGGAGGAGTTCAACGACATACATATTGACAATAGAATTTAACATATGTTCAGCCAATGAATATCAAAGTCCGATATTATTACTTGGCAGAACTATTTCGTGATATTTCGGAAAATAGAGCTCTTCTGCCCTTGGTGCTTCATTACTAGGTGATGAAACAATATAACCCAATCATCTTCATTATCATAAAAATTTTAAATAATAATTCCTTTGATTTCAAAGTGTGCCAGTCGTCACAATTTATTTAATCATAGGTAATGGATTTCAAACAATTCCTACTTGTATATATTATTCTAGCAGTTTAATTAAAACATCAATTCGATTATAATTCTATTAAAATATACTATTTTTCCAATTCGCGAAGCGTTCATTGTACTGTAATTAACCTAAAACGCTCGACCGATGGTCATAATTAGATACTTAGTCACGCATCTCATCTTTGTTTTCACGCAACCTTTTCTCCATCAAGTCCCTCAAGTATGAAATCAAAAGATTACTATGTCCATAATCTGATCATTAATAATCACATCATAATTTACGCCGTATTAAGGTACTCAATTGTTGATATTTTTTGCATACAATGATAATAGGTGTGAAAGATGTACGGTGTTGTTTACGAAGGGCACTCCTTTCTTTGATATGAGGTGGAGCTAACTAAAGTACACCATCTCTGAAAACCTATAAAATACAAAAATTTAATTCGTAAGAACCTTGCTTCTGCGTTAGAAATACTAGACATTCCTTCTTTATTGTTGAACACTTTTTCTCAAATTTCCGAGATTTTTGCTCTGATTTAGGCTCCAAAACGTTACAGAAAAGTTGTTGTCTTTCCAACGCAGAAGCAACTTTTGGCATAAAAAACAAAAAAAAACGGGGTGATGCTTTAACTTCTTTAATTCCGTAGATTCCTCTAATCAAACGAAACATTTTTTTATTTGCCATTTCTCCAGATTTGGCTCAGCTAAAAAGTTATATGCGTTTAAATATTTTACATCCCTGCACTTCCTTCACCTGGTGAATACAGAAACCCTTATTGGATTCATTTTTGGATAATTATCTGAAAGCATTATTATCTGATGCTCAGAATTCAATGAAATTGAAAATTTATTTATTCGACACAAATCTTATGAAATGGAATTTAATAATCTTAATGCAGCATTTATAAAAGAAATTATCCACTATTTCTGAATATTAAAAAACTGACTGAACTTTATTTTTATTCATTATTTTGTATAAGATCATGCACAATTTCATCATTGCCAATTCTCACATTCTATGAGTATTGTAATTCACTTAATATAAATGAATACAATGAATATCCAACCTCACTATAAACATCAATTATTAACTATTCAACTTATTTAGCATAGAGCCACATATTATATTTGCGGCAGGTTTCAACAAGATACGTTCAATTAACAATTTACCAATTTCTCTGTCATATTTAACAAGCCTATTAACGGAATTCGGGTTTTATAAAGGTTTTCGATGATATCAAAACCCAAGGATCCTAGATAAGAAAACTTTGATCAAAACCGTCGATTAGTCAATCGAGAAAAACAATCTGACAACCTTGTATTTACTCTAATTTAACTGAGGCAGGCACATAGATTTGATAATTATCTCGTATTCCGATTTCGAAGCATACATTGGTTTATGTTTAGTTCCGTAATTCGTCACATTTAAAAATTGGTCTTGGAGCTGTATTGGAATTATAAGAAATTTCTTGTCAACAATAATTGGGTTGAATGACATTTATGACTGATATTTTACTATGAGATTTTAAATTTCTCTAACTTTTGATGAGAAGACTGAATTTTTATTGCGGATGGCTCGTTTTCTTATACACAAATACTACAAAATTATGATACAATAGCAAAAAAAAAACTGATTTTTTAAAATTTTAACTGCCTTTATTCTTCTATCTGAGCAGAGTTTGGAAAAATGGTAAATATAAGAAGAGTTTTATTGGATGAAAGGAATATATGGTTATAATTAATCTACAACCCTGTATAGACGCTCACGACACCTGTTGTGCATAAGTATAAACAATATACGAACCCATTGACAGAACGCTCCTATTAAATATCTAGCAGTTTCATATGAAATATTTTTGCCAAAATAAATAATTTTGATGTCCTGTTTGAAAAACTAATTTCCTTAAACATTCTGTATACAAGTTGAAAAATATTCAAAATTATGCAGATAATTTCAAATTCTGGATATTGACAATCAGAAAATGATTGGAATTTTTTAACAAATTAATTGACAACTCTGATAATGATAGTAGTAATTAAATAAATTCTGCGTAGGAAGAGCTAAGCAGCGTATTGAGTATGGTAATGTATGCGAATGATGACGAATTTAATGAGTATTATTAAGTGTCACTTATCTCGAAGCGGTGTGAATATTTGATTATTTGATTGAGACGACATGGGGGAAGCAAGAAAATTAAATTACACTTAATTATAGACTGCGCATATACCTTGGAAACAGATTTCCCAATTTACCAAAATATCAATCTCAGTGACTTGGACACATAAAGTTTGACACCATGGCCGTTTGGTACAACATTTTGGAGGTTTAGCAATGAAATCTCTCTATTGACTATCAAATTACAGTGTAGTTAGTTAATTGCAATAATTAAATATTTTTTGTAAAATGTTTTATTCATGCATTTTCCAATACGGTATATTTTAATATTGTAAAATTCAAAGTTGCGAATAAAAAATAGCATGCCATGGCTCTGATACTGCTGAAGGGTATTACAATTGGACAGATCCATGTTAAACTTTGATTTGAAAGGAGTGATGTATAGAAGTAAATATTTCTTCCATGAAACAGGATATTGAATCCATTAAAATTATGCGTGAAATATAATGTCTGACAAATTTCCGCCAAAGCTCAAGCGGTATTCGACGGAAGACATTCAGTCTCTTGGAGTTTCTTCACAACAATAGTACTCTCGGTTGGTCGATTATTCAGTGATTTCCTTCAAACGCTTGTTTTCGAAATAGGCTTTAATTACTTCAATAAGCTGTTCAATTCTCAACTTTCTAAAATTCTATTCGTGAATGACAGAAGATTTCGAAAAGAAACTAACCTCAAAATGCAATTAACGTTCAAGTTCCAATCAAATTTGACATTTGTTCAAACCAAAGTAAGACGATTTATACAGTGCGCGTCAAAATTATGGAACAAATTCATTTTCCCAGAAGAAAAATATTTGGCAACAAAATCCTGAAACAGGTCAATTTTTGTTTCACTTTTACGAAATTTGTATGCATTTTTGAAGAATTTTTGTTGCACTCTGTGCCATCCTCATCAACCCTCTAAATTTTTTGAATAGGGTAAGTAGGTCATGTGGTACTTTTTTGGCAAGGTCTTTGTATCTTCCTTACAGGCGTGCAGCAATTTTCAAGAATTTTTTTTTTTTGAAAAATAGTTAGTTCAAAGAGGTTTTCAGTATGGCACTTTATCATGGCTCATTTACTTTGAGACGATGGTAACTGATGAAATTTATCACCGAATGAAAGTCGACCATTATATTTTTTTTCATGCACAACTTTCAACCCCTACGAACCCTTTAATGGAGAAAATAAAATGTGAGGAGGTTGAAAGTTGTGCATGAACAAAACTGTAATGGTCGACTTTCATTCGGTGACAAATTTCATCAGGTACCATCCTCTCAAAGAAAATGATCCATGACAAAGTGCACATACTGAAAACCTTTTTGATCTGCACGCCTATAAAGAAGATACAAAGAACTTGCCAAAAAAGTACCACATGACCCACTTTCTCTTTTCAAAAAATTTAGAGGGTTGATGGGGATGGCACAGGGTGCAACAAAAATCCTTCAAAAATGCATGAAAATTCGGTAAAAGTGAAACAAAAAATGACCTGTTTCAGGATTTTGTTGCCAAATATTTTTCTCCTGAGAAAATGAATTTGTTCCATAATTTTGACGGGCACTGTATATACTATTCGTTAATACCTTCTGGACGAAGATCAACAAGAAACATATCCACTTCAAAACAGATTTAACAAACCGAGACACTTTAAATCGTAGCCAATTATGATCCTCTAAATAATCAAAGCCCACCAGAAATTATCTTCCGAGAAGAATTTCTTCCTTACATCCGAGATGTTAACTGTGGATACTCTTAAGTCCAATAATAATAGCCACTGTGCTTGTGACGCCTGGCAGTACAAAAAAATGAGGCTTCCTCGATTTTCTTCAAACATCATGAAGAAACGCGTCCAAAACTGATTTAGAAAAGAATCTTTGATTCCCACCAGAATAGCAATAGTTCTCTACACGACTACTGATTTACCAACGACAAATAGTAATTCCTGTAACCTTACTTCCACGAATCAGGTTTATCCAGGCATAAATGATAATAGGATCTCGGAATATATGACAATCACAGCTGTCCGGAAAATAAAGTGTCTGTTACGAAGAGCTTAGCATTTCCGATAGTCACCTATTCTTTCGGGGTAGTTAACTGAACAATCAGTGAAATTCTCAAGTTCGACAGATCCACACGTAAAGTGATGAAGATTAACCGTAGCCTGCATCCCAACTTCTCGATACAAAGAGTATAACTTCCACGAAAGCAGGGAGGCAGGGACTTTGGAATACCAACACCATTAGCAAACGTTAGAAATGGCAATAAAAATGTTGAGAAGTGCATACCCGCTTCTGAAAATGGTTGCTAATCAAGAAATCAGGAACCAAGTAGCTTTCCTATTTAGGACTGGTCAGACAGCTTTGGGGATGCTCTGTATAACTGGCATATCCATCGATCATGAGCTGGCAGGAACACCTATCACGCCAACAGACCAAAGAAAAGTTGGCACAGAGATAAGATAGGTCCAACTGAAGATATTACTCGAAGATTATATGAGTTAACACCTGCACTCCATATATTTCAGGAGTTTGAAAGATCAGAGCCTGTCGAAGAGTCATCCTTCGACTTTTTGAAGTAAGCTGGGCTCAAGTCGGAAACTGAGGGATTTGTTATAGCTTGTCAAGATGTGGTGATGAATAGAAGATGGTATAAAAAGATCATTATGAGAGTGAACACCCCAACAGCATACAGAGCATGCCGCAGCCAGCAAGAAACTGTTATGAATATCGTGCCTGCTTGCAGAGTCCATGCTGCACCATTCCGAATTCTCTACTTCCACCTGAGAGAGGTTTATGGTATAGACAGCGAACCAGTGTTACCATATGTACAGAGTTCACATTCATTGAAACTATGCTATTCCGACAACTCGGCAGATCCAGGGCAGATATAGTCGTGCTGGAGGAGTAGCTCAAGGAATTATTTGTAATCGAATTTTCCTCTCCCGCCAAAAATGATGTGTTGATGAAAAAAGAACAGAATAGGAAAAAATACAAGGATTTAATTTTCGATTTGGGGATCCTGTACCCAAGGCATAAAGTTAGGATGGTTGAACTAATCATAGACTGCCTAGGTGGAATGAGAGGGAACTACGAGACCGAATTGAAGATTATCTTCACTTCAAGAAAGCAGGTCCCATATACTTCGAAGGCCCCTTGCAGCTCATCTCTCTTGTTAAAGGCAGGATGATGTGCGAGAGGTATTTTACTGAGTAACCAAACAACAACTGTAGTCTCACACTCCTGAGCGAAGACAGGACCATCTCAGGGTAAGCCTATAAAAGGTTTTTCCTCCCAAGCTGACAAAAACAGGATATCTGATAATACTGGTGATGAGAACTGAGGAGTAGGGAGATTGAGATTCAGAAAGATTTCCGCCTGAAAATTATAATTATTCCTGAAATATTGAAATCCATAAACCCATTCAGGCTATTGCGGATTATCGTAATGGATATACAATATACATACACTCGAAAAGCTTCCTTCGGCAGTCAGTTTATTACATACCTGATTAGATGTATTAAAATATCAGGAATTATCCCGATATACAATTAATTTCCAACATTTCAGTTGAAGTTATAATGAAGGTATAACAAAAAATTATATCTCCGAAAGTATTGGTTTCTCAGAGTTGGGAATTATATCAATGTATTCATATAATAGAACTGCATCCTAAAGGAAATTCAATTCAAATAATAGTTTATTTATCAAGATTAAATGAGCAATCATGAGAATGAGAAAAGCACCATGGAAGAAATCAAATTAAATCTGGCCAATTTTGCCCAATAACGAACTTAACCGAGATATTCATCTCCCTAAACTACTCTGAAAATTTCAACTACCTACCTCATTCCGTTCGAGAGTTATATCTATGTCTATGGATGAAAAGCAGTCTCACTACTCTCAGATCTCTTACTTCATGTTCAGTTCCGAAATGTAAGAATTTTCTGAGAAAAACTAATTTGGGAGCAAAAACTGAGATTTTTCTCACTTCGCTCACAATTCTTCGACTGATTAGATTTGTCTCAGGAACATCATTTGACATTATGACAATTCATATTCATACATAGAATAATATCATTCTGCGACAACGTTGAAATACGATTTATTATTGAAATTTTGAAAAATCATATCTCCAAAAGTATTAGCTTGTTAGAGTTGAAAATGATATGAATGGATTCTTATGATAAAACTGCTTATTAAAAAAAATTTGATTTGGAATTTGTTTCGTAAAAAAAATTTTTTTTTTGTTACTCCGAAACCATCTGTCCGATTTTGCCCAATAACGAACTTAGCCGAGATATTCATCCCCCAAACCTACTCTGAAAATTTCAACTCTCTAGCTCATTCCGTGCGAGAGTTATCGTGCCTACGGACGGACCGGCCGGACAGAATGAATTCCGACCACGGATTCTTGATCAGTGAGTCGAACCAAATCGTTTAAGACCATTTTCATCGAAATATTCCAAAATTACAGACATTTGGGCAAATTGATAAGCACTCAGTTCCGAGGAACTAGAGCGCCAAAAATACCGTATGATACACGTAAATAAGTGCCTTTAAAGCACTTGCAACGTTGCAGGCACTCCGCTCCGCGGCATGCCATTAAATTTATTGCGCTTGCTTTGAAGTCTCACTTATACACTTGTATCATAATATAATAATATTTGATCACAGTAATCTAATTTTATATGATGAAATGATAATTTTAACTTTTTATTATGCCTCTTAGAAAAGCCTCTTCTTAAACTGTTATTCATCTCAATATCAATCTCTTTTTTCACGGTTTTCTTGATGATACCTTTCATTCACATTAGATAATTATAAATCAGATACAGTTTGCGATTAAAAAGAAAGCCAATGCTTATTATTGGTTAATTTAAATAAGGCTATTAACCAATTTTTGTCACAAATACTTCATACAGTAATATAAATACCTTTCTTATGTTGTACCCCTTTCTATTTGGAATTCGGCCGAAAGAATCATTTCTCATATTACTAAACTATATCTATAAATAATATCTTCGTGCTAATAGAGTAGTAATCGTAAATCATAATCAGCGTCAGTCCGCAGGATGATTATCCAACACCGAACGGCTTGCAATTAGATTGTTCGTGAAATTGGAAGATTAATTTGATTATTATACAATGAAACTTTCTGGTATACGATCTTCAGTTGACTTCAAAAACAATATTTTGTAATATACTACGAGAAACATTGGCAAAACCTAGATTTCAGTTAATTTATTAAACGGCTTCTTTCTGAGTTTTCTCTCCAAAACTCTGAAAAATATCTATATATATATATACAGGGTGTCCCAAAAATACCACGCGAAAGTGACACTGGAAATAGATTGGCATTAGGTCTATCAGATAGCATCAACATGACCTCAGTAAAAGTCCGCTGGTTTTCGAGATATCACCACTTTTGTGTATTTTTTAAAAATCTCCAGTTTTCGGTCTTTTATCGCCTAGCATTGCTAGAAATTACTTCAAACTAATGTTTTTTTTTACCTAGGCTATCCTGAATAGTTGCTTTAAACAATGAAGTAATAACTTCACCGACAACTAGAACAAAATCCTTCAAAAAATGTCTAACTTGTTGTATTTTATGCCGAAGTTAAAACGTTAACTTAAGTTTGACTGACTGCTGTGAAAAAAAATTATATCAGACTGAATTGACAAATAATCGCAAAAACTGGTCCATTTCATGCCCTTTTCAAAATGATACAACACTACCAATTATTTTAATCAGAACCAGAATTGCTACTTATAAAAAAAAACCAAAACCCTTATCGGCTATCTCGTTCATTGTTTTGTAACATGGAAACCGGTCCGACTTTCACAGACTAGGGGTCTTCGAATAGTCTAGACCAGGGGTCACCAAATGGCGGACCGCGGTCCGGATGCGGATCGCGAATCTTTTTTTTGCGGACCATTTTTCCAGAAAACATGTATTCTTGATTAAAAAAATTCAGATAACTTTTCGTTTCATTTACTAATTATAGATATTGGATTTAAATTAACTGCTAGTCAAATTCTTATGCCATCATAATGCTATCAACGACCCGCGACAGATATACAGATTTTGTGAACGGACCTCCAATGAAACTAATTGGTGACCTCTGGGTTAGATACTAGAGAAAACTTTTTGGCGTTTGACGGATTTACTCATTTCCTAATATTTTCCGAAAGGATAGAGATACAGAGGAAATAGATACATAAATCTAAACGTCGTCCACCAATCATCGGGGAAAATTTGGATATCGAGATGTGAAAATCATAGATTTCGGACGGGAAAGAAGAATTTTCCTTCGATTCCGGGTCAAAAATATTTGCCGACCCAAAAATTTTTTTTCATGGTATATCGATACGGAGCTCGTGTCTAGTTAAATCGAGGTCGCTGATCACGAATATGCAATTAGTTTTTCCCTAAGTGGAGTACTTTGCCAAAATTTTCACTTTTGAGTGAAAAAATGGACGAAAATAGGTCAATTTTGGAAGTTCACACCGCCCAAAAAAATCGGAGTAAGGTGTTGTTGATTTTTGCCCTCATATATGGATCCTTTATCTACTGAATAATCCGAACAGAAAATGTCCAGGCCGTACTATTCGGAAATTATGATTTTTTTCTCAAGGGTCTGTTTTTCGAAAAATTCATTTCGCGGTATTTCCGCGGAAAATTCTCTAATGAAAAATCCGATCATATATTCGTAATCTACGGTCCCGAATTAGTAAATGACGTAATTTGCATCGAAATCGGAGACCGGTCGAATTTTGGCAATTTTTTAATACATTACGACCCGCGACAGATATACAGATTTTGTGAACGGACCTCCAATGAAACTAATTGGTGACCTCTGGGTTAGATACTAGAGAAAACTTTTTGGCGTTTGACGGATTTACTCATTTCCTAATATTTTCCGAAAGGATAGAGATACAGAGGAAATAGATACATAAATCTAAACGTCGTCCACCAATCATCGGGGAAAATTTGGATATCGAGATGTGAAAATCATAGATTTCGGACGGGAAAGAAGAATTTTCCTTCGATTCCGGGTCAAAAATATTTGCCGACCCAAAAATTTTTTTTCATGGTATATCGATACGGAGCTCGTGTCTAGTTAAATCGAGGTCGCTGATCACGAATATGCAATTAGTTTTTCCCTAAGTGGAGTACTTTGCCAAAATTTTCACTTTTGAGTGAAAAAATGGACGAAAATAGGTCAATTTTGGAAGTTCACACCGCCCAAAAAAATCGGAGTAAGGTGTTGTTGATTTTTGCCCTCATATATGGATCCTTTATCTACTGAATAATCCGAACAGAAAATGTCCAGGCCGTACTATTCGGAAATTATGATTTTTTTCTCAAGGGTCTGTTTTTCGAAAAATTCATTTCGCGGTATTTCCGCGGAAAATTCTCTAATGAAAAATCCGATCATATATTCGTAATCTACGGTCCCGAATTAGTAAATGACGTAATTTGCATCGAAATCGGAGACCGGTCGAATTTTGGCAATTTTTTAATACATTAGCCTTAAAAAAATCCCATTTTTCGAGAAAAATTTTTTGACGCAAAACTATGAAACGGGTACTTATTCTTATAGATTCGGGGCCGTAGATTCCGAATCTACCATCAGATATTTATTACAAAAATTTTCCGAGGAAATATCGCGGAAAGAATTTTCCGAAAAATAGACCCTCGGGAAAAAAAATCATAATTTCCTAAGCGTACGACCTGGACATTTATTGTTCGGATGATTCGATAGATAAAGGATACAAATATGACGTAAAAAATCAGCAACACCCTACTCCGATTTTTTTGGGCGGTGGAAAGTTCCAAAATTGACCTATTTTCGTCAATTTTTTCACTTTAAGTGAAAATTTTCCCAAAGTACGCCACTTAGGGAAAAACTAATTACATATTCGTGATCAGCGACCTCGATTTAATTAGACACGAGCTCCGTATCGATATACCATGAAAAAAATTTTTTGGGTCGGCACTTTGAAATATTTTTGACCCGGAATCGAGGGAAAATTCTTCTTTCCCGTCCGAAATCTATGATTTTCACATCTCGATATCCAAATTTTCCCCGATGATTGTTTGGTGGACGACGTTTGGATTTATGTATCTATTTTTTCTGTATCTCTATCCGTTCGGAAAATATTAGGTAATGAGCGAATCCGTCAAACGCCAAAAAGTTTTCTCTAGTATCCAACACACAAAAATCTACAATTTTCCTATTAGGTCGACGCGGCTTTGGTTATTCACTAAATCGGGTACGCAGATCACGAATCTGTAATTAGATTTTCCGTATCTCGATTAGTTTCGGAGCAATGACGAAAAAAGTCGCAATTTCTGGCTCTAACTCCGGAAAATGGACTAATCAGTCGGATTTTTCGCCATATTACCAAAATTAATCGAGATACGGAAAAACTAATTACAGATTCGGAATCTACGCCCTCGATTTAGTGAATAGCCAAAGCCGTGGCGATCTAATCGGAAAATTCTAGATTTTTGTATGGGTTAGAATCTAGACAAAGGACTCTGGCAATGTGTTAGTTGTTGTATGCATTTTATCAATATTTCACAGGAAATAGGTCATAAATACTTCTACAAGGGTTGAAGTATTACAAGATATTTTACTTGCAATTATCTTTTCGTGGAAAATATTAATTTCAAGGGTGAGACCACCCATGCAAAAATAAACCAGTTAACCCAAAACATTTAAGTTTTACAAGCGAGCTGCTTTGTTTAGAAATACAAATGAGCGCTTCCCAACATGTGAAGTCATGGGACGCAACAGTGGTGATATCTCGAAAACCAGCGGACTTTTACTGAGGTCATGTTGATGCTATCTGATAGACCTAATGCCAATCTATCTCCAGTGTCACTTTCGCGTGGTATTTTTGGGACACCCTGTATACCCATATAATCATGTCTTATTTTGTGAATTGCTTCTGCGTAAGAAACACAAGATATTTGTCAGAATCAATGAATCGAACAATGTTGCCTAACAAATAATAACGAAACAACATCAACGATGAAACAACTAAATTTCGAAACGTTTCGGAGTCTAAATCAGACTCCTCCGTCAGACACTTAAGAAACATTTCTGAACTATGTTTTGTTGATATAGTTAATATCTATATCAACAAAAAATAATTCTGAAGATTTTTGATAAGTGTCTGACTAAGGTGTCTGATTTAGGCTCGGAATCGTTACGAAATTTATTTGTTTCATCGTTGATGTTGTGTCGTTGAAGTATAGACTTCTACGAAGTATTGGTTACTCAGAATGATATGAATGGATTCTTATGTTAGACCTGCATCATAAAAAATTAAATTCAAGACGGTGGTCTATGACTATCCTCATGCTGGATTTACATCAGCAAATTATAATTAGGCGGAGGTTACACGGTCAATCAGGTATAAATCTGACTTCAGTCTGACATCAATCTTGTCATCAATCCGGACCATCAGTCTAAGCGTATATAATCAGTTTACCGTCAATTTAACATCGATCCATGATTTATGTTGGATTGACCGTATTACCTCCGTCATAGAGCAATCTCTGAAATCATAAAATTACGAGAGCTTATGAGAAGTCTCCTTGGAGAAGACCTAAGAGGATCAGTATAGTAATATACAATATAATTAATGAAATGAAAGTTTCCAAAATTATATTAACCAAATCTAGTTAGTGTTAAATGTAAGTAGCTATTTCGTGTAATCTTGATTCAAGGTAGGTTTATTCACTTATTGACACCAGTTCTTTAGTCTATAAAAATCCTTCTCTGGTTTTTTTGCGCTCTTATTCCTCGGAACAGAGTACTTATCGATGTGCCCAAATACCTGTAATTTTCGAAATTTTGGCCGAAAATGGTTAGACTCACTATTAAAGAATCTGTAGTCAAAATCGATCCTGTCCGACCTGCCCTAACCACGATTTCTCTCGAACGGAATGAGCTAGACACTTGAAGTTCTCAGAGTAGATTTTGTAGATAAATATATCGGCTAAGTTCATTATTGGGCCAAATCGGACTAGTGGTTTCAGAGTAATGAAAAATAAAATTTTGTTTTACATTGCAAATTTCAAATTAAATTTTTTTTAAGATGCAGTTTCATATATAAAATTCCACTAATATCATTCTCAACTCTAACAAACTAATACTTTCGGAGATATGATGTTCGAAAATTTAAATAATGATTCTTAATTCTATGATTTCATAGAATACTCTAATTATAATTTGCTGATGTATGTAAATCCAACATGAGGTGAGTCATAGACCTTCGTTTCGAATTTTATCACGAAGATTATTCAAAATTGACGCACAGAAACCATATGAAAAAAATATTACAGCGCTCGGTGTTCCCAAGCTGTCACCCATCCAACCACACCCGTCGGTGCTTGGCTTGAGTGTTCGGACGGTATCTAGCATATTCACTGTGGTATGCGCTCGAACAATATTTTCTCCTCTAACTCCGCAATTATATTTATGATGCAGTTCTATCATAAGAATACATTGAAGAGACTGAGAAACCAATACTTTCGGAGATACGATTTTTCAAAATTTGAACAACAGCGCCTAAGCTCCTGACCTCAGGGCTTTCCCACATTTTTTTCAGCATTTTCATTATGAGTGCTCGTATAAAACTAATTAACTAATAATTTATCATTTACTTCTCATCTTTAATGAATAATTTATATAGACCAGGGAGAGAACCAGTCCAAGCATCATACCCTGTGGGACTCCATGAATTATCTGCCTTTCTCCACTTCTCTTTTCATTCATGGTTATCACTTCATTTCTATTGGTTAGATGGCATTCTAGTAATTTATGAATTGATCCCCGGAACCAACATTTTTCGTGATCAACCGTGCCAAAGTTGATACACTCTCTTGTTTTAATAAAGAAATGCTGTGGTCGAAAACTACATTGCCTTCCATGTAATATTCCAAACTTCTCCAAGAAATACACCACTCAAGTTATCAATTTTTCGATGATCTTTGCTATGTTGGCGACTAAGGAAATCGGCCTATATTTCACTATTTGTGATTTGTCTCTGTTTCTGACCTCTGTTTCACTATTCCCAAAATTTAGTATGCCATGGAAGCATATTTTCCAGTAATAGTCAATTATTAAATAAGCTGAGGGCTCTGGTATCTCATGGTTTACCTCTATGAGTGTTTCAGTTCAGTTCAGTTAGCTGATTACTCTTCATAAATTTGAAATAACTCAAACTGTGAAACCAATAGAACACAAAAAGCAAACATTATATATAAATATGCCATGATTTAATATATTGAGACTCCGCATAGTTGGGCAGAACCAACAGGTACAATCTACCCACCTGTCTTACTAATTACGATATACAAGTGCCCGATATGTCAGTAAGTTGGACGTTTCCTGAATTTCCCTGCGTAAAAACGTGTGAATTTAAGGGCAATATCATAAACAAACGCATTGTGGCTATCATTGTGTTCCTTGAACTTAAATCTTATGTGAACACACTGCTCGAGGCTGAACTAACTCGCATTATCCGAAGAATGCCAACAATTCCTAATCCTTCCACGAAGTGCGAGAAATAAAATTCAAACGATTTTCCCAGATCACACTAACGAAGTGAAATTTTTGTGTTCACAGCAAATTTTTCCCCAGTCGCCACAAAAAACCGCCGTCTAATGATCATTATTCGACATAAGTTTAAACCGACCGTAACATATTGGGATGAGCATTCTTTCTCCTTATCCAACCGCAATGAAATGCAGATACCATTAATTAACGTGGTTAAAGAAGAGCAGAGCCACCATCTGCTACCGTTTCCAGATAATTGTCAATTGGATTTGTATCGTGGTCTATAACGTCTCATTACCCGGCTCTAACTAATGATTTCGACTGGATTGATTGTAAATTACTTCCAAATAAGTTTCCTAGACAACCTGGGTGGTATATGTTAATGCAATGAAACTGTAATGGTACAACGATAACATTAAATTGAATCGTGCCTCCGACACCTTGAAGTTTCGATTCGCCGTTGATATAGGGAGGAACGCATGACTTTAATAATGTGGGACGAGGTCTGCAATGGCGAGTCTAAATTCTCATGGATATAATAATTCTCGTTGAATTGTAATTGTGTCTCTACATATTGAAATATAAGAATGTCAGTTCTTGTACTTTCATCCCTACAAAGTTCAACTGAGTCACGAATTAAAAGAGGATGATCCAGACCACTGTTTGCAGTAAGCGGACCCTCAATGACTTGAAGGTACGTGCAGTATTTCGTGAGGGTATCTGCGGCATGAAAATAGAAAATAGAACGTGCGCTCAAAAGCTCCAGATTTCACGTCGGGGATTTTTTAAAACTTTTTAATTCAACTTTTTATAATCCAAAATATTAACTCTAAAATCAGTTTTTAGCGACGTTTCTCAGAATTTTAACAACACAAGATTTCAGGAAGTAATACTAAATTTATCCAGATGTCAGGTTTCTTGTTTGGTTAAACGTTTCGGTCTCCTGAATTCATCGTTTCATCTGTCCTTCAGATCTTCTATACAGGGTGAGTCTTTGACCACTGCATTAATTTTAACCAAAGATTCCTCTCATCAAATGAAACACTTTTTTAATTTAACATTTTTCCAAATTCAGCTCAGGTAAAAAGATACAGGCTGTTGCAATTTTGAAACAAAATCAGTTTTTATTTTGTAGCTTTGACATCCTTTTTTCGAATAAAATGAATGTTGGCGTAAAGTTTCCTATAACAGGTGATACATATTTTCCAAATATTAGTTATTTTCTACTTCTACTGGTTTTCTAGTTATAGACTCGTGGATTCATAAAACTAAACGAAATTAGCATAAAGAAAGCATATAAAGTTTTTCTTGATTATTTCAAGAATATTCTATCGTTTTAGAACATTATATTATTCTTCATCATTTCTCCTTAAACGCACCGTTTTCGAGATATTCTTCATTGAATGTTTTAAAATGGAAAACTCCAGAAATTTCACTACTTTTATGGATCCGTCCCTGAGCATTGGAATCCCGAATCAAGCTGTAAACCACGTTACCATGCCTTATTCTCGTCCGCCAACAATGTCATAGATAATTTATATGCGGGAGTGTATTAGCACATTGTGAAATCTTTAAACGCTTGTAACTTTTTACCTGAGCCGAATCTGGAAAAATGGTAAATGAAAAAAGTGTTTCATTTGATGAGAGGAATCTTTGGTTAAAATTAATGCAGTGGTCAAAGACTCACCCTGTATAAGTGATTCCAATATGAGTTCCAGGACTGTATTTTTATTTCGTTGAGCAATTCAACAATTTATTAGTCCGTACGTACGTATTACGTTAGTTTTAGGTATGAACCGATGATCGACTCTCGATAAATTTGCATGGGTTTAAAATGTTTCAATATGCCTAATAGACGAATTCTTACACCATTTAGAACGTTAAATCATCGCATCTACTTTTATAATTGATTTTTCCTTCGCTCGAGTCTTACACCCGAATGACTATGAAAAAAGTTACATCCATTGTTCCGATATAGTGTGGAAGAGCAGGCGTTGAATTTAATTATATTGAAAGTAAGTCGACAAATCTCACATATTCATGAACGTATTGACAATACGATATCTGTTTGACTAAGGAGCGCATGCATAGTAATAGGTTCATTCAAAATTATTCAAATTTTTGAGTGGGCATTCGATGAGCAACCTTCCAATTTCGAAAGTTCCCTCTATACCATGTTGGACGAATAAATGTTATTAGAATTTGAGTGATGCAATACATATCGTTAGAACATATTAGTGAAGTTCTTGATTTTTAAAAAAATATGAATATTTTAGAAGCACTCACGTGATGTCAGAAGCTTTATACTGCTCGTTCATTCAAGAGATTCGCAATACAGATAATTTTTTCAAATATTTTTCATCATTCAATGGAAGAATATTTTACATTTGAAGAAATATAAATAAAATACTCTATTGATATAATCGAAACTCGTATATACAAAACTTAATCAATTAATATTGACTATTCGTGAGCTCAATAAATTCATAGGCTTAACAGATCTTGAAACTGATATTCCAATAATATTTCAACTGCTGATGAATTATGATAATCTTTTATTATAATGAATATTCTTTGAGTTCAATTTTATGTTGAGTATTCAAATTCACAACACATTCACAAAATATGCAATTCGAAAATGAGATAATCTAAATATTGATCTACAAATATTTTAGGTCAGGTCAAAATTTGGATTAAGTTTCGTCAATATTCAAACCTAATTGAGTAGTTCGACTCATATTCATTTATTATTTATCCAAGTAAACAAGATGTTTCTAAATAGATCCCAGAAATTTCAATAGGTGGTTTTTTGGCAAAAATCAGAGGAGGTCATTTCCATAATTATTAATTCTAAACTCCTTCCCCTCTAAGATATCACCCTATGGAATTGGGGAAAAGTTTTATGAAAGAAAATTAGTTATACAGAATATATTGGACTCCAATCTACTTGGAACAAAACTCTTGCTGAAAAAGGTGCTCATCCAATGCTTCTTTTCAAATACATTTTTTAATTTCCAAAATATTGAAGCATTAGAAGTTCTTTCGCAGAATATTGTCGGGGATTATTTTCTCACCCTTTTTGATGAAATTTCGGAATTATAAAAACGACCAATAAGTGACATTAACTGCCAAATTCAACTCTTCCATAGGGATGATATTCAAAGAAACTAAAATGTTTATCCCAAAACTGTTCCATTCCAAAAGTGAATAAGTTGAAGGGTAATAAACTATATCTGAAAGTCCCAAAAAGCCGAAACACCTGACACTAGGCCCGACAATCCATATCTTTAAAAAAATTATATTTACTAATAATTTTTTTTGTTCAGTTTTCAGAAATTATCAAAAGGATAGACAAGGATACAAAACACTGAGGGGTTCTTTTACGTAATTTTTTTTCTGTATCCACAAATAATTAAAACACGTATTGAAAGTATAATTTAATATCAATGATTAACCGACTAGAAAATGTTTCTCTCGTAAATCAGATACACAGAGCGCAAATTCATAATACCAGTGAGAGAACCCCCAAAAAGCACGCACCGACAAATTGCCCCAATTCCCGTTCACCTATTAGGTTAATATCTTTATGTTTAGTAGTGATAGCTCACCAGCTTACCGGTTAGGCTATCATTATTCAATTAAATCCGCAGGTATAATAAATTCACCGAAGTGAAAATATTTACGCTGATTTACATATAATTTTTAATGACCTTCGGGTTGTAGTTTATGATACCACTTTCGACATTTATGTCACCAAGCGGTTCTTTCATATTCAATATTGGTAATAACTGGTCCGGAAATGGAAACCACTCTGCATGTTCAAGTGGCAGCGCCAAGTGAAAGAGAGAGAAGCTAATTCGAAGGAGATGACCGTAAAGACTGGACCAATTTAAAAGCCTTACGCATTTTATTTAACTTCGAATGTTATTAGCTATAAAATGTGTAGTTTTCATCTCATATGAGTTTTGGTGCAAACTTTCCATATCATTTGGCCAAAATGTTTGTAATTTTCGAAATTCACTGATGAAGAATCCGAGGTCGAATTCAATTCTGTCCGGCTGACCGTAGGTACGATAAGTCTTGAACGGAATGATTTACAGATAGTTGAAATTTGCAGTTTGAGGTACAAATGTGGGCAAAATCAGGTTTCGAAGTTATAGGCATCTGCAATTTTGTTTTACTCATCGAATCAATTTGAAACTTGGTAATTAGTTGAAAATTACCAATAGAAAGACTTATTTATAATTTTTTGATGATCGTATAACTGGATAATTTCAAAAAAAGCATTAAATAAAAACATTTGTCCCAGAAACTAACCACCATCGCTGAAAATCTGAGAGACCATTCAAAACCTTATATTACAGCCAAGTTTCAGATTTGAACTCCATCGGATTCATGTTGTTGGAAATATTGGATAAATATATTAATGGGTAACCACTCTGGCAGTGAAATTTGACAAGTGCGCCAAAGCATACTGATCTCAAGTCAGTGCAACAGTACAGTAACGGAGCAAACCGAAAATAGTAATTTAATTATTTAGGAATAATTAAATAGTCATATATTGAAAGTAAGATATAATATAAAATTATTAATTATCAATATGAAGAAACGAAGTACTTTACGCCTTTTTTTTCTTCATATCCAAGTTTAATTCGAAGTAAACGCTTTATTATTTTTTTGCGTGCATATTCACGGCAACAGCCTGCCACAATTTTGCCCAAATATCTGTAGCTTTCGCATTTTTTCGCCGAAAATGGTCCCAAACGATTAGGTTCGACTCACTGATGAAGATGGGTGACCGTTGCCTCGATAACTTTCGAACGAGAAGAGATAAGGTAGGTTGCGTATCCGAATGGGAGAGTCAGTTCATTGTTGGGTATAATCGGTCCAGCGGTTTCGGAGTTATACCCTTTTGGAATATTATTTTCTTGATAACTCAAAAAGTACAGACCCTATCGAATTGAAACTTGGTAACTAGTTGTAGAATATCAACAACGTGTGTGTAATTTTGTGAGGACTGTCCCACTAGAAATTTTTTTAAAAATAACGAAAAAATATTATGTATCTCACGATAACTTGAGAATGGAAAGAGATAGGGGCTTTTAATTCTCAGGGTAGATTGCACATTCAAATTCGATATTTATGTTCGTCAAGAAAAATCGGTCAAATGGTTTTGGAGTTATACTCATCTGAAATTTTGTTGTTTTATACTCAGAATATATTAATCTGATCTAATTAAAACTAGGTAATTACTAGTACCCGCTAATTTTCGGGGAATTTAGTCAATATCGTATCCTGAAGTAACTTGAGGTGTAAGTTATTTCGTATATTATTGGATGTTCAACGAATTTCAATTCCAGTAGAATACATAATATTGAAAATTCTGTGATCATTGATGATTCACTAATTACTCGAGTGGGTCATCAAAATGGCATGTAATGTATTTATATATTATAAAAGCTGAGAAAACGGTATATATCATTGCTAAATTCGTGTACACAATGTGCAAAAAAGCTTATGACTTCACGTCAGTGCTTGAACCAATTATTATGTATATTAATTTTTCAATGCAATTAATGTAAATAACGAATCAAATCAAGAAGTTTCATTTAACATTTTTGAAAAAATATTCATTTGTTATAAATTTTATCATTAGGTTTCTTTCTGGGTTTTCTCTACCAAACTCTGAAAATATGTATAAAATAAAAAACTAAATTCTTTGTGATTTGGTTCTGCGTTGAAACAAAAGATATTTGTCAGAAGCAATCAATCGAACAATGTTGCCTAACAAATAACAACGAAACAACATCAACGAAGAAACAACTATATCGTAACGTTTCGGAGTCTATATCAAACTCCTTCGCCAGACGCTTAACGAAAATCTTTAGAATTATAATAATACTGTCAATGTGACAGTTCACGAATTTCAGGATAACTATCAACAAAATAACAATTTTTCGTTGAGCGTCTGGCTAAGGAATCTGATATAGACTCCGAATAGTTACGATATAGTTGTTTCTTCGTTGATGTTGTTTCGTTTGTTATTTGTTAGGCAACATTGTTCGATTGATTGCTTCTGACAAATATCTTTTATTTCTTATGCAGAAGCATACCAAAAAATAATTTATTTTTTATTTTATAGATATTTTTCAGATTTGAAAGAAAACCCAGAAAGAAACCTAATGATGAATATACCTCCCACAGTATCCTTTAATGATTACCTATAAATTTTATATTAAATATTTAATTATAAATTTTGTGAATAACGATGTGAGCGCTTCAAATGTTTGTATATTATCGAGGTTAGGTTTAAATAGTTAACAAAACTACTTTTAAATATTTTCCTATTTTGAAATCAACTGAACAAATGTCAAGAAATCATGCATGGTTAAAAATTATATGGATCCTTCCTGGGTTTTCTCTCACAAACTCTATGAGATCATTGGAAACATTGTTCTTTGATTTTCCTATAAATGTTCTAAAGGAGCTAAACTATCAAATCAATCGAAAATGCCTAGCACATATATTTTCAGGTTGGAAATGGAGGGAAGGCACTCTGAACTTTTCAAGTTTTACATAATTGCAAATGAATGTTTCATTGAAAATAAACCTACAGACATCTTCGCATAACATAAAGAAGCATTATAGGTACATTCTTCAGGAAATATTTCCTCTAAATTCGCCTTCAAGGCCTGTTAATGACATGTAGAAGCTCCACACCTCTTTCAATAGGTCAGCTAGTCTGCTTTCATAGATGTACTTGTCCGATAAGTTTTTAACCGTTTTCTGATGATATTCTGAAATATAATTACATTGAATCTTATTGATTATTCGACGGAAAGTAGATATTACATAAATAAATTACATTACAAATGCAGTATCTCCCTGAGAACATAGTCTTGATGATTACATCTGGAATTAAATTTATTTTTAAATTCCAGATGTCACTTATTCCGTTCATATTACAAGACTGATTTAGCTGTTCATTCTTTGATTTTCCCAGTACAGGATAATTATCGCATGTATCTTGAATAAAGTAGATTCATTTAGTAGGAGAATTCTCACATAATATGAGTTGTTGGTTTCCTGAGGATGTATGGAATCTGATTGATATGGCATGGAAAAATATGTACAAATGATTGATTGAATGAAAGTAGGATACATTTCCGACCTTAGACCAGAGTCCTATCGAAAAAAGTTAAATAGCAAAGTTGGAGATAATTAACAGATCTACTACTTTTGTATTTACACGTTTTTCACATAACCCCAAAATGTATGTGAAAATTTAAATAACCAAGGTTTTGGTATTTTATTTTTATCTTTCACAAAAAAAAAATTCTCGAAATTTGGTGAAAACTTACCTTATTATGTCCCAAAGACACTGTGATTTTTTTATTTCAAATATTAATTTTTTGGCTCTCTTGTTCCTCGGAACAGAGTGCTTATCAATTTGCCCAGATGTCTGTAATTTTCGAATTTTTGGCTGAAAATTTTCTTAAACGATTTGGTTCGACTCACTGATCGAGAACTCGTGGTCAAAATCGATTCTGTCCGGCCATTCATCCGTTAACACGATAACTCTCGAACGGAATGAGCTAGACAGTTGAAATTTTCAGTGTAGATTTGGGAGATAAATATCTCGGCTGATTTCATTATTGGGCAAAATCAGCTAGATGGTTTCGGAGTAACCAAAAAAAATTTTTTTTACCTCACAAATTTTAAATACTATTTTTTAAGATACAGTTTCATCGTAAGAATCCATTGATATCATTCTCAACTTTAACAAGCTAATACTTTCGGAGATATGATTTTTAAAAATTTCAATAATTATTCTCAATCATTCTATATGATTTCATAGAATACTCTAATTATGATTTGGTGATGTTTGTTTATCTAACATGAGATGATTCGTAGACCTACATTTTGAATTTAATTATGATAGTTCTTGAAAACTGACGCACAGAAGCCAAATTGAAAAAGTGGAAAGCTTGTTCAAACTACCCTGTAGACAGGAGCTTTGGCGCTCTTGTTCAAACTTTGACAAATTATAACTCCGAAAGTTTGGATTTTTCAGAGTTGGAAATGATATCAATGGATTCTTATTTAATTTGTTTCATTTTATGATGCAGTTCTATCATAAGAATCCATTGATATAATTCCCAACTCTGAGGAACCACTTTTGGAGATATGATTTGTCAAAGTTTGAACAAGAGCACCAAAGCTCCTGTCCACAGGGCTTGAACCAATTTTTCACCTTCTTTTGACTTTATATCAAAACAGCAGGCTATTTTTCAAACGGAAATTTTCTCAGAAAATGCAGGTAGTAAGGCAACTCAACATCGCAACCTAACTTGGCATTGTCCAAGATAATTTACCAAAGTAATGCATATTTTTTTTACACCATCAGAAAAAAAGAGATATCATCGAACAAAAAAACCTGCCGACGGCAACGTTTTTGAAAGAAGCAGAGATTTTGACATGAGAATTTTTGATTGAAAATTAGGCAGCTCTTTCGAAATTAAGTCAAAATGAGGTAAAAAATACCTAGTTTGATTCGAAAGCATCACAGTGTATTTGAAACATAAAAAGGTAAGTTTTCACGGAGTTTCGCGTAAAAGGATAAGAATAAAATGACGAAAATTTTAATTTTTCACAATAATTTTGAGGTTATATCAAAAGAGTGCAAATACAAAAGTTGTAGTTCATTTCATCACCTACAACTTTTTTCCATAGGACTTTTTTTACCCATAAAAACTCAGCACCTACCGCTTCCCGACCTCAGATCGATCGTAAATTATTTTTCCTTTTTCATGTTTAATATATTCTCTTCCTTTCCCAATGGGTTTTATCCTACTATTAATTTGTTCTATCTGGCTTATTATATTCGATGCCTCCAGATTTATTCTCAAAATTCCCGGCAGATCATTGATTTTGAAAGCAAACTGAGATTCCATGGTTCTGAACCCAGAGAATTTTTGTCATTTTCTAGTTTTGCTGAACTTAATCTAGAGAGATTAAATCTTGAGAAGAGTGTGAAAATAAAAAAAAAAACAACTTTGCGTCATGATACCCCTGTTAGGAACGGAAAACCATACGCATTTCTTCACTCCAAATGTAATTCGAAATTAAATAGGTTTATAATTTTTTTTTATTCTTTATCATTTTTTCGATTCAATTATTTTGAAGTAACATATTGAACCAAAATGTTACATTTCATGTGTTAGGGAAGATATTGTCTCGTCAAATTAAATAAGTAAATTTTCCTGTGAGAAATAAACTCGGGTATGAATCTACAAAATCAGCATAATTATCGATAAATCTCTCTTGATAATCACTACAACAAACATAATATTTTCCTAGAGGTCATCACTGGCAGATGCACCATATAAAAACTGAAAAAAATGATTTATAGCACCGTAAACACGAAACAAAAACCATAAATTATGACCATCTCCCTCGTCCTACGCAACCACGAATATTTTCCGAAGTAATTCCACCTTTATAACAGAAAACTAGCGGGTATACCCGAAATCTACATAATCCAGTTGGCGCATTCCCCAATGCGGCAGTTTAACTTTCTTTAATATCACAATTAGAGAGCTCTAAACGGCGAATCGTGAGCGACGTAGGTGGTTTAATTTAATTTTGAAGAGTGCTCTGTATAAGAGGAGCTCGCTGTGTTCAGGAGGTCCAGCCAGATCATGACCGCAGATAAGGAGGTACAAGAGTCCTTTTTCTTCATATAATTTATTTTATTCGAGATGATCACGTGAAGGGAATTCTGCGTCAACTCCTACGTGCTGGTATTTTCTTGAATATGGTCAGATTTGATTGTCCGAGAGGCTAAAATGGTTTATTGTCCCGAATCATCAGATACATATCTTTCTTATCCAACTCCAGTGATGTAGATCTAGAATATTATTATCTTCAAGCGATGAAGAAATGGTGCAGGAAAATTTGACCTGGGTCAGTCAGAGCGTTCACCCATTCGGTACTGAAGTCACCCAGGAAAAAAATATATTTCCCCAATATTTCCAACAATATATAGGGTTATCCGGAATTAATGCAAAAATATTTGGTCACTGATTCTCTAGACGAAAGTAGGAGACCCCTGTTTTTGATTTTTGTCAGAAGGTCCCACTTTCGGAGTTACAGTCTCCTGAATTTCGCCCCTTAAAATGGCCTTTTTTGGCGCTCTTGTTCCTCGGAACAGAGTGCATATCAATCTGCACAAGTGTCTGTAATTTTCTAATTTTTGGACGAAAATGGTCTTAAAAGATTTGGTTCAATTCACTGATAAAGAATCTGTGGTTAAAATCGACTCTGTCCGGCCGTCCGGCCCTCCGTTATGACGAACGGTCGAACGGAATGAGCTAGACAGTGGAAGTTTTCAGAGTAGGTTTGGGTTGAGTTCGTTATTGGGCAAAATCGGCTGTCGGTTTCGGAGTAAGGAAAAAAAAATATTTTTACATTACAATTTTCAAATTCAAGTTTTTTTAAGATGCTTTTTCATAATTAGAATCCTTTGATATACTTTTTATATAGCAAAGTTGGAGATAATTAACAGATCTACTTTTGTATTTACACTTTTTTCGCATAACCCCAAAATGTATGTGAAAGTTTAAATAACCAAGATTTTGGTTTTTTATTTTTATCTCTCAGAAAAAAAAAATCTGGAAATTTGGTGAAAACTTACCTTATTATGTCCCAAACACACTGTGATTTTTACATTTAAAATATTAATTTTTTGGTGCTCTTGTTCCTCGGAACAGAGTGCTTATCAATTTGCCGAAATGTCTGAAATTTTCAAATTTTTGGCTGAAAATGGTCTTAAACGATTTGGTTTGACTCACTGATCAAGAATCCGTGGTCAAAATCGATTCTGTCCGGCTGGCCGTAGCCACGATAACTCTCGGACGGAACGACGTAGATTGTTGAAATTTTCAGAGTAGGTTTGGGAGATAAATATCTCGGTTAGGTTCGCTATTGGGCAAATTCGCCCATGCGGTTTTGCAGTAAAAAAAAAAAAATTTTTTAACTTCTATGTCAATTCCAATTCATATTTAATGCAACCACCGAATTAAATCCACAATGAAGCTAATCGAAGCTTCATGAAACCCACCATGAGAAACCAATACTTTTTGAGATTATCCGCCGTTTTCACAAAGCATTCGATCTCCGTTAAATCCTAATTGAGGTCCTCAGTTAAAGATCAATAAGAATCGCAACCTCAGTTAAAGTGAAAATTAACGTGAAACAGACCTGTTTCACCATCTTTAAATACGTTAACCAAGGTTGTGATTTAAATTTATCCTTAACTGAGGATCTCAGTTGGGACTTAACGGAGATTGAATGCTTTGTGAATACGGCGGATGATCTGTTAAAGATTGAATAATTACTAGTAGTTTTATAAGAACGCCAAAGCCCCTGTCCACAGGGATTTCCAACTTTTTCGATGTGTGTAGTTATTCTTCAAATGATTCTATTCGACGAGTCCACAGTTAAAAAAAAAATGGGTTCAAGTCGTGTGGACAGTAGCTTTCTGGCGCTCTTGTTAAAACAGACAAATTATATCTCCGACAGTATTGGTTTCTCAGAGTTGGGAATTATATCAATGGATTCTTATGAAAGAACTTCATCTTAGCAGAAATTGAATTCAAATATCATAGAAGAATTTAAATTCAACAAGAGTGCCAAAAATTATCAATCCAAAACCAATAGACGAATTCTACCCAACAACGAACTCATCCGAGATATTCATTCCTCAATTCTATGATGAACGATAATATATATCTTTCCTCAAATCCACTCCAATAAACCAATATTCCAGTTTTGTTTTTAGTGGAGATATTCTGAACTCAATATTATTAACTTAACATTACCATTCCCATCATCATATGGGTTGACCATCGGCATGAAAATATCAACCAACAAAAAGTATGATATTATATTATAATTCTCATAATTCTATGATTGCTGGAATGAATTAGACAACGTCATGTCTCAGGAAAATAAGTTGACATTATAACAATTCATAGAATACCCACAGAATAATTATATAATTCTGTGAAAACATAGAAATTCGATTTATATTAAAATTATGAAGACTCATATCTCTGAAAGTATCAGCTTGTTAGAGTTAAAAATGATATCAATGGATTCTTATGGTCAAACTGCATATTGAAAAAAAAATAATTTGGAATTTGTTAAGTAAAAAATTTTTTTTTTGTTACTCCGAAACCTTCTGTCCGATTTCGCCGAATAACGATCTTAGCTGAGATACTTATCTCCCAAACCTACTCTGATAATTTCAACTGTCTAGCTCATTCCGTTCGAGAGTTATCGTGCCTACGGCCGGCCGGACAGAATGAATTTCAACCACGGATTCTTGATCAGTGGGTCGAACCAAACCGTTTAAGACCATTTTCATCGGAAAATTCAAAAATTACAGACATTTGGGCAAATTGATATGCACTCAGTTCCGAGGAACTAGAGCGCCAATAAGCATCGACTCTGGTTACCAACACACACTCGTCGTATTATTCAACTCATTTCAATACCCGAATCTCCCATTATGAAGAAACGATGTTATAACATCGCAATTTCCGCTCAAAACTCAACGTCTGTCCCGCTTCAATAATGATTAATGCTTTCATATTTTCCCTCATTAATAATCCCTGCGCCACAACGCGAACTTCGAAATGACACAAACGTACTAAAAGATCCTAATCCTGACCCAAATACTCCCGCAACATCGCTTTGAATAAAATTGCAGTCGTTTAAAAATGCCATCAAGAAACAACAAAGAAGGATGGCAGTCCAGTTCCCATACCGTTAAGTAATTCACTTTTCATATTCCCATGCCCGACCGTAATAACGCGTTTAAGCGAATCTGTACACAAATAGAACTATGCATATAATTAGAATGTATTAAGATAAGACCGACGTGAAGAATTAGCAAACACAATAACGCAATAATGGCATCTTAATAGCTGACATCTCTCGCGGTCCGAAATTATGACAGCGGGCGTCGATCAACGTCAGACTACCGTCTGGTTAGGTGTTTTTGGTCCGGGTGTTGCGAAACCTACAGGTGTCGGTCGTTTCTTCTTTCGGAAGGTTGTTATTCAGTTTCTGTGGTATCGTAGATCTCAGATAAGGGTTTTGATTGATTGATCTGTGGTTGATTATCTTTAAGAACGGATTTTGTGTATAAGGTGGTATATTTGGTCCTTGAGAAAATATTTTTCAATTGTCCTGTGAAAGAGGATCAGATACTTTGCATATGAGTTCTTCAAAGTTCTTCGGTCCGAAAGTGAAGATCTCTGGGTCCCTGGGACATGAGCCCTCTATCTTACAGACAGAGACACTAAATATGTAAATTTGTGCTCAAGAGTGTCTGAGGAGGAATCTCAAGTAGGTGCACATCTATATTATAGCGGACAGCCAGGCCATACTGAGAGACCTCAAATCACCCATCTTAGGTCCCCTGTTGTCCTAGGAATGCTCCTTCTATGGGTGACAGGGCCTCCAGGCGAGGGGTCTCTCACTGACTGAAATTTGTACACTAAATTGCCCATCCGAGCAAAAATTTCCAAATATCCCCCTAAAATTCCTTCAATTCCTCTCATTTCTCCCAAAATTCCCTTCATTTCCCCTCATTGCCACTAATTCCCTCTCATTGCCTCTAATTTCCCCTCATCGCCCTCTCATTTCCTCTAATATCCCCTCATTGCCCTCTGATTTCCTCTAATTTCCCCTCATTGCCAAGTCGATTACTCTCATTTTTCACAACCAACAATTTTGAAGAATAACAATATTATTATTATTATTATTATTATTATTATACTGATCCTCCTGGATAATATAGATAAGATAGAATAATCACAAGATTTACCCCACGAATTTGTGGAAAAATATTTTATGAATAAAATGAAAATTGAGAAGAGATAGTGACTCTTCAGGGTAGGTTGCGCATCCGACTGAGACAGTTTAGTTCGTTGTTTTGGTATAATCGGCCGAACGGTCACGGAGTTATACCCATCTGAAATATCATTTTCTTGATAACTAAAAAAATACTGATCCGCTCGAATTGAAACTTGGTAACTAGTTGTAGAATACCGTCATAAGGACGTATTGTGAAGATTGTATCACTAGAAAATCTTTAAGGAATTATGAAAAAATATTACGTATAGATAGCGACAGGCAATTTTCAGAGCAGGTTGCGCATCCAAATGCGACATTCAAGTTCGTCAATAGGCATAATCGGCCAATCTCCTTTCATTCGAAAGTTATCAAGGCAACGTTCACCCATCCAGCTACTGACCTCACACAAGGCTACCCGGATCTCCAACAAATATATTAATATTATTAAATGGAAACCATTGGGCTGATTATACCCGTTAACGAACTTGTCCGTCGTCACCTACCTTGTAAATTTCGAGGCGCTACCTCTTTCCGTTCTCAAGTTATCGTGACAACGGCCAGACAGAATCCAATTTGACCTCGAATTCTTCATTAGAGAGTCTAACCAAATCGTTTGTGACCATTTTAGGCAAAAAATCCGAAAATTACAGTCATTTGGGCAAAATGATAACGCGATGTTCCTCAAAACATACGCGCAAAATCCGGAATTAAACGAAAATTACCCCTCATTACCCACTAATTTCCTCTCATTTCCCCTTAATTCCTCTCATTTCCCCTTAATTCCTCTCATTTCTCCTTAATTCCTCTCATTTCCCCTCATTTCCTCTCACTTCCTCTCATTTCCTCACATTGCCTCTCATTGCCTCCTCACTTCCTTGTAAGTGTACACTAAATTTCCCCAGTGGGAGACCCCTCGCCTCCAGGTTAACAGCTGCTGGACCAAAACCCTTCTTTGGGCTTGAAAAAGACCACTACAGTACAGAGTTCCAATAATAGGAGCTAAACAACAGAATAACTCTTTGGAGGAATACTCCAGTACTAGCACAAGCAAAAATATTCGTGGATTTCTTACCACACTATACCAGGAAGCTCCTGCAGCTACCGTGAATAGAGCTTCGGTTAAGACAAAGAGGCGCATGGAGACAACCAAAATCAAGGATGCCTCAATTGCTAGCTACACAAAGAAGCTCCGAAGTATATGGAAATCACTGTTGTCCGGAAAAAATAAAGTGTCTGCTACAAACAGCTAAGCAGTCTCGATAGTCACCTACTCATTCGGGGTAGACAATTGAAAATTATTCCAAGGTCTCTACAGCAACTTGGGTATGGAATCTGCTAACCACCAATCAAGATCTCAACCAAAGGATGAGAGGATCCGAGAAAGAAGGGTATCTTATAACATTTATCGTTTGACAAATAATAATATATCATTTCTGTTCAATCTTCATTTATCTGCTGAACTGCCTGTTTAACAAGAGAGGGAGGAAAAGAAAGCCAGACCTCACCATCATCACATTTAAAATGAATATCAACAAAATGCACAACTCGATACATATCCGCTACATAAATTAAGAACAACAGGGGACCAAGAATGGAACTCTGTGGTATCCCCAATGTTAGGTGGATTTCCGTTTATACGTTATATCCGAAAGTAAGGTTTTCTTGGAAGCAACGTCACCCGAGGATAGCATCAAAGTGATCTAATTATTCGTTGTTAGGCAATCGATTTACAATAAGAATTATAATGGTCCACTGAAAATTATTAATAGACAACGTTGCATCTAAAGAGTCACTAAATTGGATATGGAATCTATAGATGACAAAATTCAAGAATCACGCATCGAAAATAAATTTCTTTTACTCATGACATTTTCAGAACAAAAATTATACTTCTGACCGGTAATTTTCTCCTTCACTACTAAGTGGGAATTCATGAATGATAAATTAAGTACAACTCTAGGATTGACATTACTTTCTTGTTTGTCTATTTATATTCGAGCTACCGTAACCCCAGTGTGGAATCGGGAATATTGAGTTGTTAATGATTATTGCATTGTGGACCCATGTTGGGCGCCAATAAAAGATTGCTTTGATGTTAGAGGTTGTGGAAAACTCTGATTTATGATAATGAGGGCTACAACGAATTTAGAAACATAACTCCTTCTGTCGATGGCTTAATCTTCTTTTCAGATACCCATAGTGATCTAGATAAGGCAACAAGGCAGCCATCTATTACATTCGGGTTCATATACAACACATTATTACTAATTTTAACCATAATTAATAATAATAATAAACTTTATTGATCCTTTTGGACATTATAAAAATGTATAGGATAAGTCATATAGAATTACATACATAAGCAAAGAACTACAATCAAAATAAACAACAAATTCAACAAATTGAGTCCTTAAGGAACTCCTCAATACTGTAATAACATCTCTTGAGCAATATCAATTTGACCTCTCTCTTGAAAGACCTTACATTCATCGATTTCAATCTACTGGGCAACCGGTTATACAATTTAATACCTTTATAACTTGGTGAGGACTCATATTTCGCTGTGTGATGCCGGGGAAAGGCAATAGTGTCATTGTTTCGTGTACCGTACTCATGAAAGTCAGAACATTTTTTGAAGTTACTCACGTTCAGATGGACGTAAACAAGGCTATTGAGAATGAAGATACATGGGAAGGGAAGAATTTTAAACTCGCAGAAAATCGGACGACATGAAACACGTGGACGAAGTCTGAAAATGAGGCGTATGATGCGTTTTTGGGAAATAAACACCCGATTCGACCCTACCGAGGAGCCCCAGAGAACTACGTTGTAACTTAAATGGCAATAAGCCATGCTGTAGTAAATAGTCAGCAGCTCCTCAACAGGGAGACAACTCCTGAGACGTGATAGGGCATAGTAAGCACTGCTTAGCTTACCACAAACATGATCAGTGTGTATACACCACCTTAGATTACCGTCCACATATAGGACCAGAAACCTCACGTCGTCTCTCGCCTCCAAAACCCCCTGTTTGTATTCAATGATAAGAGGTTCTCTTGGTTTATCTTGATTCTGAAACCTGACTATCACCGACTTGGTCAAATTGAGTATAAGTGCATTTTTGTGACACCAATCAGTAAAACACTGTACTGTAGCCTCGCATAGCAACTTCAATTCCTGCAGACTTTTCGCTTTGATAGCGATAGAGGTATCATCAGCAAACATCACCAGCATACTGGCTACCACATATGCAGGCAGATCGTTGATGAACAATATAAATTAATATATATATATATATATATATATATATATACATATATATATATATATATATATATATATATATATATATATATATATATATATATATATAATTAATTAAGTCTGGATTCGAATGGTTATCCATTAGAATCAACTAAATAATAGAAAGTACCTCAATCTTTGTTTGAAGAAGCATCTCGAAACGTGTGCGATAAGCAAAAATTGTGATTGGTTCCGAATGAATTTGCTGCTAGTTAATTCGACTACTATTAATACTGGTTTTTCCTGCAACAGTCGTTTAATAATTAACAAAGGGTTAAATCAACAACCTATCCAACCAATTTCTTCGAATGTCATAAATATCAATTTGAGGTCAATATTAAGTTTTTCATTAATATCTTCGCCTTTGTATTTGTAAAATCAATGAGTTTCCAGTGAGACATTTTAATGTTCTTTTCTATGCGACGAAGAGAAAATGCAAAACTTCTGTTGACATAGTGTAACACATAAATCTTCAATAAGGCATCCCTTCCATAGTCTGGAACATCGACTATTATAAACAATTCATATCACAAACCAGCAACATTTTAACACAAAAAATCAGCTCCGTATATTTCTCTGCGTATTCGAGAAACACACTGTACATTGTCCCTTAGTAGTATCAAAATTAATCGTTCAGCAGGCCGTGCATCGTTCCAAAAACCTTAATCGATATAAACTGCTTTCGTCATTAATTAAATTGAGAGTTTCTTCATCACTTATGGTATAACTTTTCATTCCACCAGTCATAATACTCATCACGGTATTGTTATATCATCCTTTTGAAATATCGAGCCTTAAAAATCGTGCACACGGCTTTCTTACAAGGAGGATACTTGAGAATAATGAATGAAGTCGTTCAATCATCCAATATACTTCATTATAGGTTACATCAATAATAACGGGTTACAGAAAGCGATCACTATTGGTGTGAGCTTTTGTTTGCTTAAGAATCTGAATGGAATTAGAACTTTTGTTCGTTTTAAATTGCTGTTTGTATGCCTACAAAATTATGTTCCTTGAAAAAATTCTGATGTTGAAATGATATGGGCGAATTCGTAGATTTATCATAACGTGCTTGTGCCTAAGCGCATTCATTTATTTTAAATGTCTGTAATTTAAAACGAATATTGTTCTCAAATGAACACTCTGAGAAACTCGTGGATATTCAGGGTGATTTCTGAAGAGTGGCCCGTAGGGCATAGGGTATAATAGAGGACCATATCGATGGTCTAGCGAACAAATGTCGTAAGTGCAAAATAGTTATTTTTGTATCTACTTTGGTGATCGAGAACTGATTTTTTTAACGAGGTGCAGCCGAGTTGAAAAAAATTGGTTCAATCACTGACGTGAAGTCAGGAGCTTTGGCGCGTATGTTATATTGTCCATTCTCCTGTATTGGACACCCTTAATCGAATTTACCATGGTAAATTATGTTCTCCATTCTCCTGTATTTGACCCTCTCAATTCGAATTAACCATGGAAAATTCGAATTAAGTGTCCAATACAGGAGAATGGACAACATAATTTACCATGGTAAATTCGATTCAGGGTGTCCAATACAGGAGAATGGACAATAGAACATACGCGCCAAAGCTATTGACTTCACGTCAGTGCTTGAAACAATTTTTTGTTTCGTAATTTTTTGGAAATTTTCTATGGGTACGGTTCTTAGAAATGTTTTTTTTCATCATTTTTTTCCAATTTTCTAAGGGTACGGTTATTAAAAAATCTTAAACACGTGTTAATGTTGATTTTCTACTAATAGTTACCAAGCTTCAATTCGATCGAATCTTTATTTTTTGAGTTCTCGAGGAAATAATATTCCAGGTGGGTATAACTCGGAAACCGTTAAAACGATTATGCCCAAAAACGAACATAACTATCCCAGTCGGATACGTAACCTACCCTGAAAATTGCAAATGCCTATCTCCTTTTGTTCGAAAGTTATCGAGGCAACGGTCACCCATCTACTGAACTCACACAAGGCTGCTTGAATCTCCAACAATATTTAACCGATCCTGTTAAAACTTAAAACTTGGCATAAGAGTTGGGTTCTGAAGGTTCTTGCAAAATTGCAGCAATTTCAGTCGAATATTTACTGATATATAGAATATTTTTTTTCAATTTTCAATGATTTTTTAAAATTTTTCTGCAGATACTATCCTCACGAAATTTCGCAAGAATTTTTTTGCGTTGACATTCTACAACTAATAACCATGTTTCAATTCAATCGGTTCAGTATTTTTCGAGTTAATGAGGAGAAAAAAACAACCAAATTTCAGATGGCTATAACTCTAAAACCGTTTGGCCAATTATGCTTATAAACAAACATAAATGTCGCGTTCTGATGCACATCCTAACCTGAAAACTTCAAGCCGCTATCTCTTTTCGTTCTCAAGTTATCGTGACAACAAAAATATTTTTCAATAATTTTTTAATAATTTTCTAGCCACACGATTCGCACAAAATTTCAGAAACGTGCTTAGGTTCATATTCTACAACTACTCACCAAGCTTCAATTGGATCGGATGTATATTGGTTGAAAACAAAATTATTACTCGGAAACCATAGGGCCGATTATGCCCATTAACGAACTTGTCTGTCGTATTGGGATGCGCCACATACCCTGAAAATTTCGCTAGCTCTTTCCGTTCTCAAGTTATCGTGGCAACGGCCGGACGGCCGGCCGGACAGAATCAAATTTGACCTCGAATTCTTCATTGGGGAGTCGAACTAAATCGTTTGAGACATACATAAAATTAGGTAGTGTTAAATTTTCTCACAATTTTGAAAGCCTTAATTAATGTTTTACATCAATAAATAAATGATTTCTTGGATTTTTGCTTGATTGAGGAACATAAAGGTTAAAATATAAAAATTCCAAATAATTTACATGCAGTGTGCGAAGTAAACTTCAGGCTTAAATGTAAATTATTTAATGTCTACGATTCAACACCAAATATGCAAAATGTTGACAATATATTTGTTTTTAAAGATAAATGATGAACCTGACTTAAGTGTACTTAGTACCTTTGTGTTGGTATCTAAGAATTTGAACTACTTATTGCATTGAATAGATGATGACAGGGGTCTTAAGATAGTGTATTTGCCCAAGTAATACAGCGTGAGACTTTAACTTGTACATTAATTTTAACCATAGCCTCTGTTGAAATTTCGAAAAAAAAAAGTTAATCGAACCATTATTCAAAAAAGTTAATGAAATTCAAACACAAATTGGACAATTTATAAACCACAACTTATTAGCACAAAACAATTTGCGAATGCGTTCTAGAGAATATAACATTGCCACAGAAATTGTTTTACGTAGTTTTGATGGTACCATCTGGAAAACACAATGTTATGTTTTTTTTTTCATTTTCTAGGTATTATATATATATTATATTAAAGGTAAATAAGTGTAGTAATATTGTAATAAGATTTGGGAATATTCGAGTGAATTATGTAATGAATATCGGTAATCACATGATTTTATTTTTTTCTATTTTGAGTTTTGCAGCAAACATGAAAGTGATAACATTTCTGAATAGATAATGACGCGACCTTCCAAACGATGTATCACAAGCCCATACTTCCTATTTGAAAAATTGGGGGTTGTACCTGTCTTTCGGAGGGGGTTGAAGGTAGGTTTCGTTTAATAACGAAGGGGAATGACAATTTGAAATTGACATCTTTCGGGATTTTCCATAAAATTTTACAGTAACCAAGATAATTAATTTATTCCATTTGGCTTTACAACACTGTATACAGTGTGATCCATTGAAAACTCAACTCCTCGATCTTCCGGCTTTAAATGAAAATTTGTAAAATCGTCCGGACCGGTCAATTTCTGATTCGAGGGGGAACAACTTTTATGCTATTTGCATCCCCGTAGCTGCAACCCCCTGACGGGGGTGAGAACAACCCCTTGATATGGATAAGGGATGAGTGGTGTTGCGATACCTCATTTTTAAGGTCTTATCGATAACTATCTGATCCTGAAATTTCGCTCCAAAATGTCCACCTATAACGAAATAACAGGTAAAATAGTGGAGGAGTAGTTACTTTTATAATTAGTTTATTAAATGCTGGAAATGGGCACCATTCACTTCCATGTAGTAACATAAGTTTTGCTGAAAACGTTCACGTACATTACTCAACATTTCTGGTGTAATTTGGCGGCATTCATTAATGATCCGAGTTCGCAAACAATCCAGTGACTCAGGCTGGGTAACGTAAATCTTAGATTTCAGATGACCCATAGAAAAAAGTCCAGTGGAGCCAGATCGGGAGATCTGGGTGGCCATTTAATATGTCCCCTTCTTCCAATCCAGGCGTGAGGAAAATTTTCATCTCAGAACTAACGTACCGGTTGAACGAAATGAGGTGGTGCGCCATCTTGTTGGAAAATTTATGGTCCTCTGCATTCTCCAATACTTGCTCGAGGGCTGGATTAATACCGTTTTCCAATAGATCTGAATACATTTGGCCAGTGAGATAACCGGGTATAAGAAAGGGTCTATTAAGTGATTTCCATAAATACCAGCCCAAACATTTAATTTTTGGGGACGATGAGTATGCCCCTCACGAAATAATCTTGGATTTTCATCTGACCAATACCGAAAATTATGCTGGTTCACAATGCCGTTAAGGTAATATGAACACTCGTCCGAAATCATTTCACTGACCATTTCACAGAACTGGAGTCGGCGATCAGGATGTTCCTCATTCAGTTCCTGATCCAATCGTATTTTTTTGGATGGAATTTATGATGTTTCAGGATTCTCATGATTGTTGTGCGTTAAACACCAGATATATCGGACAATTTCCTAGTACTCAAGGTCGGTTCCATAGCTACATAACCTAAGAAAGCCACGTCCCTCGCTTCGTCTCTTTCATGTACCTAACCTATTTTTGTTTCCGACTGAACCAGTTGCGTCAAATTAGGCAACCAGTTGCACAACGTAACCAGCGGACACATTTCTTCCAGGGTGTCGTTCGATAAATAAAGCCGCTGTTGTTCGCGCAGAGTCATTATTCCTAAGAAATAATTTTATCATTTCCACCCTTTCACCATTTTAATTCTACTTCAAATAAACAATCGGTTTGATACACTTGTAACGTTCTTAAAAATTCACGATAGACTAAGGTAAATCGAAAACATGATCCGTCTACTTTTTTGGACAAGAAGTTAATACTTTTTGGACAAAAACTTAACAACATAACTTCTACATACCTACCCTTGAAATGTGTCTGATACGAATAATCTGCTCGAGATAAATTCTACATTGGCTCTTTCATTATTTTCGCTGTTATTTCATTATCGATGGATACTTCAAAGCAAAATTTTAGGGCCTGATAGTACCCGATACGATCTTCAAAATTATGGCAACACCCCTCATCCCTATTCAAAATGAAGGGGTTGTGCTTACCCCCGTCAGAGGGTTGAAGTTACGATGATTAAAAAAGTGGAAAAGTTCTACCTCCTCGAATCAGAATTTGATGGGTCCCAGTGATTTGCTAGATTTTCATTTTAAAGTCGGAAAATCGACGTGTTAAGTTTTCGTTGGACCACACTTTATATAATCACATGAACGAGCGCGTTAAATCTTCTGAACCGACTTCAGTGCATGTAATTTTTGGCGCTCTAGTTCCTCGGAACTGAGTGCTTATCAATTTGCCCAAATGTCTGTAATTTTCGAATTTTTCGATGAAAATGGTCTTAAACGATTTGGTTCGACTCACTGATCAAGAATCAGTGGTCGAAATTCATTCTGTCCGGCCGGTCCGGCCAGCCGGCCGGCCGGCCGTAGGCATGATTACTCTCGAACGGAATGAGCGAGACAGTTGAAATTTTCAGAGTAGGTTTGGGAGATGAATATCTCGGTTAAGTTCGTTATTGGGCAAAATCAGACAGATGGTTTCGGAGTAACAAAAAAAAAAAATTTTTTTTTACAGACCAAATTCCAAATTAAATTTTTTTCAATAAGCTGTTTTACCATAAGAATCCAATGATATCATTTTTAACTCTAACAAGCTAATACTTTCGAAGATATGATGTTACAAAATTTCAATAATAAATCGTATTTCAACGTTGCCACAGAATGATATTATTCTATGTATGAAGTGTCATAATGTCAAATGATGTTCCTGAGACATGACATTATAGAATCAATCGAAGAATTGTCAGCGAAGTGAGAAAAATCTCAGTTTTTTGCTCCGAAATTAGGTTTTCTCAGAAAATTCTTAAATTTCAGAACGGAACATGAAGTAAGAGATCTGAGAGTAGTGAGACTGCTTTTCATCCATAGACATAGATATAACTCTCGAAAGGAATAAGGTAGGTAGTTGAAATTTTCAGAGTAGTTTAGGGAGATGAGTATCTCGGTTAAGTTCGTTATTGGGCAAAATTGGCCAGATTTAATTTGATTTCTTCCATGGTGCAGTTCTCATTCTCATGATTGCTCATTCAATCTTGATAAATAAACTATTATTTAAATTGAATTTCCTTTATGATGCAGTTCTATCATATGAATACATTGATATAATTCCCAACTCTGAGAAACCAATACTTTCGGAGATATAATTTGTCTGTTTGAACTAGAGCGCCAGAAAGCTCCTGTCCACAGGGCTTGAACCAATTTTTTTTCCAGGATGTCGTTCGTTAAATAAAGCCGCTGTGGGTCGGATAGTACTGAATACGACCTTCAAAATTAGTTATCGCACCACCCCTCATCCCTATTCAAAATGAAGGGGTTGTGCTCACCCCCGTTAGGGGGTTGAAGTTACGAGGATTAAAAAAGTGGAAAAGTTCTTCCTCCTCGAATCAGAATTTGATGGGTCCCAGACATTTTCACAATTTTCATTTTAAAGTCAGAAAATCGAGGTGTTAAGTTTTCGTTGGACCACACTGTATATAATTACACGAATGAGCGCGTTAAATCTTCCAAACCGACTTCAGTGCATGTACATATTTTTTCTATCGATTTAACAGCAGCAAAAACAGAAATATTGGGAAAGTATCCCATACCAAAGACTCTGCATTCCTATTCTTCAGAAAATGAAATTCTCGGGGATATGCAAATTTGTCATTATCGATGGAATTTATTTCTTTGGCCACCTTACCTAACTGAGCTGTTCGATGATTCGTTCCAACCTCGGTTTCATAACTAATATCATCACAGATAATCCCACTTCTTCTTTTACCGTCCGAACAATAGAGGAACATCAGGTTCATTCTTCTATGAATAAATTATACAAATATTCGTGTCTGTCATATCATTGTGAAGGACAACATCCGCTTTTAAGTCCTTACGTATTTCAAACAAAAAATTAATAATAATACAATGCACTTTCGCTTAATTTCATGGTTCAAATTAAAAGACAGTTATTTCTTACATGGTATGGAATATGTCAACACGTAATTATCTAGAAAGTGTAGCATTTTGAACGACTTTTTCTATCGTGGCTGGAAGGATGACAATCGGTCGTAATCTGAAGCATATAATTCAATTATTCTATCGATTTAACCAAGAAATATAACTTTTACTCATTGCATATTCATCGAAATACCTTCGCAACCTACGTATTTGACTGTTTAGCATAAAATTCAGTATTTAAATTGCATATATTCCTGTCTAATGATATAGGAAGATGATACTCATTATTGTATGTTTTTATTTGGGGGTGTTACAAATAATCGAAATTATCATCATATTTCGCAAAACTTTCACACTAAAAGAGCTCATAGGTTTTGTGGGTAGATGATTTCGAAAATTGCTTTACGATATTATAGCACAAGAGTGAGAGAGATGCTTGAAATAAACATAATTAATGTTATTATTCACTTCTTTCTGTTGGACTCTCGACATGTTTGAGACCACTGATGAGTTTTTTTCTGGTGTTTCCTGAAACTGTTCTGCTCGTGATGTTATATTGGCGTAACTTAGATTTCCTCATGGATATTGGTCCAAAAGGGCTCCACATTACATCTTGAAGCTAATTTATATTTTCCTTGACCTTTTGCGCATATGTTCTGGGGAACATCGCGTTATCATTTTGCCCAAATGTCTGTAATTTTGGAATTTTTTGTCTAAAATGGTCTGAAACGATTGGGTTTGACTCCCTGATGATGAATTCAAGGTCAAATTTTATTATTTCCGTCCGGCCGGCCGTTGCCACGATAACTTGAGAACGGGAAGAGATAGCGACCATTTTCAGGGTGGGTTGAGCATCCGAATGCAACGTTTGATTTCGTTAATAGACATAATCGGCCAAACAGTTCTGGAGTTATAACTATCTGAAATTTTGTTCTAATTTTCAGGCTAGGTTGCGCATATGAATGGGTCAGTAATGTTCACTGTGGGGTTTCAGAGTTATACCCACCTGGAATATTGTTTTCTCGATAACTCATAAAATATAGATCTGATCGAATTGAAACTTGGTAAGTAGAATACTGACGCAGAGAAGTTCTTGAAATTTCGTGAAGATCGTATTACTAGAAAAATTAAAAAAACTATTCAAAAAATATTACTTAGATCATGATTACTTGCGAACGTAAATTCATTTCAGGATAGGTTGTGCATATAAATGCGACATTTGAGTCCGTTAAAAGGTATAATCCGTCAAACAGTTTTGGAGTTATATCAATATGAAATTTAAGAATTCCTCAATAACTTAAAGAATACGATGCCGATTCAATTCGATTAAGAGTGTCCAATAGAGGTGAATTGTAAATAGAACATGTGCAAAAACGCTCCTGACTTAATGCCAGTGCTTTAACCAATATTTATTTTTATATGTATCTATGTTCCTGCTTTCATACCTCTATTGGTCTCGATGTTTATCCTGTATATGATTTACCGCAATTACAAGGAATATACACAGTTTTTGGATTTTTGTGTTTCATTAATTGGTTTTCTCTTAGTTAATATAAACCTAAGATCATTCCGAGTCTTGCAAATGCTTTTTGTATATTGAACTTAGAACTGTTTCTCCTGAATTTTTCCCAAAGGCCACCAACATAAGGGATCAAATTCAACAGATTGGGTTGTTGTTCCTGCTCGTTATTCTGTTGAACTAGATTCATTGTTATGTGATAACAAGCTTTTCTATCTATATTCTTTATAACTTTTTGATGAAATCAATTTCATCATTTAAAAATAATATTTTTCTCCATTGTATATTCTGCAATTTTTTCAGCGAATGTAATCATAACAAAGACTTATAATAATCTAAATATAATATCATACAAACTTAGACAATACAAGAGAGACGACGGATAACATATTCCCTGACATTGAAACCAAATGTCCACCACATGACCACAGAACCAGGTTCTTTTTTCCTGCTTGGGCTTTTACATCCGTAAGCTACACATCCTATCATTGTGTGTAACACAGCTTTATAATAAAACAGTCCGTAGACGCTCAGATAAACACAAGAAACACACGTCCACCACATAGTTTGCTATCCACCAAACTGTCAAAGTATGTCAAAGTTTTGGTTTCAGATCGATAGCGTTGCCTAGTACGTCATGCGGTATCCCCTCTCTTCTCTAATCAAAGCATGCAAATCTACTACCAAATTTGAAAGTGACACAAAGCTAGAAAAAAATTGGTTCAAGCCCTGTGGACAGGATCTTTGGCGCTCTTGTTCAAGCTTCGACAAATCATATCTCCGAAATTATTGGTCTCTGGAATGATATAAATGGAGTTTTACGATAGAACTTCATCATGAAAGAAATTAAATTCAAACAAAACGATTCTCCCCAATAACGAACTTAACCGAGATAGTCATTACTCAAATCAACCCTGAAAATTATATTATATCAATTAAAAATTACACAATATTGCAGTTTTGTTTTTACTGGAGATATTCTGAACCCAATTTGATTATGTATCTTACCAAAGAATATATTTCCATCATCATACGGATTATCTTCGGGCATTATATTATAACCTTAGAAGTATAATATCTTATATCATCCTCATAATTCTACGATAGCTGAGGTTATTTCATTGGTCATTTTGCTTTCAATCATACTTTGTTTTCTAGAACAGGATGTGTATTTTATATCAAGAATAACGAACCAGAAATAATTTTGACATTTATCTCTCATAGGAAAATAAGATGACATGTAAGAACATGGATCATATAATAATTCGTAGATAGAATAATTACGTACAGCATTCTGTGAAAACATAGAAGTACGATTCATTATTGAAATTTCGAAAAATTATATCTCCGAAAGGATTAGTTTGTTAGAGTTGAAAATGATTTCAATGGATTTTTATGGTGAAACTACATCTTAAAAAAAATGAATTTGAAATTTGTAATGTAAAAAAAAATTGTTATTTCGTTACTCTGAAACCATCATGCCGATTTTGCCGAATAACGATCTTACCCAAGATATTTTTATTTCCAAACCTACTCTGAAAATTTCAACTGCCTAGCTCAGTCTGTTCGAGAGTTCGATAGTAGAAACAAAATTTTAACATTTTTTCTTACACTTTTTTGACATTGGATTCGAATCAAATCGTTTAAGATCATTTTCAGCCAAAAATTCGAAAACTACAGACATTTGGGCAAATTGATAAGCACTCTATTCCGAGGAATAATAGCGCCAAAATTGGTAGCTCGGTGAATATCAGTGTAACATTGCCTGCCCACTCTAAGGCCGGCCTTATACAGCCGGAATATCTCTCTGAATTCATATTATTAATTCAGAAAACGCAGAATTACATGCTGATTTAATGTTCTCCTCACACATTCTGATTTTTTCAGAGTATTAATTTCTAGATTTTGCAAGCTTCCAGAATTCAGATCATGAATTAAGAATATGAATTCAGAGAGAAGTTCCGGCCGTATAAAGCCGGCCTTACATCAGGAACAACAAGTATACTGCTGATCAGAAAAATATTTTACATAATAATAAGTGGAATCTACAACGAATAAAATCGATCTTCAATGAGAGACTTTAAAATGGTCTACAAGAACACAAGGAAAAATGTATCGATCTAATATTATACATTTTAAAATGATCTCATTGAAATCATCGATATTAAAAAAAAATCTTCGAATGAATAATTTATATCTGTCCCAACCCATACTATCGACCATTATTCACCCGACAGAAGTATAACTAGATCAAGATCGTCTCTGTGAATCAACAATAAGTGATGTGATCCAATTAAAGGCTAGCGTCGAGGGGAGACAATGATTTATTTTGTAACTATAATTTAGCGACAACACGTACGGTCGCCGTACTACAAGAAATACGTTCTTGTGACCCTGAAGGCGGCGCTGTTGGGAACACGGAGTGTGTTAATTGGCCTTACTCTAATACAGTCCAGAAAAAGTAGGGCCTTAAAGGGTCCACCCACTGTACGATTGATTGCTCATCATGTATTCCTCCATTTTAAGAAATATACATTAATACAGTGAATGTAGGGTTATGTCACTATAATTTGTCATCTGACCACTATACAGGGTGAGTCTTTGACCACTGCATTATTTTTAACCAAAGATTCCTCTCATTAAATGAAACACTTTTTTCATTTAACATTTTTCCAAATTCAGCTCAGGTAAAGAGATACATGCTGTTGAAATATTGAAAAAATATCAGTTTTTATTTTGTAGCTTTGACATCCTTTTTCCGAATGAAATGAATGTTGGCGTAAAGTTTCTTATAACTATGATATATATTTTCCAAATATTAGTTATTTTCTACTTCTACTGGTTCTCTAGTTATGGACTCGTGGATTCATAAAACTAAACGAAATTAGCATAAAGAAAGCATATAAAGTTTTTCTTGAGTCATTTCAAGAATATTCCATCGTTTTAGAACATTATATTATTGTTCATCATTCTCCTTAAATGCACCGTTTTCGAGATATTCTTCATTGAATGTTTTAAAATGGAAAACTCCAGAAATTTCACTACTTTAATGGATCCGTCCCTGAGCGTTGGAATCCCGAATCAAGCTGTAAACCACGTTACCATGCCTTATTCTCGTCCGCCAACAATGTCATAGATAATTTATATGCGGGAGTGTATTAGCACATTGTGAAATCTTTAAACGCTTGTAACTTTTTACCTGAGCCGAATCTGGAAAAATGGTAAATGAAAAAAGTGTTTCATTTGATGAGAGGAATATTTGGTTAAAATTAATGCAGTGGCCAAAGACTCACCCTATATATCCTCTTCTTCTTCGGAACAACTTCTGGAATAGCTGATATTACAATATGGTTCAGTCAAAGGCTAAATGAAAATAACGCTTGTCTATATTGAATGAGCTAACGACTCTAACTAACAGCTATCTGATTATATTTTCATATTTGTTCGCACATAACATATAACAGGTCTTTCATTAAGAGCACCCCATTTTGTTTTGTAAATAATACACAGTATTTATCTGAAAATTATAGAAATTTTCATTTCATTATAAAGTACAATGGATATAATTAGTTATGAAATAAAACAACATTTGAATGTTCACTACGATAACGCTGGCAGAAATTAAGTCGTTGAACCCAATTTTCCATGATTCTCTAACACAAATCAGGTCGTATGTTAGCAATTACTCGTTCAATATTGATATGTAAATGATCTGAATTTGCTGGATGATTGCTATAAACCAATGAATTAATTTAACCCCAAAGAATGAAGTCCTATGGATTCAAATCGCAGGAACAGGGCGGATAATTTATCTGTCCATTTCTTGAAATAATCGAATCACTGAATTTTGTTCTCAAGAAAGTCGTCATGTCATTGGCAGTATGAAAAGTGGAACCGTCCTGTTGAAACCGCATGGTCTGCAAATCAAGACTAACCAATTCAGGCCATGAAAAATCAGTCAACATTGAACTATAACGATTTCCATTGACGGTTACCGTCTTATGAACTTCTTTGAAAAAAATATGGTTCAATGACTCCTCGAGCATAAAATCCACGGTAGTAATATTCTCTTCACTTCTTACAATTATTCGTCTCACTGGCACTAAATATATCATCATAAAATGTAAAATTTGTTCCAAACTTTTTCACTAAACGTTCAATTGTTTATATATCCAGACGATTATAACGACCAAATATTGAAGTTGAGGCACGTAAAGTTAAAGTAAGTTATAACGATTTTTCATAATAAATTTGGAATATTTGTGAACGTCTTTGAAGCGTGTACCTTTCCATGATTCAATGGTAGACATGGACCAATACAACTGTCAATGTCACAAATACAAAATGGCTGACGTGCATGAGCAATGTCAATTTGAAATAGGGGCGTTCCCACCTGTTGAATTATTTTAGGTCCTTGTTTTATATCAGAATCTTTAGTTTTGAAATTTATAGCATTCAATCTTCAACGGTCAATATGAATCGACATATAAGTCAGTAAAATTCACATATCCGTTGATGATGATTTAAGCTGCTGATGTCACAGCTTTAATAATTCAGTCACAAACTCCATTAATATTTAATTATTAAGTTTTTCACTATTTTCATTTAAATTATTGCTGAAGGCACATAATCAAGAAATTCGTTGGTGATATGGAAACATTTGTATAATGGCCACCTTTCATCTTTCCAGGAATTATATTCCAATATACAGGATGGTTCGGATTTCAGAAATTCAGAAAACGATAGGGGATAATAGGAATAGGTTATTGAAATTTGTTTGGGAATTGCTTCTTTGGGAAAATGCAAATTTTGATTTGAAAAATTTAATTTATTAATTGTTGCCAAACAGTTGGATATATTATGTTTGTAGGTGACATAAGCTATCGAGGGAATATGACCCGCAATGAAAACTATTATTTTTGTTTTGCCAGTGGCGTCCATTCTGGAATGTTACAGGATGTTTTTGTCGGAGAATTTATGATATATTTCTTATTTAATTTATCAGAAAATAGCACTTTCTCAATTATTCTTAAATGATTCAACGACAAAAAATGTAAAATTAATTTAATTCGAAAATGTGGTCCTTCCACCTCAAGACAATTTCTTTATCTTTCAATTCATGAATTAATTGCAGCTGACATCTACTTAAAGAGCTGGAGATATCAGAAAAAATCAGAAGGCGTGAAAAAATCAAATTACTGCCTTGAAAACTTGAACAACCTGTATATTCAGTTGAACATATGTGAAAGATGAGGTCATCACATACATGATTGTTGTATTATGCAGTGAAATTGTCTTTACCGAAATTATTATATCTTTAGTACCTATATTTGAAGTCGTAAAGACTAGAGGACACATCTCTCAATCTATGGCCACCCTAACCTTCGTCCGAGTGTTGAAGACCCAGCAAATGAGTTAACATCATCAGCTGTTCGTTGTTACGATATAAAGAAGTGGATTTAACAATTGCGGGAACATATTGTTTTGTGGAAATTAAGTGCAGATTAAGTAAGCTCTGGATTTGCAATTTGTCCTCAGACGAATTTCAGAACAATTATCCATTGTGTTTACTGCTTAATGGCACAGGCGGTTTGTAAATTAAATCTTCCATTCATTCGTGTTAAGTGACAGAGTTGGTTTTCGCATTCTTTCCGCTCACTGAGATGTTTATTGACAATTCAAGAATATTCAGAATTGTACTTTCAGCTACCTAAATGCGTGAAATATGGTATTACAGTTTTGAAACTAGTTAAATGCTTTTAGCGATAAATTATGATACTGTTCGTTTATAACACATTTCAACCGTTTCCAAATTACTGAATTACGTCCAAAATATATGGATCAGCAATATAGAGATTTAAAGCCCAATTTTTCTAGATTTTTGTGCGCATGTTCTTGGGAAAAGTGTGCAATTTGCACAAATGTCTGACATTTTCGGATTTTTTGCTGAAAACGGTTTCAAATTCTTGGGTTCGACAACCTGGTGAAGAATTCGAGGACAATTTTGATTCTGTCCGTCCGGCTGGCCGTTGCCTCGATAACTTTCGAATGGAAAGAGATAGCGACTCGAAATTTCCAGGGTATGTTGCGCATCCGATTGTGACTGTTCGTTAATGGGCATAATCGGTCAAACTGTTTCGGAGTTATATCGATCTGAAATATTGCTTCCTCAATAACTCAAAAAATAAGAATCTGGTCGAATTGAAACTTGGTAAAGTTGTATTATGCCATCGTTGGCATAATTTCTTGAAGATCGCGTATCTATAAAAAAATTCTCCAGAAATTTTATATTTCTGAAAATATATCTGTCAGTTCTATTTTGAGTTCACGGTGGAATTATCATGAACACTATAAATGTAACTACCGAAAGGTATGTCAGACGACACAAAACTGTAGTGGACAACAGTGTAGTTACTTTTATAGTATATCTGTCAGATTCCACAAAAACTCCGCACAAACCTAACACCACCATTTTACAATCAAGTACCAGATTTGAGCTTGTTTGGCAATGAACATTTAATTTGATTACCTTTTTTTGAGAGGTACCATATGGCTATCATCAACACTTTCGAAGATAACACTCTCGATCATCAATAAATTTATTTGTTGAATGAATAGATTTTGAGTGCATTTTTTTCTACAAGCTGAGTATATTGATATTTCACCCTGTATGGCAATTATATATACGAATTCTTATATCCTCTAACTATATTTGGACAAAAAATGACACGTTTGACAATTTTTCAACCAAAATCCTATTTTATTTCCCATTATATTTTTGATTGCTTTAAAATTTTTTGTTTCCGTTTGTAACTTGTAGATAATTGTCCCTATTTATTATGGGGGAAATTACATTATTGACATATTATTCAATTTTATTTGTGTGAAATTATTCTGAAATTAATTCACAATAAGTTGGAAAAGCACTGTGACCAGGAGCATTGGCACGCTTTTTCAAATTTGTAGCTAGAGCAGTCACCCATCCGGGTACTGAACTCGCCCAAAGCTGCTTAGCTCCAGGAAAAATATAATATAGATAGTTTCTGAGCTACAGAATATTTTTTTCCATTTTTCTTGCGATCCTCACAAAATTTCGCAAAAGTTTTTGTGTAAGTATATTTCAACTAACAACCGCGCCTTAATCTGATCAGATCAGTATTAGGTTATAAGAAAAAAACTCTCTAACTCATTGCGTTCAATCGTAAACGTGCTGACGGCAATAATCTTGGTTTAGAGTTGGGTAAAAATGGCCCTAAAATCTCTCGATATAATTCCACCCAGATAACCTATTTGTTAAGAAAATGGTTTCGTTAGTAGTACCATGTTAGAGAGTTATTGAGTTATCAAAACTATCCATCTTCATTGGTTTTGTAGTTGCGAACGCCTATTCCTAAAATCCCCAACGAAGGTTCGACCCAATAATCCAATCATGCATAAAAAACAATTTCGTCAAATATCCCAAGTGTCCTGGTTTCGACGCCGTTAGCACCAACACGTCGCTCGAAATGTTGCAATTTCCGAGAAAAAGCGCCATTGTTACACTTCTCCAAGTCACAGTTAAGAGCGTTTAGAAATCAATCAATCTCCTGTATCTAACGTGGAGAAACTAATTCCTCAATTATCTACCAGCTCGAGATAGACATCTTCTCAATCAGGAAAGACATGCAGTATTATTTGAGGTACTCGAGGAATTTCTATGCCAGTAATCCTTCCCATGACGAAAACGGAGTAATTGGTTCATTCCTACGAAAAAATCGTCTAAGCGTTTTTGCGTCATAAAAGTCGATGTGAAAATATGGAATAACTTACTTCTCGAACAGAAATACGCAACGGTGAGCCCATGTGAATGTTCGACGCTTTTTATGAAGCTATAAGGTATTTTTTTATGATCTTCGAGATCGAATCCCATGGAGGAGTTTCGAGGAAGGAATAAGCGGGGACAGGAGCGGATTCGATCGGGAGAAATGTGAGAAAATTATACGTAATTTGTTTTTAGCTTCCAGTTATGTTCTACAGAAATTGTAATTTCAGAATAATTCAGTTGAAATTATATTTCAGATGGATTGCTACATACAAACAGAATAAATATACAGAGGAACCAAATTGAAAATATTGAATTATTTGAACAAGTTAAATTAATATCTAAAATAAAAAAAATTTTGTTGAATACGGAAGTATTAAAAAAAAACCAAAATTATCATATCCATAGAATGAGGAAAAAATTGAGAAAAACACTGCCGTGAAGTCAGAGCTACTGCGATCATGTTACATTGTCTATTAAAGCCAAGTGCTGAAATTCGGTGTAAAATGGTGGCACGATGTTATGTGCGGAATTAATCAACTATTAAAATGTATAGTTTCAGAAATATAAAATTATCAAGATGGCTGAAAGAAATGAAAATTTAACCTTGAATAAGATATAAATATATTTCGTACTATTTTAATGACAGACTTGAGTAATAGAGAATCGTCTAAGATCACAGAATTTTAGTCAACGTCTCAAGTCTTTTCAGGATAATATCCTGAAAAGACTTGAGACGGCTCGGCCAAACGTGTTTGTAGTTAAAAAAATCTGAAATTTTGTAGTTATTATTCTCTGTATAACTCAAAATATACAAATCCGATCCAATTAAAACTAGGAAAGTACTCGTAGAACGCGCTAATTTTCACGAAATTTTGTAATTACCATATTATGGTAATTACAAGATTTATTTATTTTGAGTTATAGAGAGAATAATAATAATAATAACTACAAAATTTCAGATTTTTATAACTAAAAAATCGTTTGGCCGAGCATGCCTATTAACAAAATCACGTGTCGCATTCGGACGCGCAACCTACCCTGAAGATTTGTCGCTATCTCTTTCCTTTCTCAAGAGCAAGCAAGATAAATAGTATTATTTCCTAATTTTTTTAAACTTCTCTAGCTATACGATCCTCACAAATTTACAATAAGTCTTTATATCGGTATTCTACAACTAATTACCAATTCAATTTGCATCTGTATTCCTTGAGTTCTCGTGGTAATAATATTCCAGATGGGTATAACTCCGAAACCGTTGTGCTGATTATGCCCAACTACTAACTTCACTGTCCCATCGGATGAGTAACCTACCCTGAAAATTGCAAGTCGCTATCTATTTCTGTTCTAAAGTTATCATGGCGACAGTCACCCATCCAGCTACTAAACCCACACAAGGCTGCTTGGATCTCCAGCAATATCGATCCGATCGAGTTCAAATTTTGAATTTGGCTCCAAAAATAGGTTCTGAAGGCTCTCGCACCCTAACATGTCTAGATGGGGTTGAAACATAAACCCTTCCATAAATTATTTCGGGCCATGGATAACTCGGGGTTTAGTATCGTCCATGGAAAAAGTGATTTTACATTTCAATTATTTCCTCTGAAACGACTGAAGCTACGAAGTAAACGCAGATAAAAATTATCCATTATTGAATTTACTTTGAAATAATAATTTCAACTTCAAAATTTTTCGAATATCTGAAAAGTTATATCCATCTAGAGATGTAAATTCGAAAAAGTTTGATATAAGTAAGTTAGTTCTATTTTTGATAACTTTTGCAGTTGTTTTTGAACACCCGGATGCAAACAAAACTAACGCATGCTGCCTTAACCCTAAAATATTTTTGATGAAAAATGCATGATATCTATGTTTGTAATGTAATTTTGTTTTAATATTTTATGAAATGATCTGTGTTATGTTTTGAAGACCCCAGCACTAGTTGTTTTGAAAAAATGTTTTAGGGTCATCAATAAATATTATCTGATTTTTTTTTGTAGGAAATTCATGTTTGCATATAATTAAGAGTGATTTACTCAATGCCAGGAATAGGCAACACTATTATATCATTATATTATATTATTATATATCTGACATATAAATTATTTGGCCATTTTGTAAGTTACATATTACGGAAACAACATGAAACATCACAACAACAACGTTGCGAAATTAAAAACTTACTATCAAATTCAAAGCATACAAAGTACAGGTTATGATCGGCGAAGTGAAAAATCCATTCGTAATGTTGAGAAAAAATTTGGAAATTATTGTATACAGTTGAAAAATCAGAGAAAGACACGTGTCAAAGGCAGACAATATTAGAGTTAGTCAACAGACAGAATTTTCAAAAAACCCAAATTTATATCCTGAACGATGTTCTCAGCATTGAACCTGACATAAACCAACCTACAATATTCTCAAGAAGGAATTTGGTTAACACCCATACATAATTCAACCGGATCCTTTATTGAGTATCGACGACCAACAGACAAATTTATTTTATCTTGAACACTTCTTTTCAGAGCTTCAATATTGTCGGCAACAGTGCCATATCATTCACAACATTAAGAATTGGTTGTTCACTCGACCTATTATGGGGACCGTAACCTGCAGCAAGCCAAGTTGCCACAGCTTTGGTTCTGATGATACATTTTAACAATTTCGCAATGTTTTTGTGGTGTTAAATTATTTATGTTCTTTTGTTACACCCAACCTAGAAAAATATCATATAAATTATTTTTCACCTGTTGCACTGTTGCCTATATTTCACTATATATAATGGATCACTCCTTAGAATCTTCATTTACCTAGCGATTCCGACGGTTCCAAGAACCATAACAAGACCGTCTAAGGAGGTAACCGATGACCCCGGGTCGAAATCGGTTCAGCATCCTCGGAAAGACCAACAGCATCATCCTCGCGAGCTCACGGCACGGCTGAAACCAAGCCGCGTCGAAATGTACCAGCGATTCCGGTAAGGTCAAAGGTCGCACGTGACGGTTCTAATGAACCGACACGCGCTCAATTCATAGATGGGCGAACTACGTTCGCGCGCCAAGACCAGGACACCGCTTGCGCCATCTTTATTACAATATTGCCAACATCACGACTTTAAACGGTTACCATCGCGGGTTGATTGTTTTTAATTAAGATCGAATTCACTGTTCGTTGGTCGCTTTGTCTGCTTAACAAAGTCCGTTATGGATGGTAACGATGATTCTGATAAGGTCGATGTTGTTAAGTGTCATCATCTTCATCTAGTGGGCGACGACGTCGACGTGGTTTCCTCAGACGATTGAATTAATATCGAATCACTAAACAGCTATACATTGGTTTTATGTCTAAGGTTATTCCTCAAGCTCTTGTATCATTCGTTGTACCAAGTTACACTAACCTCTGTGTACAGCTCTCAATTCGAAGAATTTATGTATATACATATATTAAATATTGGTTTAATGATACTTTTGAGGACCAACGCACGTTTCGGACAAAAAATTCCCTATTCCTGAGAAATTATGGTACTAATTATTATCTTCTTGTTCGCCAATTTTTATACGGTCAACCATCATCCCCGGGTCAACGTAAGAATTATTGTATTTTTGAGGGAGTGAGGTAAAAATATACTTTCGGAAAAATAATCTGTCTTTTCACTTTGAGGCAGATCTCTGCCTCAATAATCTGGGAATCAAAATAAAAAAAACAATTATAAAACCACTGACGTCAGGTCAGAACCATACGAGCAGAGTGCTCATGAAATGATACATGACACTAATTTTTTAACAGGGTACACTACTGATACTTATGGTTATTAGAGATGCGTTACAATTTCATTTCTATGAAACCATTTATGGAAAAGTTTTTGAGGAGGCTTCTTCTTGCATCCTCGGGATAACACAAATTTGGTTCTTCTCAATATTTACGGAATACCAATCAATTCAGATTTCCATGTGCAATCTGACTCAGTTACTCTATGGTAGCATAAAACAGCTAACTCCTAATTATACGGTTATTTGAAATCCCGCTTACAGAAGCTATAGCAAACGATAATTGCATAATCTCATAGGAAGATAAATAACTTTTCAGAAACATAACATTTACTAAAGTATTCAGGAAGAGAAATGGATTCAAGTCTTTCACTTTCCACTCCAAAGTCCACAAGAAAAATTTTTAGAAAAGTCAATTTAATTTCAGCTTCAAATCTATAATCACGAGAACAAGAAAACTTTTAAAAAATTCTTAAGAAGCACAGAAGTGGAGTCAGGAGCTTTTACATACATAGTCTGCTTTCTATTTATATTTCACATACCCTCACAAATTACTGCATGGACTTTCCTTCAAGCCGTCATTTTTCAAACCGAGTACTAGATTTCAATTCGGTCGAATCAGTATTTTTGATAATATTGGAAAAATCAAATATGATTGAAGGTTTGTTCAGGATTTCAGCGGTATACGACAAATAGTTTCTTAAATATGAAATTAAAATAAATAATTTTTTTAAGAAATACCTATTCTGATTTTATCATTCTTTTACATAATACAAAGTGAAACATGCATCTATGGGAGATGATAGCCCTACATGAGAGCCCTGTAGTGGTCTTCGAACATCTGAAGTTCTGAATAATCATTGCTTGGACCTGGTTTTGAAAGAGACCCCCCTGGCCTTACGAGCAACATTTTCCTTTTTGAATTTAAATATTGAAGGGATTTCTAAGAACAATATCTTTGAGAACTAGCGGAGGCGATTCTTCTCCAAGAGATTCCATGCGCCTGCAGAGAGGTATATTTGTGAGAGGAGTCTTTTGAAAGGTTATGTATTATTTTTGGTTTGTTCGTTCGTCGCCTCTTTTCTTCTCATTTTTCAGGTTGAGTTTCGGGTACCTTGGAGAAACCTCGCCATATTGTAGAAATGAATGCCTATCAATATTTTTAAATTTCAGCAAATTTTTTACAATAGTCACAAATCGCAACACGTGGGGCGGCAGGTTTTTTTTTGCTGAGGTTTTTCCCTAAGTATCCCTTGTTTCATACGTCGAATTGTATGGTACCCTGTTACACCAGCCTCTGCTAACACATATAAAGCTCTCAGTCAAAATCTAGAGAATATTCCCCTATCTTTCAGTACTTACATTTTTTGCAGTAGTTGAAAATGTTTTACTGCCTTGGCTAATCATTCACCAGCATTTTAAATTTAACAAATAATTCTTCAAACAGCGTGCAAGAGTGGTCGAGAGCAGTAAAAATACTATTTAACCCATCAAACATCACGATAACTGATAAAGAAAACAACTAAATGCTTTCAAATATGATATGAAATGTCAAACCGTAGATAATAAATCGCATTGAAGCAATGCCCATCCAACTAATAACTGAATGAAGGAAATTGCCGTCGTGGAAAGGGTCGCTGTCTTAGCACAAGTCAACAAGAGTCTCAGAAGTTAGACAAAGCGTGATGCTGCTTCCTCACTATGCGTATACATGAACTATACGTTTTTATCGTTTTAAAATAATCACTTGAGATGAAGAAAGAGTCAATTCATTAAAGAATTAAAATTGGTTTTGAAATTTGCAAAATAACGTCTCCATCATTACGAAAGCTCATTCTATTATTGTATTGCAGCTTGGAACAAAATGGCGAATGCGCTGGTTTCATCTAATGATAAAGTCCTGCAATAGAGGCTGTTCCCAAATTGGAGGTACAAACGGAGATATGTGATTACGTTCATAATATCAACTGCAATTTCTCCGTATCTGCCACAGATTTCAAGAAAAATCTGATTTTTCTCTGTGGGAAATCAAAATTTTCAAAACAATTCAACAGGCTCTGGCATATTGGGATACATTCATGGTTCCATTATTAGTTTTGACAGATCAAATCAAACTTATGTGATTTTGACAGTAATAAAGTTATGAAATCTTGTGCAGATACCAATCTAAGTATGGCGATTTTCCCGAATTCTATTGTGGAATGTTTATTTCATTTATGGCGTCGTAAACGGAAATGCAAATATGGAACGCGATCCGAATAGAGTGGTGCTTGCTTATCGAGCATTCTCTAATATCACAGGCGCCTCTAAGAAACTTTTCAATCAAAAAAATTAATGAAATTGAACCTAAAACTATAAGAGCACCTCGACTTGAAAAAGTCGAGCACCTCGATTGAAAAAGAGCAATCAACAATGCTTCAATGCTTTAATGGTACAAAAATTGTCATTAGATTTATTTATCTAGATTAAAAAATGAGCAATCTGAAATGATTCAACCTCGTGGAATGGGTTGTTGCAACTTACACTCGGTGCATAGTTTTCACAACTGGAAATACCTAAAGAAACTATCATCGAAATGTCGAGAGCAAGGCTGGAGGTAATCATAGCAGATTGTCCATTTATTCCTGATATTTGAGTGGGCAGAGGCTTAAGAATATATTATTTTAATAGTTCAAAATATATTTATAATATAGTATCCTCTTTTCATAATTTAAAATTTAATAGTTCATACTATTAACACATTCCTTTCTGTAGTATGGACCTTTACTCAAGAAAAAATGTTTCATACATAAAAGTAGATCCATATCTCAGTATTTTTTTGCTAGAAACATCATGAAAATACTGTATATACTATATAGGAACTTGTCTCACTACTTAAGGAAGTAAAAGGTAATATTAACCTCAGTGGTCAACGAAAAGTAATTTCTTTTGATGATTCCATTATGTTCTTCTTTCCTATTGCCTACATCATTAAAATGATCCAATTCTAAATGTCCTGAACCATCATCCCCAATATTTATACATTAATTATTCAATATGTAATCAGTGAATATCGTTTTCGGTTTCAAAACAGTCTTGTATAAATTCATAAATTCAAGAATCGGATACTTGTTTTGCAACAAAAAAAAATTCAAACTAAGAATCGACAAGTCTCTAATAGCTAGATAAATTGACATTTCTGAACAGTGAACACAGACAGATTCTGTGTTCACATTCTGTGAATAGGTACATAGAACTTACGATGTATTATTGACATTTCGAAAAATCTTATATCCGAAAGTATTAGCTTATTAGAGTTGAAAATGATAACAATGGATTATTATGATGAAGTTGCATCTCAAAAAAAATTGAACTAAAAAGTTGTTACGTAAAAAAAAATGTTTTTTCCGTTATTCCGAAATCATTAGACTGATTTTGCCTAATAACGAACTCAACCGAGATAGTGATCCCTCAAACTCACTCTGAAAATTTCAACTGTCTAGCTCATATTCTTCGAGAGTTATCGTGTTAACGGCCGGACTGCCGGACAGAATCCACTTTGACCACGTTTTCTCTATCAGTGAGTCGAACCAAATCGTTTAAGACTATTTTCATAAAAAAATACGAAAATTACAGACATTTGGGCAAATAAGCACTCTGTTTCGAGGAACAAGAGCGCCAAAAGGAATATTATCCTTTTGGCGCTTTTTGGCTTTTGGCTATCCTCACCAAATTCTGCAAACATTTTTGCGTTGCCATTCTACAACTAATAACAATGTTTGAATTCCATCGGTTCAGTATTTTTCGAGTTAATGAGGAACAAAAAACCACCAAATTTCAGAAAATTTCAGATTGCTATAACTCTATAACCGTTTGGCCGATTATGCTCATAAACAAACTGAAATGTCGCGTTCTGGTGCACATCTTAACCTGAAAATTTCAAGCTGCTATCTCATTCCGTTCGCAAGTTATCGTGACAAAAAAAATATTTTTAATAATTTTTTTAAAATTTTCTAGCCATACGATTCGCACAAAATTTCACAAACGTGCTTAGGGTCATATTCTACAACTACCCACCAAGTTTCAATTTGATCGGATTCATATTGATTAAAAACAAAATTATTACTCGGAAACCACTGGGCCGATTATGCCCATTAACGAACTTGTCCGTCGTATTGGGATGCGCCACCTACCCTGAAAATTTCAAGTCGCTAGCTCTTTTCGTTCTCAAGTTATCGTGGCAACGGCCGGCCGGACGGCCGGCCGGACAGAATCAAATTTGACCTCGAATTCTTCATTGGGGAGTCGAACTTAATCGTTTGAGACCATTTTTTTCAAAAAATTCGAAAGTTACAGACATTTGGGCAAAACTATAACGCGATGTTCCCCAGAACATACGCGCAAAAACTTGATATAATTTGTAATCAAACTCCAATTTATGAGCACCTTCTACATTTGGGCTCGTAAAATCTGAATCCGAAAATTCATATTCGGCCATATGGATCGTAAAATACTCGGGCGAATATAATGACGTAACTGAAAAGAAAATCAATAAAATCATAAAAGCACTTCAGTGGCGCCAGGCATTCGTTCGTGTTATGTTAAATGCATATAAGATGTTGTTATCCGGTACTGATTGAAAAAATCAATGATTCCAGCCAAATCTTTGGAAAATTGTGATCTTGCATGAGTCCATCATCCATAGCTATAGGATTAGTAAATTCATCTTTGTTCGTCATAAATTGAATCGAATATATAGAGCTGCGAATAGAATGCACGCCGAATTCTCTATATGTTTTTTTTTCTTTCATTGTCATAAGTTATCGACTCTGTACTTATTTGATGAAGTTTTGTTTATACACCAGTGCCTAAACCCTTTTCCATTGCAATGATAATATTAAATAGAGAAATACCGGTATTAGCAGCTTCAATTTAAGATTTCTCATAACCTACTGAGTATCATTGTATTTTAGAGTGAACCGAAAATGTAAACAAATTAGCCACTAATCACAAGATATAAAAGATATTTGAATTAAATTGCCTATTGAATCAAATAAATTAGTAGAATTCCATTCAAAGATGAGATAATGCTGATTGAAAGGACAAAGTCATAGAATATATTATATTCTATTACGATGGTTCCATATGGAAACAGAGTCCTTTCAATCAGCATTATCTCATCTTTGAATTGGAACTTACTACTAATTTATTTCATTCAATAGTCAATTTGATATTCCACTTAAATTCTAATGAAAATTCATTGAATGCAAACCTAAGATTATAATTCCACATCTGTGTATGATTTATTTATGTTTTCTTTTACTTGCAAACATAAATCAGAGTTCATTTCGGTCAGTAATCACTCCATTGATCTCTGAACACGAAAATATTGACCACTTATCGTTGATCAACGTGACAGCAGGATATTGAAAAATGAATCAGTGAACTTAAATGACAACCTCCATTTTTATTTATTGCTAGTATGGATGTTTATTGGTGACACAAATGTTAACAACAGGATACTTTTGCATTGAATATGATGTAGTGATATCATAGTATTTTCCAATAACTCCAATCAGTGGATCCTTTATGTCATCCTTCTTGAAATCAACTCGGAGAATAACTGTCATGTTTTCCAGTCATTTTCATTGATGCACGTATTTCTTTCTTTCCTCATATTTTTTTTATTTACCGTTGATTTCTACCGTTACAAAATCTACCTCAAACACCCGTCGACGTTGGTCAAATACAAAACGTATATATGCATGTTCAGTTTTTAGAAGGGTTCATCGACTATCCCAGTTGACCTAGATCGAATATAACTTCTAACTAGAACTTTACTAGAAGCCATTCAATAAAGTCGAGATTATATTTCAATTCTATGTGGCATTAATCGAATAACAAAGAATGGGCTATAAACTCAATCTATTTCTACATATTCATTTGCATTATTGGTGCATGAAATCATTTAAATAGCGCTTTTTCGACATTTATCAACAAACCAGCAATTTGAGTATTAAATCAAGCATTAAATGATTTATTTCCTCAACATTTCACACAATTTTCGCTATCATTATGATGAGACTGAGAATAACGAAAGTTAAGAGGATCGCATTCCATTTCAATTTGTTTTGTATAATTTAGATTTTAGTTCCTATCAATCAAGCATTGAAAGTAAAGGAATTTATACTGTAGTTACTGACGATGCGATGTTCGGTGCTGTTGGTCTTTTTACTTCTATTGCTTTTGCGGTTACATTTCATTCTGTGTTAATTCTACTGAGAGAGAATGTTGAAATTGGATGGTGATGAAAAAATTGACACACTTTCGACTCATAATCACAATAGAAACCAGTCTAACGCTCATTGAGTATAGAAAATAAGTTATTATATTAAAAAAAATTGGTCTTATAGATTCTGAAAGCAGTAGCGGAAGAATTATTTTCAATACATTTTTCATTGAATCGACGAAGTATTTAAACTCATGGTTATCATAGAAATGAAGTATTGAAACTGATGGTTATCATAGATACATCATATTGAGAAGAGTGAAGTTCAAATCGTGTATAAAAATTATACGTAGGTCTTAAGAGTAAAGTTGTTTATGGTTAGTTTTCAGACAACCAGCATAATATCAGTACCCAATCATTACAGCATACTTTGGGAGGCATATTTATTACAGGTTTCTTCCTGAATTGTCCTTAAAACTGCTATTTCGTAACGTTTCGGAGCGAGACTACATCAGAGACTCTATCGTCAGACACCGAGCTATAATCTTCACAATTATTTTTCATGGATAGTTATTCAATAATTATCGCTATGTTTTTCCCTTATTGTTTTGTTCTATATATTACTTCTGACAAATATCTTGTGTTTCTAACGCAGAAGCAATTAACAAAATTATGTTTTTTTTATTTTATAGATATTTTTCAGAGTTTGGGTGAGAAAACCCAGAAAGAAACCATTTAATAATAGTAATTCAGTGATTTGCTGTTACCATAGTAAAATAAAAAATTGAGTGCAATTTTTGTTATCCTGAGCTGTTGAATTCTGGTACCTTGGCCAGACAATACTTCCTGCTGGTCATTCGCACATTTGGCAAAAGAGGCAGTACTTTTCGTTAGATTATTGGTGAGTAAAACAATGTTATTGCAAAAAAATACTGCTGATTTTTACGTATGAGTAAATTTCTGAAAGGTGTGATTTTGCGTGTATGTTCTGGGGAACATCCTATTAACATTTTGCCCAAATGTCTGTAATTTTCGAATTTTTTTGCCGAAAATGGACTCAAACGATTGGGTTCGACTCCCTGATAAAGAATTCGTGGTCAAAATTGATTATGTCCATCCGGCCGGCCATTGCCATGATAACTTGAGAACGGAAAGAAATAGCGAACTGAAATTTTCAGGATAGATGGCACGTCCCAATACGACGGACTAGTTCGTTAGTGGGCATACTCAGCTTAACAATTTCCGAGTGATAATTTGAGTTTGGAAGAGAAAAACTAGAAAGGAAGCATTTACTCACCATAATATCAATAGTAAATCATTAATGTAACACTGCCTAGTTTACTAGGGTTGCTTTGTTGGGATATCAAGATTTTTATTAAGAAAGAACATAAGAACCCGAAGTTTGTGGTATTACGTCTTATTGAAAGGTAACTTGTATGCATACCTATTTAAATTTTTAAATTTGATGTATTCTCGATAAATATTTTAAATCAGTTTTTACAATTGAATCTATATTTCACATCTATTTGCGAATACAAATTTTACTATGCTCTTGAATATCATCCCGATTAAATGCAGGCAACATACTCGTATCTTTTTGAGTAAATCAAAACTAATACATCCAAACATTGGGTGGATTTATATTTCTTTAATAGTCATATTTGTTTTCCAATGGGTAGATGGTTGCCTCTTGATGTAATTATTTTTCTATTCTAGCTTTGATTCTATACCGTAAATTTGACCGCCACTACAGATAGATATCGCGATTAATAACTTGAAGACATAATTCGAAGATAATTTGTGCAAAATTATAGTACCTACTCTGGGAGAAGTGCAAAAATGTTAGTCGATAAACATACATAATCAATACACTGGAAATGAAAAAATTGTTGCGAGATTCGAAATTTTCCTTACAAACACTTGGTTTTCCATTAAAAGATATAAAAGTATAAAATTCAGTATTGAATGATCACCTTGAATATTTATGAAAAATTCCATAGGAATTACGTGAATATTTTCAAGCAGATTATTCAAAATTTCATTATATTTGATATTTCAAATCCAGGAAATTAAAGCTGTTTATTTTAATTCTGAAAATATATATTTTCAGTGAATCTGAAAATGAACTGAAAAAACATCTAAAGATTTTATCTCGTTTTCGTTGGAAGTGATATGATAATAACTACCAATATGACTTTGATCTTCCGGCATATTTTCCCATTGTTTTCTGTAGTTTTCAGCGCTGTGTTCAATAATTATTAATATGTTAATAAACCCAAACTTCATTCTGAGGAATAAGCTTTTTGCAGTATTTTTCAGTGAAATTCTAAATTTCATGTATATTCCTTTAGTTTCTTGAGAATAGCCTATATCAACTCGTGAAGTCATCTCAAAGATAATGTCAAAGAAGTTCTTTCGTCTTACCTTTATTCGATTTTCCACAGGAGAGTTAATGTAACAACTCTTGAAATTTCATCGAAATTGATCTTTCGCAAGCACAATAACAAGCACCAATATTTGTCTGAACAGTTTCAAACCACATCAGTCAATACTCCCTTTTGTACTCTAAACAAGGAACAGAACACCTTCTAATTGAAGCACTTATGTCAAGAAGAGTGCTCCTAAACGAGTCTTGGTAAAGCACACTAAAAGAGTTCGTTTATCGTTAACAAGTTCACAGGTTCAACTACACCACGCCTTTAAGATGATAATTCGGCTCATGTAATTCTGTTTCACTTTTGTTCTCGGACAACTCTTATATACAGGTCTCTTCTCTCGCAATATTAAAGGTCCAGTGTCGAGACAACTTGGGAAATACCAGATTTCGCACAACCCAATTCAAACTGTCAAAGGCGAAATTTAATCGAAATAATTTACGACAAAATCACTCGTATGGCTACATACAATCCTGAGGTGTCGTCTTCCACGAACGTAGGGCCGGCAGTCGGATATTCGGCGGAGACATCAACGCCAGGGTAGACGCGAAACTTCGGAGATCCCAACGTGCGATCAGGCGCGAAACTTGGAAACACTTGTCTGAACTGTCGAAGGGCACTTTGAGTCTTTTGGATCGGAATCGAACCTTGTTGGAACGAGTGCGGATTGACTGGAACAGATTACGTAAATGACGCACGTGAACGGAGCGACTACGCTGGGCAGAGAGCGTGTGCGTTCTCAACAGCGGTCGAAAAGCGACTGATGAATACCGCCTAAGAGTATACAAGATACTGCTCCAGATCTGACGTCTTAGAGATCGAAAGTGTTTTGCGGATGGACCGAGTTGATACCGTTTAGGTTTTGTTTCGCGTGTAGCGGTGATCAAGTTGGCGGGGTTGTGGTCAGTTCCTGGTTGGAGCGACGGCCGACAACGTCGTCCTGGCCGGTGCTACTGACCAGCAGGATGTGCAAACGAACAGATGATTAGATTCGGTTTTGGGTGTGTCGAAAATGAGCTTTGAAGTTCAGGTATTGATCGACGCCTTGTATTTTAATGATTTAAATTGGTTTATCTGATTTGGTGGATCAGAATATGTTATCTTGGGGTGTCTGATCAGTGGAAGACCGTTTAGAGGACGATTTAAAATCCCAAGAAATAGTATTTCATTCCGAGTTAAGAACTGTTTCGTGAAGAATGAAATAATTTCAAATAGATTATTTTGTTTAAGGATTAGTTATGAACACTACAAAGTAACTACTGCCTTATCCACTAATGTTTTTACGTCTGACATATGTTTCGGAAACAAAGTTTCCATCTTCAAAGACGAACCGTTACTAAAGCATGCTATCAGTTTCAACACAAGTATGGGTTGAACTGATAAACCGATTAGTCAGAATAATGAGTTGTTAACAGGGGTTAGGTCATTATTGAGTAAAATATATTTTCTCTTCTACATTTCGATCCCTTCAAATGTTCGTAAGTACCATTTATTGGAATTGTTCATTAATTTGACGGAATTTTCTGAAATTGAGTGGCCCGTTGTTTCAAAATCAATGATAAAGACCCGCTTCATTTCGTGGGACGTAGTTCCATTATTTCCAAACACCCCGGTTAAAATCACAATAGAAAATTTGAGACACTGTCATTCTAGTTTAGATATTCATCAAATAGAAATTAATGATCTTAACCTCGCTTTGCATGGAGCAAAATATATTTTCTTTAGACGGTAAGTATTATAAGCAAACTTTCGGTATGGCCATAGGTAACCCATTTGCCCCCTTTTTAGCGAATTCATTGGTCACAAATTAGAACTTGAAATAAAATAATAACACAAATATTTTCCCAAATTTTGGGCTAGATGCGTAGAGAATATCTTTGCAATTGTTGATGAAAGTTTTGATATTAACGAATTTAAACAGTACCTACAAATTAAACCTTTGAAATGGAAAAGGACGGCTACTTTTCATTCTTAGATTTGCAATTATCTATAGATACCTGAAATTTAATTAGGTTTTGACATTTTTGAAAACTTACAAATTCAAATATTTACATTTCGTTTGATTCGGCAGCTTCTTGGTCACAGCGGCCAGCTTAAATTTCCTCGTTAACCGTATAATATCCCGCTAAACAATGTAAAACTTCGTCCAAACAAGAAACATGATTTTCCAAATTGCCGAAAGAAACGGATATAGTCAACAACTAGTTCAGAAAATTATCAGCATAAGGATAAAAATATATTCAGTAGCATAAAAACGGTAAAGGTTTCTATGCTTTCACGTTCCATCCGAAAACAAACAACAAACTTCAGAATATTTATGAACATATTAGGGGATAGTAGTACAAAATTATCCCGCGGGGTAAAATGATTACCCCCTATTTCTAAAAAACTAGTAGCGCCATCTCTCAATTAAATACTCAAATTTATCTATATCGTGCCGCTCATTTGCCTGACGAAGTTTCATGGCGTCGTGATCTCTCCATGCTGTTTTGTGAGGAAAATATTGAAATTGACGTGTTCTATCTTAAATAAGCCTATTTGTAACAGAGATTTTTTTTTGTATGTCGATATTTATGTTCTAGTTATTTCCTTCCGCAAAATTAATGATTAATAGCGGTTGATCTTATAATATTTTGATTTCCAGTTAGGAATGTTTGCGAACAATAATTCGAATTTTTCCAGAATGAAGGCATTCGGGATAAAATGATCCTAAGCGAGGTGTACTAAATGATCCCACAAGTTGTACTAAATGATCCCGCGAGATCATTTTACACACATGCTAAAGGATCTAGGGATTACCACCAATGTTCATTTTAAAAGAATTAGAATGAAAATGGAATCAATGGACCGGACACCTCCTGGTTCATCTTATGTCTGTAATACATCAGGGTAGATGAAACTGGAAAGTTTTCCTCAATGGTTTGATCATTTCTCGAATCATGCAAAACCTACTGCAGAAGATCCCACTCTTTTAATTTTAGACGGCCATCTATCGCACACAAAAAATTCTGATGTGATATTGAAAGCAAGGGAACATTACACTACAATTTTGTGTCTACCCACCAACTGTTCACATAAATTGCAACCCCTTGATGTTGTAATGTCTCCACTTAGCGTATAAGCATTCGAAAAATGTGGCATACATACTTTTAACTCAGATGTTCTTCAAGATAGCAATTTTACTGCGGGAGAAACAACAGAAACAGAGCACAATACCGAAATATCTTCATCGCAGGTTCAAAGAGAATCGCCTAATGCTGATCCTGAGGAAAGAAATAGTTCACCAAGTATCCTCAACTGCCAAAACGATGTCATTGCTGCACATAGAGAAAAGCTGCAAACAACAACGCAATCTTTTGTGCAAACTAAGTCGAGATCAGCAGCACTTTTTTCCTCCTCAAACTATATGATCCCCTGGATCATTTTCCCCCTCACCGTGGGATCATTTAGGACACAGTGGTATCCAAAATGATCCTTTAGCAGTCTTTTTTAAAAATGCCAAGAAATATATTCGGTTATCAGAAAATGGCGAAATTGATTCATAAATAGTTCAGCAGATATATTTTCTTAACAAAACGTGTTTTATTACTTTTCATGCATCCATTGTATAGAATCTAATAAGATTTTTTCTTAGGAGGATCATTTTGGACTACTTTCCCCTAATATGAAACTGGCTTTCAAAATTCCAACGAAAATCAAATAACTTCTACGAAATACATTTGATAAAACTCCGGACATATTAAAATCGGTTATATATGAAATTAAATGTTTAGATTGCAACAAGTGCTACGTCGGGCAAACAACCAGAAATATTTTCACACCGTATAAAGAACATACGGGACACATGCGGAACAACAAAATCGATAAATCTGCTGTTGCAAATCACGTTTTAAAAATTGGGCACTAAATCTCAGAAAATTCCTTGAAATTGTTGAAAAATTTCAATAAATTGTACTTAGGAACACTTGAAAGGATCGAAATATATAAGAGAAAAAGTATTTCACTCAATAATGAGCTAACCCCTATTAACTACTCATTATTCTCTTACAAACTTTGTTTGTGAAACATATGTGTATGACAAAAGGACAAGGGTGTAGTTACCTTTTGTAGTGTTCATGATAAGTCCACAGTGGACTTAAACTAGAAGATTTGTTATATTCTAAGAAAGTAAAATAATTCGTAGAAAAAACTCTAGGGCTCGAATCAGCATCTTAATTTTCATAAATCGTAAAGAAATAACTTTCTGTATATTGTTTACAGAACATTCTGATGCAGATATTGAAAGAAATCATCTTCAGTTTGCTTTCTTGATGCCTGCAAATGATTTTATTTTAATTCGCTACCTTTTGTTCTTTGCTTCTATGCTAGCTTAACGTAGAGTCAACAGAATCCCAATGTTTTTCTGGGTATACAAAAGAGACGATTTGTATAAAAAGTATCAATAAATGAGTGGAAATGAGTTTCAAATTATGGCCATGAAATTTGTTCAAAAACTAAAGGTGGTCAGATATCTCAAATCCCTTAATTTTCTTATAGTTTTCTGATAGTTTAGCTATCGAGACAGAAAAAAAAATTAAAACAAAAAAAGCCGGGAACTGCTAATTATCAGAATTTAACAAAATAATTCTGAAGATTTTCGTTGAGTGTCTGACGAAGCAGTCTGATAAAGACTCCGAAACGTTACGATATAGTTGTTTCTTCGTTGATGTTGTTTCGTTATTGTTTGTTAGGCAACATTGTTCGATTGATTGCTTCTGACAAATATCTTGTATGCCTTACGCAGAAGCAATTCACAAAATAATAAATTTTTCATTTTATAGATATTTTTTAGAGTTTGGGAGAGAAAACCCAGAAAGAAACCTTTTAATAATGATTATACCTCCCACAGTATCCTTTAATGATTATACATTAGAGTATCAAATTGTAAAATAAGGTACTAAATTAGTTTAAAACAAGTATAAAGTTATGACAAAGAAATTTTTTGAAAAACTGAAGTTTGTGCTGCTGGCTATACCGAGGTACCGAGATTGATAACTTTTCAACTGCGAAAGCTTCTGTGAGTCTTGGGGAGCAAGACACTCTCATTGTGAAATTTAAGGTTGCCTAAAGCAAAATCGAAAACTGACTCCCATTTACGACTACAAACCATCCAGGAACCCACTCAAATACACACACAAAATTTATTCTAAATCGGTCGAGTCGTTTAGGAGGAGTTCAGTCCCATACCCACTTACAGTAGAATTTTTCATATAAAGACGCTATTATACCTCGGAATTGTTAGAAATACCAGATTCGAATTGTCTAACCACCAGCAGCAGGATTTGCGTGGCTGGGACATCGGTGTCGTGTTTTTGAATACGATTATTCTAATATTATTATAATTTTATTGTTCTCGTTGATTACTGATTGTTATTATCGGGCTATCGGAATTAATTTATTCCAGCGTTCTTCGGAAACCTTGTTCTAGATCCTTGAATGGGCGTTTGCCGATGATTAAATATAGACCAGAGTATACGGAAGCTTTTCTCGAGAGAATCCGTTTGATTCAATGTCGCGGATTTGCAGAGGTTGGGGTTTTTTTAACGGATGTGTGCAATGATTACGTCAAGTGAGTTATGATCATATACTCTTTTATGCACTCTGCTCATGGAATGATAAGCAGATTTCGCCAATTTGCGACAAATAATGATGTCTCAAGTCTATACAGGGTGTCCCGAGAAGATTTACACAAACGGAAACCATTAGATAAGGTCATTTAGGTGGACTTATATTGAGGAATTTTAATCATCTCAGGTCTTGGGTTTTGGATATTGAGAGAAAGCCCAGAGTTCAATGAATCTTGAACCATCAACTGACAGATTTCAATGTCTTCAGATATATAACTCTTTTCGACCACTTCCGTTTACCATTGCTAAAATAAAAAAAAATGGTTCAAGCACTGTATGGTAAATTATGTTGTCCATTCTCCTGTATTGGACACTTAATTCGAATTTACCAGCTTTTGCGCGTATGTTCTATTGTCCATTCTTCTTTATTGGACACCCTTAATCGAATTTACCATGGTAAATTTGAATTAAGAGTGTCCAATACTGGAGAATGGACAACATAATTTACCATGGTAAATTCGATTAACGGTGTCCAATACAGAAGAATGGACAATAGAACATACGCGCAAAAGCTTCAGACTTCACGTGAGTGCTTGAACCAATTTTTTAATTTTCTATTTTTTGAGTTATTCAGACTAAAATAGTAAAACTTCAAATGGGTATAACTCCAAAAATACATGGCCGATTATTTATGCCTACCAACAGACTCAAATGTCGCATTTGAATGCCCAACCTAAAAATTGCAAGTTATCGATGCAACGAATGGACAGACGGCCGGACAGAATCGAATTTGACCTCGAATTCTTCATCAGTGAGTCCAACCTAATCGTTTGAGACCGTTTTCGGCAAAACATTCAAACATTCCAGGCATTAGGATGAAATGATCGCACGGTGTTCCTTAGAACATTCACGCAAAAATTAAATTAATTGTTCTAATCACCAGAAAATATGATAAACACCCATGTAAAATTTTCAGCCTTTTTCAATTTATATCTGCAGATTTCAACCTAATGTCAACCTGGTATTCCTTCAGGCCAACAAATCCAGATTAAAATTCGAGAAAAAACCGTCCATATCATGGTTCATTAGAATTCAAATCATTGACATTGACCCAGGATTCATCAAATTATTAAGACATTTTTCATAGTCGTCAAATCTATAGGTTAAATGGAACATAAAGAATAAATTAATATTGAAATACATAAAAACTACTCCAATATCTCATTCAAATTCACCCGATAAATTATGCATTAGTCTTCTTCATTTCCATTAATTCGAATTTACCCAGCTAAATTCCGGAAAATTTTTCATAAATTCACTCTTTAAATAAATGAATAAATAACATTATCATCGGAATAACGTAATTAGAATCTGCTTCACCGATGAAACAGACAACGGTTCGTCCATAATGAATATCGATGTATAGTAAATTAATCGCAAACCAATCTGAACATAGAATTTTTAATTAATACATCCAACCACTGATGCATATTCAAATAACCTGCCTGCATTTTTCTATTGTGTTTCATTGTGTTGCTGATGACTTCATCTATTTATTCCTATCTAGACGGACGAGATAAATCGATCTCGTGATCGTGTGCAGCATCCTTGTTTCGATAAAAATCGATAATGAAACTTGTCAATCGTTCTCTGGAATTTCGATTTTATTAATCCGGTCGCGAGGAAAAAACGAAAAAACTCTCATAGTTGATTGGATTTCGCGGATTTTCAGATCAGCATCCTTATCCTTGTCCGTGCGATAAAGAATGCTTGATATTCAGTGTCATGACAGTTCTGAATAGAGTGGCAAGGATTTCCGGGGAATCGGTAGTTGATGATTTTTATGGGATTAATTGGAAAATTTGTCATCGAGTGTACGTGATTTTGATCCGGATAGTTGATTGAAGTCATCGAATATATTTCGGTTTGTATCAGCTTGTAAGACTTTATAACGATTAATTACGCTGTGGTCCACTTATTCTTTCGACGTTTGACGTACGTTTCAGACATATTGTGTCCTTCATGCAGATAGATCAAGATAGTTGCTTTTATCTACTGGTTTGTCTGATATATCCGGGCTGTTATATAATGATATGCTCAACTATAAGAGGGGTAGCAGAAAAAAATCGGATAAGTTCCGTGATGGAGAGATAGAAAATAATGCTGCCGTACTCTTTAAAACAAGTTGGAAAAACACTGTGGCCAGGAGCTTTGGCCCGCTGTTCAAATTTATAGACAGAGTAGGCACCCATCCAGGTACTGAACTCACCAAAGATTACTTAGCTACAGGAACAAAATAATGTTCTCAATATTTCCAAGAATATGAAGCCGACTTTAAAAATTAGCGTCCAAAAAAAACTGGTCCATTTTTTGCAGAGAATGGTCTCTCTCAAACGATTTGTTTCGACCTCGGTTTCGACTCAAATACATACATTCACTGATGGGTCGAAAATAAACAGTGCTTTATTTGTGGTAGCGTAAGGACACAAATCAGTTCAATAATACAATTGTGCCGTGAGATAAAAAACACCCGAAATTTAAATTCATAAAATAACTAATAATATACGAAATTATAGACATTTCACTTACTTTTATTGAAAGATCGGTTTGAATTTAGTAGATATTACATTTACATCGAAGTTATTATTTCGATAGAAATAAAATTGTTTCAAGCCCTGTGGACCGGAGTTTTGGCGCTCTTGTTCAAACTTTGACAAATCATATCTTCGAAGGTATTGGTAAGAGTTGGGAATTATATCAATGGATTCTTCTGAGAGAAATTCATCTTAGCAGAAATTGAATTCAAATATCATAGAAGAATTTAAATTCAACAAGAGTGCCAACAATTATCAATCCAAAACCAATAGACGAATTCTACCCAACCACGAACTCATCCGAGATATTTAGGATGGTTTTCCTGTCACGCTGACGGTCAGCGCTGATGGGTCAATATGTATGTAGCTATAGGTAGCGTTTTCGAGTCACGCGGCGCTGACGGCTGTCAGCGCTGAGCTATATTCGCGCACGTACGCGCCGGCGCGTCGGCGCCGCTGACCAGCTGGCGCCGACAAGCCTCCACATTCAGTGAGCCAGAGACAATAGCATCCTTCTATTTCTCAATGTGATCAGCGTGATCCGAGATGACCGATCAGCGCTGACCGTCAGCGCCGACCGTCAGCGTGACAGGAAAACCAGCCTAATTCCTCAATTATATGATGAACGATAATATATATTCTTTTCTCAAATCCACTCCAATACTCCAATACACCAATATTCCAGTTCTGTTTTTACTGGAGATATTCTGAACTCAATATTATTAACTTACCATTACCATTCCCATCATCATATGGATTGACCATTGGCATGAAAATATCAACCAACAAAAAGTATGATATCATATTATAATTCACATAATTCTTCGATTGCTGAAATGAATTAGACAGTGTCATGTCTCAGGAAAATAAGTTGACATTATAACAATTCATAGATAAAATAATTATATCATTCTGTGAAAACATAGAAATTGATTTATTATTGAAATTTTGAAGAATCATATCTCTTAAATTATTAGCTTGTTAGAGTTAAAAATGATATCAATGGATTCTTATAGTAAAACTGCATATTGAAAATAAATTAATTTGCAATTTGTTTCATAAATTTTTTTTTTTTTTACTTCGAAACCATCTGTCCGATTTTGCCCAATAACTTAGCCGAGATATTTATCTCCCAAACCTGCTCTGAAAATTTCAACTGTCTAGCTAATTCCGTTCGAGAGTAATCGTGCCTACGGCCGGCCGACCGGCTGACCGGACCGGCCCGACAAGATGAATTTCGACCACGTATTCTTGATCAGTGTGTTGAACCAAATCGTTTAAGATCATTTTCATCGAAAAATTCGAAAATTACATACATTTGGGCAAATTGATAAGCACTCTGTTTCGAGGAACAAGAGCGCCAAAAAGTGGGGTTGCCTTCTACACAGGAGCTATGAAGCTCTTATTCAAACTTTGAAATATCATCTCCGTAATAATAGGTTTCTCAGAGTTGGGAATGATATCAATGAATTTTTATAATAGAACTACATCATAAAAGAAATTAAATTAAAATTAAATAACGAAATTATACGAGATATTCATTCCTCAAATCTGGTCTGAAAACTATATTATATCAATTGAAACTTAGCCACTATTACAGTTTTGTTTTCACTGTAGAGATTCTGAAACCAATTTGATAAACTTACCAAATTATATAGGGTAGAGGTAATTATAATATCCTATAATTAATTGGTCACTTTGCATTCAATCGTAGGTACCTTATTTGTTAGGACAGAAATACATTTGACATGTCTGTTAAAGGTAGATAAGATGACATATATGACCAGTGAACACAGACAGATAGAATTCGCATTGTATGAGAACATAGAAATACGATGAATTATTGAAATTTTGAAAAATCATATCTCCGAAAGTATTAGCTTGTTAGAGTTGAAAATTATATCAATGGATTCTTATGATGAAACTACTCTTATTCTTGAAAAAAATTAAATTCGTAATTCAAAAAAAATTTTTTTTTTCGTTATTTTGCTCAATAACAACCTTCACTAGCTTATTCCGTTCAAGAGTTATCGTGTTAACTGTTCCAAGGAACAAGAGAGCCAAAAGACGAATAAGAGAAAATTTCGGCTACGGGAATCGATACCGGTATCACGCGCTATCTAGCCGATCACTAGACCACAATGACACGCAATCTGAATGAAGATGTAATGTAAAAAATGTGGGAAAGCCCTGTAGTCTGGAGCCTTGGCGCTCTTGTTCAAATTTTGATGAATCATATCTCCGAAAGTATTGGTTTCTCACAGTGGAGAATGATCAATGGATTCTTATGATAGAACTGCATCTAAAAGGAAGTTGAATTAAAAAAAAGTATCGTTTAAAAAAAAACAAAAGTGCTAAAGTTATTAATCCGAAAGCAGGTTAGAAAGAAATTAAATTCAAACTGACCGATAATCCCCAATAGCAAACTTATCCGAGATATTCATTTCTCAAATCTACTCTGAAATTTATATTATATCAATTGAAACTAAGCCAATATTCCAGTTTTGTGTTTACTGGAGATATTCTGAACCCAATTCGAACAAATTACCAAAGTATATATCTCCATCATCATATGGTAACCGTGAAAATGATGATAACTTCACTAAACAAGAGAAATTGGATATGATACTGATTTATGGAAAATCATGATGTCATATTGAATTATAACGTAAATTTCCCGGCTCACTTTTTCGTTCTTTTATTCAATAGAAAGTGAGGCATATATCTATGGGAGATTATAGCCTTACTTTAGGATCCTGTAGCGGTCTTCGAACATCTGAAGTTCTGAATAATCATCGCTTGGGTTGGCCAAACCTGGCTTTGAAAAATTTTTGTATTTTTGTAACCCCTTTTTTTGCAATTGTTGTTTTTTTTTACTATTCATTCTTTGTTTGCATAGTTGATTTCAACTTGAAGATGATTTTTTTTATGGATGATGATTATTGAAGTCAAAAGCAAGATTACACAAAATATCGTAGTCTCGAATTTGAAATTTCAATTGATGATTTACCCATCAAATCAAGTGAAAATACTAAGTGTGATACATCGCTGGAAAGGTAATTTTGAGTAGAAATGAAAAATTGCAAAATATATATAGGGTGCTATTTGAGATGAAAAAAGTCAGTCGAAAGTGACTATTTATTTTTGTTTTTCTCAGTTGAAAGTTCCTTGAACGAATTGAAAATAATATCATATCATTTATCTCTTGAAATGGATGAGATAATCCATTGGAACTTGTATACTGGAACACCTGGTATATATATCTGAATATTCATTGGACCACTTGAATTTTGATGTCTCGATTAAACAGATCTCTAATAACCACAAATTTTGGTAGTGAACTATACTGATCATTAAATGAAAAGGCGCGATAACCTACTAACCTCACGTCAGTGCTTTAAAAATTTAACAATATCAATTTTCTCTTGATTGATGCCATCCCGTCCATCAAAAAATTACAGTGGAATTTAATTCAGCCTCTAAATATCTCATCTTACTCATATTACCCAAGTATTACATAATACATTCTCAGATCATTTATCACATGTTCATGAAGATAACATATGGCTGGCTTATACGGCGGCACCGTTGATTGGCAAAAATGCCGAAGAGCACTCGTTTCAACCTGTTCTTCATTTCGATTCCTCCAACGTATATAAATCTGTATCATGCCGTTTATTACAATAAATGATACTCATCATCCCACTCTTTAATCGTTATGCTTCGATGTTGAACGTCTAGTAACGATGATAAATCAGTACGGACTTCGAAGAAATTCGAATTTTATTTATAAGTTTATCAATTTCACAATTATGCAGAGAATAAAACGTATATGTTCTGAACGGGCAACGTTGGAAGTGCTCTAGTTAGCCAGTTCTGCGTACTGGTCAAGCAGGAACTGATCTCTGGGATTAGGTTCACCCACAACGCTTGGATGAACGATTTATTGCATATTTTTGCAGATTAGGTGACAGTGGCGTATCAGTTGTGACTTGGCGTTTCCCATGTGTTCGCAATTGGAACCATTATTCTTTCTTTTCCATCTGCATTTTCACTTTTTGCGCGTATGTCCTGGGGAACATCGCGTTATCATTTTGCCCAAATGTCTGTAACTTTCGAATTTTTTGACGAAAATGGTCTCAAACGATTTAGTTGGACTCCCCAATGAAGAATTAAAGGTCCAATTTGATTCTGTCCGGCCGGCCGTCAGGCCATCCGGCCGTAGCCACGATAACTTGAGAACGAAAAGAGCTAGAGACTTGAAATTTTCAGGGTAGGTGGCGCATCCCAATACGACGGACAAGTTAGTTAATGGGCATAATCGGTCCAGTGGTTTCCGAGTAATAATTTTGTTTTCAACCAATATAAATCCGATCGAATTGAAACGTGGTGAGTAGTTGCGAATCGTATGGCTAGAAAATTATTAAAAAATTATTAAAAATTATTTTGTTGTCACGATAACATGAGAACGGAAAGAGATAGCGGCTTGAAGTTTTCAGGTTAGTATGTGCATCAGAACGCCACATTTCATTTTTGTTATGAGCATAAGCGGCCAAACGGTTTTAGAGTTATAGCCATCTGGTTGTTATTTGTTCATCATTAACTCGAAAAATACTAAACCGATTGAATTCAAACATGGTTATTAGTTGCAGAATGCCGACGCAAGAATACTTGCAAAATTTCGTGAGGATAGAATTTGTAAAAAATTTTTAAAAAATCATTGAAAATTGAAAAAAAAATTCCATATATCAGTAACTATTCATTCGAAATTGCTGAAATTTTGCCAGGGCCTTTATAACCTAACTCTACTGCCAAGTTTCAAGTTTTAACACGATCGTTTAAATATTGTTGGAGATTCGAGCAGCCTTGTTTGAGTTCAGTAGATGGGTGACCGTTGCCTCGTTAACTTTCGAACGAAAGGAGATAGGGACTTGCAATTTTCAGGGTAGGTTGCGTATCCGAATGGGAGAGTTGAGTTCGTTTTTGGGCATAATCGGTCTAATGGTTTCCGAGTTGTACCCACTTGGAATATTATTTCCTCGATAATTCAAAAAATAAAGATTCGATCGAATTGAAGCTTGGTAACTAGTAGTAGAAAATCAACACGAAGACGTGTTTCGAATTTTTTAAGATCCGTACCCCTAGAAAATTGAAAAAAATGACGAAAAAAAAAATTTCAAGAACCGTACACCTAGAAAATTTTAAAAAAATCAAGAAAAAAAATTGGTTCAAGCACTGACGTGAAGTCAGAAGCTTTTGCGCGTATGTTCTATTGGGTGTTGGACACCCTTAATCGAATTTACCATGGTAAATTATGTTGTCCATTCTCCTGTATTGGACACTTAATTTGAATTCACCATGGTAAATTCGAATTAAGAGTGGACAACATAATTTACCATGGTAAATTATGTTGTCCATTCTCCTGTATTGGACACTTAATTTGAATTCACCATGGTAAATTCGAATTAAGAATGGACAACATAATTTACCATGGTAAATTCGATTAAGGGTGTCCAATACAGAAAAATGGACAATAGAACATACGCGCAAAAGCTTCTGACTTCACGTCAGTGCTTGAACCAATTATTTTTTGCGTGCGTGTTCCGCAAGGAACAACGTGCTATCATTTCGTCTCAATGTCTGTATTTTTCGAATTTTTTTTCTTCAAAATTTTCTCTGAATGCAACTCATCCTTCTTCATTACTTTCGGAACATTCACTTTTACTATTGTGATCAGAATAAATTAATTAATTCTCTGAGTGAAAAATGTTTTTCACTCAGTTAACTATCTATCTTATTATACCAACACAACACACTTTCTACAAAGTTTTTACTTCCGTTTAGGTGAATTCACCATACCCAGACTCCTCGACAAATTATAACTTTAACGTTAGTGGAATCTTTCTCAAAAGTCGTCGAGAATGTATAGATTAACGTTTCGAATATTCGACGAACGGTTTCAATAGAAGCCAAAACACCAGTAGCATTCAAAAGGCGCTGTTGCATGATCCAGCAAGTACCTAAAGGCTCTCTACGGGTAGACACAGTCAGAAACCGATCTTGTGAAGGAATGGTAGATCTTGGACGTCCACTTCTCGTTCTTTTGGTCACGTTTCCAGTTTTTCGATATCGAAAGACGAATCGGGAAAATACCCTACCTCGATCATACCAATAGCCCTATTGACTTTATCTGCACAATGTTTAGGGCTAGGCAATATTGCAAACCAAATTTTCGGATATTGAATAACATTGATTTTAAGATCGTAAAACTATAACTGATACAAAATTATCAGAAAAGCAAACGACAAGAACTTGCCTCAAACTGAAAATGTTATCCAAAAAGAAACAAACAAGCCCTGTGGACAGGAGCTTGGGCACTCTTGTTCAAACATCGACAAATCATATCTCCGCATATCTCCGCCATTTCTTACGATAGATTTGCATCATGAAAGAGATTAAATTCAAACAGACCGCTTCTCCCAAATAACGAACTTATCTGAGATATTCATTCCTCAAATCTACTCTGAAAATTATATTATATCAATTAAAACTTAGACAATATTGCAGTTTTGTTTTTACTGGAGATATTCTCAACCCAATTTGATTATGTATCTTACCAAAGAATATATTTCCATCCTCATGTTATCCACTGGCATTATATTATCACCTTAAAAGTATAATATCATATCATCCACATAATTATAATCATAATTCGTTTTCTACAACAGAAGGTGTATTTTATATCAAGAATAACGAACCAGAAATAATTTTGACATTTATCTCTCATAGGAAAATAAGATGACATGTAGGAATACACATCATATTATAATTCATAGATAGAATAATTAAGTACAGCATTCTGTGAAAACATAGAAGTACGATTCATTATTTAAATTTCGAAAAATCATATCTCCGAAAGTATTAGCTTTTTAGAGTTTAAAATTATATCAATGGATTTTTATGGTGAAACTACATCTTAAAAAAAATTTTATTTGAAATTTGTGATGTAAAATAATTTTTTTTTCTCGTTTCTCCGAAACCATAAGGCCTATTTCATCCAATAACTCAACCAAGATATTTATCTCCCAAACCTACTCTGAAAATGTCAACTGCCTAACTAATTCTGTTCGAGAGTTATTGTAGAAACAATATTTAAAATTTTTTTTTAATTTTTTTTGACACTTTACGGCAACTTGATCAGTACAAGACTTCGCATGCGTATAGAGGTCATTATTCTACAATTTTATGCTAAATTTCAGATAGATCGAGTCATTGGTGTCGGAAATATTCATACAAAATATTTTTACTGAAAACGGCCATAACTCCGAAACCGCTCGATGGATTTCGCCCATTAACGGACTCGTCCGAGATATTTACGCTCCAAAACTATCCTGCAAATTTCAATCCTCTAACTCCTTTCGTTCGACAGTTATCTTGTTAACGGCTGGACGGCTGGCCGGCCGGACAGAATCGATTTCGACCACGGATTCTTGATCAGTGGGTCGAACCAAACCCTTTGAGACCATTTTCAGCCAAAAATTCGATAGTTATAGACATTTGGGCAAATTGATAAGCACTATGTTCCGAGGAACAAGAGCGCCAAAAAACCATACAGATATAAGAGAGTAAAATTTGATTTCTCATAAATAAACATTTGGCGGACAAGTAGCGGCATGTTTTGAAACGATCACAAAATTTCTGAACTTTCTTAACTTTTGTGGAGCAGTTTACATATATGGCATTCGAACTTCTATCTTGCAATTCTTGGATGGTATTATTGGAATTACATCTTTAAATTTTGACTGTAATTTTTTCAGCAATAAAATACTGAAACTTTTTCAATTATTTAATTTTATATAATATCTTCTAAACGAGACCGGAGCCCCAATCTTACTCCTACTGGATTGAATTATTAGTACGAAAACTTCCTCAGAAGATGACTCCAGTGTCAAAAACGTAGGACGGTTATGAGCCTTGAAGGATTCGACGCATGCAGAAACAAATTATATCTCCGAAAGTATTGGTTTCTCAGAGTTGGGAATTATATCAATGTATTCTTATGATAGAACTGCATCATAAAGGAAATTCAATTCAAATAATAGTTTATTTATCAAGATTAAATGAGCAATCTGAGAATGAGAACTGCACCATGGAAGAAATCAAATTAAAATAGCTGAAATGAATTTGACTAATAGCTAAAATGAATTTGACTCTCTCTTATAGAACAGGATGAAAAGTACGAGTACGAACACAGATCATATAATAAATCTTAGATAGAATAATTATAGCATTCTGTGAAAACATAGAAGTATGATTCATTATTGAAATTTAGAACTTCATCTTAGCAGAAATTGAATTCAAACATCATAGAAGAATTCAAATTCAACAAGAGTGCCAAAAATTATCAATCCAAAACCAATAGACGAATTCTACCCAACAACGAACTCATCCGAGATATTCATTCCTCAATTCTATGATGAACGATAATATATATCTTTCCTCAAATCTACTCCAATACACCAATATTCCAGTTTTGTTTTTAGTGGAGATATTCTGAACTCAATATTATTAACTTACCATTCCCATCATCATATGGATTGACAATCGGCATGAAAATATCAACCAACAAAAAGTATGATATTATATGAGGAGTAACTTTTCAAAACGCATTATGTCCAATTTGGGCGAAATTGAGTTTGAAGCGGATTCAGAAATGTTTTCTGTTGCTCTATAGCCCTATGTAAACAAAATCTTCCAAATGGCATTATGTCCCTCTGTAATTCAAATCCAAAGTATGTAAGCCGCATCGCAATGAATTATGTTTACGTTTGCATTTTTAAAAGAAATAAAATATAACCAAAAACATGTTTTATCGATTTGCTCATGTCAATTAGGTTACAGGCCAACACTTACTGTGCAGACTGTTCTCTCTAAATGTATAAAAAATCGCAACAAACAGCATTATTTTCAATTTCAACCACCTCAAAACGCATTATATACAATGAGATGAATCAAAACGCATTAAGTCCAAACGTTTTTTACATTTTCTGTGTATATCTGATCAATATTGATTTAAATGAGATTAGTTATTACCTTTAGATGTAAATTTCTATCAAACAAACTCGACATACTCAAATTATAACCAGGGAGGAAGAAAAAATCGTTTTTCGTTGATTCCCAATAAAATGGTTTTTGGACTTAATGCGTTTTGATAAGTTGCTCCTCATATTATGATTCTCATATTGATACCATTACTGGAATTAATGACAATGAGACAACGTCAAAGTTGACATTATAACAATTCATAGAATAGCCACAGAATAATTCTATAATTGAAATTTTGAAGAATCATATCTCCGAAAGTATTAGCTTGTTAGAGTTTAAAATGATATGAATGGATTCTTATGGTAAAACTGCTTATTGAAAAAAATTTTAATTTGGAATTTGTTCTGTCAAAAAAAAATTTTTTTTTGGTTACTCCGAAACCATCTGTCAGATTTTGCCCAATAACGAACTTAGCCGAGATATTTATCCCCCAAACCTACTCTGAAAATTTCAACTGTCTAGCTCATTCCGTTCGAGAGTTATCGTGCCTACGGCCGGACAGAATGAATTTCGACCACGAATTCTTGATCAGTGAGTCGAACCAAATCGTTTAAGACCATTTTCATCGAAAAATTCGAAAATTACAGACATTTGGGCAAATTGATAAGCACTCAGTTCCGAGGAACTAGAGCGCCAAAAACAATCTCAAGCCGAATTTAATTGAATAACATTAGAAATTGAATGACAGCACCGGCACTGTTATCATCATGCAAACACATTCCAGACATCCTGTAACTACCTAGATGTTTAAATCTACGCCCGCTTTTCTCTTTTGTACAACTCATCTATTTTCTCAGAATTCGCGTGCCACAGTCCAGTACGTCCGAACTGTCGTAATTTCTGAGATAAGTTATCTCAGCCGTTCGATGGTGTTTTGTTGGTCGACTGAGCACAAAACACACCTTAAAACAGAGAGCTGAAGAGAGACCATGCACGCATATATCGGGATTTGTTTGTGGACGTCGATTTGTTTATTTCATAGATTCATATACGAATGAGTGCCCAGGCATATTCTGATAGATTCAATGATTTAAGCCTGTATTAACTGACTGAAAAAGAAACTGCAACAACCAGAAGGAGCTGTTTATATTTTAATATTTTTTGGTAAAACATATAGATAGTATAGCAAGAAGTTAATGATTGAAATTTGAAGAATAAAACGAAGGGTTTACAATTTTTTTTGATAAATTTGTTAATAATGTGTTTGTCCACCGCGATTATCCTTACACTCACCAACACGTCTTGGCATTGATGCAATAAGATGGTCTATTTCTTCTTGAGGGATACTATCCCAAGCTACCTGTAGTTCATGTATCAGAGTCGCCAAAGTCCGTGGGGGCTGGGGTAAATTTCCAAGCCTTCTACCCATAAGTTCCCAAACATGCTCTAGGGGCGAAAGATCAGGGGATCTGGGTGGCCATGGTTAAAGATTCACATGGGTTTCTTCAAAAAAGTATAAACTAACTCTGGCAATATGAGGTCGAGCATTATCTTGCTGAAATATTGGATTCTCGAGCCGGTTAAGGTAAGGGAGAACATATGGCTCCACTATTTTTTCAAGGAAACGCAGCGCTGTCATGTTACCTCGAATAAAGACTAAAGGTCACCTACTTGCATGTGCAATAGCACCCCATACCATAACGCCTACTGTCTGGTGTACATGACGCTAAATATCATACTGAGGTTCACGCCTTTCTCCCCGACGTCGTCTAACCCTTCTTCGGCCATCATGTGCACCCAAGGAGAATCGAGTTTCAACAGAAAAGATGACCTGATGCCATTCCATATTCCAATGTTGTCGTTCTCTGAACCACTGTAATCGTTGCCAGCGATGCTCAACCGTCACAGGTAACATAAGATGGGGTCGATAATGCTGCAGTCCAAAACACCTTATCCGGTGGTAAACCGCTCGGCCAATTACAGGTTGGCCTTGTTCTCCTAAGCAATCATCAGCCAAAGATCGAATTGTCGCAAATCGGTCTCTAATGACCATAAGTCTTAGACGTCGATCTTGAAATCCATTTGTGCCCCTTCGACGTCCGGTGCCTACTCTTCTTCGATTTTATCGACATTATCAAACCATGCTTGACAATATCTCATAACAGTAGTTGGATTTCTGTTCATACGGTTAGCGATTTCTCGAAATGACAACCCCGCCTCCCGTAGACCAATAAACGAACCTCTTTCAAATTCACTTAGCTGGTGATAAATTCCGCGTACACGTGCCCTAGGCATTTTAACAACAACTAAACATCGACTTTGGATCTCCTCGAACAGCTGGTTTGCTGTAAAATGTAAAAAAATTGTAAAAAACGACTACAATATGTAAGTTACAAAAATGTTTACATGAAAGAACCAGCACGTTTTTTTCTCCAAACTTTGATCACTTTGATCAACCGGCAGGCTGGACAGTCCGGCTGGACAGAATCAATATTGACCTCGAATTCTTCATCAGTGAGTCGAAACTAATCTTTTAAGACGATTCTCAGCCAAGTATTCGAAAATTACAGACATTTGGACGAATTGATAGGCACTCTGTTCATAGAACAGCTCGCCGAAATCTGGGCATTCTGTGTTTTCGTGAACAATACTCAAAAATTGAATTAACAGCATTGCTTTATACAGGGTGTTCCACTTCTTAACCAAGAAATTTTAACAACGTATTCTACGTCAACCATAAGCCCTAGTTTGTCATATAAAAATATGTCGGGAAATGCTTCCTCTTTGAGATACAGGGTGTTAAAATTATTAAAAAAAATGTTTTTTTTTTCTTTTACTTCGAAGACCTCCTTAAAATTCATAATTGAGTGTGGCTATTAACGCTTATTTTTTTGTAATTATACGTTTCGTTCACAAAGATAGTCTTATTATTATTATATACCATATCAAATTTTTGCGATTTCCTCATGCATGAGAATGCGTTTAATTTTCTTACTCGGAAACGGTGCCTCGGATATCAAGAACGCTAGAGAATGAGTTTGCTCCATATTAAATAAGGATTTCAAGAGTCATTTTTAATGTTGGAAAAGCCAGTGGTGTATCATTTTTTTGTCTGAAAATATTCAGTCTCGAAGCAATGCGGACGCCACTGGTAGGATAAACAAAAAAATATTACATTCAAAAAGTGCTCCTTGGTCCTTAAAACCTATGTCTCAAATTTATTAGAAATATTTCATAAAGTGTAAAAGTTATTACTAAAAAACCTTTTTTTATTTTTAATTTTAACATCCTGTATCTCGGAGAAGAAGCATTTATCAACATATGTTTGTGTTGCAAACTATGGCTTATTTTTGACGTAGAATACGTGGTTAAAATTTCTTGCTTACGATCTGGATCACTCTGTATAGAAAAATGAAATCCAAAAATGAAGATGTGCATAAGTCTACAGTAAATTGAAGAATACTAATAAAAAAAAATTGTAGAGAAAAATTGAACCATAACCAGTTTTCTCTACAGTTCTATTTTCTTAGATGAATAGTATTCCCAGAATAACGTGACACAAAAACAAATCAACCTCTCATATTTCAAATTTAACTGAATTCACCCTTGCTCTCATAAATCCTTGTAGTTTCAATATTTTTGAAGGCACGATTCATCTTTTAACCAGAGTGAAAACAAGTCAATCAGGTACAAAATACCGACCGAATTCAAGTGCGATTGGGAACTGAGACGAAATTATACTATTAGCAATTCTAACTCCAATAATTGATATAATTATATGATTTATTCCCATCATAAGTAGCTGTGCAACCGTTAATAGTAGTGGCAAAAAGCCGATCGGTTTTGTTGGATATAGTGCCGAACCTTTGCTTTCGATAATTGTCTCGTCTCGTTTCATATCACTTAATAAGGCTCATTTTGGACCACCTGGAGGGAATTAATTTGTTTATCTTTCTCAACTCTCAATGTGATATCCTTGTTATTCCAGTCGATTTGGTATATGGAAGAGAGTAAAAGTGGAGATATTTTAATTCGAAAAACTATTTTTTGAAGAGATTGAAATGATTGCTCAACTCCACATAGGAATCCGCAGAGTTTTGTCTATAGGTGGATAATTGTGCGTTGGCATTTTACGACTAATTACCAAGTGAAAATCGGATGGGATTTGTATTTTTTGAGTTATGGAATAACAACAAAATTTCTGATAGGCATTACTCCAAAACCGTTTGGCGGATTATGTCTATTAATGAATTTAACTGTCGCATTGGGATGTGCAACCCACCCTGGAAATTGTAAGTAGCTATATCTTCCCGTTCAAAAGTTTCCGTGATAGAGGTCACCCATCTAGATACTGAGCAAGCCCAAGGCTGCGCGGTTTTCAATATTTTTTCGATAACTCCAACAATATATATCCAATCTTACTCGAATTCGTATTTTTGTTGTGGAATTAGGTTTTGAAGGCTCTCGCAATATCAGACGGAGAGTTTCTAAGATACTGAATTATTATTATTATTTATTTCCAAATATTCCTATACATGAAATTCATATAAGGACCTATAGGAGGCATAAATGCCCGTACATAGGTTGGTCCTATAATCTAAAAACAAAAACAACCAATATAAAAAAGAAAACATAACTAACAATATACAGGCACACCTGCCCAGATTCAAAACATAATACAATTCCATAATTAAACAAACACTAGGAAACCGTATGCAAAAATGGTGGTTCAAACATTCTTATAACCAAAATTACAACTTAAATCTAACAATAATGGTATAATACACGCAACCGAAATTAACCCATAAATTCATAACTTAGTCAATACTCACATTTTTAATAAACATTCTCAAATTTCTGACAAGAACTTTTTTACTTACACTTAAAGTCCTTAGATTCACTGGCAATTCGTTAAAATACTGATATGCATAATATTTGTAGCTTCTTTGACCGATTTTTAATAATTTTTTTGGTAGGGTTATATTTCTGAATCTAGTCTTCTTTGAATTATTTAAATAACAATTTTTTAGTTCATCATACATGAAGACAATGGCCTTCAGTGTAAAAAAGTTTCGTAAATTAAGTGGTCTACTAGGATCATTATCATTAACTCCAATGACTTGTAGTATTTTATTTTGTAGTCTATTTAACGGTTTGAATGAAACATCATAGAGACCACCCCATCCAACTATACCATACACAGCCATACTATTGAAAAGCCCATAATAAACCTGTAAAAGTTGATTTTTTGACAATATCTTCCTCAATCTGTAAAACACATAAACCAGATATTTAGTTTTCCTGATTATGCCCTCCACATGTGACTTCCACTTCATATTAGTGTCAAAGTTTATTCCGAGATACCTAGCAGTTGAAGTACGAACAATATCCACCCCATTAATTTGTGTTTGGAAGACAACAGGAACTGAGTCACTGTAGTTTCCAAAAGTAAGAATAGTGCATTTGCCGATATTAAGAATAAGCTATGATGTAACCATGCATAAATAGAATTCAACTTTTCCGACAACTGAATTGCAAGATCATCCCAGCTTGAACCACTCATTGGAACAGCAGTATCATCTGCATAAGCAATCAATCCACCATGAAACACCAAAAGATCATTAATATACAAAATGAATAGCAGAGGCCCCAGAATGGAACCTTGCGGAACTCCAACATTAATAGAAACTGGTTGACTTATAACTCCATTTACCTTAACAACTTGCACTCTATCTTTGAGATAACTTTCAATTAGCACTAAACACTTGCCTCTTATTCCCATATTATACAGTTTTGATAATAGAATTTTATGATGTACAGTATCAAAAGCCTTAGAATAATCTAAAAAAGCCACCGCTGTTGGTTTACTACAATTAAGATTTTCATAGAGAAAACTGCTTAGTAGTGCTATTGCATCATCTGTGCCTTTATTTTTCATAAAACCAAATTGCCTTGTACCAATTTATTGGTATTTTTTGACAAATTTGAACAATCTAAAATGTACCACTTTTTCAAAAACCTTAGCAAAGTTAGAGATTAGTGCAATGGGACGATAATTATTGACAAGTTTCCTAGATCCATTCTTGTACACTGGACAGATCTCAGCAACACCAAAGTTTTTAATAATTTTTTTTTAATTTTCTTGTTATACAATCCTAACGAAATTTCGCATACGTTTTTGTGGTGGCATTCTACAATTAGTTACTAAGTAACAATCTGTTCTGAATTGTATTGTTTGAAAACAAAATATTAACTACTAAACCGTTTGTCCGTTTATGCGCATTAACGAACTGAACTATCGCATTCAGATAAACAACCTACACTGAAAATTTCAAGTTGCTATCTCCTTCCCTCCGAAAGTTATCGTGGCAAAGGACGGCCGGCCAGACTGATTCAATTGCATCTACGGCAGGCTCTGAACAAGCCGTATTGATAAGCTCAGTGAGAGCTTAAACGAAACGCTAACAAACCAAGAGGTTGTGGGTCCTCACATCACAGCATGCATCGAAACCCACATAAATTTATACAGGGTGTCCCAACGAAAATTTTCCCTATTATGATACCAATACAAAAGGAACGAACGATACAAATTTGTCAGCGTTTTCAAGAAGATAATTTTGATAATGTCTTTATATCTGATGAAAGTTGTATCCAACTTGGTGGAAATTACTTAAACATCCTCAAAACAACCAGTTGCCATTCAAATCTCCAAATTTAACCAGCAAAATAATGGTTTGGGGTGCAATATCTCAGCGTGGTGCTACTCCTCTCTGTATAGTTGATGGTACCATTAATAGTGAAAAGTATTGTGGCATTCTAAACGAATTTCTCCTTGAAACGGCGCATGCTTTATATTAGTGACCGACCGAAACTGGTTTTTCAGCCGAAACCGAAACCGAAACCGAACTTTCGGCCAGGGTCTCAGTTTCAGCCGAAACTGAAACCGAAACCGAAACTTCATATTTCATACTGAAATCTACTGTATTTTTTACAATTTCATTTGCATATACATAAAAACAGTTGAGGAGTGGTGAAGAAAATAAAAAGTCAATTTTTTTGAGATCTTTATTTATTATTTTGGTATTACCAAGTTATCAAAATAATCAGTCGAAGTATACAGGGTGATTCCAAATTAGACGTGATCCTTGGAGGAGGTGTTAGTATGGATCATTTGCTGTGGTTTGAGCCACTTTTATTGATGACCGAAAACCAACAGTTTCCGTGATATTTGAGTTATGGTTCTGTTGAAAAAGAATTAGTATGATTTGAAAGGAGATGTAAGAAGCAGATAGAGAAAATAACAAATTCAATATTTTTTGTTGCAACTAAGCTCGAAATTTCATTAGAAAATGTATTCATAAATTATGTTCCACCATTCCATAAGCAAGCAAGTGCCGTCTTCCTGATGTCTTCAGTTGTTATTTTCCGCCTGAAATTTACTCACGGTGTCTTTTGATACACATCCACTATTTTATATACCGGACATTCAAGAGGCTGCTTATAAAAAATCTGCTGAAACGAAACTAGTTAAGCAATCTAACGAAATCTTTCAGATAATGAAGAAGGAAGTAGACAAGTTTTTAAAATAATTTTGGCATACTAAATTGTGAAATTCGACAGTTGCAGACAAATACTAGAAATTCATTTTGTCATATACCACATTTCAAATCATACTAATTCTTTTTCAACCTATTATACAGCATTGTTTTGCTTTTTTCGTACATATAATATCCTTTTCTTATAAAAATAAACCAAAATTATCATCAAATCTGCTCAACGTAGAAAAAATTGACGAAATATGAACTAAGTTCAGAAATCTTTTAAAAATCACCTGAACTCCAAAAACTGTTGATTTTCGGTTATTATTAAACATGGATTAAACAACAGCTAATGAGTCATACTAACTCCTCCTCCCAGTTTCACATCTTATTTGGAATCACACTATGTAATCTAATCAATAATCATTAGTGAATTCTCATGATTTCTCAGCCTTAACAGAGATAGATTACAATAACTTGTACGACAATTATGTATACCTACTTATAACTCCTGGCCAAACGACCAGGATAATTCACGAACAGTCAAGTTTCGGCCCGGCCCAAAGTTTCGGCCATTTTGGGCCGAAACTGAAACTAGGGCCGAAACTGGCTGAAACCGAAACCGAAACGGAACTTTCGATCGGTCACTACTTTATATCCAGAGGGGTGGCGTTGTCAGCAGGATATTGCAAGATGCCATACTTCGGTCTATACTCAAGCTTGGATGCAAGAACACCAAGGGACAACCACGCCATGGCCAGAAGCTTCAACAGATGTTCAATGAAGATTGAAGTTGACGAGCAACCCCACGAATTAAAGATGATTTAATTCAGTCAGTTTCACAGTCCTGGACTACCCTCACCGAAAAATCTGGAGGTGATCTAGTTTAGGTTGTACCTCGCCATTAACTCATGTGTTTACACTTTAGTGGAGGATGTATAAGTAAATAAGATGAATAATTTGTTCTAATTTTCTAATTCAAATATTAAAAATTAATTAGTTATTAGTTACTAGTGTATTGTTGATATTCAATCCACAGTGAATTCAAACTAAAATATGTCAGTATATTATAATTTTTTTTGCGCGTATGTTCTGGGGAACATCGCGTCATTTTGCGCAAATGTCTATAATTTTCGAATTTTTGACCGAAAATGGTCTAAAACGATTGGGTTTTACTCCCCGAAGAAGAATTCGAGCTCAAATTTGATTCTCTCCGGGCCGCCGTCCGGCCGTTGCCATGTTAACTTGAGAACAGAAAGAGCTAGCGACTTGAAATTTTGAGGGTAGGTGACGCACCCCAATATGATGGACAAGTTCGTTAATGGGCATAATCGGCCCAATGTTTTCCAAGTAATAATTTTGTTTTCAACTAATACGATTTCGATCGAATTAAAACTTGGTTAATAGTTGTAGAACATGAACCAAAGCACTTTTGTGGAATTTTGTGACTTGTGAATTTTGTGTTCACTGGAAAATTTTTAAAAAATTTTTAGGACATATTCTTTATGTAACGATAACCTGAGAATAAAAAGAGATGGTGACTTGAAATTTTCAGGTAAGATTTTGCATGTAAAAGTGACCTTGAAATTTTTTTATTGGCATAATCGGCCAAACGATTTTGGTGTTATACCCATCTGAAATTTGGTTGTTAATTGCGCAATAACTCGAATAATACAAAACCGATTGAATTCAAACAAGGCTAATAGTTGTAGAAGGCTAACGCAAAATATTTGGCGAAATTTCGTGAGGATCGTATCGATAGAATTTTTTTAAAAACTCATTGAAAATTATAGATATAAATTTTATACATCAGTAACTATTCGTCCGACATCGCTGAAATTTTGCGAGATCCTTTATAACCTAACTCTAGTGCAAAGTTCCAAGTTTGAACACGATTGCATATATATTGTAGGAGATTCGAGCAGCCTTGTGTGAGTTCAGTAGATGGATGGTTGACCATTGCCTCGATAACTTTCGGACGATAGGAGATAGGGACTTGCAATTTTCAGGGTATGTTTCGTATCCGAATGGGACAGTTTAGTTCGTTTACAGGCATAACTGGCCCAACGGTTCCGGAGTTATACCCACCTGGAATATTATTTCCTCAATAACTCAAAAAATATAGACTTGATGGAATTGAAGCTTGGTAACTAGTTGTAGAATATCGATATAAACACGTGTTTAAAATTTTGTAAGAACCGTACCCCAAGAAAATTTCAAAAAAATTACGAGAAAAAAATTGGTTCAAGCAATGACTTGAAGTCAGGAGCTTTTGCGCGTATGTCTATTTTCCATTATCCTGTAATGGACACTCTTAATCGAATTTACCATGGTAAATTCTATTTTCCGTTCTCCTGTATTGGACACTCTTAATGGAATTTACCATGGTAAATCTTAATCGAATTTACCATGTTAAATTCGATTAAGAGTGTCCAATACAGGAGAACAGACAATATAATTCACCATGGTAAATTCGATTAAGAGTATCCATTACAGGAAAATAGACAAAAGAAAATACGCGCAAAAGCCCCTGACTTCACGTCAGTGCTTGTTTGAAATGGCGATGGTGAAAACGTGGAAAAACCGGATGATATTTATGGAGAATAGAGAAATCAATGAACCTTGTGTGGAATCTTCTCAGTTTTAAAAATAGATATTCGGTTATATTATGATAATAATGCTATTAACCATAAAATTGCAGAGAAGATGCATGCATCCACGCGAATATTTCAAGCCAACCCAAATCTGAATTTTATAGTCTTAAACTTTTTTTCCCAGTACGATTGATCCTCTCATAAAACCAAAATTTGTCTCCTCTCGAGGACTGATCGACGAAGCAGAGCAAACAAGCAATGAAATAAAATTCATGTTCCACGATAAATATCAATCCGCTGTTTTATGGAGTGTTAAACATAAAATTTCTACCAGGGTTACCTTTTTTCGAAAGCCGAAATGCACGCCTCGTAAATATAAGAATAAAATTAAATACTCTAATGTGAAATCAAGAAACGATCTCCTTATCGCGCAATAAAATCTTTCATTATTGGGGGAAAAAAAATCGCTAGAAGTTCGTTAATTTCTTGACTCGGAATATCGTAAAATTGCGATTTAATTGATCTGGGTCGAACGACGGGTTCGTTAAATGTTACAACATGAAGAACTCGGCGATCATTTTTCCGTGTCAGGTATCCATAATAAATAAATAATTTCTGGCATAGCAACAAGCAAGCTTCCTTAAACACGGTTAATTTGTTACTTTTGATTGATTTCGCAATGTAATGTTGATTGGAATTAATGATGAATTATTTATCTTAATATGCAGTCTTGGAATAAATTCGGTAAATCAAAGACAGTTTTTGGCATTCCTGTTCCTTGGAACAGAGGGCTTATCACTCTCCGGTCCAGCCGGCCGTATAGACACGATAACTCTCGAACGGAATGAGCTAGATAGTTAAAATTTTCAGAGTAGGTTTGGGATATAAATATCTCTTATGATTTTGTTTGAACCGGTAGTTGTGTTACAATCGGCTTATATTTTTTCAAATTTATTTTTTGAGATGAATGATTCATTTCAGTACAATAGGAACTACATTGTTGTATACCACAATTTTTTTCGTCTGACATATATTTCGGAAAGGATGTATCCATCTTCAAAGACGAAGCGTTACTTAGGAATGCTATCAGTTTCTACACTCAAATTTGGGATCAAATTATACCCTTAGTCATACACTGATTAATGAGTATAATGAGTTGTTAATTGGGGTTAAATCATTATTGAGTAAAATATCTTTTCTCTTATACATTACGATCCCGTCAAGTGTTCCTAAGTACGATTCATTGGAATTTTTCAATATTTTGATGGGGTTTTCTGAAATTGCATGTGCGTCAAAGTTTCTATACAGTGTGGAAAATCAAAATGAAATAAATTCATTATCTTGGTTACTGTACGTGTAGAGATCTATAAAATCCTGAAATACATCAACTTTAAATTTTAAATTGTCATTCTTCTTCGTAAACATGCGGAACCTTCCTTCAACCCCCTTGGAAAGGCAGGTACAACTCGCAAGGAACTATGTGCTTGTTAAACATCGTTTAAAAGGTCTCATCTGTTCTATTCAGTAAAACAATCTCTTTCATGTTAATTGCAAAAATCTAATTAGAAAAAAATAAAATCATATGATTAGCGAAATTTGGTTTAATATCCAAAACTAAAATGTAATACAAAATGTGGCAAACAAATTATGAATATTAAGTGTTCACCGCAAACGTCTTGACAACATCCTAACCTCAAGTTAAAGTTTCTTCCAACATTATTCAACAACTCAGTAGTGATCGGCCTAATTGCAAGCGTTATACGATTTATAGGTCATTTGAATCAAGGGGTTTTATTTTTGTACAAAATACTCTTCACATATTCCCATAATGAGAAATGTAATGGGTTAAGGTCAGCAGATCGCGCTGGCCATTCGTTCATTCTGTACAAGAAGCTAACAAATAATATCAAACAAATTGTGAATGATGATCTTTTCGGAATAATGATTATTCACATTCCGCCGTATTCACAAAGCATTGTTAAGTGTACTAATCTCCGTTAAGTCCTAACTGAGGTCTTCAGTTAAGGATAAATCTGAATCGCAACCTCAATTAAAGTATTTAACGGTGGTGAAACAGGCTTGTTTCACGTTAATTTTCACGTTAACTGAGGTTGCGATTCTTATTTATGCTTAACTGAGGACCTCAGTTAGGACTTAACGGAGATTGAAGGCTTTGTGAATACGGCGGATTATCTTTGATGATTTATTCAGTTAATATTGAACTGATGTAATAAGAAAGTCGAAATACACCTTAATACCAACCTTCTTTCACCATCAAAATCAGGATCATTATTATGACCAATTTATGTATATAATAAGCGATTTAATAATATCTTTCAGTGTAAGTAACATCCATATCCACGATGATCTTTGGTAATTAGGTAATGGATGTAAAATATAATGACGCTCACTAAATACCGGTTGATCAGTGTCATCAAGACGAGGAACAAGCGTGAAACTAAAATAATTAAAAATTGTCCTGTCGACAAAAAACCTACAACGATTTCATTCTGGCTGCCTAACCGTGGCAAGTGAGTAATAATATGAAAAATATTAACTTTGTTAACTCTTCGAAATGTGACACAGGAGCTGGAGACAGTAGTAAAGATATCGTTTTCATTGGCTGACCAAATTTTGTCCATTTCTTTCATGAAATCGAGAGATGGTGATGTTATGATTACCACAGTTCCAAGAACGACAATCATGTATATGAGATATACAAAAGCCATTACTTTTTTGGTCAGTCTACTGCCTATATGAGGATGTTCATTGGAGTATACATTTCGTTGATAAAATCTCATTTTTTCAAGAAAATGGTATGTGTTGTTAATAAGTTGAATTATTATCTGAAATGAGAATTGAAATAATGAATATTATGTAGCTATAATGATAGTCAGGGATATACAGCATGATTCTGGAGGAGACCATCAAATTTTAGGACAAGTTTACACTAGTCAAGACAGTTTCGAAAATATGTTTGGTTTATGGTTGGGGGTCTTCATTGGGAGTTTTCAGGGTGATTGCTCCGATTCGACCGATTTTTCTTTTATTAATAACTTTACTTTAGTATGGCTTATTCAATTTTGATGGATTTTTCAGTGTAGTTTTGTGTGTACATTGTTTTCAATATACAGGGTGGGAATTGTGATAATTTCATATTAAGTGTGCGGGTTGAAAAAATTTTCGTTTTCATAAATTCGCTACCTGTTTCCAATTCTACCATAACCTATCACTACTCAGGTTTTTTAATTTTATTGGCAGACCTCCAGTTCTCCTCGAAAAAAATCCTATAAAAGAACCATATCGAAATTTCGCTCCAAAGCAGTGGGAATATTCTGAACTGGACAGTAAAGACCATCAACATACCACAATTATTTACTAAATATGCAGGTATGATTTTGTTTATGATTTCTGTAAGGAAATGGAATTAATCCAAAATTCAATATCAAAAGGGGAAAAGCCCTGTGGCAGGAGCTTTTGCGCTCTTGTTCAATTTTTGACAAACCATATCTCCGAAAGTATTGGTTTCTTCAGAGTTGGGAATTATATCAATGGATTCTTATAATATAGCTGTACCATAAAAGAAATTGAATTCAAATAGCAGTTTATTTAACCAGATTAAATGAGCATTCTGTAAAGATTTAACCTCGTGGAAAGGGTTGTTGCAACGTACACTCGGTGCATAGTTTTCACAACTCGAAATACCTAAGGAAATATCATCGAAATGTCTAGAGCAGGGCTGGAGATAATCATAGCAGATTGTCCATTTATTCCTGATATTTGAATAGGTATAGGTTGAAGAACAAGTTAGTTTAATAGTTCAAAATATATTAAAAAAATACAATCCTCTTTTCATAATTTGATAGTTCACACCACTAACACATTCATTCTGTATTTTGAACCTGAACTCAAGAACGAATATTTGATACACAAATGTAGATCAATATTTAAGCATTATTTTGCAATCAAAATTATGAAAATACTTTACATAGGCTTTATACAGCCTTGTATATATTCACAAATTCAAGATGCAGAACCTTGTTTTCCAACACAAAGTACGAATTATATAAGCAAATAAGATGAGATAGATGAACAATGAACACAGAAAGAACACCGACAGATAGAATTTGCATTCTGTGAAAACAGAAGTACGATGTATTATTAAAATTTTGAAAAATTTTCTCTCCGAAAGTATTAGCTTGTTAGAGTTGAAATTGAGATCAGTGGATTCTTGCGATGGCACTGTATTTTGAAAAGAATTTAATTTGAAATTCGTAATGTAAAAATTTTTTTTTTTCGTTACTCTGAAACCATTGGGCTGATTCAGCCCAATGACGAACTCAACCGAGATATTTATCTCCCAAACCTACCATAGAAATTTCTCATTCCGTTTTATAGTTATCGTGCCTACGGCTGGAGGGACCGACAGGCCGTATTTTTTCGCCACTTTACGGCAACCCAATATATACAAAATTTCACGTGCATAAGGTCATGATTCTAAAATTTGGTTCAAAGTTTCAGATAGATCGAGTGATCGGTTCCGGAAATATTCATAAAAAATGTTTCGACTCTAAACGGCCTTAACTCCGAAACCGCTTGGTGGATTTCGCCCGTTAACGAACTCGTCCGAGAAATTTACGCCTCAAACTTATCCTGCAATCCTCTAACTCTTTTCTTTAGAGAGTTATCGTGCCTACGGCCGGACATTATTAATTTCGACCACGGATTCCTGATCGGCGAGTCGAACCAAATCGCGTAAGACTATTAACATAAAAAAATTCGAAAATTACAGACATTTGGTCAAATTCATAAGCACTCTGTTCCGAGGAACAAGAGCGCCAAAAATGATTTCCCAACGACGTCAACCAAATAAAGGTAATTTTGGAAAAGTGTTTCATTATTCTAAATAACATGGGAAATATCCTATAGTAAGACGGATCAAATACAGAAATTTCTAATCAAATCGTTGGACAGATAGATGGAGGAGGAACAGTCTACTCGTCAAATTAGTATCGAATTAGGAACTTTACAAAGCAAAGTGTGCATTCCACTACCAGAGGGTTCAAGAACTGTTACCATAAAATTTACCACAAAGATTACAATTTTATCGATATGGTTTCAACCGGTTCGCATCATTCTCAAGATTTGGCTGCGTTAGACATTTTTTATGGAGTTATATCAAAAGAAAAGTTTACCCCCTCGGCCAAACAACATCCAGGAGTTGAAATAGGGGATTCGAGACGACATAAGAGCAATACAGCCTGAAACTTACCAAAGAGTATGTTCCTAGTTTCAATCTTGAGTAGTGACACTTATCAAGAAGTGGATATCAGTCAATTTGAACAATTACTTTGATGATTTTTTTGAGTTATGAAACCCTCCAGTATCGTTTTTTCAATAAAATATGTTTACTTGGCAATGACTAATCCCAAAAATTCCACATGTTTGTCAAATTTAAAAAATTAATATTTCGACAATTATTGACCCAAATGGAGTGCATTACTGAATTCAGAATTTTATGATATATCCATGGCAAGAAGGAAAATAGAGGCTTGCAATTTGAAATAATGGGTCCGCCAAGTGAGGTTTTTTTTTTCAACTCGTGCTTATTTCGTGAATGGTAACACTTAGCTCATGTCTGATTTGACAGATAATTAGTTTTATCCTTCCGCTGAACGAATATGGTTATGTATACGCTTGAACAACGCTGGGAAATATTGCGACATTACTTTGAAAATCATGGTAATGTTGCAGAATGTGTACGAAAATTGCGTACGGATTTTGGGAAAGAGAAGCACCGTCAGCTGCGTATGTTCGTTATCTTGTGAAAAAACTGAAAAAAACTGGCATCCTCATCGATAAACCAAAGCGTGAAAAGCCAAAAACAGTGCGTACACCCGAGAATATTGCTGCTGTGGCAGAAAGTTTGCGTGAAACGCCATCAACATAAATTCACCGTCGTTCTCAAGAATTGAATGTTTCGGAGACATCATTGAGACGAATTTTGCATACAGACCTTGGTATGAGGCCATACAAGGTCAAATTGGTTCAGGAGTTGCCCTGTTTTTGAAGATCGCATTATCAACCGCAGAGCTGATGTCGTTTGGCCACCTCGGAGCTGTGATTTGACACCGTTGGACTATTATTTGTGGGGTGCCGCCAAAATAAGTGTTACGCCAACAAGCCAGAGACAATTGACGCTTCAAAGTACAATATTCGTGAAGCCATTGGTGAAATACAGCTGCACACAATCGATAATGTGCTTAAAAATGGGACCGATCGTGTAGGCTACTGCATGGCCAGCCGAGGTAGCCATTCGAATGAATTTATTTTCCATTATTAACCGGAAGGATTTTACTTTCATATAAAAAAAGATATTTGAGAAAATATTCAGTAGCTTTTTTTTATTGCATTTTCAAAAAAAAAAGTTATTTGGCGGACCCGTTAGATAGCCATGACGTTACTTCTTGGTAACTGTAAACAGTAGAATAGTAGGAATAACAGAAAAATTAATTTAACCTATAATTCCATTTTTCGCTATCCCTGAAGGGGTAGAAAATAAATACATGTTAGTTGTTTATTTCCAGTAAAGTCTCTTTCAAAAAGAGGAAGTTTCCAATCCCAAAAACAACGAGGAATTGAACGAGCTGCAGATATAAAGGCAACTCAGTTTTTCCGTCACCTTGTTTTACCAATTTCCATCATTACTACTTGTCAGTTATGAATACACTAGAAATGTCACAACCATGAAACTAATTTCATCCATTTTCTCACGGTCTCCATTACCCATTACTTCATTATAAACGTACAATGTGAAATATTCATAATTTAATGATTCCCATACGCGATTCACAAGGATAAACCCATAATCAAATCTCAATAAAGTTTCTTAGGACGACAAAAAACGTTTCCCAAACATGGCTGCTCAATCCCAAGACGTCCAAACAGCATTAGTCCCAGTGTCACTCTATCAAACGGTATCAATTATAACGCACAATAAAAACATCATTAGGTGTCAGAGCGGCGTTCACATGCTCATTAGCCACCAAGTTATCCTCATAACGAACACTTCCATTCGCTAACAATGAACATTATAATCTTAATAAATAGTGAACTTTCTATTTTCCGAGTCAGCTCCTATCGTGATCACTATTGGTCTATGTTGAGTTAAGCCGCTCTTGAGTGTGCGGTGGGGAGTATTCATAGGTGCCTGCATTCGCTAAATGTTACACGTGTGTGGGAGGCATCAATCTGTCGGTGAAGATGGTAGGGAAGAGAGTGACGATGAGACGTGTGATGGTTCAATTATCAGGGATTTTGTCCTTCGTTCTATGGATTCTATTGGTTTGGTGCTTGGGGGGATATGTGTGTAGGAATTTAACATTTGTTTGTTCCATCCTTTCAAGTGGAAATGGGTTTGACACCTTCAGGGAACCAATTTATGGAGTTTGATTGTTTTTGCACTTCTGCTCACATAGAAACTAAATGAATATTTGATAATTACGAAATACTGAGCTTCAGAATATGAACATAATATAGAAGGACAAATATATTAATTATCTTAGTTACTGAACATATTTGTGGGAAATTCTGAAATAGGTCGAATTTAAATTTTAAATTGTCAATTTTCTTCGTAAAAATGCGAACGCTACCTTCAATCCCCTTCGAAAGGCAGGTGCAACTCCGAATTTTACAAATAGGAAGTACGGCTTTTGATACAATTGCAAAACTCAAAATAAAAAAGAATTAAATCATGTGATTACCTAAATTCACTATATTGCCTTGAATATTCCCAAATTTTATTAAAATAATACTAAACTCATTTGCCTTCTAGTTGTGATAGAAAAAATAATGAAAAATTGGTTCAAGCACTGACGTGAAGTCAGGAGCTTTTGCGCGTATGTTCTATTGTCCATTCTCCTGTATTGGACACTTTTAATCGAATTTACCATGGTGAATTATATTGTCTGTTCTCCTGTATTAGACACTCTTAATCGAATTTACCATGGTGAATTCGATTAAGGCTGTCCAATACAGGAGAATAGATAATAGAATTCACATGGTAAATTCGATTAAAAGTGTCCAATACAGGAGAATGGACAATAGAACATACGCGCAAAAGCTCCTGACTTCACGTCAGTGCTTGAACCAATTTTTTTTCGTGAAGTCAGGATAGAAAGCAATCATGAAAAAATTAACACTTTATTGTCTACCGTCAATTCTTCTTTAGGAGAAGAATATACATAATTATTGTTGAAAAATATTACTGGAATTAATGTCATATTTAAATAATCAAAGTAAAGAAAATTATAAATTTAGTTATTAATATATTGAATGAAATTCAATTGAATTCCAGTAATATTCAATTACTTATTCTTAACCAATAAATGTTCATCATTGATAGATCTAAATGTGATGAGGTGAAACATAAAGATATATTCTGATTAGTGATAGAAAAACTGGCCTAAAATTCCTCTCTACCAATCACGAGATTTAATATCCACAAATGAGCCTCTCACCTTATAAGATCAGAAGCCTTCAGCCAAATTCAAAAGTCCCCTCTCGCAAATATAATACTCCTCTGAAGGCACATGGATCTCTTGAAGAAGAATCGCCTTCTCTATTTCTCAAGGATACTCACTCTTGTTCATAGAAATTCCTTCAATATTTAGTTGCCTCTTTCAAAACCAGGTCTGACCGCTACAGGACCATAATGTAGGGCTATCATCTCCCATAGATTTGTGATGAAATAACACGATTTTCCCATAACATACGCACAAAAATATGTCATCGTGACATTCATATTTATTATTTGAAGGTTCTCGCAAAAACACGACCATAGACAACATATCATACGACGATTCGCATCCAGCTACCGAACTCACAAAAGGCTGCTCGGTTATCCAACAATATAGATCCGATCGTGTTCAAACTTGCAACTCTGCAGTAGAGTTAGGTTCTGAAGGCTCTTCCAAAATTTCAGCCATGCCGGAGGAATAGTTTATTATATATGGAATTTTTTTCAATTATTTTCAATTATTTTTTTTTTAATTTTCTAGTTACACCATCCTCACGAAATTATGCAAGAATTTTCGCGTTGCCATTCTACAACTAATAACCATGTTTGAATTCAATCGGTTTTGTATTCTTCGAGTTAATGAGTAACAAAAAACAACCAAATTTCAGAAAATTTCAGATGGCTATAACTCTAAAACCGTTTGGACTATTATGCTCATAAACAAACTCAAATGTCGCATTCAGATGCACAACCTAACCTGAAATTTTCAAGCCGCTATCTCTTTCCGTTCTCAGGTTATCGCGACAACAAAAATATTTTTAATAATTTTCTAGCGATACGATTCTCACAAAATTTCACAAACGTGCTTAGGTCTATATTTTTCAACTATTCTCCAAGTTTGAATTCGATCGGATTCATTTTGGTTGAAAACAAAAGTATTACTCGGAAACCATTGGGCCGATTATACCCATTAACGAATTGTCCGTCGTATTGGAATGCGCCACCTACCCTGAAAATTTCAAGTCGCTAGCTCTTTCCGTTCTCAAGTTATCGTGGCAACTGACGGCCGGACGGCACCACATAATTAAATTTCACATTTGGGCAAAACTATAACGCGATGTTCCCCAGAACATACGCGCAAAAATGACCATTATATTATATTTTCCAGATGGTACCATGAAAACTACGTAAAACACTTTCTGTGGCAATGTTAGTTTCTTTAGAGCGTCTTTGCAAATTGTTTTGTGCTGATGATGAGTTGTAGTATACTATACATTGTCTAATTTATGTTTGAATTTCATTAACTTCAATTCGGAATAATGGTTCGATTAAAGAAAATGCACATAATAACAATTTCACAAATCATTGGTTACGGAAATAACACCCAAACACAAAAAGAAGTAAGTCGCTTGTTTCATGGGAAATTTTCAAATAAGCCTCATTATCCCAAGGGATAATAAGGAAAATAGAGAAGCAGTCTACCGGAAAACTCCACTGGATGAGGATCACACGCAATTCCCACAAAAGGATTAGTTTGGGCAAGAAATGTTCGAAACCATATCATAGGCCCCTTTTTCATTGAAGGCAATTTGAATGGCGATAAATATTCAGCACTATTTCAAAATGATGTCCTTACCACTTTGGCAAATTTATATCCCGATCAAGGAAATCTTCAAGTTCCACGGAATACGATATAGTTTCAACAGGATGGAGCACCACAATATTACCACTGCAATGTCTATTTGAAAAATTGGGGGTTGTGCCCGTCTTTCGAAGGGGGTTGAAGGCAGGGTCCACATTTTCACGTAGGTGAATGACAGTTCAAAATTTAAATTTGACGTGTTTCGGTGTGTATGTACAGCAACGAAAATAATTAATTTATTCCGTTTGGCTATTCCACACTTTATATTCAAAGTACTAATTACACTGGTCTACAGTGGTTTTGTTGCCCTAGATATGAAAATGATTTTGGGTCCATTCATGCTCACAATTCATGAAACTATCAATGATATTGTTAGGTTTGCTCTGTTTTTTTTTTAAATCATTATTTTCATTTTACATTACAAAAATCAAAAAACGAGAAATAAATTAACAGATATATTTATAATGTCAGTAGTATTTTGAGAAATTAGGATACATCGAAGTAAATAAAGAGGAAAATGTCGAAAATATATTTTATATTTCCATAAAACGCCTTTTGTGGGCTTTTCTTTTATAATTGTTCGAGGGACAATCTCTTTTCAAAGACCAGCAGTAATCTGCCATCATGTGACAATCCCATCGACCCTGATATCTTTCCTTCATCACTTTCAGATATTGGTGAAACCGCTCTCCCTGTTCCTCACAAAAGTTTCCTAAATTATCCGGAAATTTGTCTAAATGATTGCGGAGATAGTGTAATTTAATACTCATATTTGCTCCTAAAGTCTGAAAGATTGTCAGCATATTTTGCACAACTTCTTCATAATTTGCTGACTTATGGTTACCTAGGAAATTTTCGACAACCAACATCTCATCCAGAACGTTCTCCTTTTTTCCATAACCGTAGAGACTCAACACAGGACTTACAAACTTTATTAGGAACCCATGGCTTACGACCAGTTTCATAATACATTTCAAAGTTCTTTTTTTAAAGTATCCTTCAAAGTGACATTTTGGTTCAAAATAACCAACAAAAGGATGCTTTAAATTTAAAGGGAGTTTAAAACTTATTATGAAACCGGCCGTTACCTAATTTGTTAATTTTTAAACCGAAATATTCAACATAAGTTTCTTTGACAAAATTTGTGATATTTCTTTTTTGTTTTTTTGATATATAAACACCGCAAATATAACAAAATAAATATCTAGAATATTTACACTTTCTTCGTGACGAACTCATATTTTCGAATAAAAGACAAATATATTAGAATGGACATTCAGTTATTGAAACAAAATATTGATCCATGAAAACTTATCCAGACTCACGTGTAGGTACTTCAATATTGTCAAATAACTGAAATCTCAGCTGTTCTGTGGAGCAAGGGGTCTGAGAGTGGGGTTTACGTGATGTTTGTATGCGCGAAAAAGTTGCGCAGAAGCCTAATCATGACTGGAAAATTAAATTTTATTTTTAACAAACCGATAATTGTTCAAAATATAAGATATGCAAAAATCATGAAAATATGAGCACATTTAGAACTTTCATGAATATATTCGTAACTTAGGCACTTGAGAACGTAAAAATTTGCGATCATATCCAGGGCAACAAAAAAAAAATTTTTTTTTGTAGAGCTGTGTTATATGTTCAACTTGCTCATTTTGTTAAAAACACCAACGGAGATACAGAATTGTTGGTACGCCGTTAACCTGCACATAATTCTTCCGAATGTCTGTATTTTTTAGATTTTTCCATATCCAGAGTGGCTACCCATACAGGTACTGAACTTAGACACGGCTGCTGGGCTTCCAGGAAAACAAAATATGTTATTCCAACATTTCCGACAATGTAGTTCCGATGGAGTTCAAATCGAGAACCTTGCTGTAAAATAAGGCTTCAAAGGTTCTGACATTTTTTGTTCTATAACGCAATCCGTTCGAGAGTAATCTTTCCTAGGGGCGGACTTGAATAGTTACAATCGAAAGATGCGTGGAAATGAGCCTATAAAGAAAATATCAGAGGTATGACACCTATAGCAATACATTCTGTCAATCAAGCTGCTATTGAACCTCTGGGTTCCCATGTCGTCGAGTCTAAGCCAATAAGGGAATTCCGAAGGAAACCTAATGAAGTAGGCAAGGACAACATGGTCTCCTTGCTCTGGGTTCCTAGTCACTCGGGAATTAAAGGAATTGAGGAGGCCAGCACCCTGGCCAAGAAAGAAGCACGAATCCCTTTGATTAGCCCAGAACCCTACTGTGGAATAGATAGATACACATACAAAAGTGAATTTCGGATTAAAGAAGAAACTGAAAGAGGTAGGTATACTCTGGAGATCTCTCCAAGAAATGTATCACTCCAAAAAGTTCCTCTAGAACTTTAACACAAACAGATCCAAGAAGTACATGGAACTCAGTAAAAACACATTGCATCTCCTCACTGGTTTCCTCATAAGAAACTGCTGTCTTAGCATATAAGCATATAATTAGATAAGGTCTAGACCAAACTGACGAGTGCAGAATTTGTGGTGAGAACGACTAAACTCCAGATCACCTGATCACGGAATGCCTCGCCATATCAAACCAACGCAACGAATGCTTTGGACAAGAAATCTGCAGCAGTGAAAGTGAAGATGTAGCCTCGTTGAAGCCATCCCAGATACTGGAGGTGATCAGAACTCTGGAACAATATAATATAGGTAATTATAACATATATCTGTTAAGTTCAAGCTATTGTTGGTTTCAAGTGACTATTTTACTCATATCAAAATCCAACCACAGGACAAATACAGCTTGTATTATCGCGAAAACACCAACTGTATTAGAATTAGGATTGGTCTTACAGCTTTGGTGTTTTCAATGACTCAATTAGTCTAATGAAATAACACTCGTGATTGAATGTATCTAATAAGTCTGTCTTTTATTTCTTAACTCAACTAAGTTGCTTAGAGAAAAAAACAGTGAAGTAACTCAGTTTCGTTAAGATATAAGTCGACAGACTTATCACGAAAATTCAATCACTTGTGATATTAATGGTATTTATTTATCGTATGGCAATTCAGACACATCAGTAAGCTTAAAAACTAATTTACACATATAAGTTAATATAACATACTAAAGGTTTTCACAAGCAAATATCAAGTTGGTTAATATAATCTATCGACTCGGCGGTTCCCAGCAGGAATTCTTCTGGTCTGCCGTTGTATGATCTCGTAGGACATTCTTCCGCGAAGTGTTTAATCTTTCGATATTCTCTGCAGTCGCAGTTTGGTGATGGTTGTTTGCCCCATTTGTGTTGTAGATATGCACATCTGCCATTCTGTGTTCTAATTCTGTTAACTTATGTGTTATCCTTTCGTTGTTCGTGAGAGTGTATCTTGGAGTCAGGATATCCTAGGATTGTCTGACTGCCAGAATGTGCGTTACCCAGGGTACATCACAAGGAGGCAAACTAGCTCTGAAAACCAACCTATCTGAACCCTTAGAACATTTTGAGGTTTGATGTATAACTGGTACTGATCCCTACATTACCTACATCGTGTCTGGAGAGATCGTGAGTTCCAGTTGACAGAACCCATTTTAATCACCTGGAAGCATCCTGATCATCTATCAGGAAATTCTCTCCGCAAAATCTGAGTTTTCTTTGAAATAAAAGCAATTTTTTTTATTAAACCTTTAAAAACCAGTTGTACCAGTTATCATCCTATATCCTAGGTAGTATGAGTGTATCGTTGACCTCCCAGTTAGTCGGGCAGACATCTAAAGGGAGGTTCAGCACTACAATCAATTGGTAGCTCATTAAATGTTCGCGGTGCCAAATATAGAAATTACTTCTGGACATAATTATGTCGGAAACTAAAACCATAGTTTGTTAATTTCCTCATCTAATGATTTCCAATACGGGAGGTCCTCACTACCCGTAAATCATCTCCAGAAACTGTCAATTTTTGTCAGCTCGTTCACACCGACTGGTGAAAGTCAATTACGAGAGAAGTCAATTAATAATGAATTAGTTAGGAAGCGGTAGTAGGTTTTTAAAAAGCCCACATACGGTAATTAAGAAAGCCTACTACGTAAATTCGCTCACAATATTCAGTACTAATGAGGAGGCTATCGGCTCCGTTACCATGAAATGTTGAACGATTTATTTTACGGCCGCTCATATTGAATATCGAGCAGAGATGATACGAAATGGGTTTTTTATTGCGGAGAACCGGAACGAAAGTCGGATTGGCGGTGCCAAGATGTTCCTGTTCATTTTTCGAGATGAAACGTTTGGTCAAATTCGGATCTTATGCTGGAAATGCCGGTGATACTTTTACTTTTTTAATTTGCAAACATTCCGAGAAGGTTTTTGCGGAATTCCAATGGAACTAATCAGGATCAGAGTTTTTTTAGGAGATCCTGCATGATTTACGGTGGTTTCCACAAAGATTCGTCTATTCTTCTTTCAATCGATTCCACAGTCATAGGACTTCACACAAGACGAAAGTATGAAAAATCTCGTTCCATTCTCGCGAATAGGTCTCTTGCATGCGTTTTTGGCGCTCTAGTTCCTCGGAACTGAGTGCTTATCAATTTGCCCAAATGTCTGTAATTTTCGAATTTTTGGCTGAAAATGGTCTCAAACGATTTAGTTCGACTCACTGATCAAGAATCCGAGGTTGAAATCGATTCTGTCCGGCCGGCCGTAGGCACGATAACTCTCGAACGAAAGGAGTTAGAGGATTGAAATTTGCAAGGTAAGTTTGGAGCGTAAATATCTCGGTTAAGTTCGTTAATGGGCAAAATCCATCAAGCGGTTTCAGAGTTATGGCCGATTTTAGTAAAAATAATTTTTTATGAATATTTCCGAAACCGATCACTTGATCTATCTGAAATTTAGCATCAAATTGTAGAATCATGACCTTTATCCGCATGTGAAGTTTTGTATTGACCAGGTTACCGCAAACTGTCAAAAAAAATTTCAAAATAAAAAAAAAAAAGTTTATACAAAAACTCTCGAAAGGAATGAGCTAGGAAGTTGAAATTTTCAGAGTAGGTTAGGGAGATGAATATCTGGGTTAAGTTCGTTATCTGGCAAAATAGGCCAGATGGTTTCGGAGTAACGAAAAAAAAATTTTTTTTCAAGCAACAAATTTCAAATTCCATTTCTAGTTAAGATGCAGTTCCACCATCAAAATCCATCGACATGATTTTCAACTCCAACAAGCTAATACTTTCGGAGATATGATTTTTCTAAATTTCAATAATGAATCGTATGTTTTCACAGAATGCTATAATTATTCTATCTAAGCTTTATTATAGAATCTGTGTTCATACTCGAACATTTCATCCTGTTCTATAAGAGAGAGTCAAATTCAGTTCAGCTATTTTAATTTGATTTCTTCCATGGTGCAGTTCTCATTCTCAGATTGCTCATTTAATCATAATAAATAAACTATTATTTGAATTGAATTTCCTTTATGGTGCAGTTCTTTGATAAAAATACATTGATATAATTCCCAACTCTGAGAAACCAATACTTTCGGAGATATAATTTGTCTGTTTGAACTAGAGCGCCAGAAAGCTCCTGTCCACAGGGCTTGAACCCATTTATTTATTATTGAAATCGATTACTATATCCATAAGAATACTGAAAAAATTCAACCGCCGTTGAAAATTTCAATTTTCAACTAGGAAACGACCATTCAAATTTGATAGCACTGTTGCACATAATGCCTGTCCAAACGATCAAAACTTGGCGCATGTCCGTGACATAACCTGTCATTTCTACTGTCACTCTCTTGTGCCCCTTTCACTCTTTATTCCAGTGCAATACAGCTTCCTATAAAGGGCTCGAAGTGATCATTGGCTGTAGCATCAGGCAGATGGTAAATTTTGATTACGTCATCCGTCATAGCAACGATTCAGAAGCGTTTCACCTCGTTTGATATTGCTCTTTAATTTACCGATTTTCAATACCGAAATATTCAAATTTTATAAATTATGAAAGTGTATGAGGGCATACATGATGATCTGGTATTGAAGTAGATTCAGAAAAACATAAACATATGGTATTTCGTGTTACATGCAAGAGACCTATTCTCAAAAAACTGCAAAATTGAATTTGAAATTTGTCATGTAAAAACATTTTTTTTTTTCGTTACTCCATAACCGTCAGGTCAATTGGCTCAATAACAAACACAACCGAGATATTTATTTCCTAAACCTACTCTGAAAATTTCAACCGTCTAGCTCATTCCGTTCGAGAGTTATCGTCTTAACGGAGGCCCGGTCGGACCGGCCGGACGGCTTGACAGAATCGATTTTGACAACGGATTCTTGATCAGTGAGTCAAACCAAATCGTTCAAGAAAATTTTAATCAGTAAAGTCGGAAATTACAGTAATTTGGTCATATTGATGAGCACTCTGTTCTGAAGAACAGGAGCGCCAAAAATTGAATTCAAAATTTGTAATATATATAAAAAAAAATTCTGTTCCTCCGAATTCATCCGGCCCATTGTGACCAATAACGAACTCAACCAAGATATTTATCTCCCATCCCTACTCCGAAAAAGCATCCTTGGGCGAGTGCAGTACCTGGATGGGTGAGCACTCTGACTATAAATTGGAACGAGTTGGTCAAAGCAGACTTCATGTCAGGTGCTCTTCCAATGTTGTTTCTCTTCTAATTTGAGAATGAACTATACACTATTAGTGTTACTAGAAGATCAATTTACTCTGAAATCGATGATTTTCCCTCACTGGTACTATTTTAGTAACTGACTATGACTGCAGATATGAAAATGCTACAAATTAAATCAGGCACCACTATCTTAGGGATCTTGATTTCCTTCTCACTTGCTCAAACTGGTCAGGAATGTACTACACACGCTTGTTAACGTCAAAAGTGAAACATAATAACCGCTCCTGCACTTCATGAACGATCACAGTTGAACTTGATCCTGTTCACTCGTATTTTTCCCATATTTCTAGAGAATACCACATTGAACACTCCCTCAACTGACAAACCAGCCCATATAAATATTCTAACTTTAACTACGAAAGAATGACAAAAATCCGCATAGATCTGTCACCAGAACACATAAGAACCAAGATTCATAATCAATTTATACGATAAATATCCCATGCTACTCATTTTAAACGCGAAACCGTCAATAAATCATAAATAACGAATAATACTGTACCGTACTTTAAATGTGCAACTTCAACATGACTTCCTTTCAACTTATCAATTTCAGAATGTATAAATCAGAGGTAGGACGTTTCCAATGAACTGAATTCCAAAAGGTACCTTGTATGTCATGACGTATTAATTGTGCTCTACCGTACCTTGACTCTCATGGCTCTAACTCTGTCCGACGATATATCGATCCATTTGCACGTAAAGTTCACAAAAAGCTGAAAAATTCAGTCGATTTATGACTTAATTGAGCAAGTGATATTTCCATTAGCTTTCTGTCTATTTATTTATTCTAATTTGCATAATGAACATTATTCAAAATCAACTATACCAAGTGACGTATTACCGTGGCCAATTAGAGTCATACGGGATATATATATATATTCTTTTGAACTTGAGCATTACAATTGGTTTTTCATCTAACAATAAAGCATGTGTATGAAAACAGTGTTAGCAGAGGTTAGTGTAACGGGGTACCATATAATTTGATATATGATAATAGAGCTTAGAGAAAAAACCTCAGCACAAAAACCCTATCTCCCCGTTAGTGTTGTGATTTATGAAAATTGAAATTGTTAACAAAATATGCTGAAATATTAAATATTGAAGGGCATCTTTTTCTTCATTATCGCTTCTTCCTTCAACAAGCAGAGGTGTTTCTCCAAGGTACCCGAAACCCAATCTGGAAAAGGAAAAGTCAAAGGGAGAAAACGAACAAATTAAAAATGGAATATTCTATATTTTATTAAATAGATTTGAAACTCGCTACCCATTCTAAAAAATATTCAGAAACATTATGAATAGCCCTAAAACCATCTTTGAATCTATATATGCGACAATTATTAACTAAATGATGTATAGTTTCCTCTGCTTCCCCGCATTCACAACTAGGGCTGAGTTCCACCTGAAAAGCGTGTTGTTGCAACGACCATGACCGGTTCTTAGACGATTCAGAATAGACCATATTCTCCTTGGAAGATCAAACCCCGGAACTCTATTTGAAGGATCAGAAATTAATCCTTTGTTGAATAAATTGCAAGAAATCCATTCAGACCGCCAAACTTCCTTGTCACTTTTATTCGAATTAAGAAAACAGTTGGACCATAAAGGGTTTCGTGACTTCAATTTGGGAATCTTATTGTCTGGAATGTAGGAGATAATCGGAAATGAATTCGGAAAAGAATGAAATTTATTCCAAGAATTTGAAACAGCAGTCTGCCTGCGAATGTGGGGCGGGACAATCTTTGAAAGAACTGGCAACCAATGAATAGGTGTAGATCTTATAGTTCCAGTGATGATTCGCATAGATCAATTCAACTGTGCATCAATTTTTTGAGTATGAGCACTATTATACTAGACGGGGCAACAATATTCAGCGGCAGAAAAAACCAAGGCTAAGGCAGCCGTTCGAAGAGTAGCTGCATCAGCACCCCATGAAGTACCAGCTAATTTCTGCAGAATATTATTTCTCGTTTTCAACTTCAGACACAAATCATCCAAATGAGCTTTGAAATTCAAAGATGAATCTAGTTTCACTCCTAGATATTTAGGATAAAAATTATGTCTCAAGAAAGAATCACCGAAAGTTACACTCAATGTTCTATATTTTTGGTGATTGTTCAAATGAAAGCAAGAAACCCTGTTTTATTTGGATTCGGACACAAACGCCACTGAAATAGGTAATTTTTCAGAATATCCTAATCTGCAGATAGATTATTTTCTATACTTTGGAAATCAGAATGACGAAATGCAAGGGCAATGTCATCAGCGTAGATGAATTTCTCAGACGAAGTAGCAGGAATATCACACAGATATAAATTGAAAAGAAGAGGTGCTGAAACTGAACCTTGTGGGAGACCATTATTCAAATTCTTGAATTTACTACTATTATTATCAATAAAAACACGAAACCTTCTATCCGAGAGCAATTAGAGTGGTACTGATAATGTACAAAAAGGATGTGAAGGCTGGATATGTGGAGATGAACGACAATTTCAGAATATATGGGGTGATTGTAGGGTGGTGTTTTAGGTTTTCGTCCGTTTCCACGAGGATTATAAGAATCGGGTGACCTTCTTATGGAAAAAGTAGTATTCTATATGGGAACTCCTTTGTTTTACTACAGTTGAATGGATGAACTGTTGGACACTTCCTATTTCCTGGAATACATGGTGCTTAGACGAGATCTAACCTTGAAAAGTACTGACGTGAAGTCATGGAAAAAAAATTAAATTTTTTTTTCTAATAAATATTTTAACTTTTGATGCTCTTGTTTCTCGGAAAATAGTTTTCATCAATTTGCCCAGATGCAAATGCAATCCTCAAATTGTTTTATTTGATGACAGGAATCAGGTGGAAAGCCCAGGTGCTTTGGCGCTCTTGTGCAAACTTTGACAAATCATTTCTACGAAAGCATTCGTTTCTCAGAGTTGGGAATGATATCAATGAATTCTTATGTTAGACCCACATCATGAAGGAAATTAAATTCAAATAATAGTTTAATTATCAAGACTAAATGAGCAATCTGCAATGATTCAATGCGTTAATGCTTCAAAAATTGTCATTTAAAAAAAATTGAGCAATCTGCAATGCTGTAATGCTGTAAAAATTGTTATTTAAAAAAAAACAACAGTGCCAAAAATTATTAATCTAAAACCATCAGACCGTTTCTACCCAATAAAGAACTTATCCGAGATATTCATTCCTTAAATCTACTCTGAAAATTAAATTATATCAATTTGAAACTTAGTGAATATTCCAGTTTTGCTTTTACTGGATATATTCTGAAGCCAATTTTATTAAACTATTAATTTTATTGTTTCATGGTTCATTTTGCATTCAATCATACTTTGTTTTCTAGAACAGGAGGTATTTTATAGCAACAAATTTGAATAGAACTAGAAATAAATATGACATCATAGTCATAGTCAGTTTGAAATCTCTCTCATCTGGAGACAGAGGCAATACCTTGTATTTCTCTATGAGATGACAATCACAGAACACTAATATATGACAATGATGACACACATAATATACCTTACCTAGGGTATATTCTGTGTGATATGTATGAACACGGATCATCTAATCCATATTTACGATGACAGCATTCTGTGAAATCATAGACTTACGATTTGATCTTGGAATTTCGAATAATCATATCTCCGAAAGAATCAGCTTGTTAGAGTTGAAAATGATATCAATGGATCCTTATGATGAAACTGCATCTTAAACAAATTGAACTTGAAATTCTTAATCTAAAAAAAAAATGTTTTTCGTTACTCCGTAACCATCTGGCTGATTTTGCTCGATTACGAACTCAACCGAGATATTTATCTCACAAACCTACTCTGAAAATTTCAACTGCTTAGTTCCTTCCGTTCGAGAGTTATCGTGTTAACGGCCGGCCGGACTGGCCAGACCGAATCGATTTTGACCACGGATTCTTGATCAGTGAGTCGAACCAAATTGTTTAAGACCATTTTCAGCCATAAGTTCGAAAATTACAGACATTTGGGCAAATTGATAAGCACTTCTGTTTCACTGGAAACTTATCACTTTTTGGCAGGTTTGTTGTGCGCTTGTTGATTATCAATTTGCCCAAAGGTCAGTAATTTTTAAATTTTTGGATGAAAATGGTCTTAAACGATTTGGTTCGACACACTGAGTAAGAATCCGTAGCCCGTCTGGCTGATCCGGCTGGCCCACCGTTAACACGATATATCTCGAACAGAATGAGCTATACATTTGAAATTTTCAGAGTAGTTTTGGGAGATAAATATCTAGGCTAAGTTTGTTATCAGGCAAAATTGGATTAATGGTTTCGGAGTAACGAACGAAGAACATGAGCATTATATGATATTATACTATTTGCGGGATAATATTTGGATAATCCATAAGATAATGGAAACATATCCTTTGTCTAGTTAATCAAATTGGGTTCAGAATATCTCCAGTAAAAACAAAGGTTGAATATTGGGTAAGTTTCAATTAAATTCTAGATTTTTATATGGGTTAGATACTAGAGAAAACTTTTTGGCGTTTGACGGATTTACTCATTTACTAATATTTTCCGAACGTATTGAGATACAGAGGAAATAGATACATAAATCTAAACGTTGTCCACCGACCAATAATCGGGGAAAATATGGATATCGAGATGTGGAAATCATAGATTTCGGACGGGAAAGAAGAATTTTCCTTCGATTCCGGGTCAAAAATATTTCTAAGTGCCGACCCAGAAAATTTTTTTCATGGTATATCGATACGGAGCTCGTGTCTAATTAAATCGAAGTCGCTGATCACGAATATGCAATTAGTTTTTCCCTAAGTGGCGTACTTTGGGAAAATTTTCACTTAGAGTGAAAAAATGGACGAAAATAGGTCAATTTTGGAAGTTCACACCGCCCAAAAAAAATCGGAGTAGGGTGTTGTTGATTATTGCCGTCATATATGGATCCTTTATCTACTGAATAATCCAAACAGAAAATGTCCAGGCCGTACTATTCGGAAATTATGATTTTTTTCCCAAGGGTCTGTTTTTCGGAAAATTCATTTCGTGGTATTTCCGCGGAAAATTCTCTAATGAAAAATCCGATCATATATTCGTAATCTACGGCCCCGAATTAGTAAATGACGTAATTTGCATCGAAATCGGAGACCGGTCGAATTTTGGCAATTTTTGAATACATTAGCCTTAAAAAAATCCCATTTTTCGAGAAAAATTTTTTGACGCAAAAATATGAAAAGGGTACTTATTCTTATGGATTCGGGGCCGTAGATTGCGAATCTACCATCAGATATTTATTACAAAAATTTTCCGAGGAAATATCGCGGAAAGAATTTTCCGAAAAATAGACCCTCGGGAAAAATAATAATAATTTCTGAAGCGTAAGACCTGGACATTTATTGTTCAGATTATTCGATAGATAAAGGATCCAAATATGACGTACAAAATCAGCAAAACCCTACTCTGATTTTTTTGGGAGGTGGAAAGTTCCAAAATTGACCTATTTTCGTCGATTTTTTCACTTTAAGTGAAAATTTTCCCAAAGTACGCCACTTAGGGAAAAACTAATTACGTATTCGTGATCAGCTACCTCGATTTAATTGGACATGAGCTCCGTATCGATATACCATGAAAAAAATTTTTTGGGTCGGCACTTGGAAATATTTTTGACCCGTAAGGGGGGAAAATTCTTCTTTCCCGTCCCAAATCTATGATTTTCACATCTCAATAACCAAATTTTCCCCGATTATTGGTCGGTGGACGACGTTAATTTTTATGTATCTATTTTTTCTGTATCTCTATCCGTTCGGAAAATATTAGGGAATGAGCGAATCCGTCAAACGCCAAAAAGTATTCTCTAGTATCCAACACATACAAAAATCTACAGTTTTCCGATTAGGTCGACGTGGGTTCGTAGGAAAGCTTACGAAAACTTTAATCTTACCTTACCCTTAGTTTTTTTTGGTATGCAATTAGGAAAATTAGTAAGTATATAATAATAATAAATAAAAAATATGAATTTCATTCCAGACTATCGCCCAACCCTGATTATTTCGCAAAACATCCACGCACATTCTGACTAAAGCGGCAAAAATATCAATTTCTCGAGAACTCGAGAAATTCCGTATTACTTTCGAAGAAGTATCCAAAACATAAATAAATTACCCGAAACCTGGGTGACAAGCTTAGGTTAGTTCAAACGTACGGCAATACTACCAACCGCAAACAGTAATCGTCAGATTAGTTGATCTTTCCTCTTTCCCCATTTGATCTTAGCAAAATATAAAGTAAAGGGTTTTCCACTAAGAGCTGTTATTTTGATATTCAAAGAAAAATGCCATTTTTCAATATAAATGATCGGATGTTTATTTCATTATAAAGAAGAAGCTATGCCGTTAATAGTGGAAAATAACATCAGGTAAATGACCACCACGACCACGCTTACATGACCATATCCTTTTAATGAAAATTTCCATAACCAAATCGCAAAGTGGCTGCCCTATGTCCTTGATAGCCTCACGAATTCCATCTTTGAGGTCTTGAATCGACGCTGGGCTATTGGCGTAGACCTTCTCTTTAACGTGGACCCAAAGGAAGAAGTCGCAAGGTGTTAAATCACAAGATCTCGGTGGCCATTTGTGATCACCTCTTCGAGAGATAACGCGTTGCTTGTGTGGCACGTAGCGCCCTCTTGTTGAAAGTAAACGTTGTCCAGATCAATACCATCCAATTCCGGCCATAAAAAAATCATTAATCATCTCTCGATAGCGCAATCCATTCACCGTAACTGTTGCTCCAGCCTTATTTTCGAAAAAGTAAGGTCCAATCACTCCGCCAGACCATAAACCACACCAAACAGTCACACGTTGTGGAAATGGGCCTCATCACTCAAGATGATTTTTCGATGGAATTCCGGATCATTTTCATGCATTTCAACGACCCAATCAGCAAAGACACGACGTTGTTGATGATCGGCCGGCTTGAGTTCTTGTGTTAACTGAACTTTATAAGCCTTAAGACCCAAATCTTTATGCAAAATACGGTGTAATGACGTTTGTGGAATGCCTAATTCCAAAGAACGACGAGAAATGGACAAACCTGGGCTTTCTTCAACACTTTCGGCTACAGCAGCAATATTCTCGGCTGTTCTTGAGTGACGTGCACGGGTTTCATTCCTCACATAACTAACATGTCCCAACAGCTCGAATTTTTCCACCAATTTCTTTATTGCGATCCGACAAGGTGCTTCACGACGACCCAAAAATGTTCGAGTTTTACGAACCATCTCTGGCAAATGTTCACCATTTTTATAGTGAATTTTAATAATTTTAATGCGTTCTTGAAGTGTGTATCGTTCCATTTTTATTAATGGCGTAGTTTCTACTTGTCAAATGTCAAATAATGACATCTTCAAAAGTGACATCTACCGAAATAGTGGGCTATTCAAAATAACACCTCTTATTGGAAAACCCTTTATAAACCATAAATTAAACTTATACCGAGTATACGGAACCTAAGCTTCCAACCACGAATGATCTAACAGGCCTAAAGCTCCCACTTTTCAGGAAATCCTAACGCAACCTCCCGTCCGCAGACCCCACTCAACCGTCCCCCGTACCTCCTATGATCCACATTTACTTACGTGCAGAAATGCAAATAAGCTCGTAATTATGGCGTGCTCAGTCACGATATCCGCAAAGATATGGTCTGGAAGCTTTATTAGAGACAGTTTAGAGCCAGTGTGGTGGTCTCTAAGTTGGAACAATGACTGATACGCGGCGTTCAACCCTGCAAGACAAGATTTGCTTTCTAACAAACGGGCGAGGCCGGGCAACCTACGCAATAACTACTTGTTGCCTCTTTGTGGCGCGAGCCGACCGCTACTTACCATTGTAGCCGGCTTGCTACCACTTGATACAATAGCCTTCGTACTGATTACCTTTCTTCATCAATTTTTTATGTTGTTTTCACCCGGCGCGGCGCATTGTTTGGGATATTTGCCCTCAAATCCTGGGCGTATGGTAGCTCGGGGGCCTGTACAAATCACGATCTAATGGTACGTGCGGATTATTCATAATACGACGTTATAGTTTCAATTAAATTGCGGAAATTGAAATCGATGTGGATAAGTGATGTTGGATTGGCGTTGAAGGTAACCGAAGTTTTATTTCACAACGTTGGTAGGCTACTTGTTGGTATTTAGAGCGTCTCTTGCTGGCCCGTTGGTATATTGAATTATATCGTAAATTTTCCAGTTAATTTTATTCGTTTCTTCATTTTGAAATGAAGCATATATTCCTATATTAGGGTCTGATAGCGTACTTCGATCATCTGAGGTTCTTAGTGATCGTCACTCGAAGGATCGAACCTGGATTAAACAACCCTACCGGCTGAAACACCACAGTGAAGGTAATTAAAGGACAAGTATAAATATTAAATTGTTTCTTTCTGGGTTTTCTCTTCCAAAGTCTGAAAAATATCTTCAAAATAAAAAAAATATTATTTTGTGATTTGCTTCGCGTTAAAACCACAAGAGATTTGTCAGAAACAATCAATCGAACAATGTTGCCTAATAAACAATAACGAAACAACATCAACGATGAAACAACTATATCGTAACTTTTTGGAGTCTATATCAGACACTGAACGAAAATCTTCAGAATTATTTTTTGTAGATTGCTATTCTGATATTCGTCACATTGACAGTATTTGAAAATAGAAATTTCCAAGCTCCCAGCCCTTTTTTAATAAATTCAGCCAAATATGGTCAATACCAATTGTTGAATCCTGATTGGTTTATCAGGATGTTATGGTTTCGAAGGTTCATATGTTGAGTCCTGATGCTTTTATCAGGATATAATGTATTTTCGAAGGACCAGAATTATACACCCTGATTGTTTTATCAGGGGGATGCGTGAATGAGGTATACTTAACTTTAATCACCCAGTAGTAATCTCTTGGATTACTGCGTAAGTTGTAACTTGTAATAAAATAACAATTACGAGGATAGGAAGTGGTGAAATTTCCGAACGCACTTTTAACACAACAACAAAATGTATTTTCTTGTTACCGACAATGTGATAACAAGCACGAAATATTGTACAATGCAATATTGATACAATTTAAAGTCTTCCTTCTATATGAAAATTTATAGCAAGGAAGAAGTGACTACTAAGTTGCCAACGAAGACAAGGCAATGTTATTGTTTCACGACATATCAAGAATAGTAATGTCTCTTGCACTAAGAGATGTAATAGTTACAGTGGTATTTGTAGTAGTAGTTATTTCAGTGTGAAATGTATATAAAAGCCCAGATAGAAGGAAAATAGGAGGTTCCTTTATCTCGGTAGAAAACGGGGGTAATATTAACAATGATTGGGGGTTCGATCTTAAAACCGCCCCAGATATGTTATAACAATACTCTCATTTGTCGTTTACGAAAAATAGGGGGAATGCCTACTATATTCCCGATGCCAGCACCAATCAGTGGTTGTTTAATCTTAGAAATTCAAATCCTCGAATTTCTCCCCCCATTTGGACTAATTTTCACTAGCGATTATATCCAGACATGGATATAATCGAAAGCTGATAAATGGCTTTCACAGACTAGGGGTTTTCGAATCTTCTAGATAAAAGAATAACATACTGGGCAATGTGTCTAGCTGTTGTATGTATTTCAGCACTATTTCCCAGGAAATATGCAATAAATCTCTACAAGGGTCGGTGCTTACAAGGAATTTTACTTGCATTTATCTTTTCGTGAAAAATATTAATTTCAAGGGTGAGACCACACATGGTAAACTAAACTAGTTAACCCAAAATATTTAAGTTTTACGAGCGAGCTCCTTTGTTTAGAAAAACAAATTAGTGCTTCCCAAAATGTGAAGTCATGGGACGCAACACCAATTGAGCCATTTGCAGAATCGCATTCTCTGTTCAACAAAATACAAGTTGACTCCTTAAGTTTCCTTTTAATGTAATCAAATTATATCATCCGAATCTTCGTATTACTCCAATCCATCATGTGATCTGCTTGGATTGTACATACATGTTCTGCTGTTTCTGTATGTCTCTATTTCTCAAGTTGTTCTTATGTTCCGACTTTCTTACTTCTAGTGGTCTTGATGTTTCTCATGGGTACGATATAACACAAATACAAGGAATTTTATATACACAGTATTTTGATTTTTGTTTTCATTAATGGATTTTGTCTTTGTTCATAAAGACCTTAGATCATTTTTTGTTTTGAAGACGGTTCTTATATTGAACTTAGAACCGATTCTTCCGATTTTTTCAGAAAGGCCACGAACATAAGGCTAAATTCATTATCGATGTATTTATGAATTGCCTCCGATATCCATTATTACCAAAAAAAATTTTTCATGAAATCAATTTCATAATTTCGAATTTCAAGAGTAGAACAAATTAGGTTAGCTCTATCGTAAAATGTTTCGATAATACCTCTTTTCACACTAAATTGGTGGTTTGAATAGAAGTTTAATTATCTAGTTGTATGAGTCTGCTTCCTGAAGACACTCGTTTCGAAATTGTTCGGATACTCAATTATCGAAACATCCAAAAAAGAAAGCTGATTATTTTTATCTATTTCCAAAGTAAATTTTATTGTAGGTTCCTTTGAATTTGTGAAATCGTAAAATTTGCCTAACCCTTCTCTACCATGTTGCCAAATTAAATATATTAAAAAAGTATTACTCATAACAGGTGATAAAGGCAAACCCATTGCCATTCCAAAATTTCGTCGAAAAAAAACATCTCCTAGTTGGAAATAGGTGGTATTCAAACATACATTAAGCATTTCCATAATATCATTAGCATCAAATTTTTAATTTTCTAGTTTTTCAAGAAAGTGTTTGTTGTCCTTCAAAGAACTTCCTTTCTTTCCTGTTAATGGGTTTAAATATTGAGGTAAATATTTAGCTAAAAAAGTAGAATGATTAACACATTAATAATGTATAAAAATGACTCGGAGAACTAATCATCAATTATTGTAGTGATTATATTTTAAACCTGAGTGTAATAGGCTGGAAGACTTCGGTCGTATGCTAATAAAGTTAATTCTCTCTATTTAGCTAAATTTTGACATGGAGATCCAATAGAACTTATTATTGGTCTCAGTGGAATCAGAGGTCTGTGTATTTTTGAAAGACCATGTAAATATGGTGGCTTACTGTATAAGATGACATGATATTTTTCACAGTTTGGGAGAGAACCTTTGAAGAAACCTTTAGGCTATTCTGAAATTCGAGAATTATAGATGGATTGCTTACAACAAATATCTTGTGTTTCTTACGCAGAAAGAATTCACAAAATAATGAAAAAAAATTATTTTATAGATATTTTTCAGAATTTGGGATAGAAAATCAAGAAAGAAACCGTTTAATAATGAAGATTGCCATGGTTGAGATAAATATGCATATAAGTACTGTGGTATAAAGAACGATAATTGGCTGCTATAATCAAGAAGAAACTTGTTCGATCCGTGACGACCACTGAATGAAATTGATGATTGTCTCTGGGTGTATCATAATCTTTAACGTTACTGCTACATTGTTGGTATGCTTCCTATAATAAAAATTGTTTTACTGGAATAGCTGCGCAAAATATATGACGACATAATATTCGCTCATTACCATTGCCCAAAGGAAAACTAGAGCAGATGTTCAGGTTCATAAACATTCCATGACGTTCGTGTCGTCTTTGTTTCTGAGAACATCCTCAATTAAAGTCGCGAATCAACCGATCGAATAAATTATATCCCCTTATTCTGACTCAATGGACAAATAAAATACAATCTAAACATATAAGAATGTTCGATTATTTGATGGAATCGGTCTTCACATAATGAAAATTCATCATGATGATTGAGGATTATGATGAAGAGATTCGAATATATCATTTGATTCGATGAAAGAGAAGCTTCTTCAGGTACACTACTAAGGTAGGTGCAGGGAATATGCCCACGTTAAGAAGATATGAAGCACAGAAACATTGATTTTTTCTTTCTGTTTAATGCAAGAAATACTCTTACTGTTTAGAAGAGTATCTTACATAAGAAAAAAAATGGTTCAAGCACTGTGGACAGGAGCTTTGGTGCTCTTGTTCAAACTTTGACAAATCATATCACCGAATTTATTGGTGTCTGGGAATCATATAAATAGATTCTTACGATAGAAATCCATCATGAAAGAAATTAAATTCAAACGGACCAATTCTCCCCAATAACGAACTTATCCGAGATATTCGTTCCTCAAATCTACTCTGAAAATTATATTATATCAATTAAAACTTGGACAATATTGCAGTTTTATATTTATACTGGAGATAATCTGAACCCAATTTGAATATGTATCTTACCAAAGAATATATTTCCATCATCATATGGATTATCCACGGGCATTATATTATCACCTTAAAACTTTAATGTTATCGTCCTCATAATTATACAATAGCTGAGGTTATTTCAATGGTCATTTTGCATTCAATCATACTTTGTTTTCTAGAATAGGAGGTGTATTTCATATCAAGAATAACGAACCAGAAATAAATTTGACACTTATCTCTTATACGAGAATGAGATGAGATCTAAGAACACAGATGATATAATGATTCTTAGATAATCATAACATTTTTAATAGCACAAGGATGCGGAAATACTCAAACTCGGTACGATTAATTATAAACACACATGTAAAAACTATCCCAAATTGTTCGATTTTCGTTATATCGAAATTGTAAGAAATAAATAATAAATGACAGTTCATCAGCTCATGGTTATTTTCAATGCGAACAACCTAAATTATGTGACTTGAAATATAACTAGACCGACCGTTGCCAACTGAATTAGGCTTTTCCAAAGCCACCCTTGATGTCAATATATCTTAAACGGACTATACTTTGTAAGTTAATGAAATTGGGTTCATAATATGTCCAGTAAAAACAAAACTGGAATATTGACTAAGTTTCAATTGTTATAATAATTTCCAGAGTCGATTTAAGGAATGTATATCTCGGATAAGTTCGTAATTAGGTAGAAACGGTCTGGTTGTTTCCGATTAATAATCTTTGGGACTGTTGTCTTTTTTTAATGACAATTTTTAAGCATAAAAGCATTGCAGATTGCTCATTTTTTTTAAATGAGAATTTTCGAAGCGTTAAGGCATTGAAGATTGCTCATTTAATAGTGATAAATAAACTATTATTTGAATATAATATCTTGTATGATGCAGTTCTATGATAAGATTCCATTGATATCATCACCAACACTGAGAAACCGATACTTTCGGAGATATGATTTGTCAAAGTTTGAACAAGAGCGCCAACGCTCCTGTCCACAGGTCTTTCCCAGTTTTTTCACGCAGAAGCAAATAAAAAAAATAATTTTTTTATTTTTTAGATATTTCTCAGAAAAGCCAGACACATGGTGAAATATTTATTAATTTCAACCATCAGCAAATATTCCGCGTGGCCGGGCTAGACCACCTCATCGCTCAGTGTTCCTCAAAGAGGGAAGTATCATTCAAGGGCAGACACAAACCTAGGGTTTCATGGTTATTACCAATCATCAGTGTGACTTAGCCAAACACTGAATGAAAACTGACGACGTTCTAGGAAACTATATCCATCAGTCGAGAACTGGTAGGTAATAACCCTGGTTTTGTGTCTGCCCCTGAATAATACTTTTTTCTTTGGGGAACACTGAGCGATGAGGTGATCTAGCCCGGCCACGCGGAATATTTGTTGATGGTTAAAATCAATCAATATTTGTAATAATGAAAAATGGCGATACCGTTGTTAATAAATCAACAAGTCCAGAGCGTTCCTGCCAATCGGGTCCTTTATAAATGGCTTCGTATAATTAATATACATATGCATATATTTCACAAGTCAAGTAGACCCCAGGTGGTTCATTGATTTGCCGAGAAAGCAAGAGCAGACGCTTCTCAACAAACTCAACTAAACTGACCCGGGTTAAGCCCCTCAGAGCCGGCTCGGTCGATCATACTTAATCGCCCACGCCACCTATGAGACGAAACACGGAAATCAGCCTTTCCCCACCAGTGAATATTTAAAGCGTGAAATCATATGCCACAATTCACTCGATATTAATCGTGTTTCGTCCCATAGGTGGCGTGGGCGATTAAGTATGATCGACCGAGCTGGCTCTGAGAGGCTCAACGCGGGTCAGTTTAGTTGAATTTGTTGAGAAGCTACAGAGTACTGATGAAGGCCAAGAAGCCAGAAACGAGTCTGCTCTTGCCTTCTCGGCAAATCAATGAACCCCCTGGGGTCTATTTGACTTGTGAAATATATGCATATGTATATTAATTATACGAAGCCATTTATGAAGGACCCGATTGGCAGGAACGCTCTGGACTTGTTGATTTATTAACAACGGTATCGCCATTTTTCATTATTATTTTTGAAAACGCTAAACAGCGTTCATGGCCATTGGGAAGATACTGTCTGAGCTCTGCGGGACTCGTTCTCGATTGATATCGAGTGAATGGTGGCATATGATTTCACGCTTCAAATATTCACTGGTGGGGAGAGGCTGATTTCCGTGTTTCGTCTCATAGGTGGCGTGGAAGATTAAGTATGATCGACCGAGCTGGCTCTGAGGAGCTTAACCCGGGTCAGTTTAATTGAATTTGTTGATAAGCTACAGAGTACTGATGAAGGCCAAGAAGCCAGAAACGCATCTGCTCTTGCTTTCTCGGCAATGAACCCCCTGGGGTCTATTTGACATGTGAAATATATGCATATGTATATTAATTATACGAAGCCATTTATGAAGGACCCGATTGGCAGGAACGCTCTGGACTTGTTAATAAATATTTGACCGTGTGCCTTGTTTTAGTTATTGGCAATTAGCCACAGTTCACCTCATTTAATATTTCCCTCAGTTTGGGAGAGAAAACCCAGAAAGAAAACATTTAATGAATAGAATAGAGGACCGAGTTATTCGAGAAGGAAGCTCATCCCTTTTCTTCAAACAATTCGTGTTCATATTGGCATTAGGTGCGGTGAAATGAACTGCTAGGTGTATTTCACGCCAAATCATGCTATTTTCTTACAGAATAATCGCAGATATGGCCGGCACTGTTAATGCCTCTTCATTCTCAATGATTATAATTCTGTCATCTTATGCGGATCATCTCAGAGCATCACTTCCTGATTAAATGAACATTTTGATGACTTAGGAAGACGTTTAATTGCATGAAGAATGTGTTGATAATTTAGGAATTCCACAATCTTGCTAAGAACATAATGAAACTACTCTTGCTGCATATCTGATCCACGAGATGAGTTCTGGGACTAATTGTAACCAGAACAAATTAAAACTGTTATAAAAATTGGGGAAGCCTTGTGGACAGGAGCTTTGGCGCTCTTGTTCAAACTTTTACAATTCATATCTACGAAAGTATTGGGTTCTCAGAGTTGGGAATGATTTCAATGGATTCTTATGATAGAGCTGCATAATAAAAGAAATCTAATTCAAATAATAGTTTATTGAGCAAGATTAAATAAGCAATCTGCAATGATTTAAGATCGTGGAATGGGTGGCTGCAACTTACACTCGGTGCATAGTTTTCTCAACCTGAAATACCTTAGGAAAGTATCATCGAAATGTCTAGAGAAAGTCTGGAGACAATCATAGCAGATCGTCCATTTATTCCTGATATTTGAATAGGTATAGGCTGACGAGCGAATTATTCTTATTGTTCAAAATATCTTAATAAAATAAAATCCTCTTTTCATAATATAATACTTCATACCACTAACACATTCATTTTGTATTATGTCAAGAAAAAATGTTTGATACACAACTGTAGATCAATATTCCAGCATCTTTTGTTACCAAAATTATGAAGATATATAGGAACTCACTACTTGAGGAAGTAAAAGGTAATATTAACCTCGGTGGTCAACGAACTGTTATTTCTTTTGATGATTCCATTATGTTGTTCCATCCTATTGCCTTCATATACTACACCATTGAAATTAAAATTGATCCAATTCTAAATCTTCTGAAATATCGTCCTAAATATTTATACATAAATTATTCAATATGCTACAAGTTAATATAATTTTTGGTATCAAGTCTGGTATATATATTCACAAATTCAAGTTTCTGATCCTTGTGTTCCAACACAAAATAGTACGAATTATATAAGCGAAAAAGGACAGAAAATCACGGACACTTGGTCAAATTGACAAGCACTCTGTTGCAAGGACGGAGCGCCAAAAATCTAACAAGCATGCCACAATTAAAGGGAGCATGTATTACTAGCAAATATTCTGGCAACACTGCTACATATCAGGAATACATTATTTGACAGTTGTGTACGTTAGGTTATTCTGAAACATCATGGGACGTTTTCAGATTTGTTCGATAGTCGGTCTCAGCATGAAACTGTTATAAGGATCGATCTGAAAGTTAAAGTTTGCACCAATATAAAATTCAACTACTCCGAAAACTGAAGCTCAATTATAATCATTGGCACTGTGATTTCACTCCTTTTGGCTCGCTTGTTCTCTTGAACAAAATGGTCTTAAACATTTTCTATCGACTGATATATTGTATATTGCTGTTGGGTAACGTTGCACTGCGACCTTAAGGTCTATTGTGCCCCCCATCATGTCTGTCGATGTCACCACCATCTACAGCTCACCTTCCGGTACCAGAGTTCTGATGAACTCCAGGAATGATTAAAGGAGGCTACGTCTTCGCTCCTGCAGATTTCTTGTCCGAAGCATTCCTTGCGTTAGTTTGAGATGGCGAGGCATTCCGTAATTAGATGATCAGGAGTTTCATCCTTCTCCCCACAAAATCTGCACTCATCAGTTTCTGCTAGCCCTAATCTCATCATATGCTTCCTAAGACAGCAGTGCCCTATGAGGAAACCAGTGAGGAGGTGCAGCGTGTTTTTAATGAGACCCATATATTTCATGGATCTGGCTGTTTCAAAGATCCTGAGGAACTTTTTGGTGTGATACATTCCTGGAAGAGATCTCCAAAATATATCTCTTTCAGTTTCTTCTTTCATCCGGAATTCACTTTTGTAGGTGTATCTACCTACCCCACAATAAGATTCCGTGCCAATAAAAGGAGTTCCTGCTCCTTTATTCACAAGTGTGTTGGCTTCCTCATTTCCTTTAATTCCCGAGTGATCAGGAACCAAGACCAAGGAGACCCTGCTGTTTATGCCTACTTAATTATTCGACTTATAACGCAATATCAAAATATTATTTTTTTTTTATTTTATAGATATTTTTCAGAGTTTGGGAGAGGAAACCCACAAAGGAACCATTTAGTGATGAATTCACCTTCCAAAGTATACTTTTTTCTTCTTCTTCCCAATCTCTATTCTCTTCTCCACCCTCTCTAACTGCCCCTAGGAAGGGGAGAGAAAATCCTGTAATCAGCTCATCGGCTTTGTATCCAATCTCTAGTATGCTGTAGGTAAGAACTATTATGGCGAGGATCCTGGGGTCCACAGGAGTCTAGAAAATAGTATATTCTAAAACAAGTTGCAGAATGGGCTCCTATTAAAACACGAATGCGAAATTCGAACGCATGAGTGTTGGAATTGCCTTCTACAACGAGTATTAGACGATATTTTCTCTATTTCAGACAAGTTTTGTGAAATACTGAAATTTAATAAAAAATTGGGATTATACATCCTAGTGACTTTTGTATTGTATCTTGGCAGTTGGTGTAACTGTTACGAAAGTTGACAGATTACGGAATTTGAAGTTGAATCGTACGTAGGACATGGAGATCAGATTTAAAACAGTTTCGTAATAGCATGAATGATTCAAAATTAGCAAGCAGGAAATCTCTAGTACCTACCTTATTATTTTAATGAAAATAAAACTTTTCCTCTCAACAATTATTTCACTATATACAGATTATATTATATATATTGACAATTGACTTGTGTTGAAATTTGATAGGATCGAATGGCAGTGCTGACTACCACAAAACGTAAAATATAACTAGAAACTATGCGGGAATCAGTTCATTCCAGCACTGTTTTCAGTGCTGGAATGGACAATTACGATACTGAAATAGAGAAAACCTATTCCACGCCAGGTTTGTAGCAACTTATCCTTGAAAAAGGGGGAAAGCCTTGTGGCAGGAGCTTTGGCGCTCTTGTTTGATCTTTGACAAATCATATCTCCGAAAGTATTTACTTCTCAGAGTTGTCAATGATATATATGGATTCTCCTTATAGAACTGCATCATAAAAAAAATTAAATTAAATTCGAACAAGGGCGCCAACAACTATGAACTTACCCGAGATATTCATTCCTCAAATCCACTCTGAAAATTATATTATATCAATTGAAACCTCACCAATATTTGAGTTTTATTTTTACTGGAACTGTAACCCATTCTGATAAACTTACCAAAACATATATTTCAATTGTCATATGGATTATCCACGGGCATTAAAATATCACCAAAAGTATAATATCATATTATAATCCTCATAATTCTACGATAGCTAAAATGAATTTGAGCCTTTCTTATAGGAAAACGAGATGGCATGTCCAAGTATGAACACATATCATATAATAATTCATAGATATAATAATTATAGCATTCTGTGAAAACATAGAAGCACGATTCATTATTGAAATTTTTAAAAATCATATCTCCGAAAGTATTAGCTTGTTAGAGTTAAAAATGATATCAATAGATGCATTTAAAAAAAATTTAATTTAAAATTTTAATGTAAAAAGAAGTTTTTTTTTCGTTACTCCGAAACCATCAGCCTGATTTTGGCCTATAATGAACTTAACCGAGATATTCAACTCCCAAACCTACGAAAATTTCAACTGCCTAGCTCATTGTGTTCGAGAGTTATCGTGAAAACAACGGCAATCCGATCAATACAAATCTTCGCATGTATATGAAGGTCAGGATTCTACAATTTGGTGCAAAATTTCCGATAGAGCGAGTGATGGGTTCCGGAAATATTCATAAAAAATGTTTTGACTAAAAACTGTTAATGAACTCCTCCGATATATTTACACTCTAATCCTACCATGGAAATTTCAATCCTCTAACTCCTTTCGTTCGAGAGTTATCGTGCATACGGCAGGCCGGACCAGTCGGACAAATTGATTTCGACCACGGTTTCTTGATCGGTGAGTCAAACGAAATCGTTTAAGACCATTTTCATCAAAAAATTCGAAAATTACAGACATTGGTCAAATTGATAAGCAATCTATTCCGAGGAACAAGAGTGCCAAAAACTGTGATAATTGCTTAAACATACAGACCATTCAGCGGCACTCCTTTTCGGGCCAAATATTTCAACGCACATGGATGGGGGAATAAGACATAAGGATAAAGTACTCTTTAATGATCACTAATTATTCACTGGGATGATTTACAAAACTTGTCTTCCATTCATAATACACCCATCGAATACCACATTATTATTCTCGGGAACACCCTGTATAAACGCAAGTTTTCATGGAGACACTTTCTCAAAAAGCGAAACCAATAAATCAATCGTAAACAGAACTTCAAAACACCATCAGCAGAAAATCGATGCTAACGCAAGATACGAAGATATTACCACATGAAAGTACTCCACCCATTCACAAAGCGCGTATAGAACCTATATTTAGAGATACTACTATTTCGTTATACATTCCGATCTGATCCTAATCAGACCATTCGTTACAACTCCGCGCCTTGGGTAACGTGAAAGATCAAAAGCAGAAAAAAAAATGCGAACATCCTGTTACGAAACATCCTGATATTGTCCTGAATGTATTCGCGTGCTCAAGTTACGGGGTGTTCCTATATAATACCGCCTGATGATAGGATGCAGTTTTTGGCCTGGAGCTTCTCTTGAAACATTGTGAACGAATATATGTACGAGAAGGTACCTTAGAAGATACATTAAGTTTAGGATTCAGGCGGTTTCCCGATAACGATTTAATAAATCGTTTTGATAGCCTGCGATATTAGTCGTACACATTTTTGCGTCTAGATGTTACTGTAGATTCTTGCATCATTGTAGAGAGAGACATATATGTATATTCTTTTGAACTTGAGCATTACAATTTGTTTTTTGTCTAACAATAAAGTGTATGAAAAAAGTGTTAGCAGAGGTGAGTGCAACGGGGTACCATATAATTTCATATATGATACTAGAGCTTAGGCAAAAACCTCAGCAAAAAAACCCAATCTCCCCGTTAGTGTTGTGATTTATGAAAGTTGAAATTGTTAACAAAATATGCTGAAATATTAAAAGGCAGCAGAGAAGTCTCTCCAAGGTACCCGAAACTCAATTTGGAAAAGGAAAAGACAAAAGGAGAAAATGATCAAATTAAAAATGGAATTCTCTATACTTTTTTAATTAGATCTGAAACTCCCTACCCATTATAAGAAAGATTCAGAAACATTACGAAAAGCCCTAAAACCATCTTTGAATCTGTATATCCGACAATTATTAACTAAATGGTCTACGGTTTCCTCTGCTTCCCCGCATTCACAACTAGGGCTCTCAACTGAGTTCTACCTGAAAGGCATGTATTCCAACGACCATGACCGGTTCTTAGACGATTCAGAATAGATCATATTCTCCTTGGAAGATCAAACCCCGGAACTCTATTTGAAGGATCAGAAATTAAATCTTTGTTGAATAAATCGCAAGAAATCCATTCAGACCGCCAAACTTCCTTGTCACTTTTATTCGAGTTAAGAAAACAGTTGGACCATAAAGGGTTTCGTGACTTCAATCTGGAAATCTTATTGTCTGGAATGTACGGGAGAATCAGAAATGAATTCGGAAAAGAATGAAATTTATTCCAAGAATTTGAAACAGCAGTGTGCCTACGAATGTGGGGTGGGACAATGTTTGGAAGAACTGGCAACCAATGAATACACTGAGAAAAAAGTTACAAGTAACTTTTTTCACTTGACTACGTTTTACTTGAGATACATAAATTTTTATCAGTCATAAGCGAATATCTATTTGCTGCAGATAATCATATCATAACAGACACGTTCACCTAGAAATTGACAATAGTTAGAAGTAACTGTTTTTGGCGATCTAGTTCCTCGGAACTGAGTGCTTATCATTTTGCCCAAATGTCTGTAATTTTCGAATTTTTCGATGAAAATGGTCTTAAACGATTTGGTTCGACACACTGATCAAGAATCCGTGGTCGAAATTCATTCTGTCCGGCCGGTCCGGCACGATAAGTCTCGAACGGAATAAGCTAGACAGTTGAAAGTTTCAGAGTAGGTTTGGGAGATAAATATCTCGGCTAAGTTCGTTATTGGGCAAAATCGGACAGATGGTTTCGGAGTAACAAAAAAAAAATTTTTTTACAAAACAAATTCCAAATTAAATTTTTTTCAATAAGCAGTTTTACCATAAGAATCCAATGATATCATTTTTAACTCTAACAACTCTAACTTTCGGAGATATGATTTTTCGAAATTTCAATAATAAATCGTATTTCAACGTTGTCACAGAATGATATAATTATTCTATGTATGAATTGTCATAATGTCAACTCATTTTCCTGAGACATGACATTATCTAATCAATCGAAGAATTGTGAGCGAAATGAGAAAAATCTCAGTTGTTAGCTCCGAAATTAGTTTTTCTCGGAAAAGTCTTACTTTTCGGAACGGAACATGAAGTAAGAGATCTGTGAGTATTGAGCCTGCTTTTCATCCATAGACATAGATATAACTCTCGAACGGAATGAACTAGGTAGTTGAAATTTTCAGAGTAGGTTAGGGAGATGAATATCTCGGTTGAGTTCGTTATTGGGCAAAATTGGCCAGATTTAATTTGATTTCTTCCATGGTGCAGTTCTCATTCCCATGATTGCTCATTTAATCTTGATAAATAAACTATTATTTGAATTGAATTTCCTTTATGATACAGTTCTATCATATGAATACATTGATATAATTCCCAACTCTGAGAAACCAATACTTTCGGAGATATAATTTGTCTGTTTGAACTAGAGCGCCAGAAAGCTCCTGTCCACAGGGCTTGAACCCATTTTTTTCTTAATACCACTTAAAAAGTTATTGAATCCGAATAGCGCTGTTATTTAAATTTCGTTTATTAATGATAAATAAGCTGCGTCCACAAGGCAAGCAATCAATTCACTCATCACAAGTTACTTTTTCGCTTACGCATTTTCTTTAGCTGCGAATAATACAGTTATTTGACATATTCGAACATCGACTTGGGGAAGGTATGTGTGTTTATTATAATAAGTGTAAAAAAATATTCGTAAAGTAACCGATTTGAGCCGAAGAGCATCCGATCTCGTTGATCCTTTGAAGGTAGCCGTTAGATGTTACATAATATTCTCAATGATCAGAATTCAGAGCGTAAAGGTCAAAGGAATCATCATCTATAAAGAGTGGTTGAATTCGAACCCCGCCGGTATCGACGAGATGTGTTTTACTGATTACGAGAGTTAATCGAGATATTCTTTCGAAGAGGGTCTGCGGTTATATCTATACGTATAGTGTTAAATTTCTCCACTTTTACTTGTGCATGTTTATTGTATTTTCCTAAAATGGATTAGGAAGACATCCTGAAGCAATGGGGGTTCGAACATTACGTGGAAAATTCAGAGGTAAGTCAAACCTATCAGTGTTTTAGTACAATGTTCATATAAATGTATATGCATATTAAATGGTTTCTTTCTGGTTTTTTTAATAATAAAATAATAAAAATTCATTATTTTGTGAAATTTTTCTTTATTGCAGAAGCTATAAATCGAACAATGTTGCTTAACAAACAATAACGACACAACATCACCGATGAAACAACTTAATTTCGTAACGTAGCTATTTTGAAATTCGAGAATTGTCCAAGTAAATTTCGTAACGTTTCGGAGTCTAAATCAAACTCCTTCGTTTCGAATTTTAGAATAGCTACATCAACAAAAAATAATTCTGAAGGTTTTCGTTAAGCGTCTGACTATGGAGTCTGATCTAGACTTCGAAACTTTACGAAATTTAGTTGTTTCATCGTTGATGTTGTGTCGTTGTGTCGCTCTCGCGGAATGTCATCGATTTCGTATGGATAGTTTCTGATATATATTATTGTTTGCGCCGATTTTTAATGTTTTTTTCACAAGTTTGCAAGGATTTTTGTGTCGACAACTAAATACCATGATTGAATTGGACCAGATACGTATTATTCGAGTTATTGAGGAAATAACAACCAAATTCCAGATGTCTATCACTCCAAAACCGTTGTTCTGACTATGCTTGTTGACAAACTGAAATGTTGCATTCAGGTGCAATACCTACCCTAAAATTTTCAAGTCACTATCTCTTTCCGTTCTCAAGTTATGGTGACATAAATAATATTTTTTAATGATTTGGAGATTATTATTCATTTTTCCCGGTGCTAGGAATCCTTGAGCGAGTTCAGTACTTGGATGGTTGACTGCTCTGGATATAAATTTGAATCGCTTGCCAAAGCTCCTGACTGCCTGCAGTGCTATTTCAACTTGTCCATTTTTCTGTAGGGATATGAAAATCCTTCCGGTGCTTTCTTTAGCTTCAAGAAAAAGTAGTCAGGAAAACCGCAACCTTGTGGCCACAAAATATAAGATTTATAGGATATATAGGAGTGCCCAAATGGGATACCCTGTACATCCAACCGCAATACGTCATCCATGCAAATGAATGCATGTCAATGGAGAAAATTAATAATTTATTCGCAGCATTTGCCTCCAATCACATACTCACATTACGCAGAAGATATGTCTTCCAATTAATCTGACCACAAGATGATAAAGCTCTTTGTACATAAGTTATGAAACCAAATGGCCTAAGTACACGTTTAATCCGAGAAATCTCATTATCCGACGATATTAAATGCGATGCAAACTATGTGTTGAAATTCCGCAAAACGGAAAAGATATTTCCACATACAACTTGTTCGCGGCAGAACTTGTAATTACCATTCATCAAAGACTTCAGGTCTTGGCGGGGTGTTAGGGTCCGTTATTATATTAACATAAAGAGGTCGCTTCTGGCGAATTGGCTGCCCAGGAAAAGCAGAAACCTACTCTTATGTCGGTCTTCTCTGTGACGATATCTCATAACGTATAATTCATAACATAGACCTTCGTTATTTTATGAAAGCTGAAAGTTAGGGTGGAAAAAAATCCCCATCTATGAAGTTTGGATCGTGGTGGCTTTTAAGGGTATTAGGTAGCAAAGATGTACAAAATTGCACCTAAAATTAATGTATATGAGTTTGGATAGTTTTTACATCTTGTCGAGGTATACAGAGTGTATATGAATAGTCGCGAAAAAATTTAGGGGGTGATTCCTTGTCAAAAAATAGGGTGGGTCTTTCGTTTGAACTTTTCTTTTAAGAGTCCCCCCCCCCTGCTTAGTTACTCCTAAAAATGGCACCCGAAAAGAAATTCTTTTCGTGAAAGAAAAAAAAACTGACAAGAATAAAATAAAACAGATATTTTATGTGGGTGAGAAGGCATTCAAAAATTGGTTCAAGCCCTGTGGACAGGTGCTTTTTGGCGCTCTTGTTCAAACAGAAAAATTATATCTCGGAAAGTATTGGTTTCTCAGAGTTGGGAATTATATCAATGGATTCTTATGAAAGAACTTCATCTTAGCAGAAATTGAATTCGCACATCATAGAAGAATTTAAATTCAACAAGAGTGCCAAAAATTATCAATCCAAAACCAATAGACGAATTCTACCCAACAAGGAACTCATCCGGGATATTCATTCCTCAATTCTATGATGAACGATAATATATATTCTTTCCTCAAATCCACTCCAATACTCCAATACACCAATATTCCACTTTTGTTTTTACTGGAGATATTCTGAACTCAATATTATTAACTTACAATTACCTTTGCATCATCATTGACCGATTGACCATCGGCATGAAAATATCAACCAACAAAAAGTATGATATTATATTACAATTCTCATAATTCTACGATTGCTGAAATGAATTAGACAACGTCGTGTCTCAGGAAAATAAGTTGACATTATAACAATTCATAGATAGAATAATTATATCATTCTGTAAAAACCTAGAAATACGATTTATTATTGGAATTTTGAAAAATCATATCTTCGAAAGTATTAGCTTGTTAGAGTTAGAAATGATATCAATGGATTCCTATGGTAAAACTGCATATTCAAAAAAATTTAATTTGGAATTTGTTATTTAAAAAAAAATTTTTTAATGGTACTCCGAAACCATCTGTCCGATTTTGCCCAATAACGAACTTAGCCGAGATATTTATCTCCCTAACCTACTCTGAAAATTTCAACTATCTAGCTCATTCCGTTCGAGAGTTAGCGTGCCTACGGCCGGCCGGACCGGCCGGACAGAATTAATTTCGACCTCGGATTCTTGATCAGTGAGTCGAACCAAATCGCTTAAGACCATTTTCATCGAAAAATTCTAAAATTACAGACATTTGGGCAAATTGATAAGCACTCTGTTCCGAGGAACAAGAGCGCCAAAAAATATGTTTTTTTTTTCATATCCATATTTTACAACAAAAAATTTATTTTGCATAGCTTGATGTATTCTTAGCAAAGAAGGTCTCTTGTGATATCCTGCTGAAATTCACGGTTATTGAGAAAAAAATAATATATCATCATGATAGCGTGAGTCATAGATGATGAAATTATTTCCGACCTAGAATTTATCTAGTAAGCGGATGTCATTTTGTTGTGACAACTGACAAGTTTTGATTAACTTTGATTCAGTTACAATTTTATTTTTATATCTGTCTTATCATTTTGAGATTTTTGTCACATACTCATTAAGATGACGGTGTACACAAACGCATAAATGACCGATATGCACTTTGTTTACGGTCTTATAAATAACGCATTTGTTTATGATAATATTTTAAACAGATAGAGATGAAAATTATTGAAAATTCCTTATAAGTAGCTTTTGATCATGAGAAAACGTGCCAATAGTAATATTATATAAAAATGTGTTTTCAAATGATTAATTAAGCTTAATAATTTTTAACCCAAGTAAATTTTTAATAACAAAGCGAAAATTTAAAATTTTTTCAACGGAAATCTATTCTAAATCCTTCGAATATTAGCTCCACGAAAGGAAAACATCTCAGATTAATAGTTAAATAATTATCGCACCAGCGATGTTAATGTTCGTGCTACAAAAAATTGTTGATTAACTAATGGATAACTAATTGAAAAATCGCGATAAACATTTTTTAATACATATTATTGTTCATTGATCTATCCTGTAGGTTCCTGAATTTTTTCAGTACTTAATTTTCATATTTAATAAGTTTAAATAATATTTATTCATTAAAGGTCCGAAGACGGAGTAGGTACCATTTTGGGTGTATTTTCAACGTTCTGGGAAAATTATAAATATTGGTCCTACAGTTCCGAGAGTTCCTACTTTATTTTGGAAACTTCCCTCTTCTTTTTGAATCCTTTTTTCAAAATTGAGAATTCTTAAACAGATTTTGAGATATGAGTAAAAAACCTCTTATTTTTCACTTAATTGTTAATAACTTTCACAATTTTTGCGAACGGCCTTTGAATTTTCTCAAAAAATATCTACATGCCACTCTGAATCGAATGACGCCTCAATCATGATTTTCGGAGAACTCTAAAAGGTTTTGACCCAAAAGGCACTTATTGACCAAACTATAAGGAGAATCTTCCGCTCTTCTCAATGTAAATGGCATACAATGAAGTTTGATCAAGATGAAATTTCTCAAATTATGCTATGTTGTTGGCGCTATTGTTTCTCGGAACAGAGTGCTTATCAATTGGCCCAAATGTCTGTAATTTTCGAATTTTTGGATGAAAATGGTCTTAAATGAGTTGGTTCGACTCACTGATCAAGAATCCGTGGTCGAAAGTCATTCTGTCCGGCCGGTCGTAGGCACGATTACTCTCGAACGGAATGAGCTAGACAGTTAAAATTTTAAGAGTAGGCTTGGGAGATAAATATCTCGGTGTTCGTTAATGGGCAAAATCAGCAGGATGATTTAGGAGTAACGAAAAAAAAATTTGTTTACATTACAAATTTCAAATAAATTTTTTTAAGATGAAGTTTCACCAGTAAAATCCATTGACATCATTTTCAACTATAACAAGCTGATACTTTCGGAGATATGATTTTTCAAAATTTCAATAATAAAACGTACTTCTGTTTTCACAGAATGCTGTAATTATTCTATCTATGAATTATTATATGATCTGTGTTCATACATTTATCATCTTATTTTCCTACAAGATAAATGTAAGATATATTTCTGGTTCGTTACTCGTCATATAAAATAGTCCTCCCGTTCTAGAAAATAAAGTATTATGCAAATTGATGATGGAAATATATACTTGGGTTCAGAATATCTCCAGTAAAAACAAAACTGGAATATTGGCTAAGTCCAAATTGATATAATATAATTTTTAGAGTTGATTTGAGGAATGAATATCTAGTATAAATTCATTATTGGATAGAATCGTTCTGGTAGTTTCGGATTAATATTTTTTGGCACTCTTTTTGGACGACACTTTTACAATTCAATCTCTTTTCGAATTTAATTTATTTCATGATGCAGTTCTATCACAAGAATGCATTGATATCATTCGCAAGTCTGAGAAAACTATACTTTCGGAGATATGATTTGTCAAAATTTGAACAAGAACGCCAAAGCCCCACAGGGCTTTCCCACTTTTAGTAAAAAAAAATTTGAACTACTAGGATCTTGACTGACTGAACAACGAGAGATAATTGGACCATACTGTATAGAAACTTTATTGTTCCAGATTACCTGTAGAATCACCCTATGATATTTGGCCACAGATAACTAGGGCTCTCTTTATATTGCTTGTGAGAAAAATTTGTGTTTCTAACGGAGGAGCAATTTCCCAAATAAACAATTTTTTTTTATATATACTTTTCAGAGTATGAAAGCCCACAAAAAAAATATTTATTGATTAATTCATCTCTCAAAGTATCCACTGATGATTACTTAAAACCAGTGGTGACTGGTGATAATTTTGTTCAGGGGTGCGCCGATTCAAGAATAAAAGAAAAGTATATACAGGGTGAGTCTTTGACCACTGCATTAATTTTAACCAAAGATTCCTCTCATCAAATGAAACACTTTTTTCGTTTACTATTTTTCCAGATTTGGCTCAGGTAAAAAGTTACAAGCGTTTAAAGATTTCACAATGTGCTAATACACTCCCGCATATAAATTATCTATGACATTGTTGGCGGACGAGAATAAGGCATGGTAACGTGGTTTACAGCTTTATTCGGGATTCCAACGCTCAGGGACGGATCCATAAATGTAGTGAAATTTCTGGAGTTTTCCATTTTAAAACTTTCAATGAAGAATATCTCGAAAACGGTGCGTTTAAGGAGAAATGATGAAGAATAATATAATGTTCTAAAACGATGGAATATTCTTGAAATGACTCAAGAAAAACTTTATATGCTTTCTTTAAGCTAATTTCGTTTAGTTTTATGAATCCACGAGTCCATAACTAGAAAACCAGTAGAAGTAGAGAATAACTAATACTTGGAAAATATGTATCATAGTTATAGGAAACTTTACGCCAACATTCATTTTATTCGAAAAAAGGATGTCAAAGCTACAAAATAAAAACTGATTTTTTGTCAAAATTTCAACAGCCTGTATCTTTTTACCTGAGCAGAATTTGGAAAAATGTTAAAGGAAAAAAGTGTTTCATTTGATGAGAGGAATCTTTGGTTAAAATTAATGCAGTGGTCAAAGACTCACCCTGTAGATACCTATTAAAAGGTAATCACCAAATGCCTACATCTTGAAATGAAAATCAATCCTTCTGGTTTTGTCGCATATGAGCATCTCGGTCACCTTATCGTTGAGGTCAGGAATGTCTTTAACTAAATTTTGTTCGATGGACAAAATTGCGAGCTCTGTCAGTCTTTCTTCTGACATTGTATTCCTTAGAAACGTCTTGATCAACCATAAACAAGGTATACTACTACATAGCTTAGCTATTTATTCCTCTCCGGGCTCCTACTAATACGCCCGAATCATGACTGAGAATCGTGTGAGATTAGCTGGCCTCTGAGGGGGGACTGAGGACGTTCGCCGTTTCCAGCGTAACCGGTGAGATTCACCCCGGCATAGTGCGGACGCTCATAGTATACCTTGTCTATGCGTACCCTTAACACAAATGTAATTAATGTGGAATATAGTTGGTCGCTGGGTAAAAATGTTTCAATATTAATTAAATCCAGTTTGAAGAGCACGAATATCAAATATACAAACTAATTGTGTATGTATGTACATCATTTTTCTAGGGAGGGCGGCACCCCATAACCCTCCCTCACCAGTCGCACCGGCATAAAACGAACAGCATTCAATCAAAGAAATACGCAGATCGTCCTGTCCAGCACCCTCTCACGTAAGTGGCCTCGGAGCATTGTCTTAAGCCGGGTTTATACAGCAAATAAGATAAGATAAAATAAAATAAGAAATAAAATAAAAAAGTTAAACATGTACAATTCTATGAGAGCGTTTATGCACGAAATAAGATAAAATAAGAAATAAGAATAAGAATTAAAATTGTCTTAGTGGTCCCATACTCGGGTTCTTAGACTTCATAGAAAATTGGAAATTCGGACGCGATCATCGACCGGATCCGATACACATCTTTAGAGATCAGCCATCAATCATACATTTTTCGATCGTAGATCCGGCAGCGCCTCCTACGCTGACGAAACCGCAAAAATTACTTTCTAAACCGGCCAATATCAATTCGGAAGGTTTTTCGACGTGACGAAACTCAAACAAACGCCCGAAGACAACCATTAGAGAATCGGTTTCCTCATCGTATTAACGATGAAAAAGCGCGATCGGATCGGACTGGACCCAATTCGCGAACCCGAAGTAACGCCCGAATTTCTTCGGTCTGATAAACTGCGTAACTTTCGTCGCACGTTTTGGTTTCTTATCTATTTTTTTTTGCCCGGCGTTGCTACCGATTCTTCTCCGGCGCTCGCGGGTGAAGGTGTCTATGTCGGTTTGTACGCAATTGGGGAAAGCTGATCGGAATGACTTGCAATCCGTTCGGCCTGATAGGTTTCCCCGGAATGGTCTTTGTGTTGACAGAGACGATCATACACAATATTTACGAAAAAACGTCCTGTTAGAAACCTTGACATGAAGAACGGCCGTTGCGGTTGGCCGTAATTGTCATGTAGAATTTGTTTCAGTTGGAACTAATCGTGTTTTTTCGTTGATTTGGCTGGGATAATGAGGAAAAGCAACAGCGAATGGAGCTCGGTTTCAGTTGGCAATTTTCGTTCAATTGATAGATTTTATTTATTTATTTACACATAGGGAGTACAAACAGGCACAATGCCTACTACAGTATCCACAAGATTAGGATTAAATTAATATAACACCCTTATCACTTATTCTATAACAAAGAACATGAAGAATTAAAAATGGGTTCAAGCCCTGTGGACAGGAGCTTTCTGGCACTCTTGTTCAAACGGACAAATTATATCTCCGAAAGTATTGGTTTCTCAGAGTTGGGAATTATATCAATGTATTCTTATGATAGAACTGCATCATAAAGGAAATTCAATTCAAGTAATATTCTATTTATCAAGATTAAATGAGCAATCTGAGAATGAGAACTGCACCATGGAAGAAATCAAATTAAAATAGCTGAAATGAATTTGACTCTCTCGTATAGAACAGGATGACATGTACGAGTATGAACACAGATCATATAATAAAGCTTAGCTAGAATATTATAGCATTCTGTGTAAACATAGAAGTACGATTCATTATTGAAATTTAGAAAAATCATATCTCCGAAAGTATCAGCTTGTTGGAGTTGAAAATGACATCGATGGATTTTTATGGTGAAACTGCATCTTAAATAAAAATTGAATTTGAAATTTGTTACTGAAAAAAAATTTTTTTTCGTTACTCCGAAACCATCTGGCCTATTTTGCCCAATAACAAACTTAACCGAGATATGCATCTCCCTATAGTACTCTGAAAATTTCAACTACCTAGCTCATTCCGTTCGAGAGTTATTGTAGAAAAAATTTTTTGAAATTTTGAAAATTTCTTTTTGACACTTTGCGTTAACCTGGTCAATACAAAACTTCACATGCGTATAAAGGTCATGATTCTACAGTTTGATGCTAGATTTCAGATAGATCGAGTGATCGGTTTCGGAAATATTCATAAAAAATATTTTTAATAAAATCGGCCATAACTCCGAAACCGCTTGATGGATTTCGCCCATTAACGAACTCGTCCGAGATATTTACGCTCCAAACCCACCTTGCAAATTTTAATCCTCTAAATACTTTTGTTTGAGAGTTATCGTGCCTACGGCTGTACAGAATCGATTTCGCGAAATCGATTCTGTCTGAAACCGTTGGGCCGATTATGCCCAAAAACGAACTTATTAATTCCATTCGGATGCGCAACCTACCCTGCAAGTCCCTATCTCCTTTTGTTCGAAAGTTATCGAAGCAACGGTCACCCACCCAGTTACTGAACTCACACATGGCTGCTCGGATCTACGACAATATAGATCCGATCGTGTTCAAACTTGGAACTTGGTAGTACAGTTGGGTTTTGCAGGATGTGGCAAAATTTCAGCGATGTTTCTTGATGATTCTTTCAATGATTTTTTATAATGTTCTAGTGATACGATCCTCACGAAATTCTGTGTTGGCATTTTACAACTAATAACCGTGCTTGAATTGGATCGGTTTTGTATTTTTCGAGTTATTGAGGAAATAACAACAAAATTTCAGATTGGTATAACTCCAAAACCGTTTTGCCGATTATGCCTACAAACGAACTCAAATATCGCTGTCAGATGCACAACCCAACCTGAAAGTCTCTATCTCTTTCCCTTCACAGGTTATCGTGACATAAATAATATTTTTTAAATCTTTTTAAAATGTTTCAGTGATACGATTCTCACAATATTCTACAAACGTCCTTAGGTTTGTATTCTACCACTACTCGATTCGATTCGATTTCAATTCGATTGGATTAGTATTAATCATAACTCGGAAATCATTGGGCCGATTATGCCCATTGAAGAACTTGACCGTCGTATTGGGATGCACCACCTACCCTGAAAAGTTCAAGTCGCTTTCTCTTTAAAATCTCGCTTCTCTTCAAGTTATCGTGGCAACGGCCGGCCGGCCGACCGGACAGAATCAAATTTGATCTTGAATTCTTCATCTGGGAGTCAAACCCAATCGTGTGCGACTATTTTCGGCGAAAAATTCGAAAATTACAGACATTTGGGCAAAATGATAACGAGATGTTCCCCAGAATATACGCTCAAAAACTTACGTCTCAAGTAATTTTGGGATCACGAAATTCCGCAAAAATTAGCGCATCAGTATTCTACAAGTACCTTATTGCCGATTTTTAATTGGATCGATTGTGTATATCTATAATATTTATCTTGAGTTGTAGAGGAAATAACAACATTTCAGACTCCAAAACCGTTTGGCCGATTTTGCCTTTTGACGAACTCAAATGTAGCATTCGGATGCGCAGCCTACCCAGAAAATTGCAAGTCGCTATTTCTTTCCGTTCTCAAGTTATCTTGAGATATATAATATTTTGTCATATCTTTTTTGTAATTTTCTAGAGGTACGATCCTCACAAAATTTTAAAAACGTCTTTATGTCGATACTGTACAACTACTTACCTAGTTTCAATTTTACTCTAAAATTTGCAGGTTGATCTCTCTATCCGTTCAAAAGTTATCAATGCAACGGTCACCCATCCAGCTACTGAACCCAAACGAGGCTTGCCAGCGAAAAGGAGGTAGATCAAAAATTGGACATATAGTAAGAATCGAGGCAAAAATTGTTATTCTAACAAGTGAACACGATATTCAACAACAAATTCTTGGATTTGCATACCATGTTGAAAGCCATCACGTTGCTCCTTTGCTACAATAAGACATTCCTGCAATACATTGGAATATGATATATGAGAATAAAAATTTATTTTGTTATGTTTTGTTTAGGAATTAAATTATATTTCTGATAAATTAGTTCTCCATACCTTATAAGTAATATGTTCTTATTAATACAAAATAATAATTCATTAGTGATAAATTTGATTTCGTTTTTTTGTATTCTGTATCCTTGAATGTATAATAGTTTTTCTTTACTGGGTATTCTGTTTTCAATAATCTGAAATTAGTTTTCGATAGTGTGAAATTGTATTTCATTTGTATGAAATCATACTGTAGGAAATAAAGACATTTTCGCTATAGACAGCGATGTGAAATTTAAAATTTTACCCGCAGGAAAATTTAAACCAACTGTAAATCTAATTGATTCTATTTTCTCTCCATAAATCCACATAACTCCACAATTATTCTGAACATTAATACTTTAGAATCCAATTAAATCAAATGAAAAATTTAGCACGTGCCTTTCAATGGAATTTTAAGAGCTTTATCCTCATATTTTACGATTCCAACAATCCACTTCAGACGATCAGTTGATGTGATGATCGAAATAATTCAAGTTTTATGAGATATAAATTTATAATTTAATACCTATTGATAATTCAGAAAATCTATCGATGACAACAGTTAAAAGGTGATGTAATGATAATCACACTGTATGAGAATGTGTGGTATGTGATGAGTTAATATTATTAGAATATCATGTGGATTTTAGCGTCCTCTTACGAAACGTCGACAATAAATTAGTAGTGTTTTTTAACTTTTGTCCCCACAACCTACTAAATTCCGTATATTGTTAGAATATACATCAATTGTGGTAATGAGGTGGAGACAACTAACCACCTCGATTTCTTTGAAGGATCATTTTGAGTTTTAGCCGATTTGCCAAACGAGTATGCGATTTTCGAGTGAGTTTAGTTTTCTCTTCTATAGATGGCGTAATTCAGAAATTCGACAGGTCTACCATCATTTTGACTTGTCTTCCGTCTTTTAATTTTATGATTATAATTCTACGGGAATTGTAAAGTAATGATAAATTATGAAAGACATGGAAAATGTTGGGATATATTTTTTTCATTCTTCTCTAACAGCTATCAGCTAACAACTTTCCATGATTATTTTTAGGTATGGCTTTTTTTGCTAACACACATTATACATTAAATTTATTCTTTTCATTGTTTTTTTTTATAAAATATTGGTTCAAGCACTGACGTGGAGATGGGAGCTTTACCCCATCCTGACTTCACGAAAAAAAATTGGTTCAAGCACTGACGTGAAGTCAGGAGCTTTTGCGCGTATGTTATATTGTCCATTCTCCTGTATTGGACACTTTTAATCGAATTTACCATGGTGAATTTTATTGTCTATTCTCCTGTATAGGACAGTCTTAATCGAATTCACCATGGTAAATTCGATTAAGAGTGTCCAATGCAGGAGAACAGACAATAGAATTCACCATGGTAAATTCGATTAAGAGTGTTCAATACAGGAGAATGGACAATAGAAAATACACGCAAAAGCTCCTGACTTCAGTCAGGAGCTTTTGCGTGTGGAAATTTGACTGGAGAAATTTGACCTCGAATTATTCATCAGAGAGTTGAACCTAATCGTTTGAGACCATTTTCGAACTTCATTACTTTTACCCTTTTACCAGCCTTCTGTTTTCTGGAAAATATCATCATGTTACATATTATTCGAGGGTTTTTATTCCTAATATTCACCTTTTGCCTAATTTCCCGTTCAGCATATTTTGCTTGAAAAATGTAGAACCTCTTCCATTCTAATACAACCTGACAGATATATCACTCTACTTCTCGACTATCGATTTTGTCGCGATTTGAGGTCCGGACGTGAACTGAATTTCTTTCGTAAATCTTACGAAAATGGTAATAGATATTGAAATGTCGTCTTCAGCTTTCGCTTCTTAACGTTCCAAAGTTTCGGTCGCGTGCTTTGACCTCCCTCGAAACGAACCATACATTTTAAAATCAATTTCCAAAATTCCTGATTTACTTAGGAAATACGTCACTTTCGGAAATTTTTTTAAATTATGTTGAATTTTTCCAAAGATCTTCAATATAGCCTTATCGGCAATTTCGACCATCCCCTTTCCCTCCGTAACCTCAAATTCTCCTCTTTCTAAACGTCCTTTGTCAGAAACTGAACTCGCCTAACGATTCTCAATTTCCAGTATTTCTTCTATAACTCCTGCAATATGAATTCGATTGTTCAAATTCCAAACGGCGGCGTTCTACGCAAAATGCACGCCGGTTCCTAGAACATGCGGGCCAAAAAGGGTTGTATTAATCCTAGATATTTAAACTCACTGGAGAAATTCTGACCGGAGCTGTGAGATTTAGATTCCTCCTTCTAGAGAATAGAAGGAAATCGAACTAAATATGGTCTAAGACCCTAAGAGATGTCCTGCAACACATGAAACTTTTCCTTATTCATTCTTATAGATAGTCGAATACATATCGCCATTAAAATATGTTCATTTCCCCCATTGAAAAAAGACCGTAGGTCTAATCAAACAGATAAATTTAATTAACTCAATTTCCTTGAACCTAATTCATTACATTTTTTCTAAACGTCCTGTAACTCACTTTATCTCGGACAACGAATCTAATAAAAGCAATTACCCACACCATCAACGCTATACTCACATAGGAAGATCACATTCAATGAAATATCAATGGCATTAATAAGCACATCTCGCTCCGGTAAATTACAATGAAATGGGAAAATATTTGACCTTTCGCGAATTCCTAACCAGCCTCTCTCTGAGCGCACACAGGAAAGGTGGGGCCTTATCAACTTCGGAGCCGTTTCAATATCTATGTATTTCATTATACCGTGCTTCAATATCGGGCACAGTACAATAAAAATTATAACATCGGCATGTGAGGTTATATAAGATCGTGTGATTTACGATATCATAAATATCGTTTATTGATTATCTTTGGTTATTATACTGGTGGCAATAAAAGATCGCATCTGGTGTGAATAATGGAATAACATGAAATGGAATAGGTAAACAGATAGATTGCTGGCTGACTCAGTAGCACGGAAGACGTAGGTATAATCGCGATTTTTCTAACGACATACTTATTCGTTGAATATCACGGGGTATATCGAATGAGTTGTTATCAATTTAGAATATTGTAGTTTCATTATAATGTGGTTTTCCACAGGTTATGATTGTTGGTAACATCGTAGTCAGCTTCTGATTTTTATTTGTCTCTTGTCACTTCTTGTGTTCTGTTTATAACGGGTCCGCCGTCTAACGTTTTTTTTTCAACTAGTGATTATTTCCTGAATGGTAACACTTAGCTCATGTCTGATTTGACAGATAATTAGTTTTATCCTTCCGCTGAACGAAAATAGTTGTGTATAAGCTTGAACAACGCTAGTAAATATTGCGACATTACTTTGAAAATCATGGTAATGTTGCAGAATGTGTGAGAAAATTGCGTACGGATTTTGGAAGAAGAGAAGCACCGTCATTTCCGTATGTTCGTTATCTTGTGAAAAAAGTTAATGAAACTGGCATCCTCATCGATAAACCAAAGCGTGAAAAGCCAAAAACAGTGCGTACACCCAAAAATTTTGCTGCTGTGGCAGAAAGTGTGCGTGAAGCGCCATCAACATCAATTCTCCGTCGTTCTCAAGAATTGAACTCTTCGGAGACATCCTTGAGATGAAATTTGCATAAAGACCTTGGTATGACGCCATACAAAGTCCAATTGGTTCAGAAGTTAGAGCCAACTGACCATCCAATGCGTTTTCGCTTCGCTAAGTGGGCCTGCGATCGACTTACACAAGATGCCGATTTTGCCAAAAAAATCATCTTTTCAGATGAAGCTCATTTTGATCTTGGCGGGTATGTAAACAAGCAGAATTATCGCATTTGGGGCACAGAAAACCCGCACGCATACATTGAAAAGCCGATACACCCAAAACGATTCACTGTTTGGTGCGGATTTTGGTCCAGAGGCATAATTGGGTCATTTTTTTTTTAAAATGAGCAAGGAGTGGCAGTTACAGTCAATGGCGATAGTTATCGGGCCATGTTGAACGAATTTGTTTTCACGAAAAATTGAGGAGGAGGATATTAGCAATATTTGGTTTCAGCAGGACGGTGCTACGTGCCAAACAGCCGAAGCTACACTCGATGTTTTGCGACCTGTTTTTGAAGATCGCATTATCAGCCGCAGAGCTGATGTCGTTTGGCCACCTCGGAGGTGCGATTTGACACCGTTGGACTATTATTTGTGAGGTGCCGTCAAAGATGAGTGTTACGCCAACAAGCCAGAGACAATTGACATGTTAAAGGACAATATTCGTGAAGCCATTGGTGAAATAAAGCTGCACACAATCTATAATGTGCTTAAAAATTGGACCGATCGTGTAGGCTACTGCATGGCCAGCCGAGGCAGCCATTTGAATGGAATTATTTTCCATTATCAACCAGAAGGATTGTGCTTTCAAATAAAGAAAGAAATTTGAGAAAATATTCAGTAGTTTTCTTTTAAAGCATTAAAAAAAATGGGTTCAAGCCCTGTGGACAGGAGCTATTGGGCGCATGTTCCTTGTGGTCCGTACTGACCAGTAAAGAAAAAAAGCAGTATCATGTTGAATACCTTAATATTATTCTGGAACACAAATTTTCCATTACAATAATCTTCATCTAGCTTCTATTTAGTATCAATTCATGTAGAACGTGATCATAATAAGTGTTTTCCATATAATAAAATGTGTTTGAACTTGGTATGTAGGAAATCTGACATCAATTATTGGAATTAATTGATTTGACAAACAGCCGTCAAATGAGGTAAATAGATTTTTGTGACGATTTTCTGTGACCATAGAACGTCAAAACACGCTGGAATGTGAATTTTAAGCAATATCTTCTGGAATTGAGATCGTATCGAACTGAAATTTTGCACACTCGTGTAGAATGCTTGATTTAACGTCGGTACAAATTTTTTTATTAAAAAATTTTCCAACTGCCCGATCCCAACAATACTTAGATAATATTATATCCATAAATTAAGCATTTCATTATTGCATTTCTTGAAATAGGTACCTTTTCAAGTCGATCAACATCGTCCTTCTTTCGACGTCTAAACTATGACTTGATTCTTTATGTTTATGTCTTTGAATTTGTTTTCGGTGGAATTCAAAGAGTTCATAGAATAATCGATGAAAATACTGAGAGAGACCCAGGAAATTTGACACATTTTGTCTTATATCTCCAGAAATTGAAATCGTATAGAGCCAAAATTTTGCACAATGTTGGAAAATACTACAATTGACGTTAGTACAAGTTTTTGTTGCAATCTGATGAATAGTTCACGAAAAAAAAATTTTTTTTTCGAAAAAATTAAAAGAAATATTTTTTTAAAAATTACCAACATTTCGATCATAACAGAATTTTGCCAAAAGTTGCGCGTTTATATCCTCGAACTGACTACCAAGTTTCGATTCAACATCTTCTTTAGTTCCTGAAATATCAGGGAAATAACCTCAAAATTTTAAATGTCTATAACTCCTAAACCGTCCGGCCGATTTTGCCCGTTAACGAACTTAACCGTCGCATTTTGATCAGAAACCTACCCTGAAAGTTTGAAGTCGATAGGACCTTCGGTGCTCCTGTTATCGTGCCTACGGCCGGAAGTACGGCCGGCCGGCCGGCCGGCCATACGGCACCCAAAAATCTGACACCGGATTCGTGATCAGGGAGTCCGAATTAGTCTATTAGCCAATTTTCAGCTCGAAATTCGAAAATTACAGACATTTGGACGAAATGATAGGACGATGTTCCCCTAGAACATGCGCCCAAAAAGGTTATTTGGCGGACCCTTTATCATATAATTTCTGAACTGACAGCAAATATTAAATTATTGTCAATTCTCAAGATTCTTTTGAAAATTCGTGAATATTCAGTTTCCAAATTATTTAAATCTGCAATGACATATGATTTAGAACGAAACACATTCATTATGATGTCCTATTATCGCAATGATACATTAATCAATGGTGAATGGATTAAATTTGTAGCGGCCTGTAAAAATTTATATTTGGCGAAATGTCCTGATGTTCAGTTTCTAGAATATTCTATGAAAGTCCACATCAGAGGTGTTGCAAACCTATTCACGCAGACCGGAAACGTTAACGAGGGAGAATCGACAGGAGACGACCTAAAGTTTCTCAAGGAGTCGTTGAGGAACTGAGAACACAAGTTGAACAAAATCCACAAATGTACCTTGATAAATTATCTTTACCGTCTGGTGTCCCCTTGAGTTTTTTCCACAAAGTATTGAAAAAAAAAACGAAATAACGGTGGTACAGCAACTCATACCACTATATATTCCACGTCGCCTAGAGTACTGCTATTGGTTTCTAAATAATCTGAAGGTCAACAGATTATTGGACTCAACTTTTTTTTAGTGATGAAGCTTGGTTTCTTTTTCGGGTAAGGTGAATTCTCATAACTACTGATTTTGTAAATCTGAGATTCCACACAGTTTTATTGGGACTCCATCACATTCGCAACAAGTTGGTGTGTGGTTAGCAGTTTCTCGTCGTAGAATATATGGCCCAGTTTTCTTTCATCATACCACCGATATTTATATTGATTTGTTACCTGCACTCGACAATTAAAATTAGTTCAACGGTATGCATATAATTAGATGATATAATTATTCTATGTATAAATTATTATAATGTCAACTTATTTTCGTGAGACATGACATTATCTAATTCATTTCAACAATCGTAGAATTATGATAATTATAATATGATATCATACTTTTTGTTAATATCTCCAGTAAAAACAAAACTGGAATATTGGTTTATTGGAGTGGATTTGAGGAAAGAATATATATAATCTTTCATCATAGAATTGAGGAATGAATATCTCGGATGAGTTAGTTGTTGGGTAGAATTTGTCTCTTGGTTTTGGATTGATAAGTTTTGGCACTCTTGTTGAATTCAAATTCTTCTATGATGTTTCAATTCAATTTATTCTAAGATTAAGTTCTTTCATAAGAATCCATTGATGTGATTCCCAACTCTGAGAAACCAATACGGAGATATAATTTGTCACTTTGGACAAGAGCGCCAGAAATCTCCTGTCCACAGGGCTTGAACCAATTTTATTTAGTTGTAGGATGTGGGCAAAGGTCAAATAGATATTAAATTTCGATTTTCTTCCAGCAACGCTGATTTGGATGCTGATAGAGAAAAAGGTCCCAAGAAAATTTTCACCCATATCAGGATCCTTACAAACATAATTTGGATCTGAAACCAGAAGAGGATCTATGGAATTCAATCGGGGACTGGTAGATATTCAATGATTAGATCTGTTTCTGTTATTCATATTATGTCATAGATGATAAAACTATTTGATTTTTGCGCATTTCAGTTATAATACTAATACAATGTTTTTCATGACAGATCGTACGAAACAAAAATAAATTCCGAAAGAATAATAAGTATATAACCATACACTAGGTACCCCAAACTATCAAACAGCATAGAGATAGTTCACGTTATATAAAGTGGGACACAACTTTCAGCTTTCTTCCACTAAACCCCAAAAAAAATGGAAAACCAAGGTAATTTACATAATAAACATCCTTCGCCTAATATACATCGGGTTAACAGAATTAGCAATGGGACTTATGTACATTACAGACCATTCAAAAAGCAATTCCCTGATCTTACGCTTGAAGGAAGGAAAGGCCGATGTCAATTGTTTATTATAACATTTCCATTCATAAAGTAAAACATTATGAATATTATGATTGTTGAAATGAGGATAGTACGGAGATATACATATATTAAAATGGGAAAGTTTGACGGGTAATTCCGCAAAAGTAGCAGAGAAATATAATTCTGCTGGTACTTGCCGACACGTGTTTCTGCTAATTGGCTATAGTTTTCCTCCGAATTGGAGGTTCCTAGAGCTGAAGGCACAAATGAGTTGCTCGCTCCTGTTGTGGTAACACCTATTTTTAGTTTTTCTTTCAATCTTTTCCTTGATATCTTGATTGTCCTGTCCTGAAGAAGCCAATTAGCAGCAACACTAGTGGCAGGTGTGGCAGAATGATTTTTCTTTCTAGAGCTGAAGGCACAAATGAGTTGCTCACTCCTGTTGTGGTGACACCTATTTTTAGTGTTTCTTTCAATCTTTTCCTTGATATCTTGGTTGTCCTGTCCTGAAGAAGCCAATTAGCAGCCACACTAGTGGCAGGTACCAGCAGAATGATTTTTCTTTCTAGAGCTGAAGGCACAAATGAGTTGCTCGCTCCTGTTGTGGTGTACCTATTTTTAGTTTTTCTTTCAATCTTTTCCTTGATATCTTGGTTGTCCTGTCCTGAAGAAGCCAATTAGCAGCAACACTAGTGGCAGGTACCAGCAGAATGATTTTTCTTTCCATTCGAAAGTTATTGTGGAGCTCCTATGCGATCGTCTTTCAGGTAGAAAAACTAGCAATCCAAAGATGTGTGAAATACCTAGAACGAAACTATCAGAGATGTGACATAGCAATCCACTCTGACAGTCAATCTGCAATTAAAGCTCTAAAGTAAGCAAGAACAACAGGGTCTCCTTGGTCTGGGTAGCTGGTTACGAGGAAATTGAAGGAAATGAAGAGGCCAACAAACATGCCAAGAAAGGAGCAAAAACCCCTTTTGTTGGCTCAGAACCCTACTGCTGCGTTGGTAGATGGGTACACCTACAAAAGTGAATTTCGGATGAAAGAAGAAACTGAAAGAGGTATTTTCTGGAGATCACTCCCAAGAATGTATCACTCAAAATGTTCCTCCAGAACTTTGACACTGTCAGATCCAAGAAATATATGTACCTCAGTGAAGGCACGCTGCACCTCCTCACTGGTTCCCTCACAGGATACTGCGACCTTAGGAAGCATGTGATGAGATTAAGGCTAGCAGAAACTGACGAGTGCAGATTCTGTCGGGAGGAGGATGAATCTCCTGATCACCTGATTACGGAATGCCTCGTCATTTTGAACCAACGCAAGGAGTGCTTTGGGCAAGAAATCTGCAGGGGCGAATATGTAACCTCCTTGAAGCCATCCCAGATACTGGAGTTCATCAGAACTCTGGAACTGGAAGGTGAGCTGTAGATAGTAATGATCGACAACTCTGACGGAGGTACACAATAGACCTCAAATTCGCAGTGCAACGTTAACCCCTACAACAATATACATTATACAATAATCGTGGAGCGGACGGCATTTGGCTAAAATGATACCAAGCTGTTTCCTAGAATATGCGCGCAAATACATACCTAGAGTCGTCATATTAGGAACATTTATATTGAGTTACATTTTGAGTCTACTTCCGGCTGAACCTTATCAAAACATCGACATTCAGACAAAATGATAGCGTCAATATAATATCGGTTTGTTTCACACAATAAGTTGGAAAAGTACTGACGTAAGGTCAGTCTGCTTTGACTGTTCAAATTTATAGTAATGGGGTCACCCCTCCAGGTTCCGGAATTGCCGAAGGATGCTTACATAAATATAGATCCGATTTAATTTTATTCTTGCCTTTAAAATAAGGTCTTGTTGATATGAAGGCCCTTGCAACATTTCAGTGATTTCTGGCGAATTCTTTCTGAGACAGTTTTTTGCGTGCATGTTCCGAGAAACAGCGTGCTGCCCAAATGTCTCTAATGTTCGAATTTTTTGCCGAAAATGGTCTAAAATAATTGTTTGTGCTGCAGCCTAGAGAAGCTTATTGCACCTCGGACGATCTTCTATCAGCTGACAGGGTCTCATAGTTGATTAATCATTAAAGGATACTGTGGGAGGTATACTCATTATTGAAAGGTTCTTTTTCTGGGTTTTCTCTCCCAAACTCTGAAAAATATCTATAAAATAAAAATTAATTATTTTGTGATTTGTTTCTGCGTAAGAAACACAAGCTATTTGTCAGAAGCAATCAATTGAACAATGTTGCCTAACAAACAACAACGAAACAACATCAACGAAGAAACAACTATATCGTAACATTTCGGAATCTATATCAGACTCCTTCGTCAGACGCTTAATGAAAATCGTTAGAATTATTTTGTTGATAGTTATTTTGTGAAATTCAAGAATTTTCACATAACTATCAACAAAATAATTCTAACGATTTTCATTCATATCTTACAAGATCTGAGAAAACGGTTTATATCGATGGTAATTTCGATGAAATGTATCCAATAGGGGTGAATAGACAATAGAACATGCGCGCAAAAGCTCCCTGTTTGAGCCAATTTTATTTAATGATTTTCAAAAATCTTCTGGTCCTGCAATTGTCACGAAATTTCGCATAATTCTTTAAGTCGGTATTTATCAACCGAGCTTCCAACTGACTTCGAATTATTGGCAAAACAAAATATCAGTTGGCTATAACTCGGAAACCACCCAGCTGATTCTGCTCATTAACAAACGAGATAATTATGCTTCAAACCTACTCTGCAAATTTCAACTCTCTAACTCATTTCGTTCGATAGTTATTGCGCCTATATACGAATGGAAGGACGAAATTAAGTTTGACCTCTGAATCTCCTTCAGTAAGTCGAAATTATACGTTCAAGATCAAAAATTGAACAAAACGATAGACGATAGAAAAAGAATCGGTAAAGTTCAATAACCATTTCTCCATAACGATCTTTCACTCCGCGTTATAACCAAAATGTCTTTATAATGCAGAAATCGTGACCATTCTTCAACAAGGACCCCGAAGACATCATTGAATATTTTTATTGCCCAACAACGCATCCTCAATTTATACGATATACTCGTTTCAATCAGACCCTCTCATTAAGTTGACAAATTACTCGGAAAATGATGAAGCATGAGTCCACAAAACCGGCTGTTATTGCGTGTAAACTGTCATCTATAATTTTCATTGATTATCCTTCGTCCTTATGATGGATGTAATGAAAACTTATCGCTCGATATTTCGGCATTGGCGATCAAAACAGAAGACCGATGGTGCAGAAATAATAGGTTTTAATTGGACCTTTCGACTGATTAAGGATATGACTCGAAACTCGTAAATCGGTAGTTGCGAAATTCGAGTAGATATTCGATTAGCGGGCTGGGAATAATATGATCGTTTAATTTACGAAATGTTATAAAGCGGCGTTAATAACCTACCGGTTAATGAATAATTTATGCATTGGCATTGCGGAAATACGGGTTTCGTCTGCTCGACGGTGACAGGATGTCAATCTGATTCTTCAAGGTGGACGTGACAGATTCTGCTGGATGTTTATTAAAATTTCGAGAGGTAGTCCTTACAAGAGAAATCTACTGAAGTTGGTGAAATGCGTTTATTTTGCGTGATGGGAGTACAGTTGGATAATTATTCAAGTTTTGTATATGTCTCGAATTCGTGCTGAGTGGTCCCTTTCACATATCTTAATATCAGAAGCTGATTACGTTTTGAAACTCAAGGTCTTTATCATAGTTAGGAATTCACCCATGAACCTGTACAAAATTTTTTCGTATCAGCTGTTTAATGTAGATAAAGGCAGTATGGCAAGAATTTGAATTTTAAAAATTTAAAAATATACAGGGTGAGTCTTTGACCACTGCATTAATTTTAACCAAAGATTCCTCTCATCAAATGAAACACTTTTATCATTTACCATTTTTCCAGATTCGGCTCAGGTAAAAAGTTACAAGCGTTTAAAGATTTCACAATGTGCTAATACACTCCCGCATATAAATTATCTATGACATTGTTGGCGGACGAGAATAAGGCATGGTAACGTGGTTTACAGCTTGATTCGGGATTCCAACCCTGAGGGACGGATCCATAAATGTAGTGAAATTCCTGAAGTTTTCCATTTTAAAACATTCAATGAAGAATATCTTGAAAACGGTGTGTTTAAGGAGAAATGATGAAGAATAATATAATGTTCTAAAACGATGGAATATTCTTGAAATGACTCGAGAAAAACTTTATATGCTTTCTTTATGCTAATTTCGTTTAGTTTTATGAATCCACGAGTCCATAACTAGAAAACCAGTAGAAGTAGAGAATAACTGATATTTGGAAAATATGTATCATAGTTTTAGGAAACTTTACGCCAACATTCATTTTATTCGAAAAAAGGATGTCAAAGCTACAAAATAAAATATGATTTTTTTTCAAAATTTCAACAGCCTGTATCTTTTCACCTGAGCTGAATTTGGAAAAATGTTAAATGAAAAAAGTGTTTCATTTGATGAGAGGAATCTTTGGATAAAATTAATGCAGTGGTCAAAGACTCACCCTATATATTTAATTAATATTTTATTAACATGTTATTCTACATTATGTATGGAGGTAGTGATGACATTCACACTTGAAACAAAATATCGGTGAAATGGCCACCGTTGCTCTGTTGGCAGGTATGCACTCTTTTGATGAAATTTTGCAGTAAGGGCTGCTGGATTTGACGAATTTGACGTGCAATTTCTTCTTTGTGTTCCTCAGTTGTCTCAGGATGGTTCGCATAGACCTTACTTTTAGAACTATTTTGGTCTACGAAAAGAAAAATTACTTGACCTGAAAACTGGGTTTGTATAGGGCTTCACGCGAGAGCGAGATTTTTCTCGTCTCGTCTCGTTCTCGTCTCGTAACAGCGGGACGAGAGGAGACGAGACGTTTTCAAACATAATATAGGCGATACCGAGACCATATACAGCGCAACACGAGAGTCTCGTTTGTGGTCTCGTTAAATTTTTTGTATGAAGTTTAATATACGACTCGATCTTTTTCAACACCCACAAAAAACAATTGAATATGAAGAGTGTACACTATAATTACCAATATATTTTATCTATATTATGCATCCATCGTTCTAGAAATACACGATTTCTTAGAAGATTATTAATTCGTTGTGACCGTTGTGCGATAATTGAGATTATTTTTCAAGAAAATAGAATTCACAACAATAAAAACGGATGCCATTATGAATTCAATACTTAACGGAAAACTTTTATTGCCCCTAAATCCCAATGCTTTCAAAATTTCGTCTCTATCTGAACATCTGGAGAAATGTATTCTCTTGTGCTCCTTGTAGTGAAGATATTGTGAACATTTGAGGAGTAACTTTTCAAAACGTATTATATCCAATTTGGGCGAAATTGAGTTTGAAGCGGATTCAGAAATGATTGCTTTATAGCCCTATGTAGACAAAATCTTCCAAATGGCATTATGTCCCTGTGTAATTCAAATCCAAAGTATGTAAGCTGCATCACCATGAATTATGTTTACGTTTGTTTTTTTTAAACCAAATTACATATAACTAAAAAACAAGATTCCTGATAGCATGTGTTGCCTTCCTTTTGAAAAAGATTTCATGATTTGTATAATTCTTTTATTAATACCCTGTGTAAATGTTTTTAATTATTTACAAACTATATGACGATTATAATGTATAAATGTATACACAATGTGAAAGCACAAATAAATATAGTCTAGCCTACTATATCAGTATGCCAAATGTCTCTAATTTTCGAATAATATGCCAAAATTAAGGATTAGGATCGACTGACTGATGAATGATTCTGGGTCAAATTCGAAAGTGTTTCGGAATTAAACTCAATTTTTACTCGATTACTCAAAAAATACAGATCCAATCCAATTTCAACTTGTTAATTTGTTATAGAACGCCGACGCTCAAATTTTTTCGGAACTTCATCTGTATCACTAGTAAATTTTTAAAAAATCATCGAAAAAGATCTGTTTTTCAGAAACTATATGTGTGATATTGCTAAAATTATGCAAGAGCCTCCAAAACAAGGTAGACTGCGCATCCGAATGAGACAGTTAAATCCGTTTATGGGCATAATCAGTCAAATTATCGAAAATGCAGGCAAAAGCTCCTGACTTCATACTTCACGTCAGTGCAGCAAGATTTTGTTTTTGGTGATATGATCCTAACGAAGGGATATAATTATATTTGGCTACGAATTATTCATCAGCTCATTAAGTAGAATCTTGTGATACCATTTTTGGTTCAAATTTCGAAAATTAGAGATTTGAAATCAATTGAAACTTAGTCAAGTTTTGTTTTTACTGGAGATGTTCTTAACGAATTTGAATAACTCACCAAAGTATATATTTTCATCATCATCAGGGGTTATTTCATTGGTCATTTTGCATTCATACTTTGTTTTCTAGAAAAACTAGAAATAAATAACATGATATGACCCTTTGATATAACTGATCATGAAATTCATAGTTATTAGATATAAATAAGGATGTTAATTTTTGACTACAGCATTCTGTGAAATCATAGAACTACGATTTAATAATGAAATTTTGAAAAATCATATATCCGACGTATTAGCTTGTTAGAGTAGAATATGATATCAATGAATTGATGAAATTGAATGATGATACTACAACTTAAAAAAATGGGTTCAAGCCCTGTGGACAGGAGCTTTTGGGCGCATGTTCCTTGTGGCCCGTACTGACCAGTAAAGAAAAAAAGCAGTATCATGTTGAATACCTTAATATTATTCTGGAACACAAATTTTCCATTACAATAATCTTCATCTAGCTTCTATTTAGTATCAATTCCTGTAGAACGTGATCATAATAAGTGTTTTCCATATAATAAAATGTGTTTGAACTTGGTATGTAGGAAATCTGACATCAATCATTGGAATTAATTGATTTGACAAACAGCCGTCAAATGAGGTAAATAGATTTTTGTGACGATTTTCTGTGACCATAAAAAAAATTAAGCATTTCATTATTGCATTTCTTGAAATAGGTACCTTTTCAAGTCGATCAACATCGTCCTTCTTTCGACGTCTAAACTATGACTTGATTCTTTATGTTTATGTCTTTGAATTTGTTTTCGGTGGAATTCAAAGAGTTCATAGAATAATCGATGAAAATACTGAGAGAGACCCAGGAAATTTGACACATTTTGTCTTATATCTCCAGAAATTGAAATCGTATAGAGCCAAAATTTTGCACAATGTTGCAAAATACTACAATTGACGTTAGTACAAGTTTTTGTTGCAATCTGATGAATAGTTCACGAAAAAAAAATTTTTTTTTCGAAAAAATTACAAGAAATATTTTTTTAAAAATTACCAACATTTCGATCATAACAGAATTTTGCCAAAAGTTGCGCGTTTATATCCTCGAACTGACTACCAAGTTTCGATTCAACATCTTCTTTAGTTCCTGAAATATCAGGGAAATAACCTCAAAATTTTAAATGTCTATAACTCCTAAACCGTCCGGCCGATTTTGCCCGTTAACGAACTTAACCGTCGCATTTTGATCAGAAACCTACCCTGAAAGTTTGAAGTCGATAGGACCTTCGGTGCTCCTGTTATCGTGCTTACGGCCGGGAAACCGGCCGGCCGGCCGGCCGGCCGGCCGGACGGCACCCAAAAATCTGACACCAGATTCGTGATCAGGGAGTCCGAATTAGTCTATTAGCCAATTTTCAGCTCGAAATTCGAAAATTACAGACATTTGGACGAAATGATAGGACGATGTTCCCCTAGAACATGCGCCCAAAAAATGATTTTGAAATTTCAACTGCCCAGCTCATTCCATTCGAGAGTTATCGTGTTAACGGCTGGACACAATCGATCTTGACAAGGGATTCTTGTTCAGTGAATCGAACTAAATCGTCTAAGACCATTTTCATCCAAAAATTCGAAAATTACAGACATATAGGCAAATTGATAAGAACACTGTTCTGAGGAAAAAGAGCGCCAATAAAAATTTGGAAAATTATTCGTTCTCTCATTCGGAGCAGAGGTTAATGAGTATAGTAATGAAATAATTGAATTCAAAAATATGATACAAACTTCATTACTCGTGTCGAAATTTTCAAGCTCATCATCCAAATAAGTTTCGAATATGATGTTATAACACCACCGCCCAACATTTATGTTGCGAAATAATTCGCAGGTGACTCATACATGCTCTTCATCGACCAAAATAAAGAATACCAAAGGTCCCCGTATTTTATACACCCAATAACCTTTAGCGAAAGCATTTCTGGAACTCCATACATCTTCGGAACTCCATCGAAGTTGCAGAATTCATATAAACGTTACATAAATCCGATGCAATAACGATCGTGTTATCCGTGGAAGAAAGAAAAGAGCATCACACTTATCCGACGCCTACTCCGATGTGTTCGTCATTATTTTGTATTATCGTATAATTCTGCGGTGCATTTGCCTTGTTTTGTCCATAGGGAGACACCTACGATGACTGTAAATAATTGAAGAATCATCGTAAATTTTTTCTGTGAGTTTAAGTGAGCGAATTTGACCTTCTGAATGAAAGTATAAGTCGCACAAGGTCGGTTTTAGATCCTTGGTGGTTTGGAAAAATATTTATAGAAATGAAAGAAAGAATGGTTATCTCCTTTCTCGATATCATCATAATATATTGTTCAAAGAATAAATTATACTCATTTTACAAGAGTATGAAGATGTTTGCAGCGTCAGCCATATTAGAGTGCTGCAATTCAAACGAGTGGGAAATGGGGATTACGTGTGAGTTATTCAGTATTCTTTACTTTTATAATTTTATCAGTTTCAACTTTGAGAAGTTTTCGTGTAACTGAACTGAGAGAGCTCTCTGCAGTTTTTGGTGCATTCTGTACATGATTTTATTACAGCAGTTTTGAATTTTAGCTATATCCAACAAATCTGTATGATGAAACTTTAGTCTATTGAATTGATGAAATTTCGAGGGTTGTTGTTTATGTTTAATATATATTTATATTATGTTTATATACTGGTCTTACAATAATCAACAAATCATCAAAAAATGGGTTCAAGCCCTGTGGACAGGAGCTTTTGGGCGCATGTTCCTTGTGGCCCGTACTGACCAGTAAAGAAAAAAAGCAGTATCATGTTGAATACCTTAATATTATTCTGGAACACAAATTTTCCATTACAATAATCTTCATCTAGCTTCTATTTAGTATCAATTCCTGTAGAACGTGATCATAATAAGTGTTTTCCATATAATAAAATGTGTTTGAACTTGGTATGTAGGAAATCTGACATCAATCATTGGAATTAATTGATTTGACAAACAGCCGTCAAATGAGGTAAATAGATTTTTGTGACGATTTTCTGTGACCATAAAAAAAATTAAGCATTTCATTATTGCATTTCTTGAAATAGGTACCTTTTCAAGTCGATCAACATCGTCCTTCTTTCGACGTCTAAACTATGACTTGATTCTTTATGTTTATGTCTTTGAATTTGTTTTCGGTGGAATTCAAAGAGTTCATAGAATAATCGATGAAAATACTGAGAGAGACCCAGGAAATTTGACACATTTTGTCTTATATCTCCAGAAATTGAAATCGTATAGAGCCAAAATTTTGCACAATGTTGCAAAATACTACAATTGACGTTAGTACAAGTTTTTGTTGCAATCTGATGAATAGTTCACGAAAAAAAAATTTTTTTTTCGAAAAAATTACAAGAAATATTTTTTTAAAAATTACCAACATTTCGATCATAACAGAATTTTGCCAAAAGTTGCGCGTTTATATCCTCGAACTGACTACCAAGTTTCGATTCAACATCTTCTTTAGTTCCTGAAATATCAGGGAAATAACCTCAAAATTTTAAATGTCTATAACTCCTAAACCGTCCGGCCGATTTTGCCCGTTAACGAACTTAACCGTCGCATTTTGATCAGAAACCTACCCTGAAAGTTTGAAGTCGATAGGACCTTCGGTGCTCCTGTTATCGTGCTTACGGCCGGGAAACCGGCCGGCCGGCCGGCCGGCCGGACGGCACCCAAAAATCTGACACCAGATTCGTGATCAGGGAGTCCGAATTAGTCTATTAGCCAATTTTCAGCTCGAAATTCGAAAATTACAGACATTTGGACGAAATGATAGGACGATGTTCCCCTAGAACATGCGCCCAAAAAATGCATTTACTCGACAAACTGTTAAATATCCTCGCTAATGTTCGCTCGATACGACGCTACTATCCTTACTTCTTTCTGGCGCTCTTGTCTCTAGGAACAGAGTGCTTATCAATTTGATTTCATTTCCAACTACAACAAACTAATACTTTCGGAGATATGATTTTTTAAAATTTCAATAATTATTCTCAATTCTACTGCGTGGTTCAAATTCTTGACCAAGATATTTTAACCACGTAGTCTACCTTCAAAATACGCTCCAGTTTGTCATATAAACATGTGTCGAGAAATGCTTCCTCTCCGAGATACGAAGTGGTAAAATTATAGAAAAAAAAATGTTTTTTATTAATAACTTTTACACTTCTTGAAATATTTCTATGACATAGGTTTTAAGGATCAAGGAGCACTTTATGCATGCAATTATTTTTTTTTAATCTAATAATACCAGTGGCGTCCGTACTGCATCGAGACAGAATATTTTTAGACAAGAAAATGATATACGGCCCATACGAAGAAGTCTAAAGGAGTAATATCGGGTCTCCGTGGAGGCCAACTGACTATCCCTGCGTCCGATCCATCTTTCTGTAAGATTGTTATTAAACCAGTTCCTAAAGTTTCTATGAAAGTTGGCTGGACAACCAGCAAGTTGAGATCAAGCCGCTAATCTTGATTTTACTGGAATATTTTTCCACATATTGGCATGTTCTGCCATCAGAAATTGTAAAAAATGTTCACCATTAACTTCTTCTGGTAAGAAATAGGGTCCAAATAGGTCACATAAATTCCAAGCTAAACATTAGCTGTATCTCGGAGAGAAAGCATTTCTTGACATAAGTTTATATGACAAACTAGGGCTTAGTTTTTGCGTAGAATATGTGGTTAAAATTTCTTGGTTAAGATCTGGACCACCCTGTATAATATGATTTCATAAAATACTCTAATTATAATTTGCTGATGCATATAAATCCTACATGAGATGAGTTATAGAACTACATTCTAAATTTAATTACGAAAATTCTTGAAAATTGACACACAAAAGCCAAATTGAAAACGTGGAAAAGCCCTGTGGACAGAAACTTTGGCGCTCTTATTCAAACTTAGAAAAATCGTAACTATGAAAGTATTGGTTTCTCAGAGTTGGGAATGATATCAATGGATTCTTATTCAATCTATTTTATTTTAAGAAGCAGTTCTATTCTAAAAAACCATTGATATCAATCCCAACTCTTAGAAACCAATACTTTCGGAGATATGATTTATCACAGTTTTTAAGTAATTTTTTTTTTATGATGAAGTTTTATCACAAGAATCCATTGATATCATTCCCAATTCTGAAACAGCAATACTTTCGGAGATGTGAGTTGTTACAGTTTGAACAAGAGCGCCCAAGCTCCTACCACAGGTCTTTCCACCTTTTTATTTCTGCTTTTTGTTTGAAAAAATACCAGTCGACAGTCCATTTTTAAACTGCCTCAATTATTTCATCGAGTGAATGTGATTCCGCCATTTTCAAATTTGTTGAATTAAATATCTTTTTGGCACTCTAGTTCCTCGGAACAGTGTGCTTATCAATTTGCCCAAATGTCTGTAATTTTCGAATTTTTGGATGAAAATGGTCTTGAACGGTTTGATTCGACCCACTGATCAAGAATCCGTGGTCAAAATCGATTATGTCCGGTTGGCCCTCCATTAACACGATAACTCTCGAACGGAATGCTCTAGACAGTTGAAATTTTCAGAGTAGGTTTGGGAGATAAATATTTCGGTTAAGTTCGTTATTGGGCAAAAACGGACAGATGGTTTCAGAGTAACGACAAATTTGTTTTTTACATATCAAATTTCGAATTAAATTTTTTTTAAGATGCAGTTTCACCATGAGAATCCACTGATATCATTTTCAACTCTAATAAGCTGATAGTGTCGGAGATATGATTTTTCAAAATCTCAATAATACATCTTACTTCTGTGTTTTCACAGAATGCTCTAATTATTTTATCTATGAATTATCGTATGATCTGTGTTCACACACGTCATCTTATACTTGCGTCCAACTTTTACGTATGAGTTGGACAACATACCAATGTGAAGTTTGGCATAGTGAAGAAAACTACTGATCTGACAAATATTCTGTTACGTTTTACGCGCCATTTTTGAGTGGGTTTGTCAAAGGGAGTTGGTTGCGTCCTCGGTTGTTTCCTAATAATTCAAATTTGAATATACAAAGGCGGTTTTGAGCAGGTGAGTTATTGATTTTCCTTGCCTTTTATGTGGTCGTCTCCAGTTTCATTTTGAAATATTAATTCGTAACAAAATAAAATTTTTGCTGAAATTATTAATTTCTGAACTACATTGAATATCGAGTAACTTTGAATTGTCATTTTAAGGTGGAGAATGCCACGAAAATCGGAAGAAGCGATGCCCGGTGTCAGAAAATAAGGTACAAAAAGTGGGAAAGCCCTGTGGACAGGAGCTTTGGCACTCTTGTTAAAACTTTGACGAATCATATCTCAGAAAGTATCAGTTTCTCAGAGTTGTGAATGATCTCAATGTATTCTTATGATTGGACTGCATCATAAAATGAGATAAATTGAACAAGAAGAACCAATACTTTCGGAGATATGATTTGTCAAAATATTTAAGTAAATTTTTTTTTATGATGCAGTTCTATCACAAGAATCCATTGATATCATTCCCAACTCTGAGAAACTAATACTTTCGAAGTTATTTTTTAATAGACACATTTTGGAGCTCTTGTTTTAATTTAGTTTCTTTTATGATGCAGTTCTATCATGAGAATCCATTGATCATTACCAACTGTGAGACACCAATACTTTCGAAGATATGATGATGATTCGTCAAAGTTTGAACAAGAGCGCCAAAGCTCCTGTCCAACTTCCCACTTTTTTAACAAGGGGATAAGAATTGGATATTTGATAGGCATGTGTACCATTTAAGAATATTAATAGAAAGATAAGGATTGCCTTTTCAAGAAATTATCGATGACCAAATATCTCAAATTTAGGACACGCTGTATAACATCTTCTTACATCAAAAAATTTGTTCAAGCCCTGTGGACAGGAGCTTTCTGGCGCTCTAGTTCAAACAGACAAATTATATCTCCGAAAGTATTGATTTCTCAGAGTTGGGAATTATTATTATTATTATTCTTATGATAGAACTGCATCATAAGGGAAATTCAATTCAAATAATAGTTTATTTATCAATATAAAATGAGCAATCTGAGAATGAGAACTGCACCATGGAAGAAATCAAATCAAAAAAGCTGAAATGAATTTGACTCTCTCTTATAGAAAAGGATGACATGTACGAGTATGAATACAGATCATATAATAAGGCTTAGATAGACTAATTATAACATTCTGTGAAAACATAGAAGTACGATTCATTATTGAAATTTCGATAAATCATATATCCGAAAATATTAGCTTGTTGGGGTTGAAAATGATATCAATGGATTTTAATGGTGAAACTGCATCTTAAATGAAAATTGAATTTGAAATTTGTTACTTAAAAAAAAATTTTTTTTCGTTACTCCGAAACCATCTGCCCTATTTTGCCCTATAACGAACTTAACCGAGATATTCATCTCCCTAACCTACTCTGAAAATTTCAACTGCCCTCATTCCGTTCGAGAGTTACTGTAGAAATTTTTTTTTTTAATTTTCAAAATTTTTTTTACACTATGCGGTAACCTGGTCATTACAAAACTTCACATGCGTATACAGGTCATAATTCTACAATTTGACGCTAAATTTCAGATAGATCGATGATCGATTTCGAAAATATTCATAAAAAATGTTTTTACTAAAATTGGCTATAACTCCGAAACCGCTTTTTGGATTTCGCCCATTAACGAACTTGTCCGAGATATTTACGCTCCAAACCCACCTTGCAAATTTCAATCCTCTAACTCCTTTCGTTCGAGAGTTATCGTGCCTACGGCTGGCCGGCCGGACAGAATCGATTTCGACCTCGGATTCTTGATCAGTGAGTCGAACCGAATCGTTTGAGACCATTTTCAGCCAAAAATTCGCAAAGTGCAGACATTTGGGCAAATTGATAAGCACTCTGTTCCGAGGAACTAGAGCGCCAAAAAGAGCTCAATTTAAAATACAAATGGACCTATCCGAGCATATGCACAAGAAATCAACTATCTTTGATTTACAGAATTGATTCCAAGATACAGACTCGCACTGTATATCACAACATACAAACGTAACTGACCCTACGCTCCCAGCAAATCCGAATATAATCATCCGGTAAAACTGTATCACGTTATATAAATGACCATTAAAAATAATTAGACCTTTCTTCAGCACGCGCCATCGTTTCTAATACGGCATGGACAGGTAAAAACAAACGATCAGGGCGGCTGGATATGTGTGTGGTGAAAGTTGATACAAGTTCTTTCGGTACGTCGCCGCGTTCGCTTCAATTGTTCAATTTTTTTTTATGGTCGTGCGTTTATTTCAGCGAAGCTGCGGTTATCGAACAGATTCCTAAACTAGATAATTACTTATTATGATGACTGACAATCGTTTATGATGAATTAGAGAAGTAAAAGTTGCATGTCGAAATCGCTAATCGAAGAATGTTACGATATTGATCCGATTGGTCAGCTCCGAAGTATATATGCGTAATTGATTCGTCAGTTTCTTTTCGTGAGCGGACGGTACAGATTTGGTCGAGGATAATCTTGATTGTCCTATTGAAAGAGGCCTCGAGTCAGAATCTGCGCTTTGTGAACTTTTGGTATTATACTGGGTAATCATTAAAGGATACTGTGGGAGGTATACTCATTATTGAAAGGTTTTTTTCTGGGTTTTCTCTCCTAAACTCTGAAAAATATCTATAAAATAAAAATTAATTATTTTGTGATTTGCTTCTGCGAAGTAAAACTATGTTAGCTATGATTTTTAAATACTGTCAATGTGACAATTCTTGAATTTCACAAAATAACTATCAACAAAATAATTCTAACGATTTTCATTTAGCGTCTGACGAAGGAGTCTGATATAGACTCCGAAACGTTACGATATAGTTGTTTCTTCGTTGATGTTGTTTCCTTGTTGTTTGTTAGGCAACATTGTTCAATTGATTGCTTCTGACAAATATCCTGTGTTTCTTACGCAGAAGCAAATCACAAAATAATTAATTTTTATTTTATAGATATTTTTCAGAGTTTGGGAGAGAAAACCCAGAAAAAAACCGTTCAATAATTATACTGGGTGATTTAGATAATCATTAAAGGATACTTTGGAAGGTATATTCATTATTCAATGGTTCTTTTCTGGGTTTTCCCTCCCAAACACTCAAAAATATCTATAAAACAAAATAAGAAGATATTTGTCAATCAAACAATGTTGCCTCACAAATAATAACGAAACAACATCAACGATAAAACAACTATTTCGTAACGTTTCGGAGTCTACATCAGACTCGTTCTAGGACCCTAAACAAAAATCTTCTGAATTAACTGTGTATTTCGAAATGTGAGTAAAGTGAGAAAAATCTCGGAAGCTTGTTCCGAAATTGGTTTCTCTCACAAATTTCTTGTATAACAGAACACGAAGTAAGAGATCTGAGAAAAGGAAGACTGCTCTGTATTTGGCTTACTTGTCCCACTTAATGGCGATAGTGAAAATTATAACCTACAAAATTTCAAATTGAGCTAATATACTGACGTAAGGGACCTCTTCCATTATCTTCCAATGATTCATCAGAAGAAGAGCTGCTTGCAAAAAGGGTATCTTGAAAAATTTATGCCGTTGCTTGATCGATATCCAGGTAAAGACTTTTGACAAACCCATAACATAATTTACCATGGTAAATTCGAATTAAGAGTGTCCAATACAGGAGAATGGACAACATAATTTACCATGGTAAATTCGATTAAGGGTGTCCAATACAGAAGAATGGACAATAGAACATACGCGCAAAAGCTTCTGAACTCACGTCAGTGCTTGAAGCAATTTTTTTTTACGTGATTTTTTTTAAATTTTATAGGGGTACACGGTTCTTACAAAATTTTAAACACGTCTTGATGTTGATTTTCTACTACTAGTTAGCAAGCTTCAACTCGATCGAATATTTATTTTTTGGGTTATCAAGGAAATAATATTCCAGGTGGGTATAGCTCGGAAACCGTTTGACCGATTATGCCCAAAAACGAACTCAACTCTCCCATTCAGATACGCAACCTACCCTAAAAATTGCAAGTCCTTATCTCCTTTCGTTCGAAAGTTATCGAGGCAACGGTTACCCATCTACTGAACTCACACAAGGCTGCTCGAATCTCCAACAATATTTAACCGATCGTGTAAAAACTTGAAACTTGGCAGTAGAGTTAGGTTCTAAAGGCCCTTGCAGAATTTCAGTAATTTCAGGCGAACATTTACTGATATATAGAATTTTTTTTTCAATTTTCAATGATTTTTTAAAAATTTTCTACAAATACTATCCTCACGAAATTTTGCAACAATCTTCGCGTTGGCATTCGACAACTAATAACCATGTTTGAATTCAATCGGTTAAGTATTTTTCGAGTTAATGAGGAACAAAAAACAACCAACTTTCAAATGGCTATAGCTCTAAAACCGTTTGGCCGATTATGCTCCTAAACAAACTCAAATGTCGCATTCAGATGCACAACCTAACCTGAAATATTCAAGTCGCTATCTCTTTCTGTTCTCAGGTTATCGTGACAACAAAAATATTTTTTAATAATTTTCTAGCGATACGATTCTAACGAAATTTCACAAGCGTGCTTAAGTTTATATTCTACAACTATTCACCAAGTTTCAATTCGATCGGATCTATATTGGTTGAAAACAAAATCATTACTCGGAAACCATCGGGCCGATTATGCCCATTAACGAACTTGTCTGTCGTATATAGATGCGCCACCTACCCTGAAAATTTCAAGTCGCTAGCTCTTTCCGTTCTCAAGTTATCGTGGCAACGGCCGGCCGGACAGAATCAAATTTGACCTCGAATTCTTCATTGGGGAGTCGAACCAAATCGTTTGAGACCATTTTAGCAAAAAAATTCAAAAGTTACATACATTTGGCAAAATGATAACGCGATGTTCCCCAGAACATACGCGCAAAAAGTAATTAGTCGAGCCAGCCATGGATCTTTACGTGTTTTATTTCGTGTTGGAGTTCTCTCTAAAAAATACCATTTACATTTCACAATAAGGAAGTACAACATTCTTCCTGACCATCAACCCGTAGCACGGGCAACAAATTAATTTTATTCGCAGCGTCGTACAAATACAGCGTATCGCGCTCGGGGATATCGGGCTGCCGCGCCATGGCGTTGACATAAACGGCCCTTGCCGGATAATGCGTTTAGGAACCCCGAGCGAAAAACATTATTATAATTCGCCGTTACGTACCAACGGAGGATATCAAGGAGCGGACGTGAAATTTCAGCCCGGGGTTTATTTATGATACGAAATCGTCCGGATGTTATCCGGGTTTGCGTTGGTTTCAGTTCTAATTGACGTTTGTTTATACCCTGATTAAATGCAAACTTAATCGAATTCATCGCTCGAAGATCGAGATCTGCCGGAGGAACAGGAATTTGCCGATATCAATTCCGTCCCGGACGATGTGAGGACTGGTGATGGATAGGACTGTTCGAGAGGGTTGTATCAGGGTCGTATCAGGCGGTTGGTGTTGGAATGCGTTTATTTCAATTCAAAATTTCAGAGACATCATCAAACTTAAAAAGTTTCAACTTACCCGACGTCTTGAATTAAAATCACAAAAAACTAACTGATTTCTTCAAATTTCTTGTTTATATATCTACAAACAGATAATTTAAACAATATTTGATTTTTGGAATTTTCAAAAGAAGCAGTTTCCAGAAGATGGAATCCCCTTCAAGTGATGGATTAATTGGTCAACGTCTTTCGAAATATTCGTTGAAAAACAAGCCCTGTGGACAGGAGCTTTCTGGCGCTCTAGTTCAAACAGACAAATTATATCTCCGAAAGTATTGGTTTCTCAGAGTTGGGAATTAAATCAATGTATTCTTATGAAAGAACTGCATCATAAAGGAAATTAAATTCAAATAATAGTTTATTTATCAAGATCAAATGAGCAATCTGAGAATGAGAACTGCACCATGGAAGAAATCAAATTAAAATAGCTGAAATGAATTCGACTCTTTCTTATAAAACAGGATGAAATGTACGAGTATGAACACAGATCATATAATAAAGCTTAGATAGAATAATTATAGCATTCTTTGAAAACATAGAAGTACGTACGATTCATGATTGAAATTTATAAAAATCATATCTCCGAAAGTATTAGCTTGTTGGAGTTGAACATGATATCGATGGATTTTAATGGTGGAAATGCATCTTGAATAAACATTACAGACATTTGGGCAAATGGATAAGCACTCAGTTCCGAGGAACTAGAGCGCCAAAAAGTATAATTCCCTTTGCGGGAATTGAGCCCGCCTTCTCTCGATCCGAAACCGAAAACCCGATGGACTAGACGAAACGGCTATCGGGCTCCTCGTACGATCTTGTCGATCTCCGGTATTAGAATAAAACGTCGGTACTTACCTGGAATATATATTATTCTTAATTTTCACTTTTCGACATAAAATCGCCACATGGGGGTTTATTTGACGGTTTTTTACCCTTGTCTCTCTAAGTCGATTTTGACGTTTCTAGAACCAACTGTTAGCAAGGAATTAGACAATGTCATGTCTCAGGAAAATAAGTTGACATTATGACAATTCATAAATAGAATAATTATATAATTCTGTGAAAACGTAGAAATACGATTTTTTATTGAAATCTTGAAAATCATATCTCCGAAAGTATTAGCTTGTTGAAGTTGAAAATGATATCGATGGATTTTAATGGTGAAACTGCATCTTATATAAAAATTGAATTTGAAATTTGTTGCTTAAAAAAAAATTTTTTTTTCGTTACTCCGAAACCATCTGGCCTATTTTGTCCAATAACGAACTTAACCGAGATATTCATCTCCCTAACCTACTCTGAAAATTTCAACTGCCTAGCTCATTCCGTTCGAGGGTTATTGTAGAAATTTTTTTTTTAATTTAGAAAATTTTTTTTGACACTTTGTGGTAACCTGGTCAATACAAAACTTCACATGCGTATGTTGGTCATGATTCTACAATTTGATGTTAAATTACAGATAGATCGAGTGATCAGTTTCGGAAATATTCATAAGAAATGTGTTTTACTAAAATCGGCCATAACTCCGAAAACGCTTGATGGATTTCGCCCATTCAAGAACTTAGCCGAGATTTTTACGCTCCAAACCCAGCTTGCAAATTTCAATCCTCTAACTCCTTTCGTTCGAGAGATATCGTGCCCCGGCCGGCCGTACTGGCCGGACAGAATCGATTTCAACCTCGGATTCTTGATCATTTTCAGCCAAAAATTCGAAAATTACAGACATTTGGGCAAATTGATAAGCACTCAGTTCCGAGGAACTAGAGCGCCAAAAAGAGGAAAGGAGGAAAAGAACAGAAAGAATATATGTCCAGGCCATCGAAGTACAGGGAGATCATTACTTGTTAAGAATTTAGTATGATGTAGTCTGATGAAGTGTCGAAGGACGTCACAATATCAAAAAAATTAATGTACTTCTAAACACACTGTATATTTTAATTCAGAGTTTCAAGGTTTTCGAAAGAATATTCATAATCTATGGAATTATCGCCCCTTAAAATGAAGAAATCGAATGGAAAAGCTGGATTATCACAAGATTCACAATTTCAAATAAACATGACAAAACTCTAAAGCTGAACGAAGGTTGTGCGCTATATTAGATATCTCTTTGATGAAACCGGTATTTCCGCTGGTTACGTCCCTGATACATATTATTTCTGAGGCAAAACGCTGTGTGAATCGGACAGCAGTTGTGTCTTCTGGAAACAAGGAAGCCTTTTGAAATGATGGAATATTGTCATTACTGTTAACGACGCTCTATAATATAATACTTGGAATTTTCAAAAATCCAGCCGACATCGGCTATAGGAGCACTTCCTTATCAGCAGGTGTTATTCAAATCGCATTTATCTTTCGAATTTATTATAATAAATGCAAATACTACAGATCAGCTGCAATAGATTGCCATGATTTTTTATGCAATTGTGAACAGACATGACATAAAAAGGATATGAAAATGTGAATAAACCTTGGGGAAGGTTGCAAATATACTGACATACTGTCAAGAATCCACTAGGAATTATTCAGTTAAAATGTCCGCTTGAAGGGATTGTTGATTAATCTAGTTTGAGTCCTCTTTGGACTGATTATAAACAATACTCTAGAGAGTACACTTTCGTCCACCACAAATGTTGTAGTCTGACATATGTTTGGGAAACAATGTTTTGGTCTTCTGAGACGGAACGATACTACAACATGCTATCTATTACCCTACTCAAGTATGAGTTGATATCACCCCTAGTCATAAACCGATTAGTGACAACGATGAGTTGGTAATATGGGTTAGATTATTATTGAGTAAATTATCTTTTCGCTTGTGTATTTCGATATCTTCAAGTTTTCCTTGTCACAAATTTTTTGAAATTATTCGACAATTTGACGGAATTGTTAGAAATTGAGTAGCCGATTGTTAAATCATGACTGCAACTATAGATTTATCGATGTTGTTGTATTCAAAACACTGTTTACACCATGTTGAAATATTTCTGGTTGTTTGCCCGACATTGGTAAATGAAAATACGTTATCCTGAGGTTGATCTACTCTAGATAAGTCCAAAAAACCTATACAGGGTGTCCCAAAAATACCACGCGAAAGTGACACTGGAGATAGATTGGCATTAGGTCTATCAGATAGCATCAACATGACCTCAGTAAAAGTCCGCTGGTTTTCGAGATATCACCACTTTTGTGTATTATTTAAAAATCTCCAGTTTTCGGTCTTTTATCGCCTAGCATTGCTAGAAATTACTTCAAACTCATTTTTTTTTTACCTAGGCTATCCTGAATAGTTGCTTCAAACAATGAAGTAATAACTTCACCGACAACTAGAACAAAATCCTTCAAAAAATGTCTAACTTGTATTATATGCCGAAGTTAAATCGTTAACTTAAGTTTGACTGACTGCTGTGAACAAAAATTATATCAGACTGAATTGACAAATAATCGCAAAAACTGGTCCATTTTATGCCCTTTTCAAAATGATACAACACTACCAATTTTTTTTAATCAGAACCAGAATTGCTACTTATTAAAAAAAAAACCAAAACTCTTATCGGCTATCTCGCTCCCACATTCATTGTTTTGTAACATGGAAACCGGTCCGACTTTCACAGACTAGGGGTCTTCGAATATTCTAGACCAGGGGTCACCAAATGGCGGACCGCGGTCCGGATGCGGATCGCGAACCATTTTTTTTGCGGACCATTTTTCCAGAAAACATGTATTCTTGATTAAAAAAATTCAGATAACTTTTCGTTTTATTTACTAATTATAGATATTAGATTTAGTTTAACTGCTAGTCAAATTCTTATGCCATCATAATGCTATCAACGACCCGCGACAGATATACAGATTTTGTGAACGGACCTCCAATGAAACTAATTGGTGACCCCTGGGTTAGATACTAGAGAAAACTTTTTGGCGTTTGACGGATTTACTCATTTCCTAATATTTTCCGAACGGATAGAGATACAGAGGAAATAGATACATAAATCTAAACGTCGTCCACCGACCAATCATCGGGGAAAATTGGATATCGAGATGTGAAAATCATAGATTTCGGACGGGAAAGAAGAATTTTCCTTCGATTCCAGGTCGCTGATCACGAATATGCAATTAGTTTTTCCCTAAGTGGCGTACTTTGGGAAAATTTTCACTTAGAGTGAAAAATGGACGAAAATAGGTCAATTTTGGAAGTTCACACCGCCCAAAAAAATCGGAGTAAGGTGTTGTTGATTTTTGCCCTCATATATGGATCCTTTATCTACTGAATAATCCAAACAGAAAATGTCCAGGCCGTACTGTTCGGAAATTATGATTTTTTTCCCAAGGGTCTGTTTTTCGGAAAATTCATTTCGCGGTATTTCCGCGGAAAATTCTCTAATGAAAAATCCGATCATATATTCATAATCTACGGTCCCGAATTAGTAAATGACGTAATTTGCATCGAAATCGGAGACCGGTCGAATTTTGGAAATTTTTTAATACATTAGCCTTAAAAAAATCCCATTTTTCGAGAAAAATTTTTTGACGCAAAACTATGAAACGGGTACTTATTCTTATAGATTCGGGGCCGTAGATTCCAAATCTACCATCAGATATTTATTACAAAAATTTTCCGAGGAAATATCGCGGAAAGAATTTTCCGAAAAATAGACCCTCGGGAAAAAAAATCATAATTTCCGAAGCGTACGACCTGGACATTTATTGTTCAGATGATTCGATAGATAAAGGATCCAAATATGACATAAAAATCAGCAACACCCTACTCCGATTTTTTTGGACGGTGGAAAGTTCCAAAATTGACCTATTTTCGTCAATTTTTTCACTTTAAGTGAAAATTTTCCCAAAGTACGCCACTTAGGGAAAAACTAATTACATATTCGTGATCAGCGACCTCGATTTAATTAGACACGAGCTCCGTATCGATATACCATGAAAAAAATTTTTTGGGTCGGCACTTAGAAATATTTTTGACCCGGAATCGAAGGAAAATTCTTCTTTCCCGTCCGAAATCTATGATTTTCACATCTCGATATCCAAATTTTTCCGATGATTGGTCGGTGGACGACGTTTAGATTTATGTATCTATTTTTTCTGTATCTCTATCCGTTCGGAAAATATTAGGTAATGAGCGAATCCGTCAAACGCCAAAAAGTTTTCTCTAGTATCCAGCACATACAAAAATCTACAATTTTCCGATTAGGTCGACGCGGCTTTGGTTATTCACTAAACCGGGTACGCAGATCACGAATCTGTAATTAGATTTTCCGTATCTCGATTAGTTTAGGAGCAATGATGAAGAAAGTCGCAATTTCTGGCTCTACCTCCGGAAAATGGACTAATCAGTCGGATTTTTCGCCATATTACCAAAATTAATCGAGATACGGAAAAACTAATTACAGATTCGGAATCTACGCCCTCGATTTAGAGAATAGCCAAAGCCGTGGCGATCTAATCGGAAAATTCTAGATTTTTGTATGGGTTAGAATCTAGACAAAGGACTCACAGCTCTGGCAATGTGTTAGTTGTTGTATGCATTTTATCAATATTTCACAGGAAATAGGTCATAAATACTTCTACAAGGGTTGAAGTATTACAAGATATTTTACTTGCAATTATCTTTCCGTGGAAAATATTAATTTCAAGGGTGAGACCACCCATGCAAAAATAAACCAGTTAAACCAAAACATTTAAGTTTTACAAGCGAGCTGCTTTGTTTAGAAATACAAATGAGCGCTTCCCAACATGTGAAGTCATGGGACGCAACAGTGGTGATATCTCGAAAACCAGCGGACTTTTACTGAGGTCATGTTGATGCTATCTGATAGACCTAATGCCAATCTATCTCCAGTGTCACTTTCGCGTGGTATTTTTGGGACACCCTGTATATGATACCTATGTCTAATCAGCTCCATAGCCGAGATACAGGGTGATTTATGTATTCGCCAATATTTTCAATTTCTTATAACTTTTTTGTGTACTCTTAAACGTAAACTGGAACAATTTCACTGTAGATTAGAACAATCATGATCTCACTGCAGGTTTTCAAAGGTCATTTGTGAAAATAAAACACCGAAAATTGGAGGTCGTAAGTGATAAACTCCGTATTTCATTTGAATAAATAAAATATCAACTGCTGTTTACATGGAACATTTCAAGATGAGATGATCTATTTGGAATTGAAACGATTCTATGGCATGGAAATGCCACCGTAAAATTCAGTTAGCGGAAATATTACCATTTTTATTGCCCATGTGATGAAACACAGTTATTTATTTTATCATAAATTATATCGTACCATGTAGGGAAATATGAATATTCATTATTAATTCGAAGATCATAACAAATGATGAAGACGTTAGCATAACATAATACGAAAAAAACTGAAATATTCATTTTTGCTGAATACTCAACGTAAGAGCTTATTTCAGTGGAATGAATTTGGAGTCGATCGATTTATTCTACAATAGAAATATCTAATTTTTGGCGCTCTTGTTCCTCGGAACAGAGTGCTTATCAATTTTGCTAAAATGTCTGTAATTTTCGAATTTTTGGCTGAAAACAGTCTTAAACATTTTAGTTCGACTCACTGATCAAGAATTCCGTGGTCAAATCGATTCTGTCCGACAACATAACTCTCGAATGGTTTAAGCTAGACAGTTAACTTTTTCAGAGTAGGTTTGGGAGATAAATATCTCGACTGAATTCGTTATTGCGCAAAGTTGGCTAGGTGGTTTCGGAACAACGAAAAATTATTTTTTTATTGAAAGGTTTTTTTCTGGGTTTTCTCTCCCAAACTCAGAAAATTATCTATAAAATAAAAATTAATTATTTTTAGTGACCGACCGAAAGTTCGGTTTCGGTTTCGGTTTCGGCCAGTTTCGGCCAAGAAATCTAGTTTCGGCCTTAGTTTCGGTTTCGGCCCAAAATGGCCGAAACTTTCGGCCAGGCCGAAACTTGACTGTTCGTGAATTATCCTGGTCGTTTGGCCAGGAGTTATAAGTAGGTATACATAATTGTCGTACAAGTTATTGTAATCTATCTTTGTTAAGACTGAGAAATCATCAGAATTCAGTAATGATTATTGATTAGATTACATAGGGTGATTCCAAATAAGACGTGAAACTGGGAGGAGGAGTTAGTATGACTCATTAGCTGTTGTTTAATCCATATTTATTAATAACCGAAAATCAACAGTTTTTGGAGTTCGGGTGATTTTTAAAAGATTTCTGAACTAAGTTCATATTTCGTCAATTTTTTCTACGTTGAGCAAATTTGATGATAATTTTGGTTCATTTTTATCAGAAAAGGATATTATACGAAAAAAGCAAAACTATGCTGTATAATAGGTTGAAAAAGAATTAGTATGATTTGAAATGTGGGATATGACAAAATGAAAAATTAATTTCTAGTATTTGTCTGCAACTTTCGAATTTCACAATTTAGTATGCCAAAATTATTTTAAGAACTTGTCTACTTCCTTCTTCATTCTCTGAAAGATTTCGTTAGATTGCTTAACAAGTTTCGTTGCAGCAGATTTTTTATAAGCAGCCTCTTGAATTTCCGGTATATAAAATTGTGAATGTGTATCAAAAGACAGCGTGAGTAAATTTCAGGCGGAAAATAACAACTGAAGACATCTTATGCTTGCTTATGGAATGGTGGAACATAATTTATGAATACATTTTCTAATGAAATTTCGAGCTTAGATGCAACAGAAAAATATTGAATTCGTTATTTTTCTCTATCTGCTTCTTACATCTCCTTTCAAATCATACTAATTCTTTTTCCGCAGAACCGAACTTAAATATTCCGGAAACTGTTGATTTTCGGTCATCAATAAAAATGGCTCAAACCACAGCAAATGATCCATACTAACACCTCCTCCAAGGTTCACGTCTGATTTGGAATCACCCTGTATACTTCGACTGATTATTTTGATAACTTGGTAATACCAAAATAATAAATAAGGATCTCAAAAAAATTGACTTTTTATTGTATTCACCACTCCTCATCTGTTTTTATGTATATGCAAATGAAATTGTAAAATATACAGTAGATTTCAGTATGAAATATGAAGTTTCGGTTTCGGTTTCGGTTTCGGCCGAAACTGAGACCCTGGCCGAAAGTTCGGTTTCGGTTTCGGTTTCGGCTGAAAAACCATTTTCGGTCGGACACTAATTATTTTGTGATTTTCTTCTGCGTAAGAAACACACGATATTTGTCAGAAGTAATCAATTGAACAATGTTGCCTAACAAACAACAACGAAACAACATCAACGAAGAAACAACTATATCGTAACGTTTCGGAGTCTATATCAGACTCCTTCGTCAGACGCCCAATGAAAATCGTTAGAACTATTTTGTTGATAGTTATTTTGTGAAATTCAAGAATTGTCACACTGACAGTATTCAAAATTCATAGCGTGTGTTTCTTACGCAGAAGCAAATCACAAAATAATTAATTTTTATTTTATAGATATATTTCAGAGTTTGGGAGAGAAAACCCAGAAAAAAAAACCTTTCAATAATGAGTAAACCTCCCACAGTATCCTTTAATGATTACTTAAAACAAAGGTATGGGCCTTTTTTAATCATCCTTTTCAGAAGTTAGCTATGATTTTTGAATACTGTCAGTGTGACAATTCTTGAATTTCACAAAATAACTATCAACAAAATAGTTCTAACGATTTTCATTGGGCGTCTGACGAAGGAGTCTGATATAGACTCCGAAACGTTATGATATAGTTGTTTCTTCGTTGATGTTGTTTCGTTGTTGTTTGTTAGGCAACATTGTTCAATTGATTGCTTCTGACAAATATCGTGTGTTTCTTACGCAGAAGCAAATCACAATTTAAGTAATTTTTATTTTATAGATATTTTTCAGAGTTTGGGAGAGAAAACCCAGAAAAAAACCTTTCAATAATGAATATACCTCCCACAGTATCCTTTAATGATTACTTATTATTTTTTCACCTTACAAATTTCAAATTGAATTTCCTTTAAGATGCAGTTTCATCATAATAATCCATTGATATCCCTATAAACTCTAACAAACTAGTACTTTCGGAGATATGCATTTTCAAAATTTCAATAATTATTCTTAATTCTATGATTCCATAGAATACCCTAAATATTATTTAGTGATGTATGTAAAACCAACATGAGTCATAGACCTACGTTTCGAATTGAATTACGAAAATTCTTGAAAATTGACGCACAGAAGCCAAATTGCACAAAGATTACAGCACGCGGTGTTCCCAAGCGGTCATCTATCCAAATACTAACCACGCCTGAAGCTGCTTATAGACAGTGAGGGTGGAAAAATTACTTCATGACAAAATCTCCCAAAATAGTTTTTAAAAATATGGATCAACTTGAGGAAGGTCACTATAATTCACCTGCATTTTATCCATCTAATTAATAAGATTTTTTTTCATGTTGACCTTTTCATAACCATATTTTTCTTAATCAATTGAAAATCACTTAATACCACTTTCCAATCTATGGTCGTGGGAATGACGCCAAGAAAATCCTTTCTAGGATGCCTTTCATACTGAACTTTATGAGCTTCTAAACGTTTTTCCATGTAGCATTTTATTCACCAGACGATGATATTTGTCAAGATGAATTCTTTCATGTCAAATGATTAAATAAATCAGCGATTGAATCGGCATGGTTTGCGATGGTATTATAATGTTATATAGAATTTATAGAGTGGCTTGCTACTGGAATATAATCGATACCAGTGGCAGTCGTAGTATCGAATTCGTTTCCAATTAATTTTAAAGCAATTAGAAAACCGCAGCTATCTATGTTCATCGCGTAAATGGTAGAAGAAACTTGACTAAGGATTCTCCGTATTTCTGAGAAATAAGATTCATCTCAGATACTTCCAGGTTCACAAGCATTCGATATTGAAGACCAGAAGCTGAAGTACACATTCGAATACATAACATATTGAAGTTTAATTTGATGTTCGCTAAGTTCCTGTTATGTATGGTTGAAGGGTGATGGATACTCTGGGAGGTATATTCATTATTAAATGGTTTCTTTCTGGCTTTCTCTCCCAAACTTAAATATTCCAATATCTATAAAATATTTTTTTTTATTTTTATATTTTTTTTAATGCTTGTGGCTTTTACTTGATGCAAATCCGTATTAACTCAATGAAAAATTATATACGATTTACACTTATTTATTCAATATTGTGACGCGTTTCGTCGAAACAGCGACTTCATCAGACTACATCATACTAAATTCTTAACAAGTTATTATCTCCCTATACCTAGATGACATGGACACAGAATCATTTAAAACTAATTACATGAGAAACTTATTTAAAACAAATTACATAATAGACTTATTTAAAACTCATTACATGAGATTTCACTGCTGGTATCTTTGTAGGTACACATTAACAATAATTCATTCCTAATGCTTTTATAAATTGATTCTCTATTTGAATAGATTGAGTAACGGTGAAAAATTTAAATCTAATTGTTCATTAACTAAATTACCCGTATGTTTTTCCCTATTTATTTCGACCATTTCCCAGTAATTGAGTTGCGCACCTTTATTCAAATTGTGTAGAATTTTGAAATCCGGGTTAAACTTATGTCCTTCTGCTAATAAATGATTCGAATAATTTGAATTAATTTAATTTTATCACATATTAGCAGAAGGACATAAGTTTAACCCGGATTTCAAAATTCTACACTATTTGAATAAAGGTGCGCAACTCACTTACTGGGAAATGGTCGAAATAAAAAGGGAAAAACATACGGGTAATTTAGTTAATGAACAATTAGATCTAAATTTTTCACCGTTACTCAATCTATTCAAATAGAGAATCAATTTATAAAAGCATTAGGAATTAATTATTGTTAATGTGTACAAAGAAACCAGCAGTGAAATCTCATGTAATTAGTTTTAAGTCTATATGTAATTTGTTTTAAATAAGTTTCTCATGTTGTAATTAGTTTTAAATGATTCTGTGTCCATGTCATCTAGGTATAGGGAGATAATAACTTGTTAAGAATTTAGTATGATGTAGTCTGATGAAGTCGCTGTGTCGACGAAACGCGTCACAATATTGAATGAATAAGTGTAAATCGTATATAATTTTTCATTGAGTTAATATGGATTTGCATCAAGTAAAAGCCACAAGCATTAAGAAAAAAATCATTAATAAATGATCGGCCATCTTGGAAAGTGTAGAAAGAACTTTTTCATTACTCTCCACCATTGTAAAATATTTTGATTCCTATTTGCTCTTTCTAACAGCAAATATTCTTCAAACACATCTTTCCAATAGGTATTTGGAAAGTGTTGTTTGAATGTATTAAATAGGCTATCGATGTCGATATATTTTTTTAATAGAATTGAACAATTTGGTATAGTTTTCACAGAATACCTTCCCAGTGGGTAGATCATCGAGGGTGTTCTTGGCGTATTCCTCTTAACACTTTTCGAAACATTGAATAGCTTAATTTCCTTAACAGTTTTATTATACGTAGTTCCACAGATGTTTTCAATAATTGTTCACATCTTCACTACAAGGAGCACAAAAGAGAATACATTTCTCCAGATGTTCAGATAGAGCGAAATTTTCAAATCATTGGGATTTAGGGGCAATAAAAGTTATGCCTTAAGTATCGAATTCGTAATAGCATCCGTTTTTATGGTTGTGAGTTCTATTTTTTCTTGAAAAATAATCTCAATTATCGCAAGGTCATAAAGAATGAATAATCTTCTAAAATTTCGTGTATTTCTAGAACGATCGATGCATAATATAGACAAAATATATTGGTAATTATAGTGGAAACTCTTCATCTTCAATTGTTTTCTATGGGTGTTGAAAAAGTCCAGTCGTATATAAAACTTCATACAAAAAATTTAACGAGACCAAAAACGAGACTCTCGTGTTGCGCTGTAATTGGTCTTGGTATCACCTATAATATTTTTGAAAACGTCTCGTCTCGTCTCTTCTCGCTTTTACGAGACGAGACGAGAAAAATCTCGCTCTCGCGTGGAGCCCTAGTTTTGCCCGGATCCTGTTGAAAAGACTTTGCTATTATGGTATTTTGTACTTTAATAATATTTTTATCTGTGTGATAGATCCCAATGTGTTGTACTAAGTGGTGTTCTTTCTGATCTTTAGATCATTTCCCTTCTCTTTTTGGTGTACTGTTCAACGAAGTGCCTATAAATTCGTTCAAATGTCTGTAATTTTTGGCCAACGATAGTCAAAACGATTAGTTTCGACTCACTGATGTAACCCGAGGTAAAACTTGACTCTGTGTGGCCCCCCGGACGGCCGGCAGCACATTACACTCGCTTGCAATGAATTAGAGAGCTGAAGTTTTCAGTTGGGAGTCCAATTGCACCGGTTGAGTTTGTTAATAGGCAAATTCCGTCAAGCAGTTTCAGAACAATAGCCATCTGAAATTCTGTTTCCTCAATAACTCTAAAAATACCCATCTGATCGAATTGAAACAAAGTATTTGGTTGAAATATACTGACACGAAGACTTATACAGAATTATGTGTGTTCTATTCCCCATTCTCTTCTATTTGGACAATCTCAATCGAATTTACCATGGTAAATTCGATTGTGAGTATCCAATAGACAATAGAACATACGCGCAAAAGCGCCTGACTTCACGTCTGTGCTTGAACCTACTTTATTATGTAAATTGGAAATGACGCAACAACCTTCACCGGAATTCTGGATTCGAAGATTCTTGTGCCGACGTAATTATGCTGAGAAATTATCGAAAACGGAATTTAAATTAACGAATCCACCCGGATTCTTACATAAAGTTATTCACAGGAGGTGGTAATTAGCGGACTGTTTGCACCTTCGAATATTATTGAATTCTCAGCGGCAGCAAGGAATGCTGTTTACGATAATTGTTTTCGAAATAGTCGTGATTTCCTTTATATTTACGAGAAAGCGTTTTGGCAATAAAGAGCATAACGTAAGCACGTGGAAAACTTTTGTCGTAATAAATCGTGAAATTGAAAAACTGCTTCCGTTGCTTCAACATGGTCATTATAAATGATTGTGACATCGTAGTTGGTTCTGCATGCAACCCTCTCATTTCGCTGCTTGATATGCATGCTGTTCACATTTGCAATTCCAGCCACATAATTCATTTTATATGCATAACCTGACTTTTTGTTTTGTTTACATTGGCATTGAAAATGATAAGTTCCGAAATTATTGTCACTGGGAGATTACTTTTCGTCCTGTCCAAGTTTGGACCACAAATATTTATCCTTACATATTATAAAATAAAGTCGCTTCCCGCTGTCTGTTTGTTCCTATGTATGCTTAGATCTTTAAAAGTAAGTGCAGGATTTTGATGAGGTTTTTTTTAATAGATAGAGTGATTCAATAGGAAGGCTTACATGCATAATATATTAGAGAAACACTGATAATTTTGGAGGTTCCTAATGTGAAGTCGTAAATAAACACATTTTTTTGCGTTTACATTGCAAACGCTGGCTGAACCCTACGAGATAGATCAAAATAATGTAGTACAGTATGGTAACCCTTACAATGGTCTACAATGAGTCCGCGATGGTATATGTGTATCTCTCAAGGATAATCCACAAAAACCATTTTGTATTCTTTACATTCTGCGAGAAATAATGGCTTGATTACGAAGCTATTTTAAGCGATACAGCATTGATCCTTATCCAATCAAGTACCTTAAATCCATTGTGCATTTAATATTGATCAATATGGCCCCTTACAGCATGTAATTTAAATGAATATTTTCGAAGATATTGCAGATTTAAAATGCAGGGACATAGTGGTTGCGGTGGTACTGACCGGGGTGCCGGCACTGCCAGCATAGGGATCATGTGTAGAGCGGGATGCTTGCCTCAGCCAGGATAGATGTATTGATTCCCAGAATTCCTCTGATACCATCGGAAGTACTGATCCAATTTAAACTCCTACAATTTCCGCTAATGATATATTTTGCAATGACCATTAATAAATCGTAGGGTCCAACTTTAAACGCTACAGGCTAATATTTGAGCGTTGAGTGGTTTTCACATGGCCAATTATATGTCGCTCTTTCAAGAGTTACCTCTAAAGAAAACTTGTTTGTATTGTCTAACGACAAAAATGCTGTGTACATGGAAATTAGTTGTAGATCGACAACGCGAAAATACTTCAGAAATTTTGTGAGGATCGTATCGCTAGAAAATTAAAAAAAAATTATTGAAAATAATTTAAAAAAATTCTATATATCAGAAACTATTTGTCCAATATCGCTGAAAGTTTGCAATAGCGTTCAGATCCTAACTCTACTAGTAAGTTCCAAGTTTGAACACGATCGAATCCATATTGTTGGAGATCCGAGCAGTCTTGTGTAAGTTCAGTCGTTGTAGGCTCTGAAAATATAATTGAAAACCACTTATTTCATTTGAACTCGATTGAATATTGTTGGAAGTATTTTGAAAGTAATCCTTTTTTTCCTGGAACCCTAGCTGCCTTGGCCAAATTCAGTACCTGGATAGATTACCACTTTATATGTAAATCTGAACTAGCGCTCCAAAGCTCCTACCTCAGTACTTATCACCTAGTGCAATATGAAATTGTTTCTAAGTGAAAGACTATTAACGCTTGCGATAGAATTTTTCCAGTTTTGATTTTATCTAAAATTTGTTTTGCAAGTTGTTATAGAATATATTAATATTCAGCACCACTTACTCGAAATAACCTGTATATTTTATATTCAGTGCTTATCCATCAAATGCTTATCCATCTAGTGCAATATGAAATTGTTACTAAGTGAAAGATTTTTAACGCTTGTGATAAAATTTTTCCAATTTTGATGTTATCTAATATTTGTTTTGCAAGTTGTTATGGAATATATTAATATTCAGCACTACATTTTCGAAAAAAACTTGTATATTCTATATTCAGTGCTTATCCATCAAGTGCTTATCTTCCTAATGCGGTATGAAATTGTTACTAAGTGATAGACTTTTAAAGCTTGTGATAACATTTTTCCAATTTTGATGTTATCTAAAATTTGTTTTGCAAGTTGTTATGGAAAATATTAATTTTTACTACTTCTTTCTCGAAAAAACCTGTGTATTCTATATTCAGTGCTTATTCATCAAGTGCATCCACATAGACCAATATGAAATTGTTACTAAGTGATAGACTTTTAACACTTGTGATAACATTTTTCCATTTTTGATGTTATCTAAAATTTGTTTTGCAAGTTGTTATAGAATATATTAATATTGACCACTACTTTCTCGAAAAAACCTGTTTATTCTATATTCAGTGCTTATCCATCAAGTGCTTTATCCACCTAGTGCAATATGAAATTGTTACTAAGAGATAGACTTTTAACGCTTCTGATAACATTTTTCCAATTTTGATGTTATCTAAAATTTGTTTTGGAAGTTGTTATGGAATATATTAATTTTTACTACTACTTTCCCGAAAAAACCTGAATATTCTATATTCAGTGCTTATCCATCAAGTGCTTTATCCACCTAGTGCAATATGAAATTGTTACTAAGTGATAGACTTTTAACGCTTGAGATAACATTTTTCCAATTTTGATGTTATCTAAAATTTGTTTTGGAATTTGTTATGGAATATATTGATTTTTACTACTACTTTCTCGAAAAAACCTGTGTATTCTATATTCAGTGCTTATCCATCAAGTGCTTTATCCGCCTAGTGCAATATGAAATTGTTACTAAGTGATAGACTTTTAACACTTTTGATAAAATTTTTCCAATTTTGATGTTATCTAAAATTTGTTTTGCAAGTTGTTATGGAATATATTTCTATCCAGCCCTACTTTCTGGAAAGAACCTGTATATTCTATATTCAAGATTTTGAAATGTAGAAATATCATTCATAGTAGGAAATACAAAAGGATAGACAATCAGAATCCATTTCGAAATTAATTAAACAAGTTTCGTAACATGCAAACTAATTCCGTCCATCAGACGCACTAAAACATAACCATTAATTCTCGCATATTCATCCCATGCTATACCGAGATCTATTTAGATCAGATTATAATGTCACACATTCCAAACCTATTATAAAGATCATCAAAACGGAGCTAATGAGCTAGAATAGTTTCCTGTCTCTTGCGATGAGAAGTTGGCCTCTATTTCAAATGGCGTGTAATAAATTATCTACCTTGTAGATTTTATAAATGTGTGATTCAATAAGAACATGGGCCACCGTTGGGTAATCTTCTCCGTATCCTCCGGTGGTCGTCTTCGCTTAGATTTCTTGCGTGGTACCTGCTGAGAGCGTATTTGGGATCTGATGTATGATGGATCAGGATGACGATGTTTCCATCTAGTACTATGATTCGGATATGGAAGGAATAACTGAAAATATAAATATCAAACATAATTCAGATGAGAATAAAGTTTCGTTAGAAATGAAGATAATTAAAAGATGAACAATCTAAGTAATCATTAAAGGATACTGTGGGAGGTATATTCATCATTGAATGGTTTCTTTCCAGGTTTTCTCTACCAAACTCTGAAAAACATCTATAAAATGAAAAATTAATTATTTTGTGACTTGTTTCTGCGTAAGAAACACAAGATATTTGTCAGAAGCAATCAATCGAACAATGCTGCCTAACAAATATCAACGATACAACATCAACGAAGAAACAACTATATCGTAACTTTTCGAAGTCTATATCACACTCCTCTTCATACGCCTAACGAACAAATCTTCAGAATTATTTTGTTGATTGTTATTCTGAGATTCGAGAATTGTCACATTGCTAGTATTTGAAAATCATAGCTAACGTAGTTTTACTTTGTATAGAAATTTCCAAGTTCCACCTCCTTTTTCAATAAATTCAGCCAAATATGGTCAATACCAATTGAGCAATTTGCAAAATTGCATTCTCTGTTCAATAAAATACAAGTTGACTCCTTAAGTTTCCTTTTAATATAATCAGTTTCTGTCATTAGAATCATTGTATTACTCCAATCCATAATGTGATCTCCTTGGATTGTACATACATGTTCTGCTATTTTTGATTTCTATATGTCTCTATTTCTCAAGTTATTCTAATGCTCTGACTTTCTTACTTCTAGTGGTCTTGATGTTTCTCCTGTGTATGACTTACCACAAATACAATCCCTTATGTTCGTGGCCTTTCGGAAAAAATCAGAAGAATCGGTTCTAAGTTATAAAGTTATACAAATTATAATTAGAGTATTCTATAAAATCATAGAAATGAGAATAATTTGTGAAACTTTAAAAAAACATTTCTAGAAAGTATTAGTTTGTTAGATTTGAAATTTAATTTTTAATGCAAACAATTTTTTTTTCGTTAATCCTAAGCCACCAGGCCCAATAATGCCTTAATAAATATGGGAGAGATTTATCTCCCAAACCTATGAAACTTTCAACTGTTAAGCCATTTCCGTTCGAGAATTATCGTGGTTACGGCTGGAAGGCCGGGCAGAATCGATTTAGACTACGAATTCTTGATCAGTGAGTTGAACCAAAATGTTCAAGATCATTTTCAGCCAAAAATTTCAAAATCACATATATTTGGGCAAACTGATGAGCACTCTGTTCTGCGGAACAAGAGCGTCAAAAAGCAAATATAGTTTATCAAGTCATTATAAGTATCTTCAATCATTTAAGAAATTCAAATCATTTTTTTCTCGCTAAACGTACTGCTTTCGAGATATTTTTCATTGAATGTTTATTAAATCTAGCGCTGAACTAGAATCACAGATAATCGTGCTAGAATCATCCTTTAATTGAAGCTTATTTATCTTTTGGGAAATATATGAGTAGGCTTGGCATGATCTTATCTATTGATTTTTCTCTATTTACCCCCAATAATGGATAAACCTTTTAAATTATTTTTTATCCATGTCACCAATGCATTTATTTTAATACTGCTTTGATTCTGCACAATCTTCCTAAGGACTACTCTCATATATGGAACATAATTTCATCTTATAACTGAAAGACGCATTCAATTAATAATTTTCTACAGTCATAACTCACGTAGCTTCTAATTATTTTATTCCAACTATTTGAATCCTAAGTTTTTATCCACAACTCAAAAACAGTATTTTCATTCAACGACAAATAAATGATGTACCCTCTTCAACATTAGCAGTTTCTAACAAACGTTCTTACAGATATGCGTATATCTTCAATCACGTTCAGGATAGATTAAACATTTTCAAAGAATATACTTAAATACACAGGGTGTTAGTAAATAACTGAGACAAATTTTAAGGGCTGTTTCTGCATTACAAGATAATGTAATTTTGCTTTTAACTTTTGCCCGCAAATGTTTCGTTTTCCGAGAGTTGAATTTATTCTTGAAAACTGATTTTTTATTTGTTGATTTGGAATCGGTTGAGATATGCAAATGAAATTTGGTGCGATTCGTTGAGATATTTGAGTCTAAACTATTCGTTTGAAACCATTCATGGTCAAAACGTAGAACAGGTTTTGTTGGACGCTTGTTTTGACTATCGGATTTATTTTCTTGGAAATATTGGGAATCTTAATTTTTTTCTTGGAGGTAAGCAGCATTGGGCGAGCTAACTACCTGGATGGGTGGCATCTTTGACAATTTGAACAAGTGCGTCAAAGCTCCTGACCCCAGTGCTTTTCCAACTTGTTTCTATCCCTATCAAATGAAGTGGAAAAGGGTTTCATCTACCTATACTTGAAAACTGATCTAAAGACACATAACAGGTCAACAATGTCAATTCTACGCCTATGACTGGATAGAACTACCGAATCTATGTTGGGTGGTGATTTACATGAGACCATAAATTTCTATATTCCGAAAAACCAGTTTCGGTACCCTAGTAAGGCGATCCGGCTGACATCAATAAATAACACATCTATCGAATTCTGTATCAAATGTTTTATTCATTTTATATTTCAACGATTTAACGATTATGTATGTTCATTGTCGAGGTTTCAGGATATGGATAAATAGGTGTAGTATTTTTGTAGACATTATGATATATCGGACTATTTCTATCTAGACGTCGAAACATTTTAATTTCACACCTATATATTATTTGTCTGTATCACGCGGTGAAATCTATCAGGTCATCATCAGTTGAAGTATCGTGAGTAACCGTGTACGAATTGCTTTGAAGAATCAATCGATCTATGAAATGATTATATCCTCATTTCCATTAGGAAAAAATTCTTATATTGAGAATTTGAACTTTCATTTATAACTAGGCTTTTTAGTGAAATCACAAATATAATGGAATATATAATAACACGAATGAGATATATGGTCCACGCACTATGCCATCTAGACAAGAAACTAATGTACAAGATCAGTATTGATGCAACCATCTTCAATGATCAAAATCTTCCTTGCCTTGAAAAGTCTTAAATTATATCTCTAACATCCCTTTTGAACCTCAATATCCGGAAAAACGTCGTTGCAAATTATTACAATATAGAAGAGAGGAGTCTAGCAGTAGCCTATTATCTCTCAATTTAACAGCATTAACAAGAGGCAATGGGACAAAGCTGTTTGTGAAAATTAGTAAATAAAATATGGGAAAGCCCTGTGCGCAGGAGGTTTGGCGCTCTTGTTCAAACTTTGATAATTCATCTCCGAAAGTATCGGTTTCTCAGAGTTGGGAATGATATCAATGACTTTTAACTTTTAACTGGTTCATAAAATAAACTAATTTTAAATTAAACTACAAAATTATTCGAGATATTCATTCCTCAAATCTAGTCTGAAAATTATATTATTGATATCAATTGAAACCTAGCCAATATTCCCATTTTGTTTCCAATGAATATAATCTGAACTTTCCAAATTCTATAATTCCATCATCATATGGATTAATTATCCAAGGGAATATAAGGTAGGGGTAATTATTATATCCTATAGTTGATCATTTTGCATTAAATCATACTTTGTTTGTTAGATTATTATAGATTATTGAGAGATACATTTGAGATGTCGGATATAGGCGAATAAGATTACATGCATGAACAGTGAACAGAGATAGAACAGATTCCAAAATTACAGACATTTGGCCAAATTGAAAGCACTCTGTTCCGAGGAACAAGAGCGCCAAAAACATATAAATCAACTACAAAAATTGTCTAACTGACCATTTAAATAGTGAATACTTGGGGCATCATCGACACGGCTAGCTAAATAGTTCCACGCGTTGAAAACCATGTTGCAAAGTCTGTTGCGATGCCTTTGCTACGTGTGAAAAATGGATTTATTTTTTCCATTTTCAGGTTTATCAAAAACTAGATCGAAAGGTCGAAGTAAATTATTTTTTAATGAATGTTGTCCCATAATTTTTATTTTTCTACCATTTTCCGTTACCAAGTGGTGACGTCATCTTGTAACGGTATAAAACCTCATTACGCTGATTTTGTAGTTCTGCAACCCGGGACGCATCGAAAGTGAATTGTAGGTCAAATTACGGTTTGAAATATTAATTTATTTTCAGTCTAAATTGGAAATGTTTTGTCTTATGAGTCCGTATTTATTTTCCAAATGTAATATTTCAATATATAATAGAAATCATTTCAGTATAATTTTGTTCAATACCGTGAATTTATCGACTCAATTCTGTGCGAGCAGAATTTTCTGTGTTCATACGATTGATGGGTATAGCCTAGTCTCGGGGATTCATCCCGTCTTTACGATCTTAGTGGTGAAAAGTGATACATCTCTGACACGTTTGTCGTTAGATTCCTTTGTTCTTAATAGCTGAGATGGAAGTAATGGTGGTCTGACTATCTCTTAACAATTTGCGTGATTATTTGTAAAGATATATGTCAAGTTGACGTTGAGTAATATTTAAATATGTTTTTGTGATGTTGAAATTGGTTTTGGTGAATTAACTTACGTGATGATATCAGATTGAAATTAGTTAATACAGTTATGCTCACCATGTTTGCAAGAAAATCATGTAGGGTACTTTGTATTTGATTGTTTCGATTCCTACAATTTTTCTGGTATATATGAATTTAATATTAATGTTGTTGTGGACGAATCAGGAAAGAATTCCTTAAATTTTCGAGGTATTGGGTGCCTCGTGTTTTTCTAGGCTTTAATGAGTATTATTTTAGAGAAATAATGTATTTTGAAAAGTAGTATGTGTAACACTGGTTTCATTGTTCGTAGTTTTTGGCTAGGGCTGTTTAAGATACATTTAGTGCACGAACTGATAGGTGATGATTTTGACCAAATGATGGACCTTCGTAATGGTGATGAGGGGTATACAAATTGAATTTATATAACGACTAAGCAACATTGTATTTAAATGGAACTGTCAACAGACAAAACTGTCGGTATTCGTCAGATCTCAATACAAACTGGACGATGGAGGCACGTACACCATTTACTGAGAAAGTAAATATACGAGGTGGAACTGTTAGGAACAGGGTGATAGGGCCCATATTGATTGATGAAACGCTGTGGTTCCAACAGGATGGATGTCCTCCGTATTATTTTCAAGATGTACGTGATTACATGAACGAAGATGGATCGGTCGGCGAGGTTTCACTTAATGGCCTTCTCGGTCTCGAGATCTGACTCCGTTAGACTCTTTCTTTTGAGGTATTATCAAAAGCAATGTTTATCACATTCGGCCAAACAACATTGTGGAGTTGAAACAGAGGATTCGGGTGAAATAAGAGCAATACAGCCCGAAATAATTATTTTGATAATTTTTTTGAGTTAAGTCACCTTCAAGTATAGTTTTTGCAATAAAAATGTGTTAATTTCAAAATTTTTAGATGTTTTTCAAGATTAAAAAATGTATATCTCGAGAATTATTGACCCAAATGGCGTTACATGTGCATTATGGCATTCGAGATTGTATTTTTTATACTTGGCTAGAAAAAATAGGGGCTTATGGTTGTAAGAAAAAGTAGGAATTCCCAATCTGTGAAAACATAGGAGTACGATGCATTATTGAAATTTTAAAAAATCATATCTTCGAAAGTATTAGCTCGCTAGAGTTGGATCAGGCCGATTTTACCCAATAATGAACTCAACGGAGATATTTATCTTCCAAACCTACTCTGAAAATTTCAACTGTCTAGCTCATTCCGTTCGAGAGTTATCGTGGTTACGGCAGCCGGACGGACCAGAAGGACGAATGGCCGGCGAGAATCGATTTTGACCACGGATTCTTGCCAAAAATTCGAAAATAACAGAAATTTGGGCAAATTGATAAGCACAATGTTCCGAGCAACAAGAGCACCAAAAATACTTTTGACGTTCGCTGTAAACAAATAACAAATGTCGAAGTTTGAAGACTTTCTTCAATTTTCTTATTTTGGTCAATTGTTCTTGAGAATTATTATTTTTGAATAGAATGCTAAATTCGAAGCGATACGTCTCAAGAACGATAGACCAATCTTCTGAGGTAATCCCAACAAAAAAAATACTGAGTAGGTAACGTAACGACGTATTACTCATATTATCTTCCAAGATCAACATCATAAAGAAGGATATATAAGCATTGCGTAATCGTCATTCGCCTTCACATATCAATTTCATTCGTAGATCCAGTTCTGGTAATACAAGTCATCCTTAAACGTTAGGCGCTCAAAATCGAAAGTCTGAAACCTAGATATCTGATCAGAATACGGCATCAGATTCGATTTCATATACAGTTTAGTCTCAGATGACTGTGAGCTTTTTTTTATGTTGAGATATCTGATCTATCGTTATTCAGTAGCGATATTCGCTTTGCGGCTCCAAGCTGTTACATGTAGGTACTGATTCAAGAGATATACAAAACATTCAAACTGAAAGAAAAAGTCGACGAAGGTAAGAAAAATTTTGTCCGACTCAGTATTTATTCTAATAAGGAATAATAATAAGTAGTTTATTTCCTACAGGTTCAACCCCAATTACAGGAAATCACATGAGATAAATGCAGCAATAATACAACTATAGTAAACAGATAAATAGTAATGTTTAAAATCAGATCGAATACAGAAGGAAAAAAAACAGAGCATCAACATAACCTTACACTAGCTAAGAGTGGTCAGAGAAGTAGGCCTGTACTATGGACCGGTATGGTGTATATCACACACACTTGCGAGTGAATTAACCAATATACATGCAAAATTAATAGGGGATCGTCAACTTGCATTTGTTCTCCCCGTCCCACAATAAAAGACCATTTCATTCCTAGAACCCAAACGGGGAACCAGAAACGTCAATGGGGATAAATGCTCCGAACAATCTATCCTGTCATTAACTATTTTATAAACAAACAATAATGCCCGTATGTTCACCCTGTCCACAACGAAATCAGCACCGAACCTCGAAAGCAACTGTTTATGATCATAACCTATGGGTGGGTACACATCATCTTGCCTCCAGACTAGAAATTTGTAAAATTTTCTCTGCACTGACTCTATTCTTCTCTTTTGACATTATTCATATATAGGCCTCCAAACTATGCTGCAATATTCCAATCTACTCTTTACCAAAGTATTAAACAAGGCTATCAAAGTGCCTGAATCTTGAAAGCATTTTGTATTCCGTACCATGAATCTATAAATTTTACTGGCAGAGAGTATCAACTGATTGATATGTGGTATAAATGAGAAACCACCGTCACACAAAACGCCGAGATCTCTAACTTCAGTTACACGAGAGAGCGGAGTGCCACTTATATTATAATTATAAGTTATGATATTTTTCTTTTTCGTGTATGTCATAGCATAGCATTCGGAGATATTCAAGCTCAATCTATGATTAGCGCACCATACCGACAGCCTATCAAGCGCTGTTTGCAGCCTGACACAATCAATAAGATTAAAAACGGGTTTCACGAAGCTTTGACAGCTCTTAATTCCCAAATTAGTGCGATTCTATGTCGATTTTCAGTTCATTTTTGATAGAACCATCGAATTAAATCCACGATTAAGCTAATCGAAGCTTCGTGAAACCCACCATTAGTATTCTGAGACAGATCTTCAAGTCATCCGCGAACAAAAGCATTGCTACATCATTTATGTCTACTATGTCAGTCTATAAATATCTATAAATATAAGAAAAAGTAAAGGCCCAAGGTTGGAACCTTGAGGAATTCCAGATATCGCACAGAATTCGATAAAACAGTAATTCTCAATCTCAACGAAGCACAGCCTGTCCGACAAGTATGACTTTACTAGATCAATCAGCTTGGGGCCAAACCCAAATTCATTTTTCAGCTTGTTTATCAAGATACTGTGATCAATGTTGTCGAAAGCCTTTTGAAAATCGGTATATACTACATCCACCTGACTGGATTCATCCAATGATTCCAACACATGGCATGAAACCGTGCTGGTTTGGGTTGATTCTGTTCCGGAGTATTGGAAAAATGGAGTTGTGAAGGATGATCTCGTAAATCTTCGAAAAATTGGACAAGATGGAAATCGGCCTGTAACTTGAGACCGAATGATATCAACACGAACAAAAATTAATAGTACATTACTTAACGAGTGGTAATGTTAGTCATAACTCACGCAGATTAAGTTTGCAGCGTGAGCGGCAGGCGAATGCTGTAATTCATCAATTGAGTTATGGCCATTAACGCAAGTTGAATATTATACTTTATCTACGACTATAACAATAGACTCTAAGATTCAAGTACAGAGAAAGAACTTAATTGAAGAATCTTAATAGTTACGTATTACAATGCTACGAAAGTTTTAGTTGTATTCACTCATTTTGTTTATTAATAAAATTAACTGTAAAGTTTGAACAACCAGTAAACTGAATATGCAGGACTGATTTAGTTTATTGTTTCTTTTTGTGTTTGTTCCATATATGTTGTTGATGTACTAACTGGTTGAGGTGTTACTGAACTGTATATTTTGTTTGCAGTATCTGTCTTATTCTTTTCGGAAGCATCAATGTAACCCTCAGCCACAGTAGTTGATCGCCAACCACCATGGCGTTTCAGTGCCGTTATATCCCCTCCAGCATCTACTAATAAAGTTGCCGACGAGCGACGAAAACAATGCCCTGTATATAAATTATAGTCTGGTAATTTCAAAAATGTAGCAATGTCTTTCCACATTGCTCCAAATTTTTAAATGCCAATTCTTTTTGAGTGATATTTTCCATTTCTAAATCTAAGGAATGATATCGTTTGCGATATTATATCAGTAGGATGAAGACTTAAATATGTTTTAACCATGGTATAAAAATTTCCCGTAACAGTGAATTTTCTGGCAATTTCTGTTTTTATATTTGGTACACTTACTTCGAATATATATACATGGTCTTCTGAATCTGTAATTTGCATAGAGTGCAATTCTGCTGCACGACAAGCACCCATAATGCCCATTATAAAAGTAACATGAAATAAATTATGATATTAACTAGAAGATGAAAACGATTGAATTATTATGAGATCTACTACCTTTGTCGCCAGATATTTCTCAACAGGAGCTTCATTTATGAAATTACTTAGTTCTTCTGGCGTAAAAGTTTTTGCCTTTTTAGGTACATGTTCCTCTGATTGACGTTTAAGAAACGCAAGTAATTTTAAATATTTCTCTATATTGATTCCATTAGTTATGTTTAGTGTGCTTCTTACCATGGAATAGAAAGTCCATAGAGACTATGCTTTATATTAAGTGCTAAGTTCTCTAAAATATGCCAAAAAGACATTCCCTGTAAAAGATGACTTCATGTTCTTACTGCTACACCAATCTTGTGGATTTTTGTAAACAACGTTATATACTGACTGACAAAGAAAGTGCAACACCCAGAAGGAGCTGATTAAAGTTTAATTTTTTTTTTTTCGGTAAAATATAGGTAGCATAGCAAGGAGTAAGTGATTGAAATTTGGAGAAAAAAAACGAAGGGTATACAATTTTTTTTAATAAATTTGTTAATAATGTGTTTGTCCACCGCGATTATCTATACACTCCCCAACACGTCTTAGCATTGATGCAATAAGATGGTCTATTTCTTCTTGAGGGATACTATCCCAAACTACCTGTAGTTCATGTATCAGAGCCGCCAAAGTCCGTGGGGGCTGGGGTAAATTTCCAAGCCTTCTACCCATTATATCCCAGACATGCTCTATGGGCGACAGCTCAGGGGATCTGGGCGGCCATGGCAAAAGATTCACATGGGTTGCTTCAAAATAGATTATATTAACTCTGGCAACATGAGTTCGAGTATTATCTTGCTGATAGATTGTATTCTCGTGCCGGTTAAGGTGCGGGAGAACATATGCCTTCACTATTTCTTGAAGGTAGCGCAGCGCTGTCATGTTACCCCAAATAAAGAATAACGGTGACCTACTTGCATGTGCAATAGCACCCCATAGCATAACGTCTACTGTCCGATGTACATGATGCTCAATATCAAACTGAGGTTCAAATCTTTCCCCTCGACGTCGTCTAACCCTTCTTCGGCTATCATGTGCACCCAAGGAGAATCGAGATTAATCAGAAAAGACGACCTGATGCCATTCCACATTCCAATGTTGACGTTCTCTGCAACACTGTAATCGCTGCCAGCGATGCTCAACCGTCAGAGGTAACACGAGATGGGGTCGATAATGCTGCAGTCCAAAAGACCTTATGCGGCGGTAAATCGTTTGGACAGTTACAGGATGGCCTGGTTCTCCTAACCACTCATCAGCCAAAGATAGTTTGTCGTTCTCTAATAGCCATAAGTCTTTGACGTCGACCTTGAACTTAATTTGTGCCCCCTTGATGTCCGGTGCCTACACTTCTCCGATTTTGGGCATCATCAAACCACGCTTGACAACATATCATAACAGTAGTCGGATTTCTGTTCGTTCATTTCTCGAAATGACAACCCCGCCTCCCGTAGAACAATAATTCGACCTCTTTCAAATTCAGTTAGCTTAGCAGATTGTCCATTTATTCCTGATATTTGAATAGGTATAGGCTGACGAACAAATTATTTAAATAGTTCGAAATATATTAATGAAATACAATCCTCTTTTCATAAACTAATAGTTCATACCACTACAACATTCATTCTTTGTTATGAATCTTAACTCAAGAAAGAATATTTGATACATAAATGTAGATCAATATTTCAGCATTTTTCTGATAGCAACATTTCGAAAATACTGTATATAGGAACATGTCTCACTACTTAAGGAAGTAAACGGTAATATTAATCTCAGTGGTCAACAAACAGTAATTTTTTTTGATGATTCCATTATGTTGTTCTTTCCTATTGCCTTCATAATCTACATAATCAAAATGTTCCAAGTCTAAATCTTCTGAAGCATCATCCCCAACATTCGCACATAAATCATTCAATATACAACAAGTCAATATATTCTTTTTGGTATCAAAACATTCTTGAATATATTCACAAATTCAAGGTGTTTCCGAACACAAAATATTTTCAAAGTACGAAATTTATCAACAAACAAGATAACATGAATGGATAGTGAACACAGATAGAACACAGACAGATAAAACTCGCATTCTGTGAAAACAGAAGTACGATGTATTATTGAAATTTTGTAAAATAATTTCTCCAACAGTCTTAGCCTGTCTTGAATTTGAAATTGGTAATGTAAAAGAAAATGTCTCCGTTACTCCGAAATCATTGGGCCGATTTATCCCAGTAACGAACCGAGATATTTATCCCCAAACCTACTATGAAAAGTACAATTGTGTAGCTCATTCCGTTCGAGAGTTAACATGCCTACGGCCGGTCGGTCTTAGTTTTTTGCCACTTTACGGCAATCCGATCAATACAAAAATTCGAATGCATATAAAGATCATGATTCTACAATTTGTTGCTGAATTTCAGATAGATCGAGTTATCGGTTTCGCAAATATACATAAAAAATGTTTTTACTAAAAACAGCCATAACTCCAAAACTGCTTGGTGGATTTCGCCCGTTAGCAAACTATGCCGAGATATTTACGCTTCAAACCTACCCTGCAAATTTCAATCCTCTAACTCCTCTCGTTCGAGAGTAATCGTGCCTACGGCTGGCCGGACCGGCTGGACAGAATTGATTTCGACCACGGATTCTAGATCTGAGAGTAGAACCAAATCGTTTAAGACCATTTTCATCAAAACATTCATTCCGACTTCCGATTTTGTTCCGAGGAACAAGAGCGCCAAAAATAGTTATAGTTAATTGGGTCTTTAGCCATTCGTATGTCAAAAATGCTTCCGAATTTGGCCATTTTGAAATTTTGTTTCCTTAACATAACGGACCTCATATTTTTCACTAGATACTGCTATGAATCAGACGAATTTTTAATCAAGTATCGTGTTGAAGCTCCGAGTGATCATAACGGTGTTGACTATATTCATCATCTTCTTTAATGTTTTCTCTTCATTTCAATGTTATTGGGCATAATATTCATCCAATATAACTATTATAAAAAAAAATTGGTTCATGCCCTGTGGACAGGAGCTATTGGGCGCATGTTCATCTTCCTTGTGGCCCGTACTGACCAGTAAAGAAAAAAAGCAGTATCATGTTGAATACCTTAATATTATTCTGGAACACAAATTTTCCATTACAATAATCTTCATCTAGCTTCTATTTAGTATCAATTCCTGTAGAACGTGATCATAATAAGTGTTTTCCATATAATAAAATGTGTTTGGACTTGGTATGTAGGAAATCTGACATCAATTATTGGAATTAATTGATTTGACAAACAGCCGTCAAATGAGGTAAATAGATTTTTATGACGATTTTCTGTGACCATAGAACGTCAAAACACGCTGGAATGTGAATTTTAAGCAATATCTTCTGGAATTGAGATCGTATCGAACTGAAATTTTGCACACTCGTGTAGAATGCTTGATTTAACGTCGGTACAAATTTTTTTATTAAAAAATTTTCCAACTGCCCGATCCCAACAATACTTAGATAATATTATATCCATAAATTAAGCATTTCATTATTGCATTTCTTGAAATAGGTACCTTTTCAAGTCGATCAACATCGTCCTTCATTCGACGTCTAAACTATGACTTGATTCTTTATGTTTATGTCTTTGAATTTGTTTTCGGTGGAATTCAAAGAGTTCATAGAATAATCGATGAAAATACTGAGAGAGACCCAGGAAATTTGACACATTTTGTCTTATATCTCCAGAAATTGAAATCGTATAGAGCCAAAATTTTGCACAATGTTGGAAAATACTACAATTGACGTTAGTACAAGTTTTTGTTGCAATCTGATGAATAGTTCACGAAAAAAAAATTTTTTTTTCGAAAAAATTAAAAGAAATATTTTTTTAAAAATTACCAACATTTCGATCATAACAGAATTTTGCCAAAAGTTGCGCGTTTATATCCTCGAACTGACTACCAAGTTTCGATTCAACATCTTCTTTAGTTCCTGAAATATCAGGGAAATAACCTCAAAATTTTAAATGTCTATAACTCCTAAACCGTCCGGCCGATTTTGCCCGTTAACGAACTTAACCGTCGCATTTTGATCAGAAGCCTACCCTGAAAGTTTGAAGTCGATAGGACCTTCGGTGCTCCTGTTATCGTGCCTACGGCCGGCCGGCCGGCCGGCCGGCCATACGGCACCCAAAATTCTGACACCGGATTCGTGATCAGGGAGTCCGAATTAGTCTATTAGCCAATTTTCAGCTCGAAATTCGAAAATTACAGACATTTGGACGAAATGATAGGACGATGTTCCCCTAGAACATGCGCCCAAAAACCCGATCAAAAAACCATACTCGAAAGAGTGTCCAACCTCCCATCATCACCTACCGCACTAAACGACCTGTTAAGTCATCTCAAAATCGTTCGCACCCATGTTTTAGTGTCTACCTTATGGTCAAAACCGCAGGTCTGTCATTCATTTCCCGTTAGTAAAACCATAGGAACGCTCATAAACAAGCACGTACAACCGAACCAATACATACACAATCTCGATCTCGTTGTGTAACGGTGAAAGGAAGGGCAGCATCTCCGCATGGACCCCGCCCTGGCCCCGGGCTGTGGCCCCCGCAGAGCGCTACCAGATGCCCCCCTGCCCCACCCAGCCCACATCTTATAGAGGGAACCTCATAGAAGAGGCCGCGTTTAAGCGTGAACTTCTCGTGGACGAGTTTCAATCGGAGGTTTTTACAACAATGTATTTTTTAATTTCCCTCCGCATTTGGTCCGAAGAGATCTTCTCATTTATTGGTGGAATTTTTGTTTGACGTTTCCCAGTTTCATTCTTGTATTTTTATTGTAATGATTGTTGGAGAATTAAAGAGATTATAGAGATGTCTTTCTGCACATATATGTTTGCCAGATGAAATAATTTTTTAATAATAATAATTTAATAATAATAATAATCTTTCTCATAGATAGAGGTATACATCTTATCACTGGCTTAAATAGGGAAGGGGGAGAGGTTTAGGGAATTAATCTTCCCCCATAAGTCTCTGTAAACCTCCTTAGTTATCTCATTACAGATTATAATAAAAATTGATAGGGTCCGATGTTAAATCCGATTCCACCCATCACAAAAAGCTATCTACGCCACTGCATCCCGAATGTATTACCTATCAAATATATTCATTACTATCATTATCATTCAATATTTGAAAAACTGGTTCAAGCACTGGCGTGAAGTAAAGAACTTATGCGCGTATGTTCTATTGTCCATTGTCTAGAATTGGACAGTCTTCATCGAATTTACCATGATAAATTGGATTAAGAGTTGCCAATACTGACCACTGGACCATAGAACATGCGCGAAAAAGCCCCTGACTTCACGTCAGTACTTGACCCAATTTTTTTTTCGTAATTTCTTCAAAATTCACTAGGGGTTCATGGTTCTCACAAAAGTTTACACACGTCTTTATGTCGATATTCTACAACTAGTTACCAAGATTCAATTCGATCATCAAGTCTATATTTTTTGAGCTATCGAGGAAATAATATTCCACTTGTGTAGAACTCCGAAACCGTTGGTCCGATTATACCCAAAAACAGACTCAACTCTTCCATTCGAATGCGCAACCTACACTGAATATTGCAAGTCCCTATCTCCTTTCGTTCGAAAGTTATCGAGGCAACTGTTACCCACCCAGGTATTGAACTCACACAAGGCTGCTCGGATATCCGACAATATAGATCTGGGGCTCTATTCTGAACTTCACTCGTTTTCGACCACTCGTAACGAAAACGAACGGTGGTAATTGCGAACGATAGTTTATATTGCTATTCTCATGTGCCCTTCGTAATGACCGATGAGTTAAACGAATTCGTGTCTTCTGAAGACTTGGCAACATAGTAACATTTGAAATTTGAATGTGTTTATGTATATGTTATTGGCGCGCTTCTTCATAAATCAAAACGATAATTTATTGTTTGTTGAACTTGAGTGATTTATTTGGTTTTTTCTGTTTGCTTCGATAAGAAAAAAGTAATTATAAATTTACTAAAATGTAAGTCTCAGTTATTAAGCGGGAATTTTACTACAGAATTTTCTTCAGAATGCCTATGAAAGAGGAACTGAGTACAATGTTAAATAGTATTCCTGGACCAAAAGAATAATGGAAAACTTGGAGAAAGTTTTGCAATATAATATTGAAAGATTTTACAACGATTAAGGGTTATTTCACCTCTTCAGACAGGTCTTGGGTCAAGCACAAAATCTAGAGAGATTGTATCAAGGGCGTAGCCAGGAATTAATTTCGGGGGGGGTTTTGGGGATGAAAGGGTCACTTTCTGCAGCAAAAAAATTTGTTTTTAAGAGAAAAATAACATTTCGGGGGGGGTTTGAACCCCCAAAACCCCCCCCCCCTGGCTACGCCCTTGGATTGTATCGAATACTTTTTTTTCTGTTTTATTCCACTGAAATTGTCTAATTATTTTCTGTTTATTGTTGTGATATATTTTTTTAGAATGAAATAATTTTTTTTTCAAATAGAAATCAATATCTATTCCAGTCAATTAACTGATTAGTTAAATAATGAAAATATTGGATTTATTTTACCAATTTTTGGGGGAAAAATTACAATGTATGTGTCCTTAGAGTGTATAAGTGATACGGTCACAAACATTTATGGATGTTTTGCAACACTTGCCAAATAAACAATTGTAATTAATAATAGAAATATGGATCATGCGGAGTAATATATATATAAGTTAAACCTTTCCACTTATGTAATTAATAATGATTAATTATTTCACTGAAGCTACAGCTGTTTTTCGTTAATTTTTCTATTCCAAACTGGATTTTTGTTATATAGACATTATTTTTTGTTTACTGTGATATTTTCTCTAGTATTGGTTATTGAATACTTTTATTTCTGATCCTTTTATTCTACGTTAACAGTGAAATATTTTTTTTGTTGTTCGATGTTGTGAGATTATTTAGAACTTCATATTGAATACTTTTGTTTTAAATTGTATTGTACTGAGGCATTGTTGAATAATGTTTTGTTTATGGTTGTGATTTATTTTTTACAATTAAATACATTTTTTGGAAGAGAAATCTATATCTATTTATTCATAGTGTTTCTTTTACAATTCAACGAAAAGCTAAACGTATAATTGTATTCCTCTGAATTCTTTCTGAAATCAGCTCTGGAAGTTGGTGCCTCCCAGCCACTTCTTGATCAATTCCTCTACCTTCCGGTTACATTTCTGGAATGAACTAATTGATTAATTAAATAACGAAAATGTTGGATGATTTTACCCATTTCCACTTCGTTATGAGCATTATTGTATCGCCTCTTTGGTGTTCCAGATGTTCTGGGGTTGTTATAGGAGTCTCCTGTTGAAATATGCATATATTTATATGAATATTCATTCCATCTGACAAACTGACTATTTACCTAACAAGAAATAATCTTCATTACCTGCAGTATGCAAGTTTCTTAATAGCTGTTGCACTTCCGAGTTATTCCAGATGAAAGAATCAAGGGTTATTCCTGGTTATCTGGCACATACATTTAAAATTTTCATTTTGCTATCACATATCTGAAAAAGGTTCTGTTTATCTATAATTAATATTTTTTCAGCAACCTACCAGTTGAACATTAATCAAATGGTATCCTATTCGATTAACATAAATGTGTTTTGGCTAATTTGAATCTTCAATTTTAGGTGGAAATATTGCATTGTGTGCAATCTATGCAACCTATTACACCAGGGAAGCCGAATTTTCATCGAATCTAAAAATATTAATAAACTTTAATATATTTGCAATATCCTAAAATATCAATACCTACCTTTGCCTTTACCTACTATTCAATTCCGCCAATTTTTGTGGGAATCTAACAAATCTATTCGATATTTCTGGTTTATTTAAAACATCGACAATTTGCAATATGATAATAATTCTGACAATTTAATTATTTTTACTGAACAGATTTGTTAATTACACCGTAAAAATAACAACTTATTTACCAACAACAGATTTGAGGTTACAAAATGTGTAGAGGCTTGCATAATAATCAACTGATAACTGAATGCGAGTGGAAATAGTGGAATTTCTTCCGAAAACGAGTGCTATATACCACTCGTTTAGAATTTCGAGCGCTCGTCTCACCAAATCATATCATCTGTCAGTTGAGAATAGCAAAACGAGTGAACGTTCGTGATGATTACGAAAACGAATGATAATCGTTCGCAATGTCGACCTCAGAATAGGGCCCCTGATCGTGTTCAAACGTGGAACTTGGCAGCAGAGTTAGGTTCTTAAGGCTCTCAGAAAGCGACGTTGCACGAATAGTTTCTGATATATAGAATTTTTTTGAACGATTTTCAATGATCTTTTATGAATTATTTAGTGATATATTATATTTTATATCACGAAATTTTGCAAAAATTTTCACATTGACATTCTACAACTAATAAACATGTTTGAATTGGATCGGTTTTGTATTCTACGAGTTATTGAGGAAATAATAACCAAACTTCAGATGGGTATAACTCCAAAACAGTTATTATGCCCATAAAAAAATCAAATTGCTATAAACAAAATAAAATATCCCATTCAGATGCACAATCCGACCTGAGAATTTCAAGTCACAATCTCTTTCCGTTCTCAGGTTATCGGAACATACATAATATTCTTTAATAATTTTTTATGAATTTTCCAGTGATTCGAATCTCACAAAATTCCATAAACGCTTTAGGTATTCTACAACTACTCACCAAGTTTCAATTTGATCTGACTTGTATTGATTGAAAACAAAATTATTACTCGGAAACCGTTGGGCCGATTATGCTCAAACCTGTCCGTCGTGTTGGGACGCGCTACCTACCCTGATAATTTCAAGTCGCTATCTTTTTCCGTTCTCAAGTTATCGTGGCAACGGATGGCCGGCCGGACAAAACCTAATTTGACCTCGAATTCTTCATCAGTGAGTCGAACCCTTTGACACCATTTTCGGCAAAATATTCAAAAATTACAGACATTTGGGCAAAATGTTAACGCGATGTTCCCTAGAACATACTCGCAAAAAAATTATAGGATTCGATGTCAAGTCATGCCAAAATATTAAAAAATAATTTTTTAATATTTATTTCAATATTCTGAAAAATCACTGACGTGAAGTCAGCAAAATGTACTGGACAGAATCGAATTTGTCCTCGAAATATTCAACAGTGAGTCGAATCTAATAGTTTGGGAAAGATTTCGGCAGAAATTCAGAAATTACAGACAAATGATAGCACGCTGCGGGCATGCGAGCATGCGGGCAAAAATTATTTAACATTTAAATAAAGGCTATTCAACCAGGATTGCCCATCAAAAGTTCACGAAAAAATATATATTGGATGGGTTTGAAAATTTGTACAAAGGCATTAGGCTAGGTAGATGAACCTTCCTTTTGACGCTCTTGTTCCTCGGAACAGAGTGCTTATCAATTTGCCCAAATGTAAAATGATGAAAATGGCCTTAACCGTTCCGGTTCGACTCACTGATCAAGAATCCGTGGTCGAAATCGATTCTGTTTTGTCGGCCAGCCGGCCGTTAACATGATAACTCTCGAACGGAATGAGCTAGACACTTGAAATTTACAGAGTAGGTTTGGGAGATAAATATTTCTGGTGGTTTCGGAACGAATAACAAATTACAAATTCAATTTTTCTTGAGATGCAGTGTCATCATAAGAATCTATTGAAATTATTTTCACCTTTAACAAAATTATAATTTCGAAGATTTTTCAAAATTTCAATAATTAATCGTAATTTTATGATTTCATAGAATGCTCCATGACGGAGTATACACGATCAATCTGGTACAGTTTGACATCAATCATGAATTTCAGAATAGCTATATCAACAAAAAATAATTCTGAAGATTTCCTTTAGTGTCTGACGAAGGAGTCTGATTTAGACTCCGAAACGTTACGAAATAGTCGTTTCATGGTTGATGTTGTTTCGTTATTGTTTTGTTAGGCATCTTTGTTAGATTTATTGCTTTTGACAAATATCTCTTACGCAGAAACAATTCACAAAATAATAAACATCTTTATTTAATAGATATTTTTCAGAGATTATTTCATTGAATGTCTAGCATGTGATGATGCAGTTCTTGTATATTCTATAATACAGATTTCAGTGACAGTAATCTGGGTTGAACATGTAAATAATCAACCGAGCCAAATCTGGAAAAATGGCAAATGAAAAAAGTGATTTTTTTGATGAGAGCAATCTTGGGTTATTACCTATATTTTGCGTATGGCACCAAGACAGAACAAACAAAAAAAGAACTACAATTAATTGAACAACGTTACCATTACAGTTACAGTTACAAACTAACAATTAATTCATTTATATAAGTTTTTGATACTGGAGTCACCATCAGGAAATCTTCATGTGGCCCTTCTTAAGCTATTATGGGACAGTCTTCTATTATACAGGGTTGGACAGGGAAGTATATTGTTTTTGAAAGAATCATAACCTAGATTATTTTCAATTTTATGAACATTTTATTTTAGGTGGATGTGGATTTGCCATTTTGTGCCCATATCGAAAAAAGGCTTGAAAAAAATAATGTACGAAAGATAATGTAATCTAAGTGATGTCCATTCTTTTCAACACACTCCAGCAGTCGAGTTGACAATTCGTCCATGGATCCTTCCAACATGTTGGCCGGAATCGCTTGAATTTCTCGGTGTGCATTTAAAAGTTTATCAAGGGATCGTGGTTTGTTTATGTATACGTGGGCCTTTCGGTACTTTCACAGAAAAGTTCGCAGAACAAAAGATCAGGTGATCGTGGGGACCACTCTATATTCCCTCATAGCGAAATGAGTTTTCCTTGAAAGGACTTATGTAAAAGAAAAACAATTCGCTTTGATCTGTTGGTACAAGATGATATATGCTTAGACCAAGTTATGTGTCCTGCACCAGTTATCTAGGAAAGGATTGCTCTTACCAATTTGGAGCACAGTACATTTATCGATGTTTAGAAGTAACAGCCAAGTAGAATACCACTGACTCAAGGCGTTCAGATCTTGCTGAAGGGTGCTATTGTTGGGAAGAATGTTATTATAAAGCTTGGTGTCATCCATGTATAACAATATAAATAGGCCCCAAGATCAATCCCTGCAGCGCGCAAAACACATCTGGTCTATCTGAAGGCATTAGAGGACAACGAACAATCTTACACCAAAAGTTCTTCCAGTCGTAAGGTTTTCCCCTGACACCAGAATTCTCTAACTTCGAGATGAGTCTTCTATGATGAACTCGATCGAAGGCCTTAGAAACATCAAGATTTAAAACAAACACTGGGACACATCGGTCATAAGCCTTAACCTAATCAGACCAACTGGAAAACAGGTTTGTAAGAGTTGAGAGAGAGATTTGGAAGTAATACGTGTTATTCTGGCGGTATTATAGGATATTTCGTCGAAAATTCCACAAGTTGATCACATTTTATCCCCTCCAAAACCTTGGCAACAGAGCACACCAGGCTTATTTGGCAATAGTTCATTATTGATAAGTTATCACCCTTTTTTGCACTGCAGCAATATATGCAAAAGCAATGCACTAATACCTTCGAATCGTCTATTCGTTGTTGTTTTTGATCCACAAACACGGAACCCAATTTGCGTTGAGCTTTTTCATACCAAAATTGCCGTGTAAAATAGTAAAACCACTGCTATATGTTAACTTTGAAATATCTGCTATCTCCATCAATTTCATTTTGCGGTCGGTAAAAACATAGTTTCGGACTATTTGATTGCCCACTGTGTTGAGCATCTTTGACGTCGCTACCACCATGCTTAAATTCATTATACCGTTCACAGACGGTTGATTTATCTGAAGCAGAGTCCGAATAATCTCATCACCAAGCCACTCTTCCGCTTCTTTCCCGATTTTTCCGATCAAAAATCGATACTTTATCAACACGCGAAATTCTCTATTATCCATCTTTTATCATCAACAACACCAAGGTTGCTTGACACAAACAGCTGTAACTTGAGAACCCGTGATCCAATTGTCATGAAATTTTGACACATAACCTTTGAAGGATGGTTCTATCGAATGCCGTTATTGATTTTGAATTTGTGGCACAATCTATGTGTTAATCTGGAACTTGTTTGATCAATGTAATAGTTTAATGTTACTGATATAATTCAATAGCCCTGTAGCTCTATGGTTGATATAATTGTACTCCATAAAGTTCTTCTTCCAATATTGATATCCCACACCGTACCCACCTCACCCAGCATCTCGGCATTTCAATCGGAGACCGACAGGTCGATTTCGATCGGGCACGTATAGACGCTGTAAATGGGTAGATAATGTGTGATATTATTCACACTCCCATCGCCTATCATATCATAGGCCTTTTTTCATTGAGGGCAAGTTGAATGGCGATAATTATTTAGCACTACCTCAAAATGATGTCATTGAAACTTTGCAAATTCATATTCTGATCAAGGAAATCCTCGAGTTCCAAGGAACACGATGTGGTTCCAACAAGATGGAGCACCACCACATCACCAACGCTATATCTGGCAGTACCTCGGCGCAATATTTCCAAATCGGGGGATAGGAAGGTGAGGAAGGATCGAATTGCCAGCGAGATCCCCCGATCTTAACGCAATAGATTTATTTTCATGGGGATATGTGAAGAGCATGGAGTGCAAAACAAAACCCCTTGATTTGAATGACCTAAAAGATCGAATCACTCTTGTGATTAGGCCGAACATTAGGGGTGGGAGCAGGAGTCAGCGGTTGAAGAATTGCTAGGGGTGAATCCATCAGCATGGGTAGTTTTGCGACTGTCTTTCAAGCAGAAATTCTTGCCATTGACACTGTGCGAGGCTCATACATGAGAAAGGTTGGGCTCACGGATCAATCAAGATCTTATCGGATAGCCAAGATGCCTTGCAGACCTTGACTTCTACAACTGAAAATCCCTGCTTGTGCAGGAGTGCCAGACCACACTCGCTGAACTTGGAGAGCACTGCAGGCTGCAGCTCCTGTGGTTCTTGGGCCACTCGGGCATAAAGGGTAATGATATGGCGGACTCATTGGTGGCACGGGGCGCTTCCATGGGGCTCATTGGATCTGAACGGGCCTGTGGTATCTCTCTCGGAGCAGCGCCGAAGGAAAACAACAGATAGGTCGGCCAAAAGGACCAAGAAGTCTGGAGCAGCATACCTGGACACAGACATGCTCGCTCAACAATTACTGGCCCATCAGCTGAAAGAGTCAGAAAATGGCTCAAATTCTCTAGGGTAGCTCTGAGAATCTTTACAGCTGTATACACGGGCCACTGTGGCCTCAGGAAACACCTCAATACGCTGAGGTTGACTGAGGACTCCGAGTGCAGACTATGCCTGGAGGACGACGAGTCTATCGAACACATCATGTGTGATTGCCCCGCTGGGGACAGGATCAGATTGGAGGAACTAGGAGTCCACAAACAGACTGAGGGAACTGGAGAAGTTCACACACAACACAAAACTCATATCCCTCATCAAGATACTTGAGCTTGTGGGTGAAGTATAGATTATATACTTTAGGTGTGCCGTAATAGACCGATTGGTCGTAGTGGGGGGCGGGTTTTCGGGGTGAACTCTTTTTCGCAAATCAATGCCTTATCAACCCACCATTTTTTATTATCCATCTTTTATCAACAACTCCAAGGTTTCTCGGCACAAATAGTTATAACTTGAGAACCCGTAGTCCAATTGCAATGAAATTTTGACACATGTAGTAGTTTAATGTTACTGATATAATGCGATAGTCCTGTGCTTTATGGTTGGTATAATTGTACTCAATAAAGTTCTTCTTCCAACCTTGATATCCCACACCGTACCCACCTCACCCAGCACCTCGGCATTTCAATCTGACACCGACAGGTCGATTTCGATCGGGCACGTATAGACGCTGTAAATGGGTAGATAATGCGTGATATTATTCGCACTCCCATCGACTAACCTCGGGCCTATTTTAATATTCTAATGCACGGACGCAAACTAGTGTGACGGCTGTGTGGCAAGTCAACTAATTATTTCGATACATTGATCGATTTTTCTCAGCCGCGCTCGGAAGCTGAGCGTAACCGAGAATTACTCTCAATTTTTAGATTGAAAGGAAAAGTTGTTCTTCGGTGTTGACGGACCGCCGGGTATATTTGAGGGAAGCGAGAGAGGTGTGAACGTGAAAATCAATGATCGGGAACTCCGTCGGACGGCTATTTGATGCGATGCCAACCCACGGGCGATGTTCTCAGGGTGTAATTGATTTTCTTGCTGTGAATAGGTTGAGAGCATGCTGAGACAATTTGTTGGTTGTGCTCAATGAATTGGTTCCATTGAGAAGATCTGGTTTCGATTAGCGTTCGATGATCCACTTGATTAAGCGAACACTTTCACATTTTACGTTAACAATTACCTTTTGAACTTGTCTCAACAGAAATTTAAGCTGGTTCGTACGGTTCATTTGGTCTTTAATGTCTGTAATTTTGTGCCAATAAGAGTCCCGAACGTTTTCGATTGACTTATCTACTGATGAAGATTACGTAGTCAAGTTCATTTCTGAAGAAGAAGATATTTCGTACAAACTACTTGATACAGGGTAAAACAGGTACAGCCCCCAATTTTTCAACTAGATAGAATGGGCTTGAGGTACATTTGGAATTTGACACGTCTCGTCAGTCTGTAATAAAAAATGTGGTCACTTTCATGTTTATTGCAAAAATCAAATTACAGTGATTAGCCAAATTTGGCACAATATCAAAAACCAAAATGCAGCTTGAAATTGGTTCAAGCCCATGGACAGGTAAGTTTAGAATATCTTCAGTGGGAACAAAACGGGAATATTGGCTAAGTTTCGATTGATATATAATATAATATTCAGAGTAGATTTGAGGAATTAATATCTCGTATAAGTGCTCAATCGAATTTTAAATTGGTTTATTTTATGAATCAGTTATATTATAAGAATCAATTGATATCATTCCTAACTCTGAGAAACCAATAATTTCGGAGAAGAATTGTCAAAGTTTGAACAAGAGGGCCAAAGCTCCGGTCCACAGAGCTTTCCAACATTTTTTATTGAAAATATTTTGTATTGGAAAACAAGGTTCCGCATCATTCGTGAATATATACAAGACTCTTTTGATACCAAAAATAATATTGACTTGTTGCATATTGAATAATTTATGTGCAAATATTGGAGATGATGTTTCAGAAGATTTACGGTGGACTTCACGAAGCTTTGACAGCTCTTAATTGCCAAATAAGTGCGATTCTATGTCTATTTCCAGTTCATTTTTGATGCAACCATCGATTTAAATCCACAATTAAGCAAATCGAAGCTTCGTGAAACCCACAATTAGAATTGAATCATTTTAATGATGGAGTCCATGAAGGCATTACTAAAGAACAACATAATGGAAACATTAAAAGAAATTACTGTTCGTTGACAATCGAAGTTAATATTTTTTTTTACTCGAGAGGAAAAACCTTTTATAGACCCACCCTGAGAGGGTCCGCTTCTCTCAGAAGTGTGAGACTCCAGATGTTGATTGGTTACTCACTAAATAACCTCTCGCACGTTCCTTGGAGTAGTTCTTCGTCCTGCCCTTACAGCGTCCCTTAACATAAGATATGAGCTGCAAGCGGCCTTCACAGTTGATAGACCTGATGACACGAAGTGATCCCAGAAACACCGCCTTCTGCATTTTGTGCGCTAAATCCTCGGCCAGAGATTTGCAGGCTAGAATACTTCGCTCTCATTCTGCCTAGGCATCCTATGATTAATACGACCATCCTAACCTTATGCCGTGGATACAGGATCCCCAGTTCGAACATTAAATCCTTGTATTTTTCTATGTACAATATTTTCATTATGTTGCTAGCAAAAAATGCTAAAATATTGATCTATATGTGTATCAATATTTTCTTATTGAATTAAGGTTTATAATACAGAATAAATGTGTTAGTGGTATGAACTATTAGATTATGAAAAGAGGATTGTATTTTTATAATATATTTTGTCTTATAATGAGATAATTTTTCTAATAAAGATAACAAGAATATAAAGTACATCTTTGATCTTTCAAACAGATGAAATGAACTATTACAATAATTCGTTCGTCAGCCTATACGTATTCAAGTATCAGGAATAAATGGTTAATCTGTTATGCTTGTCTGCAGCCTTGCTCTAGACATTTCGATGATACCTTCCTTAGGTATTTCGAGTTCTTGTAACTACGCACCGAGTGTAAGTTGCAACAACCCATTCCACTAGGTTAAATCATTGTAGATTGCTCATTTAATCTTGATAAATGAACTATCACTTGAATTTAATTTTTTAAAGCAGTTCTATCATAAGAATCCATTGATATCATTCCCAACTCTGAGAAACCAAAACTTTCGGAGATTTTTCAAAGTTTAAATAAGAGCGCCAAAGCTACTATCCACATGGATTTCCCACTTTTTAACAAAAATTTGTAACCTTCGGTTAGTTTAGTATCTGATGGCTATGATTCTGCATAAGTGCTTTTCTAACTTCCTTAGCACAGCATTATTGGAATGGCGCTTGGTACAGGCAACCAGAAACTCCGAAAAATGTCGATTAATACCCACACACCCTCCAATTCATCATCTCGTGATAGACCAACATATCGAACACCATGACCGGTAGGTATAGGTGCACAAAGGCTACAAGCTAATGCACATTCAATGTACCATAACCCAATAGATCAATTGTGATCCGGACCAATTATGAATCATTATCTGAAATACACATAAATAATAGGAAACATGAAATCTTGAGAAAGCGCTCCCAGATAAGAACCTCGTTGATCCGAATCCACAAACGCTATTTACAAAGTGCGCTCACCTCCTGAGCTAGATAGCGCAACGTTGCGGGTGTGCAAACATTTTTGTCGCCATTGTGATTTTCTGCTTTTGGTATTACGCAGCACGTTTTGACCAGGTGTAGCGTCTATTGTCCAAGAATCATATGCGAAATTGATGTCGTTTCCAAATCTAGCGACTGTATGAATTGAACGTAATTGAATTGGTGTAAATAAAATGGTGGTTAGTCATAGCTTACTCGATTTTCAGACAATAGGCCAACGGGTGCATACGTAGGGTTAATGGCATTGTTTGTGGAAACTTAAAATTCATGTATATATTGCTAATTTGTATGTGTCATGCAGAGTGTAGAACGAGTGGAAATTATCATTGGTGGCTGGTTAAAAAGAGCCCATGCCCACACAACCACCAATATAATAATAATAATAATAATAAATCGACTTTATTCAACAAATGTACATACATTTGCACTGAAAAGGCGAAGATTAGCTAAAGCTACTCTTGAACTCTTAACCCTTCCAGTTTACAAAACAAAATAAAAAAAAAAAAAAACAACAACAGAAGCAAAAAAAAAAAAGAGAACATTTTACAATTTCAATAATATTGATTAGATCATCAGTAGAAGAGGAAAAAAAAAAAAAAAGAATAGAAAGTACTGTAATATAAAATAAAAAACGAAAAAAATGCAGCAATGCGACAACAATGTGGCTAGTCTTGCTGATTCAGCAGTTCATTTTTAAGGACTTTTCTGAATTTGTTTAGTGGTATTGATAGCTCTGGTCTGAAGGAATTAAAATGTTTCACTGCATTGTAAGTAAAACTGCGTTCAAACAGAGCTGTCGAGTGGCGAGGCATGTTAAGAATCTGTGAATGTCTGGTGTTGAGATTGTGTAAATTATTTCTGAAAACCAATTTGTCATAAAGATAGGGCGGACTTTGAACATTAAACAATCTGTGCAAAAAAACAAGGAAGTGGTATTTAAATATACTGGAAACTCTGAGCCACCTCAACTGCAGAATGTATTGAGAAATGTGATCATATTTCCTCAAATTAAATATGAATCTACAACAAGTATTTTGCACTCGTTGAAGTCGATATTGTGTGCATTTATCAAGACATGGATAATAGACAATGTTACAATAATTCAGAAGGGATAAAACCAAAGATTCTGACAGTTTTTTTCTTGTTTTGAAATTTAAAATATGTTTGTTAGCAAAAAGTAACCGAGTGCGCATATAGCATTTACGTAATAAGATATTCACATGATTCTTGAATCTAAGAGAAGTATCTATAATTAATCCTAAACTTTTTGCACTATCAGAGATGAGTAAATTCGTGTTGTCAAGTTTAATATTCATATTATCCACGATATTAGGCCGTAGGTTTTTATTTCCAAATAAAAGGACTACTGTTTTAGAAGGATTGATTGATAAGTTGTGTCTATTCGAATAGTCAACAATCAGCTGAAGGTTTCTATTTATAGATTCAGATGCTGCAATGTAAGATGTAGGTTCAAAATAATGGATTATTTGTGTGTCATCCGCATAAAGTTGCAATTCACCCGCATTCACAACCCTTGGTAAGTCTGACGTATACAAGAGAAATAATAAAGGTCCCAGGATAGATCCCTGAGGAACTCCAGATACAATTTTTTTTGGGTCCGAGTATTTATTATCAACGCATACTCGTTGTGTGCGATTCCATAAATATGATTTAAAAAAAGATAGAGCAGTTGTATTAAATCCATAATATGTTAATTTGGAGATTAGTAAATTATGATTTATTAAATCAAATGCCTTGGAATAATCCAAGGTAACTAGGACAGCTGCAAGTTTTCGATCTAAGGCACCAATTATATTGTCAGATAAATTCAAAAGTGCGGTAGTTGTACTATGACATTTCCTAAATCCGGATTGTTCAACAGGTAGTACGCTGTTTGTTTGAACAAAGTCATTTACTTGACTATATACTGCCCCCTCGAGTATCTTAGAAATCACTGGAAGCAGACTAATTGGTCTCAAATCATGGACACCATTGGGTGATGAAGTTTTTGGAATCGGAATTATTATCGACTCACGCCATTTTTTGGGAAAATAACCACATTCCAAGCAACAGTCTATTACATGAGTGACATGATCAAGAATAGTAGGCAAGCACAATTTCACCATGTAAAGAGTGATACCATCATTTCCAGCGGCGTTTGATCTTATATTATTTATTGCCTGTAGTACATCACTCTGACTAATCAGTGATAAATTGAAAATATTATCACTATACCTATTATTTGAGTAGAATTCGCATGTGTCGGCACAACTATCTGAACTATTGAAAATACCCATGAAGTATTCATTTATTTCATTTGGTTCTCGCAAGGTATCGGGTATGTCATTGTTACATTTAGAGGTCTTGATATTCAAGACACTTCATATACACGAATAGAAATTTCAGGCAATAGTATTTCATTTCATTCACCTTCAATTACTGAAGCTGAGTTTCTAATTCTCCATTTGCAGTGCTCACAGGATATCAGATTCTCAATATTCCAAAGCATAGTGAGTTTCGATACTGGAGGAGAAACTCATGCTCCGTACCTTGTATCGATTGAGAGTAGGCAATGGAGCGATCGTTGTTTGATCTTATCTTTCAGGAACCCACAATATTTTGTCCCCGTATTACTTTGTAGGTTACTTGCAATAACATTCAGTATTAGATGGCATTCGAGAAAAAACTGCTCTTATTATTCAGAATAATTGGTTCAAGCACTACTGACGTGAAGTCGGGAGCTTTTACGCGCATGTTCTATTGTCTACTCACCTCTATTAGACACTCTTTATTGAATGTTGTATCCATATCTTACCGTTTTCTCAGCTTTTATAATATATGAATTCATTTAATACCATTTTAATGACATGCGTTATTAACGAGGGAATCTATGATCACATTACTATAAAAAAGGGTAATAGAACATAAAATCGATTAGGTAGTCGTTCTGAAGGACTGGCCGAGCCTCATGACCCCTTTCTGATAACAGTAATAATAAGTACTTTATCGAATTGCATAAGTTTCGAATAAATTTCAAGGTTCAATGTGTTCAAGGTTTTTGCCAAGTTTGCAAAATTCTACCCCTTGTGGTTATTGCAATTTTCATTTGAACGAGTATACCTATCTATTATTTCTTCCACCCGAGATACTTATACTTAATATCGAATGTATAGAAGGTGTGTTCTTAGAAATTAGTTAACCCATGATTTCAAGCTCATTGATATGGGTTTACCATTCCAACCTCTTTCTTCAATATCACGTAGGCTCTGCAGGTGCAGATGAAATGCTTGAAATCATTTTTTTATGATACGAAATTTGAAGGTCCGCCTCCAAAATCTGCAATATGATCACTGATCAGTATGTAATTATATGTTCTGCACCAGTTACTTTTATATTTTTTATAAGACAGTTGAGCAAATTCATTGATTGGTAGTTTCAAACCTCAACTAAAACAACTGTCGAAAGGAAAGGTAGAAAGGCAACTGTAATGAAATGAATTCAACGGTAATTCGCCACTTTCCCTTAATTTGCAATAAAAGCCACTTCATCCGATTTACCGCACTGACAAATTATATCAGAAAAAAAATCGATTGATAATTGGATTGTGTATCGAAATCCAAATCAATTCCAACCTTCAATTAAATGATTACACTCATATCGGTACCCTGTTATTACAATAAGATACCTTATTAATTTTAATTAATGATGTGGAATTGACATATTATTAAACATCCATACATCTATCTCTAATCTGAAACAGGTGTTCTGTTGTGTAATGGTTTTCACTCTATTCTTGGTACATAGATTAGGGTTTTTTCGAAAACTTGTTTCTCATTACGGGGCTACTGCAGATATTTTTAAATCGAACTTCCTCGATACTGTAGCAGATACGCAACTTATTGAAATGTTATTGTTCAGATAATTAGCAGAGAAACTCATTACATATCCATATTCATTCTCAATTATGGGCAGAAATGAAATAAACAATATTATGAAATGAAGAAAACAGGATAACGCGAATAAGTATATTTAAATGAAAAAGTATAACGGGTAATTCCGTAAAAGGAACAGAAAAAAACATTCTGCTGGTACCTGCCGACACGTGTTTCAGCTAGTTGGCTTCTTCATGACAGGCAACCAAGGTAAAGATGGAAAGTTAACTGAAAACAGGTGACACTACAACAGAAACTAATTTGTGCCTAGAGCTGAAGGCACAAATTGCTTATCACTTCCTTGAGAAAGTTTGTGCCCTCAGACCAATTAAGATCCTATAGGATAGTCAAGCTGCCTTAAGGACCTTGACAACTGCAATTCCCTGCTTGTGCAGGACTGCCGGAGCACACTTGAAGAACTTGGAGACTGCAGCTCTTATGGGCCCCGGGCCACTCGGGCATGAAGAGTAATGAGATGGCTGACTCGTTGGCGGTACGGGGGGCTTCTATGGGGCTGATTGGACCTGAACCGGCCTGTGTATCTCTGTCAGGACAGCGGGGAGGGCAAACAATAGATGGTTGGATCAAAAGGTCCAGGAAATCTGGAGCAGCATACCTAGATACAGAAATTCTCACTCAACAATTACTGGCACATCAGCTGAAAGAGCCAGACAATGGCCAGACAATTGGTTTTAGAATGCCGACGCGCAAATGTTTGTAGAACTTCTTAAGGATCGTAATACTAGAAAATAAGAAATATTCTGTAAGAAAATATATTTCAGAAAATTGCCCAAACGAGGTTCATGAATTGATGAGTTGTTTTATTTGTCGTTCGTTTGACCGATACCTGCATAGATTTTTCAAAGCCTATGTTATTCCTCAAATCATAGCGATTCGAATGACACCTCAAATGTCGAGATCCATCGAGTCTTTCAGACTGTAGAGTGGACTATAGTAATATACATACATACATTTATTTACTCGAGAAACATAGCCCTCCTTCCTTCAGGCAGTCGGGTAAAAATAAGAAATGAAAGCTGTACCCTAAGGAGCTTCCGGTGTTGAATGATTAATGAATTTCCCTGATCTGTATAATAATTACAAACCATCGCAGTTCTTGTATGTAAGAGGCTTTTACTTAATGTAAATTCATGTCGAATGAATAAAGTATGTTCATTTATAATAACGAAGTCAACCTTTCTTAAACTCACCCAAAATAATACGGAGAACTAATCAAGATATTTTTATGAAAATCATTTTCAGTGAGTCATCCGGCATGCCGAGAAAATCTGAAATATTTTCATGTTTTGTCAGTTCCGGTTATACCATCAGAAGTAGCTATTGACTTCGAGTTTTCCACTGACAAGCTCAATAAATTATCATATTTATGGATCGAATTTTAATGTGATCACCATTCACAAATAAAGTGTGAAAGCCCTGTGGACAGGAGCTCTGGCTCTCTTGCTCAGACTTTGACAAATCACATCTGCGAAACTATTGGTTTCTCAGATTTGGGAATCAGCTCAATGGATTCTTATGTTAGAACTTCATCATCAAAGAAATTGAATTCAAACATCATGAAAGAATTTGAATTCAACAAGATTGCCAAAAATGATTAAACCAAATCCAATTCTACACAATAACGAACTTATCCGAGATATTCATTGCTCAAATCTACTGTTAAAATTATATTATATCAATTGAAACTCAGCCAATATTCTAGTCTGTTTGTTTAACTAACCAAAGTATATATTTCCGTCATCATAATATAAATTATACAAGAGCTTTTTACGACAGCTGAGGCTATTCCGTTGGTAATTCTGCATTCAATAATACTTTGTTTGACATATTGTCTCTTATCCACAGAACACTAATGGCTCTTATCTGTAGATGAGATGACAATGATTAAATGTATGAACACAGATGACATCCATAGATACGGACGATAATTTTCGATACACCATTCTATGAAATCATAGATTTACGATAAATTATTGAAATTCTGGAAAATAATTTCTCCGAAAGTATTAAATTGTTAGATTTGAAAATGATATGCGTGGATTCATATGATGAAACTGCATCTTAAAAAAATTAAATTCGAAAGTTGTAATGTGAATAAAAATTTCGTTTTTTCGTTACTCCGAAACCATCAGGCCGATTTCGCCAAATAACGCACTCAACCGAGATATTTATCTCGCAAATCTACTCTGAAAATTTCAACCATCTGCCTCATTCTGTTCGAGAGTTATCGTGTCTACGGCTGGATAGGCCCGACAGATCAGTGAGTGGAACCAAATACTTTAAGATCATTTTCATCCAAAATTACAGACATTTGGGCAAATTGATAAGCACTCTATTCCGAGGAACCAGAGCGCCAAAAACATGCCGAATTCAGATTATATTCTTCATCAAAACCTTCTGTATTTCAATTAGGAACCCATAATTTGGTTCCTCGGAACAGAGTGCTTATCAATTTGCTCAAATGTCTGTAAGTTTAAAATTTTTAGCTGAAAATGAACTTTAAAGTTTTGGTTCGACTCACTGATCAAGAATCCGTGGTCAAAATCGATTCTGTCTGGCGGGCGTCCGGCCGATAACACGATAACTCGCTAAGGGATTTAGATAGATAGTTATGAGATAGATAGAAATTTTCAAAATAGGTTTGGGAGACATATATCTCGGTTAAGTCTGTTATTGGTCAAAATCGGACAAACTTCAAATTCGATTTTTTTAAGGTGCAGTTGCATTATAAGAATCCCTTGATATCATTCTCAACGATAACAAACTTATAATTTCGGAGATTTTTCAGAATTTCAATAATTAATCCTTATTTTTATGATTCCATACACTCTATGACGGAGGTTCACCATATAATATCGGCAATTGTAATCTGAACCGACAAAATAATACTGGTTCATTCCGAATTAGAATGTAACCGTCCATGATACAATAACAAACGTTTGTCTGGCATACGACTCCATACCATGTTGCCAGTTTATCACGTTCCAGGCTTTCTTTTATAGAGGGTTGTACCCTGACTGAGAATCTCTATGCCTTTGGGATATAAGCCCTCTATCTTACAGGTCGTTTACCAAATGTTGTGCTTGAGAATGTCTGAAAAGCAGCCACAAGGGGGTGCTCATCTATATTATGATGGACAGCCATTCCATAATAAGAGACCTGGATTCACCCATGCCCTCAGAGTGCAGGAATACCGTGAAGCACAAGACGCAATAAGTTAACTCTTCTATGGGTGTCAGAGCTATTGAAGCAAATGAGAAGACCAATGAACTTGCGAAAAGGGCCTCCAGGGTAAAACCTGCTGAAGAAGAACTCTTCTGTGGCCTTGAACACTACAGGCAACTGTCCAACAATTATGAGCTGAAGAACAGAAGAATTCTTTGGAGGAATACTGCATAGGCAAAAAACGATTCATTCATTTCTCACCATCCTATATCAGGAAGCTCTCACAGCTCCCATATGCTGAGGTTCGGGTAAAGGTGGCACTGCTGGCAAGGCACATAAGAAGAAACAATATGATGCCCTCTTAGAGGATCGCTTCTTACACCTCTAGAAGTTGTATAATATCAATATAAAATAATTACAGTGATACACACTAATGACATCGGATCCGATCCGTAACATCCATTTCAAAATATCCGTCTCAATCCATAGATGCAAGTAATAATTATAATACAGCTATATTATCATAAAGGAAAGTTATGCAAAACATAGCATTATAAAGTCCACTTACCGGTGCTCACAACTCGAAAATTAGTCGCACTCAATTCCGGCGGATAGTTTTCTGCCTTATCTCGAGTCAGATCGGAATAAATCATCGTTAAATTAGTACGCCGGAAATCGCCATTAGATTCAATACGAATATCAATGGCAATAATGCGTCGATTAGGATGGATGACTTTGTATTAGGAGGAATAATACTCGAGGTGGTACAGCTTAGCGGAGGAAAGTTATGATGAAGCTTTCGAAGTGTTATCGCACGCATAAGAAGAGCACATTATAATTACAGGTTTTGGATGGTGAAAATTCATCTAGATATGTTTTGAACTTATGGTGAAAGTTGACAGGTGGAGCATCTTCTCAAATAATAAGCACCCTGGGATGATTCAGCGTTTCAATGATAATGATAATAATTTTATTAATCACCTACTCATTCGGGATAGTTAACTGGACAGTGAATGAAATTCTCGAGCTGGACAGAACAACTCGTAAAGTGATGAACATGAATCGTAGTCTGCATCCCATTTGCTCGATTCAAAGGATATACCTTCCACGAACGTTGGGAGGCAGAGGATTGCAAAGTTTGGAATACCAACACCATCAACAAACGTTGGAAATGGCAATAAGGATATTGAGAAGCGAAGACCCACTTCTGAAAATGGTGGATCAGCATGAAATCAGGAACCAAGGAGCTTTCCTGTTTAGGACTGGTCAGAGAGCTTTGGAGAAGCTATGTATAACTGGCATATCAATCTATCATGAGCTAGCAGGAACACCTATCTTGCCAACAGACCAAAGAAGAGTTGGCAGAGAGATAAGGCAGGCACAACTGAAGAAACTACTCGAAGATCACATGGGTAAACACCATCACTCCATATACTTCAGGAGTTCGAAAGATCAGGGCTTGTCGGAAGAATTATCCCTCGCCTTTTTGAAGTCCGCTGGACTCAAGTCGGAAACGGAGAGATTTTTTGTAGCATGTCCAGTTGGTATAAAAAGTACATCATGAAAGTGGACACCCCCACAACGTGCAGACCATGCCATAGCCAGCAAGAAACTATTATGCACATTCTGTCTGCTTGCAGAGTCCATGCTCCTTCAGGATATGTGGAAAGACACAATTCTGCACTCCGAATTCTCTACTTCCATCTGAGAGAGGTTTATGGTATAGACAAGGAACCAGTGCTAGCATATGTGCCTCTGGAGATTGAAGCAGTTGTTGAAAATAGCAGGGCTCCCATCTACTGGAACTATGCGATTCCAAAAACTCGGCAGATCCACGCCATCAAGCCAGATATACTTCTGCTGGACAAAGAACTCATGGAATTGTTTGTCGTCGAATTTTCCTCCCCCGCAGAAAACAATGTGGTGATGAAAGAAGAACAGAAGAGGGAGAAATACAAGGATTTAATGTTTGAACTTGGGATCCAGTATACAAGGCATAAGGTTAGGATGGTCATACTAATCATAGGATGCCTAGGTGGAATGAGAGCGAACTACGTGACCGAATTGAAGATTATTCCGGCCTGCAACTGTGATCATAGACGATTCTCTCGTTACTCGTCTGTCACTAATGGCGATTTCCATTGACACGCTCGGAGCACTCGAAATCGGTCTCATCTGTCATGCATCTGTCCAATTGAACCGAAAATATCTGTCAAATATGACTCCGAGTGATCCGAGCGTGTCAATGGAAATCGCCATAAAATGTTATGAAGTGTATTCGTATATTATAAAGCTGAGAAAACGGTTTATATCCGTGCTAAATTCGATTAAGATTGTCCAATATCTCCCGAATTCTCGTCAGGGCTTGAATCATTTTTGCAGCTATTGCACTCATTTCATAGATAATTCAATCTGCATTGTTGTACTTGCAATTGACATGATTATTATTACACTGCTCCTCCTAGTTCAAGCTTGAAGCAAGCTAAGTGAACAAAAGTTCTCACATTTTTCTGGCAAGAAGTAGACGAAATATCTCTGGGAGCTCTTAATGGTGCCTGGGATTAGTATCCTCCAGTCATGGACCATAAGAAACTATTATTCCTGATATAGGAAAATAACTCTTATCAGCAAATGCATACCAGACTACTGCTCGAGGTAACGTATCAAGTGACGATAATTAGATAAATTAATTTTCACGTAATTAACGAGCCTTTACAGGACAAATTAGCTCATATGCCCATAGGCTTCGACAACTCGTTAAACACTAAGAAAATCATGTAAGCACATATCCGAACATGAAGAACAACCTCGGCTTAATAGAGCCATAGTTAGCAAGTTTCAGACTCGCCTGCAATTATTCATCTCTTAAGATTGTACATTGAAGTATTACCTTCGAGTGCATGATTTGTGCATTCGTTTTGGTATTCTTTTCGACCTGAATGATTGTGTTTCCGTTTAGAATGATATCAACATTTATAAAGCGTGTATTAACTCCGCATTCGAACAATCTCCATGTCATGACTACAATAAATTGTGATAAGAGTTTTTGTTCGGGTTTACGCCATATTTAACCGTATTATTGATAACAAGGCTTTGCAGGTGATATTTTTGTAAAATCGCATATAATTGTGCACTTTATGCAGAATCGTTATTGACGTGTATTTTTACAGTTTCACGGTTACTGGTTGTATAGGTCTTTGTTATTTCGCTACTATGTTATTTTATTGATACTGTTATGAATCGAATATGGTTCCAGTTGAATAAATTAAATGGTAATGTAGTCAGTACTTTGAAACATTAACGTTATCAATTTGGATCAGAAATATCGTAATTCAGTTGGAATGAGAGCATTTGAACTGAGTGATATTTTTGCGTCCATGTGTCGTGGACTCTCGATCAATATTAGTAACTATTGTTATGGATTTCTGTTTCCAACCATTTGATAAATCAAAATTTTAGTTGTCATAAAGATAGACAGAATTCGAAAAATTGTAAATCATGAAGTAGTTTATGGAAAAAAAAACCTCGGAAACAGGAAAAAGTGAATAATAATAAGAAATAATAAGGTTCCGAAGGAAAGCTAGATTTCTGAGAGTGAAAGATATAAGAATATAAAGGCTCTCAAAGTAAAACTAAACAGTTAATAAAAATCGAGATAAAGAGCAGATTGATTAGGTTGAAAAATGTGGGATATCCCTGTGGACAGGAGCTTTGGCGCTTTTGTTCAAACTTCGACTAATCATTTATCCGATAGTATTAGTTTCCCAGAGTTGGAAATGATTTCAATGGATTCTTATGACAGAACTGCGAAGTAAAAGAAATCAAATTTAAAAACAATTCACTAAAAAAAAGTACAAGAGTGTATAAATTTACTAATCCGAAACAACCAGACCGATTCTACCTAATAACGAACTTATCCGAGATATTCGTTCCCCAAACCTACTCTGAAAATTATATTATATCAGGTTTGTTTTCACTGAATATATTCTGAGCCCAATTTGATACAAAGTATATATTACCATCATCCTATGGATTATCCAAGGGCATTATATTATCACCCAATAATTTTAATGTCCTCTAATCCTCATAATTCTATGATAGCTGAGGTTATTTCATTGGTCATTTTGCATTCAATCGTACTGTTTTATATGCTGTTTTCTTGAACAGGAGGTGGGTAACGAATTTTGAATATAACCAGAAATAAATATGACGTATTATCTTAACGGTAGATACTTTGACATATATGAACAGAGATCATTCATATATATATATTCATAGATACAAATACGGTGTTAATTTAATGTTAATTTTCGATTATAGCATTCTGTGAAATCATAGAATTACGAGTTTATATTGAAATTTTTGAAATATCATATCTCCAAAAGTATTAGCTTGTTAGAGTTGAGAATGATATCAAAGGATTCTTATGATGAAACTGCATGCTAAAAAAAATTGAGTTTTATCTTTTCAATGTAAAAATAAAATTTTCTTTTGATTCTCCGAACCCATCCCCGACTTTGTCCAAAAACGAACAACTTAACCGAGATATTCATCTCCCAAACCTACTCTGAATATTTTAACTGTCTAGCTCATTCCGTTTGAGAGTAATTGTGTTAACGGCCGGCCGGCCGAACTAGATGGACAGAATCGATTTTGAGCACGGATCACTGAGTGAGTCGAACCAAATCGTTTAAGACCATTTTCATCCAAAAATTCGAAAATTACAGACATTTGGCAACTCGATAAGCATTATGTTCCGAGGCTCAAGAGCGCTAAAAACAAGGAATAATACAGAAGAAATTTCACTGGTTTTTGGAAGGAGGAAGAAAACAACCAGAAAAGGAAGCTAAAAAGAACCGGAAGAAATATCATTAGTTATTGGAAGGCAGAAGACTATATTAGATTGTATTAGAATATAGTAATAAGGTTTGTAGACATCCAATAGTTTTTTTTCCTCTTAAATATTCTATTTAGGACTTAAATTCAGAAACTTTAATTTTTTTCAACATAAGATAGAATCTACCCCAGTTATATTAAAATTAACAAAATTAAACAAATAATTAGCACCCAAGTAGTAGGAATTATATCACTATATACAGTGAGCGTCAAAAGTATGCAATATTTGATTTATTTTATCTCTTGTAAGGAAAACAAAAAAAAAAATTGACATATCAAATGAATTTATTATGACATTTTACAGTCATTATTATTTTTCTACCATTTCCTGTTACCAATCCGTGACGTTATCGATATTTATATTTAATTTCTATCCCCTATTTTTTCTATTCTGCCTATTTCTGCCATTGATAGATCATGAAATTATGAATTCAGTAATGCATGTGCAACACAATTTGGGTTAAATATTCAAATATACAAATATAGAAATATGCAAACATCCATATAATGATGATGACAAGACAATAGATTCGAAATAATTAATTATCTATTCATTTTTGAGCGCATGTTCTGGGGAACAGCGTGCTATCATTTTGCCAGAAATGTCTGTATTTTCGAACTTTTGGCAAAAATGGTCTTAAACGAATAGGTTCGACTCAGTGATAAGCAATTTTAGGTCAAATTTGATTCTGTCCAGCAGGCCGTTGCCTCGACAGCTTTCGAACAGAAAGAGATAGCGACTTAAATTTTCCAGGGCAAGTGGCGAGTCCAAATGTGACAACAACTTCGTTAATGGGCATAATCGGTCAAACGGTTTCCGAGTACTAATTCTGTTTTCAATCCATTAAGATTTGATCGATATAAAACTTGGTAGCTAGTTGTAGAATGCCGCTACAAAGAGGTATGTAAAATTTTGTGAGTTTTTGTCATCTGACGACTAAAACTATAGTGGACAAGATGGTAGTTACTTTTGTAGTGTCCACCACAGTGAACTCAAAATAGAATAGACGTAAAGTGAGTTGTGAGGATTGTGTCGATAAACTAGGAATTAGAGAGAAAATAAGGGAGAAAATGGGAGAAAAAAGATTTTAAAACAATTATGTATCTAACGATTACTTGAGAATGGAAAGAGATAGCGATATTCAGGTTAGGTTGCGCATCCGAATGCTATATTTATGATCGCATAATCGGTCTAGTGGTTTTAGAGTTCCCATCTGAAATTTTGTTGTTATTTCTTATATAACTCAAAATATACAAATCTATATTCAATTAAAACACGGTGATTGCTTGTAGAATGCCGACCCAATGATTTTCGCGGAATTTCGTGAATATAGTATTACTAGAAAAAAACATATATTTCAGAAACTATATTCAGAATCAGCTGAAATTCCGCTCATATCTTCGATCCACCATTTTACGATCGAGTACCGAATTTCAGCTCGATCGACTTCGTATGAGGTGTGAATAGACAAAGGAACATACCCCCAAAAGCTCCTTCACGTCAGTGGTATTTTCAAAATTTTAATTCAAAAATTTCAATCAGATTCAAGTGCATGTTTTTTATTCCCTATTTGGATATAATTAAGCAAAAAGATATAAAAAGGCTTGCTTGACTTAGATATTTCCTATAGTGTATTTCTCAAACATCCATATAATAATAATGATAAGACAATAGGTTAGAAAGAAGTAATTATCAATTCATTTTTAATTCCCACGCTAAAAGCTTTATATACTATGCGTAATTTAATAGCCATTCCGAGAATCTTAAGAATAATTATTAATATAGGAGATTTTATCGGCAGAGCAATTAGGAATGTAGCTCGTTTATAATTGAGTTATTACATACAGGATAGCTCTCGTAAAATTGAAAAAAATGGCTACTCATAATCATTATGATCAACAAATAAATATTAATTGAATTATATGGTTTGAGAAAATATGGTTAAGTAATCTCTGAAATTGAAGCGAATCGAAAATTATAGCTCTTGAAAACGAGACTACTGTGAAATGCTTAGTCACCAGTGATGACTTAGGACTACGGGACCGTGAATGTAAAGTAAGAAATTTATATAACTTTTTCTACCATTCATATCTATCATTAACAGTGTGGTAAAGCCAAATGGAATAAATTCATTATCTTGGTTACTGTACATATTTATGAAAAATCCTGAAACACGTCAAATTTAAATTTTAAATTGTCATTCTTCTTCGTAAAAATGCGAACCCTACCTACAACCCCCAATTTTTCAGATATGAAGTATGGGCTTGTGATACATCGTTTGAAAGGTCTCCTCATTTTCTATTCAGAAATATTTTCACTTTCATGTTTTTTGCAGAAATTAATTGAGAAAAAAATAATTTCAAATTATTTGCGAAATTTGGTATAATATCGAAAACAAAAATGTAATACAAAATGTAGCGAAATAATTATGAATGTTAATGAAGCAGATGATCAAAGTATTCACTGCGAACGCCATGGCAACATCCTAACCTCAAATAAAAATGTATTCCAACATTTTTCATCATCTCAGGAGTGATCGACCTAATCGCAAGCGTTATTCGATCTTATAAGTCATTCAAATTAAAGGTTTTAGTTCTGTACACAATGCTTTTCACATTTATCCATTAAAATAAATATAATGGGTTAAGATCAGAGGATCGCGCGGGTCATTCGATCATTCATCGTCTTTCAATGTATCGATTTGGAAATATTGCGTCGAGGTACTGACGAACAATGCGTTGGTAATGTAGTGGTGCTCCATCCTGTTAAAACCATATCGTATTCCGTGGAACTTGAGGATTTCCTTGACCAGGATATAAATTTGCCAAAGTTGGAATGACATCATTTTGAAGTAGTGCTAAACAATTATCGCCATTCAAATTGCCCTAAATGAAAAAGGCTCCTATGATATGATCAAAAGGTTTCTTTATGGATTTTCTCTCCTAAACTCTGAAAAATATATATAAAATAAAAATTAATTATGTTGTGATTTGCTGCTGCGTAAGAAAAACAAATATAATAATATATAATAATATAATAACAATATTTGTCAGAAGCAATCAATCGAACAATGTCTAACAAACAATAACGAAACAACATCAACGAAGAAACAACTATATCGTAGCGTTTCGGAGTCTATATCTGTCTCCTCCGTCAGACACTTAATAAGAATCTTTAGAATTATTTCGTTGATAGTTATTCTGAAATTCGAGAATTGTCACATTGACAGTATATGACAATGATAGTAACATAGTTACTTTACATAGAAATTTCCAAGTTCCAACTGCTTTTTTAATAAATTCAGCCAAATATGGTCAATACCAATTGAGCAATTTGCAAATTCTCTGTTCAACAAAATACAAGTTGACTCCTTAAGTTTCCTTTCAATATAATCAGGTTCTGTCATCAGAATGCAATTTTGTAAATTGCTCAGTTGGCAATGTTGGCATTGAATATATTTGGCTGAATTCATTAAAAAAGGTGTTGCAACTTGGAAATTTCTATGCAAAGTAATACTATGTTACTATGATTTACAAATACGTTCAATGTGACAATTCTCGAACTATCAACAAAATAATTCTGAAGATTCTCGTTGTGTGTCAGACGAAGGAGTCTGATATAGACTCCGAAACGTTACGATATAGTTGTTTCTTCGTTGATGTTATTTCGTTATTGTTTGTTAGGCAACATTGTTCGATTGATTGCTTCTGACAAATATCTTGTGTTTCTTACGCTGAAGCAAATCACAAAATAATTAATTTTTATTTTATAGAAAATTTTCAGAGTTTGCGAGAGAAAACCCACAAAGAAACCCTTTAATAATGAGTATACACAGTATCCTTTAATGATTTCCTATGATATGATTTCGAACATTTCCTGCCCAAACATTAACCTTTTGAGGGAATTGCGTGTATTCTTCTCCCATCCAGTGAGGAATTTCGGTAGACCCGTATCGGCAATTTTGACGATTAGCATGACCGTTGAAAAAAAAAGTACACTCATCAGAATACAAAACGTCTACTAATTTGTTCACAACAAAAATAAGTTCTCCTTTCAAAATCGTCTGCCAAGAGCTCCTGGGTAGGTATCATTTTATATGGATGCAGGTTAATTTGTTTTAATATGTTTAGAATCGATGTATGGCTGACATTGAATGTTGTGGAGGCATCTCCGATCGATTTATCTGGATTTTCTTCGAAGTCAAGCATCACATCTAACTTCACATCCTCACACAATGTATTAGAAGCTGCCTTTTTAATCTGCCTTACATGCCGAAATTCGCGAAACAGCTTCTCTATTTTACTTATTCTCCTTTGGGTTATAGGCGGCAAATTCGGATATGCGAAATTGTTATTTTGTGCATTTCCGTAAATAGAACCAATATTTTAAATTGAATTTAATGAAATTCAAACACAAATTAGACAATTCATAAACCACAACTTATCAGCACATAACAATTTTCGAAGGCGTTCTAAACATTGCCACAGAAAGTCTTGTACGTAGTTTTCACAGCACCATCTGGAAAATACAATGTTATGTTTTTTTTTTCAATTTCTTTCTATCACATCTTGAGGGTATACAGGGTGAGTCTTTGACCACTGCATTAATTTTGACCAAAGATTTCTCTCATCAAATGAAACAATTTTTTCATTTAACATTTTTCCAAATTCAGCTCAGGTAAAAAGATACAGGCTGTTGAAATTTTGAAAAAAAATCAGTTTTTATTTTGTAGCTTTGACATCCTTCTTTCGAATAAAATGAATGTTGGCGTAAAGTTTCCTATAACTATGATACATATTTTCCAACTATTAGTTATTTTCTACTTCTACTGGTTTTGTAGTTATGGACTCGTGGATTCATAAAACTGAACGAAATTAGCATAAAGAAAGCATATAAAGTTTTTCTTGAGTCATTTCAAGAATATTCCATCATTTTAGAACATTATATTATTCTTGATCATTTCTCCTTAAACGCATCGTTTTCGAGATATTCTTCATTGAATGTTTTAAAATGGAAAACTCCAGAAATTTCACTACTTTTATGGATCCGTCCCTGTGCGTTGGAATCCCGAATCAGGCTGTAAACCACGTTACCATGCCTTATTCTCGTCCGCCAACAATGTCATTTATATGCGGGAGTGTATTAGCACATTGTGAAATATTTAAATGCTTGTAACTTTTTACCTGAGCCGAATCTGGAAAAATGGAAAATGAAAAAAGTGTTTCATTTGATGAGAGGAATCTTTGGTTAAAATTAATGCAGTGGTCCAAGACTCACCCTGTATAAGATTTGGGAATATTCGAGGGAATATTATAATGAATTTTGGTAATCACATGATTTGATTTTTTCTATTGTGTTTTGCAATAAACATGAAAGCGAATAGAGAATGACGCGACACTTTAAACGGTGTATCACAAGCTCCTAATTTCTATTTGCAAAATTACGTGTTTTACCAGTCTTTCGAAGGGAGTTGATGAAGGGCTCGCATTTTTACAAGGAAGAATGACAATTTGAAAATTGAATTTGATATGATGCGATATGTTTCATAAATATGTAAAGTAACCAAGAAAATGAATTCATTCCATTTGACTTTTCCGCATTGTAGAATGAAGAAATTTGTATTTCCTATGGATACTTTTCTTTCCTCAGGTTCTAACTCACAATACCTTGAAACCTTAGAAAAAAGTGAAATCCGTGACCAGAAAAAATTCTCACGATTTGAAACAAAAAGATAACGATCTAAGCGATAACCTCCTTGATTCGATGAACACATGTACATAAATAATGTATTTTCACTTGATCGAACAATTTTCCCAGACATAACGGTTGAGTCACCTGTAATAATGTTTGAAAACAAGGAGATTATTGCTTTGTCTCGTTGCAACATCTGGAATAATTGATTATTCACTGCTCCGTAATGGATTAGATATATTAGTAGCAATATCCGTTTTTATAAATGTCAATCGTCTTTAATATTTTTATGCAACCTTTAGTTATTACCCCAATATCCGTTAATCTGTGTCGAAATGGATAAATTGAATTCGTTGCGATTTATAATGGAGATAATGGCTTCTGGTTAACGTGGTTTAGAATGCTTTTCATGCTTAAGGAAAAAAATGGAAAAAGCATAAAGACTTTAGCACGCTTGATCATGTTTGGATCCGCAAAATTATGCTATCGAAACCGAACAAAATCAACTCGGAAGCGTTATGGTGATGAATAACATTCATTGTAAAATTATTATATTACGTAACAAGTTTTCTAAGTAGCCCATTACGCACGAAGTAAAAAAGTTTACGCACGTGCGTAAATTTCACGAGTGCGTAATGTATCGTACTATAGTTTTTCGACGTCCTACCATTCTCTTTTATTAAATAAAGAACTCACAATCCGTTTGAGAAAATGTTTAGATACTTGTAGGGAAAATTTACATCATACATGACATGACGTTTATTTCCATAGTACACTTAGAAAACGCGACTTAATTCATTAGAATTGTGGAATGTGTTGCCGTCATTTGGGGCCATCGCTCTTTTAATACAAAATGTGCCTCGCTAATGCTAAGAGTTTTTATGTCAATATCAATTGACTGAATGTGTGTAAAAAGACCAAATAAAGTCGAATATAGATGAAAATTCGATTACAATTGAATTAAATCAAGAAATTTAAGTTTTCTTATAAAAATGGGTTCAAGCCCTGTGGACATGAGCTTTCTGGCGCTCTAGTTCAAACAGACAAATTATATCTCCGAAAGTATTGGTTTCTCAGAGTTGGGAATTATATCAATGTATTCATATGATAGAACTGCATCATAAAGGAAATTCAATTCAAATAATAGTTTATTTATCAAGATTAAATGCGCAATCACGAGATTGAGAACTGCACCATGGAAGAAATCAAATTAAATCTGGCCAATTTTGCCCAATAACGAACTTAACCCAGATATTCATCTCCCTAACCTACTCTGAAAATTTCAACTACCTACCTCATTCCGTTCGAGAGTTATATCTACGTTTATGGATGAAAAGCAGTCTCACTACTCTCAGATCTCTTACTTCATGTTCTGTTCCGAAATGTAAGACTTTTCTGAGAAAAACTAATTTCGGAGCAAACAACTGAGATTTTTCTCACTTCGCTCACAATTCTTCGATTGATTTGATAATTTCATGTCTCAGGAAAATAAGTTGACATTATGACAATTCATACATAGAATAATTATATCATTCTGTGACAACGTTGAAATACGATTTATTATTGAAATTTTGAAAAATCATATCTCCGAAAGTATTAGCTTGTTGGAGATAAAAATTATATCATGGGATTTTTATGGTAAAACTGCTTATTGAAAAAAATTTAATTTGGAATTTGCTTTGAGAAAAAAATTTTTTTTTTGTTACTCCGAAACCGTCTGTCCGATTTTGCCCAATAACAAATTTAGCCGAGATATTTATCTCCCAAACCTACTGTGAAAATTTCAACTGTCTAGCCCATTCCGTTCGAGAGTGTTCGTGCCTACGTCCGGCCAGATCGGCCAGACGGCCGGACCGGCCGGACAGAATGAATTTCGACCACGAATTCTTGATCAGTGAGTCGAACCAAATCGTTTAAAACCATTTTCATCGAAAAATTTGAAAATTACAGATATTTGGGCAAATTGATAAGCACTCAGTTCCGAGGAACTAGAGCGCCAAAAACGCACGTGTATGTTATGAGATTTCATTACGTGCATGTTATTGTAAAACGTCACTTATAAAGAATGTCGACAGTGTTATTTTTGACGTTTACTGACGTGGGCCTAGAAAAAATAATTCACAAAACTATAACCTAGAACTCCCCTTTAAAATTATGCACCGACTAGCAGGGTATTTTCAATTTCAAACGTTTCTCTCTCTCTCTCTCTCTGAATGATCCAGATAACTAGATAAAAATGCAACATGTTTGTAAGCACCTCTGATCATAACAACAACACAGAAAATAGTTCACTCTGATGTAAAAATATTTCAGAACAAAGATTTAGCGAAAATGTATACAATACAAAATTGGTTCAAGCACTGACGTGAAGTCAGGAGCTTGTGCTATTGTCTTTTCACCTCTATTGGATACTCTTAATCGAATTTTGTATCGGTATTAACCGTTTTCTCAGCTTTTGTAAGATATGAATATATTTCATACCATTTTAATGACATACTCGAATAATGAGAGAATCGTCACAGAATTTTTAATTATGACATATGTATTCTATTGGAATTGAGATTAGTTGAATATCTGATAATAAACGAAAAATATTACGCCTCAAGTAACTTCTGGATATGATATTCACGATATTCCGCTAAAATTAGTGGGTCGGCATTATACAAGTAATAATAATTGCATCAGATTAGTTTATTTTGACTCATAGAGGAAATAACAACAAAATTTTAAATGAGTATAACTCCAAAACTATTGGCACATTATGCCGAACAACGAACTTAACTATCCCATTTGGATGCGCAATCTACCCTGAAAATTTCTATTGCCGTTCTCAAGTTATCGTGAGATATATAATAATTTTCATATTTTTTTAAGATTTCCTTGTGTTAAGTCCTCACAAAATTTCACAAATTTCTTTATGTTGATAATTTACAACTAATTACTAAGTTACCTCAAATTCTTTAATATATAAATATGTTATTTTGTGGGCATGTTCTGGGGAAAAGCGTGATATCATTTCGCCCAGATGTCTGTAATTTTAAAATTTTTCGCTGAAAATGATCTCAAACGAATAGGTTCGACTCACTGATGAAGATCTCCTTAAAGAGAAACGTGAAAACCATTATCTCCCTAGATAAGTCCTTTGTCTAGATTCTAACCCATACAAAAATCTAGAATTTTCCGATTAGATCGCCACGGCTTTGGCTATTCTAAATCTAAATCTAAATCGAGGGCGTAGATTCCGAATCTGTAATTAGTTTTTCCGTATCTCGATTAATTTTGGTAATATGGCGAAAAATCCGACTGATTAGTCCATTTTCCGGAGGTAGAGCCAGAAATTGCGACTTTCTTCGTCATTGCTCCGAAACTAATCGAGATACGGAAAATCTAATTACAGATTCGTGATCTGCGTACCCGATTTAGTGAATAACCAAAGCGGCGTCGACCTAATCGGAAAATTGTAGATTTTTGTATGTGTTGGATACTAGAGAAAACTTTTTGGCGATTGACGGATTCGCTCATTACCTAATATTTTCCGAACGGATAAAGATACAGAAAAAATAGATACATAAATCTAAACGTCGTCCACCGACCAATCATCGGGGAAAATTTGGATATCGAGATGTGAAAATCATAGATTTCGGACGGGAAAGAAGAATTTTCCTTCGATTCCGGGTCAAAAATATTTCTAAGTGCCGACCCAAAAAATTTTTTTCATGGTATATCGATACGGAGCTCTTGTCTAATTAAATCGAGGTCGCTGATCACGAATATGTAATTAGTTATTTCCTAAGTGGCGTACTTTGGGACAATTTTCACTTAAAGTGAAAAAATTGACTAAAATAGGTCAATTTTGGAACTTTCCACTGCCCAAAAAAATCGGAGTAGGGTGTTGCTGATTTTTTACGTCATTTCTGGATCCTTTATCTATCGAATCATCCAAACAATAAATGTCCAGGTCGTACGCTTCGGAAATTATGAGTTTTTTTCCCGAGGGTCTATTTTTCGGAAAATTATTTCCGCGATATTTCCTCGGAAAATTTTTGTAATAAATATCTGATGGTAGATTCAGAATCTACGGCCCCGAATCTATAAGAATAAGTACCCGTTTCATAGTTTTGCGTCAAAAAATTTTTCTCGAAAAATGGGATTTTTTTAAGGCTAATATTAAAAAATTGCCAAAATTCGACCGATCTCCGATTTCGATGCAAATTACGTCATTTACTAATACGGGACCGTAGATTACGAATATATGATCGGATTTTTCATTAGAGAATTTTCCGCGGAAATACCGCGAAATGAATTTTCCGAAAAACAGACCCTTGGGAAAAAAATCATAATATCTGAATAGTACGGCCTGGACATTTTCTGTTTGGATTATTCAGTAGATAAAGGATCCATATATGAGGGCAAAAATCAACAACACCTTACTCCGATTTTTTTGGGCGGTGTGAACTTCCAAAATTGACCTATTTTCGTCCATTTTTTCACTCTAAGTGAAAATTTTCCCAAAGTACGCCACTTAGGGAAAAACTAATTGCATATTCGTGATCAGCGACCTCGATTTAACTAGACACGAGCTCCGTATCGATATACCATGAAAAAAATTTTTGGGTTGGCACTTAGAAATATTTTTGACCCGGAATCGAAGGAAAATTCTTCTTTCCCGTCCGAAATCTATGATTTTCACATCTCGATATCCAAATTCCAATATCTATTTCCTCTTTATCTCTATCCGTTCGGAAAATATTAGGAAATGAGTAAATCCGTCAAACGCCAAAAAGTTTTCTCTAGTATCTAACCCAGGGGTCACCAATTAGTTTCATTGGAGGTCCGTTCACAAAATCTGTATATCTGTCGCGGGTTGTTGATAGCATTATGATGGCATAAGAATTTGACTAGCAGTTAATCTAAATCGAATATCTATAATTAGTAAATAAAACGAAAAGTTATCTGAATTTTTTTAATCAAGAATACATGTTTTCTGGAAAAATGGTCCGCAAAAAAAAGGTTCGCGATCCGCATCCGGACCGCGGTCCGCCATTTGGTGACCCCTGGTCTAGACTATTCGAAGACCCCTAGTCTGTGAAAGTCGGACCGGTTTCCATGTTACAAAACAATGAATGTGGGAGCGAGATAGCCGATAAGGGTTTTGTTTTTTTTTAATAAGTAGCAATTTAGGTTTCGATTAAAAAAAATTGGTAGTGTTGTATCATTATGAAAAGGGCATGAAATGGACCAGTTTTTGAGATTATTTGTTAATTCAGTCTGATATAATTTTTTTTCACAGCAGTCAGTCAAACTTAAGTTAACGTTTTAACTTCGGCATAAAATACAACAAGTTAGACATTTTTTGAAGGATTTTGTTCTAGTTGTCGGTGAAGTTATTACTTCATTGTTTAAAGCAACTATTCAGGATAGCCTAGGTAAAAAAAAAACATGAGTTTGAAGTAATTTCTAGCAATGCTAGGCGAATAAAGACCGAAAACTGGAGATTTTTAAAAAATACACAAAAGCGGTGATATTTCGAAAACCAGCGGACTTTTACTGAGGTCATGTTGATGCTATCTGATAGACCTAATGCCAATCTATCTCCAGTGTTACTTTCGCGTGGTATTTTTGGGACACCCTGTATACAGGGTGAGTCTTTGACCACTGCATTGATTTTAACCACAGATTCCTCTCATCAAATGAAACAAATTTTCCATTTAACATATTTCCAAATTCAGCTCAGGTAAAAAAATACAGGCTGTTGAAATTTTGAAAAAAAAATCAGTTTTTATTTTGTAGCTTTGACATCCTTTTTTCGAATAAAATGAGTGTTGGCGTAAAGTTTCCTATAACTATGATACATATTTTCCAAATATTAGTTATTTTCTACTTCAACTGGTTTTCTAGTTATGGACTCGTGGATTCATAAAACTAAACGAAATTAGCATAAGGAAAGCATATAAAGTGTTTCTTGAGTCATTTCAAGAATATTCCATCGTTTTAGAATATTATATTATTCTTCATCATTTCTCCTTAAACGCACCGTTTTCAAGAAATTCTTCATTAAATGTTTTAAAATGGAAAACTTCAGAAATTTCACTACTTTTATGGATCCGTCCTGAGCGTTGGAATCCCGAATCAAGCTGTAAACCCCGTTACCATGCCTTATTCTCGTCCGCCAACAATGTCATAGATAATTTATATGCGGGAGTGTATTAGCACACTGTGAAATCTTTAAACACTTGTAACTTTTTACCTGAACTGAATCTGGAAAAATGGTAAATGAAAAAAGTGTTTCATTTGATGAGAGGAATCTTTGGTTAAAATGAATGCAGTGGTCAAAGACTCACCCTGTATATTAAGGCATTCACTATAGACAAACAAAATAGCTGTCAATTGAGCTTTCATCCCCCTTCGCCACCATATTGTAAACAGTGATGGAGAATTGATTGGCCTTCCTTTTAGGAGGTGTTGTCTAAACCTCAAATGGCTTCAGTTCTTAATTGGGTAATGTCTATTTTTGGTTCACAGATTCTCCCTGTCCTTTTTTCAGTACGTTGTTTTATGAAGAGCACCAGATAAGTCAGGGTGCGTTCCCATCTATGCAATTGTTAGATTATAATTATATTGAAAATTATACGAATCTCTCCAGTTCTTGTGTTAAACTTCTGCTATCTCGAACTTAAAGGTTTACCACTTCCTCACAACACCTCCAAAAGGCAACACTAATATTCAACCAATGTGAGTACCTCCTCGAGAGGTATGTGATAGGTATTCGAGTAGATATTTCTGCAGCCACAACAGTCCGAAAGGGCGGAATATCGCCCACTCAGGATCATTATTTCGACTCCTCTCAAGAAATTTCAACATCCTTTCACCACGATCGTCTTCATATCACAAAGTCCTTTAATCAATATTTCCTCATGTTCTATACGCCGCATCGATTCCAATCAGAAGACTCTTTTATTTACCAAATATCGACGTTCACTTTCCCCTCAACGCCATATCATCGTCGTGCCATACGATCAACCTACAAACTTGTATAAAACGATATTCGACAACTCAATTAAATTTTAATTGACGAAGTCATCGATCCATTGTTGATCCTTTCAACACACGGGACCGGACGACAAAAGAACCGACCTTTCCTTGCGCCATGTCGATGTTTTACGTCCGAAAATCATCCATTACAATGGATGATTACAGTGCGTTCATCAGATATGAAGCGTTGGTGCTCGAATATGGGCAGAAAACGGTGCCAAGGCTGGAAGGTCGCAGGTCATTTGGTCAAGTGGGTTGGTTGGGATGGTCTCGTGGGATAACGCGGATATAATTAACGAAAGAGGGGTGATGCAGGATATATATGATCTTGTGCAGGTTTTCTTAAGGTTTTTGGAATGAAGGACCACAATCAACATTGAAAAAAAAAAATCTTAGAAGCAATTAAGCGAAGTCGGGAGCTTTTGAGTGCATGTTATTCTGGATAGTCACGCCTCAGACACACTCCCAAAATACTACGTGCTATCTTTTTGGCGCTCTTGTTCCTCGCAACAGAGTGCTTATCAATTTGACCAAATGTCTATAAATTTAGAATTTTTGGATGAAAATGGTCTTACGATTTGGTTCGATACAATGATCAAGAATCCTTGGTCAGAATCGATTATGTCCGGCCAGCCGTAGACACGATATCTCTCGAACGGAATGAGCTAGACAGTTTAAATTTTCAGAGTGGGTTTGGGAGATTATCTTGGCTGAGTTCGTTATTGGGCTGAATGGCTTGATGGATTCGCTGTAACGAAATAAAAGTAATATTTCTTAAATCAAAAATTTCCAATTCAATGTTTCTAAGATGAAGTTTCATCATAATCAGATCCTCAGATCATCAGAATCCATTGATACCATTTTCAACTCTAACAAATTGAAACTTTCGGAGATATGATTTTTCGAAATTTCAATATTAAATCGTAGCTCTATGATTTCACAGAATGCTGTATCGAAAATAAACGTCCGTATCTATGAATTTCATCTGTGTTAGTACATTTCATCATTATAATCTTATCTACAGATAAGAGACAAGTAAAACAAAGTTTGATTGAATGCAAAATTACCTTTGGATTAATCTCAGCTAACGTTGATAGCTCTCGGATAATCCATATTATGATGATGATGATGGAAATATGTACTTTGGCAAGTTAATCAAATTGGGTTCATTATATCTTCAGTAAAAACCAAACTGGAATATTGGCTAAGTTTCAATTGATATAATATAATTTTCATGGTAGATTTGAGGAATGAATATCTCGGATGACCTCGTTATTGGGTAGAATTGGTCTGTTGCTTCTGGATCAATAATTTTTGGCACTCTTGTAGAATAAAATTTTTTTTTATGATGTTTGAATTAAACTTCTTTTGAGATGAAGTTCTATCATAAGAATCCATTGATGTAATTACCAACTGTTACCAATACTTTTGGAAATATGATCTGTCAAAGTATGAACAAGAGCGCCAAAGCTCCTGTCCACGCGGCTTTCCCACTTTTTCGATTGAGTACTTCGATCAGATCTGTAGTTTTGAAAGTATTGGAAAAATATAACTCGCCTTGAAGGTTAGAGAGGAAGTTCAGCACTACCTGACAAATAGAACTGCTTATCAACTCTCGAACGAAAGGAGTTAGAGGATTGAAATTTGCAAGGTGGGTTTGGAACGTAAATATGTCGGACGAGTTCGGTAATGGGCGGAATCCATCAAGCAGTTTCAGAGTTATGGCCGATTTTAGTAAAAAAATTTTTTATGAATATTTCCGAAACCGATCACTCGATCTATCTGAAATGTAGCATCAAATTGTAGAATCATGACGCATGTGAAGTTTTGTATTGACCAGGTTACCGAAAATACCAAAAAAAATTTTAAAAATTTTAAAAATTTTTTCTACAATAACTCTCGAACGGAATGAGCTAGGCAGTTTACATTTTCAGAGTAGGTTAGGGAGATGAATATCTCGGTTAAGTTCGTTATTGGTCAGAATAGGCCTGATGGTTTTGGAGAAACGAAAAAAAAAATTTTTTTTTAAGTAACAAATTTCAAATTCAATTTTTATTCAAGATGCAGTCTCACCATAAAATTCCATTGATATCATTTTCAACTCCCACAAGCTAATACTTTCGGAGTATTATTTTTTCCAAATTTCAATAATGAATCGTACTTCTATGTTTTCACAGAATGCTATGATTATTCTGTTTAAGCTTTATTATATGATCTGTGTTCATACTCGTACATGTCATCCTCTTCTATAAGAGAGAGTCAAATTCATTTCAGCTGTTTTAATTTGATTTCTTCCATGGTGCAGTTCTCATTCTCAGATTGCTCATTTAATCTTGATAAATAAACTAGTATTTGAATTGAATTTCCTTTACGATGCAGTTCTATCATAAGAATACATTGATATAATTCACAACTCTGAGAAACAAATACCTTCGGAGATATAATTTGTCTGTTTGAACAAGAGCGCCAGAAAGCCCCTGTCCACAGGGCTTGAACCAATTTTTAAATGAAGAAAATTCTTATAAAAGCACACCAAAGAAACAGGGTTCAGTTGATTTCTGGGCAACAGCGTACCGAACGTAATTACTATCTATAGTTATTCAAATTTCGATTTGCTGATCGGAGAATACGTCTATTGTATTCATATTCGATGCATCTACTTCAACCTAACTAAATAAGATATGACGCTCAAATTCCGTGCCACTTTCATGACATGTATATGGGGTATTTTTGTTAAACCTTGCATATCCAGGCAGCAACATTACGTGTTATAAATGTACATATAATAGACGTTATGGGGACATTAATTTTTAGACGTCTTCGTTACGTCCATGAGAGGATATAATTTGAACTCCGAGAATAGGTCGTGGCCGTTCGGATCAAAAGCCGACATGAAATTGACAGGAAGAAACGTATACACCCTGGATACCAAGTGAACTGGGATCAGTTGATTCCTGGCCAGCGTAAACGACGTATAATTTTCATATAGTTATTTAAATCACGATTTACTGATCGGCGTATACGTGTATTGTATTCGATGCATCTACTGTAACCTAACTAAATATTATATGAAGCTCAAATTCCGCGCCACTTTCATGACATTATGTATATGGGGTATTCTTGGTAATCCTTGCATATCCAGCCAGTAAAATTACGTGTATATAGAAATACATATAATGGACGTTATAGAGACATTTATTTTTGAACGTCTCCGTTACGCCCAAGAGAGGATATAATTTAAACGCCCAGAATGGGTCGTTACCGTTTGGATCAAAAGTGGACGTAAAATGAACGTCTTAAGGACGTTCCGTGCTATCCGGCTGACTTGGATTTACGTAAACCGGTAAGATTATTAATTATTTCCATTTGTGTTTTCACATACTGAAAAGTTGTTGAATACTTAGAAGAGAGAAATTACTATATGAACTCTAATGAGTAACTTCGAAATTTCTACAGGGAACTAGTGTGAAGAAGATCATAAAAACAAAGAATAGAAACAAACTTTTCAAACGATATGTCAAAAAGTCATGTTATTTGAAAGAAAAATAAACTTATGAAAGCCTGTTTGCCAAAGAAACAGAGGTAAGTTTATTCCTGGGTAGCGTAGACGACGTATCATTATCATATAATTATTTAAATTTCTATATAAATGATGATCGACGTATACGAGTATTGTATTCGTATTCGATGCATCTACTGTGACATAACTAAATACGTTATGACGCTCAAATTCTGCGCTTCTGCGCCACTTTCTTGACATTATGAATGTGGGGTATCTTTGTTAAACCGTGCATACCCAGTCAGCACAATTTTGTGTTACGAACGTACATATAATGATGATTTTGGGGACGTTTATTTTTGGACGTCCGCAGTATGTCCATGAGACGACATGCTTTAAACGTCCAAAATGAAATAAACGTGTTCGGGAAGTACAGTACTATCTGAATACATTACGTATTTACGTAAAGGTTATTCATTATTTGCGTTTGTGCTTTCACGAACTGATTCTAAAATTTCTAGGTTATCAATACATCTTGGTCAACTATCGTAGTAAAAACTAAAATGGTTGAATGTTTTGAGATGGACAAATTACTATTTGAGTTCTCATTAGTTAATCACCAGATATTCTACATAAAACCATATTCATCTACCGCAGCTGAACAAAAACATTTCTAGACAAAGTACCGGTTCTATATCATCTTCATCATCATTCTACGAAATTAAAACCCAGTCTACCCACCTAATGAAGCAACGCACAATCATACAAATATGGTAATATTTGTAGCGCCTTGATTAGGCGCGGGATGTAAGTCAGCATTTTCCACGCGTCCGGAGTAATCACCCTGACGAACGCCATAGGTAAATAACCATCCCTGACGAGTAATCACGACATAGCCTACACCATGTGCACTCTCGATATGGTGTCGAGGCACAGATGGCGCGAAGTCGCGACTTGATGCTACGTGAGATGATTTTTTAGGGTTTCGAATGGATCTCGGAATTAGCATACGTGGAAGTTGGAAGAAATGGTTGCGCAGGGCCGAACTGTATATTTTAGAGGAGATATACGGGGTTCATTAGGATTTTTAGTCGAAATATAGGCAACACTGGTAGATGTAACAAATACATTATTGGACAGTTTAGCAGGGTATTATTTCACTTAATGTTGACATGAAGCTAGTCTGCTTTGGAGCGCTTGTTTAAATTCATAGCCAGAGCGGTATCCCATCCAGGTACTGAACTCGTCCAAGGATTCTTGGCCTCCAGGAAATAATAATAATAGAGGGTCCGCCATCTAACGTTTTTTTTTTGTCAACTAGTGCTTATTTCGTGAATGGTAACACTTAGCTCATGTCTGATTTGACAGATAATTCGTTTTATCCTTCCGCTGAACGAATATGGTTGTGTATACTCTCGAACAACGCTGGGAAATGATGCGACATTACTTTGAAAATCATGGTAATGTTGCAGGATGTGTGCGAAAATTGCGTACGGATTTTGGAAGAAAAGAAGCACTGTAAGCTCCGTATGTTCGTTATCTTGTGAAAGAAACTGGCATCCTCATCGATAAACCAAAGCGTGAAAAGCCAAAAACAGTGCGTACTCCCGTGAATATTGCTGCTGTGGCAGAAAGTGTGCGTGAAGTGCCATCAACATCAATTCACCATCGTTCTCAAGAATTAAGCATTTCGGAGACATCATTGGGACGACTTTTGCATAAAGACCTTGGTATGACGCCATACAAAGTCCAATTGGTTCAGGAGTTGAAGCCAACTGACCATCCAATGCATTTTCGCTTCGCTAAGTGGGCCTGCGATCGACTTACAGAAGATGTCGATTTTGCCAAAAAAACCATCTATTCAGATAAAGCTCATTTTGATCTTGGTGAGTATGTAAACAAGCAGAATTCTCGCATTTGGGGCACAGAAAACCCGCACACATACATTGAAAAGCCGATACACCCAAAACGAGTCACTGTTTGGTGCGGACTTTGGTCCAGAGACATAATTGGGCCATTTCTCTTTGAAAATGAGCAAGGAGTGGCCGTTACAGTCAATGGCGATCGTGAACGGTCCATGTTGAACGAATTTTTGTTTAGAAAAATTGAAGAGGAGGATATTGCCAACATTTGGATTCAACGGGACGGCGCTACGTGTCACACAGCCGAAGCTACACTCGATGTTTTGCGCCCTGTTTTTGAAGATCGCATTATCGGCCGCAGAGCTGATGTCGTTTGGCCACCTCGGAGCTGCGATTTGACACCGTTGGACTATTATTTGTGGGGTGCCGTCAAATATTAGTGTTACGCCGACAAGCCAGAGACAATTGGCGCTTTAAAGGACAATATTCGTGACGCCATTGGTGAAATACAGCTGCACACAATCGATAATGTGCTTAAAAATTGGACCGATTGTGTAGGCTACTGCATGGCCAGCCGAGGCAGCCATTTGAATAAAATTATTTTCCGTTATTAACCGGAAGGATTGTACTTTCAAATAAAAAAAGAAATTTGAGAAAACATTCAGTAGTTTTTTTTTATTGCATTTTCAAAAAAAAAAATTATTTGGCGGACCCGTTATATTAACAATATTTCCAACAATATAGATCCAATCGAGTTTGAATCTTGAACTTGGCTGTAAAATAAGGTTTTGAAGGATCTTGCTAAATTTCAGCGATATCTGAAATGAAAGATAATTATATTAATTCATTGAAATAGTAGAACAGAATATTGTAAAATTGGTGCTGGTTACTATTTAATTCAACCATAGCATAAGGAATTATGTGGCGATAATTCAAATTATCAGTTTCATATACTGAATACATCCCAATTCATTAGAATGAGTCCAATATACCATATTTTATGCGTATCGAGCCAGTATTGCGTCTAAATATCGATTCCAAATAAATTTTATGAATGAAACCTTCAATTAGTAGAAAACAAAGAAATTTACTACAGTGTCTCGGATCTGACAATATATATTTCAATATATCAATCCAATATAGCATAATATTTTATTCTTGTTGGTATTCAAGGATGTTTCATCAAAAATATTCCTCCAACTTGATTCTGTTTCAGAGCAGATTTAAATGAGCATATATGAAAATACAGAGATGGGCGAACGATAAGTTTTATCAAGTAGGCAGTACGTACTAATCAGTTGAGAACTGCAAGCCAGTATATATGCATACTGGTAAGTTTTCATCTCGAGCCCCCAATAGTTATACCTCATACAGGGTGAGTCTTTGACCACTGCATTAATTTTAACCAAAGATTCCTCTCATCAAATGAATCACTTTTTTCATTTACCATTTTTCCAGATTCGGCTCAGGTAAAAAGTTACAAGCGTTTAAAGATTTCACATTGTGCTAATACACTCCCGCATATAAATTATCTATGACATTGTTGGCGGACGAGAATGAGGCATGATAACGTGGTTTACAGCTTGATTCGGGATTCCAACGCTCAGGGACGGATCCATAAAAGTAGTGAAATTTCTGGAGTTTTCCATTTTAAAACATTCAATGAAGAATATCTCGAAAACGGTGCGCTTAAGGAGAAATGATGAAGAATAATATAATGTTCTAAAACGATGGAATATTCTTGAAATGACTCAAGAAAAACTTTATGTGCTTTCTTTATGCTAATTTCGTTTAGTTTCATGAATCCACGAGTCCATTACTAGAAAATCAGTAGAAGTAGAAAATAACTAATATTTGGAAAATATGTATCATAGTTATAGGAAACTTTACGCCAACATTCATTTCATTCGAAAAAAGGATGTCAAAGCTACAAAATACAAACTGATTTTTTTTCAAAATTTTAACAGCCTGTTTCTTTTTACCTGAGCTGAATTTGAAAAATTTTAAATGAAAAATTTGTTTCATTTGATAAGAGGAATCTTTGGTTAGAATTAATGCAGTGGTCAAAGACTCACCCTGTATATTCCTGCTGAATCAGCAAGCTCACTTTTTGGAAATGAAATGATGTCGAATTATTCGAGAAAACGAAATAAACGTTACCCTCTCTACGTACCCGCGTTAGAAGATAAATATCAGTATCTCTGTATATCTTGAGTTTTATTCTAGTTATTGAGCCCATATCCTAATAATTCTGTTTGACCAACGAATATTTTTAAATATCGATATAAAAGCATCCAAATAACTGCTTTCCAATCTCCTCTGAAACTGACATATAAGAATCTTCAGAATGGAATTTTTCATAGTGAATAATCGGTAAAGAATTTGTATAATCCGGAAAATTCTTGAAGATTAAAATTTAACCTTTATATTGTTTGTTGTTTTATATTCTATAGAATAAATGGAAAAGTATAACGGCAATATCGCAAAAAAAAGCAATATACAGGGTGTCCCAAAAATACCTCGCGAAAGTGACACTGGAGATAGATTGGCATTAGGTCTATCAGATAGCATCAACATGACCTCAGTAAAAGTCCGCTGGTTTTCGAGATATCACCACTTTTGTGTATTTTTTAAAAATCTCCAGTTTTCGTTCTTTTATCGCCTAGCATTGCTAGAAATTACTTCAAACTCATGTTTTTTTTTACCTAGGCTATCCTGAATAGTTGCTTTAAACAATGAAGTAATAACTTCACCGACAACTAGAACAAAATCCTTCAAAAAATGTCTAACTTGTTGTATTTTATGTCGAAGTTAAAACGTTAACTTAAGTTTGACTGACTGCTGTGAAAAAAAATTATATCAGACTGAATTGACAAATAATCGCAAAAACTGGTCCATTTCATGCCCTTTTCAAAATGATACAACACTACCAATTCTTTTTAATAAGAACCAGAATTGCTACTTATTAAAAAAAAACCAAAACCCTTATCGACTATCTCGCTCCCACATTCATTGTTTTGTAACATGGAAACCGGTCCGACTTTCACAGACTAGGGGTCTAGACCAGGGGTCACCAAATGGCGGACCGCGGTCCAAATGCGGATCGCGAACCTTTTTTTTGCGGACCATTTTTCCAGAAAACATGTATTCTTGATTAAAAAAATTCAGATAACTTTTCGTTTTATTTACTAATTATAGATATTGGATTTAGGTTGAATGCTAGTCGAATTCTTATGCCATCATAATGCTATCAACGACCCGCGACAGATATACAGATTTTGTGAACGGACCTCCAATGAAACTAATTGGTGACCCCTGGGTTAGATACTAGAGAAAACTTTTTGGCGTTTGACGGATTTACTCATTTCCTAATATTTTCCGAACGGATAGAGATAAAGAGGAAATAGATATTGGAATTTGGATATGGAGATGTGAAAATCATAGATTTCGGACGGGAAAGAAGAATTTTCCTTCGATTCCGGGTCAAAAATATTTCCAAGTGCCGACCCAAAACATTTTTTTCATGGTATATCGATATGGAGCTCGTGTCTAGTTAAATCAAGGTCGCTGATCACGAATATGCAATTAGTTTTTCCCTAAGTGGCGTACTTTGGGAAAATTTTCACTTAGAGTGAAAAAATGGACGAAAATAGGTCAATTTTGGAAGTTCACACCGCCCAAAAAAATCGGAGTAAGGTGTTGTTGATTTTTGCCCTCATATATGGATCCTTTATCTACTGAATAATCCAAACAGAAAATGTCCAGGCCGTACTATTCGGAAATTATGATTTTTTTCCCAAGGGTCTGTTTTTCGGAAAATTCATTTCGCGCTATTTCCGCGGAAAATTCTCTAATGAAAAATCCGATCATATATTCGTAATCTACGGTCCCGAATTAGTAAATGACGTAATTTGCATCGAAATCGGAGACCGGTCAAATTTTGGCAATTTTTTAATACATTAGCCTTAAAAAAATCCCATTTTTCGAGAAAAATTTTTTGACGCAAAACTATGAAACGGGTACTTTTTCTTATAGATTCGGGGCCGTAGATTCTGAATCTACCATCAGATATTTATTACAAAAATTTTCCGAGGAAATATCGCGGAAAGAATTTTCCGAAAAATAGACCCTCGGGAAAAAAAATCATAATTTCCGAAGCGTATGACCTGGACATTTATTGTTCAGATGATTCGATAGATAAAGAATCCAAATATGACGTAAAAAATCAGCAACACCCTACTCTGATTTTTTTGGGCGGTGGAAAGTTCCAAAATTGACCTATTTTCGTCAATTTTTTCACTTTAAGTGAAACTTTTCCCAAAGTACGCCACTTAGGGAAAAACTAATTACATATTCGTGATCAGCGACCTCGATTCAATTAGACACGAACTCCGTATCGATATACCATGAAAAAAATTTTTTGGGTTTGCACTTAGAAATATTTTTGACCCGGAATCGAAGGAAAATTCTTCTTTCCCGTCCGAAATCTATGATTTTCACATCTCGATATCCAAATTCTCCCCGATGATTGGTCGGTGGACGACGTTTAGATTGATGTATCTCTATCCGTTCGGAAAATATTAGGTAATGAGCGAATCCGTCAAACGCCAAAAAGTTTTCTCTAGTATCCAACACATACAAAAATCTACAATTTTCCGATTAGGTCGACGGAGCTTTGGTTATTCACTAAATCGGGTACGCAGATCACGAATCTGTAATTAGATTTTCCGTATCTCGATTATTTTCGGAGCAATGACGAAGAAAGTCGCAATTTCTGGCTCTACCTCCGGAAAATGGACTAATCAGTCGGATTTTTCGCCATATTACCAAAATTAATCGAGATACGGAAAAACTAATTACAGATTCGGAATCTACGCCCTCGATTTAGAGAATAGCCAAAGCCGTGGCGATTTAATCGTAAAATTCTAGATTTCTGTATGGGTTAGAATCTAGACAAAGGACTCATAGCTCTGGCAATGTGTTAGTTGTTGTATGCATTTTATCAATATTTCACAGGAAATAGGTCATAAATACTTCTACAAGGGTTGAAGTACTACAAGATATTTTACTTGCAATTATCTTTTCGTGGAAAATATTAATTTCAAGGGTGAGACCACCCATGCAAAAATAAACCAGTTAACCCAAAACATTTAAGTTTTACAAGCGAGCTGCTTTGTTTAGAAATACAAATGAGCGCTTCCCAACATGTGAAGTCATGGGACGCAACAGTGGTGATATCTCGAAAACCAGCGGACTTTTACTGAGGTCATGTTGATGCTATCTGATAGACCTAATGCCAATCTATCTCCAGTGTCACTTTCGCGTGGTATTTTTGGGACACCCTGAATATATACAGGGTGAGTCTTTGACCACTGCATTAATTTTAATCAAAGATTTCTCTCATCAAATAACATTTTTCCAAATTCAGCTCAGGTTAAAAGATACAGGCTGTTGAAATTGAATTGAATTGAATTGAAATCAGTTTTTATTTTGTAGCTTCGACATCCTTTTTTCGAATGAAATGAATGCTGGCGTAAAGTTTCCTAAAACTATGATACATATTTTCCAAATATTAGTTATTTTCTACTTCTACTGTTTTTCTAGTTATGGACTCGTGGATTCATAAAACTAAACGAAATTAGTTTTAGAACATTATATTATTCTTCATCATTTCTCCTTAAACGCACCGTCTTCGAGATATTCTTCATTGAATGTTTTGAAATGGAAAACTCCAGAAATTTCACTACTTTTATGGATCCGTCCCTGAGCGTTGGAATCCCGAATCAAGCTGTAAACACGGTTACCATGCCTTATTCTCGTCCGCCAACAATGTCATAGATAATTTATATGCGGGAGTGTATTAGCACATTGTGAAATCTTTAAACGCTTGTAACTTTTTACCTGAGCCGAATCTGGAAAAATGGTAAATGAAAAAAGTGTTTCATTTGATGAGAGGAATCTTTGGTTAAAATTAATGCACTGGTCAAAGACTCACCCTGTATATATATATTCTATAGAATATTTCTGATTTCCGCAAAACATCGAATCTTGGGTCCATAAGTACCATATTTAACTCTTCTCCAACCACGATATGAATTGAATTATAAAAATTTTATTATCAAAAAAGGGTTTTTTGGGTCATAAAAAATAGATACAGTTTTATCTTGATTGCTGTTTTTAATTGCATATAGGCCATAACTATCATTACTTTATAAATAGAAACGCCCTGTGTGAGCTAAATTAACAAACATGAACATGTTGTAACCTGAACGTGACCGCTTCGATAGTGTAGAAAGTGGTGCGGGTACAATGTATATTATGAAACATTACCTTTTACTTCCTTAAGTAGTGAGACATGTTCCTCAATACAGTATTGTCATAATGTTGCTAGCAAAAAAATGTTAAAATATTGATCTACATGTGTACCAAATATTTTTTTTTCAGTTGAGGTTCATAATACAGAACGAATGTGTTAGTGTTATGAACTATTAAATTATGCAAAGAGGATTGTATTTCATTAATATATTATTTTGTCTCATGATGAGATAGGTATTCAAATAAAGAAGAACAAGTATATAAAATACATATTCGAAATGAACTATCAAAATAATTTGTTCGTCAGCCTATACCAATTCAAATATCAGGAATAAATGCGCAAATTGCAATGATTATCTCCAGCCTTGCTCTAGACATTTCTATATAATAAAAGATTTTTCCGGGTTTTCTCTCCCAAACTCTGCATAATGTCTATAAAATAAAAATCAAGACAATCAGGACCACTAGAAGTAAGAAAGTCAGAGCATAAGAATAAATTTAGAAATAGAGACATAGGTACAGAAATCAAAAATAGCAGAACATGAGTATGTACAATCCAAGGAGATCACATGATGAATTGGAGTAATACAAAGATTTTAATGACAGAACCTGATTATATTAAAAGAAAACTTAAGGAGTCAACTTGTATTTTATTGAACAGAAAATGCAATTTCGCACATTCCTCAATTGGTATTGAACATATTTGGCTAAATTTATTGAAAAAGGATTTGGACCTCAGAAATTTCTATGCAAAGTAAAACTATGTTAGCTATGATATTCAAATACTGTCAATGTGACAATTCTTGAATTTCACAATAACTATCAACAAAATAGTTATAAAAGATTTTCATTAAGCGTCTGACGAAGGAGTCTGATATAGACTCCGAAGCGTTACGATATAGTTGTTTCTTCGTTGATGTTATTTGTTAGGTAACATTGTTCAATTGATTGCTTCTGAAAAATATCTTGTGTTTCTTACGCAGAAGCAAATCCCAAAATAATTAATTTTTTTTATAGATATTTTTCAGAGCTTGGGAGGGAAATGACTGAAATCTGAGTACGTCCATCCTCGAATACCAGTCGTCTATCTTCTAGTAGTAGTGATGCTTCGTAGGTAGAGAGGACAGAATATAAGCTGCGTGGGTAGTGGAGATTGCAATATAAATGTCCCATAAGTTGCAATTATCCACGCTTTATATCTGTCCTCCCATTGCGCACTGTCGCCAACCTTGCTCGTGTCATAACTAATTTCGCTGATGTTACATTTTTCTTCGTCACTTATGAAAAAATTGGCCCTGCTACAATAAGGATATATATCAAACACTCCCATCTCATTGAGCGTGTTGCGTGCCGTTGATTATGAACATCTTGATTCTACACTGACTGACAATAAAAATGCAACACCCAAAAGTGTGCTAAGGTGCCTCCTTTTCCCCTACATAGGTAGGGAAAAGTGTTATGTGGAATACGCCAAGAACATCGTCAATGATCTACCCACTGGAAAGGCATTCTTTGAAAACTATACCAAATTGTTCAATTCTATTAAAAAATGTATCGACATCGATAGTATATTTAAAACATCAACGACACTTTCGAAATCATGGAAAGCTGAGTTTTAACAATATTTGCTGTTAGAAAGAGCAAATAGGAATCTTAATATTTTACAGTGGTGGAGAGTGATGAAAAAGTTCTTCCCACACTTTCAAAGATGGCCGATGATTTATTAAAGGCTATATCTGTACCTGTTGAAAGATTATTTTCCACGGCAGGTATGATCATGGCAAAAACACATACATCATTGAAAGATGATGTGATACAAGCGTGATTATGTTTGAATTCTTGGTACTCGAGTAATTTAAAAGTTGAAATTATCAGTGTTTAAAATTAATAATAATATGTAAATGTACGAATATTTTTTATAAGAGCGTAATAAATATAGCTTTACCATATTATCCATTATTGTATACAATTTCGTTTATATATTATAACATTATTATCGTTATTCAGAATTAAGCGAGACGAGACGAGACAACTAATAACGTGACGAGAACGAGACAAACGAGACTCAATTTTTTGGGAATTGGCGAGATCGAGACGAGATTTTATATACTCTCGCCTACTCTCGTCTCGTGTGGAGCCCTATTAAATAGTGTTATTTAGGAATTACACTATAATTATAATTAATAGGAATAGGAATAATTAGTTGGAAATCCCGTTCTAAATCTGCCATATTTAGAAAATGAATCGTAAATTATGCTCGACTTCCCTGATAAATTCATTTTCGCATCACTAACCAAGTACGAATTATATATACAAACTAGAACAGAAATAAATATGACGTCTCTTATAACTGAATAAGATGACATGAATAAACAGTGAACACAGATAAAACACAGACCGATAGAACTCACATTCTTTGAAAACATACAAGTACGATGTATTACTGAAATTTTAAATTTGTAATTTAGCAGAAAATGTTTTATTTCGTTACTCCAAAACCAACACACCGATTTAGCCCAATAACGAACTTAGCCGAGATATGTATCTCCCTAACCTACTATGAAAATTTTGACTGTCTAGCTCATTCCGTTCGGTAGTTATTGTACCTACGGCCGGCCGGACCGGCTAGCCGGACAGAATCGATTCCGACCATGGATTCTTGATCAATGAGTCCAACCCAATCGTTTAAGACCAATTTGATCAAAAAATTCGAAAATTACAGACATTTTGGCAAATTCATAAGCACTCTGTTCCCGAGGAACAACAGCGCCAAAAATGCATTTGTCGATATCAGGAATTGGCTTAATTTCTTCGAAAGTGGTAACCCTCAATTGGATTGATTATCAATTAAGCGGCCATTCGAATAACTTTCGTGATCATCGATGCATTCAACCAGAAAATGTAAACTGAACAAATCCACACAGGACACCCTTTTATGGTAGAAGTGAGAATTATTGCATTAATTCCTCGGAAAAATACCATATTTGCATATGTCCCTTATGCTTGACTAGTCCGATTTTCAGCATAATTGATATTTGCCATGTATATTTATGTGTTCCATCGATCGAAGTCGGCTATTTCTCGATGCTCCGGGCATGTCTAGGCTTGTTCTAGATACCTATCTTATTATATGCCTACTTGCAGACGCAGATATTGAATAATGATGATTATTTACGTAACACAACTATATGTCCTCCGTGAAGCATAAAACATACGAATGTGTTACAGGCTGACCTGACTATTGCGAGCTGTAGAATTTGGTACGGTAATTAAAGGTGGAATGGTTGATCATGTGTGTCGAGAAAGATCTGTTAATATATATGGCATGATGCTTGAGGGGATGTGAAAAAATTTTATATCGAATTTCGTACCCTGCAAATTGCTAGTCTGAATTAATTCTTTTGAAAGTTGCAGTGCTTAAGAACCAACAGCTGCAAGGAAGGACATCATTCAATTTTAGATGTAATAAGGGAATCACACGAGACGAGAGTAGGCGAGAGTATAAAAAATGTCGTCTCGCTCTCGCCAATTCCCAAAAAATTAAGTCTCGTTCTCGTCTCGTTATCAGTTGTCTCGTCTCATCTCGCTTAATTCTGAATAACGTTAATAAATATTATAATATATAAACGAAATGGTATACAATAATGAATAATTTTGTAAAGCTATATTTATTACGCTCTTACACAAAAAATATTCGTAGATGTACATATCATTTTTAATTTTAAACACTGATAATTTAAACTTTCAAATAACTTGACCAAGAATTCAAACTTAATCACGCTTGCATCACATCATTTTTCAATGATGTACGTGTTTTTACCATGATCATACCTCCTGTGTAAAATAATCTTTCAACAGGTACGGATCTAGCCGTTAATAAATCATCGGCCATCTTGGAAAGTGTAGGAAGAACTTTTTCGCCAATCTCAACCACTGTAAAATATTTTGATTCCTATTTGCTCTTTCTAACAGCAAATATTCTTCAAACTCAGCTTTCCAATATTTCGAAAGTTTTGTTGATGTTTCAAATAGGCTATCGATGTCGATACATTTTTTAATAGAATTGAACAATTTGGTATAGTTTTCAAAGAATACATTCCCAGTGGGTAGATCATTGAGAGTGTTCTTGGCGTATTCCTCATAATACTTTTCGAAACATTGAATAGCTTCATTTCTTTACCAGTTTTATTATACGTAGTTCCACAGATGTAGACAATAATTGTTCACATTTTCAATAAAAGGAGCACAAGAGAATAAATTTCTCCAGATGTTCAGATAGAGACGAAATTTTCAAAGCATTGGGATTTAGGGACAATAAAAGTTGTCCGTTAAGTAATGAATTGATATGCTACAAAATGATATATCAAAATATTTATAACCACTACGACTGTTCCCAAGTCGCAGCGTTTAAATTCGGAGCTACCAGAACTAGGGGATCTCCTCCAAGGACATGGGAGTGGATTCCAAAAAGAGAACCTAGTAAATGGGCACCAGGTAAATTTAATTCTCCCAGATACCCCAGCGTAATGTAATAATTCCTAAATTCGCCAAAAGAATATTCACGATAAAAACAAATAATTTATTCCAGTAGCTTACAACCCAGATATTTAGATTCAACAAAATAAACCACTGTGAAACCCTGAATAGGGTGCGACGGAAATTGTACGTAGATATTCTTCGTTGATTCAAATACGCGTCACTTGAGCTCAGGCGCATCCACGTTTCTTATCTATGATCATATAAATGTAACACAAATCTTTCCCCAATTTCCGCTTTACAACAATAATAATTTATGTACTTAGTTGATGATAATATGTTCACGTAGTATATCGCAGGTATAAGATATGTTTCGAGATGTATTTCCAATAACTTGCCTGCTGGCTATTCCTATTCCTGAACGTAGTATTACTTCGATGGTCTCGCAATACTGTCCTCTTTCTCTCGTTGCTAGTAGTCTGCAACCCTCGCTTGGATGTCCCACAACGTTGTTTACTGACCACCTTGTATAAATTCGGGATCTGCAACACTGCGTTGGCTGTCTCACAGCGTTACTTATGGACCACCTTGTATATGCTCGAATGCCTCAGTTCTACTCTTCCTGACATAAAAACCCTGATGACAGAAAAGAAACCATCAGTGAATCCACTCAGATAAGAAAGAGATGAGTCTCCCCAATGCATAGTAATCTCGGTTATCAGAATATCGAACAGACAAGTTCTTCGTTGTTATTTAATATTGATATACTTCGTACATACCCTGATATTCGGGGTTGTCCTGTATAAGTTTGCTTCAAAACTAGATCTGGCCGTGCCTCCACCAAATAATTCTTCACGCACACAGCAATGTTCTGGATACAGAAAGATAATTACAACCTGAATTGTTTCTACGAGATGACGAGAATAGAACATTTAACACATACCTGTCAAAGTCGCCAAGATCATTCACGTGTTCAACTTGGATTTGTAAAAGGTCTATAAATCCTCTTTCGAGACAAGTGACGGTTACCTGTTATCTTTCCAAATCAAACCAATATAACCCTCACTCTTAATTCGATTTTTGAAACTATATCCAACTAAGAAGATTTCAATAATTCTTACAAAGTTTCGAAAATGCGTATAACCTATGCTTTCTTCGTCGAACCTTCACAAAATGGACGAGCTCATCTGACCGATGCTGACTCTGACAAAATTTCAGGACGCCACAATGAAACAATATTGCCAGTTCATCCGGTTCTTGAATACATCTCCCTATATGTCGATTGGCAACACTGAGACTCGACCTCAAATTCACTGACAATACAAATTGACAAATTTATCGCAAGCAAAACATAAACAAACCTCTGCCTGGATTAAAGAAGGAACGTTACATATAATTGAGATATTCAAAATCAGACATGATGGAATAATGAGGAGAAAATGATTTACCACTTTATTCTTCTCGAGTACGCTATCAATACGGTCATTTGAAATCCAGACTCCATCACGTTCCTGCATCAAATTCCAGTTCACTGAACCGATTTAGAAATCGTGCTTTCGACGATCCGTCAGTGAACGTCACAGCACGCAAACGGCTAGATCTAAATCATCTCTTCATATGGAGATTCAAAAATCATCAAACTTATAATTACGACCGACTTCTAACCATACAACGCTATCTCATTGCAACTTTAACTACCTTATAATTATATCAGCGGAATTTCGAATACCGCAGCTACTTAAACAAGAGTGTTAAATATGTGTTAGGCTTATCTCGAGATGCAGAAGCTCGTTTGAAGTTTCATGAGCGTTATGTACTCTTTCCGTGTTGAAGAAATCGTGATGGGATGCTACGAGTTGATTGGCTGGCAAAAAAATCATGATAGAGTTGGATTGATACGTTATGTTCATGGTTGAGGAGTCGTGGTCAAACCTATTGGTTTCCTCGTGAATGTGGAAGAATGTAAGCAGGAGGAGTTCTTACTAATCATCCTCAATCTCTGGTTAACGTATGATCTGTATAACAGAGCTAGAAGGTAGCAATAAGAATTTTTCTAGAAGAAAGTAACGATGTGGGTATAATCCCACTGAATTAGCTATGAAAAAATTGAAGAGTAAGTTTGCGTGTTCATACTAGGAGCGTCGTTTCGTGCTTAATCCACTGTTGAGGTCTCTGGAATACTCCCCATTAATGTACTACCGATGACATAGTTCGATAAATTCTGGCACGCCTGTTTCCCTGAATGGAGCAGGTTATGTTGCTAAAATGTCTGTAGTTTTGACATTTATGGGCGAAAATGGTCTCAAACCATTAGGTTCACTGAAGAAAAATTCTAGATCAAATTTTATGCTGGCGATTCTCACGATAACTTTCGATTGGAAAGATATAGTGACTTGGAATTTTCAGGGTATATACTATTAAGCTAAAAACAATCATTCACTGATTTTCTTTCTAAATTTTATTCTAATGAGTTTCTTTAGTCTTCTGAGGGTTCTGGAAATACAATATAAAACTCAATTTATTGAATCGTAAAAAAACTTTCAATATTCTCTTACACATCTAATATCAATTCATATATTTTCATTATTACTTCAATTGTCTCTTGTTTCCATGAATGTTTTAAATTCCGAAAGACATTCTTTAATTTTAAATACAATATATATCATGGCAATTCCCCAAGTTTAATATTGAACAATTTTTCTAAACCAAATTTTGAAATATTAAAATTTCTCAATTCAATTTGTAACATATTTGTTGAAAAATTAATACTTTTTATATGTTTTACAAGACTCTAGCATCTATTTCACTTCTTTTTTCACTTTGTTTAAATTCAACTTTTCTTCTTCGTATTCTCTTCTTAATTTTATTAAAAAAATTCTTCCCCTACTCATATCTTTTAGTTTTCATTTCATTCATGTGATAATATGGTGATAAATATGATTTGTATTCCATAATTCCCAAACCTTTCCCTTCTGTGTGGTAATTATATTTTTATCTGATTCTGCTACCTTTCCATATATTAATTCTATATTAACTCATGTCACCTTATTTATATTCTTTATAGGTTTTCACTTCATATTGTATACTTCTTTTAAATATCATTATTACTTCCTCTATGTTAATTATTTCTGTACATGCTATAGCGCCATTGTTTAACATTATATTTAATCTTTCATCTCGTTCTATTTTTAAAATAATGTCGCTATTGTCCATATCATTTTATATTCTTCAAAGTGTAATTCAATACTTCTTTCTTCATTTTCTTGTATTAAATTATCATTGACAGTAAATGTATTGTTTCTTTATTTATCCCCAATCTTATTTCTATTCTTTCAATTCTTTCTCTAGTTTCCTCCATTTCACTTGTATTCTATTCGATCTGTAATTCTAATTTCTCAGATATGTCTTCAATCTTCATATTCATTACTTGTATTCGTTTAAAATTATCATTCATTTCTTGTTTAATTTCTTGATGCATTATTTCAGAATTATATTCCAATTTTTTTACCACTTCTTTAAGAAATTAATCATATTGGATTCACCTTTATTCTGTTCCTTACCCTTTTCTTTTTTTTGAGTCTCAGTTGTGCCAAGCGACGTATAGGGAATTGTGTTCAGAGAACCGGATGGATTGGCAATATTGTTTCGTTTTGACGTTCTGAAATTCGGCGTCGGTCAGATGAGATCGTCCATTTTGTGGAAGTTCAGCGGAGGAAGCATTTGGTTATACGAATTTTTGAAACTTTGTAAGAATTATTGGAATCTTCTTAGTTGGATATAGTTTAAAAAATTGAATTAAGTTAGTGAGGTTATATTGTTTTGATTTGGAAAGATAACAGGTAACCTTCACTTATCTCGAAAGAGGATTTAAAGACCTTTTGCAAATCCAAGTAGACCACGTGAATGTTCTTGGCGACTTTGACAGGTATGTGTTAAATGTTCTATTATCGTCATTTCTAGTAGAAACAATTCAGGTTGTAATTATCTTTCTGTTTCCAGAACATTGCTTGTGCTTGAAGAATTATTTGGTGGAGGCACAGCCAGATTTAGTTTTTAAGCAAACTTATACAAGATAGCCCCGACTATCAGGGTAGGTAAAAAGTGTATAAATATTAGATAACAACGAACAACCTGTCTGTTTGATATTCTGATTACCGACAATATTATGCATTGGGGAGATTCATTTATTTCTTATCTGAGAGGAGTCACTTATGTTTTCTTTTCTGTCATCAGGGTTTTCATGTTAGGAAGAGTAGAACTGAGGTATTGTATTATATCCAAGGTGGTCAATAAGTAACACTGTGAGATAGCCAACGCAGGGTTGCAGATCCCGAGTATATACAAGGTGGTCAGTACACAACGCTGTGGGACATCCAATCCAGGATTGCAGATTACGAGCACCGAGGTAAAGAGGACAGTATTGCGAGACCATCGACGTAATACTACGTTCAGGAATAGGAATATAGGAGGATACCAGGATACCTGGGTGGATTGACGGAATGGGAATAGCCAGCACGCAAGTTATTGGAAATAAATCTCGAAATATATCTTATACCTCTATATACGACCTGAACATACTATCATCAAATTATATAAATTATTATTATTGTAAAGCGGAAATTGGGGAATGATTTGTGTTAATCATATATGATCATAGATAAAAACGTGGATGCACCTGAGCTCAAGCTACGCGTATTCGACTCAGGGCAGAATATCTACGTACAATTTCCGCCGCACCCTATTCAGGGTGTCACAGTGGTTTTTTGCGCTGCGACTTGGGAACAGTCGTAGAGGTTATACAAGGAGAAGAAGGAATGAAAAACTGAATTTTCATTTTCAACTGAAACTTCACAACGCAAAAATTGTCATTTTTAAATCGCAGGTGTTTGGAATATTATGCGGTATTCTTTGAGACTAACAATAATTATCAATTATCACCATGCATAATAGGATGACTTGAAATAATCTATCCACATCCCATTACTCATAACAATATTCTACACCTCAAATATCAAGTTTGATTCCAATAATTATAAGGTTGCCATCCGATACACACAAATCAAAACTTATTATTTCGTAATCGCCAGTGATTCAGAACATCCACATCGGAAAATATCCCACAACTGGAAAGCCGGAGAAAAAACGTAGGCGCGCCAAGCGCCATTGCTGCCGAGCATAGAAGAGCGGCATTTCCGTTTTGGTCGTCGATTGAATGTCGCTCAATGGTTTCAAGGCGAAGAAATATAAAAAACCGCGACTTTTTGTGAGGCCGTATCGATTATACGGGTTTACTTGGTCGATCTATGACTTGTAATATGAACATACTGGCGGTTCCCACACATCATAACGGGACACATGATATATGCATCGACCTAAGGACGATAATTGGTGCATTTCAATATGATATTGTTTCCTTTTTTCCTACAACATTTGTGTAACCGATAGGCGACCTTGCGATACGCGAAAAGATCTAGGCGTTCGTTTGAACTTTAATTCATATTTATATTCATACGAAAAAGGCAGGAAAGTTTTTTATTGTCGTTTTCACAACAATAGATCGATTAATTGACGCTCCTAATACCGATAAATCATTTTGCTCATAATCAATTCAGGCGGGGAATTGCTGTGTGTTTTTCTTAATATGGCGCTGTGTTATTGATTAGTTAAGGCATTGATGCAGGTTATATGTAGATTTATTTAGATCAAAGGTGGTGCCACAAGAAGATTCACTGATTAAGCACACAATTTTATGTTTCTATGGATTAACAGATGAACGTTAAAGGATACTTAGGGAGGTGGATTCATCACCTACCAATTAAACATACCTTAGAGGAAATAAATAAGGTACTAACATACCCTCAACCCCCTTCGAAAGACAGGTACAACCCCTAATTTTTTAAATAGGAAGTATGTGCGTGTGATACATGGATTGAAAGGTCATTGAAAGCGTCATTCTCAATGAAGAAATGTTAACACTTTCATGTTTATTGTCAAAATCAAAATAGAAATGAATAAAATCATGTATAATTCATTATAATATTCCCTCGAATATTCCTTAATATTATTACAATAATAATGAACTTATATTCTATTTTAAGTTCACTGTGGACTTATTATGAACACTATAAAAGTAACCACACTCTTGTCCATAAAGCAATTAGTGAGAATAATGGGTTTTTAATAGGGGTTAGGTCATTATTGAGTAAAATATCATTTCTTTTATACATTTCGATACCTTTAGTTGTTCCTAGTTACGCTTTATTGGAATATTTCAACAATTTGACGGAATTTTCTGAAATTGAGTGGCCAGTTGTTAAAACGTGATTTGCAATCGCAGATTTATCGACGTTGTTGTTCCGAATGTGTCCCGTGTGCTCTTTATACCGTGTGAAAATGTTTCTGGTTGTTTGCCCGACGTAACACTTGTTGCAATCTAATTATTTTATTTAATATAATTTCATTAAAAAGATATGGTCCTGTAAGCGTGGTCGTGGTGGTAATTTGCCTGATGTTATTTTCCACTATTAACGGCATAGCTTCTTCTTTATAATGAAATAAACATCCGATCATTTATATTGAAAAATGGCATTTTTCTTTGAATATCAAAATAGGACCTCTTATTGAAAAACCATTAACATGTTCAAACTAGTGTATTTCAAGTTGTGCAACAAGGTATTTAAATGTCTTATGTGGGCTTATTTCCTGCCAGGTTATTCAGGTACTTTTATTCAAATGAAGTGTCACAAAGTAACAGACTATTGAATCCATTATTTCTCATTAAAATTTCAACAATTGATTCTTGACTTCCGTACAAGAAAATAGTATAACTTAATCTTTCAACCAGTTTCTATACGTGAAATATTTCCATAGTAACAACAGAGGAAACATTTTCTTCAACAGTCGCCAGGTCTTTGGAATCGTTTAATTCACATAATATCTTCTCAAATTCATTATTTTTCCAAAGAAAATTCACATTGTGAAAAATACGTAATTACTACGACTTCCATGTAGAGAATACAACGTTGCGTAGGTATCTGACAGAAAAATTAGCATACCTAACATTTTCAAAATACACACGGTGAAATGTGTCAATATTTCATGGCCAACCGGGAGGCTTTATAAAAGTTAGGGCTTCACACAAGACGAGAGTAGGCGAGAGTATGAAAAATCTCGTCTCGGTCTCCCCAATTCCCAAAAAATTAAGTCTCTTTAAGTCTCGTTCTCGTCTCGTTATCAGCTGTGTCGTCTCGTCTCGCTTAATTCTTAATAACGATAATAACTATTATAATATATAAACGAAATGATATACAATAATGAATAATTTTGTAAAACTATATTTATTACGCTCTTATACAAAAATATTTGTACATGTACATATTATGTTTAATTTTAAATACTGATAATTTCAACTTTTATATTACTGGATGACCTAGAATTCAAACATGATCACGCTTGCATCACATCATCTTCCAATGATGTACGTGTTTTTGCCATGATCATACCTGGTGTGGAAAATAATATTTCAACAGGTACGGATGTAGATATTAATAAATCATCGGCCATCTGGGAAAGTGTAGGAAGAACTTTTTCATCACTCTCCACCACTGCAAAATATTTTGATTCCTATTTGCTCTTTCTAACAGCAAATATTCTTCACACTCAGCTTTCCAATATTTCGAATGTTTTGTTGATATTTTGAATAGGCTATCGATTTCGATACATTTTTTAATAGAATTAAACAATTTGGTATAGTTTTCAAAGAATACCTTCCCAGTGGGTAGATCATTGAGGGTGTTCTTGGCGTATTCCTCATAACACTTTTCGAAACTTTGAACAGCTTCATTTCCTTACCAGTTTTATTATACGTAGTTCCACAGATGTATACAATAATTGTTCACATCTTCACTACAAGGAGCACAAGAAAATAAATTTCTCCAGATGTTCAGATAGAGTCGAAATTTTCAAAGCATTGGGATTTAGGGGCAATAAAAGTTGTCCGTTAAGTATTGAATTCATAATGGCATCCGTTCTTATGGTAGTGAATTCTATTTTTCCTTGAAAAATGATCTCAATTATCGCATGGTCATAACGAATTAATAATCTTCCAAAAATCGTGTATTTCTAGAACGATCGATGTATAATATAGACAAAATATATTGGTAATTATAGTGGAAACTCTTCATATTCAATTGTTCGCTGTGGGTGTTGAAAAAAGTCGAGTCGTATATAAAACTTCATACAAAACATTTAACGAGACCTAAAACGAGACTCTCGTGCTGCGCTGTATGTGTTCTCAGTATCACCTATAATATTTTTGGAAACGTCTCGTCTCGTCTCGTCTCGCTTTTCCGAAACGAGAACGAGACGAGACGAGAAAAATCCCGCTCTCACGTGAAGCCCTAATAAAAGTGAATGGAGTATATCTTCAATCGTTACTCTCCGAAATCAGCAGCTGTATCAATATTCTAATTCATCAAACTATGCATCAATCGTTCATCTTTGCGAGAAAATCAAAATAAATTTTCATCATCTGTATCTTCTATTTATTTTATTCAAATAACTATAATCTAACGAGGTGCTAATCTAAAATTTCAGTAATGCTAATCATGAAATATGCGCAGGGATGATTCAATCCCACGATATGTCACATGACTATCTTGCATGGCCTCTGGCACCCATCGGCCATGATTGAATCCGGGATATTTCGTTAGCACCAATGCGACAACTTCGACGCAATCCTCACTCTCGTTTTCTCCACAACCTCCACCTTGTCATTACCAGCGGACAATTCCATGAGATAATACTTATGGCAGACCAATAAACCATGCAATGGGCCCCATAAATCATATCAGAAAACGGCCGTTTCCCGTTTTTTGCCATCACCAAAGGTGATCCTTATCCCGTTTACCGTTTGCAGCGTAAGAGCATTAAATTTCTCGGTGAGCGAATCGGTAGGAAAACCTGCAAAAAATCCGAGAAACTGAATGATCCAAGATCGAATTATAGATAGACGCTATATTTTATGCCGGGCCGGTAAACCGCTCTCGACTATTACGTCTCTGATCGATCCTAGGCTTCAAATATGGCGAAACAATCTGCAAGCCATTATGATTTAAGAGATGATCGAACGTGATCTAGTTGATCGGGAATCGTAAACTGACTGAGTTGTTGTTGGAATCGGAAACGTCATCTACTATAAGTTTTTTTGTTGGTGGTGGATCGGATGGTAGGAGCTGTTCTGAATATGTAACTTACGTGTCTGCGATTTCAGTCCTGATTTTCCCACGATAAATGATTGTAGCTTGGAAAATTTGGATGTTCAAACATGTATTCAAAATAAATTTGAGTTGAGCAGGAAATGCAAGAGAACACTAAATATTCTATTTCATTGTGCACTAGCTGCCCGCCCCAGCTTCGCACGGTTGAAATGCTGATACTAAATATACTTCAGAATTTCTTTATACAGGGTGAGTCTTTGACCACTGCATTAATTTTAACCAAAGATTCCTCTCATCAAATGAAACACTTTTTGCGCGTATGTTCTGGGGAACATCGCGTTATAGTTTTGCCCAAATGTCTGTAACTTTCGAATTTTTTGACGAAAATGGTCTCAAACGATTAAGTTCGACTCCCCAATGAAGAATTCGAGGTCAAATTTGATTCTGTCCGTCCGGCCGTACGGCCGTCCGGCCGTCCGTCCGTCCGGCCGTTGCCACGATAACTTGAGAACGAAAAGAGCTAGCGACTTGAAATTTTCAGGGTGGGTGGCGCATCCCAATACGACGGACAAGTTCGTTAATGGGCATAATCGGCCCAGTGGTTTCCGAGTAATAATTTTGTTTTCAACCAATATGAATCCGATCGAATTGAAACTTGGTGAGTAGTTGTAGAATATGAACCTAAGCACGTTTGTGGAATTTTGTGCAAATCGTATGGCTACAAAATTATTAAAAAATTATTAAAAAATATTTTTGTTGTCACGATAACTTGAGAACTGAGAGAGATAGCGGCCTCAAGTTTTCAGGTTGGGATGTACACCACAACGCGACATTTCAGTTTGATTATGAGCCTAATCGGCCAAACGGTTTTAGAGTTATAGCCATCTGAAATTTTATGAAATTTTGTGGTTTTTGTTCCTCATTAACTCGAAAAATACTGAACCGATTGAATTCAAACATGGTTATTAGTTGTAGAATGCCAATGCGGAAACGTTTGCAAAATTTGGTAAGGATAGCGTTTGTAGAAAATTTTAAATAAATCTTTGAAAATAAAAAAAAAAAGTTCTATATATCAGTAACTAATCGTTCGAAATTGCTGAAATTTTGCAAGAACCTTCATAACCTAACTATACTGCCAATTTTCAAGTTTTAATACGATCGGTTAAATATTGTTGGAGATTCGAGCATTCTTGTGTGAGTTCAGTAGATGGGTGACCGTTGCCTCGATAACTTTCGAACGAAAGGAGATAGGGACTTGCAATTTTCAGGGAAGGTTGCGTATCCGAAAGGGAGAGTTGAGTTCAATTTTGGGCATAATCGGTCTAACGGTTTCCGAGATATACCCATCTGGAATATTATTACCTTGATAACTCAAAAAATAAATATTCGATCGAATTGAAGTTTGGTAACTAGTAGTAGAAAATCAACATAAAGACGTGTTTAAAATTTTGTGAGAACCGTACCCCTAGAAAATTTGAAAAAAACGACGAGAAAAAAAATTTTAAGAACCGTACCCCTAGAAAATTTCAAAAAAATCACGAAAAAAAAAATTGGTTCAAGCACTGACGTGAAGTCAGAAGCTTTTGCGCGTATGTTCTATTGTCCATACTTCTGTATTGGACACCCTTAATCGAATTTACCATGGTAAATTATGTTGTCCATTCTCCTGTATTGGACACTTAATTCGAATTTACCATGGTAAATTCGAATTGAGAGTGTCCAATACAGGAGAATGGACAACATAATTTACCATGGTAAATTCGATTAAGGGTGTCCAATACAGAAGTATGGACAATAGAACATACGCGCAAAAGCTTCTGACTTCACGTCAGTGCTTGAACCAATTTTTTTCATTTACCATTTTTCCAGATTCGGCTCAGGTAAAAAGTTACAAGCGTTTAAAGATTTCACAATGTGCTAATACACTCCCGCATATAAATTATCTATGACTTTGTTGGCGGACGAGAATAAGGCATAGTAACGTGGTTTACAGCTCGATTTGGGATTCCAACGCTCAGGGACGGATCCATAAAAGTAGGGAAATTTCTGGAGTTTTCCATTTTAAAACATTCAATGAAGAATATCTCGAAAACGGTGCGATTAAGGAGAAATGATGAAGAATAATATAATGTTCTAAAACGATGGAATATTCTTGAAATTACTCAAGAAAAACTTTATATGCATTCTTTATGCTAATTTCGTTTAATTGTATGAATTCGCGAGTCCATAACTAGAAAACCAGTAGAAGTAGAAAATAACTAATATTTGGAAACTAGAAAATAACTAATATTTGGAAAATATGTATCATAGTTATAGGAAACTTTACGCCAACATTCATTTTATTCGAAAAAAGGATGTCAAAGCTACAAAATAAAAACTGATTTTTTTACAAAATTTCAACAGCCTGTATCTTTTTACCTGAGCTGAATTTGGAAAAATGTTAAATGAAAAAAGTGTTTCATTTGATGAGAGGAATCTTTGGTTAAAATTAATGCAGTGGTCAAAGACTCACCCTGTATACAGCATTTTTGTCGTTAGACAATACAAACATGTTTTCTTTAGAGGTTACTCTTGAAAGAACGATATATAATGGGCCATGTGAAAAACACTCCACGCTCGAATATAAGCCTGTAGCGTTGAAAGTTGGACCCTGCGATTTATTAATGGTCATTGCAAAATATATCTTTACCGGAAATTGTAGGCGTTTAAATTGGATCAGTAAATCCGATGGTATCAGAGGAATCCGGGGAATCATACATCTATCCTGGATGAAGCGAGCCTCACGTTCTACAGAAGAATCTCTGGCTCTCTGTATTCGATTTCTATCCCTATCCTGGCTGTGCCGCCCCCCCGGTCAGTACCACCGCAACCGCTATGTCCCTGCATTTTGAATCTGCAATATCTTCGAAAATATTGATTTAAATTACATGCTGTAATGGGCTATATTGATTAATATTAAATGCACAATGCATTTATGGTACTTAAGTGGATAAGGATCAATGCTGTTTTGCTTAAAATCGCTTCGTAATCTGGCCATTATTTCTCGTAGAATGTAAAGGATAAAATATGGTTATTGTGGTTTATCGTTAAGAGATAGTCATATACCATTGCGGACTTTTTTGTAGACCTTTTTAAGGTGTACCATACTGTACTACATTATTTTGATCTATCTCGTAGGGTTCTGCCAGCGTTTACAATGTAAGCGCAAAAAGATGTGTTTATTTACGACATCACATTAGAAACCTCTAAAATTAGCAGTGTCCCTCTAATATATTATGCATGTATTATATATGCGATCACTAGCATATGTACAAGTACAACTTATTCAAATATGGATGTGTATGTACGGTGCCAATTGAATAAATGGGTGAAAAATGTGTGGAATTTCAAATTGTTTTATAAAATTTGTCTGATAGTTGAGTGTCTGGGGATGAACTAGAGGGCCATTTTACCACCTCATGTCAATTCTGTCAGGGTGCAAGCAAGTCCAGGTGGAGCGTCCCTAACGTGGTCGTTGAGCACAGATCATCAATGATTATATTACAGTTCCGGATTGATAAAATCAGTTTCTTGGAATTTTTATCATACTTCATAACATTCAATGAAGAATATCTCGAAAATGCTACGTTTTAGCAGAAATAATGATAAATGATTCAATTTTCTGAAATGATTGGGTATTTTTAAAATTACTAAAGATACCGTTCATCTGCTTCCATTATGCTAATTTCTCATAGTTTTATGAATTCGCGATTCTATAACTAAGAAACGAGTGGACGTAGGAAGAAACTGTTAGTTCGAGATTATGTCTCATAGTCATAAAAAACTTCACATAAAAATTAATTTCATTCTGATAAACAATATCAAAGCTACAAGGACAACTAATTTTTCTTTTCAAATTTGAACAGCCTTGTTTTTTTTCCTATGCTGAATTTGGAACAACGGAAAGAAGTATTTTTGTATGAGAGCAATCTACAGTTCAAATGAATGTACAACTCAAAGACTCACCCTGTGTAGTTGAAAAACTTGTCCCATTATAAACAACGAACACCTACGTTAAAATTATTCTCACGAGTAATCGTCACTAGAATCATGAATATAAAATAAATAAAATTCATTAAATTATTGTGATCTAATAATTCACCTCAGATTTAAATTTAATTTTTGCATCACTATCATGAGAATTCAGTTTTTGCTAAGTTTTTTATACGTGGCAAGAAAGCTTTTGCAAGTAAGTGTTCCAATGAACAATAGATTCCTAAATGCTTCTTTTCTGAGGATTTACGCTACCAAATTCTATAAATTATCTACGAAATAAAAGAAATATATTATTTTGAAGTTTCTTCTGCGTTAGAAACACTAGATATTTATCAGAAGCCATATATAGGTCTAACAAACAGTGTCAAATCAACATCAATGATGAAACATTTATTCTGTTACGTTTCGTAGAGTTGATCAGACTCCATCATCAGACACCAAGTGGGAATTTTCAGAATTATTTTGCCTTTGAAAAAAATTACATCTCCGAAAGTATTGGTTTTTCAAGGTTCGGAATGATATCAATTGATTCTTATGATAGAATTTCATTATAAAACAATTCTACCCAATAACGAACTTATCCGAGATATTCATTCCTCGAATCTACTACGCAAGTTATATTATATCAATTGAAACTTAGCCAATATTCCAGTTTCATTTTTACTGGAGATATTCTGAACCCAATTAGATTAACTTACCAAAGTATATATTTCCATCATATTGGGTTGAATTTGTTGAATAAAGGGTTAGAACTTGGAAATTTCCACTTATAGTGAAACTGAGTTACTTTATGTTTTCTAGAGTCATTTGTCAACATGACAAATTTTAGAATAACTAATAGATAATTCTGTTGATGGTGACATAGAAAGTAAGAAATAATGATGGACACCCCCTGGAAAGGAAAATAATAAATTTATTTTATTGTTATTCTTAAGAATGACTTGCATGTGTTACGCATATGATATTCTTGGTGGGACACCCCATATATATTTCCTTATACTTGAGCATTATAATGTCATAAATTGATTAAACGCTAGATATGATTTATGGGTGGAAACAATGGAATGAATGGTAGGAGATAATGGGTATTTATTACATAAATACCTGATTCAATAACCATTTTCTCCATTATGGGTGAACATTATATGGAAGTCGATAAATCCATTATGATATGGACAGGAAAATGCAACTATGCGACTGGAAAAGTTCATGGGTCAAACAAGATAAACATATTACAAGGTCAACATGTTGGGACAAGACATCTGCAATTGTTATTGAATAAGAAATATGTAGCAGAGTAATTCGCTTCTTTGAGATGTAATAGTAATAGGTAAGTATAATCCATGAAACAAACCCTGTGGACAGGAGCTTCTTGGCGCTCTTGTTCAAACAGACGAATTATATCGCCGAAAGTATTGGTTTCTCAGAGTTGGTAACTATATCGATGGACTCTTATGATAGAACTGCATTATGAAAGAAATTAAATTTAAAAAAGTGTCGTTTAAAAAACATGTTTCAAAAATTGTCATTAAATTTATTTATCAAGATTAAATGAGCAATCTGCAATGATTCAGTGCCGTGGAATGGGTTATTGCAACTCGCCACTTCGGCAATTGCCACTCGGTGCATAGTTTTCCCAACTTGAAATACCTAAGGAAAGTATCATCGAAATGTCTAGAGCCTAGACTGGAGACAATCATAGCAGATAGTCCATTTATTCCTGATATTTGAGTAGGTAGAGGCTTACGAACAAATTATTTTAATAGTTCAAAATATATTAGCTAGCAACATTATGAAAATACTGTACCTACCTAGGAATATGTCTGACTACTTAAGGAAGTAAAATGTAACATTAACCTCAGTGGTCAACGAACAGTGATTTGTTTTGATGATTCAATTATGTTATTCCTTCCTATTGCTCTCATACTACATCATTAAAATGATCCAATTCTAAATCTTCTGAAACATCATCCCGAATTTATACGTAAATTATTCAATATGCAACCAGTCAATATTATTTACGGTTTCAAAACAGTCTTGTATATTCACAAATTCAAGAATTGTTTTTCAACCTACGAATTGACATGACTTTAATAGCTAGATAAGATGACATTTATGAACAGTGAATACATAGAGCTACGATGTATTATTGACGTTTTGAAAAATCATATATCCAAAGTATTAGCTTGTTAGAGTTGAAAATGATATCATTGGATTCTTATGATAAAATTGCATCTTAAAAAAAAATTTAATTCAAAATTTATAATGTAAAAAAAGATTTTTTTTTTCGTTACTCTGAAACCATCAGGCCGATTTTGCCAAATAACGAATTTGGCCGAGATATTTATCCCTCGAACCGACTCTGAAAATTTCAATTGTCTATCTCATTCCGTTCGAGAGTTATCGTGTTAACAGACGGACGGCCGGACATAATCGATTTTGACCATGGATTCTTGATCAGTGTGTCGAACTTAATCGTTTAAGACCATTTTCAGCCAAAAATTCGAAGATTACAGACATTTGGGCAAATTGATACGCACTCTGTTCCGAGATTCCTATGGTCATTACTATGGCAAATTCTACGAAATATAGGGCAATAAGGCCCAGACCTTCCTATAGTTCCTTCCCCACTTTTCAATGAAATACCTTTTGATGGGCTGGAATTTTTCGTAGGTCACTCAGGTATATAAATTATCATACAAAAGCAACAAATCGGCATATACGCATATAATTTAGAGAAGATTCCGAGGGTGATTGATTCTAAACTTTCTCAAAATATTGTACTTGACTTATTAAATATTGAATTTCTTAGCCTTTTCTGAGAAAATTTACCATAGAACTGTATTTTTTTCTAGACCATCAGGAAGTAGAGTTCTCAACAAACAAAAAGTTCACCTACTTCTTTGAAAAAGCAAATATTTTGATATGACAATTTTTTATCAAAAATTAGGGTGCTTTTTCGATATTAAGTCAAATAAAGGTGAAAAAAAAAATTTTTAATCCAAAAAACTACAGTGTATTTGGGACATAAGGAGGTAAGTTTTTACCAAATTTGGTGAAAAAAACTTTTTTTTTCGTAAAAGATACAAATTAAAAACCAAAAACGAGGTTTTTTGAATTTTTCACATAAATTTTGAGGATATGTGGAAAAAGTGTGAATACAGAAGTTGTAGATTTTTTATTACCTACATCTTTGCCATTTGTCTTTTTTCCATAGGACTTGTAGTTATGCCGGAAATCGAGATCAACAGTTTTTTACCCTTTAAAACTCACACCCTTCCCCTTCGCGAACTCAGATCGCCCGTAAATTATTTTTCCTATCATTTTTAATATACTCTCTTCCTTTTCCAATGGGTTTCATTCCACTATACAGGGTGAGTCTTTGACCACTGCATTAATTTTAACCAAAGATTCCTCTCATCAAATGAAACACTTTTTTCATTTACCATTTTTCCAGATTCAGCTCACGTAAAAAGATACAGGCTGTTGAAATTCTGAAAAAAAATCAGTTTTTATTTTGTAGCTTTGACATCTTTTTTTCGAATAAAATGAATGTTGGCTTAAAGTTTCCTATAACTATGATACATATTTTCCAAATATTAGTTATTTTCTACTTCAACTGGTTTTCTATAGTTATGGACTCGTGGATTCATAAATCTAAACGAAATTAGCATAAAGAAAGCATATAAAGTTTTTCTTGAGTCATTTCAAGAATAGTCCATCGTTTTAGAACAATATATTATTCTTCATCATTTCTCCTTAAACGCACCGTTTTCGAGATATTCTTCATTGAATGTTTTAAAATGGAAAACTCCAGAAATTTCACTACTTTTATGGATCCGTCCCTGAGCGTTTGAATCCCAAATCAAGCTGTAAGCCACGTTACCATGCTTTATTCTCGTCCGCCAACAAAATTATAGATAATTTATATGCGGGAGTGTATTAGCACATTGTGAAATCTTTAAACGCTTGTAACTTTTTACCTGAGCCGAATCTGGAAAAATGGTAAATGAAAAAAGTGTTTCATTTGATGAGAGGAATCTTTGGTTAAAATTAATGCAGTGGTCAAAGACTCACCCTGTATATTTTTTTTACTTCTTACTATTTTTAAAGGCTTTGACGCTGGTCTATTATAGTTAACGTTGAACAGAATTTATCGCCTCCTATCATATCGACTTACATTCTACGCAAAGAACAGTATGTCTCAATTTGCACCTTTTCCAGGCCGACATCTAATTTGAAATTTCACTTTACTACATCGCACACCTGTACAACAGTCATAAGCATAAAATTTAACGATGCTAAAGCAACGCCTCAACACAAACGAACCCAATATTCCAACTGCATAAGTTGCATAATTCTTGGAATTCGAACTACGATTCTTACGTTACTCAAATAACAACGACAATATTCGACATTAGTGCCACAATACTAGAAACTAATAATGCATACAATATCGTGCAAATCGATCCGTAGAATAGAACATAATGACCGTTGCGACTGAAAAAATCTAAATGGGTCGAAAACATCCATCGGGTATGCAGTTCCAATAAATCAGACTGCGATATTTGATACCCGAGTTGTAGTTCGAAGTTTCGAAACGATAATATAGAATCATTGTACCTCCTGCGGCTAAACTGGATGAAGAGTTTGTCGGTGTGTACTGTTTTACATTGTATCTATCTCAATATTGTTGGCGATGACTTCAAAATACAGTGACAGTCTCTGTTGGAATAAATTCAATAAATTAAAGATAGATTTTTTGCTATGAATATTCTCGTATACAGGTCGATAGAAAATATTATACAGCACGCGCAATACTAATTTTTTATGATTATTCTTGAAGGATGCATCAAGTTGTACATACGTACCAAATTTCAACTTCTTATTCCTAATAATTCTTTAAAAATTAAAAAAATTAGTTGATGTTTGATAAATTCAAACATCCACTCATTTAACTCAATGAAATAATTAAGGCAGTTCAACAATGGAATGTCCAGGGGTATTTGTTTATCATTTCTGTCAAACAAAAAGTTATATAAAAAAAATGGGTTCAAGCCCTGTGGACAGGAGCTTTCTGGCGCTCTAGTTCAAACAGACAAATTATATCTCCAAAAGTACTGGTTTCTTAGAGTTGAGAATTATATCAATGTATTCATATGATAGAACTGCATCATAAAGGAAATTCAATTCAAATAATAGTTTATTTTTCAAGATTAAATGAGCAATCTGAGAATGAGAACTGCACCATGGAAGAAACCAAATTAAAATAGCTGAAATGAATTTGACTCTCTCTTATAGAACAGGATGAAATGTACGAGTATGAACACAGATCATATAATAAAGCTTAGATAGAATATTATAGCATTCTGTGAAATCATAGAAGTACGATTCATTATTGAAATTCAGAACTTCATCTTAGCAGCAATTGATTTCAAACATCATAGAAGAATTTAAATTCAACAAGAGTGCCAAAAATTATCAAACCAAAACCAATAGACGAATTCTACCCAACAACGAACTCATCCGAGATATTCATTCCTCAATTCTATGATGAACGATAATATATATCTTTCCTCAAATCTACTCCAATACACCAATATTCCAGTTTTGTTTTTAGTGGAGATATTTTGAACTCAATATTATTAACTTACCATTACCATTCATCAATCATCATCATCATCATATCAACCAACAAAAAGTATGATATTAAATTAGAATTCTCATATTTATAGGATTGCTGGAATGAATGACAATGAGACAACGTCATGTCTCAGGAAATTAATTTGACATTATAACAATTCATAGAATACCCACAGAATAATTCTATCATTGTGTGAAAACGAAAGTATTAGCTTGTTTGAGTTAAAAATAATATGAATGGATTCTTATGGTAAAACTGCTTATTGAAAAAAATTTAATTTGGAATTTGTTTTGTGAAAAAAATTTTTTTTTTTTGTTACTCCTAAACCATCTGTCCGATTTTGCCCAGTAACGAACTTAGCCGAGATATTTATCCCCCAAACTTACTCTGAAAATTTCAACTGTCTAGCTCATTCCGTTCGAGAGTTATCGTGCCTACGGCTGGCCGGCTGGCCGGACCGGCTGGACAGAATTAATTTCGACCACGGATTCTTGATCAGTGAGTCGAACCAAATCGTTTAAGACCATTTTCATCGAAAAATTCGAAAATTACAGACATTTGGGCAAATTGATAAGCACTCAGTTCCGAGGAACTAGAGCGCCACAAATGGGAAAGCCCTGTTGACAGGAGCTTTGGCACTTTTGTTCAAACTTTGACAATTCATCTCCGAAAATCTTGGTTTCTCAGAGTAGGGAATGATATCAATGGATTCTTATGAGAGAACTTCATCATAATAGAAATTAAATTCAAACATCATAAAAGAATTTAAATTCAAGAAAATTGCCAAAAATCATTAATCCAAAACCAACAGACCAATTTTACCCAATAACGAACTTTACCGAGATATTCATTCCTCAAATCTACCGTCAAAATTATATTATATCAATTGAAACTTGGGCGATATTCCAGTTTTGTTTATTCTGGAGATATTCTGAACCCAATTTACTTACCAAAGTAAATATTTCCATCATCATATGGATTATCCATGGGCATTATATTATGAACTTAGAAGTATAATATGATAATCCTCTTAATTCTACAATAGCTGAGGTTATTTCATAGGTCAATTTGCTTCAATACTTTGTTTTCTAAAAGAGGAGGGGTATTTTATATCAAGAATAACGAACCAGTCGCACGAAATGTCCTTTAAAGCGAAATAAGATGACATGAATGAACACAGATCAAATAATAATTCATAGATAGAATTATTAAGTACAACATTCTGTGAAAACACAGAAAGACGATTTATGATTGAAATTTCGAAATCATTAGCTTGTTATAGTTGAAAATCATATCGATGGACTCTTAGGGTGGAACTGCATCTCAAAAAAAATTGAATTTGAAATTTGTAACGTGAAAAAAAAATTTTTTTCGTTACTTTTTACGATTCTGCCCAATAACGAATTCAATCGAGATATATGAGCCTCAAATTTTAATTCCGAAAGAATACATATGTCAGAATTGAAAATTCTGTGATCTCAGCCGGTTCCCCCATTACTGAAGTCTGTCATTTAAATACATAGTGCGAAATGTATTCATATGTTATTAAAACAGAGAAAACGGTCTATATCGATGGTAAATTTGATTAGGAGTCTCCAATATAGGTGAATAGACCACAGAACATTGCTTGAACCATTTTTTATTGATTTTAACATCTCGTAATGAAAATTGTGTATATAACCTGGCACCATTTCCTAGTTTCTCGCTCATTCCAGAAGGTCCAGCATTGAAAATAACGAACGAAGAATCTTATTAGTCAACGGTTTAACCTTCCGCCGCATGATTTACGTACGACAAGAGAAGCTGGAACTATATGGAATGACATTCATTGTCATGATTCCGCTACAATTCAATCAGCTCCAATAAGTGAAAATATCCTTTACGACCACGACCTCCGCGGTACAAATTAGTTTACGACCGACGACGAGCCGCCACTGATTAGCATAGAGATGGAATGACCACGCCCGACTACCGACCTACAAGTTTTGCAATTTTTGCCGCGGAACTAGATTCAATGCGACATTGCGGATATCAGTAACGTGTTCATATTCTATGGCAATCACTTTCAATTCTATTATTACTGCCCGCAATTGCGCAAACTAATGGTGCAGTTTTCGTCATCCGCGTCGTTTTCCCTTTTTATCAATAGGCCTGTAGCCGCGAAAAATGCTGGACGTAGGTATGTGTGCGCACTCAGTCCTATCGGAACCTGCCCAGACAAGGATGTCGGAATATTCAAATGGTCGCGTTTGAACTGGTTATCGGGGTAGAGACACGCGAACTGATAACGGCGGAATTGGCTTGAAGGTGGAAAAAGTGAAGACGTGCTGACAAGTCAATTTCCATTAATAGTTTTCAGTTCTAGTCCAGTCATGTTAGGATTTATCTGCGGAAACATTCCTAGTGGGCTGAATTTTTGTATACACCTTTATTACCGATCTAATGTAGAAAATTACAGGCCGGTATCAATGCTGACTAATTTTTGGCGCTCTAGTTCCTCGGAACTGAGTGCTTATCAATTTGCCCAAATGTCTGTAATTTTCGAATTTTCGATGAAAATGGTCTTAAACGATTTGGTTCGACTCACTGATCAATAATCCGTGGTCGAAATTCATTCTGTCCGGCCGGTCCGGCCATCCGGCCGTAGGCACGATAACTCTCGAACCGAATGAGCTAGACAGTTGAAATTTTCAGAGTAGGTTTGGGGGATAAATATCTCGGCTAAATTCGTTATTGGGCAAAATCAGACAGATGGTTTTGGAGTAACAAAAAAAAAATTTTTTTTTACAGAACAAATTCCAAATAAAATTTTTTTCAATAAGCAGTTTTACCATAAGAATCACTCATATCATTTTTAACTCTAACAAACTAATACTTTCGGAGATATGATTTTTCGAAATTTCAATGATAGAATTATTCTGTGGCTATTCTATGAATTGTTATAATGTCAACTTTGACTTTGTCTCATTGTCATTCATTCTAGTAATGGTATCGATATGAGAATTATAATATAATATCATACTTTTTGTTGGTTGATATTTTCATGCCGATGGTCAATCCATATGATGATGGGAATGGTAATGGTAAGTTAAGAATATTGGGTTCAGAATATCTCCACTAAAAACAAAACTGGAATATTGGTGTATTGGAGTAGATTTGAGGAAAGATATATATTATCGTTCATCATAGAATTGAGGAATGAATATAACGGATGAGTTTGTTGTTGGGTAGAATTCGTCTATTGGTTTTGGATTGATAATATTTGGCACTCTTGTTGAATTTAAATTCTTCTATGATGTTTGAATTCAATTTCTGCTAAGATGAAGTTCTAAATTTCAATAATGAATCGTACTTCTATGTTTTCACAGAATGCTCTAATTATTCTATCTAAGCTTCATTATATGATCTGTGTTCATACTCGTACATTTCATCCTATAAGAGAGAGTCAAATTCAATTCAGCTATTTTAATTTGGTTTCTTCCATGGTGCAGTTCTCATTCTCAGATTGCTCATTTAATCTTGATAAATAAACTATTATTTGAATTGAATTTCCTTTATGATGCAGTTCTATCATAAGAATACATTGATATAATTCTCAACTCTGAGAAACCAATACTTTCGGAGATGTAATTTGTCTGTTTGAACTAGAGCGCCAGAAAGCTCCTGTCCACAGGGGTTGAACCCATTTTTCAAAGATATTCGAGATAATCTTATATTGCAGGACTAACAGTTACTAATTTGGTAGCTTTTACGCAATATGTCTCAGAGGTTTAAGATAATAATGGGCAAATCGACGTTATTTATACTGACTTTTCTAAGGCCTTCGATAGGATTGATCATAAGGTGTTACAATATACAATACAATAAGGTGTTGCTTCATAAGTTTTCATATCTTGGATTTGATGGTGGTGCGGTCGGGCTCATGAGATCCTATTTGTCGAATCGTTCGCACTTTGTGTCCTATAACGGTTATATTTCGGTGAATGATTCATCGTCATCTGGGATTCCACAAGGTTCGAACCTGGGACCGCTGCTATTTATCTTCTTCATAAACGATCTTCTTGATATTGTTGGTTGCGGGAAACTGTGCTTCGCGGATGATTTGAAAATTTTTACAGCTGTTAGAGGAATCTACGATTGCGTTTAGCTCCAGCTTCAGTTGATTATTGTGCAGAATTGGTGTCGCAGAAATAGATCAGGGTTGAGTCTTGAAAAGTGTAAGATAATGACATTTTCCAGGAAAACAGAGATAGTCAGATATGAGTATAGTTGTGATGGCTCGATTCTTGATAGGTGCAATCTTGTTAGGGATCTGGGGGTGTTGTTCGATTCAGGGCTCTCCTTCATACAGCATATATGTCGTATTGTTTTGGAGGCTGCTAGGGGATATGGGTTCATTGCCAGGAACTGTAGAGATTTTACGAATATACAATCAATAAAATTGCTATATAATGCATTCGTTCGTTCCAGATTGGAATATGCTAGTATTGTTTGGAATCCTCTTTACGACTGTCATACCAGGAAGCTTGAAAGCATTCAGAGGAAATTTTTGAAATAATTAGTATTTAAAACGGATGGTGTGTATCCTCCGCGAGGGTCCAATAATGCTTGTTGATGTCGAAGAATGAACTTTTCCAGCCTAGAAGTAAGAAGAAACGTCGCCTCTCTAATATTTTTATTTAAATTGAAATGTTGAATTTGTTGGGAAGCTACAGAGTACTGATGAAGGCTGAGAAGCCAGAAACGCGTCGGCTCTTGCTTCTCGGCAGATCAATGAAATCCCCTGGGGTTTATTTGACTTGTGAAATATATGCATAAGTATCTTAATTATACAAAGTCATTATGAAGAGCCTATTGGGAGGAACGCTCTGGACTTGTTGAAACCACTAGGTCGATTTGGCTCATTGACGAACCTAGCTGAGCTATATATGTCCCAAACCAACCCTACAAATTTCAATTAATTTGTTTCGAGAGTTATCGTCGAGGTTATCGAGCTAACGGCCGGATGGATCGACAGAAAGAGCTTTAACCCGTGATTAATCATCAGTGAATGGAACTTAATCGTTTGAGATCATTTTTTTTGCAAAATATCAGAAAATACAAACATCTGGGCAAAATGATAGCACGCTGTTGCTGGCGGAACAAGCGCACAAAAATTGGTAATACTAAACGATTCCAAAGATTTATTATCTTAGGTAGTAATAAACCAGAAATGTAATGTCGAATTAATATTCATATCGCTTCCCAGAACTCGTAATATATCTGGGTATGAATGAATATGCATTAATTTTCCACGATGGTAAATATCATCTTCAGAGAATCTCTGATACTTTTTCGAGAGAAGTTATTCTCAATTCGTCATTAATTCTGCATTGTTCGCATTGTTGCCTTTAGTCAGAAGGAGAGACACTCAATTAAATAACTATAATACACAATAAACGGCAAATACCAAGAGTCATTCGGAGCATAAAGAGATTTGCATCGATGGAAGGTGGCGCCCAGACCGATAATGATCGAAGAACACCTGTGTTTGTTCACTAGTAATGGCAATATGCAATATGGTTTCGTATTGCCTATTATTTTTTATGAAAAAAATGGTGCGAGCAGGATTATATACGTTTAAATTGTTAGATGTAGGAGCAAAGTTATGGACTTGTCCAATAATAACCCTAAGGCTTGTTCCACATGCATATGGTTCCGTTTGGTTCGGTTCGTTTTCGGTTTTAACCGAAATGGAATGAAACTCTTCCACATATACCCGTTTATCACATGGTTCATATTAGGTTTTATGTTTCCTTCCGAACCACAGGCTCAATCACAATTCCAATATTTTAACGTCTTCAGATTCATCAAAGTCATTCAAAATGTGAACGCAACATCTTTGCATTCTTCCTGCTTCTTTAATTTATCTTTATAAATTTCAGGACTTTTGTCTCTCAGAAGTGGTTTAGATTAACTGCAGAAATCAGATGATCCACATTTGGCAAATCATCATTTTCTCATGAATACTGAGATATAAACAAATATTAAATGGTTTCTTTCTGTGTTTTCTCTCCCAAAAATAACCTTTAAATAAAAATTTACCTTTATCTGAATTGCTTCTGCGTAAGAAACACAAGATATTTGTCAGAAGTAATAAATCGAACAATGTTGCCTAACAAACAATAATGAAACAACATCAACGATGAAACAACTATTTCGTAACGTTTCGGAGTCTAAATCAGACTCCTTCCTCAGACACTAACGAAAATCTTCAGAATAATTTTTTGTTGATATACTTAGCATATAAATTTCCAAGTTACAACTCCTTTTTAAATAAATTCAGCCAATTGTTGTCAGTTCTAATTAAGCAGTTTGCAAACTTTCATTCTCTGTAAAACAGAGAATGTTGAACAGAGAATCCAATTTTTTTGTTTGAAAAAAATGTAATTTTCCAAACTGATCAATTGGAATTGGCCATATTTGGCTGAATTTATTAAAAATAGAGTTCAAACCTGGAAATTCCTATGCTAAGTAAAACTAAAATACCAGATATATATTTCCCAGAAGATTCTTATATTTCAGTACGGAACATAGGTTCTCTCAGATCTCTTACTTCGTGTTCTGTACCAAAATATAAGAATCTTCCGAGGGGTAAACCGCTAGGAATTCGTGTGTACAAGGAAGTAGAGTTCCATAGAATTCCATTGGAATTCCTATTGAATTCCGAGAAATTCCTATTGAATTCCGAAGAATTCCCATTGAATTCAGAGGAATTCCTATTGAATTCCTAGAATTCCTATAGAATCCCTGGCGTTCCTATTGAATTCCGTGGAATTCCTATTGAATTCCGTGGAATTCCTATTGAAGTCCATGGAATTCCGCAAAATTCCTATTCAACTATAAAGAATTCCTATTGATGTTAGAGTGCGACACCTATCGGACAATCATGTATTCAGCTCCAAATAGTTGGTTTTAATCGAGGGGTAAATCGTTAGGAATTCTGGTGTCAATAATATAGAATTCCAATGGAATTTTAAAAGAATTGCAATGGAATTCCTAATGAATTCCTATTAAATTTTAATGAAATTCCTATTGAATTACAATGAAATTCCGGTTGAGTTGGAATTCTGGTGTACAAATTTTTCCCAATTCGCTCGCATTTCAGAATACATATTAGATGTGTGAAGCGAAATGTGAGCGCAGCGAGAAAAACTTCAGAACCTTTTTCGGAAAATTTCAAATACTGTCAGAGTGGCAATTCTCGAATTTCAGAATAGCTTTATCAACAAAAAATAATTCTGAAGATATTCTTTAGTGTCTGATGAAAGATTGTAGAGATAAATATAGGAACAAGCACTTGGACCACTTGATGAGCGAAACTTCTTCAGTAATTGTTTATCAATGTAGAAGTGAATTACTCCAATTATATGCAATGTGTTTCTTAAAATGTGGGATATTTATCAAGAAGAAGAAGGAAAATTTATGTTTAGCATCTTTAAATAAGCAGGTCACAATTATTGTGTCAATGTAGTGTATTCTGATGAAGTCGCAATGCGACAAAATTATCAGAATTTCCAAAAAATATGTAGATTAAATCAACATATTTTGTTTAATTTCAATTAAAAATAGGAGTTTCTTAGAATTTTATCGAAGGTATAATATACCGGGTGGCTCACCACAGACGTGGAGCTCGTTTTGAGGGAGTAAATGAAGATATTTTGTGAATATTCCTTTTCAATATGTGTAGGATATTCAAAAACACAATTTGAAATCATTTTCATTTACACAGGGTGTTCAAAAACGAAGATATAGACCATAGCTACATTTTTTTAATGTAACACCCTGTATTTGACCTAAAACTGGTATGGCAAGCTCAAATTTTGTTGTGTTTCTTCAGATCACTTGATACCATAGAGGCTCCATTTACGAGAAAATAGCGAAAAATTGAAAATATTTTTTTTTAATAGCTACTAAAGAAGAAACCGTTTATGCCAGCGATACAGACAGTATTTTTTCGATTAGACATATTGGCTACCCCTGTACAGAAAAAAAATTCTCTGGAACTCTGGAATATACAGAGTGATCATAATTAATTTTCAAACATCAACTACAAATAATGGTCAAAAAGTTTCTTATTTCAAATTACACAAAAGGTATTTCTATATCTCGTTGAACGTAAAAATAAATTTGGAAACTATCTTCATAAGGTTTTCCTACACCTAAACCTGATAGTTTCTCAGCAATTTTCGACCATCATTTGTAGTTGATGTTTGAAAATATAATATGATCACTCTGTATATTCCAGAGTATTTTTTTTTTCTTTATAGGGGTAGCCAATATGTCTACTCGAAACAATACTGTCTGTTTTGCTGGCATAACTGGTTTCTTCATTAATTGCAATTTAAAAAAACTCCATAATTTCAACTTTTCGCCATTTTCTCGTAAATGGTGCTTCTAAGTTATAAAGTGATCTGAAGAAACTCATCATAATTTGAGCTTGCAATTTAATTTTTTAGGTCAATATAGGGCGTTACATTATAAAAAATGTAACTTTGGTCTATATCTTTGTTTTCGAACACCCTGTATATATGAAAATAATTTTAAATGGTGCTTTTGAATACCCTACACACATCACAAACAAATATTCTCCCAATATCTTCATTTACGCCCTTAAATTCTAGCTTCGCGTCTGTGGTGGGCCACCCGGTATATCAATGACTTTATGTACATTATTTCAATTCAAAAATATTTTCTGTGAGTAAACACGTACTATTTTCCCTATTATCAATAATTCTCACGAGGATAATCCATAAATAACTTCTACATCGGATAAAGTCGATAGACAAGACAATTAGATTTTTCTGCATATATTGTTTTAATAAATATATAATTAAATTATACTTTACATTTATTAACATTATACATAATCTCAACCATATTTGATTGCGACTTTCTAATAAACTTGTGAAGTTGTTCTGTTACGTAAGTTAATTATGATGATTTCCATTCAATATGAAAAAGTCGAATAGAAATAATATTTTAAAATGTGTCAATTACGAATAAAGATACAGTTTAACTGTGAGTAAAATATATCGTTTTTAATCAATATACAGGCTGGGCCACGGTAGATTGTTTCCTGCACTTTTACGGAATACGGTTCTTGCGATTTTATGGAAGGTTTTGTTTTTTGAGTGGAAACCACTGCTCTATCGGTCTAGAATATTTTCACTGCTGTAATGGTGCCGCTTATGTCAAAAAGTACTAACAACTTTGATGTTTCAAATGGACCACCCTGTATATCATTGTTTTTTTGATTTGCCAAAACGTCTTGTTTAATTCGTTATAAACTTCCTTAATTATATCTCTATTGATTTTAGGTTGTAATTGAATGATCTACTTCGTTTTTGGCGCGCTGTTCAGGTGAACAGAGTATCCATCACTTCGTCCAAATGTCTGTAATTATAGAACTTTTGGCCGAGAATGATCTCAAGCGATTAGTTTCGACACACTGATGAAGAATACGAGGTCAAACTTGATTCTCTCCGGCCAACCGTCAGCACGATTCCGCTTGAATCCGCAATCATAGTTAAAATTTTCAGAGTAGGTTTGGAGTCCAAATGCACCGGCTAAGTTTGTTAATCGGCACTGGTTTCAGAGTTATATCCATCGGAAATTTTGTTTTCGCATGACTAGAAAATAGAACAAAATATCTTAAATAATTCTTTATCTCAGAAATTTTCCAACAGATATTATTGGAATTCTGCGAGAGCCTTCAGAACCTTATTTTACATAAAGTTCTAGATTTTATCCCGATCAGATCTATAATGATGAAGATATTGCCGAATTATCGATATATTCCAACGATCGAGATGTACTGGTCAACTGAATTACATTTGACAAAATAAGTTCTCAACAGTTTTTTATTTTTTACGTGACTGTAAATTATTTCATGAAATTTATTTTGTGCTTTCCATAGATCGTATTCGTAGTGTCATTCACATATTTGCTTTTTATGTTCCTCTATGATCTTCAGACATTAGACATGTTTATGACACCTATGGTCATCTATCGCCTATGACAATCTGTCATTTTGCAAATAACAATATCATAAAAAATTGATTCAAGCCCCGTGGACAGGAGCTTTGGCGCTCTTGATCAAACTTTGACACATCAAATTAAAATAGCTGAAATGAATTTGACTCTCTCTTATAGAACAGGGTGACATGTATGTAGATAGAATAATTATAGCATTCTGTGAAAACATAGAAGTACGATTCATTATTGAAATTTCGAAAAATCATATCTCCGAAAGTATTAGCCTACTATAGTTGAAAATGATATCAATGGATTTTTATTGTGAAACTGCATATTAGAAAAAAATGAATTCGAAATTAGTAATGTTAAAAGAAATATAATTTTTTCGTTACTCCGAAACCATCGGGCCTATTTTGCCCAATAACTAAGGGATAAATATCTCGGTTAAGTTCGTTATTGGGCAAGATCGATCGAATAGTTTCGGAGTAACGAAAAAAAACATTTTTTTACATTAGAACTTTTGAATTCAAATTTTTTTAAGATGCAGTTTCATCATAAGAATCCATTGTTATAATTTGCAACTCTGACAAGCTAATACTTTCGGAGATACGTTTCAATAATACATCGTAAGTTCTATGTATTCACAGAATGTGAACACAGAATTTGTCTGTGATCACTATTCATAAATGTCACCTTTTCTAGCTATTAGAGATTGTCATTTCGTAGTTGTTATTTTCTCTTGGAAAGCAAGTATTTGATTCTTGAATTTGAGAGTAAGACTGTTTTGATTTAGTTTATGGAGGCAATAGGAAAGAAGAACATAATGGAATCATCGAAACAAATTACTGTTCGTTGACCACTAAGGTTAATATTACCTTTTACTTACTTAAGTATTTGTAGTAGTAGATGTTTCTATATACAGTATTTTCATAATGTTGCTAGCAAAAAAATACTGAAATATGGATCTACATTTGTGTATCAATCATTTTTTCTCGAGTTAAGGTTCATAATACAGAAAAGAATGTGTTAGTGGTATGAACTGTTAAATTTTATATTATGAGAAGAGGATAGTATTTTAATAAAATATTTTGAACTATTAAAATAATTTGTTCGTAATCCACTACCTACTCAAATATCACGAATAAATGGACAATCTGCTATGATTTTCTCCAGCCTTGCTCTAGACATTTTGATGATACTTTCTTTAGGTATTTAGAGTTGTGAAAACTATGCACCTAGTGTAAGTTGCAACAACCCATTCCAGGAGGTTGAATCATTGCAGATTGCTCATTTAATCTTGATAAATAAATTTAATGACAAATTTTGAAGCATTAAGGCATTGAAGCATTGTTGATTGCTCTTTTTTTATTAAATAATTTTTGAAGCATTTTTCTTAAACGACATCTTTTTTTAATTCACTTTCTTTCATGACGCATTTCTATCATAGGAATCCATTGATATAATTCCCAACTCTGAGAAACCAATACTTTCGGAGATATAATTTGTCTGTTTGAATAAGAGCGCCAAAAAACTCGTGTCCACAGGGCTTGAACCAATTTTTTAACTCCTTATCTTACGGAGTGTTAAAAATTCAAGCATTAAAATGTTCAACCTAGTCCGCCCCTGGTAAACTAAACAAGCTACTTTAAATTTGAGGGCAGTATTTTGAGCGGCCCTTAATACTGTGTATCATATCAAATTTTCATTAGATTATTTTGAGTAGTTTAAATTTTATTCCAGTAAAATGGATTTCCAGTGGCGTCATCATTTAGGGGGCCGTATCTCCGTAGGGAGGGCTGCTAGGAAAGAAAATTATGGGAACCTATCATCTTATTTTTTTATGTTTTATCTGAATCCGAGAGATTTCCCACATTTTCCCGGTGAGTCTTTGACCACTGCATTAATTTTAACCAAAGATTCCTCTCATCAAATGAAACACTTTTTTCATTTAACATTTTTCCAAATTCAGCTCAGGTAAAAAGATACAGGCTGTTGAAATTTTGAAAAAAAATCAGTTTTTATTTTGTAGCTTTGACATCCTTTTTTCGAATAAAATGAATGTTGGCGTGAAGTTTCCTATAACTATGATACATATTTTCCAAATATTAGTTATTTTCTACTTTTACTGGTTTTCTAGTTATGGACTCGTGGATTCATAAAACTAAACGAAAATAGCATAAAGAAAGCATATATAAAGTTTTTCTTGAGTCATTTCAAGAATATTCCATCGTTTTAGAACATTATATTATTCTTTATCATTTCTCCTTAAACGAACCGTTTTCGAAATATTCTTCATTGAATGTTTTGAAATGGAAAACTCCAGAAATTTCACTACTTTTATGGATCCGTCCCTGAGCGTTGGAATCCCGAATCAAGCTGTAAACCACGTTACCATGCCTTATTCTCGTCCGCCAACAATGTCATAGAAAATTTAAATGCGGGAGTGTATTAGCACATTGTGAAATCTTCAAACGCTTTTTACCTGAGCCGAATCTGGAAAAATGGTAAATGAAAAAAGTGTTTCATCTGATGAGAGGAATCTTTGGTTAAAATTAATGCAGTGGTCAAAGACTCACCCTGTATATTACACGGGAACAAAATATGGCTTCAGATGCCTTTCTTCTTCCACTTTCAAACGGTATGACACCATCACCTCACGACACTTCGCACCTCAATTAAACCGCACCACTTCCAGACACCAACAGACGTTTTTTACCAATTTCCCGATCGTTATTCAACGCCGATTTCTTCCGCCAAACGCGACATTTTCGTGCGCTCGGAGCCGCCATGACGTCTGAAAATTTACCAATCATGATTTTAATTAATGATGCGGCACGAAAATGGATCGACGCGAAATATTCGCTCGAAATGCCTTTTACGCAATTCGTGCCGTGATACCGACGATGAGCCGAACGCGTTTCGCAATTTGGCGTTTTAGGAAACGAGCGCTTTTTCTCGGGAGCATCTTGCCCAATTCTGGGACTTCGCGGTTTGGGAGGTCTCACGATTTACGTTTGAAGTAATCGGGGTGAAAATTGATTAATTGAAATTAATTGAAAACTGTTCTGAAATAATGTTGCAAATCGGTTGCAACAGAAATTTCTCGCGTTAAGTAGTCCATCGTTCCGCGTTGCCATCTGGAATGCTCGTGTGTTTCAGAGGAGAATAGGAGTTCATTGGTCTTTTTGACATTTAAGTAAGTTTAAGATAGGTCAAGTATTCGATGAGGATATAGATCCCTTGACAAATAGGAAGGAGGAATATTTATCAGCGAATACAGAGAAGAGTTACCGCTGGTAACACGTATAACAGGGATCCAACTAGAGCTACTGGCAGTGGCAGAGTGCCCTCTGGTCTGTCTAGACCAGAGGTACCCTAACTTTCTGAATAAGTGGCGTGTTTCAGTGAGTTTTAGCAGCTAAAACTTAGCTAGGCACAACGACGCACTATAACATCATTCGGAAACCCTTCTAGACAATACAGGGGTGTAAGAATCTTCATCACGACAAACAGTCATACGGCTTAAAGACCACAGTAGGTGGATCTGGAATTGCAGGACATCTCTCGAGAAGTAGAATCCACTGTGCGGTTCAATGTAAAATAGAAGTTCATTGGTCTTATTCGACATTTAAATGCTTTATATATAGATCAAGTATCAGTTGAGGTGATAGATCCCTTGAAAAGGAGCTAGGCACAACGACGCACCAGTACAAAATATGAAAACCCTTGGTCTAGACAGTACAGGGGCCCTAAATTTGGACCTCAATTTGATCCCTGCGGTATACCAGACTTGAGTTTGTACTCGAAAGGTCTGAAGCCGTTATAGAATACGTAATTCGTTCTGTCCTCCAAATAAGATCACATCAGCTTCACAAAGGATGGAGTCAAATCAAACAGTGTAAGCTTCTGCTAAACAAACTGTGATCCACGGTATTGAGGGCACGTGAGAAATCTGTGTAGATTACATCAACCTGCCCTCCATCATCGAGGGATTGAGCGAGAACTTGCGATATTGTTCCCAGGTTAGAAACTGACGACCTACCCCGTATGAAAACATGCTGCCTCGAGGACAAATGTGGCTTAACAGGATGGAAAACACTTGAATACAATACCTCTTCAAACACCTTAACAAAATTTTGTAAGAGCGAGATAGGTCTGTAGCTTTCTAGAAGATATGAATCAATTTAATTAAGGTAAGGCAATACCTTCCATGTAATTGGAAAGGCAAAAGTACGAAAGCTAATGGAGATGATAAGCTGGAGTGGCCTGGAAAGCGCTGAGCTGCACTTCCTTAAGAACGACGATGGAAGTAGATAAGCGCCTACAGCTAATTTGTCAAGAAATGTAACTAAAGCTTAACTTGAGGCTCCCCACTTTAGAAAAGTGCTTCTCAATTCAAGAACTACCAGGCTGCAGCCAAGCCTGCAACAGCAGCCTTGGCTCAGCATATTAAAGCAGAAAATAAACCACAAGTCCTCATTCGGGAACTCTGACCAAAACGAGTCCGAATAAATGGACTTGGAGGGGTTGGAGGAAATATAGTTTGTGACTTCAATGTTGAAAAGGACACGAGCTAGCGCTTTTGTGAGAAATAGCCTCTTTCAGCTACCTTTACTCGATTTTTATTTCAGAGATTAGGTGGAAACCAAGATTAAGATTTGAGTGGGAAATAATGAGTGTTCATTATAGCCTCTGTGTATCTCCAATATGGAAACAATCCTCCTTCTTCAGAGTTGGCAGCGCTTGTGGCCTACATTCCGTAGTTACAGCACACCCTTCTAGCTGATTCCAACACACATCATGAAGCACGGAGAAGCACTAATCAATGAACGATGTAAGTCCATTTGAAATTATGTTCTGTTGAATGAAGACAACGAACCAACCTTTATCAATCGCGTTAGAGCTGAGGTCTTTAAAGGTCTTTAATATCACGTGAACAACCCCCCCCCCCTTCTCCCCCCAGAGTTCTTTTATTACCAGATGGTATGTATCATTAGAGCCATTTTTATCTGATCCCAGGCATATACTTCATCGCATCTCCGGACATGCTAAAGGTAACAAGAACTCTCACTATTCTATGAACACAAACTATAGCTGTAGGACTAGAAATGGTGGGAAACTCAATGGGTGGAGCTAGAAGTATTGAGGAAACGGAAAACCAACTAAGGGATACTATTATATCCTCATATGACGCGAACTTCCTCTTATCTAAACCAAACTCAGATAGTGGATTGGTGGACGAGAGAACTAGACTGTCTGGGAAAATTATGCCGCCCAATTCTCAATACTGCCTGGCTATCAGGTAAGTAGGAATCATATAATAAGAGCCATACTGCCTATAGTAGGGCTGTGAGAAGAGAGAATTGAAGGGTGTGGAAGAAATTCTGGGGAAAAATCGAGAGCGTTCTCAATTCAACAAGATCTTAGTCACCACAACAGGAGTGAGCAATCAGTTTATGCTCTCGGCACTAGGACCTCCAATTCGAAGGTAAACTATGGCATCCACACAGAGGAAGCATAAGCAGTCTGTGCAATGTTACCTCAACCCAAGGATATGAAATATCGAAATAAAAATAGTACGGAAAACTATATTTGAATGGGAAAGTTTAACGGGTAATTCAGCATTAGGAGCGAAGAAAAATCATTATGCTGGTACCTGCTGACACGTGTTTCCGCTTATTTGCTTCTTCAGGGCACGGCAACCAAAAAACTAATGATAAGATGGAAAGAAAACTGGAAATAGGTATTACACGTTGAACTCTCCCATTTAAATATACTTATCCGCACTATCCCGATTTCTATATCATAAATATGAAATAGTGGTGTCATTTTAAGAAAGTCTTATTCATTTCGTAAATTATCCCATTTATATTCGTCTTACGGTAAATGTTTTTAAGATCGTATCAACGAACTGGAAATGCAGAATGCAATTATTCGGGTTCTCATATTGGTTGATGTTAACTAATATGGTAATCATTGGCCGTAGAATGGGCAATCTATCCATTTGCGCTTTGATTGAATATCTCCGTATATCAATGAGTCTTTGATATATCTGAGAATTGACACCGCTAATTGGAGCACTGTCTTCAAGTGTTAAAAAAAAGGGAAAAAAGCGAACGGAGTGATTGATGGCTACAAGTTCGATTACAATCGGATTATTGGTTGATTTAGTCCTGTTTGCGCCTAATTATGTCATTATGTCTGTTTTTTTTTTGGAATCGTTTTCGATGCGGGTGGCTTCGAGAAAAACTGGTCAGTAAATATCTACTCATGCTTTGCACAATATATGTTATTCTGTATTAGATAAAACTTGTTTCGTTATCAGTAGAATGAAATGAGAATTTGATAGTGGATTTTTTTGTATAGTGGCGTACCTCAAGGGGTGGTTTTTGGACCTGTTGTGTTCACATAATCTAATAGTCAACTGTGACAAATGTTTCGAATTTCGAAATTATCGTTGTGTTACCTCACTTACATTGCAAACGCAGGAGGTAATTATTCATACTCAAAACAATTTTGTTTTCTCTCGAACAGAATGACCTATAAATCTCGAACGGAATGAGCTAGACAGTTGAAATTTTCAGAGTAGGTTTGGGAGATGAATATCTTGGTTGATTTCTTTATGGTGAAAATCAGCCTGGTGTCTACGGAGTATGAAAAAAAATCAATTTTTTTTAAGATGCAGTTTCATCATAAGAATATACTTATATAATTTTCAACTCTAACAAATTGTACACGATTTTCCTTACAGACATGCTAATATTCGAGGGGTTGATTTTTGACTTATTTTAAGAAAAATACTTCCCAAAAACGTATGTCCTAAAAGTTTTAACTTTTGAGATACGGGGTGATAAAATTTTGGAAAAAATCAGTTTTTTAATAATAACTGAGATAATATTGCAGACATCTTTATAATATTTGATATATGTCTTCTTGCATCAATATGCATTTTGTGATGTACAAAGTACAAAATTTTCATTTTCTCTACCAGTGGCAACCACACGCGTTTTCCATTAAGTATTTTTGGAGAAAAAATACTACGCTACTACTCTTTTGACATAAAAATTATTTTTGAGGTCCTCATGAATTTTTGAGGAAATTTGGTCTCTTGCTTTTTTTTTGTCTGCTTAAAAAAATAAAAATATTTTTACTTCAGGGTCAATTCCTCAAAAATCTGATGCGGTGTGTAAATGTTCCTGCATCAACTGAAAGCAAATTACAAGATAGAATTTGTTCCAAAATGACTGAGAATTCAAAAAGTTGGTTTTCTGTACTCGATTAAAATAATTGTATTAAAATTGCTTCATATCACAGTACCAACATTGTATCACCCTGTATCTCATAAGTAAAAACTTTTAGGAAAGACGTTCATTGGAAATTTTTTACTTAAAATGATTCAAAGAATCAGCCCTTTAAATATTAGCATGTCTTTAAGGAATAGCCTGCATACTTTGGTAAGTTAATCAAATTGGGTGAATCCAGTGAAAGGAAAAACTGGAATATTGGCTAAGTCTCAATTGATATAATATAATTTCCATAGTAGATTTTTGAGGAATGAGTATCTCGGATAAGTTCGTTATTGGGTAGAATTGGTCTACAGGTTTTGGATTAATAATTTTTGGCACTCTTGTTGAATTATTGAATCGGTTATTTCTGAGTTTTCTCTCCCACGTTCTAAAAGTATATATTAAATAAAAATTTTTTATTTTGTGAATTGCTTCTGCGTAAGAAACACCATAATTGTCATAAGCCATAAATCGAACAATGTTGCCTAACAAACAATAACGAAGCAACATCAACGATGAACTTACTTCAGACACTAACGAAAATCTTCAGAATCATTTTTTGTTGCTATTCTGAAATTCGAGATATTATAGATATTTTTCAGAGTTTGGGAGAGAAAACCCAGAAAGAAACCATTCAATGATGAATATACCTCCCACAGTATCCTTTAATGATTACTCTTGTTGAATTTAAATTCTTCTATGATATTTAAATTACATTTTTTTTTTAGATTAAGTTCTATCATAAGAATCCATTGATACCCTTCCCAACTCCGAGAAACCAATACATTCAGAGATATGATTTATCAAAGTTGGAACAAAAGCTCCTGTGCGCAGGGCTTTCCCACTCTGTTTGGAACGAATTTAAATAGTATATTACGCACCGAGGGAGAAAAGTAGGACATTCACGCCCGCGAATGATTGTCTCCCGAGCCGGAGGCGAGGGTGACAATCGCGGGCGAGGATGTCCTACTTTTCTCCCTAGGTGCGTATACGATTTTTTTCTCAACCGGGATGAATAGTTTTTCTTCTCCGTCTAATTCACTTTCATCAGAGTTAATCAAATCCATTTTTTATTATATTTGTCGGTATTCACTGAAATAATTGATTATTTTGAATCAGCTGTCAACAACTTGAGATACAAACACGCGGTTGCTAGGTAACCGCCGGGAGATAAAGTAAATTTGCCATCTCACCGGGAGAGAATCTGGTACTTTCTCCCGCGTGACAGGGACGAAAAGTGAACTTTTCATCCCGGGGGAGAAAAAAATAATTTTATTTGGAAGATCGCAGAGACGAAGCGCTACATTTAAGTTCTTCATTTAGACCAACGTCTGTTTATCAACGCAACATCACCTTAGAATGAAATCATTGCCAGTATTTCCCACTTTTTGGCGCTCTAGTTCCTCGGAACTGAGTGCTTATCAATTTGCCCAAATGTCTGTAATTTTCGAATTTTTCGATGAAAATGGTCTTAAACGATTAAGTTCGACTCCCTGATCAAGAATCCGTGGTCGAAATTCATTCTGTCCGGCCGGTCCGGCCGGCCGTAGGCACGATAACTCTCGAACGGAACGAGCTAGACAGTTGAAATTTTCAGAGTAGGTTTGGGAGATAAATATCTCGGCTAAGTTCGTTATTCGGTAGAATCAGACACACGGTTTTGGAGTAAAAAAAAAAAAAATTTTTTACGTGACAAATTCCAAATTAATTTTTTTTCAATAAGCAGTTTTACCATAAGAATCCAATGATATCATTTTTGACTCTAACAAGCTAATACTTCCGGAGATATGATTTTTCAAAATTTCAATAATAAATCGTATTTCTACGTTTTCACAGAATTATATAATTATTCTATGTATGAATTGTCATAATGTCAACTTATTTTCCTGAGACATGAAATTGTCTAATTCCTTGCTAATAGTTGGTTCGAGAAACGTCGAAATCGACTCAGAGAGACAAGGGTAAAAAACCGTCAAATAAACCCCCATGTGGCGATTTTATGTCGAAAAGTGAAAATTAAGAATATATATTCCAGGTAAGTACCGACGTTTTATTCTAATACCGGAGATCGACAAGATCGTACGAGGAGCCCGATAGCCGTTTCGTCTAGTCAATCGGGTTTTCGGTTTCGGAACGAGAGAAGGCGGGCTCAAATCCCGGAAAGGGAATTACACTTTTTGGCGCTCTAGTTCCTCGGAACTGAGTGCTTATCAATTTGCCCAAATGTCTGTAATTTTTATTTAAGATGCAGTTTCACCATTAAATTCCATCGATATCATTTTCAAGACCAACAAGCTAATACTTTCGGAGATATGATTCTTCTAAATTTCAATAATGAATCGTACGTTCTTCTATGTTTTCACAGAATGCTATAATTATTATATCTAAGCTTTATTATATGACCTGTGTTCATACTCGTACATCTCATCCTGTTCTATAAGAAAGAGTCAAATTCATTTCAGTTATTTTAATTTGATTTCTTCCATGGTGCAGTTCTCATTCTCATATTGCTCATTTAATCTCGATAAATAAACTATTATTTGAATTTAATTTCCTTTATGATGCAGTTCTTTCATAAGAATACATTGATTTAATTCCCAACTCTGAGAAACCAATACTTTCGGAAATATAATTTGTCTGTTTGAACTAGAGCGCCAGAAAGCTCCTGTCCACAGGGCTTGAACCCATTTTTTTGGAACGAATTTAAAAATGATTTTTTTTGCATGATCTATATTAAATTACAAATGGATAGGCGTGAGCAACTTCGTTCCTGACAGGGTCCCTTGACCACATTTTTTTTTATTTCGGCCAATCTTATGACTACCTTTAATAGGCGTAGGCCAGACTGCAGAAACGTGAAGATTTGTCACAAAATCTTGAAAATATATAAAAAAGTACTGACTTAAAAGCAGTACTCTTTGGCGCTCTTGTTCACGTTGACTAATTTGAATTGAATGATGAGTGCTTCGAGCTCAGTGGATAGAGCTTGTCAGACAGTAGTAACCACCCATAACTGTCGGGAATGTATTAAAAGTCACTGCCTGCATCAGAAAGACATCGCAGACAACTCGAGGAAGTCGATCCTTTCGCGATGAAGTCCTAATTAATCCAGATCCAGCCACGGAAGAATCCCAGAGACGAAGCACTCCATTTAAGTTCTTCATTTAGACCAACGTCTGTTTATCAGCGCAACATCACCTTAGAATGAAATCATTGCCAGTATTTCCTACCATATTTAACAGCGATCCACGCTCTAGACGATCCCGATTGCGCCATTTTCGGAAAGACTTACTGATTCAACGGACCCGTTCTCCACCAGGCTAATTGGCTGATCTGGTCTATAACGCCTTTTTTGTTGTTTTTGTCGCTTCATTTCGCGAAAAACTTCCTGAATAATGGCGACTGAACGTCCGTTCCGGGAGTATTTATGTACCAAACTAATGGATTGACCATGGCGAGTGCGGTCTAGGATTGTCGCCGAAGGAGGACTTATACAACTTTGGCCGATGAATTATTTAAGTGGCGAGAGGTTGGTGGTTTGAATTGGGTCGTTCGTTTACTTCGTTGCCGTCTAATTCTCATTCATCAGGCGTCGTTCCTCGATACGGCGGAATACCGAGATTTTATTAGCATTTTCTCAATGATAGACGTTCTCGTAGAACCGGTCAATCTTAGATGTCGATTACAATCCGCGAGACTTGAATGGAAACTGGAAGAAACACACTGTGTATCTCGTGTTGCGACCTACGTAGATGGAATGCCGACTGATTTCTTCGTTATTATTATTACTTATTCACGGAAAAAGAGTTAAAAAACCTGTGAACACAATAATACAAAAAAATATTCTCAAAAAGCACTGACGTGAAGTCAAGATCTTTTGCGCACATGCTCCATTGTCTATTCACTGCTCATACGAAGTCGCTCGAACTGACATTCGGTACTCGATTGTAAAATGGTGGCTTGAAGGATGCGCGGAATTTGTAATTTTTTTTTTGTTATGTGAAAGTACGAAATTACGCAAAAAATTTCATATTTCGCATTCTACGAGTAATTACCAAATTTTAATTGGATCCGATTTGTTTGCCTATTTCAAAATCAATTTTTGGCGCTCCTGTTCCTCGGAACAGAGTACTTATCAATTTGCCCAAATGTCTGTAGTTTTCGAATTTTTGGGTTAAAATGGTCTTCAACGATTTGGTTCGACTGACTGATCAAGAATCCATGGTCAAAATCGATTCTGTCCGTCCGTTGACACGATGAATCTCGAACGGAATGAGCTAGACAGTTGAAATTTTCAGAGTAGGTTTGGAAGATAAATATCTGGGCTACACACTGTACCGAACAATGCAAATTGACTTACAGAACGGTGATTCTCAGCGCCAACCGACCAGATATCTGGGACCATCTGTCCGGATATGCCAGCTGAACATAGAAGTATCTAGCTAGGGAAAAAATCAATGCCTCTGCAAAATTCTGCTTAGCCGAAATATCGATATAGCAGTTGTCCAAGAAACTCACGTCGCAACTGAAGCAGACATGAAATCGAGAGGTGGCCAACGATATCCATCAAATAATTTGTATCTAGAAATATGTGTCCATATACATTGTATAGAGTGTGTAAGGCGCCATACGCTAAATAAATAAATAAATAAATCTCGGCTAAGTTCGTTAAGGGGCAAAATCGGCCAGGTGGTATCGGAGTAATAAAAAACAATTTTTTTTTCATTAATAATTTTAAATAAAATTTTTTCAAGATGGAGTTTCTCTCTCATCGAATTTACAATGGTAAATTCGATTAAGAGTGTCCAATACAGGAGAACGGACAATAGAATTCACCATGGTAAATTCGTTTAAGAGTGTCCAATACAGGAGAATGGACAACAGAACATACGCGCAAAAGCTCCCAACTTCACATCAGTGCTTGAACCAATTTTTTTTAGACAATTATTTGAAACACTACACTCAGCATAATAATTAGTTCGAATGTCCTTTAAGACGATTTGTCTTTCGACACAAATTCCATAATGAAAAAACTGCAGGGGTACATTTGAACGCCAGAGGGGTGAATTTCAGGTGAAATCTTAATCAAATCACGTTTCCCGTCGAAACGAAAATTACACAGTGGCGTGTTAAAAAATAGTTACGCTGTACATGATGATTGAATGTTTTATAAGAAACTGATTTAACGTCGAGTCCCTCCTTAATCTTATGTCGTAAGAGAGCCATTATCTGCAATTTCGTCTGCTAATAAGAATGTGGACATTCACATCATCCTTCAATTCTCGCTCATATGATAATTCCCGAAATTGCCCATAAAAGTAATTACATTCATTGTCGGATTCTCATGACATGACAGCTGTCTTACGTGCCAACTTCATTTAAGTTGTCACCTCTTGTCACGGCGCTCTACTTTTCGGTACCTTCAGAGAGTCCGAGATGACAAGTTGATTCTTTCACGACTCTTTTCGGAGGAACATACGCTCATTGGAATCGTATGGTTACGGCGATTGGGACATGGGATTTTTGGGACATTGGCGGAACTATAGATCAATCTGAGGGTGAATTGTTTGACTCGGGAATGGAATATTTACAAACTTCTGAGAAATTATTTGAGCAAAGAGTGCGGGGTACCACAAGGAACAGTACGAGGTCCGATTCTATTTACTTTATGTACAAATAATCTATTAACCATGAGAATCAAGTGAGAAATTCCAGGCTTTGCAGACGACGCTGCTATAATCTACGAAGCGGAAATGCTGAAATTTGAAACAGAAAATGATTTTAAGATAATAGAGAGGTGCCTCGGATAATCATCATAAACTCACTGTAAATTTGCAGAAAACGTCGTCGTATTCTAGTTGATTACCAGAAATTGGAGCTTTAATTATAGGTACAGACTCACATTTCTCCAAGGCAAATTCTGACAGGTATATCGGGACCATTGTAACAATTTCATTTATATAAATACACATTTGTTATTATATTATGATATTTTTCCCCAGCCAACATCACCGAAGAAACAGGTGCAACTACACCTTTGGTATAGTCAAAATTGTTTGTGGGTTTTACCAGAGAAGCAGCATGATTATAATATAGAAATCTTCACCGATTAGTCATTATTTTGATTGATTGCATTGGATCTTGCGAGAGAAAACCAAGAAAGAAACCTTTTAATAATGAGTATATCTCCCACAGTATCCTGTGATGATTACTTAAAACAAAGGTATGGGTCTTTTTCAATCATCCTTTTCAGAAAATTGAAAGAATTATACAAGAAATTGTCCCACACAGAAAACAGTTGTGATAATTCTCTAATTTCAGAATAACTATCAACAGAATAATTCTGAAGATTTTCGTTAACTTCTGAGAAGGAGTCTGATATAGACTCCGAAACGTTACGATATAGTTGCTTCTTCAATGATGTTGGTTCATTGTTGTTTGTTAGGCAGCATTGTTCGATTGATTGCTTCCGACAAATATCTTATGTTTCTTACGCAGAAGCAAATCACAAATTAATCAATTTTTTATTTCATAGATATTTTTCAGAATTTAGGAGAGAAAACCCTGAAAGACACCTCTTATTAATGAGTATACGTTCCTAAAGTCCCAACTATCGGAACTGTAGTGCCAATATTTATGATATTCTCAGAGGGTTGAAAATACGCCCGAAAATGGGTACTCCTGCTTGCGCAAGCCTCACCTCGCCCTTCGTACTTTTGATAAATAAATATCATTTTAGCGTATTAAATATGAAAATTATAAATTAAAAAAATTCAGGCGCATGCAGGATAGATCTATGAACAATAATCCGTGGTCCAAAAATGTTTATCGCGATTTTTCAATTAGTTATCCATTAGTTAATTAACAATATTTGTAGCACGAATATTAACATTGCAAGTACGATAATTGTTTAACTTCTAATCTGAAAATTTCTTCATTTCGTGGAGCTATTTTTTAAAAGTCTTAGAATAGCTTCCTAGTGGAAAATTTTGAAAATTGTTAATTTTCGTTTTGTCATGAACAATTTACTCAAGTGAAAAAAATTATAAAGCTTCAATTTATAATATTACTATTGATCCGTTTTCTTATGATCAGAAACTACTTGATGATTTTTAATAATTATTATCCTTTATTGTTTCAAAAATTTTTATGAACCAATGCGTTGTTCATGAGAAATGTTAAAATTTGCTTTTGAAAACAAAATTCAAGCTTTATAATTTTTCACTTATGTAAATTGTTAATAACAAAAAGAGAATTATCAGTTTTTAATATTTTTCTTAGTCTTTGGAAAATTGCTCTTAGAAAGGAATACATTCTCAGATTAATAGTTTAACAATTGTCGCACTTGCAATGCTAATGTTCTTGCTACAAAAAATTGTGAATTAACTAATGGATAACTAATTGAAAAGTAGCGATAAATATTTTTGGAGCACTGATTATTGTTCATTGATCTATACTGCAGACGCCTGAACTTTCCCAATTTTTTATTTTCATATTTAATAAGTTTAAATAATAATATTTCAAGAAAGGTTCGAAGGGGGCGAGGCTTATGCAAGCCGGAGTACCCGTTTTCGGAAGTATTTTCAACCCTCTGGGGAAATCATAAATGTTGGTCGTAGTTCCGGGAGTTGATAATTTTTTTTAGGAAATTTCCTCCTCTTCTTGAATTTCTTTTCAGATTTGAATTATCTCAGACAATTTTTGAGATATTGGCGACAAACCAAACCCCCTTATTTTTTTTTCACTTAATTGTTTAAAACTATTGCAATTTTTGCGAGTGGCCTTAGCATTTTCTCAAAAACTATCTACATGCCATTCCGAATCGAATAACACCTCAATCATAATGTTCGGAGAATACGCAAAAATTTTGACCTAAAAAGCACTTGTTCACTAGACCATAAGGACAAGGTGGATAAACTAAGGACCATGCACACCACTGGTTCAAGCTCACGCTAGCAAAAAGAAGCCATCAATCCGGAACGAATAAAGTGCCATCGAAAGATCCTATTCATTAAGGACTACAAGTGTGAAAACATTCCGTTTTACAACACAGCGAACACTTTTATCGCGGCGTTTTATTTTGCTCGGATGAATTATGATTGCAGATTGCGAATCGTGTTAAGTATTGGCGTCTTATTATTACTGTTCGCCGAAATAATAAGGAAAGGAACACCTGTAAAGCGAAATCGATGGGTATTAAGTGCTGATCTCAGGTATCGGGTGATTTATAATGGCTATATCGAAGGATTCGTTTGGAAGTTTTGGTTGCGATAGGTCAATTGGTTTTTGAGTACAACAGGGATTAATGGAGATGTTTGAACTGGTTTTTTTCATTTCCTTCAGGTTACGCTTTCATTCTAGTTATTTTTTTGGGAAATGAAATGCAAATAATAGTTCTGGTATGCAGATATTATAACCAAAAACACTGTGGCAGGAGCTTTGGCGCTCTTGTTCAATTTTTGACAAACCAAATATCCGAAAGTATTGATTTCTCAGGGATTCTTATGATACAACTGCACCATGAAAGAAATTGAATTCAAATAATGTTTTTTATCAAGATTAAATGAGCGATATGAAATTATTAACTTCGTGGAATGGGTTGTTGCAACTTACACTCGGTGCATAGTTGTCACAACTCGAAATACTCTAAAAAGGAAAGTATTATCGAAATGTCTAGAGCAAGGCTGGAGACAGTCATTGCAGATTGTCCATTTATTCCTGATATTTTAATAGGTATAGGCTGACGAACAAATTATTTCAATAGTTCAAAATATATTAATAAAATACAATCCTCTATTCATAATTTAATAGTTCATACCACTAACACATTCATTCTGTATTATGAACCTTAACTCAAGAACGAATATTTCATACATGAATGTAGATCAATATTTCAGCAATTTTTTGCTAGCAACATTACTGTGTATAGGAAAATGTCTTACTACTTATTGAAACAAAAAGTTATATTAACCTCGGTGGTCAACGAACAGTAATTTCTTTTGATGATTCCATTATGTTGTTCTTTCCTATTGCATTCATAAACTACATCATTAAAATGAAACATTTTAAAATCTTCTGAAACATCATCCTCAATACATAAGTACATAAATGATTCAATATGCAACAAGTCAATATTATTTTTGGTATCAAAACACTCTTTTATATTCAAATAGAAGATGCGGAACCTTGTTTTCCAACACAAAATATTTTCAAAGTACGAATTATATAATTAAACTAGAACAGAAATAAATATGACGTCTCTTATATGTAGATCAGATGACATGAATGAACACACAGACATACAGATAGATAGAATTCACATTCTATGAAAACATAGTTGTACGATGTATAACTGAAATTTTGAAAAATCATACCTCCGAAAGTATTTGGTTGTTCAAGTTGAAAATATCATCAGTGGATTCTTATGATGGAACTGGATCCTGAAAAATGAGATGGGCGGCCGGACATAATCAATTTTGACCACGGATACTTGATCAGTGGGTCGAGCCAAAACGTTTGAGACTATTTTCTGCTAACATTTCGAAAACTACAGACATTTGGGCAAATTGATATGCACTCTGTTCTGAGGAACAAGAGCGCTAACAATGAGAGATTGCCTTCCCAAATACTACATTTTGTTTGATATTATAATCTGTATACAGTGTGGAAAATTTAAATGGAATAAAATCCCGAAACATTCTTCTTCATAAAAATATGAACCCTACCTTCAACCCCCTTCGACAGATAGGTACAACCCCCAATTTATCAAATAGGAATTATTGGCTTGTGGTACATCGTTTGAAAGGACGCGTCATTCTCTATTCAGAAATGTTATCGCTTTTATGTGCATTGCAAAAATCAATTTGGGAAATAATAAAATCAAGTGGTTAACAAATTTGGCACAATATCAAAACTAAAATGTAATACAAAATGTAGCAAAAATATTATGAATGTTGATAATGTAGATGCTCAAAGTGTTCACCGCCAACGCCTTGGTAGCGTTCTAACTTCAAATAAAAACAACTTCCAACATTATTCAACATCTAAGGAGTGCTCGACCTAATCGCAAGCGTCATTCGATCTTCTAGGTCATTGAAATCAAGGGGTTTAGTTTTGTACACAATGCTATTTATATATCCCCGTAAAAATAAATCTAATGGGTTAAGATCAGGGGATCGCGCTGGCCATTTGATCGTTTCTCGCCTTGTTATCCACAGATTTGGAAATATTGCGTCGTGGTACTGCCGGACATGCGTTAGTAATGTGGTGGTGCTCTATCCTGTTGGAACCATATCGTATTCCGTGGAACTTGAGGACTTCCTTGATCAGGATATAAATTTGCCAAAGTTGAAACTACATCATTTTGAAGCAGTGCTGAATATTTATCGCCATTCAAGTTGCCCTCAATGAAAAAGGGGTCTATGATATGGTTTCGAACATTTCCTGCTCAAACATTAACTCTTTGAGGGAATTGTGTATCCATTCTCTTGTACTCGACACTCTTAACCGAATTCACCTTTGTAAATTTGATCTAATCTAATAATTTTTATTGGTGAAAAAAAATGAAGTGAGCTTTATTTGATAAGTATGTAGGTATATTAATTATTTTCATACTATAAACTAAGCAATTAAGTCGGTTCCATTATATTATTGCTTTTATAGTCAGATATCAGAATCTACTTGTGTTATGCCTCGACATAAAAAATTGACAGGTTTGACTGAGAGACAAAAAAGAAGGAATATATTAATATATTGGAATTTGAAATTTTCAATTCCCGAGACTATCAAAAACAATAACAAGAACGAACATTTTTGATGCTCAACGTCCGTGGAAGTGTCATGAGAGCTGTCATCCCATCTTGTTGAAACCACATGTAGAATAGGTCAAGGTCATTCACATTCGGTATCAAATGAACATCAACAACGAAAATCCATTCGTTTGTATCAAACAACAAAAGTTTTACTTCAATCATAATAATATTCAGTAAACCTCATGCAAAGAAAATATGTGTACTGATATGAATTCAATAACATTAATAACAATTATTTTTTAATTCAATTAATCCTCATAAACTTTTCAGGGTAGGTTAAATCTCACAATAACTATTAATATCTTTTCTGAACCTTACTATCGTCATTTCTTGATTTTTATCTTTCTCCTTCCAGTTGCAAAATCTCTTCGATTCCTTCTTATTTTCTGTATCTTATGTTGAAATATTCTTCTTGTCGTTCTTTGCTCTTTATTGTGACCTTAGTTTTTGATTCAATTCCTCTTCAAAAACTTATTACTTCTGCTTCCCGAAATATGACTTCCCCCGAACAAAATAATTTCAATCTCCTTTCAATTATTTCCCCGATTTCTCTATCCATGAACTACTACTTAATTTCAAATAATATTATCAACATGACAACTATTAATTTTGAACTGTCAAATGGTTATAAACAGAAAACTATGACAGTACACACAATTTTTATTTTATTTTGTTCTCAAGGCCTCCTGATATGGTAGAAAGTCACAGCTCAAAAATATAGATCTCTATCTAATGACTCTCTCGAAAATCACAAATTCGCTCATGCCACATGTTCATAAAACACTGCCGATAATTGAAATACGAGACAGGATCCCATTAAGAAGGATAAACTTGATTGTAAAATATTGATTGATATTTTATTATCCAAACATTGATTTAAGTATGAAACGCACCTCACTGAACTAATTGGATTGGTTTATGTCATGTAAGATCTTGATGGATTTGGAAATGTTGAAATTTCAGTTTTATATACAACAGCACTAATAAATATTGATTATTTACTTTCAGTTTCAAGTCACTTATATCAATTTTATTTCGGTTATTATTGGCCATATTTTGGTTAATTGATATGGATGGAAAGTTTTTATATTATGGTGATATATTGGGTAACGGGGTAATAAAGTATAATATCAAAAACCTTCTGCTTCATCAGTGTAGATCAGAAGGATTTCGATACATGCAAAGAGCATTGCATTAAGAAGTGATAAAGAATATTAACCATTCGTATTGAAAAGCCTTCTGCGAGAAGTATTTTTATGGTAATAATATATTGTTTCAAGTGAGAATTTATAATAATAATAATATAAATTTATACCTGTCATGATCTTGTCTTTTTGATAAGGGCCGATCAATTCGTTTAAAACATGATTTTAAGACGATATATATCGTCTCGTTCTCGTCTCGGAAAAGAGAGACGAGAAGAGACCTGACATTTTCAAAAATATTATAGGCGATACCGAGTCCAACACGAGAGTCTCGTTTTAGGTCTCGTTAAATTTTTTGTATGAAGTTTTATATACGACTCGAATTTTTTCAACACCCACAGAAAACAATTGAATATGAAGAGTTTCCACTATAATTACCAATATATTTTGTCTACATTATACATCGATCGTTCCAGAAATACACGATCTCTTAGAAGATTATTAATTCGTTATGACCTTGCGATAATTGAGATTATTTTTCAAGAAAAAAGAGAATTCACTACCATGAAAACGGATGCCATTATGAATTCAATACTCAACGGACAACTTTTATTGCCCCTAAATCCGTCTCTATCTGAACATCTGGAGAAATGTATTCTCTTGTGCTCCTTGTAGTGAAGTTGTGAACAATTATTGTATACATCTGTGGAAGTATGTATAATAAAACTGGTAAAGAAATGAAGCTATTCAATGTTCCGAAAAGTGTTTTGAGGAATACACCAGGAACACCCTCAATGATCTACGCACTGGGAAGGTATTCTTTGAAAAATATACCAAATTATTAGGATATTAACGTGTACGTAGCAACTATTACTCAATATACCAAATTGTTCAATTCTATTAAAAAATGTATCGACATCGATAGCCTATTTAAAACATCAATGAAACTTTCGAAATATTGGAACGCTGAGTTTGAAGGATATTTGCTGTCAGAAAGAGCAAATAGGAATCGAAATATTTTACAGTGGTGGAGAGTGATGAAAAAGTTCTTCCTACACTTTCCGATTGCCGATGATTTATTAATGGCTACATCCGTACCTGTTGAAAGATAATTTTCCACAGCAGGTATGATCTTGGCAAAAACACGTACATCATTGAAAGATGATGTGATGCAAGCGTGATTATGTTTGAATTCTTGGTCATCGAGTAATTTAAAAGTTGAAATTATCAGTGTTTAAAATTAAAAATAATATGTTCATGTACAAATATTTTTGTATAAGAGTGTAATAAATATAGCTTTACAAAATTATTCATTATTGGATACCATTTCGTTTATATATTATAATATTAATTATCGTTATTCAGAATAAAGCAAGACTAGACGAGACAACTGATAACGAGACGAGAACGAGACTTACTATTTTGGGAATTGGCGAGACCGCACTGAGAAAAAATTCTTATTACCAAGTGTAACAATTGTAACACTAAGATCTCAATAAGTTTCATTTTCTTGAATATGACTTACATATATTTTCCATTTTCTAATTTATTATGATGTTGATGAAAAAGCAGCTTATATTTTGAACAATTAATGATTCTGCTGTCATTATTCATTAAGATGTTATAAGAAAACGAATGTGTGTTGTTACCATTGTCACACCTCTTCCATATAACTCCGAAACTGACTGAATTTGACCTAAAATTCTCCATGAGTTAGTTGAACCTAGACCGTCTAGAAAGTATCCGGAAAAAACAAAGCTCAATTTTATTTATTTAGTATACATATATTTTCAATTCTTGAATTAGAAATTTATAACTAATTATTCATCTTATTTACTTATAGAACCTCCATTCAAGTGTACACCCAAAACTAGATCACCTCCATAATCAGTATATCTTTATCGTCTCATATACTGCACTTTTTCCGAGTCGAGTCAATTGCATTAATTTTTTAACGTTACGAAAACCTTTTCCATACAAATATTATACCTGTTTTCTTCAATGTCAATAAATTGTATACCTGTTGACAATCAACAATAAATGACAAATTGTGTTGCCATGGAATTTTAGCCATAGCCGACTATCTGCAAAACCTATTTGATACATTCCTCTTGTCTTGGAATGTAACACCATTTTTGGCAAAAAATTTGAAAACTGCAGACATTTGGACAACGGTGTTCCCTGCAACATGCGCTCAAAAAAGAATCTCCGCAGTCATATGTGAAAAAAATTATACAGTACTATCTTTTAACAACGGTTTCGAATGCAGATCGGATGAAAATATCTACTACTTCAATTATTGAGCGGATTGTATCTCAGACTAATCTTTCAATCTCATCTAAATTCGTTCTATTCAATGCAGGCAATCGAATTGAATTCTTCCAAAAATCAGCATCATTTATACATTTCTCTCATATCCTCTTCATGCATGACCAGTTCGAAGAGACATAATAAAGTCAGGAAGCTTTTTGTCAAAGTTAATGAGTTTGTCTCTTTAGATATCAATCAACTACAACGCTTTCTCATTCATGGAATACAGTTCTTAAGTCTGCACTTCTTACTGAAGTTAATCGAAGAGGAGATTGAGACATTTTGAAAATCGCCCTCAATAACATATTCAAGGTTTTCGTGAAACGGGTACGGGAACCCTGCAAAAATGAAAGGAATTATAATTCACGAAAGAAGAATTACACGTTTCAACTCATCAAGACGGTCTTTCAACCAGGACCGGATCTGGACTCTTTTTTGCTCAGGATTTATAATTTATGAATATCTATAACCATATGAAGAATCCGAACAAACACTGCAACTGGCAATTTAATATTTCTAGAAATGTTCTAAGTTTGTTAAGTTCTCATTGGAACATCTAGATATTCTGTTTATAGACCAGTGCCTTTGAAAATGGTAAAAAGTAAAAAACTAATAGTAGGTGTTGTGTCTCATGACGTGACATTTTAAGAATCGTAGATTTGTTTTTCTCAACAAAGGAGCTCGCTTGTTAAATCTGAATATTTTTCTATTGGTTTAACTGAGTTTTAGTTTACCATGTGCGGTCTCGCACTTGAAAATTATACTTTTACGAAAAGAACTGCGAGTAGAATTTCTTGTGGAGATTCGACCTTTGTAGAGCGATTTATTGCCCATTTCTTGTAAAAGAATGCTAAAATGCTTACGAAAACTGAAGTAGTAAGAAACTTATCAGTTTTCTAACACATTGCCAGTGCATGTATTCTTTTCGTCTAGACGCTATGGAAACCCCTAATCTGTGGAAGTGATTTGTCAGCTTTTGCTGATAACTTGTATGCAGAAGGCAAGTAAAGCTAGTCCAGATAGTGGGAGAAATTCGAGATTTTGAGTTCCTAAGATTAAACACTCTAGAAGTTCACGAATTGGTGCTTGCATCGGAAATGTAGTATGCATTCCAACTCTTTATTATAAATGACAAATGAGAGTATTGTTGTAACATATCAGGGGCAGTTTTAAGATCGAAACCCTAATCATTAATATTTTCCCCGATTTTCCCAGATGAAGCAACCTCCTATTTTTCTTCTTACTGGTCTTACATATACATTTTACACTGAAATAATTCACTACTACTACTACTTCTCTTAGTGCAAGGGACATTACTTATATTTTTGTTCGGTCTCGAAACTAATACTCCTTTAGTTCTCCAAAATAGGATAAAAGCCATTGGAGAAAGAAGAGAATATAAAGAAAATGAAAGCAAAAATAATATACGGGTTACCTGAGGTCGGGAAGTTGTAGGTATTAAAAAGATCTATATTTTTTGTATCAACACTTTTTCCTCAAAATTTATGTTAAAATTCAAATAATCAAATTTTTTGTTTTTTTTTCTAATCTTTAAGGAATATTCTGTTTATATCTCGAAATTTGGTGAAAACTCACTTTTTTATGTCTCAAATGCACTGTAATTTTTTTGATTCAAAGTATTTATTTTTTCACTTTATTTTGATTATATTGATATCAAAAAAGCGTATAAACATCCGTACCTGTTGAAAGATTATTTTCCACATCAGGTATGATCATGGCAAAAAAAAGTACACCATTGAAAAATGATGTGATGCAAGCGTGATTATGTTTAAATTCTTGATCATTGAGTAATATGAAAGTTGAAATTATCAGTGTTTAAAATTAAAAATAATATGTACATGCACAAATATTTTTGTATGAGAGCATAATAAATATAGCTTTACAATATTATTCATTATTGTATACCATTTCGTTTATATATTATAATATTTATTATCGTTATTCAGAATTAACCGAGACGAGACGAGACAACTGATAACGAGGCGAGAGCGAGACGAGATTTTTTTTACTCTCGCCTATTCTCGTCTCGTGTGAAGCCCTAGTAATATCTGTATTCCTAAAAGAGATTGCGGTTCAAATTTCGAACAATGGATAGATTTCACCAAAGTATGTTCTACTTGTCTAATTAAATCTGAAATTAATCTGGCCCGAATTGGTTTTTCTTATATCCGGGCCGAAATAATTCATTTCGATCATCATAATCTGTCGTTGAATAAAGTAGGACCAAAAAGAGAGCATTTACGATGAAATTCAGTGTCACCGTGATAATCCATGGATGATTGTTCATGATTAATTTCATATGGTCTCAATCTTAGCCAGCTTGTTTTTTGGAATCCAATAGGTTATGGATAAATGATTTCATTTCGATTTTAATTATAGTTCTTTGTGCAAAACTGGCGGGAAGGGAAAGTCGGAATCTTTACGCTCTGGATTATTTTACGATATGATATTCATTCAGTTCCTTTTTTGTGGCAAGATATTTGCTTGAAATTCTCGAAGAAATAAGGCAATCAACAAATTGTTTGGCTTTCTTTTAATTTTTGGTGCGCCTCTTTGTCTGTAGTTTTTAATTCAATTTGAAATTTACTGATCTGATCGATTTTAAACTCGAAAGTGAGTTGAAAAATTCCGACATAAAGATGAATCAGTTGAATGCTTTTGAGAGCCTTAAGAACCTAATTTAACCTAAGTTAATTGCTGATACAGTTTTGACGTGAAGTCTAACGAATTTCTGGATAATGTTTGATTAGATAGAATTAGTTTCGTATTTTTCAAAAAATTATTGGCGCTCTTGCTCCTCGGAACCGAGTGCTTATCAGTTTGCCCAAATGTCTGTAATTTTCGAATTATTAGCTGAAAATGGTATCAAACGATTTGGTTAGACTCACTGATCAACAATCCATTCTGTCCGGCCGTCCGTTAACACGATAACTATCGAACGAAAGGAGTTAGAGGGTGAAAATTGCAGGGTAGGTTTGGAGCTTAAATATCTCGAACAACTTCGTTAACGGGTGGAATCCTACGAGCGGCTTCGGAGTTATGGCCGTTTTCAGTAAAAACAGGTTTTATGAATATTTCCGGAACCAATTACTTAATCCGTCTAAAATTTAGCATCAAATTTCAGAATAATGGCCTTTATATACCTACGAAGATTTGTTTTGATCGGGTTGACAGAGTGCCAAAAAAAAAATTTCTAATTTTTAAATTTTGTTTCTACAATAACTCTCGAACAGAATGAGCTACGCAGTTGAAATTTTCAGAATAGGTTTGGGAGATGAATATCTCGGTTGAGTTAGTTATTGGGCAAGATAGGCCAGATGGTTTCGGAGTAACAAAAAAAAAAATAATGCAGTTTCACCATAAAAATCCATTGACATCATTTTCAACTCTAACAAGCTTATACTTTCGGAGATATGATTTTTCGAAATTTCAATAATGAATCGTACTTCTATGTTTTCACAGAATACTTTAATTATTTCGTCTATGAATTATTATATGATCTGTGTTCATGCTAGTACATTCCATCCTGTTCTATAAGAGGGAGTCAAATTCATTTCAGTTATTTTAATTTGATTTCTTTCATGGTGCAGTTCTTTCATAAGAATACATTGATATCATTCCCAACTCTGAGAAACCAATACTTTCGGAGATATGATGTGTCAAAGTTTGAACAAGAGCGCCAAAGCTCCTGTCCACAGGGTTTGACACATTTTTTTTTAAATCAATGTTTAATATCTATCGTGGGAGGAGTCCATTTAAATATGTTACTCATGGACTTACTGTAACAAATACGGAACCATATATTAATGTTCGATTGGAAGGTAAGAGATATTTTTATCGAGATATATCAAAGATTCGGGATTTCTTTAAATCAGAAATATTCTTCTTCTTTAAAAATGTTACCAATTCCCTACGAAAATGTTCATTCTCAATTACCAATTTAAGAGGGGATTGGAAAACAGTTATTCAGATGCATATATATCGATATACAGGGTGTTAAGTTTCAATATTTTGGGAGTTGGTTATATACCTCAAGATCAGTGAAATTTTCATATAAACATATGCATATGAGCCGTCTTGGAGATATAAGCGATTTTCGGTTTTCAAATGGACTACTTTCGCAACCAAATACGATATTCGATATACTTTCATCTTTCAGACGTTTTCTTACCTGAACTCACATCTGGCATCATCAAACATTTGCTTTTCATATGACATTTACTTACTTTGATTGAGTATTTTGCATCCGATTTGAGTTGTTTACTTTATTTCACTTTGTTATTGACAAAAAGTTATTATTCCTGCATTTGAAATGCCTTGTTCTAATATTGAAATGGGTGATATGGATTTCATGTATGGCCGTGCCAACAGAAGTGGTCATCAAGCACGTCGCCTTTATGCAGTGCCTTATCCCGATCGTCAACTCATGTGAGGTTCAATCAAGTTTTTAGTCGATTGAGGGAAACTGGTTCCTTAAAAAAAATGCTCGTAATACTGGACGTCCAAGATCTGTATCTACTCCTGAAGTTGAGGCGCAAATTTTAAATATTGTGACTGAAAATCCCAGTCCAAGTGTAAGAAGAATTTCAGCGGAACTAGGAGTAAGTGGCCCCTTTGTCTGTAGAACTATGCATCAACAACTTCTCTATCCATTCCATTTTCAACGGGTGCAAGCTCCTAATCCTCCTGATCATCAAGCCAGAAGGAAATTCTCTCAATTGGTTTTAACAATGATTGCTGAACATCCGTATTTTACTTCTAATATCCAAAGATGAAATTTTTAAAAAACGGAAATTCAAGAAAATTAAAAAACTAAAGATGGTGCAGAAATGTATCCACATAAAATATGCTGATATAGTTTTGGTTTCGGGACTTCCTGTATTTTTGATAACTGGCGTACAACAATAGAAAAAAATATAAGTTCCAATAGGGTGGTCTCTATTTTTTTTTTCTCAAATTTTGTGAGATTTTCTTAGCGTTCCAGTGTATCAGACCTACAATTACCATTTTACCGTAATCTTTAATTCGCAAAAGAAATAATGTTGAAGATGGGCATAAACTAATATTAACCCGTTTAACTCGATTTTCCCATACATTAACAGTTTTACTGCTACATCTAACTACTGTCGGGATAGAAGATGATAAAGTAAGAAAATAATTTCCTCCAATACTACAAGAGAGATATTTATTTTCAGATGCCTCTTTTATGGAATGATTCTTTAAGGGTAATTTGAGGAGTTTCCGAAGCAGCACTCAATTACTACATAGTTCCATAAGAGGTGTGTAGTTAGTTACATAAACTCCATAATAAGAACTTGGTTGATGCAAGTCCATTACCAAAATGTTCTTTTAGTGTAATTTAATTGGTTTATTAATCTTTTCTGGACCAACACATAGAACTAGAAGTTTTAATAATTCGGTCTGTAATCTGCTATTCGACATTAATGAAAAAAAATATTATATTGATATGGCAATATCTTGGAGAGGAAAAGGCAGTGAACAAAAAATATGTGGAAGAACCTCTTCAATTTTGTCTGAAGAAGCCAATCCTTAAATTGTTGCAATCAATTTAGAATCATGCTATATGAATACCACGAGTGTCTAAGGAATAGTATATATAATGGATATATAATATAAATGTAGGACTAATATGTATAATGTATGTAGGGTTGAAAATACGCTCGGATACGGGTAGGTTCTCAGGTTTGCGCTAGCCCCGGCCCCTTCGGACCTTTAATGAATAAATATAATTTAATATGAAACTGAAAAAAATTCATGCGCCTGAAGGATAGATCAATGAACAATAATCGGTGGTCCAAAAATTTTTATCGCGATTTTTTAATTAGTTATCAATAAGTTAATTAATAATTTTTTGTTGCACGAACATTAACATTTCAAGTGCGATAATTGTAAAACTATTAATCTGAGAATTTCTTCCTATCGCTGCGCTATTACTTAAAGGTCTAAGAATAGATTCCCGTTGGAAAAATTAAAGAATTATTAATTTTGGTTTTGTTATTAACAATTTATCTAAGTGTAAGTTATCAAGCTTCATTAAACATTGAAAAAAACTTTGTTTTATAATATTACTATTGATCCATTTTCTTTTGATTAGAAGCTACCTAAAACTGATTTTTAATAATTTTTATCACCTATTTTGTAAAAAATTCTTATGAACAAATACGTTGGTTATGAGATAATTAAAAAAAATTTTTTTTATAACATTATCCTTGATGATTATTATGATTTAAATACTGCTTTGCTTCAGTGCCCGGAAGGTTTCTAGCATATGCGGTGTGGTATGGCCGCAAACAATATTTCTTCCTTTATCACTGCAATTATGTTTATGATGGAGTTCTATCATAAGAATCCATAGATTTCATTCCCAATTCTGAGAAACCAATAATTTCGGAGATGAATTGTCAAAGTTTCAACAAGAGCGCCAAAGCTTCTGTCCACAGGGCTTCCCAACATTATTTTTATTTTATTTTACCCAATAACGGACTGAACCAAGAATTCATCTCCCAAACCTACTTTGACAATTTCAACTGTCTGACTCATTCCGTTCGAGAGTTATCGTGTTAACGACCGGCCACAAGGACGGACGGCCGATTTTTACCACGGATTCTTGATCAGTGAATCAACTCAAAACGTTTAAGACCATTTGGGAAAACTGGTAGGTCCAAAGGAAGAGAGCACCAAAAATAAATAAATTTGACATATCAAACCACTTTTTGCCATTTCTGAAAGAAGAGAAAATAAATCCATTATCGCATACACTGTATACTGTTAGGACCATTTAAATATCCACACCCTTAATCCTACCCTGTCTGCGAACGTCATCCGTTTTCTGGATCCGAGAGAGACCTCGCGAATATTCACACGATGGCCCGAGGAGTATCGTTCGTTTTTTCCGTTTTTTTTTGTGTGTTTAATGTCAAATTGAGGCACCATTCACCAAGTTAATTCGACAGAGGTCGATTTATGGCATACGTACGCTCTCGATATACGCAGAGAGAACAATATGAATGTAAGGCCGTAATTAGGAGAAATTTCCGATTCGCAATTAAATGTAAAAGTAAATAATATCGAGTTGTTGCAGGATCTCCTTTTTTTCATCTGATTTAGGACCGGGATGTGTAATTCCGACCAAATTATCGGACAGAAGGCATGCTTAAGATCGACGCATGAATATCTGTATAATTAAATTCAAAGCCGGACATTGACGTAACTGTTGGTTTCGTATACCTTAATGATATCTTCAGATGATTCACCGAACGTTCGGAACATTCACCATCAGCATATATTCTCGTGAATTTTTTTGGAAATTCCCCTAGAGCATTGTCATTGCTGTAAAATTCTTCATCTTGAATAGCTCAGAATAAATTACAAACTGACAAAAAAAATTCGAGCACTGACGTGAAGTCAGGAGCTTTCGCCCGCATGTTCTATTGTCTACTCACTTCTATTGAGCACTACTACGAATTTAGCATAGAAATACAGGGTGATTTAAAACTCGAGCCGAAAAAATAAGGAAAGTACCTATACATGTTGATGATATTCTTGATAAAAAAATTCCAAATACATCTTTTTGAATTTTGGCTTTGTTCCCGAGATATCAGACTTCAAATTATCTGCATGTCTTCAATTTTCAACTTTAATCCTTACATAGTATAAAACAAAGTCGCTTCTTGCTGTCTGTTTATTCCTATGTATGCTTATATCTTTAAAACTAAGTGATGGATTTTGATGCAGTTTTTTTAATAGATAGAGCGATTCAATAGGAAGGTTTGTATGTATAATACATGCATAACATGTTAGAGAAACACTGATAATATCAGAGGTTCCTAATGTGATGTCGAAAATAAACTTATTTTTTTGCGCTCACATTGCAAGCGCTGGCTGAATCCTACGAGATAGATCAAAATAATTTAGTACAGTATGGTACACCTTAAAGAGGTCTATAAAAAAGTCCGCTATGGTATATGTCTATCTCTTAAGGATATCCCACAATAACCATGTTTTATCCTTTACATTCTACGAGAAATAATCGCTTGATTACGAAGCTATTTTGAGCAATACAGCATTGATCATTACCCAATTAAGTACCTTAAATGCATTGTGCATTTAATATTGCTCAATATGGCCCTTTACAGCATGTAATTTAAATGAATATTTTGGAAGATATCGCAGATTTAAAATGCAGGAACGTAGCGGTTGCGGTGGTACTGAACGGGTGGCCGGCACAGCCAGGATAGGGATAGAAATCGAATACAGAGAGCCAGAGAATCATCTGTAGAGCGTGAGGCTCGCCTCAGTCAGGATAGATGTTTTGATTCCCCAAGTACCTCTGATACCATCGGATTTACTGATCCAATTTAAACGCCTATAATTTCCGGTGAAGATATATTTTGCAATAACCATTAATAAATCGCAGGGTCCAACTTTCAACGCTAAAGGCTTATATTTGGGCGTTGAGTGTTTTTCACATGGCCAATTATATGTCGCTCTTTCAAGAGTAACCTCTAAAGAAAACATGTTAGTATTGTCTAACGACAAAAATGCTGTGAACGTTGTATATAAAAAAATTCTGTAGTATATTTAGTATCAGCATTTCAACCGTGCGAAGCCGGGGTGGGCAGCTAGTACATAATATAAAAATAAATAAATAAATCGCATGTTCAATAATATCACCATTAGCATCGATACAGGCTTGACAACGCAAAATGTGGGAATCGTATACTAATTGCATGTTTTGCCTATTTTGGCTGCATTAATAATTCATTCCATTATAAGTTCTTGATGATTGATTTCCACTGCATAAACAAGTTGTTCTAAATGTCCCATACAAAATAATCCAAAGGATTCAAGTCAGGTGATCTCGCAGGCCATAGCACCACGCTGGCCAATCCATCTCCTATTGAAAGTTTGGTTTAACCAGGTTTAACCACTTTTAAAAGAAGAGGTTTTCGACGAAGATTCTCCACGCATGGGTCGCACTCTTTAACGGAAAATTACTTCCAATTCATGTTTTTCCTGATCGTTGGAATGCCGATGCGTACCTGCAATTTTTAGAAAAGATATCGCAAATTTGCTAGAACATTTTCCTGTGGATTTGGTATAAAGTCGTATATGGTATTAGCACGATGGAGCACCACCGCATGTTGGACGAAATGTTGTCACTTGGTTAAACTAAACTTTTAATGAGAAATGGATTGGTCGGCGTGGTGCTATGGCCTGCGATATCACCTGACTTGAATCCTTTGGATTATTTTGTACGAGGCATTTAAAACAACTTGTTTACGCAGTGGAAATTAATAATCGAGAACAATTAATGGAACGAATTATTAAAGCAGTCGAATCCACTTAAAATAGGCATGCCATTAGTATACGATTCCCTCATTTTGAGTTGCCAAGCCTTTATCGAAGCTAATGGTGATATTTTTGAATATTTGATTTATTAATTTTTGTATTTTTATAGTATGTATTGAAGTTAAAAATTGATGACATGCAGAAACTTTGAAGTCTGATATCTCGGAAACAAAGCCAAAAATCAAAAATTTGATTACACATTTTTATCAAGAATATTAGGCTATATATATGTTCCTCAATTTTTCGCCTCGAGATTGGAATCGCCCTAAATACCGTTCGCTCAGCTTTTATAATATTTACATGAATACATTTCATACCATTTTAATAGGAAATTCAATAGAGAATCGTCCATGATCACGTAATTCGTATTTTCCCATGAGTATTCTATTGGAATTACTGATCAAGTAAACCCAGAATTCACAAAATTCCACGAAAATTAGTGGTTCGGCATTCTACAAGTAATCACCGAGTTTTATGGATCATATTTGTATTATTGTATTATTTTGGATAATAAAAATTTTTGGTCCAAACTGTGACGGGAGGAAAAGTATTCTCCCAGTGACAATCATTTTGGAACTCACCATTGTAAACAAAGGAGAAAGTGAGGTTATACATATATTACGAATTCCACAGAATAAACGGGTATATTCTGTGATGAATTGCAAATGTGTTCAGTCAGCATATGAAGCGGCAAAATGAGAGGGTTTCAGGTTTCATTTAAGAAGACCGTGTATTTATGACGGGTTTCATGATCAAAATATTATGTTCGCACCGAAAGTATGGAGTTATTATATTGGTTCTCGGTCTGTAATAACAATGATGGTTCAAAACCACTAGTCATCGGCATGACCAAGAAGAACATGCTGCATCATTACAATATTTTCACCATAAATGTGCTGAGATCAGTAAGACGAATTAGTTGTGAATAGTTTTTTCCTTCTTATCTCTTCACAGTATGTATCATACAGTATAATATCACATCTGGAGCTTCAGCGCACTCGTTTATTGAATGATAAATAAGACACTGAAAATTGTCCATAATATAGAGGGGTTTAGTACTGTACATAAATAACTATACGAGCTCATTATTCTGCAGCTAAACTAAAGGTACCATTGCTATATAAAGTATGTCTCGAAAGTGCTTTATTATGGAAATACAGGGTGTACAAAAACAAAATCAATTTTGCTTCAATAATTCCATAGCCGCGATAATTTGTTTTGCAGGGTTGGAGTATAGCGTTTTTTACATCAATAACGGTGGCTTCACACATGTTGCATAGTTTCAATGAAAACTTTGTAACTTCACTATCCTTTCTCCCTTTTGCGTTCATATTTTAGGGAACAGTGTGCTATCATTTTGACAAAATATCTGTAATTTTCAAATGTTTGGCAGAAAATGGTCTGAAACGATTAGGTTTGGCCAACCGATGAAGAATACGAGGTGAATTAAAAATATGTTTCCAAAGTTTTGTTTCCACGAAACAGGATGTTGAAGTGTTCTTGCATATTTCTATAAAGGCTCAATTAGGATATTTGAACTTCAATATACAATCATGCAGTTAAATTCCCAATATTTACACTGCTTTTACTTCCCTTTGTCTTTTTTGGTAGAGAAAAATATCTCATCATCAATTGATTATTTCTGAAGATTTTTACAATGATCAAATACCACTGTTATTTTAAATACTTTTAAGTGTTATTACCTAACATCTTGTTTATGGTTGTTAAAGTAGCAAAAAATAACAATACACAAATTATTAAATTATTTTGGTTTATTTGATCTTTGGCCTTGGAATCAAGGTAATTGACCTGGATAGTACAAAGTCTGGCCTGTATGTGTATCACTGGAGCTATGGGAACCTGTCCTAAATGGGCACTTGAGATTATCACAAATCTCACACCACTTCATCTAGTGATATACAAAATGGCCCATGAAGCCATTCTCAGAATATCTAGGAAAGGAACACGTAATGAGAGTATTAAAAACCAGCAAGCTTGGTCCTCTCTTATCAGGTGCATTTAATTTATTTCGTGAAGACATAATTAAGAAAGTGAGCATTGAAAAGAACTCCACTGCGTTGCTCCGTAGGAAAAAAGACTGGGACAGAGAATCCACCACCAGAGTTCTTAAATAAATCCACTAAATGGTACACAGACGGTTCAAATACCTCTACAGGAACTGATGCTGGAGTATATGGAGCAGGCACCAAATGCTCACTGTCTCTTTCAGGCAGAAGTACTTGCAATCGAAAAATGCGTGAAAATGAACCTAGAAAGAAATTATCAGAGGTGTGATATAACAATCCACAGTTAAGCTGCTACTATAGCTCTCAGCTCTCTAGTTATCGAGTCTTAGCCAATATGGGAGAGCCGAAGGAACCTTAATGAATAAGGCAAGAACAACATGGTCTCCTTGGTCTGGGTTCCTGGTCAAGCGGCAATCAAAGGAAGTGAGGAGGCAAGAACACTTGCCAAGGAAGGAGCACAAACCCCTTTTATTGGCTCGGAACCCTACTGTGGGGTTGGTAGATACACCTCCAAAAGTGAATTTCTGATGAAAGAATGAACTGAAATATGTATGCTCTGGAGATCTCTCCCAGGAATGTGTCACTCCAAAAAGTTCCCCGGAACTTTGACTCTGTCAGATCCAAGAAGTATATGCTCCTCAGTAAAAACACGCTGCATCTCCACAATGGTTTCCTCACAGGGCACTGCGGCCTAAGGAAGCATATTATGAGATTAGGGCTAGTAGAAACTGACTAGTGCAGGTTCTGTATCGAGGAGGATGAAACTCCTGATCACCTGATAACGGAATGCCTCGCCATCTCAAACCAACGCAAGGAATGCTTTGGGCAAGAAATTTTCAGGAGCGAAGACGTAGCCTCCTTGAAGCCATGCCAGATACTGGGGTTCATCAGAACTGATGACATCGACAGCTAATGGGGGGGATCACAATAGACCTTAAGGTCAGGGCAACGTCACCCCCTACATTAATATATAATATATACAATGATCTGCACAGCAGCAGTTGGGCAAGAGCGTGATGCTCCTGTTATAGACAAATATATTAGCATACAGCTTTCTGTTCTGCCAAGAGTGTAGGCAAGAATCATTATAACCCTAGAAATCGATAAAAAACCCACATTCATATCACTAGGATAACAAACAAAAAATGAGTAGAGTTCAATATTGATATAAACAATTCGCCATCTGAGATCCCCGCAATGGACAAGATTTGATGGAAACTTGCAAAAGTTCAGCTGTGTAAGGTATGTTTGAGCTGAATTTTTTCGATTTTCATGGCACTTCCACATTGATTGATTTTCTAGAAGAAATACGTAAAAGTAGAGCGATTCTATGTCATAGACTTTTCCAATTTTATTTTTTCCAACGTTATACGATAAAGAACTGTTCAGCTGAATCAAGTGAAATTTTACCGAATATCCAATGAACTAGTCCCGTAAGAATTGGAGAGATTCCAATCGCCAATACCGAAAATGTCCAAGTAAAAGGAGTACAATATGCAAACTCCTTCATGATCTTCCGAGAATTCGTTGTTGAACTGAAGATCGTTCGGAAGGCGGCCTTGCGAGAAGAAAGTTGACGCCTGAGGCTTCGGCGTGGCAGCCAGGCCTTGGGTACCGTTACCGCAGTTAACGCGCGCTGCGGCCAACGCCGTTGTTCGCCGAGCGCTTGCCGAGTACCGGACTCCACCTCGCATGAAGAGAGACCGGGATTCACGTTGTTAGATTGAGCAAGGTTGCGGACGCAGTCACGTTAGCGTCCGATATGGCCCAATCAGGTTGTATATAATAGCCATAATTGATTGGGAAATATTTATAAATTGATCAATTTGTTCCTGAATCAAATGGATCCAATGAAGGCTTTCAAATGGAGAGTTTTTCCATGATAGGTTAATCAAAATATTCACTGAGTTATGATGGATATACGTATTTGAAAATGACGTATGAGAGAATCTCAATTTTTTTTAATTCTCAAGTCGAGCAATAGTTGCTCAAATAATTAAGCTTTCAAGATCTCATTGATATATTTTTCAGCAAGCACCTTGGTACTAATTTTTCATAGATGATCAGAAAGGACAACTGATGCCTAGCAAGAAGATAGAAGTCATGATGGGGGAGCTGCGTGCGTTGCATCGTCCGATGAGCTTGCCCATCATCAATCTAGTGAAGCAGAAGGCTGTCTTTAAAATAAGATCATTTGTGGTGGCAAGGTAGAAGCTGATCAAGAGGCAAAAATGATTAGAAGATCAACATCTCCACCGCAAAAACCTTCAATGGTATTTCAACCCCAACAAGTAGAGGTAAGAATCCACCATCAACAGAAGAGGTCGAACTTCTTGAAAAATGTATACGAGCGACCAGCGGAAACCAGGGGTACTGAAGAACATTATGTGATCAAAATCTGCAACAGCTCGAAGAGCTGATTGAAAAAACAACTGAAGAGATTAAAAGTGTCCTGGAGAAAAAGTATGATTTCTTAACACCTTGGCTGGATGGCATTCAGAACTACTGGTGAAAGAATTTTCCATCTACTCACCAACACATATCTAGATTATTCCATCGGATAATAATTCACCATGATTCAATTCCTTCATGGGCAGAACAGTACTATTTTAATATTCTTATTATTAGAATGGGATCGTGAAGCTTGTCCAGGCCTTCAGAACTGTGACTGATACTATATTTTGTACTATTACACTATTTATTCCCAAGGACATTGTCAATGGTGTTAACACACCTAATGAAGTCCTTAGAAGTCTTGGCTATCACGTCGTGAGGATTTAGAACCGGCCCACCTAAATTTAAAATTCGTAAGCTGCCTGTTCTAGACATTTCCAAAATATATGTTCGGCTGTTTACTTTTTCGATCCACATAACCGGAATTTTTCATCTGCTGACTTGATCCTGCTGTACAAGTGGTATTTGTACTAACAGTGCACTTCCATCAGTCCCTCCATTACCCGAAACTAAGCTAGTGTTAGCTTCAGGAGTTTTCTGGTATGCAATGGAGGTAAATCAATGGATCTTTTTCCATGTGCAAGAGCTCGAGTATATCTTCAAAGGGTTGATGTCTGTCTTTTTTAGCTCCTTTGATGGACCACTGCCCTATACTGATCTTTTCGAAGCATACAAAAGGATTCTGGTCCAGCAGGTGTTACCATGGAAGACTTTTTCTGAACTTCATCGGCCCTCTCATTTCCTTAAATACCACAGTGCCCTGGCAGTAGCCGTAATGCCACTAGAAAGTTGCTTTATGGTATTCCCATATTCCCAGGATAGTAGGAAACTCTGGACGGGTGATTCCAGGTCTGTCAGGGGGGCCAGGACATTATAATATAGATGTGCGCCCCCTTGTGGTTCCTTTTCACCCTTCACTGCTAAACACTCTTGAGCACAAATTTAGACAGCTAGTGTATCTGCCTGTGAGATAGAGATCTAATGTCCTAGGGACAAAAAGATCAGTTTTGGCTCATATACCACAATATCTGCACCCTTATCTGTTCTTGATCCATCCATATACCAAATGGAAAACTTATTGTATATTATTTTAACGAGGTCTACTGAACTTAGACGATCTCTTCTCTTCGTTTCAAAGTGTGTTACGAAAGAGAATATGGTTGGGAAAACATCTGATCTGATTCCAGTTGGTCTAGTAACCTACGCAGTGAACAGGTGGCGAGAATTTCCTATTACATTCAGCAGACTACATTTCCTTATATGTAAATGCAAGGGAGACATACTGAGTAGGACCTCAAGCGCTGCTATGCGAGTAGAATAGGTAGCTCCTGAGACACTAAAACAGGCAAGCCATTGCAATTTGTGCCACCTCCTGCATGTGTGCTGGCCTCGTCTGCTTTCGTTCACCCTTCTACGGGTTCATAAGTGACCATGGGCCATAACCACATTGACATTTCCGGTTTCAGCCCTCATACCTTTCCAAACAGCCTTTTGCAAGCCCACATAGTTGTAGCTTTGGGAAGAAATTGGTCTATGTGTTTTCTCCAGTCGAGTTTAATATCTAGTATCACTCCTAGATATTTGCACTTACTGGAGAAATTCAGAGTATATAGGCATGGAACGGAGCTATGAGATTCCGATTCCTCTTTCTCTAGTCAAGGAGTTCTTAGAGGGTTTGACTCTAAGCCGTTCTTCGTCAAACTAATTTTCGGTGATACTGAATGGTGCTTGCTTTCGGCTACTCAGTATACCTTCATGATTACCTCTAACAGGTATCACTATGTCATCAGCGTATGCTCGGGCATCGAAACCGCCTGCCAAAAACTTTTACAGAAGTCCGATATCCATAAATTTATTATACATGAGTGTTTTATGAAATATGTTATTTTTTATGTGAGAAGAGTCACAAGTTGCAATGTTAATTGGTAATATAGGTAGAATTTTCAAGAAAATGTAAATTTTAATGAGAATTAGCTGTCGATTAATAATTTGGGGAAAATTACAATAAAAAATTGGTTCAAGCCCTGTGGACAGGAGCTTTGGCGCTCTTGTTCAAACTTTGACAATTCATATCTCCGAAATGATTGGTCTATGGGAATGATATAAATGGATTCTTGCGATAGAACTACATCATCATAAATTAAATTCAATCAGGCCAATTTTCCCCAAGAACTTATCCGAGATATTCATTCCTCAAATCTACTTTGAAAATTACATTATACCAATTAAAACTTAGACAATATTGCAGTTTTGTTTTTACTGGAAATATTCTGAACCCAATTTGAATATGTATCTTGCCAAATAATATATTTCAATCATCATATGAAATATCCACGGGCATTATATTATCACCTAGAAAGTATAATATCATATCATGCTCATACTTCTACGATAGGTGAGGATATTTCATTGGTCATTTTCCATTCAATCATACTTAGTTTTCTAGAACACGAGGTGTATTTTATATCAAGAATAACGAACGAGAAATAATTTTGGCATTTATCTCTCATAGGAAAATAAGACGACATGTAAGAACACAGATCATATAATAATTCATAGATAGAATGATTAAGTAGTTACAGCATTCTGTGGAAACATAGAAGTACGATTCATTATTGAAATTTCGAAAAATCATATCTCCTAAGGTATTAGCTTGAAGAGTTTAAAATTATATCAGTGAATTTCTATGATGAAACTGCATCTTAAAAAAAAATTAATTTGAAATTTGTGAAGAAAAAAAAATTTTTTTTTTCGTTACTCCGAAACCATCTGCCCGATTTTGCTCAATAACGAATTTAGGCGAGATATTTATCTCCCAAACCTACTTTGAAAATTTCACCCGCAATAAAAAATTTTTCAAATTTTTTTTACACTCCTCGGCAACCCGATCAATGCAAAACTTCACATGCATATAAAGGTCACTATTCTACAATTTGATGCCAAATTTCAGACCGAACCAGTGATCGGTTTCGGAAATATTCATAAAAAATATTTTTGTTAAAAACGGCCATAACTCCGAAACCGCTGGATGGATTTCGCTCGTTATTGAATTTGTCCGAGATATTTACACTCCAAACCTACCCTGTTGATGTAAATCCTCTAACTCTTTTTGTTCGAGAGTTATCGTGTTAACGGCAGGCCGGACAGAATCGATTTAAATCACGGATTCTTCTGAGTCGAACCAAATCGTTTAAGACCATTTTCAGCCAAAAATTTGAAAATTACAGACATTTCGGCAAATTGTTGAGCGCTCTGTTCCGAGGAACAAGAGCGCCAATAAGATAGATACGTTGATGTAACACCATCAGAGGGTACGCATATATCCTCCTTATTCATTTTTCAATCTAAGAGGCACATGAAACGAAGAAGTATATGAATATTCAGATAACGAAACCGAAGAGAATTAATGACCTTATTTGTTCTAATTGGTAAAGATATCTTTGAATTTTGCTGATGAATAATGATGAACTAGAGAACACATAAACATCACCAAAAGTTACAAATTCCATTATTCAGTTTTAAAAGTTTGAAAAGGATAATATTAGATCAAGGTATGTTTAGTTATTGAGTTTTATATCTTTAGTCATAGAGTTTTATCAATTTGAAGTTTTCTTCCTGGTTGATAAATAGTTTGTTGAAATTTCAAATTAATTTTAAAATATTTCAAAGATATTTCAAAATAAAATTATAAAGAGTCTAAATTAAATTTAAATTCACAAATTAAAATCAATTGTATTTAATCAAGGCCAGAGTACTCAGTTAATGTATAATCTATTTTTTAAGCATTAGAAATTCTATAATTTCATTCCAAAATTAAATTTAGACGAATTCCCAGTTGAATCTAGTTATAATTCACGAGAAATTGATAATTCCATAAAAGCAGTTCTCGATTCTAAGTGATATAATCCTCTTGAGATTCTGCATCTTTGTTTTATATTTAAGTACAAGAGATCTCTATATTTTGAAATTTCATGGATATAAACTATTTAATGGTCATATTTTTGTACCGATCATGCCTATTAACAAACTTAAACTTTCCATATGAGCCTGAAACGCACACTGCAACTTATTTGAACTCTCAAAAGCACCTATTTGAACTGGTAACCTCAACGAATCAATAATGATTCACGTAGAGTTCGGTCTTCCACCAACTATTACATAAAGCGCTAATCTTGGGCACATGAAGTACTCTTTCGCGGTTCTGCGTCAATGATAAACATGAATTATAGATTAGGAATGGACAATCGTGTGTCAATGCCCATTGTTCTTCCTCATTCTGATCCAGTAATAATATTAGCTGGTAAGGAACTGCGAGTTTTTCAATAAATGCTGGCATCCTTGTGGTTTGGATGGAATAATATCGTCGTTAAAAATTATAATAATGTAATAAATTTTGGTGACAGACAATGAATTATATCAATATATAGACGTTGGGCGTTGTTGGTGAGGCATTGAGTGGGATGTTTGAAAAACTATAATTGTATGTATGTTGGTTAAAACAGCAGTAATAATATGAATCAATTATTTAATAGTATATTACGTAACAACAGTTGTAAGCACTCCATTACGCACCAAGCCGCGCAGCGGCTAGTGCGTAAATTTCTCGAGTGCGTAATGGGCTTACAACTCGTGTATCGTACTATAGTTTTTCTAAGCCCATCACCCATTTTCTTTTATAAAATAAAGCAACTTATAATTCGTTTGATAAAATGTTTGGATATTTTTTGTGAAAACTGACAACTTAAATTACATGACATTTATATCCCTAGTATACTAAGAAAAATTGGTTCAAGCACTGACGTGAAGGAGCTTTTGCGCGAATTTACCATGGTAAATTCGAATTAAATGTCCAATACAGGAGAATAGAAAACATTATTTACCATGGTAAATTCGATTACAGGTGTCCAATACAGGAGAATGGATAATAGAACATACGCGCAAAAGCTCCTGACTTCACGTCAGTGCTTAAACCAATTTTTTTTTCGTAATTTTTTTGAAATTTGCTAGGGGTACGGTTCTGACAGAAGTGTTTTTTTTCGTAATTTTTTTCAAATTTTCTAGGGGTATGATTCTTACAAAATTTTAAACACGTCTTTATGTTGATTTTCTACTACTAGTTACAAAGCTTAAATTCGATCGAATCTTTATTTTTTGTGTTATCGAGGAAATAATATTCCAGGTGGGTATAACTCGGAAACCGTTAAACCGATTATGCCCAAAAACGTAATTAACTCTCCCATTCGGATACGCAACCTACCCTGAAAATTGCAAATCCCTATCTCCTTTCGTTTAAAAGTTATCGAGGCAACGGTCACCCATCTACTGAACTCACACAAGGCTGCTCGAAGCTCCAACAATATTTAACCGATCGTGTTAAAACTTGAAACTTGGCAGTAGAATTTAATAATTTACTAGCAATTCAATTCTCACAAAATTTCACAAACGTGCTTAGGTTTATATTCAACAAATATTGACCAAGTTTCAATTCGATCGGATCTATATTGGTTGAAAACAAAATTATTACTCGGAAACCATTAGGCTGATTATGCCCATTAACGAACCTGTCAAATTTGACCTCGAATTCTTCATTGGGGAGTCGAACCGAATCGTTTGAGACCCTTTTCGTAAAAAAATTCGAAAGTTACATATATTTGGGCAAAATGATAACGCGATGTTCCCCAGAACATACGCGCAAAAACGGTTAAAGGTTTTTAAGCTTCCACGTTCTAACCGAAAACAAACATCTCTAGAATATTTCAAAAAGATTAATATAAAACTGGCTTTCAAAATTTTCACGAAATTTAAACAATGTCTAGGATACACATTCAATAAAACTCCGGATATGTTAAAATCGGGTATATATGAAATAGAATCTTTAGATTGCAACAAGTGCTACATCAGGCAAACAACCAGAAACATTCTCACACGCTATAAAGAGCCTACAGGACACATTCGGAAGAACAAAATCGATAAATCTGCTGCTGCAAATTACGTTTTAACACTGGCCACTCAATTTCAGAAAATCTTGTCAGATTGTTGAAAAGTTCCCTTAAATTGTACTTAAGAACACTTGGGGGGATCTTAATGTATAAGAGAAAAGATATTTTATTCAATAATGATCTAACCACTATTAACAACTTATTATTTTCACTAGTCGGTGTATGACTAAGGGTATAATGTCAACCCGTAATTGAGTGTAGAAACTGCTAGCAAGCTTTAGTAACGCTTCTTCTCTGAAGATGAAAACATCGTTTCCGAAACATATGTCAGACCGCAAAATTTGTAGTGGATAGGGCTTCACACGAGACGAGCGTATACGAGAGTATAAAAAATCTCGTCTCGCTCTCGCCAAGTCCCAAAAAATTAAGTCTCGTTTAAGTCTCGTTCTCGTCTCGTTATCAGTTGTCTCGTCTCGTCTCGCTCAATTCTGAATAACGATAATAAATATTATAATATTTAAACGAAATGGTATACAATAATGAATAATTTTGTAAAGCTATATTTATTACGCTCTTATCAAAAAATATTTCTGCATGTACCTATTATTTTTAATTTTAAACACTGATAATTTCAACTTTTAAATTACTCGATGACCAAGAATTCAAACATAATCACGCTTGGATCACATCATTTTTCAATGTTGTACGTATTTTTGCCATGATCATACCTGCTGTGGAAAATAATCTTTCAGCAGGTACGGATGTAGCCATTAATAAATCATCGGCCATCTTGGAAAATGTAGGAAGAACTTTTTCATCACTCCCCCACTCTAAAATATTTTGATTCCTATTTCCTCTTTCTAACAGCAAATATTCTTCAAACTCAGCTTTCCAATATTTCGAAAGTTTTGTTGATATTTTAAATAGGCTATCGATGTCGATGCATTTTTTAATAGAATTGAACAATTTGGTATATTTTTCAAAGAATACGTTCCCAGTGGGAAGATCATTGAGGGTGTTCTTGGCGTATTCCTCATAACGCTTCTCGAAACATTGAATAGCTTCATTTCTTTACCGGTTTTATTATACGTAGTTCCACAGATGTATACAATAATTGTTCACATCTTCAATACAAGGAGCACAAGAGAATACATTTCTCCAGATGTTCAGATAGAGACGAAATTTTCAAAGAATTTGGATTTAGGGGCAATAAATGTTGTCCTTTAAGTATTGAATTCATAATGGCATCAGTTTTTATGGTTGTGACTTCTATTTTTTCTTGAAAAATAATCGGAAATTATCGCAAGGTAATAACGAATTAATAATCTTCTAAAAAATCGTTTATTTCTAGAACGATCCATGTATAATATAGACAAAATATATTGGTAATTATAGTGGAAACTCTTCATATTCAATTGTTTTCTGTGGGAGTTGAAAAAAGTCGAGTCGTATATAAAACTTCATACAAAAAATTTAACGAGACCAAAAACGAGTCTCTCGTGTTTCGCTGTATGTGGTCTCTGTATCGCCTATAATATTTTTGAAAACGTCTCGTCACGTCTTGCTTTTACGAGTCGAGAACGAGACGAGACGAGAAAAATCTCGCTCTCGCGTGAAGTCCTAGTGGTGGAAAAGAGTGTAGTTGCTTTTGTGGTGTTCAAAATCATTAATTCACGATTCCCAGCCCTTGACTGCATACCCTAAGACAGGAAGTGTTGAATAATAACTAAGGAACACTACGTATAACGAGTTAGTTAGAGCCGCATTAGTGCCAATTTGATCAGCTGCGTTCTCTCACTTAAAAATACTTTCCTTCAATATAAGTTCTATAAGAGTTGATCCTTCGCTTTGAACATTTGGAATATTATTATTGATGATCTCTGGAGACCTATATTTAATTTTTTTGTGGTCAACTAGTCACGAACAAATCTAAGCCTGCGGGTGGATAAACCTATCCGATCTCGAACCTCAATTTCCGAATAGTTCCAATCCGCATTAATCTGAATATACAGAATGATCTACAGTTATATACCGCCCAAGCACTTCTTCCTTTTTTGCACCATGTGTACCGAAGTCAACTATCACGGCTGCATCCAGTGTAATTATAAAGACCTGGAAATTATAGCGGGACGATTGCTATTTCAGGAATTTTCACAGTTGAGCGAGTCAGGTGGACGTCATGCTGAGTTTCCACGATTATAATAATCGCCTCTGTGGTCCGGTATTAGTGACACAGATCCACGAAGATCCAACGCTGTAATTGGTATTTGTACATCTTCAGTAGACCGGATAGATTGAAAACATAGTTTAGATGGTGATTTGGTTCGGTAATTAGTTTAGAAATGAGGCAGAAATTTGTTTAAGTAATGATTAAAAGATACTTTGAGAAGTGAATTCATCAGTCAATTTGAATTGTCTATATTAGCTTGAATTTGTTGAAGAAAGAGCTAGGACTTAGACATTTCTATGTTAATTTAAACTTGGATAACTTCACCAGTGGTCAGCCACATAAAGGAATATCACTTTCCGAATACAATTGTGAAATATTGGTTAAAGCACTGACGTGAAGTCAGTATCGTTTGAGACCATTATCTTCAAAAAAATTGAAAATTACAGACATTTGGGCAAAATGATGAAGCGATGTTCCCCAGAACATACGCTCAAAAACATTTTGAAAAACTGTTGTACTTTAATTTTGCCTTCAAAATCTTATTTTACTGCCAAGATCTAGATTCAAATCCGATCCGATATACATTGTTCTAAATATTTCGAATATATTATTATTATTTTTTCCCGGTAGACAAGCAGCCTTGACTGATTGCTGTACCTGAATAGGTTACCGCTCTGGTTATGAATTTGAAAAAGCGTGCCAACGCAGGTTTTAATTTAGTATAGTTACATAAAACACAAAAAATTGGTTCAAGCACTGACGTGAAGTCAGGAGCTTTTGCGCGTATTTTCTGTTGTCCATTCTCCGGTATTGGACACCCTTAATCGAACACTTAAGCTCCTGACTTCACGTCAGTGCTTGAACCAATTTTTTTTCGTAATTCTTTTGAAATTTTCTAGGGGTACGGTTCTTACAAAAATTTTTTTTTCCTAATTTTTTTCAAATTTTCTGGGGGTACGGGTCTTACAAAATTTTAAGCACGTCTTTATGTTGATTTTTTTACTACTAGTTACCAAGCTTTAATTCGATCGAATCTTTATTTTTTGAGTTATCGAGGAAATAATATTCCAGGTGGGTATAACTCGGAAACCGTTAGACCGATTATGCCCAAAAACGAACTTAAGTCTCACATCCGGATACGCAACCTACCCTGAAAATTGCAAGTCCCTTTCTCCTTTCGTTCGAAAGTTATCGAGGCAACGGTCACCCATCTCCTGAACTCACACAAGGCTGCTCGAATCTCCAACAAGATTTAACTGATCATGTTAAAACTTTAAACTTGGCAGTAGAGTAAGGTTTTAAAGGCTCTCGCAAAATTTCAGCAATTTCACACGAATAGTTACTGATATATAGATTTTTTTTTCAATTTTCAATGATTTCTTGAAAATTTTCTACAAATACTATCCTCACGAAATTTTGCGAGAATTTTCGCGTTGGCATTCTACATCTAATAACCATGCTTGAATTCAATCGGTTTTGTATTTTTCGAGTTAATGGAAAAAAAAAACCAAATTTCAAATGGCTATAACTCTAAAACCGTTTGGCCAATGATGCTTATAAACTAACTCACATGTCGCATTCAGATGCACAACATAACCTGAAAACTTCTATAAGCTATCTCTTTCCTTCCTCTGGTTATCGTGACAACAAAATTATTTTTAAATAATTTTTAATAATTTTCTAGTGATACGATTCTCACAAAATTCCACAAACGTGCTTAGGTTTATATTCTACAACTATTCACCAAGTTTCAATACGATCGGATTTATATTGGTTGAAAACAAAATTATTACTTGGAAACCATTGAGCCGATTATGCCAATTAACGAACTTGTCCGTCGTCGATTGGGATGCGCCACCAACCCTGAAAATTTCAAGTCGCTAGCTCTTTCCGTTCTCAAGTCATCGAGGCAACGGCCGGACGGACAGAATCAAATTTGACCTCGAGTTCTTCATTGGGGAGCCGAACCAAATCGTTTGAGACCATTTTCGTCAAAAAATTCGAAAGTTACAGACATTTGGGCAAAATGAAAACGCGGTGTTCCCCAGAACATACGCGCAAAAACGAAAACTGTAAAAATTTCAGGATGGATTACATACATTTTTTCCCTTTTATGATTAGCGAAAAAACTGTGTACCTTCTGAGATTTGTAAGACCTCCATGCAATATATGCTGCATATAGTTGTGACTGGACTTGTCATATTTCTATAATCAACAGAAATTGACAGTCCGCTCATTGTTCTTGCATTTTTATCTGTAGTTTACATTCCATCCTTATCTCGTTATTGATTAAAATATATTGCAGCTTCTCCTTGACAACCAATTATAAAATAAGCAATTAAAAATTTACGAGCGGAAGAAATGGTGTTGCCATTGAACTACCGAATTTATTTGGCATGGTTTGGTTGTATCAAAAAATTTGCATTTTATATAATTAATTGAATACCCGAACTATTAGGTATTGATTGGACCAAATCAATTAATTATTCACCAGAACACAGATCTGCAGATGCTTTCATGCATAAATTGTGATTTTGATTATTTTTTATTCTGAATGGAACCAGGTTTCCTTCTTCTGAAGCGTTACTAGAACATGCTATCTACTACTACACTCAAGTATGGGTTGAAATTAACTTTAGTCATAGAATAATGATTGAGTAATAGGGCCTAGATTATTATTGAGTAAAACACTTTTTGGGTGTATGTTCTGGGGAACATCACGTTATAGTTTTGCCCAAATGTCTGTAACTTTCGAATTTTTAGACGATTATGGTCTAAAACGATTTAGTTCGACTCGCCAATGAAGAATTCGAGGTCAAATTTGATTCTGTCCGGCCGGCCGTTGCCACGATAACTTGAGAACGGAAAGAGCTAGCGACTTGAAATTTTCAGGATAGGTGGCGCATCTCAATAAGACGGACAGGTTCGTTAATGGGCATAATCGGCCCAATGGTTTCCGAGTAATAGTTTTGTTTTTGTGCCGTTGCCACGATAACTTGTGAATGAAAAGAGCTAGCGACTTGAAATTTTCAGGGTGGGTGGCGCGTCCCAATACAACGGACAAGTTCGTTAATGGGCATAATCGGCCTAGTGGTTTCCGAGTAATGATTTTGTTTTCAACCAATATAAATCCGATCGTATTGAAACTTGATGAGTAGTTGTGGAATATGAACTTAAGCACGTTCGTGAAATTTTGTAGGAATCGTATGACTACAAAATTATTAAAAAATTATTAAAAAATATTTTTGTTGTCACGATAACTTGAGAACGGAAAGAGATAGTGGCTTTAAGTTTTCAGGTTAGGATGTGCATCAGAACGCAACAATTTAGTTTGTTTATGAGCATAATCGGCCAAATGGTTTTAGAGCTATAGCCATCTGAAATTTGGTTGTTTTTTGTTTCTCATTAACTCGAAAAATACTGAACCGATTGAATTCAAACATAGTTATTAGTTGTAGAATACCAACGCGAAAATTCTTGCGAAATTTTGTGAGGATAGTATTTGTAGAAAATTTAAAAAAAATCATTGAAAATTGAAAAAAAAATTCTATATATCAGTAACTATTCGTTTGAAATTGCTGAAGTTTTGCAAGAGCCTTCATAACCTAACTCTACTGCCAAGTTTCAAGTTTTAACACGATCGGTTAAATATTGTTGGAGATTCGAGCATTCTTGTGTGAGTTCAGTAGATGGGTGACCGTTGCCTCGATAACTTTCGAACGAAAAGAGATATGGACTTGCAATTTTCAGGGTAGGTTGCGTATCCGAAGGGGAGAGTTGAGTTCATCTTTGGGCATAATCGGTTAAACGGTTTCCGAGTTATACACACCTGGAATATTATTTCCTTGATAACTCGAAAAATAAATATTCGATCGATTTGGAGCTTGGTAACTAGTAGTAGAAAATCATCATAAAGACGTGTTTAAAATTTTGTAAGAACCGTACCCCTAGAAAATTTGAAAAAAATGACGAAAAAAAAAATTTTAAGAACCGTACCCCTAGAAAATTTCAAAAAAATCACGAAAAAAAAAATTGGTTCAGTGCTTGAACTAATTTTCACGTAAACATTTAAGTACCATTTTGATACGATCAGAAGGACAAGCTTTCGAATTGCGATCCTAGAGGCTTTGATTCCGATAAAGATATACCTTTTTTACTGGAATATACAGTCAGTGTCTAAAATATGGAATAATAGATTTATTTTCTCCCCTTAAAATTAATTCATTTTCCGCGCTCTTGTTCCTCGGAGCAGGGTGCTTATGAATTTTCCCAAATGTTTTTAATTTTCGAATTTTTGGATGAAAATGGGCTTACACGATTAGGTTCGACTCACTGATCAAAATCGATTATGTCCAGCCGGACCGCCGTTAACACGATAACTATAGAACGGAATGAGCTAGACGGTTGAAATTTTTCAGAGTAGGTGTTGGAGATAAATAACTCAGTTGACTTTATTATTCGGCAAAATTAGCCGGATGGATACGGAGTAAGGAAAAAAATTTTTTTTTCAAATTAAAAATCCAAATAAAATTATTTCAAGATTAAGTTTTATCATAAGAACCCATCGATTAATACTCAACTCTAACAAGCTTATACTTTGGGAGATTTGAATTTTCAAAATTTCAATAATAAATCATAATTCTATGATTTCACAGAATGCTGTAATCAAAAATTCTTATTTGTATCTATGAATTTCATGATCTGTATTCATATATGTCATCTTCTCTACTGGGAGTAGGATTAAACTCCTGATCACCTGATAACGGATTTCCTCGCCATCTCAAACCAACGCAAGGAATGCTTTGGGCAAGCAATCTGCAGGAGCAAAGACCTAGCCTCCTTGAAGCCATCCCAGATACTGGAGTTCATCAGAACTCTGGAATTGGAAGGCGAGCTGTAGATGGTAATGACATCGACAGCTCTGAAGGGGGGCACAATAGACCTTAAGGTCGCAGTGCAAAGTAACCCCCTACAACAATATACAATATACAACAAACAAATTCATATTACATTTAGATACGACTACCAATTTTAACGATGTGCAATATTCTCCGTAGGTAAGTAAGTATCTACTTGTAGAACACACAGTATCAATACTGGTAGTGTTTATTTGAAGATTAACTTTTTCACATATTTCTCGAATTTAAAAAATTAATATCTAGATAATCATTAACCCAAATAGCGTTACATGTGCATTATATTCAATATAGGATTGTATGTTCTATGCAGGGCAAGAAAAAAAATAGTCGCTTGCAAATTAAAAAAAATATCGATGATGCTATTACTTGGTAACGGCAAATGGTAAAAAAATTATAATTATGGTCAAATGTTCCTTTAAACAATGTGGACAGGTGCTTTGGCGCTCTTATTCAAACTTTGACACATCATATCTCAAGTATTGGTTTCTCAAATGATGGATTCTTATGATAGAACTGCATCGCAAAATAAATCAAATTAAAAAAAAGTGTCATTTAAAAAAACAAGAGCGCCAGAAATGTTTAAGCCGAAACGACCAGACCGATTCTACCGAATATCGAACTTATCCGAGATATTCATTCCTCAAATCTACTCTGAAAATTATATTATATCAATTGAAACTTGTCCAATATTCCGTTTTTTTTTACTGGAGGTATTCTGAATCCAATATTAACTTACCAAAGTATATATTTCCATCATCATATGGATTATCCAAGGGTGGAAAGAATCGATTTTGACCACGGATTCTTGATTAGTGAGTCGAACCAAATCGTTTGAGACCATTTTCATCCAAAAATTCATTTTGGCAAATTGATAAGTACTCTGTTCCGATGAACAAGAGCTCACGGTATTGATGATTACACGTATTAAAGCCCCCGAAGTTTCTTCGGTGCTTTTCATGAATTTTTTCACCTTTTTTGACTATCTGATCTGATTAAAGCTCTAATAAACTTGGAGGGATTTATTGGTTGCGGATGACCACAAACAAGGCCACTACCGTATAAATATTCATATATGCATTGCATATCTTCATAATGAATATCCCCGAACTTATCAGTAAGGAATGAAACTGAAATTTCGGGAAACATTTATTGCTCTATTTATTCATCGCAACAGACTCTGAAAAAACTGAAGAATTTATTGAATGTTCTTCCGAACAAGAAAATCAGCATTTTTATTCAAATAGTCCACTTTCGCAACCTTAACAGACGAAATCAATAATTATACAATCCTAATCATCATCGCGGATGAAACTGGATCTCCTAACACAAACATCTAAATGCTAATATCTTCTAAATCGGCAAAGCGGTTCACCCTGACAGGGAGGACGTCAGATGGGTGGAGTAGGTATTATCCTCTTGAAAAATGATAATATCGACTAGGTAGCGTATTTCGAAAATAAGCCTGTACAACCAGTGTTCGGAGATATTTCATCCATATTTACTGTACTATTAAGGTTGGTTTATGATGGCTGGTAACTTTAACTCAATCCTAAATATATATACCTAATATATTATATACATACATTTCTAGTGTTATGACTTATAATCAGACTAAAGAATCCGTTAACTTATTGATTATTATTATTATTAATAAGTAAACGGATTATTGAAAGGTTTTTTTCTGGGTTTTCTCTCCCAAACTCTGAAAAATATCTATAAAATAAAAATTAATGATTTTGTGATTTGCTTCCGCGTAAGAAACACAGGATGTTTGTCAGAAGCAATCAATTGAACAATGTTGCCTAAAAAACAACAACGAAACAACATCAACGAAGAAACAACTATATCGTAACGTTTCGGAGTCTATATCAGACTCCTTCGTCAGACGCTTAATGAAAATCGTTAGAATTATTTTGTTGATAGTTATTTTGTGAAATTCAAGAATTTCACAGAATATTACAGAAACAAAAATGATAAAAAATGATATAAGACTCGGCCAACTGCGACTTCCGGTTTGAACTGAAATTGACATTTTTGAACAGAAATGTCAACTATCTCGAAAATCTCGAACTTTTTGTATGAAATGATCTAAGTAAACTTGTTTGAAATTACAATTTGCATGAATGTGCAAAAATTCAGGTTCGAAAACTGTGAAAAAATTATTTTTCCTTTTTTGTTTAGTACTCTTTTAACAACTGAATAATTAGGGAATTTTATAGGGTGACTAGACAATATTAGTGTCGGCATGAAAGACATAGACAGTTTTGTTTGAACTTAGTTTTTGCGCTTATGTTCTGGGGAACATCGTGTTATTGTTTTGCCCAAATGCCTGTAACTTTCGAATTTTTTGACGAAATTGGTCTCAAACGAGTCGAACTAAATGTTCGACTCCCCAATGAAGAACTCGAGGTCAAATTTGATTCTGTCCGGCCGGCCGTCCGGCCGTTGCCACGATAACTTGAGAACGAAAACATATAGCGACTTGAAATTTTCAGGGTGGGTGGCGCATCCCAATACGACGGACAAGTTTGTTAATGGGCATAATCGGCCCAGTGGTTTCCGAGTAATAATTTTGTTTTCAACCAATAAAAATCCGATCGAATTGAAACTTGGTGAGTAGTTGTAGAATATGAACCTAAGCACGCTTGTGCCATTTTGTGCGAATCGTATGGCTAGAAAATTATTAAAAAATTATTAAAATTTTTTGTTGTTGTCGCGATAACTTGAGAACGGAAAGAGATAGCGGCTTGAAGTTTTCAGGTTAGGATGTGCATCATAACGCGACATTTCAGTTTGTTTATGAGCATAATCGGCCGAACGGTTTCAGAGTTATAGCCATCTGAAATTTGGTTGTTTTTTGTTCCTCATTAACTCGAAAAATACTGAACCGATTGAATTCAAACATGGTTATTAGTTGTAGAATGCTAACGCGAATATTCTTGCGAAATTTCGTGAGGATAGTATTTGTAGAAAATTTTAAAAAATCATTGAAAATTGAACAAAAAAATTCTATATTAACTATTGTTTTTGAAATTGCTAAAATTTTGCAAGAGCCTTCATAACCTAACTCTACTGCCAAGTTTCAAGTTTTAACATGATCGGTTAAATATTGTTGGAGATTCGAGCATTCTTGTGTGAGTTCAGTACATGGGTGACCATTGCCTCGATAACTTTCGAACGAAAGGAGATAGGGACTTGCAATTTTCAAAGTAGGTTGCGTATCCGAAAGAGAGAGTGGAGTTCGATTTTAGGCATAATCGGTTAAACGGTTTCCGAGTTATACCCACCTGGAATATTATTTCCTTGATAACTCAAAAAATAAATATTCGATCGAATTGAAGCTTGATAACTTGTAGTAGAAAATCATCATAAAGACGTGTTTGAAATTTTGTAAGAACCGTACCCCTAGAAAATTTGAAAAAAAATGAGGAAAAAAAAATGTTAAGAACCGTACCCCTAGAAAATTAAAAAAAAATCACGAAAAAAAAAATTGGTTCAAGCACTGACGTGAAGTCAGAAGCTTTTGCGCGTATGTTCTATTGTCCATACTTCTGTATTGGACACCCTTCATCGAATTTACCATGGTAAATTATGTTGTCCATTCTCCTGTATTCGAATTTAATCAAATGTAAGTTAATAAAGTTAATATTTAATAAGACACTAACAATATTTTGATAAAGTTGTAGAATGTTCTCTAAATTATATGCGCAGTTGCTTATTTATTGCTATTTTAATATAACTTATACACCTGAGTGACCTGCGTAAAATTTTAGCCCATCAAAAGTAATTTCATAGAGGATTGGGCAAAGGGCTATTAGGGTCTGGGCCGTACATCCTGTTATTTCGGATCATTTTCGGAGAAAATTTACCATAGGAATGTATATTTTTTTTAGACCATCAGAAAGTAGAGATTTCAACGAACAAAAATCCCTTCCTACTTTTTTAAAAAAACAGATATTTTGATGTGAGAATTTTTGATTGAAAATCAGGTTGCTTTTTCGATATTAATTCAAATTAAGGTGAGAAAATTTAAATCCAAAAAATTACAGTGTATTTGGGACATAAAAACGTAAGTTTTTACCAAACTTGGTGAAGAAAAAATTGTTTTGTAGAAGATAACAGTTGAATACCAAAAACGTGGTTATTTATATTTTTTATATAAATATCGAGGTTATATGAAAAAAATGTTAGTACAAAAGTTGTAGTTCTTTTGATTGCCTACAACTTTGCCATTCTGCATTTTTTCCATAGGACTTGTAGTTTTGTCGGAAATCAAGATAAACCGTTTTTTGCCTCAAAAACTCACCCCCTTCCCCTTCCCGTACTCAGATCACCCGTAAATTATTTTTTCTATCATTTTTGTTATATCCTCTTCCTTTAACAATGGGTTTCTTTCTACTATAATCTTTTTTTCACTTTTACCGTTTTTAAAGGCTTCCACCCTGGTCTAACCTCCTCTCATCCGGAAAATAAGTCACTTCAAATTAGACCCAAAAATACTTAAAGTGGACAGCAGTTGTATTTTATATAGATCAACGGATTGACGCATTGAGCTGGCAACATTTTTCAGAATACGCTCCCAGGCGGCTCCGCTTCACCTCGGCGGCAATGAGAAATGCGAAGAAACCGTTCTTTACAAAGCTTCCAATTATTAGAAACTAGTTTACGAGGTTACTTCCACTATAGATTAGAAGAACTTTATGTGTAGGCTATTTATAAATGGATATTAGGTATGTCTGACTGGCGCGGTCGTGTTGCGTGGTGGATTGATTTCGTTTCTTGGACTTATCGAAGCAATTCAGACAAGCCTTCGATCAGAGGTTCTAATAGAACTTTAATCATCGCAAATCATATTGGAATTTTATATCGTAGTACATCTCGGGGTACTTGGGAGCAAGCAGAACTCCTTGGGTTGTTGGGTTGAGTCATGCTGCATCGTTGAAATGGTATTATTGCTTAGAAACTCGTTTGTCTAGGAGAAAATATCGATATTTTCAGAAACTTTAAAGAATAATGAATTATGAAACGATGATTGAAAATATAAAACATTGGTTCAAGCGTGTATGTTCTATTGCCCATTCTCATGTATTGGACACACTTAATCGAATTTACCATGGTGAATTCTATTGTCCGCGCAAAAGCTCCTGACTTCACTTCAGTTGATGAACAATTTTTTTTTCTTAATATTTTAAAAATTTTCTAGAGATACGGTTCTAACAAAATTTTACACACGTCTTTATGTCGATATTCTACAACTAGTTACCAAGCTTCAATTCGATCGAGTCAATAGTTTTTGAGTTATTGAGGTGATAATATTCCAGGTGGGTATAACTCTGAAACCGATAGACCGATTATGCCTAAAAACGAATATAACTCTTCCATTGGGATGTACAATCTACCCTAAAAATTGTAAGTCCCTATCTCCTTTCGTTCGAAAGTAATCAAGGCATCGGTCAACCATTCAGCTACTGAATTCACACAAGGCTGCCCGGATCTCCACCAATATAGATCTGATCGTGTTCAAACAGCGATATCGGATGAATAGTTTCTGATATATAGAACTTCTTTCAAAGATTCTCAATGATTTTCTAAAAATTTTCTATTGATACGATCCTCACGAAATTTCGCGTTACCTTTCTTTTTGGCATTTTACAACTGATAACTATGTTTGAATTCCCCTCGTCGAGTGATTTTTGTTTACGTCTTATAGATGTGATATATATACAGGCGTTCAAAAATTCCAACATTTAGATGGTCCTGCCACCATCCTCTTGCCATGAATATTGCCTGAGGCATCGGCAAAGTTCTCCCTGTATAATTTGAGATAAAATCTGAAATTTTAAAGTGCTAACAGCATATTCCCGAAGGAATATTACTTGATAAAAAAATACTTGAAAAGTCAGCCACTTGAGATTACTTAACATTCTCATGGCTTTGGTCTCTAGTTCAAGTGGAGTCTTATCGAACCCTATATCCCTGTCGAGTGATTTTTTGTTTGTCTTATAGATGTGAAATATATACAGGCGTTCCAAAATTCCAATATTTAGATAGTCCTGCCACCATCCTCTTGCCTTTTACATTGCCTCAGGCATCGGCAAAGTTCTACCTGTATAATTTGAAACAACATCTGAAATTTTGTAGCGCCAGCAGCATATTCCCAAAGGAATATTATTCGACAAAATAATACTTGAAAAGTCAGCCACTTGAGATTACTTAACATTCTCATGGCTTTGGTCTTTAGTTCAATTGGGGTCTTATCGAACCCTATCCTCCTGTCGAGTGATTTTTGTTTACGTCTTATAGATGTAAAATATATACCGGCGTTCAGAAATTCCAACATTAAGATGGTCCTACCACCATCCTCTTGCCATTTACATTGCCTCAGGTATCGGCAAAGTTCTACCTGTATAATTTGAAACAACATCTGAAATTTTGTAGCGCTAGCAGCATATTCCCAAAGGAATATTATTCGACAAAATAATACTTGAAAAGTCAGCCACTTGAGATTACTTAACATTCTCATGGCTTTGGTCTTTAGTTCAAGTGGGGTCTTATCGAACCCTATCCCCCTGTCGAGTGATTTTTGTTTACGTCTTATAGATGTAAAATATATACAGGCGTTCAGAAATTCCAACATTTAGATTTTCCTGCCACCATACTCTTGCCATGAACATTGCCTCAGGCATCGTCAAAGTTCTCCCTGTATAATTTGAAGCAACCACTGAAATTTTGTTGTGCTAGCAGCATATTCCCAAAGGAATATTATTCGACAAAAGAATACTCGAAAAGTGAGCCACTTGAGATTACTTAACATTCTCATGGCTTCGGTCTTTAGTTCAAGAGTGGTCTTATCGAACCCTATCCCCTTGTCGATTGATTTTTTTTTACGTCTTAGAGATGTGAAATATATACAGGCGTTCAGAAATTTCAACATTTAGATGGTCCTGCCTCCATTTCCTTACCATGAACATTGCCTGAGGCATCGGCAATGTTCTCCCTGTATACTTCGAAATAAAATCTGAAATTTCAAAGTGCTAGCAGCATGTTCCCAAAGGAATATTATTCGACATAATTATACACGAAAATCCTCCATATTCTTCAATACGACAATGACTCCCTGAGAAGCGAATTGAATGTGGGCCCAACCACGTACGAAACCTGATTCATCAACTCATCGGAAAGGAAGGATTTCGCTCTCTTCGAAAAACATACCGTCCATATCATAAAACGATCCGTAAGAAAGTGAAACAATTTTTCGTATCGGTTTTACTTTCAGCCGATGCCCGTTAACTTGTACCAGTCGAGGTCGTCAATGCAAATAACCGTTCGAGCTGAACTGCTCGAAGAACTGGGTGTGGTCGGGGCTTACAACTCGACGGTTCGAGCTAGATTATTTTTAACATCTCGAAGATTAATTGCCGCCGCGATTGAAGCACATTGTGCCGAACGATTAAGACTGAGGTTATGGCGATTTTATATAGGAGAAATCTAACGTGTTGACGATGTTGGGATGAAGATGGAATTCGTAGCTGTTATGGTCTGCAGAAGAAACTTAAGTGGATCAAATTCAATGATGTTAACTTAATTGATAGGTTGCCAATCGGCCTATTCACTGTTAGAGAATTGTAATTGGGACTTGGAGTTTATTAGGACGACTTAATATACACTGTGTCTCACTTAAGATTGATACTCATTATTTTAGCCATTTGAGGGAGTCGGGGTTCATATTCACTGATGAGCCACACTTTTTAAGGACGAAACAATCTAAATTTTCATTTTTCTTTGAGTAGTTTTATTCTATTTGAATGTCATAAAGTTTCAAAAACAATTTAGGTTGTGACGAGAAAAACGTATGACAACTGTTAATAGGTAAAATAACATCACTATATTCATGAGATCACTATTTTTACCGGAAATACAGGGTCTTTAAGTTCTACATTAATTTTAACTATGGATTCCTTTCATCAAGTAAAACTCTTTTTGGCGCTCTTCTTCCTCGGAACAGAGTACTAATCAATTTGCCAAAACGTCTGTCATTTTCGATTTTTTGAAGAAAATGGTCTTACTAAATGGTTTGACTCAGTGATCAAGAATCCATGGTCAAAATCGATTCTGTCCGGCCAGCCGGTCCGGTCCAGTCTTTAAAACGATAACTCTTGAACGGAACGATCTAGACAATTTAAATTTTCAGTTAAGTTCGTTATTGATCAAAATACGCCAGATAGTTTCAGAGTATCGAAAAAAAAATATTTTTTTTACATTACCAATTTTAAATTCAATTTTTGCGCGTATGTTCTGGGGAACATCGCGTTATAGTTTTGCCCAAATGTCTGTAACTTTCGAATTTTTTGAAAAAAATGGTCTCAAACGATTAAGTTCGACTCCCCAATGAAGAATTTGAGGTCAAATTTGATTCTGTCCGGCCGGCCGGCCGTTGCCACGATAACTTGAGAACGAAAAAAGCCAGCGACTTGAAATTTTCAGGGTGGGTTGCGCATCGCAATACGACGGACAAGTTCGTTAATGGGCATAATCGGCCCAGTGGTTTCCGAGTAATAATTTTGTTTTCAACCAATATAAATCCGATCGAATTGAAACTTGGTGGGTAGTTGTAGAATATGAACCTAAGCACGTTTGTGGAATTTTGTGCGAATCGTATGGCTAGAAAATTTTAAAAAAATTATTAAAAAATATTTTTGTTGTCACGATAACTTGAGAACGGAATGAGATAGCGGCTTGAAATTTTCAGGTTAGGATGTGCACCAGAACGCGACATTTCAGTTTGTTTATGAGCATAATCGGCCAAATGGTTTTAGAGTTATAGCCATCTGAAATTCTCTGAAATTTGGTGGTTTTTTGTTCCTCATTAACTCGAAAAATACTGAACCGATTGAATTCAAACATGGTTATTAGTTGTAGAATGCCAACGCGAAAATGTCTGCAACATTTGGTGAGGATAGCATTTGTAGAAAATTTTTAATAAATCATAGAAAATAAAAAAAAAAAATTTTATATATCAGTAACTATTCGTTCGAAATTGCTGAAATTTTGCAAGAGCCTACATAACCTAACTCTTCTGCCAAGTTTCAAGTTTTAATACGATCGGTTAAATATTGTTGGAGATTCGAGCATTCTTGTGTGAGTTCAGTAGATGGGTGGCCGTTGCCTCGATAACTTTCGAACGAAAGGAGATAGGGACTTGCAATTTTCAGGGTAGGTTGCGTATCCGAAAGGGAGAGTTGAGTTCGTTTTTGGGCATAATCGGTCTAACGGTTTCCGAGTTATACCCACCTGGAATATTATTTCCTTAATAACTCAAAACATAAATATTCGATCGAAATGGCGCTTTGTAACTAGTAGTAGAAAATCAACATAATGACGTGTTTAAAATTTTGTAAGAACCGTACCCCTAGAAAAAAAAAATTACGAAAAAAAAATTTTAAGAATCGTACCCCTAGAAAATTTTAAAAAAATCACGAAAAAAAAAATTGGTTCAAGCACTGACGTGAAGTCAGAAGCTTTTGCGCGTATGTTCTATTGTCCATTCTCCTGTATTGGACACTCTTCTTAATCGAATTTTTTTTAAGATGTTCTTAAGATTTTTACGATTGAAGATCATCTCTAACAAGCTAATCCTTTCGGATATTTTCCAAATTTCAAAAATATATCGTAATCCTATGAATTCACAGAAAGCTGTAATCAAAAATTAACGTCCGTATTTGTATCCATGAACTTCATAATCTGTGTTCATTCATGTCATCTTATCTACCGATAAGAGAAATCTCATATTCATTTCTGATTTCAAAATTCGTTACTCATGATATAATATACACCTGTTCTAGAAGAAAAAGTATGATAGAATCTATTCTATTCTATTCTATTCTATTCTATTCTATTCTATTCTATTCTAAATAACCTCAGCTATCGTAGAAATATGAGGATCATGGGAAATTATAAATTATGGGTGATAATCCATAATATGATGATGTATGTAAATCTATACGTTGGAAAGTTTATCATATTGGGTTCGGAATATCTCCAGTAAAAACAAAAATGGAATATTGGCTAAATTTCAATTGATATAATATAACTTTCAGAGTAGATTTGGGGGAGGAATATCTCGGATAAGTTCGTTATTGGAAAGTATTGGTATGGTGGTTTGGGATCAATAATCTTTGGTTCTCTTGTTGTTTTTTAAATCACACTTTTTTGAATACATTTTCTTTTTTGATGTTTGATTCTATCCTAGGAATCCCTTGATATAATTCCCAACTCTGGGAAACCAATACTTTCGGAGATATGATTTGTCAAAGTTTGAACAAGAACGTCAAAGCTGCTGTCCACAGGACTTTCCCACATTTTTTCATTTACAATTTCTCCTCAGATTTGGCTCATGTAAAAAGTGACAATCGTTCAAAGAATTCACAATGTGCTAATACAAGTTTGCACTGCACCGTTCTACGTAGAAAATTATTACTGATAATTATTGTAGAACAAAAAAAAACATAATCTTCTGATATTTGAAATAGATTGAAATGTTTTGAGAAAACTTGTTTTACACTAAATTCTTGTAATGTTGCATTCATTAATATCCCACTATTGAAAAAATGAACTTCAACTTAACTTTTATTCAATATCCCTCAATTGTTTCCACTGTAAGATTATACATAATTTGATCATCACTGATGAAAATTCCATAAATATCTATTAATCTATTCATTTCCAAGAAACTGGTTTCTTTCTGGATTTTCTCTCCCAAACTCTGAAAAATAGCTATAAAATGAAATATTTATCATTTTGTAAACTGCTTCTGCGTAAGAAATGCAATATTTGTCAGAAGCAATGTATAGAACAATGTTGCCTAACATACAATAACGAAACAACATCAACGATAAAATTAACATATCGGAACGTTTTGGACACTAGATCAGACTCCTTCGTCAGACACCAATGGTAAATCTTTAGAATTATTTTTTATTCATAGTTATTCTGAAGATTTTTTGTTGTTGTTGACGAAGGAGGTTGATCTAGTCACCGAAACGTTACAAAATAGTAGTTTTATCATTATTTTTCTATCCTCATTAAATGCATCAAATTAAAATTACTTACCAAGCTAGCGTACTGCATTTTGTTTCAGTAATGACAGTTAAAATTGTGCGAAGTGTTAATTTTGAATACTTAGTTAAGCGAAAAGTGGCATTTTCTTCCAAGCTGGAGCAGTTCGCTCAAAATATCAGGCACCAATTTTAAGAAGAACCGTCAGGATACATAATAAATATAATTTGTAGTAGTGGGAGTTAAGACACCATTGTAGGGTGATGATTTTCTCGATTTTTTTTTAAGTCCTGTGTTGTATCCTGATTAGTTTATCAGGATGTTATGGCTCGAAGGATCACATGTTGAATCCTGATGCTTTTATCAGGATATAATATATTTTCGAAGGACCAGAATTATACAACGTGATTGTTTTATCAGGGGGATGAGTAAAGGGGTATACTTAATTTTAAGCACCCAGTTGTAATCTTGTTGATTACTGCGTGAGTTGTTACTTGCAATAAGATAACAATTACGAACGCACTTTTAACACAACAACAAAATGTAATTTCTTGTTACCGACAATGTGATAACAAGCACGAAGTATTGTACAATGCAATATTGATACAATATAAAATCTTCCCTCTATATGAAAAAGGAAGAAGTGACTGCGACGTTGCTAACCAAGACAAGACAATGTTATTGTTTCGCGACAGATCAAGAATAGTAATGAAATTGTACAGTGTAATTGTATATAAGAGCCCAGATAGAAGGAAATATAGGAGGTTCCTTCATCTGGGTAAAAAAAAGGGAAATATTAACAATGATTGAGGGTTCGATCTTTAAACCGCCCCAGATATGTTATAACAATACTCTCATTTGTCGGTTACAAAAAGTAGTAGGAATGTAAACTAAATGCACCAATCAGTGAACTCCTAGCGTGTTTAATCTAAGAAATTCGAAATCTCGAATGCCCCCCCTATTTGGACTTATTTTCATAGCTTTCTGGCTATAGTCTATCAGCGTAAGCTGATAAATGACTTTCACAGACTAGGGGTTTTCGAATAGTCTAGACAATATGACTTACCACTCTGGCAATGTGTTAGTTGTTATATGCATTTTAGCACTATTTCATAGGAAATAGGCCATAAATACTTCTACAAGAGTCGAAGTTTTACAAGATATTTTACTTGCAGTTATCTTTCCGTGGAAAATATTAATTTTAAGGGTGAGACCACACATGGTGAACTAAACCAGTTAACCCAAAACATTTAAGTTTTAAAGGCGAGCTGCTTTGTTTAGAAATACAAATGAGTGCTTCCCAACTTGTGAAGTCATGGGACGCAACATCCTGTAAGTTTGAAAATACGTAACTTAGTTTTTTCAATATTATTTTTATAACTATTGTAATTCGACATATCGACCACTTCCGGATTGACGTTGAGATTCGGGATACTCTGTATACTCAAACCAGTCATATTTCTGTTATATTATAAGTATTTCAAGATTTTGAATGAACATTCAAAACACTTCGATCAGCATAACTCAGAGATCACAACCTATCAGATATGAAAATATTTACACCATAAATATCACCGAAAGAATTATCTGATTAATTCCAATGCAACAAATGCCTACTAATTGGGCATCTTCATGAAAGCCACTAGATACATCATTAGCCTACGTGATAATCGCTAGTAAATACCCAATTACCTCAAAATTGACGTGCAAACCACGAAGATTTACGGTAAACGCAATGCGAACGCCATAGATCACTCATATGCGATCGAATATGGTATCGCGTTAGGATGTGAGACATTGTCCATATACTGCCGGCCATAAATCACTATACGCGTCCAAAGGTCATATTATTACGAGAAATATGATAGCAGGCGTTGCTAAATAAAGACACGCATAACTAAAGATAGGAGGCCGTTTGACATATTGCTCGAATTTATTCATACCAGTCCATATTTACTCATATCTGTTGATTGTGTCCGGTGTTTCTTTGTTCTAGTTCTCACATCGACGAATAGTTTTTTGTGCGGCGATGGTCTTGAATGTCCGAATCGGGATGAAGTAATAATTTATTAATTTATACAGCGATTAGAAAAAGTCTGAAGCTATCTCATAATATAACATCGATCTCACGAGCCATTAGCAGCGAAATATTAAAAATTGCTAATTCAATTTCTTGGAAGCGATAGGTAGCCAATCATTTTTCCCGGCTCGTACCATAATTAAATACAAATAACGAAAAGTGAAGGCATATTTTTTGTGTACATCTGCCAATAAAAGTGATACTTTTAATGACAACCAACAGTGTTAAAAGTGAATGTTAAAAATATATTCAACACTATATTTTCTTATGATGAAATCGTATAAAATAATAATAATAAATAATTTTAGGAATTTGCAAATTTTTATTATCAATATTTAACAATCATTACTCATGACATTCAATGCTTGCGGCTTTTACTTGGTGCGAATGCATATTATTAACTCAATAAAAAATTAGTTACGATTTACACTAATTTATTTAATATTGTGACTCGTTTCGTCGATACAGCGACTTCATCAGACTACCTCATACTAAATTCTTACTTATCCCTATACCTAGATGACATGGACACAAAGTCTTATTTAAAACTAATAACATGAGAGAGTTATTTAAAACTAATTACATAATCTTGCACTGTTAGTTCTTTGTACCCATTTACAATAATTAATTCCCAACGCTTTTATAAATTGATTCTCTATTTAAATAGATTGAGTAATGGATACAAATTTTGATTTAATTGTTCATTAGCTAAATGACCCTTATGTTTCTCTCTATTTAATTTCACCATTTCTCAATAATTGAGTTGCGCACCTTTATTCAAATTGTGTAGAATTTTGAAATCCGGGTTGAATTTATGTCCTTCTGATAATAAATTGTTCGAATAATTTGAATTAATTTTTTTGTTTTTGTTGCTCTATTCTCATGTCTCGGTGGTTAATCTAAAATTATTGACACGAAGATTTATGCGAAATTATGTGAAAAAAATTTATATTTAATAAAATTCTTTATCCCAGAAACTATGCGTCCGATTCATTTGAAAATTTGCGAGAGCCTTCAACACCTCATTTAGCAGGCAAGCTTTCAAGTCAATTCCCTATATCAACACAGTGAGCTATGGATTGGACGTAATGAATAATTACCACTTCTCCCAAAAATTTACAATCGTTATAGGATCAGCAAATAAATTAAGAGAATATGACCAGTTCACCAAATGCAACTACCTCCCTACTCAACTCAGTGAAGACATGAGATATTCCACCAATCTCCAAAGTTCAGCTACAGGTTTACGAGTATTATCAGCTCGTAGATCTCTGCAAATACAAAACTAGTTCAGGAAAGTCTACTTGTCACTTGTCACTCGCAGTCCCTACGATCCCTGGAGCCAGTGGGCTGTCTCATGTCTTGACTAATCCTCCGGTGTGCCTCGATGTGAACTTATAGTTATCCCAATACATCAGCGGTACAAAAAAAAATCCTGTTGAACAGGATTTTTCCAAAGCTTCTAATCCCTGACTGAAATGCAACGTGGTCTAATTAACCATTGACAGAAAATATACAGCGTCAAAATTATGGAACAAATTCATTTTCTCAGAAGAAAAATATTTGGCAATAAAATCCTGAAACAGGTCAATCTTTTTTTTCACTTTTACCAAATTTTTATGCATTTTTGAAGGATTTTTGTTGCACCCTATGCCATCCCGATCAACCCTCTAAATTTTTTGAATAGGGAAAGTAGGTCATGTGGTACTTTTTTCGCAAGGTCTTTGTATCTTCTTTGCAGGCGTGCAGAATATTTCAAGAAAAAATTTTTCTTTATTGAAAAATAGTTTTCAAAATTTTAGATAATCTAGTGCCTGATCGAAGCTTTTTTATTAAATTAACAAAACGGTCGCCTCAGGAATTTTTTTTCCAGATTTTTGGGAAAAAACCAACAATCAATTGTTCATACAAAATCAAAATAAAAAAAATCAGGCACTAGTTTTTCATGTTTTCAAAGAGCTGTATAAATTTCATTAAAATCTACCGAGCCGTTTTCGAGCTACAGTGGCCACCAGTTCGAAAATATATAGCTTTGAGTTTGCATTTGAAGTTTTACACTCAATTATATAATAATGTAATCATTGTATAATAATACGTATTATTTAATTACTTACACCGAGTCATCCATTCCTGGGTCATATAATAATATTTTATCAGCTTCCAAAATATCTATTTGATGTTGTCTTCGTAGCATTCCACCTTCTGGAATGTTGTCGTTAGCACGTTAGCTGCTAGCTACCTGCTCTCGACCAGGGCGCCCGAGAACCCTTTGCTAATTATCGAATAACTCGGAAAGCATTTGTCAGATTTACTTCAAATTTTCTATATTTCTGAGATATTGTACTTTAAGAAAATGCGAAAAAAAGGTTTTTGAAAAACCTGAATACACCTAACCCCTTAAACAAACATCGAAGATGTGCTAATTGCCAATAACTAAACGGCACACATCGAAAAAATTGTCTATTAAACCAAACATATGTGATGCGGATACCACATTCCTCATCACATAGGGTTGGAGTTGTGGGTTTCGTTGACTGTGGTGGTGGGAGAATCCACAACATCTCGGCCGTTCAGCGTTTCGTTCCGGCTCTCACTGATAAACTTATCAATACGGCTTCGTTCAGTGAGAGCCTGCCGTAGATGGTTTTTGACTTCAGCATGAATGTGTTGATGTGATGTCTCCAGTGCGTCGCTACGTTCTTAAGGCGTCAAGCACAGTGGTGATAGGTGTTCGTCAAGAGCAGGCGACATCTACCGCCGAGAATGGCAAGGATCAGAGGGAAGGATGTAGTTATCTACAAAGTTCTTATGGAGCTTCCCAGGTGGCTCTGGCAAAATTTCCTTTCCGGTATTCTGCCACAATAGTGTTTAGGCTTTCTAGAGCTCCTTGGTTCGTCATTCAGTGGCTAAGTGACGCTGATGATTGGTAGCAACCATGAAACAGATACGTATCTGCTCTGAATGACACTTTCCTCCTTAGGGGAGCACTGAGCGATGAGATGGCTAGCCCGGACCTCGGGAGAAGATTTGTTGATGGTTAGAATTGAAGAATATTTCACAGTATGACTTTCAACTTGTCTAGCCTCTTATGAATGTAGTAATGGTCTATTCCCTGAATCATATAACTCAGTAGTGAAGCCACAATGTATTGATTTGTTCATTGTCATACCCGTGGGTTATTATAACCGCATAACGTTAACCAGTGTATCTTCATCAAGTCGTCATAACTCGCCAATCAATTATTCGCACGAATAACTTCAACAACCCTCCACCCATCCTCGATAACGATTCCTTACTCTGTACCCATACATCAAAGTCATCGGAATCCAATATGTACATCTTCAACTATGTACCTATTTTCCGTGATCGCTCTGCGATATCGCGGATTGCCCCGAGAGGCCCCTTTATCATCCCAGGGGCTCGATCAATCGAAGATACCAATGAAAATCAATCGTGCATCTCGCGGACTTGTTAGAGCGATGTTCATATGTTGTTAGTGTCGTCTGGGCAACGGGTGATGGGAGTGAAACAAAAGACCACCCACGAATCGGCCTATAATATGGAGTAGGCCGTGCATCTGAGGTTCATAGAGCTATCAATTAGACGCCTAACGGTCGGTCGCGGTCCTGCAATATCTGGACGGCCGGTAATAGGTGGCGGTGGTGTTGGGGACAAGAGTTACATAATGCATGAGGTTCTTGATTTCGCGAAGGAAAAATGACGGCCAAGTGGACGTTTATAACTCTAGCGGAGAAAGTAATCGGTATATTATGTCGAGTTGTGGGACGGATAGCTAGATCAGTCGCAAATTGTGTCTGGTGTGTCTGATTTGTTTAATGAGAACTAAATAGATGAATGGAAAGGAGCTACAGTCATTTCAAACTTTTAGTGAACGTTTAGGCTGAAGTGATTTCTACACAGGGTCTGAGGCTGTCACATCAACATGGGCAAGAAGGTGATAGGGCACCATTAGGATGTCACACTTCCTGTTATTAAATTGTCCCCAGGGTCTTCTGATGGAAGTTGGGGGGTGGTTTAAAACAAGCTTCCTTATTTTGCAAATATTTTAGAGACCAGTTGAAATAGAGCGATGAAATTTTATGGTTTAAGTAAGCAGCTCGAGTATATTAAAACCCTGGTGAAATAAGGTTTTGTAGATCCCACTAAAACAAATAATAGGGAGTGGGGAAAATTTTTTGAAATAAATTATATTTTTCCACGGTAACGTACTAAAAATAGATTAGATATCAAAACTGCGATCTTATACCTTTTATTTGGTTTATCGTTGTCACTTGGGGCTCAAGCGGTTACAAAGGTGTTATATGTTCATTTTTCAAGTTGAGTTTCGGGTATCTTGTAGAAACCTCTTCTCTTTTGAGCAAGGAATCCATATTGCAGAAAGAAATGCCCATCAATATTTTAATTTTCAGCTACTTCTGTGAACAAATTCAATTTTTATAAATCACAACACTCACGGAGTGACAGGTTTTTCCCTTAGCTCTTGTATCATACGTCGAATTGTATGGTACCCCGTTACACTAACCTCTGCTAACACTTTTAAAGCTCTTAATCAAAGGAATATGTCTATATACCACATTGAAATTTTTTCTCCTACGAGTGTCGTTAGGTATCATAGACTCCATATTTTCAAGATATTAAGAAATATACATGGTGGTCCAAAAAGACTAGTCATCTCACAACTTGTTCTTTGAAGTATTCAGTGGAAATTAGGCAAAAGTGTTTACTTTATGTCCACGAATTGAAAAAATCATCAATTTTATTAATTATATAGGTAACTAATTTCTTCGATCATACTATTTTAGTTCTCAGTCAATGATAAAACCCACTATTGTCAAAATATCCTTGCAAAGGCTCCATTCCAGAGTCCACCATAGTTCAGTTAAAATAAAATCTGTAAAAGATCAGAAAACCATCGTTGTTACACGTCAACTATTGAATTCATTTGGAGACCCCAACATTGCGTTAAGCGCGAAACCTATATATTACCAAATTATACTTTGCATATTATTTGAATGTTAGGCTTATTTAGTTGTAATTATATTATCTACTATAGCTGTATATCCTTCAGAATATTCGACACATTATTGAATTGTATTCGATTAAGAAAATAGCAAAATCATTAAGTATATCGACAGTTTAAGGCCGGCCTCATACGTCTCTGAATTCATATTCTTAAATTCATGATCTGAATAAGGAAGCTTGCAAAATCTATAAATCAATACTCTGAAAAAAGCAGAATCTGTGAGGAGAATAGTGAATTAGTATGCAATTCGATGCTTTCTGAATTAATAATATGAATTCAGAGTATGAAGTCAGAGTGACATTCCGGACGTATGAGTCCGGCCTTAGAGTAAGCAAAGACCAACTAATGACTATGATTCTGTTGTTGTTACAGATTTCAAAACAAGATATATTTCTTGCCAAATATTGAAACAACACTACGAAGTAACCGGTTTAAAGAAAACCAGCAATCACTTGTGAGTAGAATTTAGACACAAGTGACACCTGGAATTCAATCAACCAAGCTCCTCGCTGTGGCTACCCAAAACTATAGATCTCTACGTATATTCTTTACCCCTATGTGGTTATCAGCAAGTACTCGGATTGGAGTCTCATGCAGTTGATATTTCTTCGAATGAACAACAATATCAACGATAATAATCATGTTATTGTTATTATAAATCATGCCGAAAATAATGTGGGGATGAAAGAATTACATAACGGAAAAATACAAGGATTTAATGTTCGAACTGGGGATCCCATATCCAAGGCATAAAGTTAGAATGGTCTTTCTGATGGGTTCCTAGGCGGAATGAGAGCAAACTACGTGACGGAAGTGAAGATTATTTAGGCCTGTATAAACTTGACGGACGTTTTGGCGCATAGTATGCAGAAAGCAGTGTTGGTCGGATCACTTCGAGTCATTAGGTCCCATCAACTATGGAGCCCACTTGCAGCTCATCTCTTTTGTTAAGGGACGCTGTAAGGGCAGGACGATGAACTACTCTAAGGAAGTGTGAGAGGTTTTTTATTGGGTAACCAAACAACAATTGGAGTCTCACACTCTTAAGAGGGCAGATCCTCTCAGGGTGAGTCAATAAATGGTTTTATTTTCATACGGGAAAAAAACTTATATCGCCTGAAAACAAAGCCCTCATTTTATAAGTGGAGGCACTGAGTTCTTCAATATTGGGTATGAAACTCAATTTAACGTCAAACAAAATGCTAAGATCACGCATTAGATCCACATGGATAAGAGACTGGTGACTAATGAAGGGTTTGCCAACAAAAGGCTGCAATCCTCTCGTCAAAGACATCTGAAAGCACTTCTCAAATTTCAACGTTAGTCCATTCCCCGAACACTAATTCCAGACGAGTTGCCAACAAGACTGAAGCAGCCTCAAATTATCCATACTATAGTATAGATGTTCTTGAGGATAAGTATACTTATCCTCATTTATGAACACTACAAACAGTAATGGGTTAATATTAGGCCCCTGCAGGACTCCAGATCCTGAAACAATTTCAAAGGAAAATATAACTTACTTATAACTTTATTATAACTCTCTCCAACGATGGAAACATCACAGAGATAGTATTTGTATATATGTATGTGGATATAACACGAGCATAGTAGTATTGACAACATGTCTGTGCGATGAATTACATGTATCATAACTACAGAACAACGAAATAACAAAGATATAATCACCTTCAAGACATAATTATCTTGATAAGAATATTTTAGATTTTAATGATTGTAATAGCTAAATTTACTAAAATATTCATGCGAAGGGTTCAATCAGGAAACCACTGTCGTCGAATTAGAGTATAATCTGTTTTAGTCAGAAAAATATGGCTGTTAACAGCCGCCGACTATTGAATATATTTGGAGACCCCAGTAGTACGTTAAGCGCGAAACCTATACTATCAAATTATACCACGCATTTTATTTTAACGATAGACGGAATACTCGATAAATTATTCAATTTTAATTAAGAGAATAGCTAAAACATTAAATCTGTACTTGGGACAAGCTTCCGCCAATCCATGACTATGATATTATTGTTGCTAAAGATTTCAAAACAAGAAAAATTCCTCACCAATTAAAACAATGAAATAGATCATTAGATCACATTAGTTTATCGAAGTGGATGACAAACTTCTGCATGTTAACAATAACTCATGAGAAATTATAACTATGTAACAACGCTATTAAGGTATGAGACAAACTCGACCATATTCGAATGGACTATAAAAAACATAGACAGATCTACGACGTGAAAATTCAAAAATTACCAACAAGACCTTATCTCGAAATTTTTGATCACGACTCTGCAACACCGTTCTAGTTTTTTCCTGATGAATAGCAGGTGCCAACGTAAAGCCTTAAACGAACAAAGGGAGATCATTAGAAGGAGACGGCAATCTAAATTAGAAATCTAAATTAGCATTGTTTGTCTAATTGAATGTATCTGTCACAGCAACGGGGATGGTGTAATGCGACACCGCAACTGATTCTAGATTTTCACGGTACTTTTCTCACGACTTTTCGAAACAGCGATACGGTGTTTTATTGGTAGGACATCGAAATGTTCGTTCCTTGAAACACATTTGAAGACTTGGAACCAATTTTTGCTCACGTTTAAAATATAATGCTTTCAGTTGAAGAATAATCATCATCGTAGATCCGTCATATCTAGAATAAACAATTTCAGATGGACATATTCGAAGAGTTGTTCATTAATTACGTAATTCTATTGAATTTTAGAGAAACCTTTAAAAATAATTTTTCTTCATATATTTTATATTTCAGGAACCATCTCTCAGTTTCTGATTCCTCACACACCTTCAGGCCACTTTTTATCTTCCCAGTGTTTTTAAAAATTCAGATCTGATCTAACTGAAGTCTAATCCTCTGTTAAAAATTGGTTCAAGACCTGTGGACAGGAGCTTTGGCGCTCTTGTTCAAACTTTGACAAATTATATCTTCGAAAGTATTGGTTTCTCAGAGTTGGGAATTATATTAATGAAATCTTGTGATATAATTGCATCAAAAAATAAAATAAATTAAATAAAAATCTATTGCTATCATGCCCAACTCGGAGACACCAATACTTTCGGAGTTATGATTTGTCAAAGTTTGAACAAGAGCGCCAAAGCTCCTGTTCACAGGGCTTTCCCACATTCTTTTCAATTTGCTTTTGTGCGTCAATTCTAAAGAATTTTCGTAATTACATTCAAAACGTAAGTCTATGGCTCATCCCATGTTGAATTTATATACATCAGGAAATTATAAGTAGAGAGTATTCTATGAAATCATATAGAATTGAGAATAATTATTGAAATGTTGAAAAATCATATCTCCGAAGGTAATGTAAAAAATTTTCTTTTTGTTACTCCGAAGCCACTTGGCCGATTTTGCACACAACGAACTTAACCGAGATATTTATCTCCTAAACCTACTCTAAAATTTTCAACTGAGCTCATTCCGTTCGAGAGTTATCGTCTCAACGGCCGGACGGACGGCCGCCCGGACATAATCGATTTTGACAATAAATTCTTGATCAGTGAGTCGAACTAAATCGTTTAAGACCATTTTCAGCCAAAAATACCAAAATTACAGATATTTAGGAAAATTGATAAGCTGTCTGTTCCGAGCAACAAGAACGCTAAAAATGGTTGATAGTTGATGCACTATTGCGAGAGGTTGTGTGAGGCGTGAATAGACCAAAGAACAAGCTCTCAAAAGATCCTGACTTCGAATCAGTTCTTTTTAAGAATTTTTTTTCAATAAGTTTCTGAAATCGTCGAGGGAAAAATTGTCTATTCTTTAGATTTTAATTTTGTGAAATTCTAATTTTATTGTTGAATCAATCTCAATCGCTATTTTTGGGAAAGGCTATATTTTTGGGTGAGGGTGAGCATCACGTTTGTTTTTTAGGTTAAGGTACGTTTTGCATGACTGCTGTCTCTGACTAAGGAATAACTACTGAACATCGCTACCGAATACACCTCTGCGATAGGACTGTCATTCGGTTTGGACAAATTATGTTTTCCATCAAAGCAACGGAAGAACTGAAGAAGCAGCAGAAGATATCGAACTAGAAGGGGGAATAATCATTCATCACCTCGACGATTGAGAAACATAAAATTTTCTTGGAATTAAACAAAGAAGTACACTGGAGACAATCCAAATTAAGGATGCCTTAACATCCAGCTACAAAAAAATGCTCCGAGATATATAAAAATCAAAGTTGACAATTAAAATCAAAGTGCCCGCTACGAATAGCCTGACAGTTCCGATAGTCACTCTTTCGGGGTAGTTAACTGGACAGTAAATGAAATTCTCCAGCTAGACAGATCCACTCGTAAAGTGATGAACATGAATCATAGCCTGCATTCCAACTATTAAAAGGTTTCTTTCTGGGTTTTCTCTCCCAAACTCTGAAAAATATCTATGAAATAAAAATAAATTATTTTTTGATTTGCTTCTGCGTAAGAAAGACAAGATATTTGTCAGAAGCAATCAATCGAACAATGTTGCCTAACGAACAACAATGAAACATCAACGAAGAAACAAATGTCGTAACGTTTCGGAGTCTATATCAGATTCCTTCATCAGACACTTAACGAAAATCTTTGGAATTATTTTGTAGATACTTATTCTGAAATTCAAAGATTTTCGTGAAGTGTCTGATCAAGGAATCTGATATAGACTCCAAAACGTTGCGATATAGTTGTTTCTTCGTTGATGTTGTTTCGTTGTTGTTTGTTAGGCAGCTTTGTTCGATTGATTGCTTCTGACAAATATCTTGTGTTTCTTACGCAGAAGCAAAACACAAAATAATTAATTTTTATTTTATAGATATTTGGGAGTTTGGGAACGAAAACCCAGAAAGAAACCTTTTAATAATGAGTATACCTCCCACAGTATCCTTTAATTATTACTTGCATTCCAACTGCTCAGTACAAAGAATATACCTTCCGCGAACGAAGGGAGGAAGGGCTTTGCAAAGTTTGGAATACCAACTCCATCATCAACCGTTGATAATGATAATAAGGATAGTGAGAAGTGAAGATCCGCTTCTGAAAATGGTAGCTAATCATGAAATTATAAACCAAGGAGCTTTCCTATTTAGGGCCCGACAGAGATAATTGGAGGAGCTTACTATAAATGGCAATCCATCGATCATGAGCTAGCTGAACACCTATCACGCCAACAGACCAAAGAAGAGGTGGCAGAGATATAAGAAGACACAACAACTGGAGTTTTACACCCTTCTTAGAGTGGACCCTCTCAGGGTAAGCCTAGTAAAGGTTTTTCCTCTCACGCGGACAAAAAAAAAATTAGTTAGCCTTCTTTTGGCGGTGGAGCCGAATATTATCATCGTTATTTCTTTTTTCTCAATTCATGATTGAGAAAAGTTATCATGCCATTGTTTTTATGAATTAACAGAGCTCAACCATTTATGGTTTTATTATAAGTGTTTCATAGTTCTTATGTTGTATAATGAGATGATATATTTATCTCTTTGTTTAATAAGGGCTATGACTAATCGAGACCAGTTTAGAGCCGCTTAAGTGTAACTTAGAATTTCAATTAGCTCAGTGCATTTTTTTCTTAGAGGGATTTTTAATTTACGCAGGGACTCCCGAATGCAATATTCGAATTCTCAGCAGAAAATGTTCATGGACGTTTATTTTCTACTCACTGATGCAAATCAGTTATCAGAGACTTAATTATGTCCTTTCGTCCATTTGTATACCTACTCTAGTTTGTGAATAATAAGTAGTATTTGTACATTTAAGCTAGTTTTCATAGAATAGTGAAGATATAAATACATAAATAAGTAGATATTAAGCATTAACGTAATTTTTGTTGTTGAAGGAAATAATTTTCTCCTATGAATATACCGCATAAATAATGAATCCACTTATCATTGACTAATCCGCAATTCTACGAAGGTAGGATTGTAAAATTCCAGGGACACAACCGCACAGCCTGTACAATTTCCCGACAGAATTTCCATCACTTCTTTATCTATATCTGAAGTCCAGGACAATAAAACATTATCAGGACTACTCTAGACAAAGTAATACTATCGCGGTCACGCCTTATAAGAAGTTCCGTTTTTCCTGATTTCTATACTGAATACAGCATAACTCTCTTCACAATCGGAAATAACTTATATACAACATTTCATACTAGTTCTTTCCATTCTATCTTCATTCTTCCCATCCGAAGAACAGAATAATCAACTGCGATATTCGGCTTACAAAGGAGGCGCATGTCAAACAAGAAAGAAAATTATGCACCATAGAAATGCGTTTTTCCGAGGAGACGTCTTATTTAGCACTGGTCATTAGAATACGCGATGCATTTATCTGGTGGCGGCATCTTTTTATTTCGAGATCAATTATTTTACACATTGTCGCCGGCTGATATGCATACAATGAATGACTGTATGCAAATGAAGAAATTCGACATTTTCTCCAGGGCGATATCTGGTCGACTGTGTAAATCAGGATTAAGCGAGGTTTCATTCGGTGATTCATCAAGAGATTTTCGAGTTAACTCAATTAACGGATGAATACATGGGTTAATAAACTGGGTTACGCCAAGTACTCTCTGGATTCCTAGAGAATCAAATTGTTGAACATGGTTGATGATTCATGTAGCACAAATGAACAATTATCAGTAAAACATCTTGAAAAAGCACTGTGCCAGAAACCTTGGCACGCTTGTTCAAATTTACAGCCAGAGCAGTCACTCATCCAGGTACTCACCCAAAGGTTCTTAGCAGAAAAAAAAATTCCCTTCATTAACAAGAATATAAATCCGACAGTAAAAACAAGCATCCCAAAAAAAACTGGTCCACTTTTTGGCCCCGTATGGTCTCAATTAGTTTCGACTCAAATACATGCATTTGGTGTTTGGTCGAAAATAATATCAGTGCTGTGTCTGTGGTGACGTAAGGACCTATTCATACATACATTAGGGCTTCACACGTCTCGTCTCGTTCTCATCTCGGAAAAGCGATACGAGATGAGACGAGACGTTTTGAAATATATTATTGGCGAGTCTCGTTTTTGGTCCCTTTAAATTTTTCTATGAAGCTTTCATTCGAGAAATTAGAAAAGGTCAGCACAGAGATCAATATATTTTACAAAATATCAACCCTTGTGACTATCTGTGGAATATTTTAAATTATTATTATTATTTAACTGTTCCTATAACTTCTTATAGTAACATATCTCTTATCATAAATATCTATCCTCGCAGATTTTTATACCGATTTTTTACTCTTGGTTGAGTATATGTGTTTATAAACTACTGAGTAATAAACGTGTATACTATTGAAAGGTTTTCTTTGGCTCGAAAATTTCTACCTTCAACATCGTCTTATTTACTATAGATACAAACAGTAAACTTTTCTTATATACGACTGGTCGTTTTTCAACACCCACAGAAAACAATTCAAAATGAAGTGTTTCCACTATAATTAACAATATATTTTGTCTATATTATACATCGATCGTTCTAGAAAGACACGATTTTTTAAAGATTGTACGATAGTGGGGATTATTTTTCAAGAAAATATAGAATTCACAACCATAAAAACTGATTCCATTATGAATTCAATATTTAACGGACAACTTTTATTGCCCCTAAATCCCAATGCTTTTAGAATTTCGTCCCTATTTGAACATCTGGAGAAATTTATTTTTTTTTAGTGTGCTTCTTGTGGTGAGGATGTGGACAATTATCGTATACTTCTGTGGAAGTACATATAATAAAACTGGTAAAGAAATGAAGCTACTCAATGTTTCGAAAAGTGTTCTGAGGAATACGCCAAGAACACCCTCAATGATCTACCCACTGGGAAGTTATTCATTGAAAACGATACCAATTTGTCCAATTCTATTTAAAAATGTATCGCATCGATAGCCTCCTCAAAACATCAACAGAGCCTTCGAAACATTGAAAAGCTGAGTTTGAAGAACATTTGCTGTTAGAGAGAGAAAATACGAATCAAAATTGTATTTTAGAGTAGTGATATTGAAAGATAATTTTCCACTGCAGGTTTGATCATGGCAAAAACACATACATCATTGAAAGACGATGTGATGCAAGCTTGATTAGGCTTGTTATCGAGTAATTTAAAAGATGAAATTAACAGTGTCTAAAATTTAAAAAAATATGTACATGTACAAATAATTCTGTATAATGGCGTAATAAATATATCTTTACAAAATTATTCATTGTTATCTACCTTCGTTTATATATTATAATATTTATAATCGTTATTCAGAATTAAGCGAGACGAGACGAGACAACTGATGACGAGACGAGATCGGGACTTAATTTTTTGGGAATTGACGAGACCGAGACGAGATTTCTTATATTCTCTCCTACTCTGGTCTCGTGTGAAGCCCTAACATACATCCACTGTTGAAAATGAACAGTGCTGTGTTTGTGGAGGCCTAAGATATCTGTTCAAATACAAACATTCACTGTAGGATGAAGATGGAAAGCCTTATATTTGTGTTGGCGTAAGGACCCATTTGAATACATACATTTACTGTGGCGCCGAAAGAAATAGAGTTTTGTTTGTGGTGGCGTAAGGACACAATTCAGTACAATCGTACACTGGTGCCATGAGATAACAAACACCAGGAATTATAATTCGTAAAATAACTGATAATATAACAAATTATTCACGATTTACGTAATTGTTTTTGAAAGCTCGATTTAAATTTTACCATGATTCCTGCTGGCCTAATATAACTTCAATGGTTCTTACTGCAGATAATTTACGTGTACCATTAACGTGCATTTACAAACATTAGTTTGTTAATTGGATTAAGGTCAGTATTCGTCATAATATTTTTTCTGTTGGATCTTTGTACCTCTCAAGGGTAACCTGGTTAACCGTGTTGGAGCTTTTGGAAAATTTCATTTTCGTCACATAATTTTCGTGATTTCTGTATTTTGAATCTTTCTGAAAGTACTTTGCATACGTTTTTTGATATTTAACAATAGCATAATATAATTTTTCTGTGCTACTACTATTATAGGATATTGGTTCAATTCAGGTTCTTCAAATCTAAAATGAAATCTGTTACTGAAATGAATACCATCATTCTAGACACAATACCATTATCAAATATTCCACCTATGTTGTAATTCTTTCCAATAACACCTTTTATCTGAAGTTGCAGTAACAACGATGACCTTTGTCGGGTTTTGGCTTCAATTCTAATAATAAAAGTAATATCAATCAAAAAATGAATGAGATTTTAAACTAGATTGAAGTATTATTATCTTACACTCGGATACACTCAATTTATCGAAATCAAGATGATCATCAATCACAATCCAATCAATCTTATTCATGAAATCTCCTTTGCTACTTTCCGTAGGATTAATAGGCGATTTCAGAGTATCTGTTGGATGATCATAATTGGAAGGGGAGGAATATAATGAGTTTTCTTGATGACTATAAGTCAGAAAAGTATTTGTCAATGTTAAAACTGAAATTTGGATTAATGTGAAGTTTAACTATGTGTTTGATCAATAACAGCAGATTAAATTGTCGTAAGAATTGTCAGAATATATCTTCATTGAATTCCAATGGAAAAAGAAATAAAAAATATAAATTGAAAAAGCCCTGTGGACAGGAGCTTTGGCGCTCTTGTTCAAACTTGGACAAATCATATCTCCGAAAGTATTGGTTTCTCAGAGTTAGGAATTATATTGATGGATTTTTATGATAGAACTGCAGCATAAAGGAATGAAATTTAAAAAAAGTGTAATTTAAAATGATACAAGAGTGCCAAAAATCCTTAATCCAAAATCACCAGACCAATTCTAACCAATAACGAACTTATCCGAGATATTCATTGCTCAAGTGAAACTTAGCGAATAAATCAGTTTAGTTTTTACTGGAGATATTCTGAATGCAATTTGATTAACTTACCAAAGTATATATATTATTTCCATAATCATATGGATTATCCAAGTGCATTATAATTCTACGATAGCTATATTGTACTTATTTCATTTGTCATTTTGCATTCAATCATATGGGTAGTGTTTTCTAGTACAACTAGAAATAAATATGACATATCTCTTCAAGATGACATGTATGAACACAGATCATTAATTTCATAGACATTTGATACAAATAAGGACCGTAATTTTCGATTGCAGCGTTCTGTGAAATCATCCGATTTAATATTGAAATTTAAAAAAATTATATCTCTGAAAGTACAAGCTTGTCAGATTTTGAAATTATAACAACATATTCGCATGACGAAACTGCATCTTAAAACAAATTGAATTTTAAATTTTTAATGTAAAAAAATTTTTTTGTTAATCTGAAACCACCTGGCTGATTTTGAACAATAACGAACCTAACCGAGATATTTATTTCCTAAACGTACTTACTCTGAAAATTTCAACTGCTTAGCTCATTCCATTCCAGAGTTATCGTGTTAATGGTAGGAGCGGCTGACCGGACAGAATCGATTTTGACCACTTTTCTTGATCAGCGAGAACCAAATTTTTTAAGATCATTTTCATCCAAAAATTCGAAAATTACAGACATTTGGGCAAATTGATAAGCACTTTGTTCCGAGGAACAAGAGCGCCAAAAAAATAGCCACATGCAATTTGTCATTGTTAGAGAAGAGAGATGAAAATCAAACCGCTGACCCAGCAAAATTTCTATTTTCTAACATTTGACTATTACCTTTATTATCAAGAAGGAAGATTCAAAGAATGTGTCAAAAAACCTTTTTATGTACAAGGTGTCCGTGAAAATCGTAAGTAAATTTTTGGAGACGAATTGTTAGGTCAAAATAAGAAAACGAATTTCTATGAACATAGATCCGCGAATGCATTCCATGGGAGCTAGAATATGGCTTACAATATCGGATTTTTTCTAATTATTTCAGAACACTTTCACGTTACAAATTTTACATTCGGCATATAGTGCTATTTTTGCATGCAGAATCGATCTCTGTTGTCAGAGATGTGCTACCCAGTACAGGGCAGTCACAAAGAGGAATTACCTGTAGAAATCTCTCGGAAGGTGAATTTTGGCGCGCTGTTCAGGTGAAGAGAATGCTCAAATGTCTGTATTTTTCGAATATTTGTCCGAGAATGTTCTCAAATTCTTCAAAATTTTTTACGGTAGAGTTCTAGATTTGAACTCAATTGGATCTATATTGGTGAAGATATTGGCGGAATATCTAAATATTCCAACGATCGAGATGTACTGGTCTATAATTTTACAGTCGACCAACGGAGTTGTCAACAGTTTTCCATTTTTGACGTGCCTGGAGAGAATTTAATCGGGCTCCAACGTCAAGGAAAAGTGTCGTAAGGGGCCACCATGCCAAAAGAGATAACACTGTCATATTTATCATATTTCAGAAATTCTGGAGGGCCAAATTCAGAGGTCTGTAACTATAAAATGGGGTGCCATTTCACAAAAATAAAAAAATTAGGGTCCCCTTTATTTTCTTCAAGAATCTACTGTTATATTTTCATGCATATATTTCGGGACACCCTGTATTTCTGGACAGTACAAATATGGACATACCAATACTTGTGATGATCAAATTTTAGATAATATTATGCAGGATACCAGTCGTGACAAGTTCAATATCAACAAACAAAGGTAGGCGATAAAAAGTTGTTGAAAGTAAAACATCGTATCTTCAAAGGTTTTCCTCATGTATCAAGGAGACAGTCGATTGTGAAGGTCTGAACGTGTAATCTTTAATTATCCTCCACATTTAAAAATCCTGCCACACCCGACCCAAATATGTGACGGCGCGAGTAAAAATACGTGGAGCTATTATCAGGCCAATCAATTAATTATAAAACATAAGAATCTGCAGATCGTCTGGTCAAGGTCACACGATATTAATAAAGAATGCTGGATGAACGTTAGTGGTTCAAGAATTGAAAGGTGAAGCTTGGAACTGTGTCAAGAGACGAAAGTAATTCGGCTGACTCGATCGAAAAGCGCGCTTCATTTACTGGATATTAGTTTTGGCGTGCTTGTTCACCTGAACAGAGTGCCTGTCAATTGGTCCAAAAGTCTGTAATAGTCAAATGTTTAAAGTAATCATTAAAGGATACTGTCGGAGGTATACTCATTATTAAATGGTTTCTTTCTGGGTTTTCTCTCCCAAACTGTAAAAAATATCTATTTGATCAAAAATTTATTATTTTGCGTAAAAAACACTGATTTGTCAGAAGCAATCGATCGAACAATGATGCCTAACAAACAATAACGAAACAACATCAACGATGAAACAATTATATCGTAATGTTTCGGAGTCTATATTAGACTGCTTCGTCAGACACTTAACGAAAATCTTCAAAATTACTTTTTGTTGAAGGAGTCTGATATAGACTCCGAAACGTTACGATATAATTGTTTCATCGTTGATGTTGTTTTGTTATTGTTTGTTAGGCAACATTGTGCAATTGATTACTTCGGACAAATCTGTGTTTTTGGCGCTCTAGTTCCTCGGAACTGAGTGCTTATCAATTTGCTCAAATGTCTGTAATTTTCGAATTTTTTGCTGAAAATGGTCCCAAATGATTTGGTTTGACTCACTGATCAAGAATCCGAGATCGAAATCGATTCTGTCCGGCCGGTCCGTAGGCACGATAACTCTCGAACGAAAGGAGTTAGAGGATTATAATTTGCAAGGTGGGTTTGGAGCGTAAATATCTCGGACAAGTTCGTTAATGGGCGAAATCCATCAAGCGGTTTCGGAATTATGGCCAATTTCAGTAAAACACATTTTTGATGAATATTTCCGAAACCGATCACTCGATCTATCTGAAATTTAGCATAAAATTGTAGAATCATGCCTTTTATACGCATGTGAAGTTATGTATTGACAGGTTACCGCAAAGTGACAGAAAATTTTTTTTCAAAATTTTAAAAAATTTGTTGTACAATAACTCTCGAACGGAATGAGCTAGGCAGTTGAAATTTTCAGAGTAGGTTAGGGAGATGAATATCTCGGTTAAGTTCGTTATTGGCAAAATAGGCCAGATGGTTTCGGAGTAAAGAAAAAAAAAATTTTTTTTTAAGCAACGAATCTCAAATTCAATTTTCATTTAAGATGCAGTTTCCATTAAAATCCATCGATATCATTTTCAATTCCAACAAGCTAATACTTTCGGAGATATGATTTTTCTAAATTTCAATAATGAATCGTACTTCTATGTTTTCACACAATGCTATAATTATTCTATCTAAGCTTCAATATATGATCTGTGTTCATACTCGTACATTTCATCCTGTTCTCTAAGAGAGAGTCAAATTCAGTTAAGCTATTTTTATTTGATTTCTTCCATGGTGCAGTTCTCATTCTCAGATTGCTCATTTAATCTTGATAAATAAACTATTATTTGAATTGAATTTCCTTTATGATGCAGTTCTATCATAAGAATACATTGATATAATTCCCAACTCTGAGAAACCAATACTTTCGGAGATATAATTTGTCTGTTTGAACTAGAGCGCCAGAAAGCTCCTGTCCACAGGGCTTGAACCCATTTTTTGTTACGCTGAAACAAATCACAAAATAATATTTTTTTTTATTTTATAGATATTTTTCAGAGTTCACAAATAAATCATTAAATATTCAAATGTTTTGCCGAGAATGGTCCCAAATGGTTAGTTTCGACTTACGGATGAAGAATCCAAGGTCGAACATGATTCTGTTTATAACTCGAAAAATACTTATCTGATCGAATTAAAGCGCTGTAGTTAGTTGAAAATACAGACACGAAGACTTGCACAATTTGGTTAATATCAAATGACCTTAAAATTTTAAAAAAATATTCAAAAAATTCTGTATCTCAGAATCGATATCGTCCGATATCATTGAAACTCGATCGGATCTTGAAGATTGGTGAAGATATTCGAAACATACATAAATTCACGAAAAAAAGTGTCCAGTCTTATTTTACAGTCACCAAACTATTTATTCAGCTAAGACGATGATAGAAATACCTTTTTTTTGGTGGATCTATCAAATACTATAAATATGTTGGTATTTCTCTATATTTTAAATCGATCTGTGGTTTAAATATCAATTATCATTATAAATTAAAATCAAATTTGACCTCGGATTCTTCATCAGGGAGTCGAACCCAATCGTTTGAGGCAATTTTTGGCAAACAATTTGAAAATTACAGACATTTCGTTAAAATGATAACACCAAAATGTGCGCAAAAAGAAACTATGTGACGATATATTGGAAACAATATATCGACAGCGGAAAAAAAAACTTAAACCTACAGTTCTAGAAACAGTGCATAGTGATCTCTGTGATCTCTGTGATCTCCTAAATCTTAAAAAAACTGTGTGTAGATGTTACTTCCTTTTCTTGTGTGTAAATGAATGTCACTATTCAATCTCCAACGTCCACCCATTGGATATAGATATAGCAATCCAGCACAAAAAGGTCTGGCGGAGTCAAGATGACCTGCCTCTAGAAAGACAATCTCCAATCGCCTCTATATTTCAAGAATCCTTATACCTGTACGTTGGACTGGAAACAGTCTGTACGACCCTGAGCAGCTGACCCATGCCAGAATTCAGTGAGTTTCAATAATAAGCAAATACTCTGAAGTAGAAATATATTCCTGGATAGGTAGCCACCGTGATCACCATAGGTGAGTGTTGGATCCATGATCACACCCAAAAAACTTACTTACTGGATCTGAAACCTCACATCTGAAAGAATTGTACTCGGTACTTAGTTGAACAATGCCGACTTAAAGACTTGTTACAAACTTCGTGATGATCTTATGAATAGAAAATTAAAAAAATATATATTTAAAAAAATTCTCAGACACCTTTATACACCAAGAGCCTTCAAAACTTAATTTTACAGCCAAGTTTCACATTTAAAATCAATCGGATCATAATTGTTGAAAATATTGGCAAAATATCGATTTATTATTACGATTACAGTTTACTGTTCCACTATTTTACAATCGAACAGTAAAATCGAACGCAGTTGTGCCGGTGCCCAGTTATTAATTTTTTACGTATAAATTGGAAATGATGCCAGGCTCTAAATGAAATATCTGTAATTGGCCTGTTTCTTCAAAGATCAAGATTTTATCTGGTGAACTAACGTAGAAGATGCCAAAGTAACGTGTATTGCTCTGAAAATAAAATGCAATAATTTATCTCCTTCACATGTTGCTCTGATTTTCGTCCAGCTCAGAATGTTAACTGTATTTCAAATTGCAGTAGTCGAAGAAGAATACCTTGTATTATTATTGGATTTAATGAAATAAATGACTAATATGTGCTGCGGTTATTTGCTGGATTCATGTTTATTAATTCATGTTTTTCTGCATATACCCGTAAATTAGTTACTTCCCCGTATATTTGTCTATTCATTGCCGTATCTCAAGAACCACCGAATGACATTGAAGACTCAAACTGCTTTGTCATTGATAGAAATCTGATAGAAACCGCAAACCTATGCAAGTGAATTATTCTTCAATATATTATTATTGAGACAATTATGATTGTAATAATATCTCTTTGCATTGCTAAATTATTATCCATATGGAACAATCCCACATTTTAAACTAAATGACATTTCGCGTACATAAGGTAGGTAAGTAGAACAATTGATTTAGGTACGGCAAGCAATTTGAAGGTTCAATTATAATTTTATGTTAGGTGATGGTATGAATAAGATCACCTACAAATTTTGTAATTAAATAAAACACTGAATTCTGATGTGTAGGAGATGAAAATGTGAAGCAAGCAGTTCATCAGATGAATTCGAAGGAGAATTGGCAATAATTCGTAGACGTAAACTTCATGCGGATGAAGCCAATAGGGCTATTGGTATGATCCAGGTAGGACGCACTCAGAGAGATGTTGCGTAGTTTCCCGGCTCGTCCATTGATATCGAGAATCTTGAAACGTGAACGAAAGACCGAGAAGTGGACGCCCAAGATCTACCATTTCTGCAAAAAATCGATTTCTGACTATGTCTACCCGTAGAGAGTCTTTGAGTGCAACAACACCTTTTGAGTGCTACTGGTGTTTTGGTTTCGATTGAGACAGTTCGTGTAAGACTTTGAGAGGTTAATCTACTTTTAAGAAGGATTCCACTAAGTCAAAATCATATGCAACTTCGATTAGAATGGGCCAACGAGCACGTGAATTGTTACGGAGGAATGGAGGTCTGTATTGGTCACAGATGAGTCGAGATATGGATGGTTTTCGGATAGTCCGCGTGTTTTGTTATGTACCCATCCAATGGTGACCATAGAAATTGCAGATCAGTTCAGAAAGTTCATCCGTTCAGAGGTGGTACAATTACCGATTGGAGCATTTGTTTCAATGGACGTAGAGTATTGTTGGTGCTTGATGCTACATGAATGCGCAGATTTCCACAGTGCAAGTCATTGACAATATTATTCCTTTGTTTCATGCTGCTATTAGGCTAAATTTCTCATTTTTGGACGATAATTTGCCACCCCATATTGCGAGAATTGTCGATGAAAATCTCTAAATCTATGGTATTCCACATTTGGCCCTGGCCCTTCGATCGCCAGGATTCAATCCCATTAAACCCGCTTGGTGAAAGCTACAAAGAGCTTTGGATTCACATCAACCACCTCGACATACAAATTGATCAAGGCTACTTCAACAATCTGATCGGAAGTATACAAAGGCGTTGTCAGGCTGTGGTTCGAGGAGGCCATACTCTTTACTGATCATCGTTTTTTCTATTTTTTCAGTGAACTGATTCTGCACTACAAAATACTAAAAATGAAATTTCACCTGAAATTGTGAAACTCATAAATAAATAAGCAAAAGAATGAGTTAGATAAGTGGGTAAACATTCCCATGTTTAAAAAATTGGTTCAAGCACTGACGTGAAGTCAGGAACTTTTGCACGTATGTTCTATTGTCCATTCTCCTTTATTGGACACTCTTAATCGAATTTACCATGGTGAATTCTATTGTCCGTTCTCCTGTATTGGACACTCCCTCAATCGAGTTTGCCATAGTAAATTCGATTAAGACGAACTTTTCCGTCGTATTTGGATGCACCACCTACCCTGAAAATTTCAAGTTGCTAGCTCTTTCCATTCTCAAGTTATCGTGGCAACGGCCGGCCGGACGGACGGCCGGACAGAATCAAATTTGACCTCGAATTCTTCATCAGGGAGTCGAACCCAATCGTTTGAGACCATTTTCGACGAAAAATTCGAAAGTTACAGACATTTGGACAAAATGATAACGCCATGTTCCCCAGGGTTGTGTTCGAATATTAACTCCGTAGAGTAATATTTACTCCATTGCGTTCAAAAACTGAAAGGTTGAGTAAATTTTACTCTGTGACTGTCATCCGAAAAGTCGGAGTATTTGACTCCGAGTTCATTTTACTCCTGTCAAAATTGACAAAACTCATGGGACGGAAAATCTAGTATCTTTGTCTCACTGTTTTATGAATGTTTTGTGAGGTAATTTAATAGCTTCAATACTGCTCACAATATATATTTATGATTAGAGTTACATATATGTGAAGAAAACAATAATAATAGGATATTTCTTAAACCAACATAACCTATTTTCCGACATTGGCACCTTCTGTCAGTGTCAGAGTTAACTCCAGAGTAAATCTGTCAAACCTTCAAAAACTCTACTCTACTCCGTGGAGTTAATTTTCGAACACAACCCAGAACATACGCGCAAAAAATCGAAAAATTAGAACTTTTGAAACAGCCTCAACATTTCTGAACTCCATTAACTTTTGTGGAGCAGTATATTAGAATAACCGATAGTTAGGGAAATGTTTCTGTACTTTGAATCTTAATGAATTTCCTCGGCCTGTCATCCAACTTTAATAAATTCTAGTAACAGCAGTTAAGCAGATCGAATTTTCATGATACATCCTCTGGAAACATTACCCAGCTACAACATATTGACAAGTACAGAAACTCAAACCTGCTCGTCACAGGTTAAAGTTGAAAATATTATATTGAAGATGAATAATATAAATAGCATTAATACATGTGATGCGTGTTTAATTTACATTAATCTACCAGAACGAATTGTTGCGTGTCTCATTTGTAACGTATACTGATTTTTATGTTGAAAGATAGAATCAGGCGATATATTTTGACAATTTATCTCAAGATGATTATCAAGATATCTGTTTGCTTCAGATCATGTAGAATTTTACAGTTGAATGAAAAAATGCTTTTCATTTCAGGATTCAGTAATAATTTTCTTCAAGCATGTTTGTGCTACAATATTCTTCATTATTTGAGTTTATATTAACATCGGTCAATACTTTAGATCTAGAATGAGTTTTAGAACTATAGATATTACTTAAATGGATTTCATGGTTGAATAGAACACGAATTGTTCTGAAAAAATTGAGGTTAACAGGAAATCTATTCAAGGGGATTATCAATCACCAACTGTCCCCGAGAACAAAAGGTGTAACACAGATATCGGGAATCTGATAATATTTTACAGACAAGATTGATCGCTATCTTTCTTATGGAAATCCATTATGAATATTGGGATGAAAATGTTATATGGGTGTAAACCAATAGAATCCAAAATATTCAAGAGGTGAGTCCCTGTCAAAAAATAGAGTTGGTCTTTATATAACTATTTCTTGTATAGCCACTGCTTAGATTAAGGCAGAAAAGCAATTTTTTTCTTAAAAACCGGGATTAAATTAAGCACACTTTATATTCCATTGGGAAGGCACTCGTAACATTTTTTGGTAGTGAAAGGGGTAGAAAGAGTCATCCCTAATTTTTTTTCCTTATTCATAATGTTCTCGTATGTTCATTAACCATGGTAAATTCGCAAAAGCTCCTGACTTCACGTCAGTGCTTGAACCAATTTTTTTTAAATTGTTTTTATTCTATCGAACTTACACTCCTAGGTAAGATCTCCTTATAAGCTCTTATGAGAGCTTGTGAGAGTAAAGAGAACCAATTGCCTTACGTGCACGCTTCGTTACTTTGGCCTTACATAAAAGTAGATACCATAGTTCTCTAGATCACTGAGATCATCGAGAATATTTTCTATTACGTTTGTGGGTTTCGTTGCGTATGATGGTGTGAGAAATGAGGACCCACAACTACTAGGCTGTCGAGCGTTTCATTCCGGCTGCCAGTAACGAACTTCTTAATACGGCTTGTTCACTGAGAGCCTGTCGTAAACGCATTTATACTCCAGCACGATGGTGTCGAAGTAATGTCACCACTACGGCGCTTCGCCTTTAATGCGTCACGCACAGTGGTTGCAGGTGTTCGTCAAGACGAGGGGACATCTACTTGGGACAACGGTGAAGTGGCAGAAGTATCGTAGGGAAGAATGTAGTTACCTACACAGTCGACCCTAATGACCAACTTGTTCACATACTTTTAACCTCATATAATATCAATAGGAACTAGAAAAAGATGTTAATAAACAATAATAAAGAAAAACTCATGTGAATGTTGATAAAGAGGAAAGTTCATCTTGTCTATAATAATTCATCTTGTCTATAATTCATCTTGTCTATAAGTTCATCTACGATTTTTCTTGGTTAAGTTACATATTTCATGCAAACAATAATGAACATGATGGGACCCAGAACACTAAACAAAACAAACAGACAAACAAACAAAAGCTTTATTCCCTGAATCTTGAATAAATATACAAAGAAATGGGAAACTGCCAATAACAGAAAAAAAAAACAAAAAAATTGCCCAATTACATCCTAGAATTTATAATTAAGAAATTCAGAAATCGAATAAGGTTCGATATTTATGATCAAGTCTGTGAGAACTTTCTTGAATTTCCTATAATTAACTATGTCCAGTATAATCTTGGGCAAACTATTATAAAATTTCATACACATATACTTGGAATTTTATTTAGTTAGTGTCATTTTATGTATCTGAAAGTGAAAGGGAATAGTACGTCTTGTGTTATTAATATTCCTTAAATTCTCGAAATAATGAGGACTTGTTTTCACAAAGAGAATGCACTCTAAAACGAACAATCCGAAGAAAGTTAGAACCTTATTCTGTCTGAAGTGCCGTCTACACGATTCTCTATATTTTAGACCAATCATGGATCTTAAAGCAGATTTTTGTAACACAAACAGCTTACTACAATCAGAACCTCCACCCCAAATCACGATTCCGTACCTGAGTAGAGAATCAAAACTGGCGAAATAGATGGATCTCAAAATTTGCCCATCCATATAAAGGACACTATAGAGTTTTTTACTTAGCTGATGAATATTTTCGCACCAATTTAATCGACTGTCCACATAAACTCCTAAGAATTTAGTGGTCTGTGATATTTCAACGGAGGTGTTGTTGAAATCTATTGTATCCGGCAAATTTTCTTTAGATCTATTAGTCCTGAACATGACGCACTCAGTTTTATCAATATTTAGATGGAGCCCATATTGACTACACCAAATACATATTAGATCAAATGCTGTTCGCGTCTGTTCGATGCAATATTTGAGGTCTTCATTTTAAATGAGTGCATTTGTGTCATCCACAAATAAAAGTATATTGACATTTTTTTGGATAAAAGTAGAGATGGCTGAAGGTATTTCATTAATATATAAAAGAAAAAGAAGAGGACCCAGAACACTCCCCTGAGGTACACCCATATTAAGAACTTCCTCTTTCACTAATCTAAGGTATTCCCTAATAATCTTGCCAATAACAATAACTGAAATAACTGCGACTGACCAGACAGATAGATAACCCCTACAAAGGATATCATAATAGTGGTGATTATTCTAGCATTCCAGCTCCAGGGCAGTTTTCATTATAACATCCTGTATACTCTCGTAGACTGTGAAAATCCGCGGAAACATCTGCATAGATAGAGAATCTAAACGGAGGAATTGCATGGAATTGGAATGCTGTGTTCCGCAGATGTAAATATAGTCAATTCAGAGATAATCCTATTAGAGATAACACGGGCAACTTCCAGAGTAGAACTGGCGAGAATTTTCGATACGAGAAAGCTGAAGATACCAATCAAAGCAACTATCAGATAATGTCAACATTCATCTAATATACTCAATGTATGCGAGCCTATTTGGGAAACGGCCGTAAAATAAAAATTCTCACTATAAGCTTGATGTTTCGTCACTAAACAAAAATTTAAAATACCAAATGAAATATCTGTAGAATCTGTCATTAATATAAAATTTCATGAGCAAATGTGCAGAATATTGTAAGAAATAGATACTGTTAAGAGAGTAACGCGAAATCATTAAAAATTGGTTCAAGCACTGACGTGAAGTCAGAAGCTCTTGCGCGTATTTTCTATTGTCCATTCTTCTGTATTGGACACCCTTAATCGAATTTACCATGGTAAATTATGTTGTCCATTCTCCTGTATTGGACACTCTTAATTCGAATTTACCATGGTAAATTCGAATTAAGTGTCCAATACGGGAGAATGGACAACATAATTTACCATGATAAATTCGATTAGGGGTGTCCAATACAGAAGAATGGACAATAGAACGCGCAAAAGCTTCTGACTTCACGTCTGTGCTTGAAATGTTTCTGATGAAAACATTGTTCCGTAACGTGCGTCAGGTGGACAAGTGGACCACAGAGTTGATATACGCTCTTTCGTGAAGTTTAATGAATCGTATCAGTTTCTTTAGACTATTATGGATATACAGGGAAACTTATATCCTGTTTTCGAGACTCTATTCCTATTAACTGCGATTCTGGCTATAAATGGCGCTTTTTTCGGAATTTCCTGTTCTACGGACCTGCACAGATGCATGTAGATGGTGGGCTTTAGAGCGCAATGCATACCAACTAAGAAGAATAGGTCTATAATTCATATTCAGGCCGGCGTCGTCTCAGCGGTACGGCCATCCTATAAGTCTTACCTAGGCGACTGCCCTGCTCGTACATAAACACGGTGCCACTCTAAACTTCGCAAGGGAAACGTTTATAAGTAAGGTGTAGAAAATTATATTGAATCCAGTTTCCGAAGTGAGGATGACTCAAAAATCAAATAAAATATTCATCAGAAGAAAAATTACCTATGTATTTTCTACAAATAACAAAATTAATTTTCAGCTTAAATTTGCGTAAACTCAATAATCAAATAAATATGGATCTATCCTCACCCATACAATTTTTCAAAGCACTAGTTGAATTCTCTAAATACACTTGGAACCATTTTTCGTTTATTGAGTGTGTGAATTAGTTGAACAATGCTGTGAACGAATAAATGTGAATCTAAGTTCTAAGAAAGACCAAGCAGAACATGTGAGAACGCTTATAATAGTTAAATCGGTGTAATTGGGGATGAAATCTTGGTAGTGGCCGAGAAGAAATACAGGGTGTTCCAGATCTTAGCCAAGAAATTCCCACCACGTATTCTACGTCAAAAATAAGCTCTTGTTTGTCATATAAACATATGTCGAGAAATGTTTCCTCCTTAAGTTACATAATTTTTAATAATAACTTTTACACTTGTTGAAATATTTCCATGAAATTTGGATTTTAAGGATTGAGGAGCAGTTTTTGAATAAAATAATTTTTTTTATTTTACCACTTCCGTCCGTACTGCATCGAGACTGAAAATTTTTAAACAAAAAAAAATATGCCACTGGTTTTTCCAACAATACGAATTACTCTTGAAGTCCTTATTTAATTTGAAGCAAATTCATTTTCTAGACTTTTTGACGTATGAGGCAGTAAAAAAATTAAACACTCTCATGCATGAGGAAATCGCTAAAATTTGATATGGTACATAATAATAATAAGACTATCTTTGTAAACGAAATGTGTAATTACCAAAAAATAAGCGTTAACAGCCACACTTAAATACGTATTTAAAGAAGATGTTCGAAATAAAAGAAAAAAAAACTATTTTTTTTTCTAATAATTTCAACACCTTGTATCTCAAAGAGGAAGCATTTCACGACATATGTTTATATGACAAACTAGGGCTTATTTTTGACGTAGAATACGTGGTTAAAATTTCTTGGTTAAGATCTGGATAACCCTGTATAACAATGGAAATTTTACGAGAACTTGGGTATGTATTACTTTTTATTGTATTAAAATTAGAGCCTATGTTTTGAATTTTGAACTATCATCGTCTTTCCCTTTCTTTGTACTACTTCTATTATTTCACCCAATAATATAAATCTCTGCCTTTATTATTATGTATTTAACAAATATTTTGATAATGGACTGAATTCCTTTTCTGATTGTTATTTTCCTCCTTCCAACCAGTGATCAAATCTCTTCAATTCCTCATTATATTTTGTTTCTTATGTTGAAATTTCATTTTCAATCTGCTCTTTATCTTGGTTTTTCAAAATCAACTTAACTCTAAAAGCCTTTATATTTTTATAACTTCCTCTCAGAAATCTGACTTTCATCGAAACCAAATAATTACAATCCTCTCACTTATTTCTCGTTTCTAAGGTTTCTCATCCATAAACTTCTTCGTAATTTCAGAAATTTAAATAATATCTATGTTTATGACAAGTATTATTTCAATTTTTCAAATGGTTAGAAACAGAAAACCATAAAAAATTCCCCAAAATTGGTTTAAATTTGAATTAATGATTTATTGGTAAGTGGAATTGCTCGTCGATCGGTTATAGAATCTGTAAAATGCATACTGCCTCTTTTATAGCTCCTGATAGTTTTTAATAAAGTAATTTCTCAATTGTATATTTATTTTTCAATCCGAAATAAAATTCGATTTTCTATATCAAATCTCTGTCTTTAAATTCCAACTTTTCTCCTTCTTTTTTCTTTCTTAATATTTTCAAATATATCTTTTATTGCTTATTCAATTTTCTACAAACTTTTTGTACAATGTCATCATATTGCCTCCTTTTCCAATATCTTCTCCTTGTTTTCGAACTTATTCTCATCCCCTTTTATATACCCATTTTCTATGATTTCCCATCTCTTCTCGTTTGATTAATTTCCTCATGACCATTATTTCCTCCCTATTTTTCATTTCATTTGTTTCTTTAATAATTATTCCTCATAAGAAATCTCCTTTCTTCCATTTTATGTAATATTCCAATTTTTTCACAATTCTCGATATTGCCCTGAAATTCTTCAACGTTCTTTCTGAAATTCATTTCAAAATTTTACTATGTTTGTTGTATATTTATTTCAGCATATTCTATACTTTTAGTCTGCTCCTCTATCTTCCTCTCCCATTTTCTTGTAATCTTTTGAATTATTCTTTAATGTCTTTTCCTTGTTCATCCATCATATAGTATAGTAGTAATTCATTTGTATTGATTTCTAACTTCTCTACCGCCATAATTTGGTCTTCAATTTCAATATCCACCTCTTAATTATTTAAATTTTGAACTATATATTATTTCTTTTTTCTTACGCTAAAATTTTCTTCGGATCCATCTCCCCTTTATCTTGATTTTAATTTTCGACTCTTTTCAAAACGAAATAATTTCAATCTTCTTACTTATTTCTAGTTTCCAAGGTTCCTCATCCATAAATAACTCCGTAATTTCGAATTTTCAAATAATGTCTATCTCCATGACAACTATAATTTTGATCTTACAAATGGTTAGAAACAAAAAACCATTAAACTATATGTTAGATTCCGCTGAAATTCGGCACAGACCTTCAAGCTGCATTTTATTTTGCCAATATGTATTTCCAAAAGTAAAAATCCGATCAAATTGAAATCTGGCACTCAATTGAAATAAAACTGATTAAAGGATAATCCAGTAGGTATTTCGTGAGTGTGTGTTAGGAGTGATTAGACAAAAGAACATGCCCGCAAAAGCTCCTAACTTGCTTCTGAGAATTAGGGCTCTTGATAAAACAGATGTTTCTCGAATTACCTACAGATATCTCGGTTGATGGTGAAATATACTCAAAAAATATTTTCACTTTTGGTGCACTTGTTCTCCTGAAGAAATGCCTTCTTGGACAAAATAGTCTTGAGCTTCAAGTTTCGACTTACTTATAAAGAATCCGAGGTCAAACTTAATTCTATCTGGCTGTCAGTCCTGCAGCACGATAACTATCGAACGAAATCAGTCAGAGAGTTGAAGATTAGAGGGTAGGTTTGGAGTCCAAATAGGCTAGTTGAGTTCGTTAACGGGCAAAACCTTCGAAATGCATTCAGAGTTATCTGAAATTTTGTTTACACGATAATTCGAAAAATACCGATCTAAACGATTTGAAACTCAGTAGGTTGAAAAATAACAGTGGCAGCTATAAAACAAAACAGCTATTCACATAAATACTCCAGTACTTGCACAGGCAAAAAGATTCGTAGATTTCCCACCTTCCTATACAAGAAATCTCCAGCAGCTGCGAGGAGCTAAGCGTCTTCAGTAGCTAGACCTTTAGGCTATGAATTTAAACAAGCCCCTAAAGCAAACTGACCTCACGTGAGTGCTTTTTCAAATTTTAACCGTCGAGTTGCCATAACATCGAAATATGGAGTATTTTGTTCTTCCTGAAACCGAAACATAAACAAGGTAAGTGACGTATGGTGGCGTAGGTTATGTTGGTAGCTCCGACTGCGCCCGGCCTGCCTGACTTAGGGCAATAACCGTATCGCGGCAGCCACCTACGATGCCATTGATACGCTTATCTATTACTATACAGTATGCCCGGATTTTATCTGCACGGTGTAATGGTGTGTTACGTGGAAGATCTCGGTTCTAATCCTTGCGGAGCGTATCGGATTCGATATTCTGGAAAAAATGTTTGGCATAATAGGGCGGCAGGTAGCACCGCCGACGGTAACTCGAGAATAGGTGGATGCATTTCGCGGAGATCGGGAGATGTACAAGACGATTCGATTCTTCTGATCTTAGATATTTTCTCATTGGTTATGTAGCTATACGTTCGATGGCGTTAAATGAAAAATAAATTGGGAATAGCACTGATCTGATTGCAGTTAACATTTGCGTCCTTGCTAATGTTTGGGTCTTCAAAACTACTCACATTGCCGAAATTCTTAGATCCCTCTAGGTTTGTCGAAATGAAACAATAATATTTTGAGCAGAATGTATTTAAACAGTTATTTTCCTATCTAGAGCGGAAAGCTGCATGAGATTACCATTGCTTGAGTGATAGAATTCGCACTGCGATGTATTATTGAAATTTTGAAAAATCATATTTTCGAATGTATCAGATTGTCAAAGTTGAAATTGATTTCAATAGATTTTTATGATGAAACTGCATGATAAAATAAATTGAGTTTGAAATTTGTAATCTGTAAAAAAAATATTTTTTTTCCTTATCTCCTAAACCAACTCCTACTAAATTTCAACTGTCTAGCCCATTCCGTTCCGTAGTTATCGTGTTAACGGAGGGCCGGAAAATTACCGACATTTGGGCAAATTGATAGGCACTTTGTTCCGAGGAACAAGAGCGCCAAAAAGTGGGAAAGCCCTATGGACAGTTGGTATCAATGAATTCTTATGATAGAACTTCATCATAAAAGAAATCAAATTTCGAAATCATAAAAGAAAATGAAAATAATTATATTAATATCAATTGAAACTTTGCCAATATTCCAGTTTTGCAAAAATCATATCACCACTGCGTAAATTTTAACCAAATATTCCTCTCATCAAATGAAACACTTTTTTCATTTAACATTTTTCCAAATTCAGCTCAGGTAAAAAGATACAGGCTGTTGAAATTTTGAAAAAAAATCAGTTTTTATTTTGTAGCTTTGACATCCTTTTTTCGAATAAAATGAATGTTGGAGTAAAGTTTCCTATAACCATGATACATATTTTCCAAATATTAGTTATTTTCTACTTCTACTGGTTTTCTAGTTATGGACTCGTGGATTCATAACACTGAACGAAATCAGCATAAAGAAAGCATATAAAGTTTTTCTTGAGTCATCTCAAGAATATACCATCGTTTTAGAACATTATATTATTCTTCATCACTTCTCCTCAAATGCACCGTTTTCGAGATATTCTTCATTTGAATGTTTTAAAATGGAAAACTCCAGAAATTTCACTACTTTTATGGATCCGTCCCTGAGCGTTGGAATTCCGAATCAAGCTGTAAACCACGTTACCATACCTTATTCTCGTCCGCTAACAATGTCATAGATAATTTATATGCGGGAGTGTATTAGCACATTGTGAAATCTTTAAACGCTTGTAACTTTTTACCTGAGCCGAATCTGGAAAAATGGTAAATGAAAAAAGTGTTTCATTTGATGAGAGGAATCTTTGGTTAAAATTAATGCAGTGGTCAAAGACTCACCCTGTATATATATAGATTGATTTATTTTCTAAGCTATTTCGGATTTGAGAGATGTCAAAATTCTGTAGCTGAAAAAACTTGTTGTTGGTTTCACCGGGATGCATATTTTATCGCTGTAAAACTATCGTTGCTGTGGGAACTAAATATTGAAGGAATGGAATAGTAACTAATAAATATAGTGTAGTAGTTTAAACTAGATTGTATGTAAAATTCTCAAATACTCAATTCTCGTTCGGAACTTGATTAACGAAGACCTTGAGACGTGATTATAAGTCAGTTTCTATTATTCAAATCGTTGCAATGATAACTAAACGTGGATGATAACGCCCCCTATTCACTGTTTCAACGGTGTAATTATCGTGTCAATTACCGAGCCGACATAATAACTAATAATCTAACAAATTCGATATCCAATTCATGACTCCCGACAATTCATTTGTGATTGGCAAATCAATCGATATCAGCCAGTTCATCTAATTATCATCGCCTTGATCCTATTTTACTATCGGTATCTTGCCCGGGGCATAGGCGGGCTTTCACCGGATGCGGAGATTTCAGTCTTTTGGTTAATTAATTTTCGAAATGATAAAAACGTTGAGGATCGTGCTAAGAAAATAAATTTGTAAACCCACCCGTATATTTCACTGTTTAAGATTTGATATATGAGAAATTAGTACATAGAAAAAATTGGTTCAAGCCCTGACGTGAAGTCAGAAGCTTTTGCGCGTATGTTATATTATCCACTCTCCTGTATTGAACACTCTTAATCGAATTTACCATGGTTAATTCTATTGTCTGTTCTTCTGTATTGGACACTCCAAATTTACCATGGTAAATTCGATTAAGAGTGTCCAATACAGGAGAACAGACAATAGAATTCACCATGGTAAATTCCATTAAGAGTGTCCAATACAGGAGAATGGACAATAGAAAATACGCGCAAAAGCTGCTGACTACACGTCAGTACTTGAACTAATTTTTTTTTTCGTGAAGTCAGGAGCTTTTGCGCGTATGTTCTATTGTCCACTCTCCTGTGTCCAATAAAGGAAAATGATCAAGAGAACATACGCGCAAAAGCTTCTGACTTCATGTCAGTGCTTGAACCAATTTTGTTTTCGATTATTTTTAAAATAATTTCTACTGCTACGATCCTCACTAAATTTTGGAACAATTTTCGTGTTGGCATTCTACAACTAATATCCATATTTGACTTGGATCGGAATTGTATTTTTCGAGGAAATAAAAACCAAATTTCAGATTGATATAACTCCAAAACCATTTGGCCTATTATGCTAGTTAACGAACTTAAATGTCGTATTCAGATGCGTTATCTACCCTGAAAACTGCAAGTCGCTATATCTTTCCGTTCTTAAGGAATCATGAGATACATTATATATTTTCGTAATTTTTTAAAAATTTTCTAGTGGTACGGTTCCCACAAAATTTTACACACGTCTTTTTTTCGATATTCTACAACTAGTTACCAAGCTTCAATTCGATCGAGTCTATATTTTTTGAGTTATCGAGGAAATAATATTCCAGATGGGTATAACTCCCAAACCGTTAGGCCGATTATGGCCAACAGCGAACTTAACTCTTCCATACAGATGTGCAACCTATCATGAAAATTGCAAGTCCCTTTCTCCTTTCGTTCGAGAGTAGTCGACACAACGCTCACCCATCCAGCTACTGAACTCACACAAGGCTGCTCGGATCTACAACAATATACATCCAATCATGTTCAAACTTGGAATTTAGTTGTAGAGTTCGGTTCTGAAGGCTCTCGCAAAATTTCAGGCTATCGGATGGATAGTTTCTGATATATAGAATTTTTATCAATAATTTTCTATCTAAGTTATACTATCCGCAAAAAATTTTGCGAGAATTTTTGCGTTGCCATTCTACAACTAGTAGCCATGTTTGAATTAGATCGGTTGCGTATTTTTGGAGTTATTGAGGAATAACAACCAAATTTCAGATAGGTATAACTCCAAAACAGTTTTACGGATTATGCCTATAAACGAACTCAAAAGACGCAATAAGATTCTCAACCCTACCTGAAATTTTCAAGTCGCTTTCTCTTTCCTCTCTTAGGTTATCGTGACGTAAATAATATTTTTTAATAATTTTTTTTTTATTTTCTAGCAATACGATATCCACAAAATTTGACGAACGTCTATATTCTACGAAGCACTCTGTTCCGGGGAACAAGAGCGCCAAAAATGAATCATATTCATCAAATTCACACAGTTACACTACAATGAGCCAGTTATATTGTGTTGAATCTGATCCAAGAGCAGGAGATCTGAAGTAGCAAATATTGTCTTCGGCAATAAATCTCTAAAATGCAACAAATTGCCCAGATAGCACAAGTATGTTTTATGGACGTTTTGAAAACATCTGGCTTGGACATTCGCGACATCCTCAAAACGTCCATTTAACGACGATGGACTTCTTATGAACTTTTTTGGGAAGTCCATTGTTAATAATCAGGATGTTTTTGAAAAGTCCATATTAGAGCATTTCAGGTTCTCGAATGGACATTTATAGGATGTCTTCAAGACGTTTATTTAGAAAGTTTCATGGACATAATCAGGAACCCAAAAGTAAATTCGGAATATTCAGAAGATGTTCTAATTATAGAACATTTATGTTCTATAATATACAAATTCCTCCGAATGTCCTTTTGGACTCCTGATTACGTCCATGAAATGGAAAGACATAGAATGTGGGTATATTTCTCGGTGTATCTTCCATTCCTGCCTTGTTATAGGCTGAAAAGTATTCATTTATTATTCATCGGGTCTCCCCAACAAAACGAGTGAAGATATTTAATTATATTCTATTTGGAAGGAACATGTTTGAAACAATTGAATTTTAAAATATTTTTCATCTTGACGTCTTTCCTTCCCTTTGTCACCATGCCTGAATTGACTTCTCAGTCTCCTTCCTGGTCTTAGCTAAATTTGCCTTCACAGCTGTACCTGAAAATAATTAAATTTCTTATCCAAACTGAATGGCAGATAAATATGAATATCCAAGCTTCGGAAGAACATACAGACTTCAAGAAATATCCTAACTTGAAAATAATTTATAGAAAAATCTGTTTTCAAATTCACCGATCTTTCTATGTGGATTTAAAATTAATTTTGGCACCACATATAATTCTATATCTATTATAATATACAGGCAGTGTCTAAAGATATATACTCACTTATGATAAGTTGACTGACTTTCATAAGATGGGGTTATTTCCTTTTCGTCCCAGCCAACTATACTTCATTGCCTCTTCATTAGTAATCAGTGAAGTCAATATACTATATTGACTTCACTGATTACTATACTGATACTATTATTACTATTACTGATTAATATATGGTGAAGCGTATATTATACGCTATACAGGGTGAGTCTTTGACCACTGCATTAATTTTAACCAAAAATTCCTCTCATCAAATGATACACTTTTTTAATTTAACATTTTTCCAAATTCAGCTCAGGTAAAAAGATACAGGCTGTTGAAATTTTGAAAAAAAATCAGTTTTTATTTTGTAGCTTTGACATCCTTTTTTCGAATAAAATGAATGTTGGCGTAAAGTTTCCTATTACTATGATACATATTTTCCAAATATTAGTTATTTTCTACTTTTACTGGTTTTCTAGTTATGGACTCGTGGATTCATAAAACTAAACGAAGTTAGCATAAAGAAAGCATATAAAGTTTTTTTTTGAGTCTTTTCAAGAATATTCCATCGTTTAAGAACATCATATTATTCTTCATCATTTCTCCTTAAACGCACCGTTTTCGAGATATTCTTCATTGAATGTTTTAAAATGGAAAACTCCAGAAATTTCACTACTTTTATGGATCCGTCCCTGACCGTTGGAATTCCGAATCAAGCTGTAAACCACGTTACCATGCCTTATTCTCGTCTGCCAACAATGTCATAGATAATTTATATGCGGGAGTGTATTAGCACATTGGGAAATCTTTAAACGCTTGTAACTTTTTACCTGAGCCGAATCTGGAAAAATGGTAAATGAAAAAAGTGTTTCATTTGATGAGAGGAATATTTGGTTAAAATTAATGCAGTGGTCAAAGACTCACCCTGTATATTTACTATAAGTACCCCCTATTTCTGCTAATTTGTTTACCTGAAAATTATATTTTTTATTTACTACAAAGGAAAACACTAGACCCTTATGATCGAAAGCAAAAAGCATTATATGGGTATTTATTTGATAAAAAAACAGAATTGAGAGTACATCAGCAAATATCTTCTAATCCACTTTATAGAAAAAATCTGTGATATAACCAGATACATGAAATATGAAAGGACACTGTGGATTACCCTGAACTTTGGTCTCTGCTAGTCCTTTCATATTTCATGTACTAGTGGTGAGCTTTATCCTTAAAAGTAATAAACTCTTTATACTAATACATGCATATTTAACTTTCTTTTCAGAGTTACTCATAATTTGATTTTCATAACACTACATACTAACTTTTATCGCATTTCTGTGTCTAAGTTGATCCTAGTTAAATGCAAGGTTTTCATTGTTCTCCTCGATCATCTCCTCGATGTTCTTGATTCCATAAATAAGTTTTAAAAATTCCGAATTCTGTTAATTGCCTTGTCAAATTAGACAGAGGAATCGGTTGATTGCGAAATCTAGGTATCTTTGTGAAACTCGTCGATAATTCAAACTACATCATTTTAAACACTCTTCGTTATCAGTCGCCAATTATTTACCACGAATTCCTCACTTTCTACTTATCACATTCACACCGCCTTGGTCCAAATGCGTTCCCTGACCCGTAGATTATTGGATCATTATTCTGTTTACCTGAAATCCTAGCTAATGATCCTAATTAACATCTTCCGATAACTTTCTACGCAATGTTGCATGTCCGTCCGGGCACGTGGTATGAGTTCTTTAGAACTCGCGGACGTGGATATTGGAACCGAGCTTCACGGTCTTTTCGTTTCGGTTGATTTTTTTACGATCCGACGTCCGATATTCACGTTCGGATATATCGGATTAACTTTTGATCCCGGGTGAAATCGAATTTGGCGGAGGAAGATGAGATTACGGCATTATTGTTTCCTCGGCAATGGTGGATTGAGTAGTAGTGCGACTCGTAACATGTAAAAGGCTCTGCTGCAGAGCGTAGGCATTGTAACAAAAAAAAATTTGAAAAAAAATTAAAGACATACCGGGTGAGTATTTGACCACTGCATTAAATTTAACCAAAGATTCCTCTCATCAAATGAAACACTTTTTTCATTTACCATTTTTCCAGATACGGCTCAGGTAAAAAGTTACAAGCGTTTTAAGATTTCACAATGTGCTAATACACTCCCGCATATAAATTATCTATGACATTGTTGGCGGACGAGAATAAGGCATGGTAGCGTGGTTTACAGCTTGATTGGGGATTCCAAGGCTCAGGGACGGGTCCATAAATGTAGTGAAATTTCTGGAGTTTTCCATTTTAAAACATTCAATGAAGAATATCTCGAAAACGGTGCGTTTAAGGAGAAATGATGAAGAATAATATAATGTTCTAAAACGATGGAATATTCTTGAAATGACTCAAGAGAAACTTTATATGCTTTCTTTATGCTAATTTCGTTTAGTTTTATGAATCCACGAGTCCATAACTAGAAAACCAGTAGAAGTAGAAAATAACTAATATTTGGAAAATATGTATCATAGGTATAGGAAACTTTACGCCAACATTCATTTTATTCGAAAAAAGGATGTCAAAGCTACAAAATAAAAAGTGATTGTTTTTCTAAATTTCAACAGCCTGTATCTTTTTACCTGAGCTGAATTTGGAAAAATGTTAAATGAAAAAAGTGTTTCATTTGATGAGAGGAATCTTTGGTTAAAATTAATGCAGTGGTCAAAGACTCACCCTGTATAAATAAATTGAAAACGAACAAACAGCACGAGAGCGAAGCCAATCACAGCATATTGGGCAAACTTGGAAGCAATTTAAGTGCCCACGTCAGAACCTATTCGTCAAAATAATCTGCCCCTGCAGCGAACACGCTTTGACAGCATCGAAAATATTCAATGACTTGTTGTTTACTCAATAATATTTGGTTCAAAATTCAAAATAGGCAGCAGCTTTCGTATTCATTTTCTATTGTCTAGTCGCTCCTCACACACCATCGTGAAATACTGCACGAAGTTGAGTATGAATAAAGGTAGTGAATAGATGCATTGGGCCTCAAATGAATTCAAATTGTAAAATGAAATATGTATGTAATGCTGAACCTCCCTTAAGATGTCTGCCCGACTAGCTGGGAGGTCAACGATACACTTATGCTTCCTGAGATATAAAGTGATAATTGATACAACTGGTTTGTAAAGGTTTAATAAAAAAAAATTCTTTTCATCACAAAAAAACACTCAGCTCAGGTTATCCAGGGTAATTTAAGGGTATTCTTTCTGATGGATGATGAAATGGTGAAACTGCATCTTAAATGAAAAAAGAATTTGAAATTAGTTACAAAAAAAAATGGTTTTTTTCGTTACTCCGAAACCATTTGGCCTATTTTGCCCAATAATGAACATAACCGAAATATTCATCTCCCTAACCTACTCTGAAAATTTCAACTGCCAAGCCGTTCGGAAGTTATTGTAGAAAAATTTGTTTTAAATTTTCAAAATTTTTTTTGGCACTTTGCGGTAACCTGGTCAATACAAAACTTCACATGCGTATAAAGGTCATGATTCTACAATTTGATGCAAAATTCCAGATAGATCGAGTGATCGGTTTCGGAAATATTCATAAAGAATATTTTTACTAAAATCGGCCATGACTCCGAAACCGCTTGATGGATTTCGCTCATTAACGAACTTGTCCGAGATATTTACGCTCCAAACCCACCGGCCGGACAGAATCGATTTCGACCTTGGATTCTTGATCAGTGTGTCGAACCAAATCGTTTGAGACCATTTTCAGCCAAAAATTCGGCAAATTTTGGCAAATTGATAAGCACTCAGTTCCGAGGAACTAGAGCGCCAAACAGTTCTAACAACTTTGATATTTCAGTTGGAACCCCTACTATTGCTTTTTTTGATCCGCCGTAGCCCCTTATTGATTAATTCAGTATCAACTTCATTTAATCATCCCCATCTCTAGGGGTTTTTGAGTAATTAATTAAGTGCAAAACATAGCCTCAATTCAACACTCATTACTTTGTTACTTGGAATCCTATAAAGCCGAAATTTCGAGTAGGGATTAACAATATCCCGCGTATCATTTACGTATAATGACATACGTCCCTAATCATACAGGGTTGTTCAAAATCCGAGGATTTTCCGATACATACTTAAATGATAAAAAGTGAGTTTTCTCAAATGGAATGACCTGTATATCATGAGAGGTATTGAAGGAGAATTTTATTTCCTTTCAGAAGATATAACATGTTCCTATATCTAAATTGTAGGGTTTTCGAATTAAAAGCAAGTTTTCATGCAAATGAAAATTAATATATTGAGCTACATTTTATATTAGGTATCCATTTACATTACATTTAAATTATGATAATTTAATAATTGGCATCGAGTGTAAAGTATTGTTGGATTTATTTACGGAGATTTTATTAAGAAGTCATTCAAATGGATGGTAATAATTATACAAATGAAGTTTTGATGAAATTGTTCATTCTTCACGATCCTTGCGATCAAATTGTAGCAAGATCAAGCAGAATGTTCTGGTTAGGCCTAAAGGTTATTCTGCACTTCTGGTGAAAACATGAGGATTTGCGTTAAAATAAGTTAATCAGGATACAGGTTGTTCCATGTGAAATATCAAAATTGTTAGTACCAAGGAACCAAATTTTCTATAAAATCGCACGTCTCGTTCTCCATAAAATTCCAGGGTACCATCGTTCATGGTCCACCCTGTACGCATCTATGAATAGGCCAACGAATAAATTATTTTATAAAATAGTATTTGCGTAAATACCGCAAAGTCCTGTGTAGTCCGTCAATCTCTCATCCCATGTCTGTATCTTCTCCTCGTAAAAAAAGTACTTTCCACAAATTTAAATATCGATCGGGTAAACAGAGCAATGCGTGTAATTACCTGTAGAAAGGAACATCAATTACCTGTTCCTCTCGGCTACTAATGGCAGGAAATTACTATTTCAGTCCCTCAAGTCCAAGACGACGTTCTCATTGTATCGTTTACCAATCATAGAAAGCTCATTGAGCTAAATGATTCAACGAAATAAATCTATTAGATACTAATCAGCGCGGTCGGCAGAAAAAAGCGGTATCTATAACTCGAGGTTTCACTTTCTGATAATAAGATAGATAAACCAGATCGACAGACACAGCATTGTCCCGGTGGGTTTTCATGTCATTCCATCCGACAGCTCAATAATAACTCAGAAGCGATATTGCCGGGTCCGACAATCGATTCATCGGTTCTTGGGCAAGAGGGAATTTGTCTTACAATGATCACCTCGGGTGTTAACGAACTTGTAGTTCGACGAAGAAGGATGTTTACACAGTGTCTCTGATTATCGGACACGCATTCACTTGGATTTGGGTTGAGCTCTAAAACTTCAAAGAAAAAAACCGCTTCACTTTTTCAATTTGGCTTCAATGCGTCAGTTTTTAATGATTTTGGTAATTAAATTCAGAACGTAGGTCTATGAACCTGGCCGATTTTGCCCAATATCGAACTTAACCGAAATATTTATCTCCTTAACCTACTCTTAAAATTTCAACTGTCTAGCTCATTCCGTTCGAGAGTTATCGTGTTAACGGCCAGACCGGTCGAACGGACGGTCGGTCAGCCGGACAGCTGGACGAAATCGACTCCGACCACGGATTCTTGATCAGTGAGCCAAACCAAATCGTTTAAGACCATTCTCAGCCAAAAATTCGATAATTACAGACATTTTGGCAAATTGATAAGCACTCTGTTCCGAAAAACAAGAGCGCCAAAAAATGGTGTATCTCAGAAAGATTATAACTCCAGAAATACAACGAAACTCGGCAGTTAGTTGCAAAATACCGACATGAAGACTTATGCAAAGTGGAACGGTTTAACGGGTAATTCCGCAAAAGGAGCAGATTAAAAATAATTCCGCTGGTACCTGCCGGCACGTGTTTCTGATAGTTAGCTTCTTCAGGACAGGGCAACCACGAAACCAAGGAAAATATGGAAATAAAAGTGAAAATAGGTGACACCACACCAGGAGCAAGCAACCAATTGTTTTCAGCTCTAGGACCTCCATTTCGGAGGTAAACTATGGCATCGGCACGGAGGAAGCATAAGCTACCTGTGCGATGCGACCTCAACCCGAGGATATCAAACATAGAAATATGGATCATGCGGAGTAATATATATAAGTGGAAAGGGTTAACGGGTAATTCCGCAAAAGGAGCAGATTGAAATTCATTCCGCTGGTACCTGCCAACACGTGTTTCTGCTAGTTGGATTGAGTCTTATTTTGGCATTTAGGTGACCAATTTTGACCTCTTGGGGCACACACAATTTCATCGGAAATGGACCACTAACATCCTAACCTTGTTAGGAGAGAAATTTTTGGAAAATATTTCAGATTCGTTTGACTTCCGAACGGAAATGATACCAACTTTGGTTTTTTAATGCACTACCTAGTTTTTTCATTGAGAATCAGAATATCCATTGAATTCTACACTATTGTGATGTGTCACTTACATACTATTCTCAGAAAATTTAAGTGTATCAAGGACGTCCTATGAACGTACATCAAGGACGTCCTATGGACGTACATCAATGACGTCCAGCGGACGTACATTAAGAACGTCTTATGGACGTACATCAAGAACGTCCTATAGACGTTCATCAAGGACGTCCTATGGACGTACATCAATGACGTCCTATGGACGTACATCAAGGACGTCTTATGGATGTACATCAAGGACGTCCTATTATCGACAAGGGTGTATTTTCCCAGGAACATCCTTTTTTTATTATGCCATTCGAAAGATGATTCAATTTTAAATTTCATTTCTAAATAGCATTTTTCCCAATTTTAAACCGTTAGCGATCTACAGGGTGTTTTATTTCAATTCTGTATAGTGACAATATGCCTTGATTTGGATACATAGATATGATTTTGTTTCTTGAATTCAAAAGGGCTTCGTAACAACCTGTAATTCTTTTATTATATTCGGTAAGTAATATTACTTAATAACAAGAAACAATTGTTTTAATGAAAAACTGATCATTTTAATTCATATGTTCTCTATATGCCTACCATTATGATCCATACATAAATTATATCTTTTCCTCATATCGTTATAAGTTACTTTTGCCAGGATATTAGGGTTTACATCGTTTACAAGTTCCAACTCCTTTTTCAATGAACAAAAAGGAGTTGGAACTTGGAAATTTCTATGCAAAGTACAACTATGTTAGCTATGATTTTTAAATACTGTCAATGTGACAATTCTTGAATTTTACAATAACTATCAACAAAATAATTCTAAAGATTTTCATTAAGCGTCTGACGAAGGAGTCTGATATAGACTCCGAAACGTTACGATATAGTTGATTCTTCGTTGATGTTGTTTCGTTGTTGTTTGTTAGGCAACATTGTTCAAGAGTCCATTCCAGCACTGAAAACAGTGCTAGAATGAACTCATTTCCGCATTGTTTGCAGTTATATTTTTCGTTTTGTGGTAGTCAGCACTGACATTCGATCCTATCAAATTTCAACACACGTCAATTGACAATACAATATAATCTGGATATGGTGAAATAATTGTTGAGGAAAACCTTTATTTTCATTAAAAAATATGGTACTAGAGATTTCCTTCTTGCTAATTTTGATCTCCATTCCCTACGTACGTTTCAAATTCAAATTCCGTAATCTGTCAACTTCCGTAACAGTCACACCAACTACCAAGATACAATACAAAAGTCACTAGGATGTACAATCCGAATTTTTCATTGAATTTCAACAGTATTTCACAATACTTGCCTGAAATAGAGAAAATATCGTCTAATACTCGTTGCAGAAGGCAATTCCATTCTGCAACTTGTTTTAGAATATACCATTCTAGAGGTTAGCAGAATTTTTTCCGGTTTGATTAAAACAATGTTATGGCTATGTATAAACTGATATACAGGGTGTCCCAAAAATACCACGCGAAAGTGACACTGGAGATAGATTGGCATTAGGTCTATCAGATAGCATCAACATGACCTCAGTAAAAGTCCGCTGGTTTTCGAGATATCACCACTGTTGCGTCCCATGACTTCACATGTTGGGAAGCGCTCATTTGTATTTCTAAACAAAGCAGCTAGCTTGTAAAACTTAAATGTTTTGGGTTAACTGGTTTATTTTTGCATGGGTGGTCTCACCCTTGAAATTAATATTTTCCACGGAAAGATAATTGCAAGTAAAATATCTTGTAATAATTCAACCCTCGTAGAAGTATTTATGACCTATTTCCTGTGAAATATTGATAAAATGCATACAACAACTAACACATTGCCAGGGCTGTGAGTCCTTTGTCTAGATTCTAACCCATAAAAAAATCTAGAATTTTCCGATTAGATCGCCACGGCTTAGGCTATTCTCTTAATCGAGGGCGTAGATTCCGAATCTGTAATTAGTTTTTCCGTATCTCGATTAATTTTGGTAATATGGCGAAAAATCCGACTGATTAGTCCATTTTCCGGAGGTAGAGCCAGAAATTGCGACTTTCTTCGTCATTGCTCCGAAACTAATCGAGATACGGAAAATCTAATTACAGATTCGTGATCTGCGTACCCGATTTAGTGAATAACCAAAGCCGCGTCGACCTAATCGGAAAATTGTAGATTTTTGTATGTGTTGGATACTAGAGAAAACTTTTTGGCGTTTGACGGATTCGCTCATTACCTAATATTTTCCGAACGGATAGAGATACAGAAAAAATAGATACATATCTAAACGTCGTCCACCGACCAATCATCGGGGAAAATTTGGATATCGAGATGTGAAAATCATAGATTTTGGACGGGAAAGAGGAATTTTCCTTCGATTCCGGGTCAAAAATATTTCTAATTGCCGACCCAAAAAATTTTTTTCATGGTATATCGATACGGAGCTCGTGTCTAATTAAATCGAGGTCGCTGATCACGAATATGTAATTAGTTTTTCCCTAAGTGGCGTACTTTGGGAAAATTTTCACTTAAAGTGAAAAAATTGACGAAAATAGGTCAATTTTGGAACTTTCCACCGCCCAAAAAAATCGGAGTAGGGTGTTGCTGATTTTTTACGTCATATTTGGATCCTTTATCTATCGAATCATCCGAACAATAAATGTCAAGGTCGTACGCTTCGGAAATTATGATTTTTTTTCCCGAGGGTCTATTTTTCGGAAAATTCTTTCCGCGATATTTCCTCGGAAAATTTTTGTAATAAATATCTGATGGTAGATTCGGAATCTACGGCCCCGAATCTAAAAGAATAAGTACCCGTTTCATAGTTTTGCGTCAAAAAATTTTTCTCGAAAAATGGGATTTTTTTAAGGCTAATGTATTAAAAAATTGCCAAAATTCGACCGGTCTCCGATTTCGATGCAAATTACGTCATTTACTAATTCGGGACCGTAGATTACGAATATATGATCGGATTTTTCATTAGAGAATTTTCCGCGGAAGTACCGCGAAATGAATTTTCCGAAAAACAGACCCTTGGGAAAAAAATCATAATTTCCGAATAGTACGGCCTGGACATTTTCTGTTTGGATTATTCAGTAGATAAAGGATCCATATATGAGGGCAAAAATCAACAACACCTTTCTCCGATTTTTTTGGGCGGTGAGAACTTCCAAAATTGACCTATTTGCGTCCATTTTTTCACTCTAAGTGAAAATTTTCTCAAAGTACGCCACTTAGGGAAAAACTAATTGCATATTCGTGATCAGCGACCTCGATTTAACTAGACACGAGCTCCGTATCGATATACCATGAAAAAAATTTTTTGGGTCGGCACTTAAAAATATTTTTGACCTGGAATCGAAGGAAAATTCTTCTTTCCCGTCCGAAATCTATGATTTGCACATCTCGATCTACGATTATTGGTCGGTAGACGACGTTTAGATTTATGTATCTATTTCCTCTGTATCTCTATCCGTTCGGAAAATATTAGGAAATGAGTAAATCCGTCAAACGCCAAAAAGTTTTCTCTAGTATCTAACCCAGGGGTCACCAATTAGTTTCATTGGAGGTCCGTTCACAAAATCTGTATATCTGTCGCGGGTCGTTGATAGCATTATGATGGCATAAGAATTTGACTAGCAGTTAATCTAAATCCAATATCTATAATTAGTAAATAAAACGAAAAGTTTTCTGAATTTTTTTAATCAAGAATACATGTTTTCTGGAAAAATGGTCCGCAAAAAAAAGGTTCGCGGTCCGCATCCGGACCGCGGTCCGCCATTTGGTGACCCCTGGTCTAGACTATTCGAAGACCCCTAGTCTGTGAAAGTCGGACCGGTTTCCATGTTACAAAACAATGAATGTGGGAGCGAGATAGCCGATAAGGGTTTTGGTTTTTTTTAATAAGTAGCAATTCTGGTTCTGATTCAAAAAAATTGGTAGTGTTGTATCATTTTGAAAAGGGCATGAAATGGATCAGTTTTTGCGATTATTTGTCAATTCAGTCTGATATAATTTTTTTTCACAGCAGTCAGTCAAACTTAAGTTAACGTTTTAACTTCGGCGTAAAATAAAACAAGTTAGACATTTTTTGAAGGATTTTGTTCTAGTTGTCGGTGAAGTTATTACTTCATTGTTTAAAGCAACTATTCAGGATAGCCTAGGTAAAAAAAACATGAGTTTGAAGTAATTTCTAGCAATGCTAGGCGATAAAAGACCGAAAACTGGAGATTTTTTAAAAATACACAAAAGTGGTGATATCTCGAAAACCAGCGGACTTTTACTGAGGTCATGTTGATGCTATCTGATAGACCTAATGCCAATCTATCTCCAGTGTCACTTTCGCGTGGTATTTTTGGGACACCCTGTATACATATTCACAATTAGACTTGAAAAATCATATCATCAACTTGGTTGAATTAATACGACACTTTTGTGAAATATGTATTAAAATAAAATGTGGTGTTGAAACAATACTTTCAAACACAAATAACTTGAAACCTACTTACTCTAATCGCATTGAGATAAGGGGTTAATATTTTCGTCCACATTATTTCAGAACTCTGGGAGAATTGATTGTATAATCGTACGGTAAACATTTTTAGACTAAGCATCATGGAATAAATGCTTACACTTTTTCAATTTTATTTGATTCCGTTCACAAGTTCCCGATTCTTCTTCCAGTAGTACCCATCAATTTTTTTGCAAATGTTTTTTTCTAGTTCATACCATATCAAAATACGAATGTAACTTATCATCAAATATATAGGGAAATATAGCAGCACGTGGTGCAACTATTTATCTAGTTGCAGCTGCGGAGGCCCCTATTACCAATTTCCTGCGAAACAAATAAATAAAATATTCATCAATTACTTATTACCTGTATTTTATTTCACCAAACCTTATAATACAGCGATGCTCATAGAAAACTGCGACTTTTTCGGTATATGAAAGATATCTTTCATTATCTAAAATGAATGGAACATTTCTATAGTAAGAAAAAAATATTACGCCCCCGGGTGGGCTCGAACCACCAACCTTTCGGTTAACAGCCGAACGCGCTAGCCAATTGCGCCACGGAGGCGATGGAACTTGTACTGAATCTGCAGTTACAAAAAGATGTCATTCAAGGCCAATTCGAATAATTTACCTATTAGATAGGTATTTTATTCTACGGAATATATAACTGAGAATAAAGACGATTTTATTATACAGAATCACTCAAAATATAATGGGTTAACGCCTGAAATTATTTATTGCAGCCTGAACCATCTTCGGGTTAAGTTTTGTTTGTTATTTTAGAGCCAAAGTAATGGCATATTGTGTTATATCGGTTTATTCGAATAATCCTGTTCAAAAGTATAAATTGCAAGTAGGAGGATACTCATTTTACGGTTTCCAACAATAGAGAAATCATTATTTCAAATGCAAATCTCTACGTATTCGAATAGGAGACATTTCTTAGGCAGCAGGTGTTGTTTCGCGGAAACACTAACATTTTTTTTTCGTTTTGAACAATATCGGGAACAAATTTGTTATTCAAGACAATGCAATAAATAACTACCTCCTACTGAATAGTAAACATGCATATAAAAGCCATACATCAACATAATCGAAGCACGCTCAGTAACTAAATAGGAACTGAATATAGAGATCACCTTTTGATCACGTTTTCTCCTATATTTCCGAATTCCTCCGAATTTTTTGGAGATAATTAGATAGGAGCTATGAATTATCCAAGAGTATAGGAATACTGGCGAAGATAACGGTTTCAGCTGAACTAAATGATATACCTTCTTATTTGCAACTTCCTCGGTCGTTTTCTGACTAAGAAAATGTGGCAAAGTTGTGTGGACATTGGCTTTGGCGCTCTTGCCAAACTACTAGCGGGTAATTATTTAAACTTTGACGAATTACACCTCCAAAAGCATTGGTTACATCAAAAATTAACTGGAAATTGACATAGAATCACACTGATTTGGCAATTAAGGGCTTTGCGAAACCCACCGTAAGAGTTGGGAATGATATCTATGGATTCTTATGATAGAACTGCATCATACATTAAAGGTAAGAAGTTGTTGTTCAGGTATCACCAATTTTCTCACACTGTATAACCGTTAGAACCTGGCGGTAATATTCTAACAATAAATTTCTCATATTGGATCGCAAATCACTGAATTGCTATGTACAGGACAATCCTCAGTGATGAATCACAATTCACCAAAGATGGTGTGTTTGTTTAATACTCATACTATGCACACATATGGGATTCCTTGAAATATTATTATTATTGAAAAACATTCCATAAATATCCATTAATCCATTAATTTCCTAGAAAATCTCGAATCAAATAGTTTAGGTGTGATTCCAACTGACTATGAATACCTATGAATAATCATCCGTAGGTAACGTTCACAGAGAGTCCATGGGACCATAGACTTCTAATCTGCCTCAGTTCGCTATTCGCATTAGGCATTGTCAAATTGTGTCCCAAGCATTGGTATATTATTCAATCGAGTAGTATATGGATTATCTATATATTGAGATAACAAATTGATAAGGATTCTGTTCCGAGGAACAAGAGCACCAAAAATTAAATTAAAAAAAAAGTCTATGAATCACCTCATATGTTGGATTTATATAAAGGGTCCACCAACTAACGTTTTTTTTTCCAACTAGTGCTTATTTCGTAAATGGTAACACTTAGCTCATGTCTGATTTGACAGATAATTAGTTTTATCCTTCCGCTGAACGAATATGGTTGTGTATGCGCTTGAACAACGCTGGGAAATATTGCGACATTACTTTGAAAATCATGGTAATGTTGCAGAATGTGTGCGAAAATTGCTTACGGATTTTGGAAGAAGAGAAGCACCGTCAGCTCCGTATGTTCGTTATTTTGTGAAAAAAGTGAAAGATACTGTCATCCTTATCGATAAACCAAAGCGTGATAATCCAAAAACAGTGCGTACTCCCGTGAATATTGCTGCTGTGGCAGAAAGTGTGCGTGAAGCGCCATCAAAATCAATTCACCGTCGTTCTCAATAATTTCGGAGACATCATTGAGACGAATTATGCATAAAGACCTTGGTATGACGCCATACAAAGTCCAATTGGTTCAGGAGTTGAAGCCAACTGACCATCCAATGCGTTTCCGCTTCGCTAAGTGGGCCTGCGATCGACTTACAGAAGATGCCAATTTTGCCAAAATAATCATCTATTCAGATGAAGCTCATTTTGATCTTGGCGGGTATGTAAACAAGCAGAATTGTCGCATTTGGGGCACAGAAAACCCGCACGCATACATTGAAAAGATACACCCAAAACGAGTCGCTGTTAGGTGCGGATTTTAGTCCAGAGGCATAATTGGGCCATTCTTCTTTGAAAATGAGCAAGGAGTGACCGTTACAGTCAATGGCGATCGTTATCGGGCCATGTTGAACGAATTTTTGTTCATAAAAATTGAAGAGGAGGATATTGGCAACATTTGGTTTCAACAGGACGGCACTACGTGCCACACAGCCGAAGCTACACTCGATGTTTTGCGCCCTGTTTTTGAAGATCGCATTATCAGCCGCAGAGCTGTTGTCGTTTGGCCACCTCGGAGCTGCGATTTGACACCGGTGGACTATTATTTGTGGGGTGCCGTCGAAGATAAGTGTTACGCCGACAAGCCAGAGACAATGGACGCTTTGAAGGACAATATTCGGGAAGCCATTGGTGAAATACAGCTGCACACAATCGATAATGTGCTTAAAAATTGGACCGATCGTGTAGGCTACTGCATGGCCAGCCGAGGCAGCCATTTGAATGAAATTATTAACTTGTACTTTCAAATAAAAAAAGAAATTTGAGAAAATATTCAGTAGCCTTTTTTTTATTGCATTTAAAAAAAAAAGTTATTTGGCGGACCCGTTACAACTGTCAATGTCAGAAATGAAAAATGGCTGACGTGCGTAAGTAATGTTAACCTTAATACACCATTTTCTTTATCTTCAGGGAATCCACTTCAACAGCAGGTATTTCGAATACCGAGCCTTCCTGGGTATGAGTATAATTTATTTTTGGAACTGAATTTCGGGACAGCTTGTATATTAGACTGCCTAAAATACCATGAAAAAGAAATGTTGGTTTGACGAAAGGCAAGTAATCAAGGCTGCCCGAAGACCCATCCACCATATGGACATCAACATCTTCTGCAGAACATTGCACCATCGCCCATTGACCCTGATCCATCTACTTACATGTTCATATCTCCACGCAAATACAACACCCATAACCACAAGACGCATCTTCCGAAACAGACCGGTCCAAAGGTACCAGACCATTTGGTTAATCATAGCTATCTACGATCTCTCTGGGGTAATCCGTCCGTCCTGTTCTTTTAATGACCAGTTGAGAGGTTCCCGGAGTCGCAAAAAGCCGAGAAGCTGTCTTCGTCGACAAATTCGAATTTCGACTGTTTCGGACCACAGTCAATTATTATCGGGATGGAACAGCTCTCAGTTGCCTCATCGCTCTTTCGAGTCGATACGGATTACATCTGAAGGTGTGGTCGTGCGATGTGACCTCGTTCTTAGCGGCTACTTAGCCGGGGTATAGCACGAGTACCGATAGCAAAGCGCAGGATCGGATTAGTCGATGAGAAGTGGAAAGAAAAATCATCTATTGAATGAAACAAAAATCAAGTCGATTTAAGAAACAGTAGTTGAAAAGGACCTGTGGTCCGAATATTTGGCGAAAATGTATAGCGAGTCTGGTTACCTATCCAGCTACTAAACTCTGAACTCTTCCAAGCAACTTGGCTGTCAGGAAAAAAACTTAATGTTTACTTAAGGGTTTTCCAATAAGAGGTGTTATTTTGAATAGCCCGCTATTTCGGTAGATGTCACTTTTGAAGTTGTGATTTTTTGACATTTGACAAGTAGAAACTACGCCATTAATAAAAATGGAACGATATACGCTTCAAGAACGCATTGAAATTATTAAAATTCACTATAAAAATGGTGAAAATTTGGCAGAGACGGTTCGTAAAACTCGAAAATTTTTGGGTCGTCGTGAAGCACCTTGTCGGACCGCAATAAAGAAATTGGTGAAAAATTCGAGCAAGTTAGCTATGTCAAGAATAAAACCCGTGCACGTCGCTCAAGAACAGCCAAGAATATTGCTGCTGTAGCCGAAAGTGTTGACGAAAACCCAGGTTTGTCCATTCCTCGTCGTTCCTTGGAATAAGGCATTCCACAAACGTCATTACACCGTATTTTGCATAAAGATTTGGGTCTTAAGACTTATAAAGTTCAGTTAACACAAGAACTCAAGCCGGCCGATCATCAACAACGTCGTGTCTTTGCTGATTGGGTCGTTGAAATGCATGAAAATGATCCGGAATTCCATCGAAAAATCATCTTGAGTGATGAGACCCATTTCCACCTCGGTGGCTTCGTCAGCAAGCAAAATTGTCGCATCTGGGTCTCGGAAAACCCTAGAGTTATTGTTGAACAGCCTCTCTATCCTCAACGTGTGACTGTTTGGTGAGGTTTATGGTCCGGTGGAGTCATTGGACCTTACTTTTTCGAAAATGAGGCTGGAGCAACAGTTACGGTGAATGGATTGCGCTATCGAGAGATGATTTATGATTTTTTTTATGGCCGGAATTGGATGGCATTGATCTGGACAACGTTACTTTCACAAGACGGCGCTTAGTGCCACACAAGCAACGAAACCATTGATCTTTTGCGGGAAATGTTTCCGGACCGTGTTATCTCTCGAAGAGGTGATCACAATTGGCCACCGAGATCTTGTAATTTAACACCTTGCGACTTCTTCCTTTGGGGCCTCGTGAAAGAGAAGGTCTACGCCAATAGTCCCGTCGATGCAAGACCTCAAAGATGGAATTCGTGAGGCTATCGAGGACATAGGGCAGCCACTTTGCGATTTGGTTAGGGAAAATTTCATTAAAAGGATATGGTCCTGTAAGCGTGGTCGTGGTGGTCATTTGCCTGATGTTATTTTCCAATATTAACGGCATAGCTTCTTCTTTACAATGAAATAAACATCCGATCATTTATATTGAAAAATTACATTTTTCTTTGAATATCAAAATAACACCTCTTATTGGCAAACCCTTTATGTCTTTACGATCAATTGGACTTCCTCATTGCTAGACATGTGGGTGTCGAAAGGAGTAAAGCTAAATCCAGCTCTGCGTTGCTTAATGATAATTCCCTGATTGACCCGAAAGATGATGATGCAACGACCACAACCCAAGCAACGGGGTCAAGTGTATAACAATCGATCTCGAAAAAGAATATCATATTGTTGTTAATACCTCAAATCGCTCTGAGCTTTATTTATTTGAATGGACTACTCGAGGCCTGATTATTATTTTTAATGGCAATCATAATATTAATGTAGATGCGTAATTGTCTTGCGAATTAAATACGATATTGTAACAGGGACTCGGGAGATCATATTGCTCATTATATGATCGTTAAAAAAAATGCTTGAGTAACTGTTACCCAATTTGTTCTGATCATTTGAATAAAGCAATACTAGTTCGTATTGAATTTTTCCTATTATGGCTTCGATCTTGGTGAGCAATCCTCGGTAGTGCAATACTGTTAACAAATTCGAAGTTCATCTTGATTGGAACGAATATTTGCAATTGTAATTAAATGTCGAATGTTTTCATCGTCTGTTCACTGTCTTCGGATGCTGTGATGAGGCCTTGAGGTAAGATCATGGAGGATGAGTGTAGGCAAAAAATGCAGACGGTTGTTTTGTTCACTTTCGGATGCAGTTTAATGAGTTTTAGCCATTTAAGGGAAGACGCCTTGATATTTTAAGAAACATCGTTGCGCGTATGTCGATATAGCACGTTTGACATGTGTTTCACCGGCACCACCTCTATATTTAGATCAATCATCTGTGCTGAGTTTCGATCTGTGATTCAAGATGGAACGCTGTTTATGAAAGTATGTACTATCACTTCGCATCATAGCCATTCCCAATACTGATCTGATCGATTTTGAACTCTCTTGTTAGTTGAAAATATAAACTAGTTGGAAAATCCCTGAGACCAGGAGCTTTGGGGCGCAAATAAATTGTGGCAAAATGATAACGTGATGTTCCCCAGAACATGCTCGCAAAAAGAATCGATACTTTTTTTATTGGTATCGATGCTGTATCGTTAAACCCTCGACAAAGTACAGAGGCTGACCTGTGTGTGTATCACTGGAGCTATTGGAACCCGTCCTACCGGGGCATTTGAGATTATAACAAATCTCACATAACTTCATCTATTGATAGAGAAAATGGCCCATGAAGCCATTTCCAGAATATCTAGGAAAGGAACAGGTAATGAGAGTATTGAAAATCAGAAAGCCTGGTCCTCTCTTACCATGTACATTTCATTAGCCAATCTTCCTAGTGACGAAATGATCAAGAAAGTAAGCATCGAAAGGAACTTCACTACGATGCTTGGTAAGAATAATGAGTGGGACAGGGAATCCACCACCCAAATTCTTAAGAAAAATGCCATTTAATGGTACACAGATGGTTCAAAAACCACTACCGGAGCTGGCGCTGGCGTAGGTATCGTGGCAGGCACCAAATGTCCACTATCGCTAGAGTCATATCCGAGCATCTTTCAGGCAGAATTACTTGCAATAGAAAGATGCGTGGAAATAAACCTGGAAAGAAACTATCCAGGATATGATATAGCAATCCACTCTGACAGTCAAGCTGCTATTAAAGCTTTGAGCTCCCATGTTATCGAATCCAAGCTAATATGGAAGTGCCGAAGAAAAATCAATGAAGAAATGCAGGAACAACAGGGTCTCCTCGGTCTGGGTTCCTAGTCACGCTGGAATCATCGGAAAAGAGGAGGCCAACACACTTGCCAAGAAAGGAGCACAAATCCCCTTTATTGGCCCGGAACCTTATTGTGGGGTTGGTAGACACACCTACAAAAGTGAATTCCGGAAGAAAGAAGAAACTGAGAGAGGGATTATCTGGTGATCCCTCCCTGGAAATGACTCCAAGAAATTCCTCCGGAACTTGGATACTGTCAGATCCAAGAAATACTTGGACCTCAGTTAGAACACGCTGCACCTCCTCACTGGCTTCCTCTCAGGGCACTGCGCCCTCAGGAAGCATATTATGAGATTAGGGCTAGCAGAAACTGACGAGTGCAGAATCTGTTGGGAGGAGAATGAAACTCCTGATCACCTGATAACGGAATACCTCACCATCTCAAAACAATGCTTTGGGCAAAAAATCTGCAGAAGCGAGGACGTAGCCACCTTGAAGCCATCCCAGATACTGGAGTTCATCAGAACTCTGGAACTGGAAGGCGAGCTGTAGATGGTAATGATATCGACAGCTCTGAAGAGGAGATACTTTTAGATATCGTTGCATCCCTTCAACGGTCATCAAGTATCTACCACCTTTCTGCCAAAGTACAATAATTAGGGCCAGAATTTGAATGTTGTTTAGTTGTATTGCCTTTCCCAGTTTCCCAGGGAATTTTCCGAATTTTTCTTCCGTAAGAATCTTCTACGAAATATTAGGAAGGTTCTTGAAGATTTTTGAAGGTTTTTGAAACTGATTTTGAATAAATTTCAATAATCTAAAAAGATGCTTGTTCCATATACGCTTTTTATTAATTTTTTCAGGCTGGATATGGTGAAACAATTTGTTGAGAAGAAAAGTTTTATTCTCATTAAAAAATAAGGTACTAGAGATTTCCTTCTTGCTAATTTTGAATCATTCATGCTATTAGAAAACTGTTTTAAATCTGCTAAGATACAACACAAAAGTCTCTAGGATGTATAATCCGAGTTTTTCATTAAATCTCAACAGTATTTCACAAAACTTGCCTGAAATAGAGAAAATATATCACTCATGCGTTCGAAAACTCCCTCCTTCGTCGCTCGTTTTCGAATTTCGAATTATTCGAAATTATTATCACTATCAAGAAAAAAAATGGGTTCAAGCCCTGTAGACAGGAGCTTTCTGGCGCTCTAGTTCAAACAGACAAATTATATCTGGTATTAGTTTCTCAGAGTTGGGAATTATATCAATGTATTCATATGATATCACTGCATCATAAAGGAAATTCAATTCAAATAATAGTTTATTAGATAAGTAATAATAAATTACCTTGTAATCGATCAAAAATTTCCTGATCTACGTTCACCAAATTTTCTCCTCTCTCGAACTACAGAATTATGCTTTCAACATTTACGTAATATTTTCAAACATTTTCGGGTGAGGTCCCCGTTGCATCGCTAAAATACGAGTATTTCAACCCCAATATTCTTGAAGTTACAATATTCCCTTCTGTCAAGTTGACTTTATGAAAATTCATACAAATAATATACATAGAATAATTATATCAATCTGTGAAATACGATTTATATTAAAATTTTGAAAAATCATATCTCCGAAAGTATTAGCTTGTCAGAGTTAAAAATGATATGAATGGATTCTTATGAAAAAACTGCTTATTAAAAAAAATATAATTTGGAATTTGTTTTGTAAAAAAAAAATTTTTTTTATTACTCCGAAACCTTCTGTCCGATTTTGCCCGGTAACAAACTTAGCCGAGATATTCATCCCCCAAACCTACTCTGCAAATTTCAACTCTCTAGCTCACTCCGTTCGAGAGTTATCGTGCCTACGGCTGGACGGCCGGCCGGACCGGCCGGACAGAATGAATTTCGACCACGGATTCTTGATCAGTGAGTCGAACCAAATCGTTTAAGACCATTTTCATCGAAATATTCGAAAATTACAGACATTTGGGCAAATTGATAAGCACTCAGTTCCGAGGAACTAGAGCGCCAATGATCAGTCCTTGACAACCTTGATGGTGCCATACAATATTATTTGGTGAATTGAATAAATGATTATTACAGTTTGCGCAGATATCGAAGAAATCATGAAATTCATTGTACAGGGTGATTTCACGAAATTTTTAGAACTGCACAAATTAATGTAATACGGTCCTCCTAATGGAATGATATTTGAATGCAGTTTCCTGAAATTTCATGGAAGCTACCTTCATTCCAAATTTCGGTTAAATCGGTGATTCCGTTCAGGAGGTTTTAATTTCCATGCAGATTTAAAAAACAGCTCCATCAGAAAAATGAAAATTAATTATTTTGTGATTTGCTTCTGCGTAAGAAACATAAGATATTTGTCCGAAACGTTACGATATACTTAGTTGTTTCTTCGTTGATGTTGTTTCGTTGTTGTTTGTTAGGCAACATTGTTCAATTGGTTGCTTCTGATAAATATCTTATCTTTCTTACGCAGAAGCAAATCACAAAATAATTAATTTTTATTTTATAGACATTTTTCAGAGTTTGGGAGAGACAAACCAGAAAAAAACTTCTTAATTATGAGTATACCTCCCACAGTATCCTTTAATGATTACTTACCTTCATCAGAATCTAGAACTCATAGATACTACAAATGGGGGTTTTTCGGATCCTCTATAGGTGTTTTCTGTCTCCCATTAAAATGTTTCCCATCGTATCCGGGACACCCTCTATATACTTGAGGCCTAAGTTTTCTCGTATATTTTTAGATATTCAACGAATTTCAATTCCAATAGTATACTTATGTCTGAATTGAAAATTGGTTCAAGCCCTGTTGGACAGGAGCTTTCTGGCACTCTAGTTCAAACAGACAAATAATATCTCCGAAAGTATTGATTTCTCAGAGTTGGGAACTATATCAATGTATTCTTATGATAGAACTGCATCATAAAGGAAATTTAATTCAAATAATAGTTTAAATAATAATAGTTAATTTATCAAGATTAAATGAGCAGTCTCAGAATGAGAACTGCTCCACGGCAGAAATCAAATTAAAATAGCTGAAATGAATTTGACTCTCTCTTATAGAACAGGATGACATGTACGAGTATGAACACAGATCATTCATTAAAGCTTAGATAGAATAATTATAACATTCTGTGAAAACATAGAAGTACGATAAATTATTGAAATTTCGAAAAATCGTATCTCCGAAAGTGTTAGCTTGTTGGAGTTGAAAATGATATCAATGAATTTTTATGGTGAAACTGCGTCTCAAATAAAAATTGAATTTGGAATTTGTTACTTACAAGAAAATTTTTTTTTTCGTTACTCCGATACCATCTGGCCTATTTTGCCCAATAACGAACACAACTGAGTTATTCATCTCCCTAGCCACCTCTAAAAATTTCAACTGCCTAACTCATTCCGTTCGAGAGTTATTATAGAAATTTTTTTTTTTTAATTTTCAAATTTTTTTTTTGACACTTTGCGGTAACCTGGTCAATACAAAACTTCACATGCTTATAAAGGTCATAATTCTTCATGCTCTGTTCCGAGGAACTAGAGCGCCAAAAATTCAGTGATCATAGGCAATTTTCTCATTACTCAAGTCTGTTTTATGTCCTCTCCTGCATAAACGCTCCTATTGAAATGTAAACATTCAACCGCTTTAAATTATTTTAATTATTCTCTTATTATATTTCAATTTATTTTATTTCCTGCATAAACCCGCACAAATTTCTAACCGATCCAGTTGTTTGTGCGCTAATTCTAATGTAGCGTACCAAATTTCAGCTTCTTGAAATCTGAAAAAACACGCTCCGTTCGCCGCACACGTACCCGACAAGGAAGTACTGCGAAATAAGGCGAGAAATTTCCACGTCAAATTCGCACATTTCACTCGCATCACAGTAAATCTAGTTGATGGTTTCGCTTCACGTCTGCTCTCATTTCCCTTACGTGCGTCCAAAGCGTGCAATTTCAAGTAAGCAAATATAGGTAGTTGAATTTATATGGGCGATTAAATTTTACACTCCAGATGATCTAATCTCGGGGCCGTAAAATTTACGATCTGAAATTTGTCATCGGCCCTTACATAATCCGCATGGTATGTGCCTCCCGATACGTGAACATGAGCATAATGAATATCTGGCCCGGGGCCGGACGGACCTCTCAGATGATAATTCCGGTACTTTCCCTGGGTGTGGTCGGTACTCTGCTTCAGTCTAGGTACTATGTTGTAACCTAATCATATATAGTGAGTGCCGTAGGAGTTGCCACATCGGAATACGTCCGATTGCATTACTTCTTGATGCCGACAGAGAGCGTCCACCTCGTTTCGACGGTGTGATTAATTGCCGGCCGAATAATCGGTGCTAAGAACATCTTTGAGCGTGATTATTCGAAGCGTTTTTGGGCAATTTATGATTTCGTCCGAATGTCAGTAATTTTCGAGTATTGAGCACAGGCCCGAATTAAGCATATTGCATCTGGATGGTCGAAGTCAGAGGCGTGAAAAATAGCTGGAAAAGCACTGTGGCCACGATTTGCTTGTTCAAATTTACAGCCACCGTACCAGATACTGAACTCGCCTAAGAATGCTTAGATAAGGAAAAAATATTCGATTAATAGTGTCCAATACAGGAGTATGGTCAATAGAACATGCCTGCAAAAGCTCCTGACTTCACGTCAGTGGCATACCCAATTTTTTTTTAAGTGTCTGGCCAAGGAGTCTGATTTAGACTCCGAAACGTTACGAATTTAGTTGTTTAATCGTTGATGTTGTGTCGTTATTCTTTGTTAGGCAACATTGTTCAATTTATTGCTTCTGACAAAGATCTTGTGTTTCTTTCGCAGAAGCAATTAATAAAATAATTAATTTTTCAGAGTTTGGGATAGAAAACCCAGAAAGAAGCCACTTGATAATGGTTGCACCTCCCACAGTATCCTTGAATGACTATTTATTCTACAACTAGTTACCAAGCTTCAATTCGTTCGAGTCTATATATTTTGAGAATCTAATTTGTCCTCGAATTCATCATGAGGTAGTCGAACTCAATCGTTCGAGATCATTTTCGGCAAAAAATTCGAAAATAACAGACATTTGGGCAAAATGATAACGTGATGTTCCCCAGAACATGCGAGTAAAAAGTGGGAAAGCACTGTGGACAGGAGCTTTGGCGCGATAATCAAATTTATAGCCAAAGCCCAAAGCTGATTAGCTCCAGGAAAAAAATTATATTACCAATATTTCCAATATATATTATATATATATTCTTTTGAACTTGAGCATTACAATTAATTTTTCATCTAACAATAAAGCATGTGTATGAAAAAAGTGTTAGCAGAGGTTAGTGTAACGGGGTACCATATAATTTGATATATGATACTAGAGCTTAGGGAAAAAACCTCAGCAAAAAAACCCTATCTCCCCGTTAGTGTTGTGATTTATGAAAATTGAAATTGTTAACAAAATATGCTGAAATATTAAATATTGAAGGGCATCTTTTTCTTCATTATCACTTCTTCCTTCAACAAGCAGAGAAGTTTCTCCAAGGTACCCGAAACTCAATCTGGAAAAGGAAAAGGCAAAGGGAGAAAACGAACAAATTAAAAATAGAATATTCTATATTTTATTAAATAGATTTAAATCCGATAGTGACAACAAGCGGCCAAAAAAAACTGGAAAACTTACTTTTTGGCAGAGAATAATATCGAACGATTAGTTTCGACTCAATACATTCACTGTTGATTCGAAAATGAACAGTGCTGTGTTTGCGGTGGCATTTCATCCCATTCGAATACATTCATCCACGATTGGTTCGAAAATGAACATTGCTGAGTTTGTGGTGGCGTCTGGTCCCTATTCAAATACATAATTTAAAAAACAAAGAATATTGGGCCCGGGGCCGGAGGGACCTCTCAGATGATAATTCCGGTACTTTCCCTGGGTGTGGTCGGTACTCTGCTTCAGTCTAGGTACTATGTTGTAACCTAATCATATATAGTGAGTGCCGTAGGAGTTGCCACATCGGAATACGTCCGATTGCATTACTTCTTGATGCCGACAGAGAGCGTACACCTCGTTTCGACGGTGTGATTAATTGCCGGCCGAATAATCGGTGCTAAGAACATCTTTGAGCGTGATTATTCGAAGCGTTTTTGGGTGATTTATAATGTCGTCTGAATGTCAGTAATTTTCGATTATTAAGCCCAGGCCCGCAGTAAGCGTATTGACCCTGGCAGGTAGAAGTTCTCTTAGTTTAGGGTGTGAGAATCGCTTAGAGACTTGAAAAATAGTTGGAAAAGCACTGTGGCCACAAGTTTTGGCCCACTTGTTCAAATTTACAGCCACAGCCACAGAATGAAAATGGAGGGTTTCTTCGTCTAGGTAAAAATGGGGAAAACATTAAAATTGATAGGGGTTTCGATCTCAAAATCGCCCTGATAGGTTGCAACAATTCTCTCATTTGTGGTTTTTTAATAGAGTGGGAATAATTCCGAAATTTTGGATGCAAGCACTATAAGGATACTTCTAGGATGTTCATTCTTAGGCATTCGAAATCTGGAATTTGTACCACTCATCTGCATTGACTTCCCCTGTTTTCTATACCAAAGGTGTCAGCATAGATGGACGGTTTTCAAAATTTTAATTGATTTCTTAGCCTGTAGAAAAGATGAATACCATTTTAACACAATTATGGTCAATATCTCAAGAACTGGTGAATTTCTTAACACTCAGATTTTGTTACGTTCCTTTTTGACCCGGGCCGGGGTTTGTTTGTATTTTGCTTGCGATAAGGTTGTCGTTTGTATGGACATCAAATTTGAGGTTGGATCTCAATTGTACCAATCGACGCTAAGGAGTTATTGGATTCTGGAAGCCGAATAAGTTGGCAATGTTGTATCGGTTTGTCAGAGTCGGCGTCGGTCAGATGAGATCGTCCATTTTGTGAAGATTCGACGAAGAAAGCATAGGTTATTCGCATTTTCGGAACTTTGTGAGAATTATTGAAATCTTCTTAGTTGGATATAGTTTCGAAAATCGAATTAGGAGTGAGGGTTACATTGGTTTGATTTGGAATTATAACAGGTAACTTTCGCTTGTCTCGAAAGAGGATTTAAAGACCTTTTGCAAATCCAAGTTGAAACACAAGAATGATCTTGGCGACTTTGACAGGTATGTGTTAAATGTTCTATTCTCGTCATTTCTAGTAGAAACAATTCAGGTTGTAATTATCTTTTTTCTGTGTCCAGAATATTGCTTTGTGTGAAGAATTATTTGGTGGAGGCACGGCCAGATTTAGTTTTGAAGCAAACTTATACAGGACAACCCCGAATATCAGGGTATGTACTAAGTATATAAATATTGAATAACAACGAATAACTGGTCTGTTTGATATTCTGGTAACCGAAATTATTATGTGATGGAGAAATTAATTTATTACTTATCTGAGAGGAGTCACTGATGGTTTCTTTTCTGTCATCAGGGTTCTTATGTCAGGAAGAGTAAAACTGAGACATTCAAGTATATACAAGGTGGTCCATAAGTAACGCTGTGAGACAGCCAACGCAGTGTTGCAGATCGCGAATATATACAAGGTGGTCAGTAAACAACGTTGTGGGACATCCAATCGAGGGTTGCAGACTACGAGCACCAAGAGAAAGAGGACAGTATTGTGAGACCATCGACGTGATGGTACGTTCAGGAATGAGGATAGCCAGCACGCAAGTTATAGGAAATAGATCTTCGAAATATATCTTATACATACTATATACAACCTGAACAGAATAGCATTAGATTATACAAGTTATTGTTGTTGTAGAGCGGAAATTGGGGAAAGATTTGTGGTAATCATATATGATCATAGATAAGAAACGTGGATGCGCCTGAGCTCAAGCGACTTGTATTTGAATCAAGGAAAAATATCTACGTACAATTTCCGCCACCCTTATTCAGGGTTTCACAGTAGTTTTATTTTATTGAATCTAAAGACCTGGGTTGTAAGATACTGGAATAAATTTTTTTGTTTGTTGTTTGTTTTTAGCGTGAATATTCTTTTGGTGAATTTAGGAATTATTACATTACGCTGGGGTATCTGGGAGAATTAAATTTACCTGGCGCCCATTTACTAGGTTCCCTTTTTGGAATCCACTCCCATCTCCACTGGAGCTAGACCGCGGATCCCCGAGTTATAGTAGCTCCGAATTTAATCGCTGCGACTTGGGAACAGTCGTTAGTCGTTATAGTTGCTTAATGCATTTCAGTACTTGTTCTGAAATGAAAGTATTATGTTTCGAGGGTTAGACCGACATGTAACTCAACAAATTTTTTTCTAGGGGTGCATGTACATGGTGTGGATTTGACGTACACAGTGTTGAGTTTTCCACTCGTGAATACAGGACAACATTACCCAAATATCTTCGTTTGTGGAAACGGAATTCAATAATTGGGAAATAAAGTCCAACAAAATTCGGTACTCATTCCTTTCACCGAGGCGATCATCACCTCGAGACCAATTCCTCGCGATTACCGGCTACCGATTCAGGAGCATCACCGACCACACCCTCGAATCCTTTCAAATTCCAACCGTCCAACATCAGGACCATAACGTTAGACACCCGGCATTACACAGACATGCCCCGATACCTTAACGAGCGACCAGATAATCTGCATTCAGTACATGATTCTAACGAAAGTTATTTTTCCTTTCCTCATCACACTCCGGGCGACTAACCGCGTCGTTTCAAAACTATTGAATAACAACACCGTTCGGCATTATGGAATCGTGGCTTTTTTGAGCGTCGTATCTCGCTAATGGGGGCCCTCGTTGCAGATTCGCGTGCCGGCTCTCGTGTGGTTCGCGTGCCGCCATCTGACCCACATAGTAACCCTTCACTCTCGCTCTGTGCATCTCGCCAGCTCACACGCCCGATAGAGAAGAGGTGTTAGAGACTGGGCGGTAAGAGTTATCGCGGTTCTGCTAGAACTACTGGATGTAAATTTGGATTTTTAGGTGTCGCCGGATTGGGATAGGTGTGAAAGCTTGTTTACAATGTGATGTGTTAAGATAAACAGCTCCTACTTATAGTCGTGACGAGGAGGAAGTATTTCTTTCGCGTTGAAGAGGATAAGTTTCTCGACTAATTGGTAAAATTGGATTTGGCGATATTTCATTGGATAATTAAATGTGTTCTTTCTGGGTTTTGTGTCTCAAACTGAAAAATATCTATAAAATATCAGATAAAATCCTACAACGATTTTTCACTTTTAAAGTAAGATCTTGATAGATTCTCTGCAATCTGCAATAGGCTGCAACTGTACTTGCACAAGTGCCATCATATTCTTTTTTCCAGAGGCAGGGCTCCTGTCTCTTCCAACCTGGTATTGTCTGGTCAATGTTTGGCGGAGGTCAGCTCGGTGAGTGATTTGGGTGATACGCTTGACAGAAAGCTGACCTTTGAACTGTATATTGAAAAAATGATGCAGCATTCCCGTAGAAATCTGGATTTTATACTACGTGTGACGAGGCCTTTTGGTCGACGAGAATCAGTTATATCGTTCGATTTAATTGAAATTCAGCACTAGCGAAGCTGAACATTTTAGCAAAGTTTCATATTGATCAGTGGACTATATAATATATAATCTTTAAAGGCTTGGTCTGAGATAGTCTGAACTCTCAGGGTTGTGAGACTCCAGTTTTGTTTGTCTACACAATAAAAACCTCTCACAAATTCCTTGGAGTAGTCTTCGTCCCGCCCTCACAGTGTCCCTTAACAAAAGAGATGAGCTGCAGGTGGCATTCATAGTTGATGGGACCTGATGACTTGGCATGTTCCGAGCAAACACTGCTTTCTGCATTCGAGAACGAACAATTCCTTGAGCTGTTTCTCCAGCAGGACTATATCCAGCTTCATGGCGTGGATCAGCCAAGTTGTTGGAATAGTATAGTGCAGGCAGACAGGATACGCATAACAGTTGGCATAACATTGTTGGGGAGTCCACTCTCATCATGTTCTTTGTATTCCATCTTCAGTTGTGCATGTCTTGTCTTTATGTCCACTCTTCTTTGGTCTATTGGAGAGAAAGGTATATATTTATTTATTTATTCCTGCTAGCTCATGATCGATTGATATTCCACTTATACTGAGCTTCTCCAAGGTTCTCTTTCCAGTCCTCAATAGGAAAGCTCCTTGGTTCCTAATTTCATGATGAAATACCATTTTAGGAAGCGGGACTGCACTTCTCAATATCCTTATTGCCATTTCCAACGTTAGTTGATGGTGTTGATACTACAGCATTAGCAAACCCTAAGAGGGTCTTGTTCTTAGAGTGTGAGACTCCACTTGTTGATTGGTTACTCACTAGAAAACCTCTCGCACGTTCTTTGGAGTAGTTCTTCGTCCTGCCCTTACAGCGTTCCTTAACAAAATAGATTAGCTGCAAGCGGCTATCACAGTCAGATGGGACATGATGACTCGAAGTGATCCAAGCTCGGATGCTCGTAATTTTATTATTATTAAAACGGGGTCGTATGACTTGCTTCTGCCCCTCAGAACTTCGACCAATACGATATTTCGTTCTAGTACCCTATTTAATAAATGCTAACATCTGATGACGTCCTTAGGAGCCTTGGCTATGACGTCGTGAGGATTTAGAACTGGCACACCACCAGTGCTTTGTCAGCAGTCACACCATTATTCGAAGCTCAGATCGTAGTACATCCTGGTGCTGTTTGTTATAAGATGGTGCCCTGCAGTAGTATTTTCTAAGCCCACAGAAGGGTTCCAGTCCTGCAGTTCTTACCCTGGATGCCCTTTTCGTAAGTACATCAGCCTTTTCATTCCCTTTCTTACCACAGTGCCCATGGTACCCATATAAGAGTGACTATTTCTCCTCTAGCCAGTTGCACCCCCTTAAGGTTTCTCTTCAGATACTTATGAGCACAAATACAGCTAGTGTCTATGCCTTCAAGATGGGGGTACACTAAAATTGAAGGTGAGTCTCCCAGCGGAATTATATACTTCAGCAAGAAAACAAGCCAATTCGCAGCCAATCTACCACCAATGATCTAATCTTATCTATGCTACACTCTTGCACAATAAGAGCACCACCTTCTTTTGTCTTCCACCTACTTTCAAATAAATCTAGTTGAAGCATATCTATAACGAAACTCATTTCACGATCCCTCGATAGATAACCTTACTTAATTATCTGAATTTAATAATTCCAAAAGTTTGACAACAATCCATCATCATTCAAAAAAATTACAAACATATTACGCACTGGAATGAATGAAACAGATATTGATTGCATCAATCAACCAAATGACATGAGAGATCCCCTTTGCTCCATAAATTATTCAATTCGATAACTTATGTAAGTCATCAGGCCATTTAACTATTCAGTCAATTAATCGAAAGCGTTTTATCATCAAATGTCCCCACACACTCATTCCTAGTGGTTACAGGGGCAATTAAAATGGGTCTGTTAATTAATGTATCCTTCATTAACGTACTTTAGATACTAAAAATCTTCTCATTACACGGATTTAACGTTTAAAACAGTGGTGTAGTTATCCTCAAATATAAATAGAATACGTGCTGGCCAGTTTTTGTATAACTTCAGTCAGGAGCTTTTTGAGTGCATGTTCTATTGTCCATTCGCACCTATTGGACACGCTTAATCGAATATACCATTGATATAGATCGTTTGCTTAGCGTTTATAAGATATGAATACATTTTGAACAGTTTTGAGGACTTGAGCAAAGAGAGAATCGTCTGAGATCAAAGAATTTTTAATTCTGACATATGTATTCTATCGGAACTGAAATTCATTGAATATCTAATAATATACGATATATAAATACTGCATAAATCCTCTTCGTACTTATTCAACTGAGTGTTAGATTTACATTCTGCTCGGATCTCCAACAATAGAGATCATGCTCAAACTTGCAACTTGGTTGTCGAGTTAGGTTTTTGAAGGTTCTCACAAAATTTGCGTTGTCGGACAAACACTTTCTGATATAGATACAGAATTTTGTTCAATAATTTTTTCATAATATTCTATACAACACGATCTTCACGAAACTTTTGCGTCAGCATTCTAGAGCGAATTACCATGTTTGAATAATTTTGAGTTAATGGGAAATTTCTTATTGGTATATCTCCAAAACCGTTTGGCCGATTATGCCTTTTAACGAACTCAAATGTCGCATTAGGATACACAACCTACCTTATAATAATATGATTCTCACAAAATTTCACATAGGTACGTCCTTAGGTTTGTATTCTACAACTACTCACCTAGTTTTAATTCGATAGGATTTGTATTGGTTGAAAACAAAATTATTACCTAGAAAACATTAGGCCGATTATGCCCATTAACGAACTCGTCCGTCGTAAAAATTCCAAGTTGCTATCTTTTCCGTTCTCCAGTTATCGTGCCTACTGCCGGCCGACCAGTCAGAAATAAATTTAAACTCGAATTCTTCATCGGGGAGTCAAATCCAATCGTTTGACACCATTTTCAGCAAAAAATTCGAAAACTACAGACATTTTTTCCCCAGAACATAGCGGCAAAAAATAATATATATTTTTCTTAAAAAATGTTATATTTTTTACAAACTATCAATGTTCAATTTTACAATCGAGTACAGGATTTCAGGTAGATCAGCATCGAATTTTAGTGATTATCGTAAAAATAAAATTTTGCTGAGGGATCTAATCCAGAAATATCAAATCATTTAATCTCAAAACTGCAATGAGTCATGTAAAGCCTAGATGGTAGCATCGTTGCTCGCCACGCAGGAGATCCGTGTTCGAATCCCCGGTGAGTAAGTTCACAATTTTTTTTGTGAGGGTGTGTGAGGTGCAGTAGACAATAGAACATGGGCGTATAGGCTCCTGATTTCAAGTCAGTAGTTTTTAAAAATTGTCTCATAATAAAGGGTTTTCCAATAAGAGGTGTTATTTTGATATTCAAAGAAAAATGCTATTTTTCAATATAAATGATCGGATGTTTATTTCATTATAAAGAAGAAGCTATGCCGTTAATAGTGGAAAATAACATCAGGCAAATGACCACCACGACCATGCTTACAGGACCATATCCTTTTAATGAAATTTTCCATAACCAAATCGCAAAGTGGCTGCCCTATGTCCTCGATAGCCTCACGAATTCCATCTTTGAGGTCTTGAATTGACGCTGGGGTATTGGCGTAGACCTTCACTTTCACGTGGCCCCAAAGAAAGAAGTCGCAAGGTGTTAAATCACAAGATCTCGGTGGCCAATTGTGATCACCTCTTCGAGAGATAACACGGTCCGGAAACTTTTCCCGCAAAAGATCAATGGTTTCGTTGCTTGTGTGGCACGTAGCGCCGTCTTGTTGGAAGTAAACGTTGTCCAGATCAATACCATCCAATTCCGGCCATAAAAAATCATTAATCATCTCTCGATAGCGCAATCCATTCACCGTAACTGTTGCTCCAGCCTCATTTTCGAAAGAGTAAGGTCCAATGACTCCACCGGACCATAAACCGCACCAAACAGTCACACGTTGAAGATAGAGAGGCTTTTCAACAATAACTCTTGGGTTTTCCGAGCCCCAGATGCGACAATTTTGCTTGTTGACGGAGCCACCGAGGTGGAAATGGGCCTCATCACTCGAAATTATTTTTCGATGGAATTCCGGATCATTTTCATGCATTTCAACGACCCAATAAGCAAAGACACGACGTTGTTGATGATCGGACGGCTTGAGTTCTTGTGTTAACTGAACTTTATAAGCCTTAAGACCCAAATCTTTATGCAAAATACGGTGTAATAACGTTTGTGGAATCCCTAATTCCAAATAACGACGAGTAATGGACAAACCTGGGTTTTCTTCAACACTTTCGGCTACAGCAGCAATATTCTCGGATGTTCTTGAGCGACGTGCACGGGTTCTATTCTTCACATAACTAAATTGTCCCAACAGATCGAATTTTTCCACCAATTTCTTTATTGCGGTCCGACAAGGTGCTTCACGACGATCCAAAAATTCGAGTTTTACGAACCGTCTCTGCCAAATTTTCACCATTTTTATAGTGAATTTTAATAATTTCAATGCGTTCTTGAAGTGTATGTCAAAAAATGACAGCTTCAAAAGTGACATCTACCGAAATAGCGGGCTATTCAAAATAACACCTCTTATTGGAAAACCCTTTATTTCCATTCAATCGTATTGGACGCCACTGTCCGAAAACATATCTCAAATTTTGATTCATTAGGAAAGTAGACTATTCTTTAATTGGATGTGCCTGATTAGCGGATTATTGCTTTTGTAACAAAATATACATGAGTTTGAAATTCAAATTCGCAGTTTTGTCGCAGAAATGACATAACTAATAACCGTTATGTCGGCGACAAATTGTTACTTTCACAGGAGGTAGCACGACGGAGGTGGGTACTCCCAACACTTTCCTTCTTTTGAGATATTTTTTTTCTCGTTGTTGTGGACTGCATAGTGAGAAAGTTTTCTCTAATCGTAGTGGACAGGGAAGATTTTTCCGAATTCCGTGCATAGTTTCTCGCGTTTTGTCGGATTGGTCACGGTGGTTGGATGCGAGGATAATGAAATGAATCAGTGTGTATCGTTGCAACGGTGATAATTTTCCGATCGTAAAATGCAGCCTATACGGACGTGATTTGCATGTATGAAGGACCAAGGTATCAATAGAAGTTAACGGCTGAGCTGAAGCCGATATAGGCAGGAAATGAATTGGTTCTAGTTTATTTCACAGGGATTAGGTATGAGGTCAGTTATACAGTGTGACCGCTACATGATGAATAAACTGCAGGGTTAAAATTTCGAATGGTTTTGGTCTTATGCAGGCTCATTGGATACTGATATGATTTCTTTGACTTCTAATATGCTTTTCAGGATGGATTCTAGCTTATATTGAAAAAAATTAATATTCTTAAATTTAAATTGAATATAACATATTTTTTCGTTGATCTCTATGGAAAGTGGCATTTTACGCACTAATTTGCGGCTTCAAAATGGACTATTATCGAAGGCAACCACTCTGCGCACGAGAAAGTCCGCAAAAGTACTTTTCTCGTCCGCCGTGCTCACTATAAATACGGAATTATATCTGCTGTGGTCACGAAATTCATGAAAATATGTAGAGATGCACGGAAAAATGTAATATACACCTCAGCAAAAAACTGTCTATTGTCTAGCTTACTTGCTATCCGAGACGGAGCGGTGGATGGCAAATTGCAGACTCGACTATAATAGACAGTTTTTCGTCCTTGGTACATAAATAACTATTATTTTCAAACGTACATTACCTAATAACGTTATTTTTCGATTGAGAGGTTAATCGAAAAGTTCTATTTATCCGTTAAGGAGGAGAAGTGTTGCTGTGCAACACTTTTCCGATCAGCGGCAGCAAAAGTGTTAAACTATGCAAATGTTGAATTGGTTAACATGAACAAAAAATTCTGTAATTTAAACGTCATTGTTGGCGCTCTAGTTCCTTGGAACAGAGTGCTTATCAATTTGCCCAAATGTCTGTAATTTTCGAATTTTTGGCTGAAAATGGTCTCAAACCATTTGGTTCGACTCACTGATCAAAAATCCGCGGTCGAAATCGATTCTGTCGGGCCGGCCGGCCGTAGGCACGATAACTCTCGAACGAAATAAGTTAGAGGATTGAAATTTGCATGGTGGGTTTGGAGCGTAAATATCTCGTGCGAGTTCGTTAATGGGCGAAATCCATCAAGCGGTTTCGAAGTTATGGCCAATTTTAAATAAAAACATTATTTATGAATATTTCCGAAAGCGATCACTCGATCTATCTGAAACTTAGCATCAATTTGTAGAATCATGACCTTTATACGCATGTGAAGTTTTGCATTGACCAGGTTACCGCAAAGTGTGATAAAAAATTTTTGAAAATTAAAAAAAAAAAATTCTATAATAACTCTCGAACGGAATGAGCTAGGCAGTTGAAATTTTCAGAGTAGGTTAGGGAGATGAATATCTCGGTTGATGGCAAAATAAGACAGATGGTTTCGGAGTAACGAGAAAAAAAAGTTTTTTTTAAGTAACAAATTCAAAAATCAATTTTCATGTAAGATGCAGTTTCACCATAAAAATCCATTGATATCATTTTCAACTCCAACAAGTTAATACTTTTGGAGATATGATTTTTCAAAATTTCAATAATGAATCGTACCTCTATGTTTTCACAGAATGCTATAATTATTCTATCTAAGCTTTATCATATGCTCTGTGTTCATACTCGTACATGTCATCCTGTTCTATAAGAGAGAGTCAACTTTATTTCAGCTATTTTAATTTGATTTCTTCCATGGTGCAGTTCTCATTATCAGATTGCTCATTTAATCTTGATAAATAAACTATTATTTTAATTGAATTTCCTTTATGATGCAGTTCTATCATAAGAATACATTGATGTAATTCTCAACTCTGAGAAACCAATACTTTCGGAGATATAATTTGTCTGTTTGAACAAGAGCACCAGAAAGCTCCTGTCCACAGGGCTTGAACCAATTTTATTATTCGTTAAGTTACATTGAATGTACAATCGGTCAATGTTGCATTTTGAAAATGAAAACCGGGTAATAATGAACGTGTATGGTTCTGTCTCGGATTCTGTTCAAAAGCTGATGCCTCAATAGAGTAATCTGAGTTGCTGGTTCCAGGGAATTCGTTGACGCTCAATATCCTACCAGCAATCTCATTCTCATTTCGCAGCGAATCTTCGATGTAGCCTTCTGCTACACTACTTGACTCCCAACCTCCGTGTCGTTTCCAAGATTCAATGTTGGCTCCTCCATCTATAAGTAGTGTAGCAGATGTTCGCCTCAATGAATGACCTGTGTATTCGTTTGTATGATTCAATTGCAAAAAAGTGGCTACCTTTCTTGGAACACTTCTTATAATATGTATTCCCATCACAGCTCTGCAACATTTTCCAGATTGATATTTGAAAAAAAATCTATTTTCAACGATATCGTTTGGTCTCAACGCAGTGTATCTCCGATAAATATTTAGATTATTCTCCCTAATACCTGTGAATGTTCGAACTCTTCTCGTTTTAATATCAGGAATATTTACTTTTATAATATTTTCCTTGTCCTCGATATCTGTAGTTTTCATTTCCGCCATTTCGCCATCTCTGCAGGCACCAGCTACTCCGAATAATAAAACAATTTGAAACAACCATGTGATCAAAATAAAAAATTAAAATACTTGAAATATGATAGTTACCTTTAATCCTAAATAGGAATCATCCGGTGCTTCAAAGAGAAAACGTTCGAACTCTTCGTTGGAAAAAACTCTTTTTGCAAGATACCCTTTATTGGATTTTGTCAATAATGTATTTCTTGTTTGATCGCTAGCTGCGACTTTATCATTGAATGTCATCTTATCTACCTATGAGATACCTCATATTTATTTGTGTTCTGGTTTATTTATATAATTCATAATATTTTGTGTTGGAAAACAAGGTTCCACGACTTGAATTTGTGAATATGTATATACAAGACTGTTTTGATACCAAAAATAATATTGACTTGTTGCATATTGAATAATTTATGTGCAAATATTGGGGATGATGTTTCAGAAGATTTAGAATTGGATAATTTTAATGATGTAATTTATGAAGGCAATAGGAAAGGAGGACATAATGGAATCATCAAAATGAATTACTGTTCGTTGACCACTGAGGTTAATATTACCTTTTAATTCCTTAAGTAGTGAGACTTGTTCTTTTATATAGTATTTTCATATCGCTTATAGCAAAAAAATGCTGAAATATTGATCAACATTTGTGTATCAAATATTCTTCCTTGAGTTTCATAATATATAGAATTATGAATGTGTCAGTAGTAAGAACAATCAAATTATGAAAAGAGGATTGTATTTTCTTATTGAATTTTGAACTATTTAAATAATTTGTTCTCCAGCCTATACATATTCAAATATCAGGACTAAATGGAAAATCTGCTCTGATTGTCCCCAGCCTTGCTATAGACATTTCGATGACCCTTTCCTTAGGTATTTCGAGTTGTGAAAACTATGCACCGAGTGTAAGTTGCAACAACCAATTCCACGAGGTTAAATCATTGCAGATTGATAAACAAACTATTATTTCAATTCAATTTATTTTATGGTGCAGTTCTATCATAAGAATCCAGCATTTTCAACTCAGAGAAACCAATACTTTCGGAGATATGGTTTGTCAAAAATTGAACAAGAACGACAAAGCTCATACCGCAGATCTTTTCCCCCTTTATAAAAACATTATAGGGAGTTAAAGATCTATAACAACTTAGTATAACCCGAAGGGACTTATAACCATGTTTATAGTTACGGTAACTATGCGTTTATTTGTTCATAATGTATTAGTATGAAAAAAAATTAATTATCCAGAACGTGAGTTATTGGATGAACCTCAGGCAACTTAAAAATACTTCGGGGCTTACATCCCTCGGGATTGAAATCAGTTGCCCTCTGTAATTAACATCCTCATAACTCCCTTGATAGATAAATAACTATAAATTCCTGGGGTTGTAGCACCCCTTCGTAGGGGGTTGCGTTCTTTAAACTTACGCTAATATGTGCCCTCCTAAGAAAATTAATCGCATCTGAGTGAATTTTACTAATCATTATCATATGAAATATATATACAGGGTGAGTCTTTGACCACTGCATTAATTTTAACCAAAGATTCCTCTCATCAAATGAAACACTTTTTTTATTTAACATTTTTCCAAATTCAGCTCAGGTAAAAAGATACAGGCTGTTGAAATTTTGAAAAAAAATCAGTTTTTATTTTGTAGCTTTGACATCCTTTTTTCGAATAAAATGAATGTTGGCGTAAAGTTTCCTATAACTATGATACATATTTTCCAAATATTAGTTATAGTCTACTTCAACTGGTTTTCTAGTTATGGACTCGTGGATTCATAAAACTAAACGAAATTAGCATGAAGAAAGCATATAAAGTTTTTCTTGCGTCATTTCAAGAGTATTCCATCGTTTTAGAACATTATATTATTCTTCATCATTTCTCCTTAAACGCACCGTTTTCGAGATATTCTTCATTGAATGTTTTAAAATGGAAAACTCCAGAAATTTCACTACTTTTATGGATCCCTCCCTGAGCGTTGGAATCCCGAATCAAGCTGTAAACCACCTTACCATGCCCTATTCTCGTCCGCCAACAATTTCATAGATAATTTATATGCGGGAGTGTATTAGCACATTGTGAAATCTTTAAACGCTTGTAACTTTTTACCTGAGCCGAATCTGGAAAAATGGTAAATGAAAAAAGTGTTTCATTTGATGAGAGGAATCTTTGGTTGAAATTAATGCAGTGGTCAAAGATTCACCCTGTATATACAGGGTGTCCCAAAAATACCACGCGAAAGTGACACTGGAGATAGATTGGCATTAGGTCTATCAGATAGCATCAACATGACCTCAGTAAAAGTCCGCTGGTTTTCGAGATATCTCCACTGTTGCGTCCCATGACTTCACATGTTGGGAAGCGCTCATTTGTATTTCTAAACAAAGCAGCTCGCTTGTAAAACTTAAATGTTTTGGGTTAACTGGTTTATTTTTGCATGGGTGGTCTCACCCTTGAAATTAATATTTTCCACGAAAAGATAATTGCAAGTAAAATATCTTGTAATACTTCAACCCTTGTAGAAGTATTTATGACCTATTTCCTATGAAATATTGAAAAAATGCATACAACAACTGACACATTGCCAGAGCTATGAGTCCTTTGTCTAGATTCTAACCCATACAAAAATCTAGAATTTTCCGATTAGATCGCACCACGGCTTTTGCTATTCACTAAATCGAGGGCGTAGATTCCGAATCTGTAATTAGTTTTTCCGTATCTCGATTAATTTTGGTAATATGGCGAAAAATCCGACTGATTAGTCCATTTTCCGGAGGTAGAGCCAGAAATTGCGACTTTCTTCGTCATTGCTCCGAAACTAATCGAGATACGGAAAATCTAATTACAGATTCGTGATCTGCGTACCCGATTCAGTGAATAACCAAAACCGCGTCGACCTAATCGGAAAATTGTAGATTTTTGTATGTGTTGGATACTAGAGAAAACTTTTTGGCGTTTGACGGATTCGCTCATTACCTAATATTTTCCGAACGGATAGAGATACAGAAAAAATAGATACATAAATCTAAACGTCGTCCACCGACCAATCATCGGGGAAAATTTGGATATCGAGATGTGAAAATCATAGATTTCGGACGGGAAAGAAGAATTTTCCTTCGATTCCGGGTCAAAAATATTTCTAAGTGGCGACCCAAAAAATTTTTTTCATGGTATATCGATACGGAGCTCGTTTCGAATTAAATCGAGGTCGCTGATCACGATTATGTAATTAGTTTTTCCCTAAGTGGCGTACTTTGGAAAAATTTTCACTTAAAGTGAAAAAATTGACGAAAATAGGTCAATTTTGGAACTTTCCACCGCCCAAAAAAATCGGAGTGGGGTGTTGCTGATTTTTTACGTCATATTTGGATCCTTTATCTATCGAATCATCCCTACGATTAATGTCCAGGTCGTACGCTTCGGAAATTATGATTTTTTTTCCCGAGGGTCTATTTTTCGGAAAATTCTTTCCGCGATTTTTCCTCGGAAAATTTTTGTAATAAATATCTGATGGTAGATTCGGAATCTACGGCCCCGAATCTATAAGAATAAGTACCCGTTTCATAGTTTTGCGTCAAAAAATTTTTCTCGAAAAATGGGATTTTTTTTAAGGCATTTTAAGGTATTAAAAAATTGCCAAAATTCGACCGGTCTCCGATTTCGATGCAAATTACGTCATTTACTAATTCGGGACCGTAGATTACGAATATATGATCGGATTTTTCATTAGAGAATTTTCCGCGGAAATACCGCGAAATGAATTTTCCGAAAAGCAGACCCTTGGGTAAAAAATCATAATTTCCGAATAGTACGGCCTGGACATTTTCTGTTTGGATTATTCAGTAGACAAAGGATCCATATATGAGGGCAAAAATCAACAACACCTTACTCCGATTTTTTTGGGCGGTGTGAACTTCCAAAATTGACCTATTTTCGTCCATTTTTTCACTCTAAGTGAAAATTTTCCCAAAGTACGCCACTTAGGGAAAAACTAATTGCATATTCGTGATCAGCGACCTCGATTTAACTAGACACGAGCTCCGTATCGATATACCATGAAAAAAATTTTTTGGGTCGGCACTTAGAAATATTTTTGACCCGGAATCGAAGGAAAATTCTTCTTTCCCGTCCGAAATCTATGATTTTCACATGTCGACATCCAAATTTTCCCTGATGATTGGTCGGTGGACGACGTTTAGATTTATGTATCTATTTCCTCTGTATCTCTATCCGTTCGGAAAATATTAGGAAATGAGTAAATCCGTCAAACGCCAAAAAGTTTTCTCTAGTATCTAACCCAGGGGTCACCAAATAGTTTCATTGGAGGTCCGTTCACAAAATCTGTATATCTGTCGCGGGTCGTTGATAGCATTATGATGGCATAAGAATTTGACTAGAAGTTAATCTAAATCCAATATCTATAATCAGTAAATAAAACGAAAAGTTATGTGAATTTTTTTAATCAAGAATACATGTTTTCTGGAAAAATGGTCCGCAAAAAAAAGGTTCGCGATCCGCATCCGGACCGCGGTCCGCCATTTGGTGACCCCTGGTCTAGACTATTCGAAGACCCCTAGTCTGTGAAAGTCGGACCGGTTTCCATGTTACAAAACAATGAATGTGGGAGCGAGATAGCCGATAAGGGTTTTGGTTTTTTTTAATAAGTAGCAATTCTGGAACTGATTAAAAAAAATTGGTAGTGTTGTATCATTTTGAAAAGGGCATGAAATGGACCAGTTTTTGAGATTATTTGTCAATTCAGTCTGATATAATTTTTTTCACAGCAGTCAGTCAAACTTAAGTTAACGTTTTAACTTCGGCATAAAATACAACAAGTTAGACATTTTTTGAAGGATTTTGTTCTAGTTGTCGGTGAAGTTATTACTTCATTGTTTAAAGCAACTATTCAGGATAGTGTAGGTAAAAAAAAACATGAGTTTGAAGTAATTTCTAGCAATGCTAGGCGATAAAAGACCGAAAACTGGAGATTTTTAAGAAATACTCAAAAGTGGTGATATCTCGAAAACCAGCGGACTTTTACTGAGGTCATGTTGATGCTATCTGATAGACCTAATGCCAATCTATCTCCAGTGTCACTTCCGCGTGGTATTTTTGGGACACCCTGTATATATATACTCTTCTGAACTAGAAATATCGGGGGTCGATCTTTTTCATTGGAACACCCTGTATTTATCTTATACAATTTTGCACCAACATAACATCTCACTTCCAGGTGAACTTCATCTATCCTCTTATCCTATTAACCCAAATCTACCTTGACCAACACCGAATGATCTATCAATAATAATAATTGAATTGCCCTAGTCGTCAATTAATAACAAAGATACCTAACCCAAGATGGTATCTCCTTTTATTTCACAAAATATTTGCGAAAGAGAGGCAACCTGGCTATCACGACCTATCCTTGAGAACAAAGGTAACGAATAAATAAATTATAATACCATATAATTTGATCATAATGATAAATCCGTATGTCAAGCGGGTAGGGTATGCGCTATCCGAAAAAAATGGGGTCTTAATTAATATGCAGTGTCTTATCGTGGATCTTCTAAACGTGGTTAGAGCCTGATAAATCCTGCTTGGAAGGATATATGTCTTCATGTGCCTCTACCGGAATATTTCATCTCGTCGCTTGGGTCATATTCTCTGAATGTTTTCATAAGATACCATCTCAAACATAAATAACCTTTCACAACGCGTGGAATTTAGGATTTCCAGAAAATTAAATGTTCCACTTGTTCACCAGAATTAATCGTTTTCATGCTGGTAAATATGGAATAATTAAGTGCTTCATAATTTCAGCAAAAGTGTGAAAATTAAAATATACGTTCGCGATCCTGGTTCCAATTCTTCGGACATTAGCATTGATTATAACTTCTTGTTTTGTGGATTTACATGTTACAATGTTATATCTTACAAATTGGCAATCGGAACATTTTTATACGCCGTACACCTTCTTTCGTTCTGTAATTTCGGTTCAAACTAGTGGGGCATTTTTTTTTCACTTCTCGAATCAATTCGATGAAAAACTGAGAAATTTTGATGCATGAGTTGATTATAGTAGATTAGTGTCAGGCCGAGCAACGAAAAAATCGAATAATAATAATGAAAAATGGCGATACCGTTGTCAACAACAACAACGGTATCGCCATTTTTCATTATTATTTTTGAAAACGCTAAACAGCGTTCATGGCCATTGGGAAGATACTATCTGAGCTCTGCGGGACTCGTTTCTCGATTAATATCGACTGAATGGTGGCATATGATTTCACGCTTCAAATATTCACAGGTGGGGAAAGGCTGAATTCCGTGTTTTGTCTCATAGGTGGCGTGGGCGATTAGGTATGATCGACCAAGCCGGCTCTGAGAGGCTTAACCTGGGTCAGTTTGGTTGAATTTGTTGAGAAGCTACAGAGTACTGATGAAGGCCAATAAGCCAGAAATGCGTCTGCTCTTGCTTTCTCGGCAAATCAATGAACCCCCGGGGGTCTATGTGACTTGTGAAATATATGCATAAGTATATAAATTATACGAAGCCATTTATGAAGGACCCTATTGGCAGGAACGCTCTGGACTTGTTGAAAAAATCGAATATCAATTAATCAAATCTCATTTCAAGTGTAATTGTTTGTGAATTTGAAAATCAGCTGATCATCGATTGAATTTGATTGGCATCTTATGGGGCAAAATAGGCCAATCGTAATCATCAAAAATATATTAATAAAATACTATCCTCTTTTCATAATTTAATATTCAATAGTTCATTCCACTAACACATCCTTTTCTGTATTATGAACCTTAACTCAAGAAAAAAAGTTTGATACACAAATGTAGATCCATATTTCAAAATATTTTTGCTTGCAACATTACGAAAATACTGTATATAGGAACATGTCTCACTACTTAAGGAAGTAAAAGGTAATATTAACCTCAGTGGTCAACGAACAGTAATTTCTTTTGATGATTCCATTATGTTCTTCTTTCCTATTGCCTCCATAAACTACATCCAAACAGTCTTGTATATATTCACAAATTCAAGAATCGAATTCTTGCTTTCCAAAAAAAGATTTTCGAAGTACGAATTGACAATCTCTAACAGCTAGAAAAGATGATTTCTATGAATAGTGAACACAGTCAGATTCTGTGTTCACATTATGTGAATACATAGAACTTACGATGTATTATTGAAACTTTGAAACATCATATCTCCGAAAGTATTAGCTTGTTAGAGTTGAAAATTATAACAATGGATTCTTATTGATTTCAAAAGTCGTAATGTAAATGTAAAGTTCGTTACTCCGAAACTATCAGACCGATTTTGCCCAGTATCGAACTTAACCGAGATATTTATCCCTCAAACCGAATCTGAAAATTTCAACTGTCGAAAATCGAAAAAAATTCTCCCTAACTCTCTATTCAAGAGACTCCGTCGGTTATCCAATCTAAACCAGAGGAATTCCAAAAACAGGCCACAATTCAACACCTCATCAACCAAACCTCGTTTTTCGAAAGCGGTTAAACTATTATCGCTCAGTTGGGTTTCGCATTCGTTTTAAGAATCACAGTTGTGAACTATTAACGTTTTATGTCTGTTAATAAGTGCCTGCTAATTGTTTCTTTACGGAACCCATTAACGAGTGGTAATAAAAGATTATTTTTTGAGTGGGGTGTCTTCGCTACAAGAAATAAATCAAGTTCGAAATGGCTCCAGAAACCATAAAAAGTACCGTTGAAATAGCGTCGGCTTGAGGAATCTGTAGGGTTCAATTTCAGGAAGAAAAAGATCAACCGTTAGCTACTAGCGTCTTTTATATACACCCAACTGGCAACATTTTTTGAACTGGCGAAAAGTTAAACGTAACAAGATGACCCAGTATAAAATATCTAAGATAAAGTGTTATGTGGGAGGTATATTCATTATTGATTGGTTCCTTTCTGGTTTGTCTCTACCAAGCTCTGAAAAATATTTATAAAATAAAAAAAAATATTTATACAGGGTGAGTCTTTGACCACTGCATTAATTTTAACCAAAGATTCCTCTCATCAAATGAAACACTTTTTTCATGTACCATTTTTCCAGATTCGGCTCAGGTTAAAAGTTACAAGCGTTTGAAGATTTCACAATGTGCTAATACACTCCCGCATATAAATTATCTATGACATTGTTGGCGGATGAGAATACGGCATGGTAACGTGGTTTACAGCTTGATTCGGGATTCCAACGCTCAGGGACGGATCCATAGAAGTAGTGAAATTTCTGGAGTTTTCCATTTTAAAACATTCAATGAAGAATATCTCGCAAACGGTGCGTTTAAGGAGAAATGATGAAGAATGATATAATGTTCTAAAACGATGGAATATTCTTGAAATGACTCAAGGAAAACTTAATATGGTTTCTTTATGCTAATTTCGTTTAGTTTTATGAATCCACGAGTCCATAACTAGAAAACCAGTAGAAGTAGAAAATAACTAATATTTGGAACAAATGTATCATAGTTATAGGAAACTTTACACCAACATTCATTTTATTCGAAAAAAGGATGTCAAAGCTACAAAATAAAAACTGATTTTTTTTCAAAATTTCAACAGCCTGTATCTTTTTACCTGAGCTGAATTTGGAAAAATGTTAAAGAAGAAAAGTGTTTCATTTGATGAGAGGAATCTTTGGTTAAAATTAATGCAGTGGTCAATCAACGATGAAACAACTATTTCGTTTGGGAAAGGAAACCCAGGAAGAAACCATTTAATAATAAAGTTCTATCTATAGATAATTTCACAAAAACTGTGTCTGCGTATTGACAATTACCTCCCTGTTAAGATTCCGCAGTAGGTTTGGGAATTATAAATAAATTATTTGAATATTCGAGTTTTCATGAAAATTTTTTTACTATTCATGAATGTTGATATATTCGTGCATATTCGTTACTATTCATGATGGGTGACTTGTTACTTTTTTGGCAAGGTCTTTGTATCTTCTTAACAGGCATGCAGAAATTTTCAAGAAAACATTTTACTTTTTTGAAAAATAGTTTATTTCGAAGAGGTTTTCAGTATGTGCACTTTGTCATGGCTCATTTACTGTGAGAAGATGTACCTGATGAAATTTGTCACCGAATGAAAGTCGACCATTACAGTTTTGTTCAATGATCAATTGATCAATCCGATGGAGGTTAGAAATTTTGATGAAAAATTTGATATAAGTACGTGAGTGCTCAAAAACGCTAATCAATGAAAAAATCAAATAAAAATTAGTCGAATCTAATGTCAAGTGTAATTTAAACTATTTTGACAGTAAGTAAACCATCGATTTAATTTGGTTTGCCGCTTATGATGCTAACAAGGCGGATTGTAATTGTCAAACATACCTCATAAAATGATCATTTAAATCCTTGAATGGTTTCTTTCTGGGTTTTCTCTCCCAAACTGTGAAAAATATCCTCCCACAGTATGCTTTAATGATTAATCATTTAAATCATTAATATCGCATATGTTAATAGTATAATTCCCTTTTTATTTAATCAATGTTAAAGTGGATAGGTATATTCTGAAAATCAAATGAGTTTACTCATAATTTTCAGTTCAGGGTGTATATTACAGTTCAGCCTGTATATTAAAATGATCGCAAATAGTGTGACTAGAAAGAAGTGGTTCGAATTGGTTCGAAGAGATGCATTTGCATTGATAATAAACCAGGGATTCTCTTAGATAACATCAGTTGTAGCTCTTCATTTCATATAGGAACTGAAGGCATAAATCCATTTTCAACAACATAACATCATATCAGTTATGAAATATGTCGATAGGAAATCATTCGAATGAATTCACTCGCACTCATAAGACTCTCCCTCTAGAGATATCTATAATCTAGTGAATCGATTACTTTCATTCGAGATATCCCATCACTGTCACTTATAAGTATTGTCAAATTCAACACACACTCTTGTGAATTACAGATGGCAAATCTCGAGTGAAAATAATCGAACTATTCGAATGTTGAAACCTCTTGAGACATTTCAAGATGTCCAGGGGAAATAAGAGCGAATTCATAGCTACTCGTAGTATGCGTTCTGATATTTCGATTGTGGGCACTTTTTGAATCGATAGAGTTTATGGGTGACCTTTTGTATCAGTGAATGTTTTAATTCCACTGCAATATTCAAAAGTTAATCGTTCATAATTTTTCCGATGGTTGTTACAGGAAATATGGTACTGAAATTGGCATTAACTTCAAGTGCTGACACGTAATATAATAATAAACTGTGAATACCCTTATAGCAAGCTGAAAACTATTGGAGAAATGGGAAAATCATAGTGGTCTACCCGATTCTGCCAGGAGGTTAACCGCTCGAGAAACCATTCGATTGTTGAAACCTCTCGAGAAAATTTAATTCGATTGTTTAAATCATTCGATTGTACTTGACATGCCAGATGGTGGCATACTATGGACTTTTTAGGCCAAGATTCATTTGTTCGTGTCTGCTAAATAAGAGGGAAACAGATTTGTTCGAAATATCAATGTACAACGCAATTATATCAATATTCCGAGAGAATAGCGGGAAATCCTATCACTATCGTAATTTGTTGAATATTTCCAAACGATGTCAAGCCGATATATTATTTTTATGAACAATAGAATGGAGGAAAATAAAAGATTTCGACATTTACATTAAATTGTCGGACATTCTTATTTCATGCCTTACATTGATCTTGCATTAAGATTAAGAAATTTCAAGATGATATTCGATATAATGAACATTTCGTCTCACATTATTCTACGGAGTAATATTATCCAAATAATAATAATAATTCAAAAGTTCATGAAAATAGATTCAGTGCTGGAATCGACGTTATAGGTGGTCGATGTCAAAACTGATCAATTTCCAATCATTGTATAATCAAAGTTTTATGGCATTGGAGAGATGTGAGCGGATAACAAATCGATTTTTCCAGGTGACTATTAAGTTTACCTTTTTCTTTTTGTATTAACCAGCATTCTTGTACTTATACAGGGTCCGCGGCCGCTACATCGACACGGGCATGGAGGTGATTGGGTACCATTAGGGTGTCACACGTCCTGTTAAACTGTCCTCCGGGTCTTCTAATGGAAGTTATGGATGGTTTGACCCAGGGGTGAGTATCGTTATTTTGGAAATATTTTAGAGACCAGTTGAGATAGAGCAATGTAATTTGACAGTTCGACCAAGCAGCTCGAGTACTTGGAAAGCCTGGTGAAATAAGTTTTTGTAACCCTCACTAAAATAAATGGTAGGGGGTGGGGGAAGTTTTTCAAATAAATGAATTTTTTCCACGGTCACGCACTAATAATAAATTAGATTCCAAAGCTACGATTTTGCCCTTCATTTGATGTATCGCTGACACTTGGGGCTCAAGCGGTTACAAAGATGTTATCAAAAAGAAACACACAACATTTTCGATAACGGGGTAGAGCACTACATACAGATCGGCGTTTTCCAGCTTCCCATTACCATATTTTCAATGT